>OU862909.1:55227568-57727568 GCA_917880885.1 Limnephilus marmoratus | reverse complement strand
GTTTGCAGTATTAAATGTTATGCAAACGACATGTATGTGATATGGGTTGGAACTTTAAGAAGAAAAAAAAAACATTTTCCTTTTTTTGAACTGGACACCGCAAAGCACTTCGTAGATTAAAGCTCGTGAAATTTCAACCAGATATGTAAATTTTTGTGTTAATTTTTTAAGACCTTTTTGGCTACGCTAACAAAATGCAGATTTGTACCAACTAAGATTAAACATTTTCATTTAGATTAAAAATACAGATGCGTCATTCGTTAGCGAAATGCCCAGTGGCGATGCGAGGGCTAGCGTAAATTTTTTTTCGAAGAAAAGTTTTTCGTATACACGCTAAAGTTTCAGAAAGTTGTTTTGCAGGAGTACCTACCTAAATGATGTTTTTGGCGAATCTCCGCTCATGTGGAAACTGCTTTTCGTTTGTATCACGAAAAAATTAAAATGTGTAGATTTTTGGATAAAGAAATAGTATTTCAAGAACTTGATGTTAATATTTTTAATGCTTTATCCATTGTAGATCTGAATAGGTATGTAGGCAATAACATTAAAAAAAATAATAAAAAAATGTTAAATTTGGGTAATAAAAAGTAACAGTTAATCAGGCATCATGCCTTTCTTACATTCAATAAAGAATTAAAAAAAGATGTGCATAGTAGCAGCATTGCATGTCGTAGTATTTTTCACTAAGAAAGCAAGAATTCGTGAATTGTGTGAAAAACGATCGAAGTAATGCGATCTCTTTGATATTTTATGTAAATTTATGGTAAAAGTATGGTAAATTTACAACAAAATTTATTTCAATATTATCAACATCTTAGAAAACCACTCTTGCAGTGATTGCATTACTGAACGTGGACAACATTCATGTTCCGGAAACCTTTGATAAATTTTGTGTACATAATATTTTTCCTTTTTTTTTAAAGTGAATACCGCACAAGTCCCAACTGATCCCGTTTGGAGCCAGGGAGACAATGGCATACCTAATTGGGTATGTTGTGAGGCTGAAGGTACTAGGGAGGGGAAGGAGATAGGGAAGAGAAAGGTGGGGAAGAACCTGGCAATTCCGCTCTGATCACTAAATACAGTTAAAGCCATTTCAAGCATCATTTCAATTCTGAATTGTGGTGTTACTCCAGGGCGATACTAAGATTATCTCCCGCTCTGGAACGTGCTTAAATATACTATATTATATTACACGAATAAATTGTAAAATAACACAATTTAGTCCAATACATTTTTTTTAATCCGCGATCTTCGCATTGCCGGCCGAGATCCTTACCGAGGCCGTTAACTTAGAGCTGACCTAAAAAAATAATTATGTAAATATATGAAATCATATTTACAGGGTAAAGTCAATCGAAGTTAGTAAATATAATTTATTATCCAATGTTTCAAATAATTTAGTATTATACTGAATTTTTTTGTAAGTATTCCTGCAGTTTTTTAAGCAACTATAGCGAACCGAATTTATTTTGAAGCATTTGTAAATTGAATAGCTTCCGATTTAGACCCAAGTATATTTCTTTGCTAATTGGTTCATTTAATTAGTTGATTACGAATTCTACGTAACATATTATTAATTTATATGTTTGCTTTGTTATTTCAATAAAAGAAAAAAAATCATAGATAATAATAAAACCTTTTTTTCTTGAATGAAAAAGGCATTTACAATCAGATATTTCATATAATAAATAAAACCAAGACGACGTGATATTTCACACCCCCTAGTCTTAGACACGTCAAAAAATGGCTTTCTGGGATAATAAATCTGATTCAAAGTTTCAAGTCTGAGAAAGAAGGTGTGCGGTATTTTCTGTGCATTTATAGATGTGAGCAGGTATAATGTTTTCAATATTATAACTCCATTTTTAACTCAAAAATGCAAATTTTGGACCTAATAGGAGTCACAAAATAGGAGTTCGGTTTGTTTCTTCAGTGTGTTTGAAAATTTATCAAATACTTTTAAATTATCTTTGGAATAATATTATCTGAATTGATAACATCAAAAACTTATGTTTTTTTATACACGAAGTCACATAAATACATGGTAGTGTTCAGTTTCCGTGTCATTTCCGTGTCATGTAAAATATTCATGTAGCTGCAGATTTCACGGATTCAGAAATAGACAGTAATTTAAAATGCAGTCGTACAACGCAACATCTGTTTGTCTGTAGAAATGTGTTTGCATTTCTGTTTGGTTGGACAACTCTTAATGCTAAATTACCATTGTAAAAATATTTATAATCCGTGCAACGAACAGCTGTCAGCGGAAATATTTTTAATTCAATTTAAAATTGTCCGCAGTCTTTGTATTTTGTTATGGTCGGAAGCTTCATGAATGGTTGAAACAAACAGTCCGGCAACCGAATAAATTGTAAGAAATGTTTTTAACGTTCTATTGTACCAGATTAAACTGTACATTTTATTTACAGAATTATTTATTTTTTCAATTTCAATTTTATTTTATATTGCCAAAAACAATTGGTATTCGGAAAAGATTCTTCTAGAGATTATTAAAAATATATATTTTTTAATTTCTACTGGCAATATTAGGAATCATGATCTATTTTTATTTAACTGCCTCTTGTCATTACTGTCAGGGTGGCATAACTTGAAATGATGAAACTAGGCTTCTCATGTGATAGTATTTTTGAAAATAAGCAATTAGCGTCCAGCTGGCTGAAGATGAGCGTACAATTTGTACCGTAATAAAATGTCAGAACCAAATAATCGTCTCACAAAAGAACCTTGAAAAGAACAGTGACCTAATTGACATTTACCTTTTTGTATTATTTTCTTCTTCTTGTGCCCTGTCCGTTTAACGGACGTTGGCTATCATGTTGGCTATGCGGACTTTGTTTACTGCGGCCCGGAACAACTCAACGGTAGACTGGCCAAACCAATGTCTCAGGTTTTTCAGCCATGAGGTTCTCCTTCTTCCAGGGCCCCATCTTAATAATAGGTAATATTTCCCTGCATTATGAGATGCAAGGTCTCATACTTCTCTGGATGTCTCATCACATGTCCAAGATATTGAAGTTTTCGGCTTTTTATAGTTTTAATAACTTCTTTTTCTTTATTCATCCGAACCATAACATAACATAACATATTTGTATTAGGCACCAATATCTATATACATAATGTAGAATAATGTGTGAGAACTAACATCAGCAATATCATTCATCTTGTTCTAGAAAGAAAAACGTATACACTTTCTTTGACTAAAACCTGATTTCTTTATTAAGCCTTTCTTAACATCAACCTTCTAACGTATCAAGTGTGAACAAGCTCCAGTGTCTTTAGTTATTTTTCTGATTCTTGACGGCTTTCACCCCTTTGAAGCTGGCGCTTATTTCAAGTGGTCTGTCGATGTTTCCACATCACCTCTGTTTATTTTCCCCAGCAATGAACGCTTTGAAATGATGTGGAATTTCCGTTTTTGTTTTACCATATGTCCAGCATCTCAAGAAAAATCAAAACAGACGGTTGAACAATTGTCAAGTGAGGCGGGTAACGTACATCACAAAGAAAAACTTATAAGACATTTACGTATAGAAAATCCTTCTTGAGTTTGGCTTGGTGACATTATTTATTTTAATGACAGCTACTTGCGCCGTTTTATGTTTATTTATGAGGTTGTAATCTGATATTTAACCATTCTTGTTTATCTACTTCAAACAAATTAAGGAGCACAAATAAGCTCAACACTCTTTCACAGTGACGGATTTTGAAGTGTCACGACGTGATCAAGTCTGTGCCATCAAATTGCAAATGATTGCAAATGGTGGAGAATATTATCGATACTCTTCATAACCGCTGATTTGTGTGATGTATTACCGCAGGGAAAACTACTTTAATCAGCGAACTTTTCTTAGCAACAGAAATAATTTGGCGGTCTTGCGCCCACAACCACTGTTCTCTTAAGGGGGTATTCTAGTCTAGGAGCCAGAATTTCGGGAGTCTTTTGACGGTCGATAAAAAAACATTATTATTTAAAGTAAACATTTTTTTTATAATTAAGAATACAAAACAAATTTCATTTCATTTATTTATTTTACTAAGGTTTTATTCAAGCAGGACTGGGAGGGTAGTGCAATCCCAATCTGCCATATTACATAATCAATCCCAAAGAACAAAGAAATAAAATGTGATTACATATTAGGTAGATACCTAGTTAAAAAAAAAATAGGCACCGTATTTAAAAAATATATATATTTCATGAAGTTAACGCTGTAGAAGTTGAGGGAAAAAAAGTGCGTGTCCATCTTGTCACGATTTCTACCCTTAAGGTCATCTGAAAAATTCAAAACCGTAGATTCTTATCAGTACAAATGTCATGTTGGTAGGAACCTTAAAAAATGAAGAAAAAAAATCTTTCTCATAAAATGGCGGCTACTCAAAAAAATTCTGGTTTTTCAGTTATTTAGAATTTTTCGGAATTTAAAAAAAATTATTAAGTTTACTTTTTTTTTTTGGTTCCTACCAAAGAGAGATTTATTTAGAAAATTCATGAAAACTTTCAAGAAAATTGGTTAATTAGTACTTGAGATTTTGTGACAAACGTTTGAAATAAATAGTTTGAAGAAAAACGCGCTTACAGTTTTGCCCTATTTATTTATTTACTTATTTATTTTATTTTACGCCCAGAGGGCTTTTACATACATAAATAAAGGCAGTACATCTTTAACATAAGAAAGAAATAATATAAATAAAATTGCGATAGAAATAAAAAAGTACATAAATGGAATAAAAATAGCAGCAACAACAATTTAAAGTACGGTGAGATATAATAACAATAAGTTAAATAAAAAAATACATACATGATATAAAAATACAATCAACAAAAATTTTAAAGTAAGGTGATCAGAGATTTACACAATTTCAACATTAACCATGTCCAATAACACCTAAGTATTGGTTTGGCATGCCAAACCGCTGCATCGATGGTACCTCCTGTACCTGTGCATTGTGCAAGTTGCAGGAGTTCGGAACAATTAGGATTTTAATATTTTAGATAAGAAAGCTAAATATTTTTTTTTAATATAACTAAATAATACTACAGGTTATGATGGTTTATAATAATATTACAATGATTTTACTAAGACATTATATTTAATTACATTAATGAGATAGGTAGAGATAGTTTAGTGAATTTGTCGATGAACGAGTAGTTTAATATATTTACCAAAGAATTCCTTAATGAGTACTTGAATCATGGATAAATGATTTCATTATTTCATATTTAAATTTAGATTCTAGTTAGGTTCCGTCTAAACCGTTCGAACTAAAATGGCTATAACTCCTAAAATAATTCAAATTTTGATAAATCATTTTATGGCGACATTTTTGAATAGCTAAACTATCAAAATATGAAGAAAAAGTTTTTTCTAGACTAGAATACCCCCTTAATCGGCCCTGAGAATGAGCAGTCTTTTCAAGCATGAAACAATTCGACAGCATTGTTCTTTCCTCACACATTTAATCCGGGCCTCTTCAAGACCGGCTTTAATAAATCCCTTCTTTCAATCCCTGCTTGAAATCGCCTCAAAACCGCGCTACTTTGTAACGATGCAGGTGGTACAGTAAAGCTCTTCTGAGGTGTAACGTAAAAGTAAAAAATAACCGACCTTTGACGACCTTCGTGGCCACGTGGCTAATATTCTTGACTCCAGGAGGTTGCGGATTCAATATGTTATCTAAATAAATTAATGTATTTATTTATTTATTGTTTCGGAATATTTATGGAAAGTCAACACGATTACTTTTACAAAATTAGCATTTTGAAACGCGTAACTCTAAATTATTCAGTAAAACATGTTTACATGATGCATAGTTTACGTTCATCTCACTAGATAAGAGATGCTAAATAGCAACGGGAAATACAAAACAAATAATCAAATATATGAAAAATAAAACATAAAGCATACTACACAGAAAGAAAATAAAGCCAATTACAACATTTCTAACAACGCTCCAACAATTCTTTACGACATGTTAGTAGTTAAATAATTTGCTTTTTAAAATAAGCGAGACTGTTTGTATGGAATTATAGTATACTTTTAAAAAAAAAAAAAAGAAAGACAAACATTCCCGGGTTACGAATAACCCAACAATGTTTGAAAATCTCCTACTACCACCACAGAAAGTCGAAAATGTTGCTTGTGTTGTGATGGAGGACTTAGCCAGCCGAGGAATTGAACACGCGACGCCCGGATGGGATCCAAGCGCTATGCCCACTCAACCACCGACCATATGTATACGCATATGCAATATTATTTTATGTATGTGTTATTTCAAAAGTTATTAAAATACCTTTAGCAAATTTGGGGTACGTCCCAGAGAGGTAGATACTCTCGGTGACGCCCTCGTGTAGTACCACCACTCAACATCAAAATGTTCTTTGAAATAGCATAAGCCATGTTTGATGACTAGAACGCTTCGACCTGATCGAAGCTAGAACGGAATAGCTGGGTGCTTTTCAACGATACTCTTCCCCTTCTTCTAATCATTCCTAACCCTTCAGCCTCATAACATAAAAATATTTGGAGTGGCATAGTGACACTCGGGCCAGTTAATATTCTATTTTAATATTACATAGGAACGTCCTTCTTCTGCCTCTCTAAAATAGAGAACGTAATATATGATATGTACCAAATGTGTAGAATGTATCATGCATATATAAAATCCTAAAACTGCTTCGACTCTCAGCAATAAATTTTTTATTTAATTATTTACAAAAAGATACATAAATTATAATATATTTTTTACAATAATTAATTACATAATATATGTATTTGATGTACCCCCATAAATAAGCAGGGCTTGTGTGTATATATTTTTATGTTACCTTTTTGTATCTATGTAAGCCTACAGAGTTTTTTTTGTTATTAGTTTTTGGGGTATTATGCCGTGTTGCGCTACCTCCTTCTTTAGCCAACGTTTCGGATAGCGTTGCAGTGTCCATCATCCGGGCAGATGTGTAAGAGTTAGGGGTGATGTTTGTACTTATCTACTTAGGAGCGATACCGTGTCGCCAGCTCCACTCCTCTACGAGCTGGCGCTACAATATAATTCAATATGTTTTTTTGCGTTTAGCCTTGATGTAACCGCCAATTACCGGATACCAAGAACTATTGAGCTTAGCTCCGTCGTCTCTATTAATATTTATACGATTTTTGTTAATTTCAATTGCCTCCGTAATCAGGCGTGCTCTATGAGTTTTGGGTCTTCCCAGGACCTCAGGGACAAATCCAAAGTAATGGCCGGTTTCGATTAAGTGCTCAGCGATTGCCGATTTGTTAGGGTGGCCAAGTTTACAGGCACGAAAGTGTTCTCTGATATCGTCGGACGGTATCGCTCCTAAGTAGATAAGTACAAACATCACCCCTAACTATTGCAGATCTGCCCTCATGATGGACACTGCAACGCTGTCCGAAACGTTGGCTAAAAAAGGAGGTAGCGCAACACGGCATAATACCCCAAAAACTAATAACATAAATACTTTTGGCCGTGAAAATCTAAAATCCTACAGAGTTTTGTTTGTTGTCGGGTTTTCAATGTTATCACTGACAATCCTGGCAAAAACAAGTACGTACTTATGTCTTAATCGGCGGTCACTACCCGTAATTCTTAGATGTTATTTACTAGTTATAATTATAAATCTTAGATGTAAGTCAGTTATATAAATTTAATATACTACATTTCTTTGTGCAGCGCCCTAGACGTGATTTTTCACAAAAATGATGCTATCGGTTAAATATTATTATCGTGAATATTATTATTATTAAGTTTGAAAATTATTTGGTGGCAAAAAAGACTGCCGTTGTGGTCTCTGTCAATAGGAAAGTTCATCGATCTGGCATATTTAGTTCCATAATAGGACAATATAATTTTTTTGGTCATTAGTCTTACGAAATTGCAGCATCATCTCAAATATGTCTACAGATGGGCCTTCGATCCACGAGCTGGGAACAGAGTATTGTAATACTCTTGGCTTTTCTTGGTTCAATTTATGTAATGCTTACTCATTGCGCCCCAGAGCCTCGGAAAGGGTCAACAGAGATCGATGATCGGTCAATCGATCGGCAGAAAAAATATCGGCGATCCGAGTCGTAATTCTAAACCAACCATCTTAAACCCTGTTTTTATTTGCTGAGCAATGTCAGAAGTATAAAATTGTACATTATATACATGTGCGACACGTTAAGCTTTTAATGTAAAAAAAAATATATAGAACGCGATGTTTTGCTTCGAATTTTAGATCATCAGATTTTTTTATAAGAATAATAATAATTGATCTAGCGGTTAAAAACCCGTTCCGCGGGTTTTTATTGCGCGGCTTTTGGTGCGGCTTCGCCCGGTTAGTGTTGGTGATCATTTTATAAATCCAATAGAAACTGGTTCCAAAATTAGCCCGTTCCTCGTATCCACTGTCAACGTGTCAACCGGTGTTGCCGAGAATTTCAGAGAATTTCAGGGATAAAAATTTCTCCGTAAATCCATAAATACAGGCTATTTTCGCCTACGGAAGTACGTAATTTGCTACTTTATTCGAATCCGTCATCCTGTAACTTCTAACTCCTGTAAGGACTAAAAATTCTCCCGTTTCGGGACATTCCAATCCGCCAAATATGACGAGAAACCCGTTAAGTTGGCAATACTAATCAGCCAGTGATGACTAGCCACCGCGACAAAGTAACCGGGTCGGGCGATGACATCATAATGTAATATACAGACGCTTGATACAACTGAGTATTACCGTCAATCTTTCGAAATCCGGGAGATACTCCGGGTTCAAAAATTCGTAGAACTTATACCTAGGAAGCACACTCTATGCGTCTTGTCGACAAAAGTGGCGACATCTTGTGACGAATTCTTGAATATGAAACCGAATTACAACGGTAGCTTTGTCTGAAAATCCACGTGCACGGGATGTTATTTGTGGCGCGGCGTGTAGGGCGTGGCGTCGGACATGCAAACGAAACCGGGTTCTGAAATTCAATCACGCAGACGCTACGGTATAAATAACGATCGATAATTTTTTATGGAGCCGTTATTGCGAAAAATCGCCTCAGCAGGTTCTAAATGAAATAAAGGAAAATGGTTCTTGACAAGAAGATCATTGAAGAATTCAGAGAGAATCATAGATGTCCGTGGTCCAACGTTCTCGTACAAGATTCTCGACTACGAATCCAGGGTTTAAATGTTTTTTTTTTTTTAATTTCAACGGGTTCAAATTCAGACGGGCGCACGTTTATACGTGTGTCATTTCACATTTAAATAACATAAAATAGTTTAAATGTATATTCGCGGCACGTTCCAGAGTGATTTTTTTATTTCATATTGGCTCCACACAGGAGGCCTTAAAGAAAATAATTCTCCTCTGGACCTATGCCATATTTGGGAATGCTCTGTGGGGGGTCTTTTTAGGAAAGGAAGGAGAGGAAGTAATGGGAAGGAAAAGGGTATGAGGGGTGGGTAGAAATCTTGGGGTCAGTGAGTCTTGGAGTGAAGGACGTGTGAATCTATCCCCATCACTGCATTTTCTGAAAGAGTTCTCTGGAGAGAGCAAAAGATCTCCAAACGGCCTGCCACGATGGCAGATGGTGGGAAGACGCATTCATGGTCCGGACAAACCTCACCTCATAAATCCAGGCACCCCTGCTGAGTCACCAAACATAGCGAACGACTTGGGGTGACGAATAGCAGAGTTATTGGTAATGCAATAAATGGTTCCCGGGCCGGCGGCGGTACCCTTACCCGCTCCCCAGGTTGAAAGATACTCCAAGTATCATACTTCGGAAACGAAACATTTCTTGACATGACTGAATTTTTGGTGACCAGATCTGAATACCAGGTTTACCGGACTTTCCTCTTTCTTATCTACTTCCCTCTGTGACCCGCAATCCTCACAAATACTCCAATTTGGTATTCCACATCCCCACTGTCTCTGAATAGTTGGGAACAGTTGAGACTGGCGCGTAAAAAAATATATTAAATAAAAATTAACAAAAAACACGAAAAAACAGTAATAGAAAGTGTTGTGAAGACAGAGACTATAACTATAATAAAATTAACAAAAAGGCATAAACACCACACTTTATTCGATAGAACTAAAAAATTATCACAAAAATTACAAAATACGTAACATAGTGTGAATGAAAATCGAAATGAAAATCTAGTATCTTTCAACGGAAGCAATCTTCCGAACGGGCCCTCCATTGATATACTTGGTGTAACCCTAAGTGATCAGCTCAGGTATGGGGGCTCCATCAAAGCCATAGTAAAGTTAGCCTCCCAAAAACTGGGCGTACTGTACCGGGCCCGCAGATACTTTAATAGTACACAACTGCTAACCCTGTACAAATCACAATTGTGCCCCACGGTTGAATTTGGCAGCCATCTCTGGTCAGGAGCTCCAAAATATCTGAAAAATAACATCGACTATGTGCAGAAATGGACGGTCCGTTTAATAGATTCTCCCATCTAAACAGACGGATTGCAATCTTTAGAGCACAGGCGTCGGGTGGGAATGCTATCCTTGTTCTACCGGTATTACAATTGAAGATTCTCCGAGGAACTAGCATCGACTACACTAATACGACAAACGCGTTTGTCCAACATTTGTACATGGTTGACATTTGTCACATGAGAACGGGTCGTTTCTTTAACTCGTTCTTTTCTTGTGTTCAACAGTTCGGCTGTGGAATGATTTGCCGGCCTCTGTGTTTCCTCCTTCCTACAACATGGGTCTCTTCAAGACCAATGTTCATTCCTTCCTCTCCTCAAAAGACCCTCCACACAGCATCCCAGATGACATAGGCCCTGAGGGAAATTATTTTCCTCACGCCCTCGTTGTGGGAGTTAATGTAAAAAAAAAATTCCGTTAATCTTTCATTTCTAGAATTTGCAATGGTAGCAGTTGTAATCCAGATTTTCTGGAACATATTATTACGCATTATGTCCCCAATAACTTCACCAGATCTAGGCAGCACATTTTTTTTGTTTTCTTAAGGTATAACCAAATTTCCAATGATTACGACTTAGGGTAGAATGCTAAACTACCTTTCTTTTGAAGTAGACATTTTTCATTTTAACTTCAGTGTATTCAAGATGGCGGTAAATATATTGTTTAAAACAAGCTAGTGGCCCAATGATAGTCCCGGAGAGAGATACTCTTGTCCTCTCCCTTCTCACGCATCATGTATGGAAACGAAAAGACAAAATTTGCTAGAACGATGACGTCACTTACGACTCCTCTCTCTGAGACTAATATAACTGATGTAATTAAATATTATTTGGTACCTACACTGTATTTCACAAGCCAAGCCTAGCAAGGTGGTCGAAAAATCCACAAATTATGTAACCATTAAAGCAATGAATAAAGAAAAAATAAAAAAAATAATAATCATTTACGGAACCTACTTTTTCTGTTTTACTATCCACATAAACTTAAATCGGTAGTCAATCACATTAAAAACGTACTGACACATTTTTGCCTTATGAATTTTCTCAACTTAAATAATATCTAAAAACCACATAGAACCTCTTTTATGTTCGGGCTCCATTGCGAAAGAGAAATTACTTAATATATTTTAACAAACTGCTTGTTAATTCGAACGATCTTCTCAAAAGGTAAATTTAAACATTCCTTTATAAAAAAATATTTATGAAATAAAATGATCTTTTTGATTTCGTGCCTTGTATACCTTAAAATTTGTCGATTGAGCAAAGTCTCATTAGAGTCTCTGAATAGGGGCTGTAAAATGGTCTAGAAAAGGAGAAGTCTTTAAAAAGAGAAATAAAAACAAATTGCTATCCTTTTGCTGAGTGAGATTTCGCATCCACTGTCGGTGTTTTTATTAATGAGAGATAGAAACAATGTTTTTTAACACTTTGTGTTGAGCATGTGTAACGTAAATTGTTTATATGTATTTTATAGCCGAAGAGAACTACGGAAACAATTATAAACTTATCCAAAAACTTATTGCAACATATACACTTACATTTGAGTTAAACCACTTCAAATGAAGTAGTCTAAAATAAATGTGGGTGTTTATGGTCTAATTCTGGCAGGCCATATTGTAAATTTGATGTACTATACATAAAATAACTAGGGTAGGTGCGGGTAATAAGGCCTACCTGAGGGAGATTTGAAATAAAATAAAAACTATGTATCCGAATCAACAAATTGAAAAATAATTAAATATACAAATCAATTACTATTAAATATGAACAAAAAATGGCCATTTGGCCATAAACAAAAAAACATAAAACAAAACGTTTTTAAAAACCTTGTCTTTAGGCCTTGTGGTAGAATAATAAGGCCTAAGATTTTAACGCTAAAAATAATCAAAATAGGCTTCTAACATTTGGTAATTGAGATCAATTATAATGCATTAAAATATATATTATATTAATTATTGATCCAGGTATAATGTTTGAACAGGTATAATGTTTAAACTAACCTTTGTTTGCCATATCAAAAAAAAATAATAAGGCCCTTAAAACTCTTGGATTTGTTTTGAGAGCTGCAAATGACACATTTTTCAGCCCATTTATCATATTTTATAAAACCCTTGTCAGATGCCAACTAGAGTATAACACTACGGTATGGTCTCCATTTTTCAATATTCATTCCGACAGCATTGAATAGATTCAACATAAGTTCCTGATGTTTATCAACTATAAATTGCATATTCCTGTACTAAATATTTATTGATTATAATTACCTACTGGAAAAAATGTCCCTATGAAAACTTTCAGAAAGAAGAATTACCACGGATTTAATATTATTACCTAAATTACTACATTAAAAATTGACTGTCCTGAATTACTTCAATTAATCATCATCCGTATTCCTAAAAGATCTTGCCGACATTTACTACCCTTTTACTTTAACAACGACACTCTCTTTCCAAAATTCCCCGATTCCGAGACTTCACAATCTCGGAAATAAATATTCTGATCTAGGAGTATATTTCACCTTAAGAATAACCAGTATAAACATTGTTTATTCCAATTCTTTTATACATCTAGACACAAATAGTCGTGGATAATTTCTGCAATTTTGTTTATATTGCATATTCTTTTTTTTATAACAGACTTCTTATCATTTTTACCAGTTTATTTTATTTCATATTATGTGCTTTAGTTGTTACATTTTTTTTTATTATATTATATTTTCATTATTGTTTTCGATTTAAAGTATTTAAAAGTACTGTGTTACTTAACTTACAAACAAAGAATGTAAAAGCCCACTAGGGCGTGTACTAAATGAATAAATTAATTAATCATGCTTTAAGTTTTCAAAATGGCAACAAATTTCTTTGTTTGCAAGCCGTCAGTGTTTTTAAGATTGAAAATAACACTTTTTTTCGAACTTCCGGTCCGGAGATGGTTTCTAATGTTTCTCATAGGAATATTATACCTCACAGCAGCTTTATACGTGCTCAGCATTCCTCTTCTTACTGCTTGGACAGCCGACACCAAGTTATTTTCAGACCACAATGCTCGTTTTGGGGGCATCGTGATGTAGGCACTAAAATAACAATAAATCAATTAGTAAACAGTTGTAATTACTTACAAACATCTATAACATTTTGAGAAAGTTTTAAAATTAGTTGTAAAGCTGACAAACATTGTTACAAAAAAAAAGTGTAATAAGGCCTACGGTCAAATTTGGCAGTCCTTAAGAGCGTTTAACCAGCCAGCGGACGAAAATCCACATTTCGTCGAAAGTTGTTCTTCCGATCGTGCAGGGCGGTTACAACGAGAAAGATTGATTATTCTCCGTACCAGCTTTTTAAAATTATAACTCAATATCGAATTTATTTCAATCCAAATTAGCTTTAATTTATACCTTCATCCAAAAATGCTGAAAGGCGTGATGATAAAACTATTAAAATAGTGTTCTTTTTGTAGTTATTTTTTGATTATAAGTATTTATCATTTTTCAATAATGTCTAAATTTAATAAGAATGTTAAAAAAATCTGAAATATATTAGTTTGTAAGTGCGCAAATAAATACACAAATGGACCAATTTTCGTCAAGAAACACATGTACGTACATATTTTTTAATGATTTTATTGAAACTAAAATTAAAATTCTAATACATAACTTTGCTAGATAATATATTGATTTATTTTACTGCATGATTACATTATTTGAAATGGGTGTGGTATAATACAAAAACTTTTTTGAAAATTTAACAAATCTGCCAACGACCTATGGAATAACCTTATTATACTAAAAATTAAAAAAAATTCTAAAAATTTATTACATAACTATGCTATATAAAAGAACAATCTTTCGAAATCCATTTATAATTTTTTGTGGAAAAGAGTCAATACGTCTAAAAACTTTTTTGAAAATGACGTATTTCCGGCTTTCTCTGGTAATGCCCTCTTAATAACCGCTGGCGTCGTGTATAAAGAAGTACAAAAAGAACAATAATTGGTTCACGATTCATTACTCAGACATCAAAGGTCGATAGAAGTATGAAAAACAGACAATTGTAGCACAAAATTATATACGAAATTGTAATATTTCTAAAATTGCTTACGATTCAGTGGGACGATTTTTTTATTATTCGTGCCTCACAACGGCTCCTCGCAAACGAATCGCTCTGAATTGGTCGAAACAAGCGAGCTACGCGTCGCGACACGCTTGAAATGCCATTTACGAGTGTTAGCTAGTTAGCTACCTATGAGCCTGTCTTGAGCGGCATCGAACATTTTAAATTGTATTTTTTTTACTTGGACGTTTTTAGCCGGCAGGCCTTATTACATGCCTTATATGCATATTTTATTGAATCGCATACGAAAATAAACAACATAACTCCACACAAAAAAATTTAATATAAAAATCTGAACTAAATACTCACGGAAGATATTAATACCCGCAATGAATACTTCTTTTAGACAAAGCACGTAGAACTACTACCTAGGACTTAATTTTATGATATTAATCCTTTCGAAATTAAAAGTACATAATAAACTATCTAGCCATCAAAAAATGAATATAAAACTGGATCAAGTCAACAGAACGAGATATCATAAAAAAACGGAAAATGAAGAATGAAGAATATAATATACGCGTATCATAAACGTATATATATATTCTATAGTAGAGAATCAAATAACCTTTAATTATCTTACTAGATTCCAATGTAGGGTGCACATACGAGTATTACGTAAAAATTGATTTCTGGAAAATTTTATAATTTACTTGATGGGAACATAATTAATTTGCTAATTAGATCGGGTTCCTTGCTTTCCGATCGATTGATTAATTACAAGATGTGAGATGTTCCATTTGATTAGCCGGTATGACTCGTGAACTTCTAGAGGTCTAAAGGACACAAAAATCTTTAGCCTTACGATAAATTGAACGACCTTACTTAGTTAAGTAATGTTTTTTTTAGATTATTTGGGTTCGATGTTTCGGTTTTACGTTGCCGGCTAAATAAACACCAATATGGGTTACGAATGCCACAAGTTGCAAAACTGAAAGTTAATGAGATTATAACTAATTCGTTCGTAAAGCCCCCAGGTACTTGATTCTATGAGCCTTAAAGTTTACACTCAAATTCTAGACTTTACTAATTATTTTACAGTTGTAAGTTAACCACCAAAAAGCTTTTAAATAGAAAACTTCTAGAGAACATGGACTCGTGTCTGGAATCAAGCATTAATTTAATAGGTAAATAAGTTTGGTACCTACGTGATTTCTGAAATATTTATTAAATAGGTCATACACAGATTCAGAATCATAACCTTTTCAGGTGAAAAACAAAAACAATGGTGTTCATGACGGACTTTGAAAATTGAAAATACATTTGTTTTTTTTTTTACTTATATGTTGTATTATGCATACCTACAATCCACGTAATATTATTTTGATAGCCCTTTAAAATATAGGTGCCTACTTCGTCCTCGTTCGTCCTTCGTCTTCTTCGTCTCCTTCGTCCTCCGTCCTCCATCGTTCATCCTCTGTCCTCCGTCATGGGGACTGGGATTCGAACCCAGAACCTCTGAATTGGTAAAAGGTCCCGGTTTGACGAGAAGTTCTGGGTTTCAGTCCCAGTTGCGACCATTATCTTTTCTATTTTGTGTCTTGTTCTATTTCATATTTTCCTTTAGATTATTAGTGATATTTTCTTCTTCAATGATATATTACATTGATGGGTATAACCTTCATCATCATCATCTCTTGGCTCTACAACCCCTGGTAGGTCTTGGACCTCCTCAAGACGATGTCCGACACGTTGGCTAAAGAAGCAGGTAGCGCAACACGGCATAACACTTCAAAAACAAATAACGAAAATAATATTATGATAAAAAAAAAACTATTTTCAATTTGTACTTATTTTTCTAAAAAATTTATTTTTCTTGTTCATGTACGAAAGTATAGATTTTTAATGAATTTTCTGTCACTTTTGTATCCACACAGGAGGCACTGTAAGGGCTCTGTGGAGGGTAGTGAGGAGGGTAGCAATACTTATTTTCTAGTGCCTACATGAAACTTTTGTGTCCTTCAATATCTACGCTTACTACATTTTTTTAATGGCTTTTGCAATGTAGACATTGGTTGAATGTACTATTTTCACAAAAATAAATAAATGAATAGGTAAAGTTTGTAAAATGGGTTATTAAATCAATGTTTTTCATTCCAATTATCATTTATTGTATTTTAACTACATCCTATATGATCAGACATTGCAAATAAATTACCTTTTTAAAGTATGTTATTATAAGTTGACTCACATTAACAATTAATTCCCCAGCATTGTGTAAAACATCATCCTCGCCCTTAAAGAAAGTAACTTTAAACCCTTTTAAAATTCCCGGAAGAAGGACACCCGCCTATCTAAATATTAAAGTCATTATTCTCGGGGGCATGCAGTTCAAGGCTTCCGGCCTTGTATACAGCCTGACCCCAACAACAAGCCTAGAACTGAGCCACAAAGAATTGTAAATTTGCACCTTGGTCCCCGCGAGGAAACGGGGTCTGTTTGTTCGCCTGTCTCCGAATTCCCTCCGTCCCTCCACCTGTCAAATAAAACTCGCCAGAGAAAGGATTTGCATTCAAAGGGAATTGTTAAACCAGAAACCTACTACCTACAGCTACCCTTATCATTTTCGGGCATTTCTCTCAGATTTTGTACGGCCCGGCATATTTTATGTTAATACACATTGTGAAAACTTATTCGAAATGTACACGGAAATCGACGACCTCCGTAGTCCAGTGGCTAAGACTCTTGACTCACATTCCAGAGGTCGCGGGTTCGAACCCGGCATGCGCAAATAAATTTTATTTGATTAATTTGTGTTATTTCACAATTAATTCATTAAAAATAATATATAGTATATTTGCGGCATGTTCCAGAGTGGAAGATACTCTCAGTATCGCCCTGGTGTAAGACCACCATTCAGAATTGAAACGTTGCTTGAAAATGGCTTTAGCCGTGTTTAGTGACCAGATCTGAATAGCCAGGTACTTCCCAACCTTCCTCTTCCCCACCTCCTTCACCTCCCCACTATCTTCAGCCTCACAACATACCTCAATTGGGGATGCCATAGTCTCACTGGCTCCAGACGGGAGCAGTTGAGATTCTTGTGCGGTATTCACTGTAAAAAAAAAAAAAAAAATAGATAAAAATGTATTGAAAATACATAACTTCGGTTTTAATTAAGTCATGAATTTTGTTATTCTCAACTGCTGTACCACCGTAGGGCCTGTTTAAACTACAAAAATATTATGCTCTCAGTAATAGCGGGTTTAAATTAAAATATATACATTATTACTCCATCGTTTACAGTTGCCCAAGGTATTCAAAATACCACAACCCAACATGTAAAAGGAGTACAATATTAGATCTATTTTTAATATTTCTACATATTTCGCGCAAAAGTTTCAAAACACCCTATTGGAATATGCCATAATTTTTGTAAATAGCGGCTAATGTCAATTTTGCTTTTAGTCCAGTCAAGTTAAACATGAAAAGGGGGTTGTGCTTGCAAAAGGTCCGGTCATTCTGAATTTTTTATATGTTGTTAGGACCTAAACCAGTATTAAAAAAAAATTTTGCAGTTTCGAAAGTGCTGTGCGAGCGGCGGTGGAACCAAAAAACCAGGAAATATTCGGATTTTTTTCAGTTTTTGCTCAATATCTCAGTGAAGAAAGGGTCTGACCGGTATAATTAGTATATATACTTTTAAAGTAGACTAAATTTGCTACCATTTAAGACCAAAGCAAGCTATATACAGTCATTGGTTTCCAAGATACAGTTCTTCGAAAATAGGCCATTTTTTCCAAAAAATGAAATTTGTGAAGTAAAAAGATACAATAAACAAGACAAAAACCGCTATACTCTTCAAGAATGCGGAAAAAAATTGAAAAAGCTCATTTCCGGGAAGCCTAATCACTCGTTTTGATGATTTCCACTGGCCGGCAAGATCTCCCGATTTAACGGTTCCAGACTTCTTTTTGTGGGATTTCTTGAAGTCACGAGTTTGTGTCAACAAGCATCAGACTTTTGATGCCCCAATGAGAATATCCGTCATAAATGCGAGAACCTATCGCCGGAAGATCTGAAAAGAGTGATGAAAAATGCCATAAATCTGGTCCGTACGGTCATCAATTGGCGGCGGCCACTTGGCCATTATCATTTTCTCGACCTAATGGAAAAAAATTAAGACATCAAATAAACACAATCCAAAGTTAGAACCAAAATTTTAATTTATAAAAAAATATGATGATTTCCACGTTTTTCACGATTTCAACGTTTTGATGATTTCCACTGGCCGGCAAGATCTCCCGATTTAACGGTTCCAGACTTCTTTTTGTGGGGTTTCTTGAAGTCACGAGTCTGTGTCAACAAGCATCAGACTTTTGATGCCCCCAATGAGAATATCCGTCATGAATGCGAGAACCTATCGCCGGAAGTTCTGAAAAGAGTGATGAAAAATGCTATAAATCGGGTCCGTAAGGTCATCAATTGGCGGCGGCCACTTGGCCATCATTATCATTTTCTCGACTTAATGGAAAAAAATTAAGACATCAAATAAACACAATCCAAAGTTAGAACCAAAATTTTAATTTATAAAAAAATATTACAGCCCAAGAACATCGGGTGACAATTTTTGCGCCACCTTGTATTTCGATTTTTATTATTATTTTTTTAATTTCTATCATCATTTACATCTATAATTTAACTACGACAACTATGATACAGGCATGAGCCTAGTATAGTGATCAATAGATCTCAATTAAATTTGTAATATGATTTGTTGAAATTCAGTAACGTGATGGATTATATTCAAATAAATAAATATAGCTACAGGGATTCTCGCGAGTTGGGTAGGGAAGTATGTATTACGCCTTGGTTTTGTGAATGCTTTGACTTTGGCCTATCAGAAAAAGCTCCCCGTGAACCTTGTGAACCTCGTGAGCAGGAATTTTGTTTAATTAGATTTTGCATTAAATTACTTTAAAAATATATTAAACGCATGGTCTTTCGTGTTGAATGTTGAATACCTGAATGCCTTCCGCATTGAGTGTAGAATCCTTTGTATTGAATATTGAATACCCGCTCACCTTTCAGCTTCCTGGACCGGAAAAATAAAAGCTCCGACAAATACACATTTTTTATTAATATTTTTAATTTCCACACGGATTTCAGACATTCCAATCAAGTGCTTTTCATCGCTAAAAATGTATTCCTAGCTATCTAGGAAATCTGACGACTAATACAGTACGTTTAGAAAGAATAAAAAATCAATAAAATTAAACTTAAATGCTTCAATACCACGGCAAAATCGAATTTAGAAAAAAACTCAAGTTACACGCCTGTCCCGATGATAGACAAAGAAGGAGGTAGCGCCACACCGCAAAACAACCTAAAAATAAATCACGATAAAACTACAATTACCTCAAATGTAAGTTTAAATTTCTTTAAGATTTGATTTTTATTTTTTAATCGCTAAAAGTTATTCTTATTTTAATTAAACGTCTAATAAGCGAAATCTTTGATACGCACAATTATATCGAAGTATTAAAAATTAAAAGTTTGAGAAAAAATAGATTTGTCTAGGTCTTGGCGGTGGATGCGTTCGGCAACCTATTGATTGGCGGGCCGGGTGACTGGTTAAGGGTGACCTTTTGACCTATCCAGCCGGACTCTCTCAACCCATCGTATTGCACCGCAGTGGGAGGGATAGATGATTCATTTATCCGTCACTACTGGACACAATGAGCCCTAAACAAAACTTCCTCTCCTTCCTTTCCATAAAAAAGATCCTAAACACAGCATCCCCAAAAATGTCGTAGAACCTGAAGGATTTTTTTCTAAGGCCCTTCTGTGTGGTGCTAATGTAAAAAAAATATGTTTTTGAAGTAAAACCATATTAGTTTTGCCATTTTAAAACAATTTAAAGTAGCTCAGCGCCCTTCATTTTTGCAATACTTTCTTGACGGACAAACTGCACATTTTATTTTTGTTGTTATAGTTTGTATTATTCCAGTTCTGCTTTTAGGCAATTAAATGTCACAAGTGCTGTGAAAAACGAAACAAAAGAATAATGGAGACGAAGCATGAAATGAAGAATAAAAAGCAAAATGCTATTCTGAAGAAACAAAAACAATAATGACAGTGTACCAACTCTGGGGGAGTTTTGTTACAGTTACTTCCATTGTTACATTTTCCCAGCTTCTTTAGTGACAATTTTTTTCTTCTTTTTACTCGCTCTTTATTTGCAAAGTTTTGAAAATATTTGCAAAAATCGTCCCGCCTTCAGAACAACTTTTCCGTGTGCCTTAAGTGGGTCCTATAATTAGAGATTTTTTTGTTTTTGTTTTCATTAACTCCTCATATTTTTTCTTCGTTTTAAAAACCTGCTATTTTTTTTAAAGAATACGACTCCTAAGATCGTTCACAAATTCACAAGTTGAATTGAAGTGGAATCAAATGTTGAATTTCAGATATTAGATTATTTTTTTAACCTATCACTGCTTCCAGTGGCGTGCAATGCTCTTCGTAAATGATTCGACGTAGGTTGTTAGGTTATAAATTCACGTTGGGCGCAAATTGTTAAGTTAAAATGTTGGCCGTCAATTGTTAGAGTAAAACATGGCGGTAGGTTCATTGGGATGAGGTTTCCGCGCATATGGGAGTGCGTTGTCGGCTAGTTTAGGAACGGATTATCGTGCATGTGATCTCCAGGGCATGGATTCTTGGCTTTGACAAGGTCGGTAGTAAGAAATCTCAGTCATCAGAAAGAAATACATGTTAGCTTCGAACAAATATGGTATACAATGATTAAGTTAAGTTATTCGTTTACGAGGTTAGACTCTCTCTCTCTTTTCGTCGTAGAAAAAAAATGAAACACAAAAAGCAGAATAGATGATTGGTGAGTAACACGCGGTTCAACAGCTTTAGGTTGCGTGAAAACGAATGATGATGGCGGCTAAAACGGTCGCTCAGGCGTGGGGTGCGTGCGCATGTGCTGCCGTGCTGTGCTCCGCCGCCCGCTGTGGCAAGAGTGCGAAACAATACTGCCGCAAAGTTTGAAGTCGAGTTGAATTTACGTTTGCTTGAAAGTGGCTCTACATTACAATCGTGCCGCAGAAAGTGCTACGTGACAAGGTATTACACAGAGGATCATGAAACTTTTTTGACAGCTTTCACATGTAAATAATATTATTTACGTTTACTTGTTTTAATACGATAAAAACTATCCGGAAACCAAAATACATTAGCTTTTGGCGAATGCTACTGATATAGTTAGCTTTGGAAAAAAGCAACACATAACCATTGTAGCGGGTTAGGTTAGGTTGGGTTAAGACCGTCCACTCCACCAAATTCCTGAAAACATCATGACTGGTTGAATAACCACAGAATCCCATAGTGACCTCTGCCAACTTTCCACCACCACACCTAGAAAAGGAGGTAGTGATTTTGTGATAGATTGTAGCCAGTTATTTAAAAATTAATGTGAGTTATGAGCAATCCAATATACCACTAAAAAAATATTATGTAAATTTTAACAGCTGTATGCTCAAAACGTTAAATAAAACATCACAATATAATATATTTTATATTCGAAATTGTTAATAAATACTTTACTTAATTCTCTGCCAAATTTCGTTGAAAAACTATTCAAAATAAAAAAAGTTATTTGTAAAATAATTTTAAAAAATCGTCTCTGTCAAGTTGAACTTTAAAAACTTACCAGACAAGCATGCCCGCCACTGGAGGGAAAAGATTATTAAGGTTTAATTATTTTGTTAGCAAAATTTCTAATAGCCTCTCATTTTAAAATCACGTAAACTTGGTGATTCTTTTTCAGGTGGTTTGGCTGGAAAAAATATACCGGCATTTTATAAAACCGCTTGCAGCGTTCAATGTTTACAGTTTTATCAAATTAAATTCTTGTTGCAGTCAGCTTTTCTCGAAACCGACTTCTAGTAATTTAGCGAGGCTTTATTTTCAATTCGTGCTATAAAAAGAGGAAAAGTTTTGGGCCATTTTTGCTGCGACACTTGAGAGCTAAGGGTGAAACTTTAAAAATGCAATAATTGATAAAGTTGCCGCGCTCTGCTGCGGGGAAATACATTTTCTGTGAAGTTTGTGCAAGCAATGTACACGCGAATAAACATTTTTTAATTATTTTTTTTAATACTCCACAAAAGTCTCAACTGCTCTCAACCTTCTAGAGCTTAGGTTCTCTTTCCTTCTTGTGGGCGTTTGAGACATTCAGGGAGGCAGTAGAAGACCCAGAGAAAATTAGTGGGCATTGACTCAGGGCGTTGAGATGGGCGTCGAGGGCGTGGGCAGGTAAAAAAATATGGTCTAAAATTGACGAAAAACACGCTAATCATGTACTAATAAAGCAAAGTAAACTTTAATATTGGTTAATTTTTGTTATTTTATGTATTGTAATCATTTTATCAAGTACGAAAATTTACATATTTCGGTAGTTTGAGAAGTGGATGAAAATTGCAATGAAAGATTCCATTACTTCTTTTAGATCTACATTAAATTGGATGATATAAACGCAACGATATTTTTACGCACCAGATTTAAATGTCCGGGTTAAATTTTCCCCACAGGAAAAACTAAACCCTTTCACACACTTCCCCAAATGATAATCTAGTCAATCCATCCTATGCAATTGCACTTTGTAAGTATTATAAATACAAAACAATACAAGAACAACATGTCAACCTACCAGACACAAAATGGGAAAATAATTCACCGACACCAGATATTTTCATATCAGAGGGTTCGGCTCTGTGGAACTCCTAATTGAACCTATAAATCCTACTGATCCCTCAATATAAATATTTAAAAAATCTAAATATCGCATGCAAAGGCCATTCCGTAAATTATCATCTTACGTCTATTATCTATAATATAAAAATGAATCGCTAAATGTGTTGGTAAGCGCAAATCTCGAGATCAGCTGAACCGATTTCGCTAATTCTTTTTTTAGAATATTCCTTGAAGTACGAGGATGGTTCATACGGAGAGAAAAAATTAAAAAATTGCGCAGAAAATTGGATAATTTCAGAAAACATCGCAAGTTTGACAGTTCGCGTAATTGAGAATGACATTTTGCAAAACAATGATTGAATTAAATGAGGATTCTATTTTTGAAAAGTTGATAAATTTATTTAAAGTAGGTACTCCCCTAATAGTTTGAATCGAATCAAGAATTTTAGAAATTTTAAATAGGTACCTATGTTAGGTACCAAATTTAATATATATGAAAAATGGAAATTGGAATAAAAATTGTAAAAGGTGGCACGCGGGCTGTTTAAATCTGAATGTACTGGCATTGAATATATGGAACGCGGGAGGATGGTTAGCGGGACGAGGGAGCGGGAAAGGGAATAGGAAAGGCGGAAAAAGTGGAAGGGGAACGCGGGAGGAGAAGGGGACGTGTGAGGGGGGAGGGGAACTCAAAAGGGGGTTCGCGTGATGGTGGAAGGGGGGAGGGGAATTGATGTGGGGAGAGGGAAGGTGGAGGTGAAGGAGTGGGAACGCGAGAGGGGAAGAGGACGCAGGAGAAGAAGGGGAGGCGGAAGGGGAATGGGACGAATGGGAAGGGACACTCAGGGGGAAACAATTTCTTTATTAAATGGCATAGCAACGCATGCCGGGACCAGCTAGTTATTATTAAGAATGGACACTATAGGGAACGTACCATACTACGTGACAAACTTTTAGCAATTTTTAACCCCCCCTCTAATCCGCCGCTCATTTGTACCAAGCGTGGTATTTTGAAGACCCCCCCCCCCGAATAGGTCACGTAGTATGGGTACGTTCCCATATCATGAATAGAAAAAAGGAGATAGCAACCCGATACTTTCGAATAATTGATTCCCCCTCCCCCGTAAGCAAAAACAATTAAGGGGCGCTAGAAAATAAAATATTCTCAAAGTGGACGGTAGATAAGATTGAGAACCTATGGTCTAGAGCAGTGGTTCCCAACCGGTGGTCCTCGAGATTTAAAATGTGGTCCACGAAACATTTATTTATTTACTACAAAACCGAATCGGAAGGTATTCAGAAGCTGATTCGTAACCCTTTTGGTATTAATGATGGAGAGGTAGCTGAAGAAGTCCAAAAAGACTACATTGAATTGCAAAAAAATATTAATTACAAGGACGCGTTTAATTCGCGATTAACAGTTTATCATTATGATGCCTTGTGATCCCCGTGAGAACAAATAAATGTCGTAGTGGTCCCTGGTTAAAAAAAGGTAAGCAACCACTGGTCTGGAGGCAGTGAACCATGGCACTCCACTGGGTGTGAGGTGGGAAATTACCTTGCTATTCAGATCTGGTCAGCATATACAACTTAAGCCGTTTCAATCAGCATTACGATTCTGAATGGTAGTGGAGAGTACTTGTCTTCCCAAGTGGAACGTGCCGCAAATATAATGTATACTCTCTATATTATTTTATAAATAAATTGTGTGAAATGATTTGAGCCTCCGGAAACATGACGGAACATTAAATAATAATACTTAAGAAATTTTGGTCAACATCCAATAATTTTAGTTCTCTAAAATATTATTTTTCATCAGTTAGATATGAACAGAAAGTCTAACCTTTTAGAATGTGATACAATATATTGCCGTTAGTGTTGCATTGGTATTACTAAGATCAATTTCATATTAATGAAAATTCATCTTTGATTCCGATGTTTTTATCCGAATGTATTAGACATGTATTTTGATTATGTTAATAGTGCGACGTTTCGACATTTTAAAACTTTATTTAGTAGAAATTGATACAGAGAACGGCAAGAAAATAATACAGATTTTATGTTGGAATATATGTATTGTTGAAAAAAGTTTCACTGCTTAAAAAATATCGATTATGAACATTAAAAAAAGCTTTGTTCAGGTGCCAAAGACATTTTCTATCGGTAACAAAATAGACGTTTAACATTTTTGTTGGTTCCATTTTTTTCAATAAGCTGAAAAAAGAAAAGGGCTTATTTTAATATTCAATACATGAATTTTAAAGATTATTAATTTTGCTGTATACAAATAAAATATTATAATGGCAAGCCCTCCAGTATGAGAAGCTAACATTTTAATTGACATGATTCCCACTCTGGAAAATTGTAATTTCCTCACGCGGTGGAGTACAATTATTTCGAAAGCCTTCGAAAGGCTGCCTCAAATTACTGGAGGACACTATCAATTAGTCCTAGAACAACGGTGGCCGAGACCGGGAGGCTGTAACAGTACTCGTGGCGCGCTCGCTGTGGTGCCCCCCACCGCAGGACCTGCTCTAGGACTAAAAAGGCTTTGAGGCGCCGGTAAAACGACGCCGCGGTCCTTTGGCCTCGTCTAGGTAATTGTATAATCAAAAGGCTGACCTCTCGATCTCAAAGAGGTAAATATTTATGCCGGCGTCGCTGCGGCCAAACGGTCGAAAAACATTAAAGCGCTTCCAAAATAAGTATTCTACAACTTGTATTGGTGTTCAAACATAACCGGCAATAACATCTTTATACCTTCAACGTTTTTAAGACATAATAATTTTTGCCGTACTTAAAAAACTGAGAGCGGACGATGGTAAAGAGAAGTACTGAAGAAAATGTTGGTTGGGACCAAAGATATTGAAATATGAGGAGATGACTGACTGTCGCCCGACTGTCGGCGGACTACGGTCTAATGGTCCTAGTTTGAATACGGAATTTAGTTGATTTATCGAAGGTGTGCAGTGGTGTTTTTTAACAATATAGTTGGATTGCGGAAAGAATTCGTTCATTTCGTTGATTTTTTGAAGGTGTGCAGTAGTATTGGTCAAAAATATCTGCAACACCAATTATCGATTAATTATAATATTAATTAATTATATTAATAATAATTAATATAATTAAATATAATTATTATATTAATATATATTTTTTAAATCAGTCGTTTTAAAAACACGTGGGATTACAAAAGATTTTTTAAATTTTTATATTGTGGGATCAGTAGGATTTATAGGTTCAATTGGGAATTCCACAGAGCCGAACCCTTTGATATGAAAATATCTGGAGTCGGTGAATTATTTTCCCATTTGGTCTCTGGTAGGTTGACATGTTATTCTTATATTGTTTTGTATTTATAATACTTATATAGTGCAATTGCATAGCGAGAATTGACTAGATGATCATTTGAGGAAGTGTGTGAAAGGGTTTAGTTTTTCCTGTGCGGAAAATTTAACCCGGATATTTAAATGTGCCGTTAAAAAGAAAATTAATTATAATAAATAAACACCAGGAAGCACAGTCCCACCCAGTAAAAACTGCCGACAGCCCATCTCCTTATATTTCAATGTCTTTGGTTGCGACTTTTTGACCAGTCTTTTACTATGAAAAATATTTATAAAACGTTAAGCTGACGTGCAATTTTCTTAAAATATTGTTCAATTAATTATTTTTTTGCAAATGTATATTCGACATTACCACAACTCGTAGAGGGGTTTCGTTACGTTTTCGTTAAAGATAACCTACGCCGCAGAAGCGCCGTGAAAATTAAAAACAGCTGTCTCTTTTCAACCAACGCAATTGTGTTTCTCAGCCAATTCAGTCGGTGGTCAGTAGGTATCTACTCTCGCTTGACAACCGTAGTGATGTAGTGTAGCCACACTAGTTTCGCTGTTATGACGAGAGGCGATGGTTATATTTTGAGTAACTTCTAGTGATGTATTGCATTTTTATTTGTTTATAATTTTTTTTTTAGACTGATTATTGATTAGATAAAATGTACAAAAAAACTAAGTTTGTATTGTTTCCTAAGCATAAAGTTCCAAAAAAAGATGATATTGTTACTATATTTTGTGAGTCTACTTTTTTTGTAAAATTAAAAAATGTAGAAAAATCTAAGTAAATTATGTTTTATTTACATAACTAAACTTTATTAGTGATAAAATGAAAATGAATAAAATAAACTAGATCTGAAAAAAAAACATTTAAAAAATATGCCCTCATTGGTTATCTTCAAATTACGTTGCAATTTTCGATTTGGGAGGCGGGAATGGGTACCGCCGCCCCGGGAACATTTATTGAATAACCAACACCTCTGCCATAGGTCACCCCAGGTGGTTCGCTACGTTTGGTGATTTAGCAGGGGTGCCCGGGTTCATTGGGTAAGGTTTGTCTAGGTCTTGGAGGCGGATGACCAGGACACACTGAACCCCAGTCTACCCACCCCTTAAACCCTTTTCCTTCCCAGAACTCTCCTCTCCTTCCTTTCCTAAAAAACCCTCCACACAGTATCCCCAAAGATGACATAGGCCCTCAAGGAAATTATTTTCCTCAGGGCCTCCTGTGTGGAGCTCAGGTAAAAAAAATCGGTTATCTTTCAAAGGGTAATTTTTTCAAATTTGGTCTTCATGAGTAATTTTATTTTAGTTTCTCTTTTGCCTCGTAATTAATTAGTTTTAATACTCGGTTTTGTCCGAAATTTAATTATAAACACAACTTTGGCATCTTATTTTACTTTTTAACAATTTCCGCAAAGCACCTGAGAAAGTGTTTATTCGTTATAAAAGTTGCATAACCCATAATAGAAAAAAATATGTCTGATGATGGCAGTATTTCACGAGTGCTTTGCTACTTTTGGTGTCTAGCAGGGGTTTCCGGGTTCATGGGGTTGAGTTTTGTCCGGATCTTGGTAGCGGACGCGTCTGCCCACCAACTGCGTGGTAGGCCGGTCCGGAAGAGACTGGTTGAGGGAGACGTTTTTCCAGCAGGACTCTCTCGGAACATCGCATTGCACCGCAGTGGGAGGGATAGATTCACACATTCGTCACCCCTTGACACACTGATTCCCAGACCCTTTTCCTTCCCAGATATTCACACAGCATCCCCAACGATGACACAGGCCCTGAGGGAAATTATTTTGTTCAAAGCCACTTGCGAGGAGCTACTATATTAAAAAAAAATTATGCAGTAATCAATACAACGAGAAATTTATTTTTACGTCTCCTGATACCCCAACCGAAATCAAATGCATGTAATCGTCGAGCTATATAAATATATTTTTTAAATAATGTGGTAATTTCTGAAGAGAAAGTTGTTCGTGAAGTCAATAACAAATTTAAAAAGATGAAATAAAAATACAGGATTAGTCTGGTTTTAACATCATACAAATAACAATGCATTCGTTCTTGTATTCACGATGTCCGTCATTTTAACACGGCATTGTAAAATTATTTTCCAAACAGCTCCAGCAATGTTAAAAACTAACCGTGTGCGCTGTTAGCTTTTGATATAAAATTCATACAAAGAGCGAAAAGATAATTTTGGAAACGTTTTAAAAGCCATAATTTGCACGCTTGTTGCACTTTTGCAGCGATAAAGGATAGCCGTGAGGCCGCAAAGGGGATTTACTGCACACATTATACATTTTATAGACAAACAGGTGTTGTTTACGGTCTGGGCCCAAAAAAACATGGCGAATTCTATTATTTACGGTGCTATAAAAAGAGAATGGAGATAGCCATATTTATAAAGAGAAAATCCGTAAAGAGGCTGGGGACACGTTTCTTTCGTTATATTAAAGTGATAGATTGATGTTTTGTATAAGGCACACTCCTGCGAGTACGACAATAAAAAGCTCTATCTGTGTTATTTGTCTTTATAGTATTGAATATACTCGAATAAAGAACGTGTTTGTTCTCTCCGCACACAGAAGCAAATTGCTGCATAACACATTGTTATGAATTTTAAAATCTTAAAAAATCTTATGTATCAGCAGTCAGCACATAAAAGCGTCTCTGTTTGATGAGGTGACCCACCAGTTGAACTTCCGACAGTTGGCCCCATAAAATTATAATATTATAAAATTTCAATTTATGCGCATTATTACCTTTAGTAATTAGTTGGTATGGATATCAAATTAATT
Organism: Limnephilus marmoratus; assembly: GCA_917880885.1. NCBI lineage: Eukaryota > Metazoa > Arthropoda > Insecta > Trichoptera > Limnephilidae > Limnephilus > Limnephilus marmoratus. The sequence continues at coordinate 57,698,150 of OU862909.1, read as the reverse complement.
TATTTAGGGTAGATTTTTGTACTTATTCGCTGGTATCCATATAATAGAAAAGTAATTTTTTCCATGATGAATTTTAATGAAATTTTTTGTTTTATACTTTCGTTATTCGGCGGTACATCCTCTCTGTAAACTCCTTCAGGGACACTCAGTTATATTTTGCGTAAGTAGGTACACCGTATTCTCATAAATCAACTGCATATTGTATATAATATCTTTTGACATACGTCACAACATAGTGAAACTGCCACCATGGACTTTTTTTCTTCTTTTAAATTTTGCAATCTTCTCCATAATAATTTGGTGTGTAACTGTTTTATGGAGAACCTGAAAAATAAATAAATTAATAAGTATGCCGGGGGGCCAACAGTTGGGAGATCAACGGTCGTGAAACCGTTGATCTGTAAATGCTGCTAGCTCCTTCTAGTAGGCTCCTTCGCAATACCTCCAAAACAGATTAGACCTATATTGCAAATGTGCGTTAAAAATAACACAGTGGTTAGCTCCAAAATCATTTTACAAAATTATAATTTAATATCATTGACCTGCCTACGTTAGATCGGATAATTTTTTTAAAAACGTCATTTGCTACGGCTTCTTTAATGTCCCTCAGGTGACAGAAAATAATTATACAAAACTTACCAGTTATCCAGTAAAATTAGATGGAAAATAGATCTGAAAACAAAGTTCCACCGGTACATATCGGATTGCAGCTCCCGATCTAATGCAGTAATATTATAATATTCAAGTCCCGGCCATTGTTGATGGAGGAGATAATATTATTCTTGCAGGCAGCGTTCAGAATCTCGCTTCCCGGCCTCCCAGTGCCTTACAGCGCGCATGGGAAGAGTTTATAAGCCATATTACTAAGCTGAAGGAAAAAGACCCCGAGAAAGCCGAGAAGAGTTAAGCGCGCTATCGACTCGACTGACTTGAAACTCTCATAAGATCACGCTGGAAGTTTTAAAAGATAAGAGATGAGCTTCCGGGTAATCTGCCTAGTAGAATATCTACACGTGTTCCTATATGCAGAGTAAGGACTACTTTATCTTGTCGCACTTTAAATTCTTGGAGATAGTCGTGAAACTACATCAAGCCCACAAAAAACTAATTCATGAAGCCATTAATAAGATTTACAGTTTTTTTTATGCTCAATTTTCGTTTTATTCTTTATTCTATATAACCGCCTTGGAAATTAGGAAACTGTTAGATAGATATTTGATGCACAATATGAACTCTTTCGGAGAATGCAATTATTATTTTACTGATTGACAATACGACCCCTTGTGGTAGCAACATTCCATCTGACACGGTAATGTTATGCGTCAATAAGCTCTGGAGACATGTAAAAAAGTGCTAATAATTCATTAAGAGTGTCATGATAGATAGAACTTGCGATTCCAAGTTGCCGAAAAATCATGGAGCAAAAGACAGGCCGGGAATGTGGGTTTTAAACGAGGCTTCGATCTCCTTTGGTGCTTTGGTGTTTTTTCCACGGGTTGTGCTGAAGCGCTTCCTGTGGCAACATCGCATCTAGTGTTGCCCGCCATAATTTGATTGTATTAACAAATAGGTACTAAAATGTATAGAGTGAGGTCGATAGTTTACAAACCAATCGGGAATGAGTTTATACGGCACCATCTGGCTGATAACAAGTTTATTTGACGTAAATAAAGGTTGGGGTCTCCAGCGGGAAAAACTTAAAACAAAATTAATAATATATAATCTGTATACAAATTAGTATTGGTAGAGTCACGGTGAGTTTAAATGATTTTTTATTCATGTATGTAGGTATCAACTTTCGAGCATTAGCTCGAATAGCGGAAGGTCTTAGAATTCAATTTCTTTGTTTCCGGAGGTTTCCACGGCGTACAAATAAATTGATTTTTACGCTGTTTTGAAATATCACGGTCCTCAAACCATTTCAAAAAATCTGTTCTTATTCGCAATCTCTAAATTCCAATACACATTACACTTATTTGCTGAATACGACGTTCTGTGAACCGCATCTCACGTATAGTATTAACACAGAATATTTCATTATACATATTTCAATAGGTAGTAATGAATGTTTCCTGGCGTATCTAACTAATATAACCACTGTACGTATAAATAGAAGTAAGCTTCTACTGAATGGAAATAGTCCCAAACAAATAAGTTCTGAAGCACATGGATAAAGAACGGGATATAATTAAGAACACAAAGCGCAGGAAATTCGAATACTTTCCCCGTTAATGAGGAACAATACATACTACCTGCTACTACTAGGGGTACTAACTGTCCAGAGAAGCATAATTGAAAGAAATCAAAGTGCTGGATAGTATGGCAGGTATAGAATTCGTTAGAAGAGTTATATGTGTATTAGGGTGGAGCACGGATGTATGAAAAAAAAAATTTTTTAAGATTCAGAGTTCTAAGAGGGGGGGATTTGTGCCTTATGTTAAAGTAAAAATACGTGGAATTTTTCATTTCATTTGATTAAGATCTTCAGTCTCCGCAGTGACTTTAAAAATTGAAAATTAGGGTAAAAAAGTTTAAAGTTTATAAGGCGATACATTGTGATTAACTTAGTGGTAAGTAGGTGTTAAATGATAAAAAGTATATAATTAAGATATTTATTAAGGCATCGCTGTAAAAAAAAATTAATTTGAAATAAACTCAAAAAATTATACAAGAATTATTTAGGTTTAAAATCCTTTTTAGTTTCAAATATAGGCATTTGATTTCGCGATTCCAGCTTGGCATTTATTGCACCTAATCGCGACTTTCTTATCCACTGAGAAATGGAAACCTCCGTTGTATTCTTTAAAGCTCTTTCAACAGCTTGGGTATGGCAGGGAAGCCTTATAAACAATAGTTCGTTTTCATCATCAGATTTCACGACATTCTGAATTTCCTAGTCCAATAAGTTTTTCAAAATCGGTGGTTCGGTTAAGTTTTCCTGCCAATTTATTAAATCACTATATTTATGTAGAAGCATTAAAATCTATCAATGGCACTTGAAACAGTCTACGTGTTGGAGGTTGAGTAGTGCTGCGTGCCTTTAGTAGGGCTGCCAGCTCTCTAACATGTTTTTTTATCATCTGTTATCATCGCAAGAAGAATCCCTTCAGGATGCGCAAAGTAGCCGTTTCTTTGGATAACAGGATCTATAATTTTTTTTAGAATTTTTGGCAGGTAACTGGAGGCCTTAATAATATTGAACAGATAACACGTGCCATCTTTGCATGATGGTTTACTTTTAATTGAGAACCAAAAGGGTGCGTAAACTTTGACCACAAAAGTAGCCAGAGTTTTCAAATTTTCAGATGGTTCTTCAGTAGATACATACAAACGTAGTCTTCGGTGATCCAACGGGCATGTGATAGTTTTTCTGGAGATTTATTGCCTAGGTCTTCTGGAAATTCATCTGGAACTACCGCCGAGACAATTTTATACAAGTACTGTTGGTCTGGACTCAGTTCTTTGGCCATTTCTGGTAGCATTTGACCTTCGATGCGTTAAAAAATTTTAACAGGTAGCTTTTTACAGGTTTCCAGTGATTTTTCCAGTGGACCAACATAAGATTTAGGTCCCAAAGTACACCCATCGAGATGAAAAAACAGATATCTCAAAGGCAGTTCGTTGATGTTGAGCAAAAAATTATCTAAAGTGAAACTGAAGCGGTTTTTGTAGCCTTTTCTCAAGCAGTCGTATAATTCCAGCATACTTTCCAGTATTAACATTCATACCATCACAATCAATTGCCATAATTCTATCTTGGGAAACTTCTTTATGTAACAGAAACCCTGTTATCACGGTATCTACTCCTTTTGCTGTACCAACATCAGGTACCACGTATCCCATGTAAATGGATCCCGGCTCTTGAATCAGTGAGATAGGTTCCTTTTTAGAGTTTTTTGCAACTTCTTTGTAGCAGTTACGTCGATTTCGCTGATTACCATTACCCGAGATTTGATTACCATTACCCGAGATTTTTTGATCGGTCAAAAAAGTTTGCTCTTGATTGGGAACCTTTTTATCCTTAGGATATATACATTGAGCGAATGCTTTGTACTTGCATACTGAAATATCAAAAAGTGTCTTACTGCTTTTCTGAAAACTATTTAACTTGTCCAGGGAGAGCCTCTTGATAGACTTGAGTAGATTTTTGCACTTTAAATGATATGCTTTCAACATTTGAACAATTTTTAATTTCGACATTACTATATCTGTTATCTCACCAAAAATTGGTTCTTTTGCAGTTTCTGATTGCAATTTCAGTTGATGTCTCGTCCACTCATAATAGTATTTCACTGCATCTTTGTAAGCAGGTAGAAAGTTCTCTTTCATCTCACAAACATCACCAAATAGAGGACATTTGAATACACTCCGAGTTCTTTGCATAGTTGCCATGAAAGATTATCGAACGTAATTTTAACGACAAACGAGCGTGCGACTGATCCGAGCCTCGAACAAATAGAGTAAGCAAGCTAAGTATCACCTCCCCGCGCTTCCTCTCTCCCCTTTATTTAAATTATAAAACACAAATTCAAACTTTTTTTATTTTGTGACGAATCTATATTATACCAAGAAAAACTTTTTTGATAAAAATTAGTATGTTTATTCAAAAATATCGTACATAAACATGACTTCCAATTAGAGTGTAAAACCGACTATTTTCGTAAATTCAATGCCATTGCGGAGGCAGTTACCCTAAAAAAAATTCAATAATATTTTACATGGCTTAAATTAAACCTAAAAGGCACCAAATTTTGACTCTTACATTACCGTCCAGTGAAAAAAAAGAATTCACTCCTACCTAATGTGTATGTTGTTGTTACTCTGATGCGTTTAGGATTATTTCATTTAATGTTTTAACTAAGCTCCTGCTGACAAGCTACTTGCAGTAGCTTAGCGGGTATAAGTTCCCATTGTATGTAATTTTTATACAATAATAAAAAATTCAAAGAAGTTGTTTTGGGTAGCTCTACATATAAGCATTACACATAACATTTACTTGTCTTCGATTTAATAATAATAATAAATGTTTATTACGGTATGTGGGGAGAATAGTGCAATCCCACACATTCCATAAGGGTTATAATACATAATATACAAAATATTTAAAGAGAAACAATAAATAGAAAATCAGGTAAATATGATTATAAATGCATGAAACAAAGGTGATAAGATATAATGAAAGATATAAGAAAATAAGAACATAGTAATAATTATTGGCCTTTAGAATTCTCTGACCACATTAGGAGTCAGTATTTTTTTCTAGTGTGCATCAATGCTGGATGATGGACTGAGGCGGGCTTCCATGACTAGGATATTACCAGAGCTGCATATCCTTTCCCTCATTCCTGCCACCCCGGATCTAATAAGGGCTGCATAGCCGGGAACTCGCCCCTCCGTGAACACCTGGGAAGCTCTGCAATATCTGGGGAGACCAAACATTATGCGGAAGGCGTTGTTGTACTGAACCCGGAGCCTTTCTATAGTACTCTTCTCAGTGGCGACTCGAGCACATTTTTTGTGGTGGGGACGGTCATTTTTTGTGTAGACATTTTCATGTTTTTTTAATGTTGTGTTTTACCAAAAAAGTGAGTTATTGCGTATGTCACGTGCTCCCACGAATTTTCGTGTTTTGTCAAACTTTCCGATAAATATTTAAAATATAAAAGATTAAAATTAGTTTTAAATCTTATACCCAGCTTGAGTACACCGTATCACTACCAAAAAGTATCTATATTTAGAATATAATTTTCAGTTAAAAGTCGACTTCATTAATTCTTTTTACAGATTTTTTATTTCTTACCAAAAGTATAACAAAAGTATATAAAGTAAAATAGATCAAAGGATAAGTCACGCACCTAACCAGGAACACCAACTAGGTACCTACATACATAAATATTAAGTTTAATAAAAATACACAAGATAATCATCGGCACTTTCGTTTAAATTATCTTTGATGTGTATTTACCACGAGAACGGCGCTATAGAAATAATCCGATCAATCGATAACAGTATTACTATTTACTAAACGTCAAATACGATTATAACGCCTAACGTGAATTCCGGCCCGTGCATAATATTCACAATCTTCACAGGGGGATTCTTGAACCGGTCCCCGCGATTATGGTATAGATGGTTCAAGTGCGCATGCGCGGATCCCTAAAATCACATACAAAAATATTCATCGCGCGCAAAAACTTCATTTTAGAAGGAATAGATCGCCGTTTTGTCCCCTAACTGCGCAGTAGTCAGTGCGCACAGTCAAGCGGGCGCTAGTATCTAGTACCTATGCGTCGAGTCGAGCCCGAAGTAGGGATGGACACTCAAAAAATACATCGATGTTTTTTCCGATGTAATGCATCGAACGGTTGCATCGATGTTAATACGATGTATTGAGAAATACATCGATGTTTCCAATACATCGATGTATTTCTGATTTCTTATGTGAAATTCCCTATATTTCGGTGGTACAAATCAAAACACGCGTCGGGGAGAGGGGGGGGGGGGGTGTCGAACTTTGAAACAATGGAAGCAGTGCTTCTTATTTTATTTTTTATTTTATTTATTTATTAATTTTCAACGCCCTGATGGGCTTTTACATGACAAGATTATAATACCATCATATTATTGAGTACCTTATCCAAACAGATTGGTCCTTTTTAGATGAGGAAAATAATATAAATGATCAATTAGAACACTTTTACTCGATTTTAAATACCTCTATAGAACAATTTGTTCCCAGGGTTAGCTTCAAATCATCTTATTATCCGAAATGGTTTACAAAAGAATTAACTAATTTAATTAATAAAAAAAAATGTATCCACAGAAAATATAAACTTACCAGAAATCCTAACGATTATATAACATTTACTAAACTACGAAAAAAATGTAAAGAACTATCAATAAAATGCTATAGTAACTATGTTAACGTAATAGAAAATGAGGTACGTCATCACAATGTGAAAAAATTCTGGAATTTTACTAAATCTCAGCGAAACGATAACTGTGGATATCCTAATAACATGTATTTTAAAGAAAAATGTGCTGACAGTATCGAGGGTATAGTTAATCTCTTTGCTGACTCATTTAAAAGTGTTTACGACAAAGATATTCCTGTCAATGCAGTCCCCACTACTTCAGTGGAAGAGTCATTAAACCTAAGCCAATGTTTCATAAAATTAGAATCTTTAAAAAGGGGCATAAAAGCATTGGATAGTAATAAATCTGCTGGACCTGATGGTATTCCTCCCATATTTTTAATAACTTGCATTGATAGTTTGATATATCCCATACAAAAACTTTTTAACAAATCCTTAGCATCTGGCTGTTTTCCGGCTCTGTGGAAAAAGAGTTATTTAACGCCTATTCATAAAAAAGGAGACAAAAGCGATATATCAAACTATAGACCTATTTGTATTATGTCTGCTTTACCCAAACTTTTCGAGTCATTAGTATTAGATACCATTGTAAAACCTATCAACAATATTATTGTTCCTAACCAACATGGCTTTATCAGAGGTCGATCTACCTTAAGTAATTTAACTATCTATAATAATTACATATCCGAATCCCTTAGTCTGAAACAACAAGTGGATTCTATTTACACTGATTTCAGTAAAGCATTTGATAAGGTTCGACATCACATTCTTATATCCAAACTCCGACTGTTAGGCATCAAAGGAAGTTTATTGACATGGATTATCAGTTACCTCAGTAATAGAGTGCTTAGTGTGAGGATTAATTTTATAGAATCCTATGTATTCGAGGCCACAAGTGGTGTCCCGCAAGGGTCCCACCTCGGCCCAATATTCTTCTTAATATTCATTAATGACATTGTAAACATATTTAAAGATGTACAAGTCCTACTTTTTGCAGATGATCTAAAATTATTTAAAAAAATACGAAATATATATGATTGCCTAATTTTACAAGCTAATTTAGATGAATTTTTTAAATGGTGCGAACAAAATATGTTATTTTTGAATACTGAGAAATGTCAAGTAATACGATTTTCCAGAACTCATTCTCATATTTTACATGAATATAATTTAAATAATGTTAAATTAACACCAGTATTACAAATTCGCGACTTGGGAGTTATATTCGATTCAAACTTAACATTCACACCACATATAGATAATATAACTAATAAGGCTTTAAAGATTCTTGGCTTCCTTTGTAGAACCCTAACTGATTTTAAGTCCTTGGATTGCATGAAAACACTCTACATTTCATTAGTTAGATGTCAAGTTGAATATAATTCACCTATTTGGTCCCCTTTCTATAAAGTACACTCTAACAAAATAGAACGAGTTCAACACAAATTTCTTAGGTACTTAAATTTCAAACTCAAAATTCCAATAGAAAACATTAATTATTTAAGTTTAATGAATCGACTAAATTTAATTACGCTGTCTGACAGAAGAATCATTTCAGACCTAATTTTATTGTACAGAATTATGAACAACCTAATTGACAGCCCTGCCATCGTTTCTACTATTAAACTTCTTGTACCGACAAGGAATACTAGACAAAATATAACATTCTTTTGCAACACATACACAACTAACTATCAATCACACTCACTTAACAATAGGATGCATTATTTAGGCAACAAGTTTGGTGGTATTGTAGATGTATTTGCTGATTCCCTTTACATTCTAAAATGCAATTTAAACCAACACTTTGTTGAATCCTACAAATTATTGTAACATGGGTATAATATATTTAACGATTTGATTTGTTATTGTAATGTTTATATTATATTTTGTTCTATGTTATTGTTAAATATTACATTGTTTAAAATATTTCACGGGTTTCCACAAGATTATACAAGTGGTTTTTTTTTTCTTTAAAACTACTTGTATATTCTTAAAAGTTTTTTCACTTTTATAACTTTTGGTATAAATTCTATGTATGTGTTATCCTAGATATCTTAAATATTATTTTCTAATCTATGTAAAAGCCCCTACGGGCGTATAACAACAATAAATAAATAAATAAATAAATAAATACAGAGACAGTTTTTTTTTTTTTAATAAAAAAGATGAACTATAAAAATATAACTAGTAGGTAAACATCATACAGATAAATTTAGGAATGATAGTGCATTACAATAAAAGAGAAAGTTTCTAAGTTGTAAATGACATAGAAATAAACTAGTAGGTATGTTAGCAATTACAAAATTTACAGGTGACTGATTAAATGTCATGAATAATACATGACAAAATGCAAGATACATAAAACGAAAACGTTAACAAGTTTTTACATTGTAGATTAATATAGAAATACACAAATATATGCAATAGACCCTAGGTGATGCTCCTTAGATATCAAAATATTCTACATAAAAATATTGTTTAGATATTTCTTGAATAACGGTAAACTTATATTAAATACATCGATATTTGAGGTGTATTTGTTCCCTAGTGTGTGAAGTCGAGAAATTGATGCATGTGTGTGATAGTTGGTTAGAGAATTATTGTTACAGAATAATATGTTTTGCCTTGTCGCTCGGGTTGGTACCTTAAAGTCAATGAGATGCAGAAGTTCACAACAGTTTAATTCGGAGTGAATAATTTTAAACAAAAAGTTAGGTCAATTATTTTTCTTCTGTTTTCTAGGGAATGCAATTTAAGTGTATTTAGTAGGAATGTATAGTTAATGTGTTGAATAGGTATATGTAACTTGAAGTTAATAAATCGTAAAAATTTGTGCTGCACTCGTTCAATATTTTTTATATGAATTTGATAATATGGGGACCAAACGATGGAATTGTATTCCAGCAAGCTGCGTACTAGTGACAAATATACAATTTTAATAGCTTCTAGTGAATCAAAGTCTTTGATGGTTCTGATTATAAATCCTAGTGTCTTCATGCCTTTGTTGGTTATTTCTTGTATGTGGTTTATAAAATTTAATTGGGTGTCAAATAAAACTCCAAGATCCCTGATTTCTTTGACTTTTTCTAAGATTTTGTTATTTATTGTGTATTCAAAAGATAACGGGGTCTTTGTTCTACAAAATGTTAGTGTCTTACATTTATCGATATTGAGGAATAAGTTGTTTGCAACACACCAATTGTGTAATTTGTCAATGTTTGACTGTAGGATAAGGCAGTCTCTTATATTAGATATTTGTTTATGTAATTTGATGTCATCGGCAAAAAGCAGAACTTCTACATCGTCGAAACAACTTATTATATCATTTATGAATATAAGGAAAAGGATGGGTCCGAGATGACTCCCTTGCGGTAGACCACTAGTTGCATAAAATAACTTAGATTTGGAGTGTTTAATTTTGACAAATAAGATTCTGTTAGACAAGTAACTTGAGAACCAATCCAACAACTTGCCTCTCAGCCCTATTGCATAAAGTTTTCTAAGTAATAATTTATGTGATACTTTGTCGAAAGCTTTGGAAAAATCTGTGTAAATACTGTCAACTTGTTTTTTTTTTGTAAAAGATTCTGTAATATAGTTATGGTAAAGTAACAAGTTAGTAGCAGTTGACCTACCAGAAACGAATCCGTGTTGGTTTTTATCTATAACTTTTAATATTGACGGATAAATTAAATCGAGAACAAGGGATTCAAAGATTTTCGGGAGCGCTGATTGTATGCAGATTGGACGGTAGTTTTTAATGTCTGTGTCATCACCTTTTTTGAAAATCGGAGTAATATAACTAGATTTCCAACGGGTTGGAAAATGTCCTGAAGAAAGTAAGTGGTTAAATAGTGTGGTGAGTGGACCGTTTTTGTTTGAGAAATATTGGTGGGATGTTATCTGGGCCTGCAGATTTGTTGGGGTCAAGGGAAATTATTTTATTTAAGCATGATTCCCGTGTAATGAGGTAGTTCTGTAAATGTATTGTGCTTGGGTATATGTATGACGGTACGTTGTTGTCAGATATTTCGCTTTCATATACACTTTGGAAATGATCCGCAAACAAATTAACAATATCAGGGGTGCTGTTGGCTATTTTTCCATCGTAATGCATTGTAGGGGGGTAGTCTGTACTTTCATTGTTTAATTTTTTAAAAAAATTCCAAAGATTTTTTGTTCCTAGCGCAGTTTTCTCAATGGAGGTGATGTGTGCTTTATAGCATAGTTTAGATAGTGTTTTACATTTCTTTCTTGTTTCTGAGAAGTTTGAGTAGTCGTTGATTTGGTGAGTGAGTTTAAAAATTTTGTGTAGTTGTTTTTTTTGTTTCAGTAAGAGTATAAGGTCTGTGGAGAACCAAATTGGATATGTTCTGTGTTTAGGTATATATGAGGGGACATGAAATTTGATGTTTTCGGAAAATGTTTCATAAAGTTTTTCTAGATTTTGTTCGATATCACTATTTTTGGTCAAGAAAGTCCAATCTGTATTATTAAGTTGGTAGTTAATAGAGTCGTAATCGGCATTTTTGAAGTTGAGCGTTGTTTGTTTCAGTGGGGGTTTGTTTGTGTACATATTTACGACAATGTGTAAGGGGGGATGATAATTATCCACCTGCACAAGCTGATCGTTTGACATTTCAACACATAGTTTAGAACAGTTTGAAAGAGCGAGATCTAGTAGACGATTACATATATTGGTTACAAAATTGTTTTGATGCAAATTTAAATAGTTAATCATATCTATCACTTCACGTGCTGGGTCGTTAGAACTCTCGTTAGTAATATAACCATTTTCACTAGATGTCCAGTTTAAATTGGGAAGATTATAATCACCGACGATAATTATTTTCGATGTAGGGTGTTTTGACAGAAGAAATTCAATGTCTTCGCAGTGTTTCTTGTAAGTTTGGATATCGGAGTTTGGCGGTATGTATACAGTTCCAATGATGATTTTTTCCATAGGAGTAACAATTTGTACAAATAATTGCTCCAATGAGGTATTTTGGGTGGTTAGTTTTTTCGCTGATATATTTTCCTTAGTTGCAATCAATACTCCGCCTCCTCTGGATTTGGTACTAGATTTTGGATTTCTGTCACGCCGAAATACCTTGTGGTTTGTAAAACCAAGTTCTGGAGATTTTATTTCTGGAACGAGCCATGTTTCGGTAAGGATAAATATATCGTGTCCGTGTAAAGGTACCGTTACTTTAAGGTCATTTAGTTTTGTACGAAGTCCTCGTGTATTTTGGTAATAGATTTTGATGTCATCAGGGCATTTGGTCCGGCATTTTCGGTTAGTTAGGCCATATCCAGTGGTGGATTTTGGTTTTTTGAGACATTTACTATTGTTGGCTTATTATTTATAAATTTTATGGTAAGTCCGACTTCGCCTTCCAGGGTACGGTTTGCCAGAGTTTGTCTAAGATCATTTAGGTATTGCCTTTGTAGAGGAGTTTGGTCGGAATAGATTTTGCAATCGGTGTGTGTTAGAGCAATATTTTTTCTACGCAATACGTTTATACAATCAACGGATCATTAAGGATGACTTTTATTGGTCTTATTTTGTTTGGTTTTACTGCGCCAATGCGGAAGACGTTGACAGAGTTTTCAACGAGCGTGGTATCGATTTTGTTGATAATTTTTAAAACTTATTAAACAAACAAACTTTATTAAACAAACAGCCCCGTATTTTGCGTATCGCTTGTTGGAATATAACAAACCGCGTACTGGCAACGTAATGAATAAATTAATAAGTACCACAATGAATACTGAAAAGTAAAAAAAAAACTTTTCGTATTCGATGCATCGAATAAAAAACATGATGTTGATGTTGAAGTATTACCAATACATCGCTTCAATACGATGGATGCATCGTTACAATACATCGAGTGTTTATAATACATCGATGTATATCGTCCATCCCTAGCCCGAAGTGGCCGACCGGTCGCGTTTCGCGTTAGGATTAGTTTAGTTTAGTTGTATGCTTTGGAAGAAAGGAGAGCGGTCGCACGTTTGTTCGCGGAAATATTTCAAATTTCGAGCCTAAAATTTATCCAAATTAATTTTTTAGATTATATTTCTAAGCCCAATGACACTTTTATGTTGAGAACGCATTAATTATTTTTTGTGAACACAAAGAATTATCAATTTTTTCTTGGTATGTTTCTGGAATAACTGGTGGGGACTGTCCCCATGGTCCCCTTATGGGGAACCGCCACTGACTCTTCTTGTAGTTTGCCCAGAGTTTGCACGTATACAGCGTTGCGCAGAAGGAAAGGAAGAGCGTCCTTTTTACAGCGGTACTGCAAAGGCGGAATCTTCCACAATCTTTCATTTGTTGAAGTGGACTTAGGAAATTGATTTATTTTTATGACGCAACTTGTAACGTAATATTTACCTAATATCTCTATCTTTACTTATCACCGCCATCCAAATACTCTCAATATTTCTCTGTATTCAAAATAGAAACAAGTGCAGACATGTGGGTAGATTAGTGTAAGAAAAGACGGATTATACCAGTAACAAAAATGCAACATTTATTTAAATACTTTCAAACAATTAAGGGTAGAGCATGATTAAATTGATTTAAATCTACCAGGGGTGGTTGATTACCATAGGTAAGTCAATTAATGTGAAAACTATTATCTCGGAACATGTGGGTCTCAATAAAAGGAAGAATAATATTTGTAAATCCTGAAGGGCGCCTGTACGGATAACCGAACATATTTATAAGGATTTAAATTAAATGCTAAGGATAATAAAATACCAAAATTAAGCTAAATATCTCGTGATGATTCATTATTAAATATTAATTCGCTCACGCGTGTATTGGCCATGACCTTTGGCGGCTTGAAGTTCAGCTGTCCACACCATGAAACTCCCCAGAACCAACTGACGAACGTATCGAAACTTCATCTCGATTCGCCCTCTTCCAGCGCCTGTACATTTACGGCTGTCAAATTCATCCGGTACCCGCGTGGCTAGAAACTCCGTCTAAATCAGGCCAGTACTTGCCCAAACTGTTGCATTACCCCCATGGCCAAGAGAATTTTTGCAAAAAATTCCACTACGCCACCTGGCGTCAGAAGTCCTGAAGAGCGAAGGTACCGCTGCCACCAAGAATTCCAAAGTGCTTAACGAGATTTGTGGTGAATGAGTTTGAGCTTCTAGTGCCTTCCCAGCTGTGTCACTTCTCGTAATGTTCTTCCCAAATATGTAGAGATGAATTATCCTCAAGATGATGTTGTAAACCAGTAAGCCTCCCTCGATAATGATTCAGTGAAGCAGTGAATGAAACTTCAAACTGCCCAAATAATAAGGGCTCAATCCTCTGCTTATGTCAGAGCCACAATCTGTAGGTTGATGCAAATAAGTACTGATCCCTGTAGTTGAAGAAATCCATTTGATGCAGACCAATGCTTGGGTTAAACTTCTGCCTATTCAAGAGCAACTGAAGGTAGGTTGACATAAATAAATGATGTGCCATGTTGATGTAGAATTTCCATTTGACGCAGTCCAAATGCTTGTGTTAAAACTTCCTCGAAGAATGTAGAAAACCACGTGAGCGAAAAATAATTACTGAGCTATCGTTAAGAAGAAGCTATTACTACGTATTAAGGTGAAATAAAAACTTATATAAAGCAAATATTTAGATTGAGCTAAAATAATTTGACCTAAACTTGAAAAGATTTAAACAAAAGAAACTTGACTCTAAACCCACATTCCACTCAAAACTTATGGAAATATTTATCCACAATACTGTTATAATACCATTGAAAATTTAATAACATCTAAAATCTTGACACCTATCAATAAAAATTTCAAATTGTAGAAAACCAACCCCTCAAAAGAAAATAACATAAAGTTAAGGTAATGAAACAACCACTGACATCTGTTGAACAGCGGAGAAGGATGAATAATCCTGTCAATATTAAATGGTTGAGATCCCGGAATAAAACTCCAAGATTATGTAAGAAAATTTAAGAATTAAAATCAGTCATACAGTTCCATTTTAAAAAGACAAACATGTGCCTTCAAATGAGTTCCGAGCTCTAGAACCGACTTAAAGTCACATGCCGTGTCAAAAAGGAACTGTGCAAGAAATGTTAAAAATTAACTGTGAAACTAAACATCTAATATTATGTACTCACTCTATAGAGATACTAATTAAATTTCCATTTAAAATGCATATCTAATTAAACTCATGAAAAATGAATTGTTATTATTATTTTAATTTATTAATTGGTAATAATTATGTTACCCGAAGTAAATTTATACATTATCGTATGTCTCCAGAACTCGTTCCTGACTATTTGAAATAAACATGCAACGGAGCTTCCTAAAACTCAAAATAGATAGTTTCTGAGAACTTCTGAGATTATGCGCAAGTATCAAAGTAAGATTGTATGACTATAAACACAAATTATCCGTAAAATTTCTCTATGGAGAATTATTTTAATAATTTGTGTAAAATAATCAATAAATTTAAATCTTATAAAATAAGAATACTGTTTTATCTGTATTTCTTTGAAGAATGCATCACCCGAGCTAACATTATTATAACATATCTAAGTAAAGTAAACCCATTTCCTTGACTTGGAAAATTCCCATGCTGCGAAACTTCCTAAAGCTCCCAAATAGATTATTGTCAGCTTCTGAGGCTATTGATAATGTATAATTATCACCATGAAAATACATGTGGAATTTTCCAAGGTAGAAACCGTATGCACGACACCATTCAAGTCAATAATTACTACATGTAACCATAAATTATCAACCATGTATAAAACCATGTAGTATCATTATAAACACAATTCATATTATACAAATAGCAAGGTTTACCTACAGGGAAAGGAACCCACTAATTTTATCAGTTCAAAGCATGAGCGTAATGGCCAATTACCCCCATGCTCTGAAGGAAAATTTTCATACAAATTATAATATTCATATGCTACACTAACTATCACAAATACAAAGGACAAACAACCACAAAACAATTAACATATAGCACTCAATGTGTGGACACAAGTTTCATGTCAAAGTCATGTCATCACATTGAATGTATTTTGCAAACATAAGGTCAAAATGCATGCAAATTTTTACTAACTATCGGTACTTTAGACCGAATTAAATCCCATTACGGAAAGATTCTATTTTCTTACTGAAAGGAAATAAATTAAACCGCTGACTCCTCAGCATGCTCAGACTTTAAAATGTCCTTCGCGTGGAAAATACCTAAAAGCTTCCCATCCATGTCAGCCAACTGGTATGCCACAGGGGAAATTTTCCGCACAACTTTACTTCTAATAAATTTTGGAGCCAGTTTAGCTGAAAAGTGTTTAGAAGCATCTGAAAGAACGAAAGACCTCCGCCACACTACGTCGCCTTCCGCGTACTGAACCTCCCTCCGACGAAGATCATATTGACGTTTGTTGCGTTCATATGATTGTCGCAAAGATGTGCGCACCTGTGAAAAAATATCATTTAACTCTTGCAAACCTGCAGCCCAGGAATCCCGTTCAGCAAATCTAATTTCCTCCGCGTTGAAGTCAGCTCCTATGTAGTCCTTCCCTGAAATGATAATTTCCCTGCCAAAATTGAGGAAGAAAGGAGTGTAACCAGTGACTTCGTGCACAGCAGTGTTGATCGCTAATTCTATCTCAGGTAAATAATTTGCCCACATTCTGTGGTCAGTGCCTACATATGAAGCGAGGGCAGAGACTAAAACCTTATTAACTCGCTCAACAGGATTGTTTTGAGGGTGATATCTACAGTTGTAGAAAAGGTGCCGAATGTGAAATTTGCTAACCAAAGCCTTCATGTCCCGAGATATGTACTGCGGACCATTATCTAACACAATAGTATCTGGCACTCCAAACTTGTAGAAAATTTCATTTTCTAAAATACTAGCGATATTGCTACCCGTTGCCTTCCTTAGAGGGAATAGCCTAGTAAATTTGGAGAAAAAATCAGAAACTACTAACAAGTATGTATAGCCTTTTTTGTAAGAATTCGGATACGGACCCAGCAGATCTGTGGCAATCATCTGCCAAGGACGCTGCACCAACTTGGGATTTCCCATTAGCCCTGGCGGTAACAAATTGGTGCTTTTATACCCTAAGCAAATCTGACATTTACTAATGAACCGTTTGACATCAGCTGACATTTTAGGCCAATAATATTTAAGTTTAATCCTATTCAAGGTTTTCATAATCCCGAAGTGAGCACACACTGGAGGAACGTGGTGTTCTAAAATAATGTTCTTTCTAACCTCCTTTGGCATAACTTCCTTCCAGTCATATGACCTGTGAAGAGCGTCCATGCTTTGGATGTGTTTAAAAATCCTATCATTTTCCACTTTCCAAGCTGAATATTTGTCCGGATTAGCTAAAATTTTCTCTCTAAGCCTGATGTACCACGAGTCGGAAGTACTAAACTTTTGCGCTAATGCATTTACTTGTAGGGGATCACGCGATAACGCATCCGGAATGACATTGTCTTTACCCTTTCGGTGAATAATTTCAAAATTAAATTGCTGCAGTCTTACTGCCCAGCGTGCGAGTCGTCCACTGGGCGACTTTAATTGTGTTAACCACTTGAGACTATAGTGATCTGTAATTATTCTAACCGGAATAGGTGAACCCTCAATGTAACCTCTAAACTTTTCCAGAGCAAAAATCATAGCGTTTAACTCCCTCTCCGTTGTGGAGTGATTCCTCTCTTGTGCAGATAACGACCTTGAAATGAATGAAATCGGGTGCTCTATTTGATTTTCATCAAATTGGCTTAAAACTGCCCCGAGGCCTACGCTCGATGCGTCACAACTAATAGTGAAAGGCTTACTAAAGTCAGGGCATGCGAGAACCGGAGCGTTAACTAGGATATTCTTTAATTTAACAAAAGCCGATTGCGCCTGTTGATTCCACGCAAACTTTTTCCCCGCGAATTCCTTCTTTGTTAAGTTGTGTAAAGGAGACGCAATAATTGAAAAGTTATGGATAAACCTTTTGTACCACGATAGCACCCCAATGAATCTACGTAGACTCTTTTGAGACGTAGGGGTGGGAAAATCCACAATTGCTTTTACTTTCTCGGGATCAGTGCGAAGCCCTTTACTGTCTACAATGAAACCTAAATATTTTAAAGAGTCCCTGCAGAAAACAGACTTTTCCACATTTATAGTAAGGCCTGCGGCTTGTAATTTCTGTTTCACCTGTCTTAGAAGTTCTATATGTTCTTCAAATGAAGAACTTATTATAATAATGTCATCCAGATAACAGAACACTTTGCCATCAAATTGTGGCCCTAGCACCTTGTCCATTAACCTCATCATGCGGGAACTCGCCCCGTGGAGGCCAAAAGGCATGGTCACAAAGTGAAACAAGCCTCTTTTAGGGATTGTAAATGCGGTTTTTTCTTTTGAATTCTCTTCTAAAGGAATTTGAAAAAAAGCGTCATTCAAGTCTAGCGTTGTTAAATACCGAGCACCCCCCAAGCTATTCAAGATGTCAGAAATGAACGGTGTCGCGTAGGCGTCGCGTTTAGAGTTTGCGTTCAAAAGTCTACTATCAAGACATAACCGGTACGTGCCATTCTTTTTTGGTACTAAAACAATTGGATTATTCCACGCGCTATTGCTGGGTTCAACCACTCCCAAAGCTAACAGTCTGTCTAATTCCTTGTGTACCTGCGGAAGTAGGTGCGGTGAAATCGGATAAATGCGTTGCTTAATCGGAGAGCAATTACCTGTGTCAATGACATGCTTCTCTAAGGATGTTCTACCTAACCGATTACCCGAATAGGAAACATACTCCCGAATGACTTTATTTAAGACTGAGCGTTGCGAAATGGATAAGTTTTCTGCATTTTCTAAACCTATTACATCAGCTCTACACTGTGTTTTGACCGACTCCTTAGAAGCCATCAATTTTGATATTCTTGGACAAATATTGAAGATTTTCCAAAAATCACAGCCTAGAATAATGTTAGCATTTATCTGAGGCATAACCACAAAACTGAAAACCCTCTCTGTGTTATCAAAACGAATCGGTACCGTAATTTTATACGAACAAACAACAGAATGACCTGTAGCCGAAACTAAAGAAAACTTAGTGTCAAGCTTGGAAAGCTTGAAACCCAAATCTAAGAATTTCCTATGAAAATTGTTACCTAAAATGGAAATGTGAGAGCCCGAATCTAAAAGACCAGAAAAATTTAACCCTAAAACTTGAAAAGAAATGTGAGGACGGTTGTCCCTGTTTACCACTCCCATCTCCTTTGAAGTATTTAAGTTTTTATAAAAATCTCTTACTACAGCCAGCCAGGAAGCCCATTCCCCGGACGTCTCCTCGGCGAGCGTCGACGTCTTAACGCCCGCTGTCTGGAACTCCGGGGTATTCAGTTTTTTGAACGGCGGCAGCCACAATCTGGAGACTTCAGTCCTGGTCTTCCGCAGCGGAAACAATGCACGCCCCTGGAAACGTTATTAGACGGGCTAAGATTATCATGGTTCATAAAACGACGGTTATTTCTAAAATTGGGATTGACATTTCCTGAATTATTATTATTCCTATCATTGTTCCTGTTATGTGAATTGTTATTCCTGACAAAATTTTGATTATTAGATGCAACAGTAGTAGAAGGAACCCTGTCACTGGAGCGGCTGTCCGCTAACTCAATCATTTTCCCAAGTTTTTTCAGAGTACTGATATCCGGAATTACCGATAGCGATAACTTTTGAATATATCTAGGCAACATATTACATTGTAAAATCTCCAATAATTCATCATCAGGTAATTTCGATGACAACGATTATTTAAAATGAGAATGCGAGTAATAAAAGAGTTTAAATTCTCCTTCTGCATTTGAACAGTAGCTCTCAGTTGAGCCAACAGTCGCCTCTCGTGATCCAGAAACTCATATTCCTCTTTCAGAGCCACGACGATGTCAGACCATGATGCAAATGAGGAGCGATTTACTCTGTACCATAAGAGTGCATCACCAGAAAACAATTCAACAGCAGATGTAAAAAGTGAAACTTTACTCACATTTCGAGCTAGTGCGAGCTCTTCGATTCTCTCTATAAAATCGTGTACGCCAGCTGAGCCGTCAAACGTAATGTTCCACTTGTGAACAGGAACCGACAAAGGGGACGAAACGGGAATCGATGCAGCTAAGTTATCACCAGGTTTCGCCATGTTGATTGTATCTGCTTTACTCCTTGTGACAATTGTATATTCCATAACCTAACTACAAAGGGATTATAAAACAAAAAGTTATTAGAACATGCGACAACACAAGATGTTACACCAATACTCGGAAATATTTCCCATGCATCTCAAAATCAAATTATAAATAAAATGTCGCCAGATGACTGGAGACGTTTGAAAAGCGCAAAAAAAAACGCCGGTGAGTTGGTTCCTTAGCAAAGCAAAATTGTAAACTTAAAACTACCGGGAGACACGTGTCTATGCAGGTGTTCAACAAGCCGCCGTTGACCACAACACACATGACGAACAACAAATCATCACGAGATAATACAAATGAAAGAACAATAAAATACACGAGCACATGTCCGAGACGCCACATTAAGTTCTTTTATAACGTTGGGCCCAGATTGTAACGTAATATTTACCTAATATCTCTATCTTTACTTATCACCGCCATCCAAATACTCTCAATATTTCTCTGTATTCAAAATAGAAACAAGTGCAGACATGTGGGTAGATTAGTGTAAGAAAAGACGGATTATACCAGTAACAAAAATGCAACATTTATTTAAATACTTTCAAACAATTAAGGGTAGAGCATGATTAAATTGATTTAAATCTACCAGGGGTGGTTGATTACCATAGGTAAGTCAATTAATGTGAAAACTATTATCTCGGAACATGTGGGTCTCAATAAAAGGAAGAATAATATTTGTAAATCCTGAAGGGCGCCTGTACGGATAACCGAACATATTTATAAGGATTTAAATTAAATGCTAAGGATAATAAAATACCAAAATTAAGCTAAATATCTCGTGATGATTCATTATTAAATATTAATTCGCGTGTATTGGCCATGACCTTTGGCGGCTTGAAGTTCAGCTGTCCACACCATGAAACTCCCCAGAACCAACTGACGAACGTATCGAAACTTCATCTCGATTCGCCCTCTACCAGCGCCTGTACATTTACGGCTGTCAAATTCATCCGGTACCCGCGTGGCTAGAAACTCCGTCTAAATCAGGCCAGTACTTGCACAAACTGTTGCAAACTAACGGAAGGCAGGTAAAAATTGAATAGCAAGGACTCCGACGTACTCCGTCTTCAGTTGGTAGGCAATACTGATAATAATTATAAGATTTTTTTAATGACAATATTAGTCGATATCACTGTTCTCACTGTTCACTGAAACATTCTGCTCAGGATTAAGAGAAAGACTTAGTCGTACTTGTTGCTTGAGGTCCTTGGTTACAGGTCCTTGTCGGAGTTATGTAAACAGGTTATAAAGAGCGTTTAACCAGCCAGCGGCCGAAAATCCACATTTCGTCGAAAGTTGATCTTACGATCGTGCAGAGCGGTTACAATGAGAAAGATTAATTAATCTCCGTACATCTTTTTAAAATTATAACGCAATATCGATTTTATTTCATTCCAAATTTGCTTCAATTTATACCTAAATCCAAAAATGCTGGAAGGCGTGATGATAAAACAATTAAAATAATGTATTTTATGTAATTATTATTTGATTATAAGTATTTTTCATTTTTCAATAATGTTTAAGTTAAATAAGAATGTTAAAAAAATCTGAAATATATTACTTCTTCAAACTTCGCAAATTTATTTTGTGGCATCATTTTTTTTCATTTATTGTATCATAGTAACATATCCTGATGAAGACAACATTGTTGTCGAAACATGTTAATATTGTTTTAAATATATTGGTTTTATACAAAGTAATAAGTTATTCATTATATGAAATATATTAGTTTGTAAGTGCGCAAATAAATACACAAACGGACCAATTTTCGTCAAAAAACACATGTTCGTTTTTTTTAATGATTTTATTGAAACTAAAATTAAAATTATAAAACATGCGATACCCAGATAATGTATTGATTTATTTTACAGAATGATTATATGATATGAAATGGGTGTGGTATAATACAAAATCTTTTTTGAAAATTTAACAAATCTGCCAACGACCTTTGGTATAAACTTATTAAACTAAAAATGAACATTTTTTCTCAAAATTTAAAACATGCGAATGCTAGATAAAAGAACAATCTTTGGAAAGCCATATATAATTTTTGTGGAAAAGGGTCAATACGTCTAAAATCTGATTTGAAAATGACATATTTCTGGTTTTCTCTGGTATTAACGCGCAACAATGAGATTCGAGATCTTGACGTGATTCGTGGAGAAATTTAAATATTACAAAAGAGGTTTATGCGATTCCTGTATATGGGGGAATAAAGTACTATCCATTCCTGTATCCATCGTTGCTCTCAACAAGAATGCTTGATTTCATCTACTTAAAAATGTCAAATGTATTTAGGTAAATCTGTTTTAAGTTAATCTCTGGAACTATACTTAACCCTTAATAATTGTTATACTTAACCCACCTATTTTGATAGAAGTTGGTTTATATGTGCCTAATACGTATACTTGTGGGTGATCCCATTCACTTTTTTATGCTCTGAAAGCAAGGACTTCTGCCTATCAGAATACGTCAATCAAAGGAGTCACACAAATGCTTAACGATGCTGCATTGACCATCGACGTTTTCAACGGCTCCTACAGACAGTTCAGCAACTATCTTTTGACGCATGTAAAAAATTATACAACTGCCCCCCATGACCTGTTTATACTTACATGTACCTCATATGCGTAATCTTCTGCGTAATAATATATTGGTGCAGAACGGTTTTATAGAGAACATACTTAAGAGGATTGGATAATGACAGAACAAATTAAAAATATGCGTGTTACATCACGTCAGTTATATATGTAGAATTGTCATCTTCAAACAAAGATTTCATGGAAGTAGTATGTTAAACGGTGTATATTATAATGAAACAGTCTTTATAGAATTAGTGCAGCTTTCTAAATTGATATACTTCGTCGTACTCCTATTCCTCTTTTACTCTTAATTGGGATATTGTAATTACGACCACAGTTAGTAACAAACCTAACATTACCGCCGTGGCAAAGGGGTGAACATTTTGACCCCAATATGTACATCATCTGTTGGGTAAACCTAATAAGTCTGTTGTATATTTTGATTAATAAACAAGCCACTTGACTAGGCAGTGGAGTACCTACGTTATGCCTAAATAATAATCATAATGGGATTAACGTAGTGGTTATAAAGCCTGAGAAGGCTTTTACAAATAACAATTCAGAAAAAAACTTTTAACGGTTTAGAGTTACAGACATTCAGTAGTGAATTACTGATTTATTTAATATGCATTTTGGACTTTATTGAAATCTTTTTCAGCCTTTGATTTGATATTATATCCTTTATGTAGATACATTTTTTTTCTTTTTTATAGAAATACCTCACAAGAGTCTCAGCTGCTCCCGTCTGGAGCCAGTGAGACGATGGCATCCGCAATTGGGGTATGTTGTGTGGCTAAAGGTAGTGGGGATGGGGAGGGGATGAGGGAGATGAAGGTGGGGAAGTACCTGGCTATTCAGATCTGGTCACCAAACACGGCTTACGCCATTTCAAGCAACGTTTCAATTCTGAATGGTGGTCATACACCAGGGTGATACTGAGAGTATCTTCCACTCTAGAACGTGCCGCATTATATATATAATTTTAAATGAATTAATTTAAAATAACATTAATAAAAAAAAAATTATTTGCCCCCGCCGGGATTCGATCCCGCGACCATCGCATTTTGAGCCAAGAGCCTTACCACTAGACGACGACGGCCGTCACGGATTGCGAGTCAAGAGCCTTACCATTAGACCACGCCTACTTAGTTATGGCTATTCATGCATATATTATGTGTGCGCCTTGTTCGGACAATTTGACTGTAAATTAGATATTTCAACAAAAAATATTTATTTCGTATTTTTTGCAGAATTATTTTAGAATTATGTTTGTATACAGAAGGTACTTGTAGCAGGGCATCGACAATGTTCACTTAAATAGGACACTTTGTAGGTTATCCACCACTTATCCGCCCTGGTATAAGTGACAGATGGTTACTCTTTCAAGGCTTTCGCAAGATTCTAATTTTTTTTTGGTTAAACGAAGCTTTATTGAACGAAGAATTTATATTGAATGAATCTAGACTCCAGTGTCCCTGCATACATTGTTAGTAAGCAGTATGTAAGTGCTTAACAGGAAAAACAAAATGCAAAAAATAGGTTAGTAATAATAATAATAGGACAAATAAATGAAATAGGACATAAATAATCCGAAAAAGGACAATGGAGGTTATCCACCACTTACCCACCCTGGTATAAGTAACTGATGGAAATAGGACATTGAAGTACCCACCACTGTCCCGCCCCGGTATAGGCGACTTATGGTCGCCCCTTCGGAGCTCTCGCAAGAATGTAATTTTTTATTTTAACGACTCTACATTTAGTAAAACGAATCTAGACCTTCAATGTCCCTACATACTTTGTTAGTTGGCGGAAATGTAGGATCGCCTACAGTCTAAGCTGTAATAGTAAAAAAAAAACTAATACTACTGGTGTTAGTAAACAGGAAAATATAATACAGAGAGAAACAGAATATATATGAAAGATAAACAGAAGGAAACCACACACTCCGAGACTGCAGGCATCTGCGTATAAAGAGAAGAAAAAAAACAATAAGTTTAGTAAATAAGACATATAACATTTTAAAAGGTAAAAAATGAAGGATAACCGTCATGACCGTCATTTGCCCGGCAGTCCCCCAGAGAATGGATAAGGTTATTGGTCTAACGTCACGGACCCAGTGGAGTCGTCCTTTAGCCAGCTAGCCGGTGGTGCCTAGAAGAAGTAATTGGACTGCGATTGGAAGACCCTAGGGAGAAAAGTGTCGGGTAGCTGGAGAAGGGACGGACAAACCTCTGGATAAGCTCAATCTTTCCGCCAACCTTATCATGTCAGGGGGGGGGGGGCGCGGGCAGTAGAGGGAGATAACAATAGTACATTACGAAAAGGTAGACCTATAGGTAAGTTAATAGGGACAAGGCCCAAAGTCCAACCCCTTTGATGGGGAAAAGGACATTACAAAACAAACAACGGAGTTTCTATCCAACCTCCAAAAGAAAGAATATAACAATTGAAACAAAATAACAAATATCACAGTATAACAATTCATGATATAAGACAAAAGGAAGAAAAGTCATTAGGTAAGGTTACATATGTACATTGAGAGATAAGAAAAAAAAGACCAAGGAAAACAAAGGAAAACTTAATAATGGAGTATTCAACACCAAGATATGAATCTGTAAAGATAAATGCAAAAGCATAGCAACTGGTACAAAGAAAGAGCATAAACATATAAGTAAGATGTATATAGAAAATGTGTAAAAAAAAAAAGTGTATAATAAATTAAAGTTGGCAAAGATGCAATGCTGCATGGTGTATATCCGGACTTCAGCTGTATATCTACAAAAAATGCATGTTCGTATAGACATTAAAAAAAGGAAAAGAAAGAAAAAAAGGTAGAAGAAATATGTACATCCAAGCAATAGTTTAAGAGAAAGATCAGATCGTAGTCCGTGGAATTACAGGAACAAGTACACCTGGTGACCTAAATTCAGCTAGTCAGCAACTCTAAGAGCAGGCCATCTTTCAACCCAAATCCTTGCAAACTTACGCAAGCACTCGAAATTCACCTTATTCGATACTAGATCAGTATTCCATACTGGTCTAATAGGAACGTCAAAACCATCAAGCATTTCCTCTCTAGCATCCATCATTATCTCACAATGCCACAGAATGTGCTCGGCCGACTGGTTGGTGCAACCGCACGCACAGTTGTGATGAGGGGACAGGGAGAGAGTATGAAGTCTCCCCCTGAATTCCCCATGACCAGACAAAAGTTGAGTCACGTGATGGTCCAGTAGTAAAAAGGCCCCTTCCATTCTGAATTTAACTGATGGGAAGAAGGAGAAAGTCCATCTCCCCAAATTTGACCTATCCCAACGCAGCTGCCACTCTTGAAGCGACAGTTTCCTCATTTCACGAAGCAGGCCAGGGAGAGTCCCCGGACCACCAGGAGTTAGGACAAGACCATGATGAGTTGCCGGGGTTCCTCTGGTGAGCTTCTGCTTAGTAATCACCTCCCTAATTTCAAGATCGATTGGTAATATACCAGCCAAAACAGGCAAAGCATCCGAAGCAACGATTCTATACGCACCAGATAGTGCCAGGAGAGGGGTACGTTGGCCTCTCTTCAAAGCCAAGAGTATAAGCGAATTATCCAGGCGGTGCTCCCAAACAGATGCAGCATATGAAACTTGCGCCACATAAACGCACCTATATAGCATACGCAATGCCGGATTACGCAATCCCCACTCAGCTGTGGAGAGTCTCCTTAACTTAAAAAAGAGAGCTTGAGCCCTGCTGGATACATCCTTGACGTGAGCCAGAAAAGAGGACGATCGATCAAGTGTTACACCTAAATATTTAACATTATCAAAGAAACGGATATTGGACTCTCCCATTTTGATGGTCGGATTTCTACCTCTGCTGAGATAACCCTTCATCAGGAGGCCCTTGGTCTTATGGGGAGCAAAGGTCATCTTGTTTCTAGTTCCCCAATCCAGGAACATATGCAAACCATCACTGCCTTTCTTTTCAACTTCCTTTCTGCTGTCCCCAGAGACCAGATACATTTTATCATCAGCGTAGTCGACAACGATACATCCTTCAGGCAAGGGTAACCTGGAGGAGTCAAAATAGGACAGAATAGATTCGCCGGCCTTATGAGACTCCGGGTCACCGGAGCCAGGATGCGACTAATATCCTCCGACAACACGGTGGTGAACGTAGCCTTCCAGCACCAAGCGCCACTCCTACATAATCGTTATTAAATTTATTTTAATTGTTTTTCTTAAAAAAATATTGTGTGCACATATTTTACCATCAATATGTATAACTGTTTAGGAATTGTTTGATTGCACCATCCTGCCCACATCCTGGAATAAAAAATAATATTAATATCAAATTTATAATAATTCTTTTCTCCACGGGACTAGTCAGAGGGTATTAAAGCCGTAATACCCTGGAATAAAGAAGAAAACTGACTTTGACTTTCTTGTAAATTTGAATTGAAAGAAATAATGTTAGCCCACTAGCCCAGCGCACTATCTCGCTTTCATTTGACAGACATCTTAGCATATTATTTGAATTTCGTGAACACAGTATTGTATTGAAATTTTAAGGCCCCGTTGAACCAATATTTGACATTACTTTTGACATTACCTGATGCAAAAATTTGATTTTGTTAGTCTCTCTTACCATCTAGCTTACTTGTGGAAATCTAAGAGTCCATTTAAGCATGTAGTGTACAGGAATATGTACGAAGTTTCAATGTCTTTCATCGTATTTCATATAGGTAGTTATATTTAGTTTTGAGGTGACTCAACGGATGTCAGTAAATTTGTACTTACTTACTTAGAATGGGCATTTAGTTCAGTGTTCATTGCAAACAAAACAATAAATAAACCCGAACCGAGAATCACTGAAACTCCCGATTATCTGAAAAGTATTGTTCATCAGAGAAAACCAAGGAACCCAACAGTTTCATTACTTACTTACCCACACATATTCCTCGGATTCCTAATCTGTACCTTTTATAGTTAGTCCGCTTTGGCCGTACTTCTGCAAGTTCTATCGCACAATGCCATACCTACATACATTTTAAACATTTATTTTTATTTCCATTTAGGAGGCCCGGAGGGAAATAATTTTCCACAGGGTCTATGTCATCTTTGGATACACTGTGGTTGGGCATTTACACAATACACCATAGATCCTGTACTTGTAGTTAGTATTGTCACATGCTCCTTCCTACCCATCCCTATATACCTGTCACTTTACATTACCACGTCAGTCTTTATTTTAATCGACCTCCTCCGCATAAACATCTATATTCCAAGACCGCTTACGCCATTCGCAAACCAAATCCCGCATACCGCAAGTAACCGCGACTAATAAGGTCAAACCAATGCATAATAAACCCAGCCAAGAAAGAAGAAAGTGCCTGCGCAGTAAGTCCTTTTTTTCTCCTTTCCTTTGTGTACATTCTTTCTACATTTTGCAGTGGTCAAAATACATATAAACACATTTCAAGGTCCTTCGACATCCACAGCCGCATTAAACACAAATCACAGGACGTAAACTGGGTCTCGAATAGATCAAGAGATCTGTTGAAGGGAAGAACCGTGATAACGTCTGCCGTTTAAAAAATGTAGGCATGAAAACGTAACAGAAATGGTGAACGAAAAAATCAATACCCCTTTTACATAGAAAAACCTTGCCACATGCCCCATCCGCAATCAGTATCCCTCACTTCTCGTATAAGGGTTAAATCGGCCGTCAAATAATAATTAACATTAAGTTCAGTGAACCCGAGATTATATCTCCCCCCAGCCTCCCAATTAACCGAGGGGCCCATTCACGTATGGTTGCATATCAGTTAATTAGATGATTGATGATCCCTTATCTGCTCGTTACTAAGAAAATTTTGTAAATAAAATCCTCACGCCATTTTAAATGCCCTAATTTATTACGCATGATTCGGCAAGCCTTCATAATTATTTACGAAGAATACATTAATTTTAATTTCTAACCCTTTTTTTCCTTTTAACCCTGGAAAGATAGTCTACGTAAAATTTACACATGCGTGCAAGAATTATTGCTCTCTCGTTCTAACTAGTGCGAATCCGTCGCTGTGCTTTTCAGACATCTCACTCGCTGCTTAGACCTTCCGTGGGGCGCGCGCGTCGCTGAGGTAGGTGTTACCACTTTTTATGATATGAAGTGCTCTACCAACTGAGCTAAGGTGTGGATATCAAATGCGGTCACTTTTAACTGTATCATACTTGCGCATTCTTGCTGGGACTGCCAATGGATTGAAGAGGACTCCCAACCGTTCGCCATTCCCTTATTACTTATCTTTTGTGTCTTCTTCCCAAACAGGTGCTTGTTGGATACGCTGGATACAATCACCCAGCGCTTGCCACCTCGTGGACTTTCACCAACCTGTCCCATTGTCTTGTCTATATTTTGTCATACTAACACATATTATATCTGTATTTCCCGCTAAGCACTTGAATACTGCTTACTAACAACGTATGCAGGGACATTGGAGATCTAGTTTCGTTATCAAATGTAGAGTCGTTTTTACCCAAAAAATTAAAGTCCTTGCAAGAGCCTTGAAGGGGTAACCATCTGTTATCTATACCAGGGCGGGTAAGTGGTGGGTCCTCCAATGTATCATACTTCGATTAAGAAATAACAAAATTATCTTCATTTTCTTGACGCACATATCTACTATATAATTGCAAGATTCAACCCAAACTAAATGCTATCTATATGGTGTCTGGAT
Source organism: Limnephilus marmoratus (assembly GCA_917880885.1). Taxonomy (NCBI): domain Eukaryota; kingdom Metazoa; phylum Arthropoda; class Insecta; order Trichoptera; family Limnephilidae; genus Limnephilus; species Limnephilus marmoratus. Next base: position 57,668,715 of record OU862909.1, on the reverse strand, counting down.
AAATTTTTATCCATTTTATTTTTAATACGCGACATCTATTGACTTTTCTGCAAGTCTAGGATGAATGTTCAATTTTTAACTTTATGAGTAAAATCTCAAATTATAATATTTAATTAAATAAAGACAATATTAGCGAAACTCAATCGAAAATGTAGAGACAGAAAAATATATTGGCACCTCGGGGACTAATTTTTTTTATATACTTTTCATTATTTTATGTATCTATTATATATATTGTATCAAAAATTTGATACGTGATATTAATTTTTTTAATTAAACAAAACCGGATTTTTTAATGTAGATTGTATATATTATTTTCTGAACGTGTTTAACCATACTTAAACAATGTAACATTGAAAGGCGTCCTCCACAAAATAGGTGAACTCCTAGATAGGAGGACATCGTACACAATAAAAAAATACATTGGTAAATAAAACAAACAAGAAGGAGGTAGCGCGACACAGTGATATCTGGGCGTAATACGTAAAAATAAAACACTTTAATACTTATATCATTATAATAATAATTTTACTTAAGAGGGCATTACCAGAGAAAACCGGAAATACGTCATTTTCAAAAAAGTTTTTAGACGTATTGACTCTTTTCCAAAAAAAATTATAAATGGATTTCGAAAGATTGTTCTTTTATCTAGCATTCGTATGTAATAAATTTTGAGAAAATTTTTTAGTATAATAAGGTTATTCCATAGGTCGTTGGCAGATTTGTTCAATTTTCAAAAAAGTTTTGGTATTATACCACACCCACTTCAAATAATAAAATCATGCAGTAAAATAAATCAATACATTATCTAGGAAACGTATGTTTTAGAATTTTAATTTTAGTTTCAATAAAATCATTAAAAAATATGTACGTACATGTGTTTCTTGGCGAAAATTGGTCCGTTTGTGTATTTATTTGCGCACTTACAAACTAATATATTTCAGATTTTTTTAACATTCTTATTAAATTTAGACATTATTGAAAAATGATAAATACTTATAATCAAAAAATAACTACAAAAAGTACATTATTTTAATAGTTTTATCATCACGCCTTTCAGCATTTTTGGATGAAGGTATAAATTAAAGCTAATTTGAATTGAAATAAATTCGATATTGAGTTATAATTTAAAAAAGCTGGTACGGAGAATAATTAATCTTTCTCATTGTAACCGCCCTGCACGATCGTAAGAACAACTTTCGACGAAATGTGGATTTTCGTCCGCTGGCTGGTTAAACGCTCTTAATGGGAACTCGATATATTACGAAACCGCCTTTTGAAAATCCGGATACTTCCTAATCTTCATAAAATACTTCCACATCACACCATTAGCCGCTGTTGTTGTCATAATCTACAGGGTCCGAGCAATGTGACTATAGCATACGTACTACCTTTTACCAAACAACTGAGATGGAAAAATCATTTTCCGCTCGTAAAAGGATTTTTTGTGGCAATTCGAAGAGTGGTTTTTGCAGTAAAAGCCACTCGATCCGTTCCCTTTGTGTTAGCGATACCCAATAAATAATATGTTTGTCAATTACACCAACGTTTATCATCATTGGGCCAGTCAATTTGGGAGGCGTGACCGGGAAAATGTTAGTCCCTGCCGCACCATCCCTTTGAGGACCGTTGAAGTGGAAAATGGCTGACGTCTTAAGGCGATCAAGGAGTAGAAAGGATTTCTGGTCTAACTCACAACAGGCAAAGGCGGCTATTCAATGGACAGGGTGCAAACTGCTGATCAAAAGATGTGAACTTATTACGGTCAGTGGTGGAGTGTCGTTCTACGAATAGTCAAAGAAAGGTACGGACACTGATTAAATTGACAGTATTGTGACTAATCTACTAATAGTTCTAATTAAGAAGGATTGGTAAATTTTGATTGGGTAGATACGAGCAGAATAATCTAATAGATTTCATGAACATCATTTCCAAATCATTTGATCGTCGTTCCACTTCCGTTTCCTGCCTCTATTTCTTCTTTCTTAAATCTCGTGACTCATTTTCGGATGACTCATCTTACTGTTTTTTTTTTATATTGTTTACATTAGCTCCTGAAGAAAACAATTTCTCTCGGGGCCTATGTCATCTTTGGGGATGCTATGTAGAAAGTCTTTTCTGTGGAGGAAAAGGGCGTACGGGGTGGGTTGGAACCGAGGGATCAATTTGTTCAGGAGTGACTAACGTACGAATATATCCCTCCCATTGCGGTTCAATTCGACGGGTCGAGAGAGTCCGGCTGAAAAAGTCTAGGTTAGGTCTCCTTCAACTAGTCTCTCATGATCTGGCCCACCGCGCAGTTCGTTGTTAAACGCATCCGCCGCCAAGACATAGACTAACCTCACCTTTGCTTAGTCATCTAACGTATCGAAGAGTGACCTACAGCAGGGATATTGGTTATCCAAAAAATGGTTCCCGGGTGGCGATACCCAGATCCGTCTCTCAAAATAAATAATGGATTTCAGAAAACTTTATATGCTTCTAAATATTTCAACCTTCAGACAAGAAGTCGTGATGTTCATATCATGTATATTGTTAAGATTACAAATATTACGATTATAATTATAATTATGTTTTTTATATAAAAAATTAAATAAAATAATAAATAAAATAAATAAATAAATAATCACGTATTTTTAAATAAATAATAAAAAAATATAATTACAAAAAAGGTAACCAATTTTTCAAAATTCAATAAAAAAATATATTATGTTGTAAAAGATAAACAATTATTTGCATGAATTTGCATAAAACCGAAATTGTACATTTGCATGCTTTTAAAAGATTAGTGTTTTTTTTTAATTTCATATCCCGAAAGCTTTATATTTATTTTATATAATCCGGTTCGATTTTACTTAGAATCCAACTGTATTATAAAATGAATTCCACGTTTTCCATTACGAATCGGTGATTTTACTTACTAAAACATTACGCTACATTTATTTGTTCAAATATTGATATAAATACACAATACGGGAGATTAATAAAATAAATGTTATCACAACATATTATGTATTTTAATTTAGTTTTGTGCTCGGCTATAATGAAATATTTATTATTCGAGTTCAGAGATATTGTAGAAGTAAAGCTTTTGATAACTCTGATACTGCTCTTTCAAAGACTCGGAGTGACAATAAAGCAGATCTCGTATTATAATCCAGCGATGCGAATATTTAAGACGGCTTTAGAGATTCCAAATGGTTCCAGGACGTAACCTAAACAGTAAAGTAACCGGAGTGTTTTGCGATGATACGAACTAAGAACCGATTTCGCAACATCCGTGGTACATAATATCCACTATGTTTTATTTATTTACTAACTGACCCGGCGAACAAATTCAGTTTTTTTATTAAATTAAAAAATACGTGATGAAGCAATTATCGATGCGCAACTGTCCTTGTTTTGTTTTTGTCAGTATCAGAGATGGCGTTGTGTACGGATTTATAATTTTTGTTATTTTATATTTAATATTTACTTTTCCACTTACTTACGGGAATTCCGTTTACTTTTCTTTATACGTGTGAGGGAGATTTATTATAATTATAGTATTTTTCCTTTGTAGGGGTGCAAACATACGTGTACCATTTGTCCCATTTTCGACTGTTGACATGTAGTGTGTGAGAAAGAGGGGCAGCATTATAGCTTTAAGAATGAAATCAAAACAATGAGCGCATTGACATTTGAGGTTTTTGAATTCTTGGAATTCACTCACTACTCAATATTATACTCGTACTTATCATAATATTCTTGCAGCTCTTTCAAAAGAGGAGAATTCGTTCCATACAAAATGAATGAGGAAAAAATTTTTTTTCAAATTTTTTTTTCCTGAATTTTTCCAATGTTTTAATATTAGGTCCTTACATATGAAATTGGCGTTTTGCCGTACTGGCAACTTTGATCTCAAACTTCTTCTCTTTGGTTAGGAATTCCAAATTCAAATTTATACAGCTATTTACTCATGTATTTGTTTTTAGAAAATTATAATTCATTTGTTTTTTTTTCTTTGCGTCACTTAGTTTACAAAATGGAAAACTTGAAATATCACGTTATTTACGAGTACGAGTTCCACCGTGGCACCAGTGCTGCAGAAACGGCTCGAAGGATTAATGATGTGTATGGCGACGGTGCCGCAAAAGAAATCACAGTGCGTTTTTGGTACCAACGCTTTCGTTCTGGAAATTTCGAACTGCAGAACAAGCCCCGTGGACGGCCGGAGACCAAAGTTGATAATGAAGAATTGAAGGGTATTGTGGAAGCGGATCCATCGCAAACCACGTCCGAGTTAGCTGCAGGCTGCGGTGTTAGTGATAAAACTGTTTTAATCCACTTGAAGCAAATTGGGAAGGTGAAAAAACTTGAAAGGTGGGTACCTCACGAATTGAGTGAAGCAAATCAACAAACACGCGTTAGAACGCTAGACCACACACTGCACAACAGACGGCTACCAAATTAGAGGAGCTTCAATTGGAATGTCTAAGATATCCACCGTACTCTCCGGACCTTGCCCCAGCAGATTACCATTTTTTTCGAAATTTGGATAACTTATTGCAAGGGAAAAAATTCAACTCCAATGGGGCAGTCCAAACCGCCTTCAAAGCTTTTATTCATTCCCGTCCGAATGGTTTTTTTAGTAAAGGGATCGATGAACTACCTATGAGATGGCAAAAGTGCATAGATAGCAATGGTACATACTTTGATTAAATAAATATATTATATTAAAAAAAAATCGACTTTATGTTCCTTCCATTCAAAACGCTAATTTCATATGTAAGGACCTAATCTGTTGGATTTGTCTCCGCCATGAATAGCATTCGTGGCGGAGACAATCCAACAAATCAATGATCATAAAAATCGATCCAGCCATTCTTGAGTTATAAATGGTGTAACTAATCCGACTTTATTTCATATATTAAGATTAATATTAATCCTTTTAACTTTATTTCTTAGTCTAAAGTAAGCTTGTACCATCGTGTGTGATAATAATTTTTTGAATATAAATACAGCATAACTAACATTATTTGCTTTTCTTTAAGAGCTCCACATTTGTACACGGTACAACATTTGCCATTTGCCATTTGCCATTTGACATTTGCCACATGAGAACGGGTCGTTTCTTCGACTCGTTCTTGTGTTCAACAGCTCGGCTGTGGAATGATTTGCCGGCCTCTGTGTTTCCTCCTTCCTACAACATGGGTCTCTTCAAGACCAATGTTCATTCCTTCCTCTCCTCAAAAAGACCCTCCACACAGCATCCCAGATGACGTAGGCCCTGAGGGAAATTATTTTCCTCAGGGCCTCCTGCGTGGAGTTAACGTAAAAAAAAAAAACATATGAGGCCCTGAGGAAAATAATTTCCCTCGGGGCCTCTTAGTCAACTTTGGGATGCAGTGCGGAGGGGCTTTTTAGAAAAGGAAGGAGAGGAAGTTATATGGAGGCAAAGCCATGAGGAGTTGATAGGAATCAAGGAATCAGTATATCCAAAACTAACTGACGTATGAATCCAATCCTTCCACTGCAAGGGCAAGGCGATGTTCCGAGAGAGTTCTGCTGGTGAGATCAAAATACTCCCTCAACCAGTCTCTCCCGATCTGGTCTTCCACACAATTGGTGGACAAACGAATCCGCCGCCAAGACCCGGACAAAGAGAAAAGAGGGATACATATCTTTAATTATACATATTTTTCAAATTTAAGCGTATTCAATCAGAACTCAACTTCAATTATTATTGTTATTAGTGACCGACCGAAGGTTCGGTTTCGGTTTCGGCAAGTTTCGGCATCAATTCCAATCATACTTCAGTTATTGTTTTTTATTTATTTAATTTAACACGTGTTAACTGTCTGAATAAGTGAAAAAAATAAGCCAAATAACAGTAAACAATCGATTTTTAATGTCTAAAAAAGTTTCGGTTTCGGTTTCGGCCGAAACTGTGATAGATACCGAAGATTCGGTTTCGGTGGAAAGACCTGTTTCTGTCGGACACTTATTGTTATAGACATACTTTCTAATTTCCTTTCTAAAATTAAGCATTTTTTCATCCTCAAAAATTTTATTTGGAATTTTATTATACAGTTGAATAGTCTGGTATTTTTCTGGGTGCTTGATTTCTTTATTGTTGGCAAATTAATTTGCTTTGAATCCTCGTCCTGGGTTCCTTTGTTAGTATCCCTCTTTTCATTTTATGCGTAAAAATAAATAAATTCAAAAATAATTATGGTTTATTACACTTTCTAAAAATTTAGATCCTCTAATATGTTTCTTATCTATGTGTATTTGTGTATACGAGAATGTTGCGCTTTTATGCATCGTATCGATTTGAAAACATTACAAATAATCATTTTCCATGTTTCCATCTCTTTATATAAAATTAAAACATATGTTTAGTCTGGTTAGAAAATAAAAGCTTTTATTCGACTTTATGCATCTCTTCCTATAATTGACCATGCTCCTGAGGAAAATAATTTCCCTCAGGGCCTATGTCATCTTTGAGGATGCTGTGTGGAGGGTTTTTTAAGGAAAGGAAGGCTAGGAGACTTCTGGAAAGGAAAAGGGTTTAAGGAGTGGGTAGGGGTTCAGTGTGGCCTGGCCATCCGCCTCCAAGATCTAGACAAATCTCACCCCATGAACCCGGTCACCCCTGCTAAATCACCAAATGTAGCGAACCACTTGGGGTGACCTATGGCAGAGGTATGAGTATGCTTCTAGCTGTTAATTGTCATACTCGTGAAAGATCCCACAATATCAAAATTAAAATATTGATTTCAGAACTACATTTTTGACATAAAAATTATTACAGCGTCGAAAATCTTTTATAAAGTTTTTAATTAAAAAATATTTAACTTTGTCATTATTTTTAATCTCCAAGAATTTGAAAAACGGTATTCATTCGAAAGGTAAATTTCTGACGCCGTAAAAATAAATAAGCGTATAAATGATGAAAAAATGTATAATATTTGTTTTGAAAGGCAATCGCATCCAGCCACCACCACGCTCTTTACCATCCCATTTTCCCTCAACAACCTCTGCCGCCTCTTTTCCTCAACAGTTAATATTTTATAATAATAATAAAACATTTGTTCACCGATAGATTTTAACAAGTTCATACATTCTATTAATTTACCATTGAATCGATTGACAAAAAGGTCAATGCTCAGCTGTACTGTAGGCGTAAGTCCTATTAAAATATTAAATGAACACAAATAACTTTTTAAAACAGTATTATTTTTAATCAAAATCATCGACATGTTTCGAAACCAAAGGCTTCTTCGTCAGGATAAGATTAACACTATATATATATATGTATATTAATTCCAGAATGTTAATCTTATCCTAACGAAGAAACCTTTGGCTTCGAACATGTTGATAATACTCTGAGAATATCATACTTGTATAATTGCCTACGATATGTCTTAATACACTTCAACTTACACTGACAACTGACACTTTTCTTATTGAATTAACATTACTTAAATAAAATTACACATCAATCTGTCTCTTAACGAATCACTTTAATATAGATCAAATCCTTGTACCACTGTACCTACCACCATAAAATTTTGCTTTCCAAAATACACTCATTAAAGAAAATATTATATGTAAATGAAACAATTTAACTTTGCTTGAATCACTCATATATTTAAGTAAAGCCAACCGGTTTCGGAACGACCGTTCCTTCTTCAGGGCAAACGTATACTGATTTGACAGTTACAAAATATGGATGGGAACCATGTATTATTATGGTAGGGGTGGGACCGTTGCTAGGTATTAATGTAGAGTGGGTAGGTAGGGGAACATATCCATGATTGGGCTGTATATTATAAACTTATATTAAAATGTATTTCACAATTAAATAACATATGTCAATCTATTTGCAGACTTTTCAAAAGTGTATATGAGGATGATTTCCCTGTTGATAGTATTCCCGAATTTGTTACAGATATTAACTTGCAATTATCTGAACTACTAATTGAACGTAACGATATTATTGCCGCGATTCAACTCTTGGAACCAAAAACAAGTTCTGGTCCTGATAATGTCCCATCCATATTCTTAAAAAATTGTATAAATTCTCTTTCTTATCCATTGTACAAAATCTTTAACAAATCTCTTAAAACAGGCCAATTCCCCAATAGCTGGAAATCCTGCTATCTCACCCCCTTGTTCAAAAAGGGTTCAAAAAACGATTTTTGCAATTACAGACCTATTTGTATTCTGTCTAGCATTCCTAAGCTATTTGAAAAAATCATTCTTAGCAAAATATCCTCTAATATTAAACATGTAATTACCAATTGCCAACATGGGTTTGTCTCTTCTAGATCTACTCTCACAAACCTTACAGTATATGAACTTACTATATAAACACAGCATTGACTAACAGGCTACAGGTAGACTCCATCTATACTGATTTTTCCAAGGCTTTCGATAAGGTCTGCCACAAAATATTAATAAATAAACTAAAAAAATTAGGGATAAGTGGTAATTTTTTGGCTTGGTTGATCAGATACTTATCTGATAGGTTACTCTTTGTAAAGATCAATGACTGTTTATCCTACGAATTTATTGCTACCAGCGGTGTGCCGCAAGGTTTTCACCTGGGGCCTTTATTATTTATCCTATTCATCAATGACGTTACTAGCATTTTCCATGATGTCGAAGTTTTACTCTTTGCCGACGATATGAAACTGTTTAAAGTCATTAATGATGTGCACGATTGTATAATCTTGCAAGAGAATCTCAATAGTTTTTTCAAATGGTGTTCAGGTAATAAACTTCAGCTAAATATTAACAAATGCCAAGTTATGAGGTTCTACAAAATTAAACGCCAAATAATATATAATTATGCACTCTGTAATGTAGACTTAATATCTGTAGTCGAAATACTTGACCTTGGCATCATTTTTGACCAGAAACTTTGCTTTGTATCTCATGTAACTTCTATAGCCAACAGGGCTATGAAAATGTTAGATTTTATTTTAAGGATTTCCAAAGATTTTAAAAATATTCACACATTAAAAATTCTGTTCACATCTCTCGTTAGAAGCATTCTAGAATATAACTGTATAATTTGGTCACCTGTCTTTAATAATCACATTAATATCATTGAAAAAGTTCAACGCAAGTTTTTGAGGTGTATTAATTTTCGACTTGGAATCCCTTTAGAATCAATAAATTATGACTTTTTATTACACTCATTGAAATTTTCGAAGTTAAGTGACAGAAGAAAAATTTTTGATCTCATATTTTTATACAAAATTGTAAATCATCAGTTGGATAGCCCTGATATATTAAAGTTGATTCACTTTCATGTACCTACCATTAGATCAAGGTTCCCTAGTATGTATTATTGTGACAATTATACGTCTGTCGCTGGATATAATTCTGTTATAAATAGAATACTCACCATTGGTAATTTTTATGCCAATGTTGCTGATATTTTTCATATATCCTTATTAAAATACAAGGCTCTACTTATCAAACATTTCAGCCTTACGTATTGTAACAAGGTTACTTCATAACAAGTTATTCTTTTTATTTCACTGTATCCTTTTGAAGTTTTCATTAGTTGTTAGAAATTTTTTCTCTTTTACTCTTATTATAAGAAATTTAAAAAAAAAACAATCTTTGTTCACTGTACTATGACTGTTTAAATATAATAATAATACATGTTTGTAAATGGAACTTTGTGCCGTAAATTTTAAATAAATAAATATGTTCACAACTCACAACTATGTCCTCTGCGTGCGAACTCTATCTAAATTTCTTTAAATTGACAATAAACGGTGTTAATTTCAAGCGACCTCCCAGGTAAGTATGGTCCTGTATACATTTTTAGGCAGCACTCTTTCATTGGTCGAGACATTGTACATATATTTTCGTATCAGTGATCAATGAACGGGTTTATGTAATTTTTTTCATTGGTTGTTTTTAATATTATTTATCTACTTTGTAGTTTTTCTAGATTTTAGAAATATTTGGTATAGCGCCCTTGAGGTGATTTTTTCACAAAAACGGCGCTACATAAATCATCGAAATATTATTATTATAGTGGTGTTTTACAAAGTTATTGGTGTTCATTTAATTTTAAAATGACGCCACAAAGTGATTTCAAAAGATTGAAGAAGAAACTATGATAATTTCACCTGATTTTTCATAGGACGGCTCAAGTTTTTTTTTAAACTGATATTTAAACAATCACAAGGATTATCTGAATGACACGAAGGGAGCATCCAAATCACATATTTATTTTTGGCCCAGGTAAATAGCTGAATATATTTTTACACCAAAAATCTACCATCAACTGATCCGTTAAGGGACCAGTTGATGATATATACCATATATACCATATCAACCATATCAACCTATGATATTAAAACTTCAAAACAATAGTCAGCCGAAGCCGAGTAAAAAATCTAGACAAAAATAGAACTCACCGATTCGGACGAATCGGTTGCCGACAGCGCTGTTGCTTTTGCGATGTGAATATGTCACACAACATCGATTTTCATCACCGCCGCGAGCCGCCGGCTAGTGACATTTTTGTTCATAGGGGGAACAGTAACTAATTTATAACGAGAAAAAAACTAATTTCCAGAGAAACTCGAATTTAATCGATTCATAGTAGAAATTAAAATGTAAACGGTAAAATGAAATAATTCATGCTGCAATACAGAGCTTAATTAAACCACTACACGCGATATCTGGAAACTCTTAGTACCTCCAAGCGGAAAACTAGTGAATTTACATTACATTTGGAGTAGATTTGGGTGTATAACTTTTTTGATTTTAGCAACCGTTTTCGAGTAAATCGAGAACGAAGTTGGAATTTTTTAGGTCAAAAAATAATTATATATTAAGGTCAGCTGTTTAATGTCTTTCAAAATGCGTCGAAACGTGGACCCTTTGTAGACCCGGCTCCAAAATTTTTTAACCCATAAAATGGAAAAAAAAATTAATATTTTTTTTTTTTTGTGTTCTCCATGTGATGTAGCCATGTAGATTGGCCAGTTTCTTGCTTGTACTACAAGTTTCCGGATACCGTGTATATGTGGCATCAGCAAACATACTAATATGTTCATAATATTCGTAAAGGGGCACCATTTTACTATTTTTTTTTTGGTTTTAAATATTAATACCTCACGAGAGTCCCAACTGCTCCCGTCTAGATCCAATGAGACTACGGCATTCCCAATTGGGGTAAGTTCTGAGGCTGAAGGTAAGTGGGGAGGGGAAGGTGTAGAAGTGACATGCCTATTCGAACCTAGTCACCAAGCACGGCTCAAACCATTTTAAGCAACGCAAAGTTTCAATTCTGAATGGTCATCTTACACCAGGGCGAAACTGCCAGTATCTTCCGCTCTGAAATGTGTCGCAAATATACTTTGAATGATTTTAAATCACTAAATTGTGAAAGAAAATCAATCTAATAAAAATTATTTGCACACGCCGGGATTTGAAACCGCGACTTCCGGATCACTAGTTAAGAGCCTTGCCCCTCGACCACGGTGGCCGTCAGAATTTATTTTACTTCACAAATTATTTATGAAATAAAAACTTACAATTATTTTATGACAGGAAATTCTCTCGAAGTCAGAAGCTGTCCATGTATTGTCGAGCATCTTCATTTATTTTCTGTCTGTAATTATCTGTCACTTTTCTTCGAGTGTTTTAATAAAAAGCAAAATAAACTCTCAGTGACTCCGCTGAATGAATAGAAATTAAAAAAGGAAACCACTCCCAATATCAAGCCAAAGTTTGAATACATTTTCGGATATTTTGTTTACGGGAAACATTTCTAAAGCTTCATATAATTATCCTTATTTTCGTAAATACAAAGAAAGCCTCATTAATCAAAAACCTTTTGCTAAGACTAAAAAGTTCTTCTTTGAAACAAATTTTGATTGATTTGACGAGAGGTTGAGCGAAATGAGAAATTAATAATTTGAAGTTGTGTATAATTATTTAAGTTCAGGAAGAGACATAAGTTTGTACTGATAATGAATGATACTTGTTTATAAATGATTAATAAATGGAAACAAGCAATTCATTAAAAAAGGGCATTACATTTTAAGAATAAAATATTTACGAATTAATCGTATGTGTTCCAACGAACATTTGGAGGTATTTATTATGTTCATGTGCTTGACAAATGATGAAGTGGAAGATCACTGAATTGTATACAAATTTAATTTATTTTTAAAAAGTCTGATTGTAAAATTCTTTCTGAATAACCCTGACGAGGAACCACCACAATGAATCAACATAATGATAAGAAAGCTTCAACCATTAGTGGCGGCTGCGTCTCTCCTCCACCTGCGTGCCAAACTGGTTGAGAGTGATATCTCCTGACGAACTCTCTCGACCCAACGCCTTGCACCACTCTTCTTCCTTTACCAGAAAAAACCCTCCACACAACGCCCCAAACGCCTCGAGGTACATTATTCTCTTCATGGCCTCCTAAGTAAAGTATGAAAACATCCAAACTGAGACCACTATTTGATATCGAATTACTTAAAATAGATTAAGTTACAGTGTGCGGAACACACAAGCTAAATATGTGTACGTTCAATACACCACAAATGTAGGTAATTGGAACAAAAAATGGTAAACGGAATTCGAAAAAGATCGACTGCAGCGCAAAAGTAATTAAAAGTTAATCAGGGGAAACAGTAACAGAAAATCTCAGCTTAAAATTGTTTATTTTTTAAGTTATTTCTTATGTGCATTTATAAATGCCTAATGTATTTTCGTTATTTGTTTTTGGGGTGTTATGTCGTGTTGCGCTACCTCCTTCTTTAGCCAACGTTTCGGACATCGTTGCAGCGTCCGTCATTGGGGTAGATCCGGACACATCTACCGGATCTGTCCGGATAATGGACACTGCAACTAAGTAAAAAATAATAGAAAATACTAAACCTCGCCTTAATAATTTTCAATATTTGCTTTGGTTACTAAATAATTTTGATTCATCTTCTCTTATTTTTCCCAATTGGTTACAAAGTCCCACTTTCTCTAAGCAGGCCAACTCTTGCGCTGTGTTACGATAGTAAAAAATGTATTATTTTCATTTACTCCACCTAACATATTGTTCTTTACTGGCATTATGATTGATGATTTTCTTCTGAACAAAGAGTAACTCTAACAAAGGCGGTAGAAGAATCGCAACACCTCGGGGTGGCATCGATTATAAATTTAATAAAGAAGACGCATTAACCCCAGGTAAGTTGAATTCCCCGATATGGGGTCGTTAAACGTATCTATGAGAGTTGGCTAGGGTTTGGCTGTGTGCTGAAGAAACTGAAGGAAGCCATTAGTCTTTGTAATGCACCCGCCCCGGGCTCTTCCTGCCCCGTCTCCCGCCCAACAATGCAGCCGCCCAACCCCAATGAATTCTCCATGGAAAGATTTATAACTCAAGCTGCAAGGGTTTTCAATGAGTTTATGAATTTCGAAATGCTCTATTTTTGCTGAGGGTGGGAGACCGGTAATTTTAACTTATTACGAAAAGTTTTTAACAACTTGTTTTTAGTACAATATACCAACATATCGTGTTGCTTGCATTTTCAAATGTATTCAAAGGTACGTTATTTCACTTTGGTTTCTTCTAACTTCTTTACATTACTATAATTAAAATTTTTTAAGAACAGAGTGGGACATAGGCACTCTCAAAAATCGCCGTGGTGAAATAGCCCAATTCAGAATCGAAACGTTGCTCGAAATAGCATTTGACGAGTTTGGTGACCATATCTGAATAGTTAGAGTTAAGTTAGCTTCTTAAAAACTGGGCGTACTGTACAGGGCCCGCAGATACTTTAAAAGTACACAACTGCTAACCCTGTACAAATCACAAGTGCGCCCCACGGTTGAATTTGGCAGCCACCTCTGGTCTGGAGCTCCAAAATACCTGAAGAAACCCTCGACTCTTTGCAGAAACGGGCGGTCCGTCTGATAGATTCTCCTAATTTAAGAGACGGATTGCAATCTTTAGGGCACAGGCGTCGGGTGGGAATGCTATCTTTGTTCTACCGGTATTTACTACTAGGTAGTAAATACCGGTACTAGCTTCATCAATCCCATCGGTACCGTGTATAGTCGGGAAACACGCATATGTACACGGTTGACATTGGTCACATGAGAACTGGTCGCTTCTTCGATTCGTTCTTGTGTTCAACAGCTCGGTTGTGGAACGACTTGTCTTTGTGTTTCCTCCTTACTACAACATGGGTCTCTTCAAGACCAATAATCATTCCTTCCTCTCCTCAAAAGACCCTCCACATAGCATCTCAAATGGCAAATTTCCTGAGGGAAATTATTTTCCTGTGTGGAGTTAAATGTAAAAAATAAATAAAAAAAGCTAGACACTTGCCATCCTTCCTCTTTCCCATTTCTATATGCTCCCCATCCCCACTCCAATAAAGCACAGTAAGAAGGAATCTCGTTATATTCGACGATGGAGGGTAACTGATTCAAAAACGTTGTATCAATGGAAATCTTACAATATCAACTAAGAGAAAGTTCGGCATTTAAAGTCCTGTTTACAAAGAGACTGAAAAATGTAACTTAGGTACCTACCTAGACGAATGGCACTTTTTTACATTATCTCCACACCGGAGCCCCTGAGAAAGATAACTCCCATTCTCTCGTCATCTTTGAGGATTCTGTGCGTAGAGTCTTTTTAAGGCCGGACGGCCGTCGTAGTCCGACGGCCGGCGTAGTCCAGTGGTAAGGCTCTTTACTAGCACTCCGAAGGTCGCGGGCAAATAAATTTTATTTGATAAATTTGTGTTATTTCACAATTTATTCATTTAAAATAGTATATAGTATTTTTGCGGCAAGTTCCAGAGTGAAAGATACTCTCAGTATCGCCCTGGTGTAAGACCACCATTCAGAATTGAAACGTTGCTTTAAATGACCAGATCTGAATAGCCAAGTACTTCCCCACCTCCCTCTTCCCCATCTCCTTCCCTTCCCTATTACCTTCAGCCTCACAAAATACCCCAATTGGGGATGCCACTGGCTCCAGACGGGAGCAGTTGAGACTCTTGTGCGGTATTCATGTAAAAAAAAGAAAAAAAGGGAAGTAAGATGAGGAAGTTTTTTAAAGGAACGCACGCCTGTTAATTCGCCAAACTTAGCGAACCACTTGGACTGACCTATATGGCAGGGGTTTAGGTTATCCAATAAATAGATCACGGGGCAGCGTTACCCATGCCCGCCTCCCAAATTGAAAGCATGCACGTGTTTCTGCTTCGTGAGGTCAGTGTAATCGTACCATGTGATCGATTTTGCAGAACCTTTGTAGATTAGACTGAAATATTCGCCATCATTACCGGAACATCCCAAATTTCAAATTCCGACGTTGACCGACGAAAAATATAATTAAAAACTTTCCTTACGCACATCGTATAAAAATAAAGTTTAAAACTTTTAATACATCAACATTCTAAAAACGTGTTCGGTATAAACGTCGTATTTCAATGTGATACTTTTGAAAGAAAGATTATTCTTCACTACATTTTCGTGAGTTTTAACGAGATGGATATAAAATTTAAACTAGGTTTAATAATACATACTAGGTATATTGTGAAAATGTTGAACGTGAAAGTTTCAATAATCCAGATAGGTACCTAATGGGCTTCATACATTACTCGTGAGCTCATAGGGGCAAAGTTATTTGCCTGTAATAATAATGTAATATAATAATACAACTTGAAGGGCACTTAGTAAGTTTTACCTTTGAACCGACAATATATTGAGTAAAGGAACTTTGTCAAGGTTCGTTCGAAGGTACGTTTATTAAATTAGGATAATATGAAATATGAATATTATGATCTCTTCGAAAAGAAGTAGAGTAATAGATACAACACTTCGAAAGAGAGATACTGTTTTATAGTTTTATTTTCTCAACATCCAATAAAAACGTTCTGCGCTACCTTAGTAGTAAACCTTCTTTATTTCCTAAGTTAATCAATAAGTGAATATTCTTCACCTATGGTCTGGAGCTCTAAAATACCTAAAACAGAAATGCAGAAACGGGCGTTTCTTTTATAGATTCTTCTATCTTCAATTTGGGAGGCGGGAATGGGTACCGCCGCCCCGAGAACCTTTATTGGATAACCAACACCTCTGCCATAGGTCACCTCAAGTGGTTTGCTACGTTTGGTGACTAAGCAGGGGTGCCCGGGTTCGTGAGGTGAGGTATGTCTAGGTCTTGGAGGCGGATGACCAAGACACACTAAACTCCAGATTCTTACCCACCCCTTAAACCCTTTTCCTTCCCAGAACTCTCCTCTCCTTCCTTTCCTTAAAAAACCCTACACACAGCATCCCCAAAGATGACATAGGCCTTGAGGGAAAATATTTTCCTCAGGGCCTCCTGTGTGGAGCTCATGTAAAAAAAAAATCTTAACAAACGGATTGCAATATTTAGAGCATAGGCGTGGAATTGGAATGCCATCCTTGTTCAACCAGTATTTCAATGGAAGATGGTCCGAGTAACCAGCGTCTTTGATTCCCTCAGCACCAGTGCACAGTCGGTAAACACGCGAAACGCGCGCCCAATACATGTACACTAGTGCGGAACGACATTTTTTTTTTCGAATTTTTATTTGGAATAGTTGTATTAAGTTGCCAATTGCCATCAATTACCTTAATTAAAAATATAAAAAATATCAGACAACGATAAAAGCCCCCGCCAAGACATTGAACATTTACAAAAACAACAGTTTTGGGGCTATTTTCGCGGCCTACAAAACACTACAGAATTTATTAAAATAGGTTTATTTTATTTAATAACATTATTAAATATAGTTACCTAGCTGTTGCAAACAAATATTTCATTATTGGCGCTGTGACAAAGGAGTAAAGTGCGGGACGAAGCGGGGGGCGGCACGTGACAATCTACGAAATGCAGTATTTTGTTTAAACTAGTGTCGATAATTGTCTCAAGGTGAAGGGTCGTGCGTTAATTATATTCACGAGTACTTGTTGATAAACGTTTTTTAAGTGATTTAACATGACTTCTACAAGACAGTCCGATATTTGGTAAAAGTACAGATTTGAATGATTAGAAAGTCACACACAAATGAGTCTTACTGTTACTAAAAAGTTATCACTCAAAGTGTTATATTTAAAAAAAGTCTTTGAAGAAACTTAACGAAGAAAAGTTAGAAGAGTTCAGAGTACAAAGTAGAAAGCTCTTTGACATAGCTGCATGTAAATGCAAAGAATTTGTAAGCTGAACTTGTTTGAGGGAAAAAGTGCCAAAAGAGGAACAAATGTTTTTAGAAGATCAACGCACTAAAAGGCTAAAACTGTTTTAAAAGGATCGAAGAGGTTTAGAGTGTTTGTACAAGAGAAACATATTTGATTATAAAAGAACCAGGTTCTATTTATGTTGGGTATGTGGTTCCAACATCGGGCAGTGCAAGAAATATTGAAAGAGCTATCCACAGCTTTTTAACGACTGAAAAGATATCACTAGAGGGTTTAATGGCTGTTGGCTGTGATGGAACAAACACATAATGCAGGGAAAGTAAGAGGCGTGATTCGTCTTTTGGAAAACAGACTATCTCGACGATTAATTTGTCTCTTACACGTCAATGAGTTACCATTGAGGCATTTGTTTACCTATTTGGATGGCCCTACTGCAGGACCTAAATTATTTGTAGGTCAAATTTGTAAAGCATTAGAGATATGCGAGACGCTGCCGTTGGCCAACTTTGAAAAGATAGAAGGTAAACTACCTTCACAAGTATCCACAAATCTCAGTACAGACCAGAAATATTTACAAGAAATTACTACTGCTGTCATAAATGGATTCTGCTCTCCTGATTTATTACAGAGAAGCCCAGGTAAACTATTTCATGCCTGCTGGTTGACAAGAGCTAATCGCATACTGCGTTTGAATATTTCTACGGAAAATCCACAACAAAATCTTGTGACTTTAGCAAAATTATACGCTCCTGACTGGTTTGCTATCAAAACGCATTCATACTGCAAAGATGGTTCGAATCATTTATGGAAGCTCATTAACAGCACTAGATATGTGTCCAACGAGTTGTTAGCGATAGTGCACCCTGTTATAATTCAAAACAGTAACTTTGCTCATCCTGAAAACTTGTTGTTGATTATGATAACAGATTCACGTAAGCACATTAGAGAACTCGCTGCAAGACGCATTTTAAAGGCTCGTCAAGTTAATAAAAATTCTGTTTGGCGCATGTTTGAGGTGCCAAAAGTGGACTTAAATGCACGTTCTTACATACTAGATTGACTGGTATCAAAATATATACAAACCCCCAATACTGATGAATATTTCCGATAAGCAGTTACAAGATCTTATTGAAAATGGAGAAGATACAGTGTTGGAGTTTATGAGACTGCCTTGCCACACCCAGGTTGTGGAAAGATCTGTAAAAGTTGTGACAAAAGCAGCTCTAAGTGTATGCGACAAGACAAGACAAGAGGGATTCATAAAATCTAAATTAGCATTGCGAAAGCTCATGCCAAAGTTTGAGACGAAAAAGGATTTTCGTCATAAAAATGATGTTATTCATACCAACATAACTTTCTGAACCTGTGTTTTCTTTTGAAATAAATGGTTTAATTAGTTAAAATCTACTTTTATTTTATCATTTAATGCATAACATATTATATTTACTTATTATTTTGTTTATAGGGTGGATAATACAAAACGTCTATAAAAACTTAAAAAATAAAATTTCAAGTCTATGGCGGGAGCTCAAGCTGTCGAGCTAGAACTTCCAAATTGAGAAGTGTTATTTACAATTACATAAAGCAACTTTTACCTGGTATTCCAATTCGAATTTCGAAAAAAAAAAATTTTTCATATAAAAGTGTTCCACCCTAATGTACACGGTTGAAATTTATCACAAGAGAACAGGTCTTGAGAAAATGTGAAAATGTACAAAATCAATCAAGATATTTCACGGAGACACATCATCGATACCGAACCTAGTAATAAAATTAAAACGTTGCATGCATAAAACATTGAAAACTGTTCACCCTTGTGTATTTTATTTATGAATTGTTTATTTCAAAAATAATAAAAAATAAATAAATAAAATATGTGAAGGTAATAGAGATGGGACCCAAAAGAAACGGGAATTGTGCTGTGGTGGAGAGGAAGAATGGGGGAACACATTTTTCGACCAGGTATCCGTTAAGGTCACTCCTACTGAGTCAGTGTACGAAGTTGTGTCGCTTTGAGTGCATCGATACCGTGAGAATTTTTTTTAGTAAAACAACTTTTTCCATTTCGGCGAAAACGTGATGGCAGCTTGTCGAGAGCAACGCGCGGCTGTAAAATTTTGTTTCCTGTTGGGGAAATCGGCTCACTATTGTAATGCTGGCTGCGTATGGGGATGCTGCCCTTGTTAAACCAGAGTCTACGAGTGATTTTCACGTTTTAAAAATGCAGAAATGTTAATTGAAGACCAACCCCGTTCACGACGCCCCTCAATGTAAAAACCTGACGAAAACGCCGACAAAATCAACACCCTCGTTCGTGAAGGCCGTCGCCGAAACATTGATTTTTTTATTTTTGTTTTTTATTATTCATCTTTATTAGTTTTAAGTTACAATTTGTTTTATTCTATGCCTGTCTCACTAGGAGAACCTGTGTTGAGAGCAGGCGCTTAGCATGAGCAGTTTATAATAATAACACATACAAAGTACAAATAATAACACAATATTACAAGTAACAGTTAAAACCCCTCCGCAACATAAGCAGATATAAGCGTTAGAAATAGGACAGCAGTCAAGTACAATAAGCGTGTTTACACGTCAGCGCGTCTGTTTCCATAGAAATCGTTTTAACTCCGTTATTGTTTTAGTTACATCCCTAAACCAAAAAGTTAAAGGTCGATAGTAGATCAAGCTATACATCTCTATCAAGTTATCTATAGAAATACATAACAGGAATCAGCTGTCAGTCGCGTAGTTGACAAAAATATTTTCCCGCGCAAATTTACTACCGGCAGCTCGTCCGCGCTCGACATTTTTAATTTTTATTAAATATTTTTATATGAAATAATAAAAAAGTGAGGTGACAAAAGTGTTTATTACACATATATACAATAGAATTAGTATTGTTGTTTACATAATCTATGATTTTAGTACCGTTTTCACATAAAAAAACATCACGTGAGTCATTTTTACCTATTTTTAATGTTTGCATGCTAAAGTTTAATATTTACAAATCTTAATATTTATTTGTAATATAACAATTCAAAAGCTTATTTTGTAACCTTTCTAAAACAGTTTTTACTATTTGGCTACGTATAGAAATGTTTCATTTATAGAGCTTTAATTGTGACGCGGTAATAACACAAAGTTTTCGTAAAATATAATTTTCTTTGAGACAACTCAAGTGCATATTGGCGAAAATTCGGAGGGGTTAATCATCAACGTAAAATTGAAAAAATAAATACTTATAAGTTAGTTTTGATAAAATCTTTGATGTCGGATCTATTTTGGCTGGTAATCCAGGACTTGGTGTCAGATTTATATTTAAGATACATTGTGTTTTGTCTAATTGCCAGTGGAAGTGTATTATATAGTTTTGTTGCAAAGTATCTAAAATTTATTTGGCCAAAGGTTGTTTTAGCAAAAGGGATAAGTAGGAGATTATGTCCTTTGGTTCTAGTATCGCGAGCAGTTTGGACATTTTCAAAGGTAGTTCTGCGTTTGAAGAGGTATGCTAATATGTTTTTGGCATAAATTTGCCTAATGTCCAAGACACAGATCGGTAGTTTTAATATAATCTTAATAATTAGTTTCTGGGCTTTAAAGATCGGGTCAATGGCGGCATCGTTTGCTCCTCCCCAGGCTATAATACCGTATTCAATAAGAGATTGACATAGAGCATAGTAAATTGTTTTGAGTTGATTCAAGTTTAAAAAGTTGCGAGAATGTCTAAAGAAGTATATTGATTTTCTAAGTTTGTTTGCTGTAGTGATAATGTGTTCTTTCCACTTTAAATTGCTATCAAAGATAATACCTAAGTTTTTGATTTTAGTCACCCGTTCTAAGTTAGGGCAATCACAAATATTAGCATTAGTCAGGGGGCAAGCACATATTTTTATTTGGTATACTGGGATACTTGAGGATGCATTTATGCTAAACTCAATATATTTAGTTTTTGTCACATTCATTGTTAGTGTGTTATTGTCTAACCATCTTTTAACAATAGTTATGCCCTTGTTCGCTTTTAGACAGACATCATTCCAGTTACTTGATTTAAAGAGGAGAATCGTATCATCGGCGAAGCTTACAATTTTGGCATCGATAGGTAGATTACACAATTCATTTATATAGATTAAGAATAAAGTTGGACCCAAAACACTTCCTTGAGGCATACCAAAACTAATTGTTAATTGATTGCTGAGACATTCATTGATTTTTACAATTTCGAAAAATACTAAGTTCATTACCGTTTATTCCAATGTTTGATAGTTTTTGTAATAGTTTGGAATGCGAGATAGTATCAAATGCTTTGCACAGGTCCAAGAATATTGACATGCATTTTGATCCCTTGTCTAAGTTTTCGACTAAAAAATCTGTAATCGTTGCGATGGCTTCGGAGGTGCCTTTTTTTCCTGAAGCCAAATTGGTTGTGGGATAGTATATTATTACTTTCAAGATATTCAATTAGTTGATTGTTAATAGCTTTTTCAAAAACTTTAGATAATGAATTTAGTAATGTAATTGGACGATAGTTAGTTATATCCACTCTAGAGCCTCCTTTGTGTATTGGAATTATGATTCCCTGTTTAAGTTTGTCGGGAAATTGGCCTTTTAGGATGCTTAGGTTAATTAGATTTGTTAGGGGAATGGTGATTTCTGGTGCAAGTTTTTTTAAGGCAATATTTGAGATATTATCCAAGCCAGTTGAAGACGAGTTCTTTAATGAGTTTATGATCGTTCTAGTATCTTCATTCGAAATTGGTTTTATACTAAAATGCAAGTCATTTTGCAAATTTGAATTACAGTCTTGTGTGTGGAAGTTGGAAGAGCTATCACCGATATTTTTTGCTAGTTCCTCACCAATTTTTGAGAAGTATTTATTTGCATGATTAACAATAATATTGGGATTACTAGAAAAATTTATTATTTTATCATTTATATTTAGTTGTTTTAAGTAACTTAGTGGATTAGGTTTAGAATGGGTAGCTTCTTTAAGTGTTTTCCAAATTTTTTTTGGATCATTATTACAATTTTCTATTTTTTGTTTATAGTATATCTCTTTGGCCTTTCTTATTATTTGGGTACATATGTTTCTATATCTTTTATAGTAATTTAGAAGTTGTATATCAAAAGGATTGTTTATGACTTTTTTGTGGAGCTTGTTTCGTTTACGAATTGAGTTAATAATAGTGTGATTAATCCATGGCTTAATTGGTAAGATGTTATTAGGTACATGTTTTACTACTATATTTGTTTGTTGGCTAATGGTAGTCTGTAGGTAATTAATAAAGTACATCCAGGCGTCTTCTGAATTTGTGATGTCATATAGTTTTGACCACGATTTACTCCTCAGAGTATGAAGAATTCCATCGTAGTTTGTTTTTTTAATGTTTATTGTATTTTTGTGATTGTCTTTCCGGTTACATGTCTGTACGGCAAGAATAGTGGTGTAGTGATCAGTAAGTGTAGATTCATATGAAATTGTTGTTATTGGGCAGTATGATTTGACCATGACGTGGTCAATGCATGAGATGGAGTCTGATGTAACACGTGTAGGAGCATTTATGGTGCTTTGGAATCCATGGTAAGAGAGCATATTTAGGTATTCTTGACATTGAGGATGTTCGTTTGTGGGCAGAATATTTATGTTGAGGTCACCAGCAATAATACAATTTTTAATACTACATAAATTAGTTAAATAGTTATTGATCGATTTTAAGAAAGGTGAAATATTGTAAGAAGATGGAGAGCGGTAAATCGCTAAGATACATGATCAAAACTGTGAGATGTCTGAAATGTCACGGAGTTCAATTCAGAGGATTTTAACCGAAGATTTGCCCGTGAGAATAGTTGCAGCAAAATTTGTCCGTCGCTTTCTCACAGACGAGCAAAGCAAAGCGTTGACTTCAGGCATATTTTGAGCTTCGAAATCAGCTCGAAGAGGACCCTGAATTTTTTTCCAAAATTATCTAGCCCCCTGTGACTTCTTTTTGTTCCCCACAATGAAAAGGGACATAAAAGGAAAGCGTTTTGCCACTGTGGAGTAGCTAAAGCAAACATCGCTGGAAGGCCTAAAGGACATCCCGATAAGTGAAATTAAAAACTGTTTTAATCAATGAAAGAAGCGTTTGGAGAAGTGCGTTGTGGTCAATGGAGAATACTTTGAAGGTGAAATATTGAGAAATAAAGAAGTTGTGACGAAATTCCTGTTACCTTTGGGTCCCCCTCTAATTTTTATTTTGCAAAAACAACTACGCCACGCAAAAATATACATACATCTTCTTACCTTCCTTACTCCTTTCAGTCTCACAACATATCGAACAAATTGGTAATGCCATAAATTTGATTTTGGCAGTTGTTCGGTGTTCATGTACATGAATTTTAAAAAAAAATTGTGTAAATTGTTTAATTTGTGTAAATCCAAATTAAGTATTATTATGGAAAAAAACTACTGGTCAATAGAAAAGAGTTAACTTTTGAAATCATTTATAACATTGGTTAAAGTTTTAAAACATTCGTTGAAAATATGGGCCATTTTTTTTCCTACCGATGATAGTGTGTATCGCCGTTTTTTTTTTATCTGGCTCCCATTTCACACGAAATCACTGCACAGCTCGGCATTTTCGAAATATTTGTCAACAACATTCACGAACTACCGTGAACGAAGCGCGAATGGAGAGCGGAATTTCGGAAAGTGGGAATATTTATGAGCGCATTGCTCATTCTGAGGCAACGCCAGACATGTCCTCTGTCCACATCAGACTTTTAGTCTTTTATGTGTTCTGAGATTTCTATATTAATTTTTAAATTTTGGTCGTATGGCACATAGTGGCATTGCCAGTCAAAATAGCAAACATCAATGTCTATAAATTATTTTTTATGAATTGTTTCTTCACGGGCACGCAGCAATGCTGTCGAATATTCGATGGTAATCTTACATCATTGGATGGGCTTCGTTCTGACGACCTGTAAGAATAATTGTTGTAAATAATTTATAAAACTGGACCCATTTATGGCAGGCCTCTTTGAAAAACTGTGTGAAAAATTAACTATCATTATCACCATCCTAAAGTTTAAGTTTAGACTTACGGAATTCAATTGCGAACAATACACGAAAATTCAACTGTAAAGTCGAAGAGGCAAGTAGTGTTTAGTGTATTATGTATGTTCGTTATAATTATAACGTCATACTAATCCCTTTGAATAAATATATACTGCCGTAAGCCAAAATGCTCGTGTGACGACCTTTTAACGTAACTAAAATGTTATAGGGCACATTAATTTTGAGTTTTAATACCAGATAACATTATCACTCGTACAATAAAAATTTTACGTACATATTAAAATCTTGATGCAAGTTTACTTTACTAATTATTTTTTTTTTATTTAATTTTATTTATTATATTATGTTTACAGAATTCAGGGCTCAACCTAAAACTCATCTTTTCAAACAGTCATCGTAAAAAATCTCCAGTGCTAAAAAGCCCTAAATTCGCTAATCATTTAAAATAAATATCAACCCGACTTTTGCCACTAATCTATGTCTAATTAATGAAATATTAATGGTCAGTGGGGGTAATATAGCAAATAAATGTAAAATCATGCAATGTTCTGTGTTTTTTTTTAATATAGTGGTGTCCTGTGCGTACAAAGATATATCTTCTCCAAGCTTAAACATTCTAATAAAAGTGTGTTTATCTGAAGTAACCTTTCTTATTTCTTTATTTATATGTATATATATTACTATCAACTGGGAAGGATTCCCGTTCCAGGATAGCCAAATTGCATAATATTTAGCTCACAGGAATTAGCTTCTGTCAAGACTACTTTTGAGAACATTTTTAATTGCATTCTAAACGAAGGGATGGTTTCTTAATGTTCTTGAAAGAATTCCAAAGATGTAATTGTTTTAAAGGTCATTTTGGAGAACATTAATAATTGCATTCAGAATAAATGAATGGTTTCTTTCGGGAGATCACATGTATGAGATTCTTTTCAGGTCACTTTGGAGAACAATTTACAATTGCATAATTATAATTTACACATCTATAAACCAATATATGACATATGAATTCTCAACCTGCCAGCTAAGTTTGATTTCTGTGTCTGTAATAATAAAAAATAATAAAATTTCATAATTGCACTGCGTCCTTGAGGTGATTTTACAAAAACGGCGCTCTACCCCATCCAATGATGTAAGATTACCATCGAATATGCTCTAGAAATTATCAAATTATTTTCATTAAATACAGACATACATCTATTTCATATAATATGTAAGTACACAGTAAAGATTAAAAAAACTTCAATGTGCAATATCCGAGTTTGACTACCTACCGCAGTTTAGAAATGGAAGTGCTGCGATATGGTATTATAAGAGAGAACCACGTAAACTAATGGAAATTTATTGATTTGAGTTTAAAGCTCATCATATTTTATCATAAACGTAAGACCCTTCAAAGATAAGAACACAGAAATGTGCATGCATCCAAGCGCCGAGCAATTTCGTGGCGCAATTTCATTTTCACGACCTGTGAACAGATTGCAAGAACCGGGGCTACGTGACGCGCCCAGGGGTAGAATTAGGTGCTGGGTTATATGTGAGGAACATAGCCTAAGTTAACAACGACGATACATTCTTATACGTTTTCGCAAGTGCCCGAAAAATGATTTTATTTCATTTATCATCTAGCTAGTACCCGGCAAGCGTTGCCATCCCACTCCACATCAAAGAAAGATGGTTTGTGTTTTAATTCTGTTTATTGAAGTGCTTTTGGACATATAATATTTTTCGTTTTTCCGTCTGGTGCGTACACGAATAGATCAGAAGATTTTTCAAAACAAGTGCACTTGAATTTGCACTATTTGTTGTGCTATTGTTCCCAATTTCAAATACTTTTCCAGCAAGGTTATGATTAGGAAGAGGTGGGAACTGGATAAATGACATCCCGGTAGGAACTAAACATATTCACATTTCAAAATCAAACAACAGTTATTTATTGTTTTCAAATTTTGTGAAACTTTAGTCATATTTAATTAAATATCTTGTGCAATATAATGATTATCATAATTATTAAAAAAAAAACTATTAGAAAAACAATATAAATATATCAAAACAATAGATAAGACTGAAGATGCTGAAAAGGTTATTTTTTTCATTAACCCCACACAGGAGGCCCTGAGGAAAATAATTTCCTTCAGGGCCTATGTCATCATTAGGGAGGGTCTTTAAAAGGAAAGGAAGGAGAGGAAGTTCTGGAGAGGGGTGGGTAGGCCTCTAAGGATCAGTGTACTCTTCCCGCTGCGGTGAAAGACAAGCAACAGAGGTCATAAGGTCTCCGCAAACCGGCCTCTTCCGTTTTAGCTTACCACGCAGCTGATGGCAAGCACATCAGCCACCAAGACCTGAATACACCTTACCTGATGAACCCGGACACCCCTACCAAGTCACCGAACGTAGCGAAACTCTTGGGGTGACCTATGGCAAAGGTGTTGGTTATCCAATAAATGGTTCCCGGGGCGGCGGTACTTATTCCTGCCTCCCAAATTATAATGGTATTATGATACTAGATGGTTCCTGGCACGCGTTGCTACACCATTCAAAGAAATAAATTGATTCTCCCTGCACGTCCTTTCCCGCGTCTCCATTCCTTTCCACCTTTCCCGCCTTCCCTCTCTCTCATCTCTTCCCTCTCCGCGAACCCCACTTTCCCCGTTCCAATTCCCCCTGCCTTTCCTCCTTGCCGCTAAAATATATGAAATACACACGTTTACACCTACTTGCAAATTTCATAACATCATTACCATTATACATAGCCTATGGGTTTTTCTGATGTATGAACTATATTATTGTAAAGTTTCATTAAAATCAGTATTAGTATTAGTAAGATGACTATAAAGGTTATGACTAAAGAAGATTGATTTGCCTGGTCGGATGGAAGATCATTTTCGCAAAATAAAATTATTTTCTTGATGCGAAGACAAATAATAAGACATTTTTTAACCCGACCATTTGATATTTCAACTGTCTGTATCTATATTTATTTTTACGATCACGATGGTGGCCGTGTTGAATACTACATTTTTAACCCGTCAGAGTTCGCATATATGGTTTATAACTAAGAAGGTAAGTTTTTAAGTTTCTACTTACAAATATCATGATTTAAAAAAATAGGTTTTTGTTTATTAAATAAGCGAAACAAGAAACTCTTCCTTTGGACTCTATGTTAATAGATGCAAAATCTACTGTTCACAAAAATACTAGTTATTTTATCATATCAGCTCTGAATAGGAAAAAACGGTTCCAAGCCAACTCAGAATGAAAACCCCAGGAAGGTTATTAAAAGCTATGAAAAAATTATTTTAAAATACCCGGTAACCCTGACCAAACTTAACCTACTTATCCGTTTTTTAATATTTTTTTATCATCACTCTTAATGACATTTCTGAGTTGGCCGGTCACCGAAAAAACGAGCCGTCTGTTCCAAATCACTTTGTCTCCTTTCAAATCCGAGGCTTTTTCACAACTTTGTCTAATCTGAATGAATTGAAAGTATTATGTAACGACTGAGAATAGCCATTTAAACGACCGAAATGCCCTCAACACGGCTAACAACGCAAAGTAGCGATAATATGAGAGCCTGCTTTTCAAGAAATACTGCCCTGACATATACGAGTATATTACGGTCTCAGATATGGACCCAATACCCAAAAGCGCAACGGGACAAGTTGAGGTATTCTACAACAATACCGACAAGCAACTCATGGCACTTTGGAGATACAAAGCACTCTAAGAACTTCTGCAAAGACTCTGCATCTTGCACCAGATTCACCACCTAAGTTCAGAATCGCCCAGCCAGCTTTTGGGGATATACTCGAGGCTCGCTAATAAACATCATTGTTCTAGATGTGATTGTCTCAGCTTCTCTTACTAGCGCTAAATTCATACATTACAGTCCTTCATAAAGGGTGTTATTTTAATTAGTTGTCAAATTATACATGTTAATACTTTTTTTTTACATTATTTGACAGGGTCACTGTTTAAACATATATATTTAGGATTTCTCCCGGAATGCAGCTGACTTTCAGCAGTGCCTCTAATATAATATACATGTTTATAAAATAAATAATTAAAATTAAATCAAATAATAATATTCAAATTAAAAATATAATCAAAAACACAAGTAACTATTTTTTCATAGTAAATTCTATCAATTATGATGTTGTGCGGTTGACTGTGCAGTCAACAATCATTCGCCGCACAGCTTCTTGAAGCACTGCAACGATGTCGATATTCGAATAGATAGTGAAATTTCTTCGTGCATGTGCGAATCATGAATTATTTGAATTTTATTGTTTATACATCTCTATAAATACCAAAATACAAACAGAAAACAAAAATACAACGCCTTTACCAAATAAATTTAATTTCGTACACTTTTCTGCCCGAATTTTGCCCGTAAATGCTGAATACGTACGTAATTCTTGTAAATACCTACGTTTTTTTATTGGAAAATAAAATGTTTGCCGCCCATTGAAACATCCATCACGAAGTTTTAGTACACTAATCAAATTAACGGTAATAAACGCGTCGCCAGCTCAAATCACATTTGCGGCCATTTGGAAAATAAATTGAGGGTAATTTCGAAGTGCGCCTTGTTGCCGTATTTATTCATTTTACTTTTTTTAAATTTTGCTTTCATGGTGTTAGTTTAAACCGTTAATTATTTGGGAATACTACAGTCCCAGTGTCTCGAGAGAGATGGGACTTATACAGAATTTACATCCTACTAATAATATTGTAAAGGCGAAAGCACGCAGAAACTACTGAAGGGATTTTAATGAATCTTTACAATAATATAGCTCATACATCACAATAAGATATAAACTATAGCTCAGAGCTCTGGCATTATGAAATTTGTATAAAAAAAATTGTAAAATTGCAATAGGTGGCACGTTAAGTAAGATATCTATAATTCTTTATTCGATTCAAATTATTATGGGAGTACTTCAAATAAATGCGGGAGGGAGAAGGAAGAGGGTGGATGGGGGAAGGGATTGGAGGGGTAGGGGAAGGGAGAGTGTGAGGGGTGAGGGGGGAGGGAGAGGGAGAGGGGTGTAAAAATCATTATGCGCATAAATGAAAAACACAAGGAAAAAAATAATAAATGAATGATATTTTTATCATGTAATTATGCCAAAAACCAAAATGAAATACAAAAAATATGCGCATTTATGTGAAACAATAAAAGGAGACTGGAGTGATATCACCAGACGTGTTTCGGTTCTGCAATTCGAGAAAAAATAAAAGCTCTCACAATTATATTTCCAAGATGTTGTTTTTGATATGACTAATGGAAAAAATATATGGTGAAAAATTGCCAGATGGAAAGCGCGATAAATAATGAGTATGGAAGTTGTTTCAGGAGGACAATTTAAACTTTGGTATTAAATTTGAAGGGGAAGAAAAAACAACAACTTCCTTTGCTTGCAAGTTGTGAGGATGAGCGACGAGTGGCGAAGGAGTTATGATGAATGACTCCAACTCGGAGAACTTGACTTTCTATGTTGGTAGCTACTTAAACATCGTGAACTAATAATGCAGTTTTAAGATACTCTCAATTCGCCTTGGAGAAAGACAAAGATTCATAATCGTAACGTTGTTGAAAATAGCTTTAGCCAAATTCAACAAAAATGTCTGACATCTTTGACTGACTTCGACTGCCTTTTTTATTTTTTTGTTCATCTTCCTAACAATATTTTATTTTATTTATTTTAGAGAAAGTTGATAGCAAATCAGAGATTACAAAATAATACAAAAATAAGATGTTAATTATGCCAATTATGAACTTTCCACTGATGATAGTTAATAATAAATAATAAAGTGTGACATTGTAAGGGTATTTTCTTAGTTTTATTTTTTAGATACAAAATATAAAAAGGGGGTGGGGGGGGGAGGAGGAACATAGGAATAGGATTAAGAGGCAAAGGACGGGAATATATATATAGGGATTGAACTTTCTAGTTTGAGTCATGTTGTTTGGTGAGTTTTTGAGTTGAGTTAAAAATGTCAATGTGGTAATAATTTAAGTTAAATGAGTGTGTGAATCTGTAGATAAATGAGTTCTGTTTGGAGTTGGTCTTGCAAAGAGGGAGATTAAAGGTAAGCGACTGCCTGCTGTTGCGATTTGGAACATGGAATGAGAGGCGTTGAAGAAGATCAGGACAATCGATTAAGTTATTTGTGATTGTAAATAACATTACCGAATCTGCTATATATCTTCGACAAGTTAACGTTTGTATTTTGAAGAACTTTGTAGAGTCTTCATTACTAATATGAGATCGAAAAGAGCGGGAATCGAGGTACCTTAAAAATCTATTTTGAACTCTTTCAATTCTATTTTTGTGCATTGCGTAGCCTGGGTTCCACACTTGAGATGCGTATTCAAGTATACTACGAACATATGAGAAATACAGTGTTTTGAAAGTAGTAAGGTCTATAAATTGTTTACAGGTATATTATTCCTAATATGAGATAACATTGTTTCAATGGATACATTTAAAATTCCCACGATAACGGCACGCGACAGTAATGTCTCATTTCTTTAATACTGGATGAGGGAGATGCAAGAAAATTATTGCATTTTCCCTTTGGAGAAAGCAGACATACGTACACCGCTCGTCTCACCGTTTATCTCACTATTATTTAATGTGTAAGAAAAAGCAGCAGCATTGTTGTTAATAAGAACGTAGGTATGTTTTTTTGCTTTTTTGCCGTTGCAGTGCAGTGGTCGTAGGAATACTAACAGCGCCCAAAGGCTTCGGAGAGTTGAGACATTGGTAAAATGGAAATTTAAATAACGTGTTTAAAATATATATTGAGGGGTATTACTTTTGCACCCAATTCCAGAGTGGTAGATACTCACAGCTTACAGTTATATCCTGGTTTAATAACGAGTGATATACGTAAGCGACGAGATCTGAATATCCAGATTCACCCAAACTTCTGTAGTGGAAATATTTGCCTGCGAATTAATTTGTAGTATATTCATGACGTGAATATTATGCTTTTTTAAAGTGACAAAACTGTGGGATTAGTTTCGTGAACAGTGAAAATTGAGGAGGAATCTGGATTACCTTATTTTTTGGTAAGAATCGATAAGATTATTATCAACGAACAATATCGTGACACGAGAGGGTGTGGACTCTAAATCTATATGTATGTGATGCGAGACAATTGATGGCATTTTTTAAAAGTCAGCTTAAGATTTGGCAATTTGAAAGGAGCAAACCCTACCTTTGCTGTGGTCTTATGCTGCTTTATTGGTGGTGGCTGGTCTTCCATGATTATAGCACAAACGTGGTTAAACTTTACTGTCACTTTTTGTATTAATTAATTTGTATTTTTTTAAGACTCTTTAATTTCACGACAATTTTTCAACTGAATTAAATGTGAGTAATTTTTGATTTTGTGCAATAATACTGGGCATGTGTGCCAAGTAGGTAGACATCATCTTTCTCTTCTTCTAAGTAAGTAGGGCCTTTCAAGGAGGGAGAGGGACAAAGGGAGAAAATAATAATGCAAGGATTTTGCGAAAATGGGTTTCAGTTCATAAGCTATTTCAAATCTAAATAATTTAACGTAGGTATGTACCTACTCCACGCTATCAGACAAGGGGCCATGTTCATCAAACTGAAGGATATCCTTGTAAGTATGAGGTAGAAGTATAAGGTTTTGAGTTGAAGAAAAAAATAGGAGTATAAGCATTTCCTTTTTTTCGTATTCATTATGATTACCTTGTACTTGCAAGAATATCTTCCAAGAATATGTAAAATATTGTTGGCATTTTGGATTGTGACTGTGCCGCGGCAGGTTCCAAGCTGTTTTCAATGGTTTGTTTATTTACGGTATTTCTTTCTTATCGGTGTTATTTGAGTCAGAGAATATGTATTCTACAAGCAGCGATAGTGAAAGTAGAGAAAAATATAATGCTACAACCGAACTGCAGTTCATAGCAGATGAAATTGCCAATGCCCCCGTGATTTTGGATAAATTCTTTGTAATAACGAACAAGTGTTGATAAACGCTGCTTGTAGTGTTTAATCTACACAACATCTGCCATCACACACGACTGAGTCTGCTACTGACCACACTCGAAATTATTGAAGGATATCCTTTTTATTTAGAGTAAAAGGTGACGTTTATGAATAACCAAATATTTTTTGTGAAGGATATGCTCATACTCTAAAAGTGTGAGGTTTTACTAGGAATATTATGAATGTGAGCTGAAGGATTTCCTTTATATTATGCAAGTATAAGCATAACCTTTTTTTATGAATACGACCCATTGTTAGGTAATGGACAACACTTAGGGCGGGGAATGACGAAACATAATATGTTATGCAGAGATACAAATAGTTGCGTCAATACCTTCTAAAACCCGCTGACAGGCCCAATGCCTCTGTGCTAAAAACACACAAAAATAGTAAATAAATATTTATCGTTAAAATTGAGTAAACATGACTAAGCTTAAAACTTAATAAATGCTCAAAAGTTGGAATATACATGTATTCACTTATTATAAAATACCCATGTCACCTATACGTGTTAAGTTATCCATAAAGATAAAATCTGTATAAGTCCCCACCTACCTAATATTTTTGATTTCACATTAAGGTTAAAGGTACCCCTTTGTTGATACGATTTCAAAGGATTCCACAGTTCTATTGAAAGTCACACAAATCCCGACCCGTTTTCCGGACACTTGGGCAGGACTAATTATTAAAGTTTAACAAAAACACTGTAATTCATTGTTTACCAGCAAACAAATATTTCCTTCGACAAAACATTTTCAATTTTGTAGGCGGAAATGGGTACACGTCGCCCCACTTATTTGATAACCAACATCTCTGCCGTAGGTCACCCCAAGTAGTTCGCTACGTTTGGTGACTTAGCAGGGGTGCTTGGGTTCATTAGGTGAGGTGTGTTCATGTCTTGCCTACTTGGATTGGGGATATTCTTTAACGTCTTGTAACGTAGCAAGAAGGATGGATGCGTTCGTCATCCCTGGATACGCTGATCTCTAAATTCCTACCCCACCTTCATAGATGTTTTCTTCGCAGAACTTCTTCTTCTTCATTTCCTTAAAGATCACACCCCACACAGCATCCCCAAAGATGATTTCTGTGAAGGGTTAATATAAAAAATACTAATTTTTAAAAATTCTTAAATCTTATATTAATAAACAAATATGTAGGTATATAACTGTATTTGTTTATTTATTAAGATTTATTCATATATATTTATTTATATACCTACATATTTGTTTATATTAATAAACAAATATGTAGGCATATAACTGTATTTGTTTATTTATTAAGATTTATTCATATATATTTTATTGTTATTTTTTAGATTTGTATGGGTATCCATTATTTATAGAACCAAAAGCGAACGCACAATTTGTTTGAAGTAGAAAACGAATTTATTATATGCTTTCTGGTATGTAGATTTAAGTAAAATGCGCATTTTTATAAATTAAATTTTTTTTATTCTTTTCTATTCTCCTACACACAGTTTACATAATAAGTAAGTTACCAGCAGCACAAAAACTGTTAATAATTAGTAACTGTTTGGATCAGTAGTACTGTTTTGTGAACACCTCACTAGGATAACCTGTGCTGAGGTGTTCTCAAATTTTAGGTAGTGTTATTAAGACGTCATAAGTAAAAACACAGCATCGTCCTGGTATTGATGAATAATGTGGTTCCACGGCAGCAGTATTGTATATTAGGTTAGTAGCAGTTGTAGTAAATCATATTACTTTTTAGGTAGATATTGCACAAGAGTCCCAACTGCTCCCTTCTGGAGCCAGTCCTATATTGAATGTATCTTCCACTCTGGAACGTGCCGCAAATACAACTTATATTATGTTTAAATTATTGTATTGTGAAAAGAACAAATCAATCGAAAAAAAATTACTTCTACATGCCGGGATTTGAACCCGAGAGCCGTACCCCTCAACCACGGAGGCCATCAATGTTTTATATTACATTTAATAAAATATTCATACCGAGGTGTGGGAAAACGACACCGATTTGCCCTTTTACGCTAATTTTAAAAAATTCAATAAAAGTGTTTTTAATTAATGCCAAGAAAATTTTTCAAATATCGAAAAGTGTGAATTAGCACCAAGAAAATTTTTCAAATATTGAAATTCATTTGAGAAAACTTTGGAAAAAAATTTAATTATCATAAACCTAGATATGATTTTAGATTTTCATGGCCAAAAGTATTTTTGTTATTTGTTTTGGGGGTGTTATGCCGTGTTGCGCTACCTCCTCCTTTAGCCAACGTTTCGGACAGCGTTACAGTGTCCAGCGTTACAGTGTTGTCAGTGTCCATCATCATCTACACATCTGCCCCGATGATGGACACTGTAACGCTGTCCGAAACGTTGGCTAAAGGAGGAGGTATCGCAATAATATATAATACCCCAAAAACAAATAACAAAAATCGTAAACCTAGATTTATAAATTGTCGAACTTAGCTTTTTCTCTGATCTCGCTATTAACAGTCTTGTAGTACCTGCACTGTTTGTTGTCATATCAGTGTATTATCTGTATCCAATATTATTAATTGACAATTTAATAATTGAGTTAGTTGGTTTCATTCAATGGTGGAGGGCTCATCAGGAGTGTTCTGCCCCAATGTGTTGATAAGCAAGAATTTTCGTATAGTTTTCTATTATGCTCCTTGAAGTTCTGCGCTGTAAAGGGAAAACTGGGACCATTAACAATACAGCGCTAAACTTTCGCCAAAACATTGGACAAAACTAAATAGTGCCTTACATTTCCATTGTGACGCGCCTTGTTAGTTCTTATCGCTTGGATACGAGCTTCGTGTGTGACAAATAATTAATTGTTTTCCATATTATGTTTATAAGACGCGGCATCGCCCAGTTGCCAGTTAGTGAAGTTTGCTAGAGAGAAGTGAAACGAGATAAATGTGCAGAAACATATCTGGCAAAGGCGTAAAGTTGTAAAAAAGGCACTGCTTTCTATTAGGAGAGTAAAACAATATGCATTTCCCGGAAAATAGCGACTGGGAAATCGCACAAAAAAGTATTAGAATAATGAGATTTCTAAGGACTCCTATTAGGGTGCTTGAATTTGGGCGACGATGTGTGTTGGGTCTTTGTAAATACAGAAAAAAGGGTACCTAGATTAGATCTTGAAGAGTCTAATTTTGAAAAGATAGGATTCACAAAAACCTGTATATCTTATCAAATTAGAGCGTTAGAATGCGTTATAAAAGTCCAGTTCTCAAGCGGGATAAATTGAACCGATTACAAATTTGGCTGTGCAAAAGCTGGTCATGATCTTCCATTTTAAAACCGGTAGAAAATCCATATCAACCCACCTGATGTCTTTGTACTAAAGATTGTAATTTGCCTGTAACTGTCAAAAAGTGAGTGCGCTTTAAGACGGAATAACCAACAAAACAACAAAACCGGAAATATGTCATTTTTAAATCAAATTTTAGACGTATTAACTCGTTTCCGTAAAAAAGTATAAATTGATTTTGAAAGACTATTCTTTTATCTAGTAAATCTATATTTTAAATTGTGAAAAAATATGTTTATTTTTAGTACAATAAAGTTTTACCGTAGGTCGTTGGCAGATTTGTTAAATTTTCAAACAAAATTTTGTATAATACAACCCACAATTCAAATCGTATAATCAATCATGCGGTAAAATAAATCAATAAATTCTCTGGGAAAGCTATGTTTCAGAATTTTAATTTTAGTTTAGATAAAATAATTTTAAAAAGATCCGCGCACGTATTTTGTGATGAAAATACTTCATTTTGTCTATTTATGTATTTACGGTCTTACAAAGTAATATATTAAAAAAAATACATTCTTATTTTGCTTAGACATTATTGAAAAATTATAAATACTTATGATCAAAAAATAATTTTAAAAAGTACATCATTTTAATAGTTTTTATCACTACGCCTATCAGCATTTTTAATGTAGGTATGAATTATAGCAAATTTTAAATAACATAAAATCGATGTTAAGTTATTTAAAAAGCTGGTACAGAGAATAATTAATCGTTCTGATTGGAACCGCCCTCTAAGATCGCAAGAACATCTTTCGACGAAATTTGAATTCTCGGCCGCTGGCTGATTAAATGACCATCCGCCCCGAAGACGACCTATTTTTCTAGTTCAAACTAGTAGATATACACATACAAATTATTTGTTGTTTATTTTGTAATTAAAGAAAAAATATATGTAAAGTAATTGTATATCTAATGTAAGTTTCAAATATTATTTCAATGCATTTTCAAAGTGCCCCACTCATTTAACATGTTTGTTTTCTTTTCCTGTGTTTATGTATGTAGTGATTAACTTTATGTGGCTTCATTTTTGCTTTGTATTGTTAAACTTGATACAGGTTTAGTTCTGGAGTGTGGTAATTATGTGAACAATTATGTTTTATGTTTTAAGTAAATAAAAAAAACCGAAGATTTTTTTTTATTAATGAAGACAATCTTAGCGAAACAAAGGTACGAGGTTTAACTCATTAAGTGAAAAATAAAAAAAATAATATTCTGCCTAGACTTGCAGAAAAGATAATAGATGTCGCATATAAAATAAAAAAAATGGATAAATTTATCCAAGACACTGAAAAATATTCCTCAAGAAAATGAAGATAATGTTGGTAGTTCTCGGTCAAACTCGGTCAAACATACAGTTAAATTTGACCGAATCGGATATGGAAATATTGGCTCAGTTGGTAGAGCACTGATCCGGTAAGTCATAGGTCCTGGGTTCGAGTCCCAGATGTGACCTATCTTTTTCTGAATTTGAGGTTTTACTAAAGTAAAAATAAAATTTAATCTACAACGTTTCGTCACAAATTAACTACGTTCCAAAATATACTGCATTTTTTTAAATTGTGTATTACAGACTTTGTTTCCATTTACAATACACATGTGACACAAACTACACCTTTACGGATAAATAAAATAAACTTTATATAGTAACATGAGTTATATATTCTATCGGATGAGTCGATATTTGTGTGTTCAGTGTGTAAAGGCACCTACCATCTAGCCTGTGGAGGAATAACGGAAAGCACTTTCCGTCGACTCACTCAAGAACGTCGAGAACAACAGAAGTGTAAGCAGTGTAAAAGGGACACACGGTCGACCGCCGTCAGCGATAACACATCTTTGGAACCGCCCAAAAAAACAACGGCCACTAAGGATCAAGCAGCTCCATCATCACCTTCGTCCCCCGCTATTCTCGAAGATATCCAGAATTTAGTCATGACCAAAACGAACAGCCTGGATAAAAAACAGAACGACATCATGGACCAAAACAACAAGATACTGGAAAGCTTACAATTCATGAACGCACAATATGAAGACTTTATGGCCAGAATCCGCGACGTCGAGCACCGTAATGATGAGCTTACAGCGAAGAATACTGCACTGGAAGCTAGAATCGTAATACTGGAGAATAGTCTTGATTCCCAAGAGCGGGCCTTAAAGTCTTGTAATGTAGAAATAAGAGGCATCCCCGACATCAAGGACGAAACACTAAAAGACGTGGTCTTCAACATCTTCAAAACAACAGGATCTCCCTTAGAAACTAAGGATATCGATGCTGTTTATCGTCTTCAAAAAAATAACAATAATCAGAAGCAACCCAGGACAATTGTTCTTAAACTAAAATCGAACATGGCTAGAAATCAACTGCTAGCTGATGTGAAATCTTTCAACAAGAATAAACCCAATACCGAAGATAAACTCAACACGTTAAATATCGGTCTCGCCGGCCCACGGTTGCCGATCTATGTATCTGAGCAGTTAACATTTCGGGCGAAACAAATTTGGTATAAAACTCGCCAATTTGCTAGAGCGAGACAATTTCAATTTGCATGGATCCAACAGGGGCGTATATACCTACGGAGGGAGACAGGTTCAGGCGCAATTCTTATATCCGATGAAAGCAAGCTGGCTTCCCTATGATTATCTCAAACACAATATACCTACTGCCGACAACGTTTACAAGATGAAGATTCTATTATTACTATTACTACTTCTACTACTTAGTACTACTGCCGACAACGGTTACAAGATGAAGGTTCTATTATTATTATTGCTACTACTACTACTACTTATTACTACTGCTGACAATGATTACAAGATGAAGGTACTATTGATATTATTACTACTACTACTTATTACTACTGCCGACAACGATTACAAGATAAAGGTTCCTGTAGACAACGATTACAAGATGAAGGTTACTGCCGACAAAGATTACAAGATGAAGGTTCTATTATTACTATTGCTACTACTACTACTTACTACTACTTCAGACAACGACTACAAGTTGAAGGTTATTTTATTATTATTGCTATTATTATCCTGTGATTATCCCCATCCAATCATTCGAATCAAATATACCTACTCACGAGAAATGGATCATAATCGTATAGTAGTGAAATTTCCATTGCATCACATCTCACCTGAATAATCATGATTCAATTTCTCCTGATATTTACAATGACACAGATGTAACGTGCAACACGTATGTGATTGACGATCTCAACAAATTAAATAATTTCAGTTGGAAGTCTTATAATTTAAAGATTATCCATCAGAATATCAGAAGTATGTCAAACCTTGATGATTTTCTGATATTTCTAGATCAATATCAATAATCAAGATCAATTCAATCAATTCAATCAATTCAATCACTTTTGATGTTTTAATTTTATCAGAGTGTTGGATCAATAAAAACTACACCTCTAAAATAATACAAACTTACACGGAATATCACTCAATTAAAAATATAAATAAATCTAGCGGGATTGTTGTCTACATCAAAGACGGTATACAAGCACAAGTCGAAGAAATTATATTATCACAAGGTAACTGCCTCAGAATTGTTCTGAATAATAATTTATGTATTTTCGCTATTTATAGATCACCTTCTTTCCAGAGCATAGATTCTTTTTTGAATTCACTCCAAACAATTATTAGCAATTCCAATAAATTTGAACGTCAAATCATTATAGGAGACCTTAATATTAGCACCTTATCTCCATTTCACAACCAATTCAACGACTACATATGCCTGCTCACAGAAAACGGATTCATTTTGACAATCAATACACCAACTCGAGAACAGGGCACGAACAAATCCTGTTTGGATCACATCAACGTAAAAAATATTAACTTCACTGACTCATTCGTTATCCACACGTCAATTTCCGACCACTATACGACAGCCCTGTGCTTTAAAGATAAACCGCCCCCCCCCCTGCTAAAATCAAGTACGTCCCTCGATTAAATTTTAATAATTTAATTGAGGACTTGCATGTAGAAAACTGGCAAAAAGTATTTGATCAAATTGACACTGACATTGCGATGAAAGAATTCATTTGTATTCTACATACATATATATCTAAACATACAAGTAACAAACACATCTCGAACAGCCAGTTTAAACTTACGCCCTGGATCTCTCCCGGCCTTTTAAAATCGATTCACAAAAGAAACCAACTTCACAAAAGGGCCAAAAAGTTTCCAGATAATATTTTAGTACAAACTCACTACAAGAAATATAGGAACTTATGTAAAAAGATTATTAAATATACAAAGGAAAATTATTTTAAAACGTTCATTTACGAAAATTCTTATTCTCCAAAACGTATGTGGGAAGCATTTCGAAATATTAGTAAAACAAAAATAAACAGGTCTTCCGAAATTAAATCGTTAGATATCGGTAACGTAAACTCCTCTAATCCTAAAAATATGGCGAATTTTGCTAATAAATATTTCACATCGGTGGGAACCACACTTGCCAAAAAAATTCTCGATAAATGCAATAAAACTGAAATCGAACTTGCCAAGTTGGTCACCTCTAGCCTCGTCCATAAAATAGACAATATACAAACATCGACGAATGAAGTCTTGGAAATAATTGACGACCTAAAGCCATCTAACGCTTGTGGACCAGACAAAGTCTCGACTAATCTGCTTAAAGTAACTAAGTCATTCATAGCATCTCCGATAGCGTTCATTTCCAATCTAAGTCTCAAATCAGGAATATTCCCTTACCATCTAAAACATTCAGTTGTTGTATCACTACACAAAAATGGAGATAAATCTGCGATTCAAAATTACCGGCCGATATCTTTGGTCAATTCAGTCTCAAAAATTATAGAGAAAATTGTCAAAAATCGTCTTAGCTTTTATCTTGAAGATAATAACATTCTTTCTGAGAGACAATATGGCTTCCGTCCGGGTTTAGGTACTGAAAATGCCATTGGCAATCTGACTAAAGTAATTTCTAATAACATCGATCGAGGAATCAAAAGCATCGCGATCTTCCTGGATCTGGCTAAAGCTTTTGATACCATCTCGCACAAAATCCTTTTGAAAAAATTACAGCTAATCGGTATACAGGGGCAGTTACTTAAATGGTTAGGAAGCTATCTGGAAAATCGGAGCCAAAGAGTTTTTATTAGTGGTACTCTAAGCGATCCAGCCAACATCGTATTTGGTGTACCACAAGGAAGTACTTTAGGACCGATATTGTTTAATATCTATATCAATGACCTTTGCAACAGCAACCTTGCCGATCATATCATCACTTTTGCTGACGATACGGTCTTAATATTTGAGGGCAAAAACTGGTATGAAGCGCACAGAAAAGCAGAAATTGGAATAAACAATGTCAAACATTGGCTAGACTATAATCTTCTTACTCTTAACACGGATAAGACAAAATTTATACGTTTTAGTGCAACACAAGCGGGTCAACCCAAAGTTATACTAAATATTACTATTCACATTTGCAATGAACCGAACTCTTGTACTTGCAATAACCTAGAATGCGTGGATAGTTTAAAATATCTAGGGATCACCATAGATAAATATCTGAGATGGGACGAACACATTAACGCAACGGCCTCAAAAGTCAGAAAACTTACACATCTTTTTATAACCATCAGAAATATTCTCTCTGTTAAAGATATGAAATCAATATACTATGCTATGTGTAATTCTTTACTCGAATATGCATCCCTAGGATGGGAAGGATGTGCCAAAACAATATTAGACTCCCTGGCTAAAGCTCAGAAATCAATACTAAGAGTCATCCTTAAAAAACCATTCAGGTACCCCAGTGATGCATTATTCACGGAATTAAAAGTACTTGATGTTAGACAATTGTATATTAGAAAGATTATATTACATGTGCAAAAACAACGTCAACACTTCCCGTCCATTGACCATCTTCACGACACTCGACTTTCAAGGAACAATCCAATAGTCCCAATAAAAATCACGACGTCCCTCGGCCAACGGCAATTTTCGTACTTAGGACCTAAATTATTTAATATCATTCCTAATGATTGGAAAACTAAAAGTGCAAATGTTTTGCGCAAATTGATCAACGACTGGCTCCTTGATTTAGGGAGGATCAAAAGCGAAGATATGTTGACCA
Organism: Limnephilus marmoratus; assembly: GCA_917880885.1. NCBI lineage: Eukaryota > Metazoa > Arthropoda > Insecta > Trichoptera > Limnephilidae > Limnephilus > Limnephilus marmoratus. The sequence continues at coordinate 57,626,975 of OU862909.1, read as the reverse complement.
ATAGTTAGTCTCATCATATAAAATAAACAAAATTAAAAATATATAAGAAAATAAAAAAAAAAACAAAATAAAAAAAAACACTCACTCATAGTTCCATTCATTACAAAAACACGTACTTACCATTGCAGAACACAATTGTCTATTCTTTTATCAATACCCTTCCCATTTTTTTCTACATTCAATTCCTGCGGAGATCTTTCTTTTTATTATACAAAATTACGTAAATTATAATTTATACATAATACGTATAAAATTATACAAAATTACGTACTATGCGTAATATTACAAAAACACGTACTATCACTTCAGAACATAATTGTCTACTATTTTATCAATACCCTTCCCATTGTTCTACATTCATCTCCTGCGGTGATCTTTCTTTTTATTATTACCATCTGGATTTTACTTACTTTACCTGTTTTATTTTATATTAAGTGCTCTAAGGGAAAATATCTTAGTAGGATGAAAAAATGACGCAAGGAAAGGGAAATAAATACAATTGGTTATCAACCCCTTTCTCATGTCACTATTTATACATTAACTTAAGACATATTTATATACAAATTGTTTTTATTCATTTGCTGCATCCTTTTCGAGTCACATTCTTTTTGAGTTTCTTTACCCGCTCGTAAAGTTGAGGGATACGTCACTCACGTTAATTATACTTATTTTTTGTAATCATGTTTAAACATCAACTTTAATTATAATATGGATTTTGTCATCACACTTGAAGCTGGTCTCGATTCTCAATTTTTGCTAGCGATTCACATGTCCAAGCATTTATCTATTGTTAAACAAGCATTCGATACTAAATCTGTACTTTAAGACATTGTTTTTTTCTCTTCGCTTATTCTTTTTTTTATGAGTTCAAAATTGTAGTTATTAACTAAAGCTTCTACGAGGAATTTAATCGTAACACTTGTTTCATTCAATAAATAATATGTATATAATTTATCAATGTAATATGAAATTATGATATGAACTAAATTTGTCAATTTGGTTCCTAGTTGGCTAGTCAAAGTTTCCACATATGTTTCATTGTATAATTTTATGCGAAATAAATATTATTATTATTATTATTATTATTATTATATACATAATATTATTATAGCGGGTAATGAGTAGATGCCACTTGAATTCTTCAAGGCTACTGTTAAAGATATCAACAGTTTTGGATAACACCATATCTCGTGTCATGTTACGCCGATCCATTACGTTCGTTCTGCTATGTGAGATACATAGAAGATCGTGGTACCGTCCCTGGCTGTAGTTGTTCGGCACATACAACTTAAAACATTCCAGGAGGTATGGGCTATCTATTAAATTACACTGGTCAACACATTTTTGTCCCTTTAACGAAAGTAGCCAAATCTGACAGGAAATTTCACGCTGCTTTCAGATATGTGATTAGTTTTTTTCTATCACGTCAGGTTTTTATGGGTTTTAAGTTTTACTAAAATGTGTATTAATTCATATTCATTTGTGAGTTATCATTGATTTTTTTTATAATATGGCGAAAAGGGTACAAAAATCACGCACTTTAGAAACCGGCATCGTATCTTGGTTCCATATTATGTCATGGAAGACACTTTATGCTACTGTCAAGACATTGAAGGTCTGTTCGCAGCTCTTGGCTTGGAACATAACGTAGAAAATTGGAGACTTTTCATAGACTCGTCGAAAGTAAGTTTGAAAGCTGTTTTAATTTACAATGGAAATACTCAACCATCCACTCCTCTTGGTCATGCTGCAAACATGAAAGAGAACCATGACAACATGAAGCTGTTGTTAACAAAAATTAAATATGTAAAATACGAATGGAAAATATGTGGTGATCTAAAAGTAATAGGGCTCCTACTAGGACAGCAAGCGGGATACACCAAGTATTGTTGTTTTCTGTGCGAGTGGGACAGCAGAGACAGGAAAAACCATTATACCAAGAAGGACTGGCCTACTAGAAAGCACCTTAAACCTGGCACGAAGAATGTTCAACATGCTCCCTTAGTAAAATCTAAAGATATCTTACTTCCACCCTTAAACATCAAATTGGGTTTGATGAAAAATTTTGTAAAAGGTTTGTCTAAGGATGGAAATGGCATGATTTACTTAAAGCAAAAGTTTCCTAAGATCAGCGACGCAAAAATTAAAGAAAGAATATTCGTGGGACCACAAATAAGGGAGGTCTTGACTGATCCGAATTTTATAACAGTGTTGAGACCAGCCGAGCTAGCCGCTTGGTCAGTCTTCAAGAATGTTGTCGAGAACTTTCTTGGAAGTCATAAAGTGAACGCTATACCAGCATTGTGTCTGAAATGCTCATGGCCTATAAAAATATGGGTTGTAACATGTCACTAAAAATACACTTCCTTCACTCTCATTTGAAATTTTTCCCGAAAATATGGGAGATGTCAGTTACGAGCACGGCGAACGATTTCACCAGGACATTGCGGCTATGGAAAAGCGATACCAAGGAAAGTGGAGTCCATCTATGCTAGCAGACTTTTGCTGGACCCTGCAGAGAGACTCTCAAGATACTCACAAGCGCAAATCAAGAGCAAAAAAATAAATTGAATTAGTTTCGAAATTTTGTTGTAAGTACCCGTGTAAGTACTATGGAAGAATTATGTAAAAAAAACTTCGTCAAATAATAAAAAAACCTGACCAATAATTTTTGTTACCTACCAGTGTTATTAATGATTTTGTACGCCGTACTGCAAGGGTCCCATTCCTCCTCGACTGGAGAATTTTGCAATGTGTTTCTGTGAGCAGATTTTCATGATGCGTGAATCGCGGGTATTCCCCGTGCATTCTCATACACAGGTATCTAAGAAACTTTTTTTGAATCTGTTCCAATTACTCAATGTATTTTTCTCTGGTATGGGGCCCATACAGCAGAGGCGTATTCAATTTTAGACCTTAAAGTGCAGTTATACATAGCCATAATTGCTTCAGGTTTTGAAAACTGTTTGCACGATCTTATAACAAACCCTAGAAACTTGTAGCATGATGTTGTCAACTGCAATATACGAGTATATGGTCTGAAAATATAAGTTTGGGATCAAAGACTACCTCTAGGTCCTTAATCTATTTTACTGGTGACAATATATCTTTTTTAATACTTTAATCAAATTCGATGGGGTTTCTCGAACGTGTACATGACATTGCGACCCTTTTTTGTATTACAGGATAATTTATTTTCATCAGCCCAGGATGAAATTGAATCTAAATCGATTTGTCATTTAACTTGCCAATCACAAATCCTCTTAAGAAATTTCAGATCATCAGCCAAAATCAGGCAAGTGGAATGTTTTATGCATTCTTGAATGTCATCAATGAAAATTAAAAATAGTAGATGTCCCAGGTTTGACCCCTGTGGTACTCCAGAGAATGCAGAAAATTTCCTAGACCTGTATCCGTCGATGCATACATACCGTTTCCTATTTCTCAGATATGTGGCAAAAAAATTTGGAAGAGGCTTGTCGGAACCAATTCTGTGTAATTTCCGTAATAACACATCGTGATCGACTCGGTCAAACGCCTAAGCAAAGTCTGTGTAGATCACGACGGTTTTGCACATCTAATCTTCTTGCCACTGTTTGTGAGAGTTCGAGATGATTAGAGATGGTGGACTTCTTTGGTAAAAATCCGTGTTGATTGCCGTGAAGAAACTGTTGAATTTGTGTTTTCAGCTTTCCGCAAATTATCGTTTCGAATATTTTAGGAAGTATTGATAGTACCGCTATTGGTATGTAGTTCTAAACATCCGTTTTGGTCCCAGATTTGTGAATTGGGCTTACCTTAATAAGTTTCCAGGATTGAAGAAAAGTGCGAATCGTAATACTGAGATTAAAGATAAAACAGATTGGATTGTACAAATATTCCCCCAACAAGATAATGATATGAGGTGGGATCCCATCTGGCCCCGTGGCCTTGTTAGGCTTCTATTTCCGAATAAATGTTTTGACTTCTTCAGGCTTAATTTTTTCCAAAGAGATTGAACCTGTGTTTCTGGGTACCTCTAGCCGGAGACTCTCGACATCTAGGTTAGGGCATTTATTTATACCGACTGGAAATAATCAGCGAATCTTTATGAAATTTGTTTGCGACATTGGATGTGTCGCAGTCGTTTTGTGCATGTGACGTCACAAAGCTCATGACCCCCCCCCATACCCTTGTCACACAATGTTGCACTTCTCTACTCTCCTCCGTCCCGTGTGACGTAATTTATGGATGGCCCCTAACTCGTGAATCTGAAACAGCAATCGTCGTCACAATTATATTTACCGCTTTATCATAATGGAGGGGGCGTAATGGGATGAGATGGGGCAAGATGGGATGGGTTTTTCTTGGTCTCCTACCGCCTCCCTGAAAGTCTAAAACGCCCCCCAATTTTCTCTTGGTCTTCTAACGCCCCCAAGGAGGCGATATCGCCCACGTTGAAAACCGGGTTAAGCTGATCTATACTACTGAGGACGTGGACTAGTTTAAAGCAGTTTTCACGGGTACTTATTAACAATCTGCCAATATTTTAAAATTTGAAATCAGTACGTAAATATTATAACGCTATTATTTTAAGCCTGATCATAGACATTTACAAATAAAAAAAATTAACTGCTAAATTTTCGTGTGATGTTACACAATTTAAAATAAAACTATAACTGTGTACACATAACTAAAATTATTTATACTATCGCTGACCAGGTTTCCCTACTAACGTACATGAGGTAAGTTGAGATCCTGTTCTTTTCCCATTCTTTTTCCAATTTTTCTGATTCAAATTTTCATTTGAAAATCGCTAACATAGAATAAGGAATATGTTGCTAAACTTTTCTTCAATGATTAAATATAATTTTTTTGTTTACCAAAGTTTTATTTATTTATTTATTTATTTTTTTTTTTCATGTTCTCCGTAAAACGGTTATTCACCAATACATTATGGAGAAGATTACAAATTTGACAAAAAGTATAGCAAAATACATAAAAAGGTCAGTTTCACTACTTTGTGACATACGTCAAAAGATAATTGTTAAACTGCCTGTAGGTTACATTAAAAATGTCAATGGTCAATGCAGACTCGTTGAGCAGTTCAGTCGCTCTGTTGACTGGCGCGTTCTGATAGGCAGAAGTCCTCGCTTTTGGAGCATAAAAAAGGGTACATTACTGAGATTTTACTCGAGACTCGGTATTAACTAATTGAAGTATATATTAGGTCCTTTCATATGAAATTGGCGTTTTGCCGTACTGGCAATCTCAAATATCTTCTCTTTGGTTAGGAATTCCAAATTCGAATTTATACAGCTATTTACTCATGTATTTGTGTTTCGAAAATTATAATTCATTTGTTTTTTTCTTAATTGTTTTTTTTCTTTGCGTCACTTAGTTTACAAAATGGAAAACTTGACATATCGTGTTATTTACGAGTACAAGTTCCACCGTGGCACCAGTGCTGCAGAAACGGCTCGAAGGATTAATGATGTGTATGGCGACGGTGCCGCAAAATAAAACACAGTGCGTTTTTGGTTCCAACGTTTTCGTTCTGGAATTTTCGACGTGCAGAACAAGCCCCTTGGACGGCCGGAGACCAAAGTTGATGATGAAGAATTGAAGGCTATTGTGGAAGCGGATCCATCGCAAACCACATCCGAGTTAGCTGCAGGCTGCGGTGTTAGTGATAAAACTGTTTTAATCCACTTGAAGCAAATTGGGAAGGTGAAAAAGCTTGAAAGGTGGGTACCTCACGAATTGAGTGAATCAAATCAACAAACGCGCGTTAGAACGCTAGACCACACACTGCACAACAGACGGCTACCAAATTAGAGAAGCTTCATTTGGAATGTCTAAGACATCCACCGTACTCTCCGGACCTTGCCGCAACAGATTACCATTTTTTTCGAAATTTGGATAACTTCTTGCAAGGGAAAAAATTCAATTCCAATGGGGCAATAAACCGCCTTCAAAGATTTTATTAATTCCCGTCCGAATGGTTTTTTTAGTAAAGGGATCGATGAACTACCTATGAGATGGCAAAAGTGCATAGATAGCAATGGTACATACTTTAAGTAAATAAATATATTATATTTAAAAAAATCGACTTTATGTTCTTCCCATATAAAACGCCAATTTCATATGTAAGGAACTAAGGACCTAATATATAGCACAAAATATAATATTCTTGTTAAAATAATTAGTTATAAAGTTATCAAAGGATATATTATGATAAGAGCTTTCTACGTGATATCAACCCTCTCCAGAAGGTCTCAAATAATCGTATCACCAATTGCATTGTATCACCAATTGGCTGTACCCGTGCTATCCGAGCTAAGCAATCCAAGCGTAATATTAGGTATTATTATTGCAGACGCAAAGGATTTCTCGTTATTTTGTGGGTGGTATTATTATTATGTCAAGAATCCTTTGAGGAATATTGTTGACAAGAGTGCATAGCATAAAAATATATATTGTCAAGGGGTACAACCAATTTTATGCAAAGGATCCAAATTAGTGCACTGAGAATACAAAACAGAACTCAAGGGAATCAGTTTTGATCATTATTATTTTGATGTATTTTTCTTATAATCAGTTATTGGATGACCCGGACACGCGTCGCTATGGCTTACGAAGTATAACGCCATCTACTGGTTGGTTACCTCAACCTTTTAACTCATATCGCCATCTGTTAATTTGCATACAAATTAAATCCACACCGCGCGCTTGCCAGCCCGCTCGTCTACCACATACAGACATTCTCTTTTAATTATATATTTCAGCCAATTTACACAAAACCTTGACAAATTATATTTCCAAGCCTTCCTCGTGAATAACTCTATATATTGGTGAAAACCCCATGAAAATCCTTTCAGTGGTTTTTGAGTTTATCACGAACAGACAGACAGACGCGACGGAGGACTTTAATTTGTAATACGAGTATGTGGAGATCTTGCGCAGACTTTCAAAAAATGGCGGGATAGTCTGAAATCTTGACAAATCAGTTCCAATTTGGAAATGACACTACAAAAGAAATTTTCTGTTAAAATATCATATTATAGGTACGTACTTTACCGTTCGTCTGAACTTCACACAATCAGTTCCAGTTTTGAAAATATCAGCCAAATTCAAAGCATTTCAAATGCAAAGCATTTGTATGGCCTGCATAATTTTGAACAAAGTTATGCAGGCCATACAAACAATCCGGATCTAAAGTTTGAACAGTTGTGCCACTTGACCCATTAGCTTGTTTTCAAGCTACCTACAACACGGTCATACATTATGTAATGAATCATTATCCGGCAAACGTATGAGGCATACCTGAGTTTTATCTTTCGATCTGCCAAGTCAGCCATGTTGCATTATATGCTGAAACAAGCAATTTTTTTTAAATATTGACATTGTTTCATGATTCATCTGCATTTAATGAATACGAATAAAGCGGTTTAATCACATGTACTTCTTGCATATTACATACCTATTAAATCAAAATAACAAAAAAATATTAAGCAACCTTAATCGAGTAGGTTGCGCGGCCTTTGTCAAAGAATGCTTAGGATCAGGTTTAGTGAAAAGATTAAATAATGTCAAGACCGATTTATCTTAGCCATTTAATGCTCGTAGGGGATGTATTTATACTTGAGGGGGTAACGATTGCAAATCCGACCTGAATTAGTGTCTAATGTATTTGATTCCTTTGAGAAAGTTCGCTGAGATTGTGACGAGGAGAGGACTCGAGGGAAAGTACCTTCCGTGTATCCGGGGGGAGGGAGGTGAAGATGGAGAAGGGGTCGGGTGGGAATCCCGGTCCGACCCCGCCCTGTGGAGACAGAAACGTCACGGGCAGGCGGAAGAAGTGGTGTATTAGAATACAGGAAGCTTTGCTAAGTCAGGGTGTTTATTTATAGACTAATAATTATTATTAAATTAATTAAGGCTAAAAGAAAAATCATTAGAGGATAGTTCCCATAGTCAATCGACACCGCTTTATCGTTTTTTGACTCACTTTATTGGAGGCAGATAAAAGCTTTTTTTATTATTTAAAAACCATATTTATATCCCCATCTTCAACAAAAAGTCGACTCGACCCGATTCACATGAGTATTAACAAATAAGTCGTTTAATGTTTCAATTTGACAAAACTTCAAATATCACGACCAAGATACGAGTAACACGGCAAAAAAAATGACGACATTCGACAGTCCTGCAGTAAACCCTTCAAATAATAATACTACTCCAATATTATTACGGTTAAAATGCCTACGGAAGGCGAAACTTCTGTTTATAAAATTGTAAAAAAGAAGTAACCATAAACATAATATTTTTCCTGATCTACCGAAATACAAATTATATTCGAAGTTTAGGGAATATAATTGAAAAAAATTGTCGTTGAAAACAATACTAGAAATTGAACCCAGAACTTTAGCCTTGCCAGGTATCTGCTCTAACCACTGAGCTAATTAGTCCCTATCCCCTTCGGTCCATTAAGCACCACCAACCTTATCTTCATGTTCTTAACCCATATTTGTATTGGCTACTGTCTTAATGTATTATTGCAAAATTTTACCCGAACTAAATGCAATCTAGATAGTGACTTGGATAAATATATCAATTTTTATTATAATGCGTGACATCTATTAACTTTTGAATCAAATAGGTAATTCCTAAATACAAATTGATATCATATATTATCGTCGAGAGACAAAACAAAATTTTAGTCAAATCTATCAACGTAACATTATTTGTGTGTTTGAAAGTATCTGCTCGTATGTGTGTCCCGTCCCATGCTGATTGGTTTAATATTATTTTTGGTATCATGCTCAACTGAGACCCAACCGAGGGATTTCACTGGATTACCGTAATTGTTTTCCCATTCCCTCCGCACATATAAATATGTATTTCCGAAAGTTCTTTTTGTCATGTGGAGAGCCATAAAGCAGGGACGTTACGTCCTGTGAATATTAATTTTAATGCAAAGTATAATATTTTGTTCAATTTTATCCTCGTAATCCAGACTACCACCGCAGCATGGAGAAACTATGATGATCCTTTTGTAGATTAGGTAGATAGATACCGATAACAATTAAAAAGGAATAATTTTAAAATTTATTGTTAAACAATATAATTTTGGATGTACGTAACATTATAAAACACATAAGTAATTTATTTTCAGTCTTGCTGACCATCCTACAATAGTTGCTATTGCAAAATGGTCAGCATAGTTCGATTCTCGGTTGTGTTTATTTTTTTTAATAATTTGGGTTTTTTTACCTTATTATATTTTCATTTTGTTAGGCATTGTTACCGCCGTCCCGGGAACCATTTATTGGATAATCAACTCCTCTGCCAAAGGTCACCACAAGTTGTTCGCAACGTTTAGTGACTTAATAGGTTCTTGACAGCCTGTTGCGTGGCGGGCCGGATCGAGAAAGACTGAGGGAGGCCTTTTGACCTCTTCGGTCGGACTCTCGCGATTCATCCCTTTGCACCGCAGTTTAAGGGATGGATTCATACCTCCTTTACTCCTAGTTACACTAACCCCAATTCTACCCACCCTTCGTACCCCTTTTCTTCCCAGGACTTCCTCTCCTTCCTTTCCCTAAAAACACCCTCCACACAACTTCCCCAAAGATGAAATATGCAATGAGATCATTTTCTTTCCTCAGGGCCAGTTGTGTAGAGCTGATGTAATATAACGCACCGATAATATTAAAAAAAAAAGAATAATTATAATGTATTTTAATATAATATATTACAATAGTGTAATTCATTATTAAACAACAATATAATATTTAAAAAAAGAATAATAATAATGTATTAATAATAATAATTCATTATTAAACAACAATATTATTAAACAATAATGTACATAACTTTCTAAAACCCGTAATTATTTTATTTTTAGTAGGAACATGCGTATAAAAATAATTTGTAAACCTTTCTTAAATAGTTGCTGGTGCAATACGGTCAGCAGTTGTTCGGCGTTCGATTTTCGGCTGAGGTCATTTTTCAAAATAATTATTATTCTTATTTTTCAAATGTAATTTTGGTTTTAAATTATTCAGTTTTTTTTCACGGATTTGTACAAATTTATGAGGTCATTTACATAAAACTACAGAACAGTTGTAATAATATTACCTTCATATTATAGGGAAAACATACTTTATAGTAGGTGAGATCATTTTGTTCAAAAATATAAAAAGGGTTCTACATATTTACGACTAACGCTTACGGTTATCTAGTTTAATCTAAAATTAAAATTCTACCTAGCGAATCGGTGAATCCATCACTAACCGAATATCACATCTCCGAGTCAAATCGTAATTCCGTTTAAATAAAATGCTACGTTGTCGGTAAAAAATAAAAATAAAGTTTTAGTGTGAGGGTCTCCTCTGCATTGGGAAAAATATTATAACGTTTGCTGCTAGCGGCGCATCTCTAGTCACAATTCGTATGGTGCTGTTGGCCGCCTTGACACGCGTGCTCGGGCGATGCTCTGAAAGTTTTCGGCCGCTCAGTTGACGTAAAACCGCGGTTTGGGAGGTTGTGATTGTGGAACGGGCTGTCATTGGTGCTGGAACCCATCGTACTCCGGAATGTGAGATTAAAATAAGTCATTTAAACAGATCGAGATATTTAGCTATTTTTAGAGATTACTGATGTAAAAATATGTATCGTTAATTCTATACAGGCGCCCTTCAGTTAATCTTTCAATTTTATCACATGTTAACATTATTATTGGCACGTGTAGAGAGTCTGCCATCATTAACAGCTGGAACGATTGTTCGTATCCAGCCACACCCTGATCTTTTTAGAGTCTCATGTTTAATATAGAATGTTATCCAAGGGCAGGGTTTTTATATTCAAAATAAATCATTCATTGTTTATCTTACATGAAATTTTCATTACATACCTACCCACATTGCCTTGCTTGTTTAATCTAAAGATTAGCATACTAATCACATGGATGGATTTGTGTATTCTATGGGTGATTACTCAGATTTAGTGTGGCCGATGTGGAGGAAGATGTTCAACCTTGGTGGGTATTAATTAAGGTAAATATTTTATGTATTTCTTGGGCATTAACTATGTAACAATTTCTAGACATTTTGTTTTTTGAAGAGTTTTATTAAATGTACATTTGTTACTTAAATTTAATTTTTCCGCGACCGGTTTCGATACAACCGTATCATTCACGAGCAGAATTAAAACTAGTTTTTTTTAGTTTTAATTCTGCTCGTGAATGATACGGTTGTATCGAAACCGGTCGCGGAAAAATTAAATTTAAGTAACAAATGTACATTTAATAAAACTCTTCAAAAAACAAAATGTAAATATTTTATGTCACAATCTCCAAATCGTCTCATTGGCAAAATTCGGTCGATTACCAAATTTTAATGTTCTCCGGCAGGACTCTCTCGGACTAATGCCTTGCGTCGCAGTGGAAAGGGTGGATTCATTCGTCCGTCACTCCTGGTCACATTGACCCTCAAATTCCTGCCCACTCCTCATACCTTTTTCTTCCCAGAATTTCCTATCCTTCCTTCCCCTAAAAAGACCCTCCACACAGCATCCCCAAAGATGTAATAGGCTCTGAGTGAGATAGATAATATAAAAAAGTTCATTTTATCTGGGGAAAAAACGTTGTTTTTGATAGTTAATATCTGTCTTTAAATTGTTTGCTTGTAATTTTTTTTATGGTGTGTTTTTTTCTCAGGAAGTGTTCATGAACTTTTTTTACATTAGATCCACACAGGAGGCTCCGACGAAAATAATTTCCCTCAGGGCCTATGCCGTCTTTGGGGATGCTGTGTGGAGTGTCTTTTTAAGAAAGGTAGTACTGGGAAGAGATATGTGGGGTGGGTAGGAATCGGGGGGAAACGATGTTCCGAGAGAGTTCTGCTGGAAAGATCAAGCTCGCAAGACCCGGATAGACCTTACACCATGAACCCCATCCCTGCTAAATCACCAAACGTAGTGATCGAGGGTGATCTGTGGCAGAGGTGTTGGTAATCCAATAATGGTGCCCATACCCGCCTCCCAAATTGGGTTTACATTGCTCTATCCACTCTTTACTTACGCCTAAATCGATTGTCATGGAGAGATTTTGTTTTTAAATGATTATTAATCCACCATTTACCAATTTTCGTCTTCTCTGAAAACAAATATAATCTTTTTTTTCTGCTGCGTTCGTGTTTATAACATTGCTTTACTGATTTACTTTTATACTTCTCAAGTAAATTCTTCTAAAGTCATTAAATTAATGAGACAAGAAGAGAACGTCTCAGCTTTACAATTTGATTCTGCATAACTAAACTATGCGACGGTAAAGTGTGGGTACACTTAAACTTCAGTGTAGACACTAAAAAATAATGGCCACCCCCAAGGGGCATAGTGGGGCGTTAATGATGATGCGGGTCCCAGTTGTCCCGCCGTCCCTGGCGACTCCGGGCAACTCCAGGGAGACTCTTGGCCATCTTCACTCTCCAAAAAATCTCAGATACATCCAGATACAGGATAAAACATCTGTATTTATAAAAATGAATCCCTGTTTCCCTTGGTCACGCCATAACTTCAGAACGACTTTTCATTCATCTTTTTTTTTAAGTTTTCTAATACTTTGTAGAAGTTTCTTATGGAAAGCAAAATTAAGAAAATTGGATAATATCAGAAAACTTAGCGACTATTTTAACTTTGACAGTTCGCACGTTTGATGAAATTGAATTTAGCAGGCAGCTGTTTTTTTTGTCACCAAATAATTGTATATGGATTTTTTAATTAACTGTATTTTAAATAGGTACAAATGTTAGGTATCAGATTTGATTGATTGTTCTTATAATACACAAAAATATATTTGTGATAAATTGTAATCGGTGGCACGCGAGCTGTTTGAAAACTGAATGAACTGGGAATGAATATATGGAACGCGGAAGCGGGAGAGGGGTGAGGGTAGGCTGAGAAGGTGGAATGGGAACGCGCTTGGGGAACGGGAACGCACGGGAAAGGTCATGCAGAGTGAAACAATTTTTTTCTTTGAGTATGGCATTACAACGCATGCCGGGAACCAACTAGTAATCTAAAATATTTAAGCAGTTGGAGTTCACTATCTTTTTATATAAAATATTATCAAAAAGAAAGTATATATATATTTAACGCGATGGTGCATTTCACTCATACTGTAGAGACATTATACCTTTGGTTAGGTTAGGTTTTAGGACATATTTTTTTGTATGACGTTTTGTTCTTAGGATATTTTGTCGGGGATATTTTGTCACGGGATGAAGACGCGCATTACCGAATCGGATAGCATTACATTACCCAGAAGAGAGGACTTATCCATAAGTTGGCATTGGTATCCCCAGCAACAAGAATGTGTGAAGAACCGGATCGGAACTTATAAAGATAACCAATGCATTGGAGCGAAACGGTTTCTCCGCAAGACAGATAAGGCAAACCATAAGTGCTAAATCTACCCCAAACGAAGAAAGAATTGAACAATAGTTAAAAGACTGTGTTTTTTGCCTTGACGGATAGGATTGCCAGGATGCTGAGAAAAGAAAGCATCAAGACTGTCTTTGGAACTAAGGCTAAAATACAAGACCCACTGAGGCCTGCAAAAACTAATCCTTTTCTTGGGACAGATGGAGTTTATAAACTCAGCTCTTCCGGATGTGACAAGGTTTATGTATGTACATAGGCCAGACACAGCCGACCATGTCTAAAAAGTTATCAAAACGCTTTCGAACATTAATTCGGCCATCCTGGCAAATCGCGTTTAAGCATTTAATCGAAATTTAAGCATTTACGAGAATTGTGGAGGCTATTGAAATTCACAAAAATCTAGTAAATCCAGATGACAGGGCTAAGTTCTTGGTATCCGGTAATAGACGGCTACACCAAAACTGAACGCAGAAAATCATTTTAAAATATACTGTAATACCAGCTCTCAGATGGTTAGAGTTTGCAATACGTAATCACATCTGCAAACAAAAGCAAACACTTCACCACAATCTTCAATTACACATCTGCCCTGATGATGAAAACCGTAATGCTCTCCGAAACATTGGCTAAAAAATGAGGTACCGCAGCACGGCACAAAAATCCGAAAATGTTGAGACTTATCCAAAACCTCGATTGACTTATCTTATGTATATCATGGAATAAAGAAAAACACAAAAAATACTTTGTGGAAGTGATCCAAATATTTGGCCAATAGGGCCAATTTCGAAATTAAGATTAAGAAATTCAAATAGGATGGAGATCTACATAGTCAGGTGGCTGAAAGCTTAATGGAACATTTGTTTCTATTTAAATTGTGTGGAAGGCACTTCCAGAGTTTTCTTTTTTATTCCATTGTGTACCTTCGACCAAGGATATCATACGTCAATGGTGTGTACACATCAAATTGAAAAAATCAGATTAATTGCGTTAAATTAAAAATCTGAATTAAAAATCTTGAATCTGATTGAAACAGCAAGGACTCTCTAATGGTAAGTGCTGGCGTCATGAAATTTGTATATAGTTGTATATAAATTTTATTTAAACTTCTAGAATGAAGCAATTTTTTTCAACATTTTTCAACGCCTGACCTTTGTTCACGGTTAGCATTTGTCACATAAGAACGAGCCAAATCTACGACTCGTTCTTGAGTTGAACATCTCGGCTTTGGAATGATTTACCGGCTTCTGTGTTTCCTCCCGCCTACAAAAATACCCTCCACCCAGCAATCCATAGACATATTCCTTTTGAGGGAAATTATTTTTGCGGATTTAAAGAAAAACGTCACTTATGTCAAATAATTTTTGTATTCGATTTATTGTGTTGTGAAGTTCTATTTAACCATTGATATGGAAATACAAAATATTCGTTCAAATTTGAATAATAAATTAATAAAACCAGATACAATTATAACAAACGTCGTTCGTATGTGTCTAACTTTTCAATAAGAGAACATCAAAATCATATAAAACATTTTTTGTTTTGTAATGAAGGATGAAGGAGCTTTGAAAACTACGACGAGATATAAAGATTTTAGATAAATGAAACAATTGAACTTTGTTTGAACCTCTTTTATATTTGAGTAAATCCAACCGGTTTCAGGTACGACCGTTCCTTCTTCAGGGCAAATGTATACTGATTTGACAGTTTTGAAATATGGATGGGAACAATGTATTATTAGGTATGGTAGGGGTGGAGTCGTTGCTAGGTATTAATGAAGAGTGGGTGGGTAGGGGAACATATCCATGATTGGGCTATAAGACTATATTTTTTGTTTGTTGATAACAGATTCATTATTTAAACGGATTTTTTTTTTATTTCCAAGGCTTCTAAGTTATCTAAACGTTTTCCTTTATGATTAACATGAAGAATATTTATCCCCGTATTTTTTTCAAAACTATGGTTATTTTCAATTACATATATGGTTAGCGAACTCAGAAAAATTATTAGTATTACACACCTTACAATGACACCTTAAACATTCTTTGATTCTGATTTCAAAATTACGAGTTGTTTTTCCAATATAAAATGAGGGACAATCATTACATTTGAGTTTATATATTCCGGAATTAGTCAATTTATGGTCTTTATCTTTAGCATTTTTCAAAAAATTATCGATATTATTTCTTGTATAAAAAGCTGGTTTAATATTAGAAGGGATATTTTTGCAACATTGAACTGAAAAGTTATTAATGTACAAAATTTTACGCTATCCTTTTTCAATAATATTATTAGAATTGTATAGATATTTATTTTTTGAAATTTTGCAAAGTTTTTTTTATTTAAGATGTTATCAATTAACCACAAAGTTATAGCTACATTCAACAGTATATTAAAGGTTTTATTTTCAGAAAAAAAAAAAAAAATTTTACAATATTTTAAACATTAAGAAAATCGAATCAATTTAAATCCAATCCAAAAATATATTTGTTACGGGTCATTCGTAAAATTTAATAATTATGCAGAGGTGGCTTCATTTATCAAAATTAATTCATCGAGTTTATGACGGTTTCACATAAAAGCATTATTCGCGTCCGGAGTTGCTAAATAGCATTCAATTTAGAGTACCTGCGCGCTCTGTACACTCGCTTCGGTCCTATTCAAAGTGGATCAACGCAAAACAAATTGTAAACAAAATTCTTGATGAACGGACTATATATTGAATACAATAACGTGATATCAGAGGATGACATTTTCAATTGCGAGCTGAATAAATATAAAAAAGTCCATAAAAGACAATTTTTTGACATGTCATGAGTGATTTTCTGTTGTTGTTTCTGTTATGAATGTAATTGGTTTTACGTACTTTTGTACACAATCGTGAGGAGGCTACCGCTCAAAGAGGAGACCGAATATACTTTTATACTATTTTATTCTCTTGCAGGCTAAAAATCCTATAAATGTATGTGTTTGTCTCTTTTTAGTGTACCTGTTTTTCGTATCATCGAGCTATAAATTACAACGGTGCTAAAAAAAAAATTAACTTCAAAAATAAGTGGCGAAAAGCATCGTTTTAAAAGGGAAATTGTACATTCTCTCTTTATATTTTTATTTTTATATTATATTTTTATTTTGATACGTTTTCACGGCCAAAAGTATTTTCGTTATTTGTTTTTGGGGTGTTATACCGTGTTGCGCTACCTCCTTCTTTAGCCAACTTTTCGGACAGCGTTGCAATGTCCGGATCTGCCCTGATGATTGACACTGCAACGCTGTCCGAAACGTTGGCTAAAGAAGGAGGTAGCGCAACACGGCATAACACCCCAAAAACAAATAACGAAAATTCTATCTTCTTCTTCGTTTTTATTGTACATAATTTTAATCTGTTAATTACGTTCATTTCTTAACACAAGGAGAAAATCTAATAAAATTATAGTTTTTGATATAATTAACTACCATTGAATGCATTACTTTTTATATTTTTTTTATAATTATTATTGTTAAATGAATTGCAAATATTTTTTCTTAACTCATTTAAAATATGAAATTCAAAGCATGGATTTTAATTCCCAAACCTTTTCCACAACGTGACAAACAATATTAAATTTAAACATAAACAGATTAGAGATTCGTCACAGGCTCAGCCACCGCTAATGTAAATGCATGCAAATTTTCAACGAGAAAGTGTCAGCCTCGTTTGTTAAATCAGGTTTATGAAAATATAATGCAGGTTGGAGTCTACTTCAGCGGGGCTCAGTAATTAGGAGCTGTATTTTTAAATACGAAGTCTCGGTTTTAATGGCTTCCTAAGAACAATGATAGTGCGCCTTTTATGACAGAACATTGCCCGGGCTCCGTAATTATGAAATTAATTAATTTTAGAAACAACACTTACTATTTACCAGTTAAATCATAAGATCATTTTTGCACCCGTGTTCTTAAATTGTAATATTATGTAAAAACTTCTCACTTCTTCTGGCTCTAATCTTATTGTTTAATATGTATATTATTATAAGTCACTAGTTTTAGATCAGCATTTATATATCTTAGTCATAAGTCACTAGTTATAATTGTAAATCTTAGTTATAAGCCAGTCATATTAATTCTTTCATATACTTATTTGTACAGCGACCTTGAGGTGATTTTTCGCAAAAACGGCGCTATTTAAATTAGCCAAATATTATTATTTATTTATTATTATTATTCCATATCTTCGCAAGTAGAAACAAATTAATTAAGTGATTAACTATAGACCGGTATGCCTTTTATCAACAATTCCTAAAGTTTTTGAAAAAATTCTTCTTAAAAAAATTATTTTCCGATTAAACCACGTCATTTCTCCTGAACAACATGGTTTCTCTACTGGAAAATCTACCCTTACTAACTTATTAACGTATCAAAACTATATATCTGATCCCATGTCTAGTAAATGTCAAGTTGACTCTATTTATACCGATTTGAGTAAGGAGTTCGATAAAGTTAATCATGAGCTGAATAAACTGCAAAAACTCGGTATAGGTGGTTCACTATATAAGTGGTTTAACAGTTACTTGATCAACAGATTACTGGTTGTTAAAATTGATGGTACATTTTCGTACAAATTCACTGCAACGAGTGGTGTTCCTCAGGGGTCACATTTAGGTCCAATCCTGTTTTTATTATTTGTTAATGATGTGTTATATATTTTCAATGATGTTCAAGTATTAATGTTTGCAGACGACCTGAAATTATTTAAAGCAATCAGAAACATTAATGATTGCCATATATTGTCAAATAACTTGTTGAGATTTATTATATGGTGTCATGATAACCGCTTGCAACTTAACATAAGCAAATGTCAAATTATGAGGTTTTATCGAATAAAGAATCCAATATTTTTCGATTATTCCATTAACAATATGTCGTTAGTATCTGTCTCGGAAATCAATGACTTAGGTATTTGGTTTGACACGAAACTCAACTTTATCAAGCATATAGAAATAATAACCAATAAAGCTTTGAAAATGTTGGGATTTATTTTAAGGGTATCTAGTGATTTCAACAATGTCAATACTGTAAAAACACTATATATGTCACTCGTAAGGAGTCATTTAGAATACAATTCCACGGTTTGGTCCCCAAATTATCAGGTTCATTCAAATGCGATTGAAAGAATCCAAAATAAATTTTTAAGATATGTGAATTTTAAAATGGGCATTCCTAGTGAATGCCTAAATTACGATAACCTACTTTGTTCATTAAATTTAATAAAATTATCTGATCGTAGAATCATTTCCGATTTAACCTGTTTGTATAAAATCATAAATTCAATGTTTGATACCCCTGATTTATTATATGTAATTTCTTTTCATACTCCAGGCAGGTCAGTCACAAGGCAGTACTTACCATATTATTGTAGCAATTCTAAGTCAACAAGTCAATATTATACTCCTATGCGACGGATTCAACAGCTTGGAAACAAATACTCCGATGTTGTTGATATATTTAGTACCTACATCAATTTTATTATATAAGCATACCTTATTGAAATTTTTTTCATCAAATAGGGGAATAATTTGATAAAGCTATTAAAATTGACTAACACATTGACAGTATTTTGTTGGCTGAAAGAAAAAAAACTATTTCAGATTTTTTGTTTTTTGTATTTTGTACCTACATCCTGTGTGGTTCAAATTCAATACCTAATATTTTTACTTTGTATTTATTTTTGTGCAAATGTTTTAAACAGTAGTTTCCTGCACTATTTATATTTACTAGTATAATTTCGTTAATATTGTTATATATATATGTATGTAAAAGCCTAAAGAGGCGTAAATAAATAAATAAATTAGTTTGAGATGTGCAGATTATGATGTGAACAACTGTGAAATAGATCGATTTAATTTTCATTTTAAAATCGATTTATCATTACAAGAATTTCAAGATTTGATAAATTACGAAGGAAAATATTTTAAAGTACAAAATATTTACAGGTAAATGAAAATTAGTAGACAATCCAAAATAAAGCGCATTTTTTATTATTTATTTATTTATCGTTTGAAACATTTACAGAGTGTTAACAATTATTAAAAAGTCGCCGTTGGGATTTATGTAGATATTAATACTCCAATTAGAAATGTTCACAGCATGCGTCATCGATGTGTTGTTATTAAGCAGAAATGCTTGTAGTTTAATAACAGAAAAAATGATAATAAAAATAAAATATACAACGTGGAAGTGTCAAATATAAAACATAACCTACAGAAAAAGAGAAGAAATAAAGACAAGACATGATAATAAAGCAATTACGTAATTACATAATTGTTCTCAATGACATATCATGGTAGAAGATTGTTGATTTGTTTTTTGATGTACGTGAGAATGTACATTAATTTAAAACAAGCATGGGGTGAGGTTTGTTTAGGTCTTGGAGGCGGATGACCAGGACACACTGAACCCCAGATTCCTACCCATCCTTTAAACCCTTTTCCTTACCAGAACTCTCCTCTCCTTCCTACCCTTAAAAAACCCACTACACAGCATCCCCAAAAATGACATAGGCCCTGAGGGAAATTATTTTCCTCAGGGCCTCCTGTGTGGAGATCATGTAAAAAAACAAAAAAAAGCTAGGTAAGTTTCTTTTTACATTTAACTTGTAACTTGTATTGTTATTTCATTGCAAAAATTACAAATAAATATGGGCACCAACTTACCCTGTATCTTTACATGGTATAAAATGAAGTCGCCCACGCTGTATGTGCGCTTAGATCTTTTAAACTACAAAACGGATTTTCATGCGGTTTCCACCAATAAAGAAAGTGATTCATAAGAAAGGTTTTTAAGTATATAATTTGTCAAGGTTTTGTGTAAATTGGTTGAAATACGTATTATATCTGGCCAAGTGGCAAACAAACTGACAAACGGGCGGCGTGGATTTGATTTACCAGATGGCGTTGGTTATAAAGGTTTCGTTAGCCACAGCATCATGTGGCCGGATCTGCTAGTATTTAATAAAATGCCAATTCATATAAAAAGCGAAACAAATTGCACAACTAAACTAAAAAAATGGTTAATGTACAGATCAACATCCATTGATATTATGCACGTAACCTTATATATATATAAATTTTAATCTGACTGTATTTCGGTATATTGTGTGCCTTTAAGTGTGTGTATGCCTATGAGTAAGTTGCATGTATTATATAAAATTAACAAACATCAAAATTTGGAAAATATTCCAACAGCAGTACCTATCTCAATGGCATCATAGCAAAGTCCTACAAAAATTTATCACCAATTCACCGACGGTACAAAATAGTACTAGTTATAAAAATGAAGATATTTTATAACAGTAAGCTCACAAACACATGAAATATATATAAGCGTCAAAAGGAAGGCTCATTATGTAATAATAACTTACAAAAATACTCATACCTGAATCCATTATCACTATAATTAGGTTTTAAAACAAATAAAATAACTGGACTAACCATGTCAGCTCAAGGTAAAACCATTCATCTAGTTAGAATTTGAAATTAAAACACTTTTGTACTTTCTTCCACTAATTATATTTCACCAGGACCAGTTTCATCTCATTACGGACATTTTCAGACTAGTAGTTGAAATTCTTATGTTAAGGCAGGGGTACACAACATTGTCTCTTTATAATGAATGTTTCTATTTTGTTAATTTTAAGTTATCCTAAGTTATTTTGTTAATTTAAGGCAATTTTTTAAAGCTTAATTACAAAAAAGAACACCAGATGAATGAGTCTAGTTTTTGAACTGTTAATGCTTGGTGGAATTCCATTGTATTAGAATTTGAAATTAAAACACTTTTGTACTTTCTTCCACTTATTATATTTCACCAGGACCAGTTTCATCTCATTACGGACATTTCATACTGGTAGTTGAAATTCTTATGTTAAGGCAGGGGTACACAACATTGTCTCTTTATAATGAATGTTTCAATTTTGTTAATTTTAAGGTATCCTAAGTTATTTTGTTAATTTAAGGCAATTTTTTAAAGCTTAATTACAAAAAAGAACACCAGATGAATGAATCTTGTTTTTGAACTGTTAATGCTTGGTGGAATTCCATTGTATTAGAATTTGAAATTAAAACACTTTTGTACTTTTTTCCACTTATTATATTTCACCAGGACCGGTTTCATCCCTTTACGGACATTTTCCGACTGGTAGTTGAAATTCTTATCTTACGGTATCTATACACACTTAGGCAGGGGTACACAACATTGTCTCTATAGTATTTGTATTAATTTAAATAAATATTAAATGTACGACTACCATAACACGGGCATGAGCCCAGTGTGGTAGCCAAAAAAAGCAAATATCTGTAACTAATAAAAAAATTTATGAAATATAAAAATAAAAAATGAATTTTTCTATTTTGTTAATTTTAAGGTATTACAAGTTATTTTGTTAATTTAAGGTACGTAGAGGTAATTATAAAGTTTATTATTAAAATAATGAAAGATATTACATATTAAATCGATATTATTACTTTAAATGCATATATATGAATTTATATAATTGAATGTGGTTACTGATATTTTATTTTGGTAATGTTGGGTTTTTCCCTCCTTGTTGCTTAGGGCTTAATTGACAAATATTGACGCACTATGGTATTTATTATTATTAGGGTACCATAAGACCATAGTGCATCAATATTTGTCAATTAAGCCTTAAGCAACAAGGAGGGAATAACCCAACATTACCAAAATAAAATATCAGTAATCACAAAACCTTTTCAATATATATATATATATATATATATATATATATATATATATATATATATATATATATGTGTTTTTATTAATTGAGCTCCTCACTGGAGGCCCTGAGGAAAATAATTTCCCTCAGGGCCTATGTCATCTTAGGGGATGCTGTGTGGAGAGTTTTTTAAGGAAATTAAGGAGAAGAGAGTTCTGGGAAGGAAAAGGGTTTAAGGGGAGGGTAGGAATCTGGAGTTCAGTATGTCCTGGTCATCCGCCTTAAAGACCTAAACAAACCTTACCCAATGAACACGGGCACCCCTGCTAAATCACCAAACGTAGCGATTATATTATATGTATGCATATATCATATATTTATTTATTTATTTATATGCATTTAAAGTAATAATATCGATTTAATATGTAACAACATTCAAAATTTTAATAATAAACTCTATGTACCTTAAATTAACAAAATAACCTATAATACCTTAAAATTAACAAAATAGAAACATTCATTATATAGAGACAATGTTGTGTACCCCTGCCTAAGTGTGTATAAATACCGTAACACAAGAATTTCAACTACCAGTCTGCAAATGTCCGTAATGGGATGAAACCGGTCCTGGTGAAATATAATAAGTGGAAAAAAGTACAAAAGTGTTTTAATTTCAAATTCTAATACAATGGAATTCCACCAAGCATTAACAGTTAAAAACTTAGACTCATTCATATGGTGTTCTTTTTTGTAATTAAGCTTTAAAAAATTGCCGACATATAAAATATTGTCCAATAATGAACAGACAGGAATATATAAAAAAATATTTTTGATATGGAAGATACATGGAGTCACATGGAGTGTTATAGGCGAGTACAAATTTGTCTCGTCAGGGGGCAAAGGTCGCTATTTACTCACTTCAATGCAGCGCTTGTCTTCGTTTAATACAAGCAAAACGGCGTGCAATATTAATACTCGTATCAAAGAACATCTCAGATGTTTAAATAATAATGGCTTCCCTGAATTTTATTTTATTTTTTTTTTTATTATTTATTTATTATAGATACAAAAGAAAGTACAAATTATAATTTGAAAAGCTTTGCCTATCCAACTAGGAAAGTTTCCCGTTCCAGGACAGACAAATTGACATGTTTAGTTCATATTAATATTATTCCTGAAATGTAGATACATAATTACATAACAAATACAAAAAAAAAACATTTTTCTCTGAAACTAAGCTGTGTAATAAAGAAAATGTATATAATATATATAAATATAAGTACGCATACATTTTTTGTGACAAAGTAGAAAAGGTAATCTGGTAGCATACCTATATTATAATCGGATTTACCGAATTAACCTGGTAATATTTCATACATTCAGATTTACAGAGTATGAGATAAGTAAGTTGATAGTATTGAAAAGTGTAACATATACCTGATAACATGATGGAGGAATTACAAAAGATTTACAACATAAATATATGAAATTACGTTAGGTTATGTGTTTAGTAGTTTGAACTATTAATACATAGTATACTTATAGGAGGAACAGTAAAATTTAAAATATTAGCTATAATTTATGAATGTAATAATCTATGTGATTTAACGACAATATGCATATACGTGATACAATATACGTGAATACACATGATAGTACGACAATATATTTGTTCACCATCGTACTGAAACAGACCAAACCTTTGATAAAACACAGGCATCACGATACAACGTAAAGATGGAATAGGAATCAGGCTGGATACTGGATAGTTTAGAAGCAATAGAGTTAAGGAAAGCGAAAAACATCATTTTTTTCGTTAGCTCCACATAAGCCCTGAAGAAAACAACTTCCCCGGAGCCTATGTCATCTTAGGGGAAGCTGTGCAGAGGTTTTTTTTTTAAGGAAAGGAAGAAGAGAATGTTCTGGGAAGGAAAAGGTATGAAGGACGGTCAGGAATCTGAGGGTCAGTGTGTCCAGGAGTGACGAACGTACGAATCCATCCCTTCAACTGCGGTGCAGGTCAAAAGACCTTCTTAACTAGCCTCTCTCGATTCGGCCAGCCACGCAACAGGTGGACAGACACATCGGCCTCTAAGACCTTGACAAACCTCACCCCATGAATCCGGGCACCCCTGCTAAGTCACCAAACATAGAAAACCTCTTGGGGTGATCTTTGGCAGAGGTATTGGTTATCCAATAATGGTTACCGTGGCGGCGGTACAGCCCATTTTTTGTCAACCGTGAACAAGCATATATTAGGTTTAAAACACATGTTACTCAACTTGTAGATTTTAGATTTTAGTAGATAATTGTATTGTTAAGTATATAAAAATTTAAAGTGTGAATAATAACTTATCGTTTTATTTTAAATTATATTTTTTTATATTAGTCCTTACGTATGAATTTGGTGTTTTGCCGCACTGCCAACTTTGATCTCAAATATCTTCTCTTTGGTTAGGAATTCCAAATTCAAATTTATACAGCTATTTACTCATGTATTTGTGTTTCGAAAATTATAATTCATTTGTTTTTTCTTAACTGTTTTTTTTTCTTTGCGTCACTTAGTTTACAAAATAGAAAACTTGAAATATCACGTTATTTACGAGTACGAGTTTCACCGTGGCACCAGTGCTGCAGAAACGGCTCGAAGGATTAATGATGTGTGTGGCGACGGTGCCGCAAAAGAAAACACAGTGCGTTTTTGGTTCGCAACTTTGGTTGGCAACTTTGATCCCCGTCCGAATGGTTTTTTTAGTAAAGGGATCGATGAACTACCTATGAGATGGCAAAAGTGCAAAGATAGCAATGGTACATACTTTGATTAAATAAATATATTATAATTAAAAAAATCGACTTTATGTTCCTCCCATACAAAACGCCAATTTCATATGTAAGGACCTAATATTATCGATTCTTTTCAATGATTATACAAGGCTTACATTGTGCCCATAAGAATGAAAATTTCTCCACGAACGCTACTTTTGCAGATTTACTGATTGATTCCTATAAAGACCGTAGTTTTTATCGTGAGCAGTAAGTTCACCAACGACTAGTAATTATTGTGAACAGTAAGTTCACCAATAAGTAAAATATAATCCAAGTTCGAAACTGTCAAATTAGTATAAGCTTTCCCTGACGAAGGAACGTTTGTTCCGAAACCGGTCGGATTTGTGCATCAAATAAGTGGTTTATACAAAGTTAAATTATTTCATTTTTCTATAATGGATAACCACAAAGTAATAGCTACATTCAAAAATATAAAATATAATCCATTTCATAATGTTGAAATGTGGCACGTTCGTCAATAAAATCCTATTAACTTCCGTGGAATTTGCAACATTTAATATTACCATGGCACGTGAACATCTCAACATGTTGTGCGTACCCTCTTCTAGCACTTTCAGCAACAAAGTTTCAGATCACACGTTTAAAATTAAACTTCTCCATGTTTGAGCAAACGTGAAACTCTAAAATAAAACTTTATTACTTACTCCTTGCTTCGCGAGAACATGATTTCGTTTGGCTTGTAATGTTTGAAATTAATTTTATAGTTGGAACAATAATATTATATTTCTCTCGAAGCATGTTGTTAAAACATTTCGAGAGTAAGATTCAATTACTTGTATTTTAAACTAGGTTTTGTCTGTCATAAGTCATAAGAAATTTCAACGAAATGGCCATGAATATAATTAATTCCACAATTAAAGTTTTTTTTTATTAAGATACTTTTACTGCTTCTGTCCTATGTTATAATAATAATAATAATAATAATAATAGGAAAGCTCAGAAATGCACAAAATAATTTGCAAGGCAGATAGAAATATTACACCTTTAAATTTATATGACGAGAATGCCAACATTCTTATAAATACTAACCAGGAATTATTAGATTCCTGGTCAAATAAAATTATTCACGCAAAACACTTCAATTATCTCAACCAAACGTATGTTGACAAACTTTCGTCAAACAAATGGTTGAGTATTGGAGAGTTGAGCGCAGCAATAGAAGGATTTATGCTTGCCATTCAAGATAGAGTCATTAATACTAAAAATTATAGAAAGCATATAATCAAAGATATAAATCAAATTGATGATTTATGTAGAAAATGTTTGGCTTTTCCCGAAACTATAGAACATATTATATCGGGATGTTCTATATTAGCGCCTTCCGAGTATACATTTAGGCACAATCAGGTTTTAAAAATAATTCACCAAAGTTTGGTAATTAAACATGACTTGATTGACTGCCGTAATATATTACCATATTATGAATATGAACCAAATTCATTTTTAGAAAATGAATTTTATAAAATATATTATGATAAAACTATACTAACAGACAGAACAATTAGTCATAATAGACCTGATATAGTTTTACATGACAAAATTAAAAAAATAACTTATATCATTGATGTAGCTATTCCAAATTCCTGTAATATTCAAAAAACTATTTCTGAAAAAATAAGAAAATACACAGATTTAGGAAATGAGATTAAAAGAATTTGGCATTCTCGGACTATAAAAATATTGCCATTTGTTATTTCGGCCACTGGCATAATACCTAGGAATCTGATTCAAAATTTAAGCATATTAGATTTGTCAAAGAATTTGTATATAAAAATGCAAAAATCAGTCATTTTAAATACATGTAGGATTACAAAGGATTTTTTAAATATTTATATTGAGGGATCGGTAGGATTTATAGGTTCAATTAGAAATGCCACAGAGCCGAACCCTCTGATATGAAAATATCTGGAGTCGGTGAATTATATTCCCATTTGGTCTCTAGTAGGTTGACATGTTGTTCTTGTATTTATAATACTTATATAGTGCAATTGCATAGCGTGGGTTGACTAGATGATCATTTGGGGAAGTGTGTGAAAGGGTTTAGTTTTTCCTTCTTTTTTTCCTTTTTTTTTTTGGGGAAAATTTAACCCGGACATTTAAATCTGGTGTATAAAATTCCAGGATGTGGGGAGGATAGTGCAATCCCACACGTCCCATAAAGTTGTACATATTTACAAAACAGATAAAGTAAAAAAAAATAAATAGAACAAACAAATGTAAAAGACATAAGCGATAATAGAAATAAAATAAATAAATAATCAATTATAATGTAGGACGTGGTCTGGAGTGAGCTCGGGCCCAGCGCTCGCTCAGGAGTGGCGCTTGGTGCTGGAAGGCTGCGATCACCACAGTGTTATCGGAAGCCATTAGCCGCATCCTGGCTCCAGTGACCCGGTGTCTCATCAGACCGGCGAATCCGTGTAGTCCTAGCACCGTAAACATTGAAGATGCGCTGCTGTATCTTCTGTATCCAAATATAATTCTGCAAGCATCATTATATTGGATCCGGAGTCGTTCTATTGAGCTGGTACGGTAGTGACACCATGTTTCACATGTATATAGGTTAGTGCAAAATGCATTGAACAATGTTTTTTTTACATTGTTACTGCATTTGAAGAATCTCCGGGCAATCATATTAGACAGTATACTGATACTTCTCCGCTGTCGTTCAATATCACTGTCATCCGAGAGGTCTTCAGTAATAATGTGTCCCAAGTATTTTACATTCTTAGATGCGTTTATGTTTTCCTCATTAAGTTTTACAGGGAGCATTGTCTCGGGATTTTTTCCATGGTGGAATGCAATTACTTCCGTCTTCTTGGGGTTGTACATCATGTTGTGGTCATTTGCTTATTCTTCACAGATTTTTAATAATGTTCTCAACCCCTTGATCGACGGAGCTAGGAGAATCATGTCATCCGCATAACTTATGTGATTTAGGCATAAATTATTAATACGACAGCCCGCCCTGGTGTCCAGGCGATTTGATAATTCGTCCATGTATACATTGAACAGGATTGGGGACATACACCCTCCTTGCCTTACTCCTGATCGCAAATATATCGGTTGGGAGTACGTACTTGCCCACCGTACAACGTTTTCCTGCTGAGAGTGCCATCGGGATAGTGTGTTGATATACATAGTAGGTATATTTCTAGCTTTCAATTTCTCCCATAAGGTTTTATGACAGACCCTGTCGAACGCTTTGCTCAGATCTAAGAAGCATCCGTATACAGTAGTTTTTCGTTTCTTGTAATATTCTATTATTTGCTTAGCGGAGTATATTGCCATATTAGTGGATAATCTGTACTTAAAGCCCATCTGATTGTGTTTAGAATTGAGTTTACCTTCTATTTCAATCAGAATTACCCTTTCAAATAGTCTTGCAATTATAGTTGCCAGGGATATTGGCCGGTAGTTGCTGGAGTTGGTCATATCGGGCTTTCCTGATTTCAGGATCGGGGTTATAATGGTTTTCGTCATTGCACTCGGTAAATGGTTGTGTTTGAGGATTGCATTGAACAGAATGTTTAGTAGTTTAGGTATGTATCTACCTCCGTACCTTATGTGTTCAATACTTAAACTATCATGTCCCGGAGATTTACCGGCCTTAG
This sequence comes from Limnephilus marmoratus, assembly GCA_917880885.1. Taxonomy (NCBI): domain Eukaryota; kingdom Metazoa; phylum Arthropoda; class Insecta; order Trichoptera; family Limnephilidae; genus Limnephilus; species Limnephilus marmoratus. Next base: position 57,598,379 of record OU862909.1, on the reverse strand, counting down.
TAGCTTTGATGGCCTTCATTATATTATTTTCAGAGAGGAAGACGTTTTGTCCATCATATTCCATAATATCAGGAGCAGTCGGTGCTTCGTTTCCAGAAATATCTGCAAAGGCTCTTCTAAATGTCCTGGCGATTTCCTCCGTATTTGTGGACCCATCAATTTGGCTGGCGATTCGAGCGTTTGGTTTGATCAGATTGTTGCTTTTCTTCCAGAATTGAGCAAACTGTTTTGTGTCAAGCGATTTTACGATTTCGTCCATCTTTGTTTGTTCGGCAGAGTTTTGGCAGTGTTTGAGGGTTCTTTTAAACTCCTTCCTTTTCTGTTTTCTTTCATCCGCAATGGGGCCTTGTGATGGTCTCCCGTTTTGAATCCACGTCATCAATGCCGATCTGGATTTTTCATAGTGTTCCTTGACTTTTTGATTCCACCCGGAAATGTGACGATATGTTTTTGGTTCACTTTGATTGCTCTCCCGATAGAATACAATGTCGGCAGCCTTTCTTAGGGCTTCCACGATATCTGTGTACATATTGTCCATGCTTTGCATATGATCGCATTTATCACATGTAGACTCAGAATTACATATGGATTCAGAGTGTCTTTGATATGTTACATAGAGTAATGCTTCTGCCACAGACGTATATTCATTGATTTTCTTGTTGTTAGTCCTTCGCCATATTATATTATTAGGCTGTTTCGGGGCACTAAAGACGGTAGCAGGTAGGTTTTCAGCAGCGATTATGCAAGATGTCGGCCGGTGATCGGACCAGTCAGTATCATAGTGTATATGCAGATTATGTATTTTGTCCTTGAGATTATTAGTGCATATACAATGATCGAGCCAGGAAGTGGTATTGTGTGCATCGCTAACATATGTACATGTGTCGTTGGGTAGTCTTTCCATATCGATACAACTGTAGTTATTTTCAGTGTAGAAAAATGATAGTTCTTTCCCAAATACAGAAGATGGGTGAGCGTTGAAATCTCCCATCACGATGGTTTCAGAGTATTCATTATCTTGAATGATCGTATGTATTTTGGACAGGTAGTTGGTGAAGTCAGTAAGGTTGTCGGCATGACATACCGGCATGTAGACAGTCAGTACACATATTGTCCCTCCTTTGGTGGTTATCTGAATACCAGCGATGCGGTCATCTCCACATGGTATTACGGAAGCTTGCAACTCATTCCTCCAAAGTGCCGCGACTCCTCCATAGGGTCGTCCCCTCAGCGGCCCGTTAGCTAAATCTACGGCAGATGTGCCCCATCCCTGAAAGTTTGGATGAATTTTGGATAGATTAGATGTTTCGTTTTGTAATAGCCACGTTTCTTGCAAAAGTATTACATCGTATATATCGCACATATCTATAATGAAATTAATGTTTCTTTTAAAGCTTTTGCAGTTTATCGAGATTATTTTAATTTTGTTCCTTTCCATTGTATTTTTTTTCAATAAATTTTCGGAAAACGGTACCTGTTGGCCAAAATTCTTTGTTCATGTAGGTTTTGAAATCCTTATTCGGTATAGTTAACTTAAAGGATCCAAACTGTGTGGGGTTTCGTTGAGTATTTTTTTCCACTTGGATGTTATTCGCAGTTATTTTACTATCAATAAAGTTTCGAATATTATTCTCAGTTACACTATTGTCGAACCTCGATACGTAGAGCGTTGTTTTTAGTTCGGCTATTTTAAGTGAGTTATCCGTTGCTGTGCCTGTTATATTTCTCGATCTACGTGGTTTTCTGGTAACAGTTTTAAAACCTTCCGTATTAGAATTCGTTGTCACTGATTTGTACGCATTTTTATCATATTGTGTGCGTATATTTTGAGCTAATTCAGGGTGTTGTACCTGTGATAGTTTCTGTTGTGCATGAGAGTTAGATGCAGCTATTTTATTCCATTGTTTAGGAGTATGCAAGAGAGGCGGCGTGTGCTGTATTATCACATTACTGCAGTGGGCATCGTCAAATTGTAATTCTTTAAGTGGCGGGCTTGGGATCGGGCGGTTCTTTTCTAGTGCTACTGGTATGGTGACCTTTAATGAATTCAAGGACTGCGATGTATTTACGTCTTGATTTCGAACATGGTTGTGACTGTTTGTTTTCAGTTCTTCCCTTAAAAGGGCCATTTCAGAGCGCAAAACTTCCAGATCGCTTTGTTTGGACATTTGCGATTGGATTGTAAAAAGTTCACCCTTTAGTCCCATGATATCTTTTAATAGACATGTTACGTCTATGTGATCGAAATTTACAGGTGGTAGTTTGTGCAGATTCTGAGCAACAAAGGTTGGTAGGGCTTCATTTTCTGTTTCCTTCAGTATTTTAATAATGTCGTATAGATTCTTGCACTTCTTACCTTCGCCTTTTCTCATAATTCTGCGCCCAACTGTTTCACTGCACAGAATATCTTTCGCTGCATCCACATCGTCTTCGGAGAAATGTGTGGAGCATATTTGCACAGCAGTTAGTTCATCTAAGACATCAATTTTATTTTGAAGAAACGTTAAAAGTTCGTTAATAATCAGTTTTTCACTTTTTTTCGTGTTATTCATGTTGTTTTCGTAAACTGTGGCCGCACATGTAATTCGATCCTGCGCCCGAGCAGACAAAATGCTGCAAAAACTACTAAAACTTGTTTAAAAACATTAGTTATTCGAGAGCAAAACAAAAACTCGACAGCTGTCATTGATAGGTTATTGTCACTGACAGGTTGTCATTGACAGGTTGTTATCGACTTTGACAAAGCGTGGCAACTACAAATCTCGTATAAAGGAATATATTCTTCTGCAAAGTTCTTGCATAATAAATGTATAGCACTGATTGGCGGATTGGGTGAGGTTGTGCGAATGAATATATTTCACAATCACAACCTTACAAAAATAAAAACAACAAATTTCACACCAAGCGATCACCCGCTTGTCATTTGGTCAAATTAGGATCGTGAGATCGTAAACAATCTTTTACTTGAACCATTGCTAGGCAGGCCTTGGTTCAACCTGGTTGAAGCCCACCACAACACGCGAGTCGAGGGGCGTGTTTTTTCAGTTACAAAATAGAAATTTTGATTTTATAAAAACGTATGCACGTAAAGTTATAATCTACGCGAAAAGAAAAATATAAAATACAACATGGTTCGAATTGAAGTTTGTAAACAATCTAAATGAATGAGAAGAGGGTAGAAGGGGGTTTAGGCGATGCAGAAGATTCGAAGACGAAGATTCGTATATTGTGTGAAGGGAAACATAAGTTAATTACAAAATGAGGAGGGAAGAATAGCTCGTGGTGTCCAACGAAAAAAAAGGGCGAAGCGAAGGTGAAACATTCAAGAAAAATAAAGGAATTAAATAAGACGTTATCCACAGCAAATTGAGTTCAAAGGAGGGAACTGTGATGATATGCTCTCACCGGCAGAGACGGAAATTTTCATTTTTTTCACACCAAATAACCACACTACGAATTAAGAGAAAAAAAAATATTATTATAAGTGCATTCATATTTTTTAAATATTTTTTTAAGGTTTTTTTCCTTTTTTATATGAACACCTCACAAGAGTCTCAGCTGCTCCCGTCTGGAGCCAGTGAGACTGTGGCATCCCCAATTGGGGTATGTTGTAAGGCTGAAGATAGAGGGGAGGGGAAGGAGAGGGAGGGGGAGCAAGGCGGAGGAAAAACCTGGCAGATATTCAGATCTGGTCAACAAACACAGCTAAAGCCATTTCAAACCACGTTTCAATTCTGAATGGTGGTCTTACACCAGGGCATACTGAGAGTATCTTACACTCTGGAACGTGCCGCAAATATACTGTATACTATTTCTAATTAATTAATAGTGAAATAACACAAATTAATCAAATAAAATCTGATTCGGATTGCGAGTCAAAAACCTTACCGCTAGACCACGCCGGCCGTCAAATGGCCGTGGGTATATGAAAAAATAATTTCGTATGAAAAAAGATTTTCAATACTATATTAACATGACTGAATGATGAAATGTGATGTTCAAATATGAGGGGAAAAAAGTTATTAATGGGTGATTCCAGTATCGCGGGTGCAACATTTAGACGCATATAAAGCTTCCTAATAATAAAACAAAAAACATTTTTAATGAAATTATTATTGGAAGAGCTACATTTTAACATGTTTACTTTTTATTGGTTTATAAGAATTTAATTGAAATATCAAAATAGTCAGGAGGGAGGTTCAAAGTGCGATCGCGGGTGCAACCAATTTGGCCCACCCTTTCCAGATCATAAGACAAAAACACAAAAGTCTGTTAATTGTGATTAATTTATTATGTTATGCCTTGATATTTCGTAAGGCGTTAAACTAATCTACTAAAAAAATAAACAAATATATAGAAAACAAAAACAACCAATGAATTATTAGCTTTTTAAACAATCGCGGGTGCAACATCAAATTATCGCGGGTGCAACTCGTCTAGTTTAAGTGTATATAAACTTCAATAAACCCTGATAGAGGACCGAAATAACAAATCCAACAATGCGTATTACTAATCAGTACACTTCTTTGTCATTTATGTGAATTATTTCTTTTCGGTTACGTCCAAATTTGCCGAAAATTCTATGAACATATTACATCCATCAATCCTTTTCAAAAACAAAAATTTGTTTTTTTCTTATTTTCTAGAATTTCTTTTTATATTTTGTAATTTGTAAGAGGTTCCAGATTGTTATCATCCCAATCACTTTCTGTTTCAGTTGTGGTTTTCGGAGATTTCAAAACCAATGTGAATTGGAGACGAGACACTGAGGTTCGCGCCACGGAAATGGTATCGCCGTCTTCAGATTGAAAGAAATGTTTTGATTGAATGCCTGATTTATTTTTCAGCCCTTCCTATTTATCATCCAACGTGACCATCTTTTTTTTAACTGCTTTTTTTTTAATAAAAAGAAGATTTTTCAGAAAGACTGCCTGCCAAATCATAGAATTTCTATAAAAAAAGCTGAAAATAATATAAACACACCTATTAAATATAAATCACTAGTAATACACAGCATATATTATTATTGAAGGCATAAAAAACAATAAAATATATGATAAATCACACAATAAGGGTAGTTGTCAAAGAGTTGCACCCGCGATTCTAACAACACAACCTAACAACTATTCTAACAACTCGCGGGTGCAACCGATTTGAGTCAACGTTTATTTAAATTCAGCTAACATTATACTCTTAAAAACGTTTAATTCAAGTTTGCCTTTAATTTCTTCTTACTTTTACAAAGTTTCATAACTTTGGCACTTTATTTCTGTGAAAAACACAAACTTTTATTTCTTTTGTATCGCGGGTGCAACAAGCAAAGAGTGACTTCTTGTAGTCAACGATGCTTAAAAAATAACAACAAGTACTTACATCTTTCGGCACATAAGAATAAATTAATATTGTCACTACACGTTTAGCAGTAAAATATAACTTCAAACCATCGGTAACAGCTGCTTCGCGCCAGTGTTGCACGGTGTGATTTTACAGTTTATATACCGATTCTTCGAATGATAATGTTTCCAAGCGCGCCAAAAATTTCAACATGAAGTAAAATCAAATATTTTTTTTTATTATTAAATATTGACCTTCTTCTTTGAACTGATATCAAAAAAAGTAACAAATACTGCGATTTAAAAATTACTGTCGAGAATCGTCTATAGCGGAATCGCCCTAATCCAATTGAACACTAGTCTTGACATTTTTCAAAGGATCTCTGCTGATTATAAGAAAAATGTATGATTTGTATAGATTATTTTTAATTTCTTTTGTGTCTGTAATTACTATACTGTGAAATGTATTCTTTCCAATTGGAAGCGACGCACGGCAGGTTTGCACAGTTTAATTATTTCAAAATTCCTTGCACCTTTATTTACAAGTTAATGAAATGCGGATGAAATGCATAAGTAAAATAAAAATATATATGTTTGTGAAAATTTTATTAAAACGATTTCAAATAATACTAAGTTTTTTCAATACTAAGCTATAGGTTATAAGACAATTGAATGATCACAGTTTAATAATCTTACCGAAATCACCGCAATAATCACCCCCAATCTGCAAATAATTCGTATCGTCTGCCGATGTCACCCGAACAAAGGGCCGAGCCTCGAGTCGGGGATAATGGCCATCTGATGTAAATGTGCTGCCCGCGCCTTGCCCAACTGGGCATTAAGCCTACCCAGACGGGTTGATGCTTGTCCGATGATGTCCAAAGATTCTGACGGAAATTAATCAAATTACATAAAATATCTATTATTGTTTTTGGTAGAAATTGACGGTGAAAAGGCTTATGGCATTCTACCTTTGGACGCAGGTTCATTTCAATATTTCTAAAAGAAGACGTGGAATAGAAGACATACAATCTCAAAATGTCATTATTTTGCTGTGCGGAATTAAAATAAATGATAAAAATACATAAATTTCCACTTGAGGTTGGATATTTTGATGATAATACGTTGGCCACCTTTGACTCGCTCCTTATTCACTTTTTCGTCTTTCATGTCGTATGAGGTACTTAGACTATTATTTCGACCCCGGATAGCAAGCTACCATGCCGGCCTACCCTGACAAAATCCTGGCTTACTCTCCTGAGCGCCTCCTTGAGAATGTTATAACTGCAACATGAAATCACGCAAATCGCATAAATAATTTAAATAAATTGCACTTAGGAAAAATGAGTAATTTCTAAATTATCGAACTTTTTTAAACTAATCGTTGCGCAGGTCCCAGGTGTGTGGTCTCCAAATAGTCTGCAATCAGGGTGTAATTTGAGCTGCTTTGTGGCTTCCTTCGGTTCCACACCACGGGAACGTACAGTGAGAAAGAGAGAGGTGTTGGTTTGAGGTTATCCTTTGTTAGTAAAAACACTTATGTTGATACTGGATATTTGTAACTGTTTATTCTGGTAAACAATTTTACAGAGGGATTGATTCTGGTCTGAACACTTGACTGGCGACAATAATTGAGATTAATTCGGAAAGTCTAGCAGAAGCGTAAAGAAGAATTGAGATCAATAGAATGACATGCGAAATGATAACAATTATTTTATAAACAAAAATTAGAAAACTGACGTAGTCACATACAAAAGAGATTATAGACACGCAATTAATTGCAATATTTTAGTAAGAGGTGGCATAGACACGAAAGTTTAGGGTAAGAGGCTCTACACATTGAGATTAGATAAATGAGAAAATAAAAGTGTTCAGTGCTATATGAATCTAAATATAAAATAGGACAATCACAACACACAACATCCAACATTCGTAAGCTTTTTGTAAAAAAATTAAGTTTTATTGTATCTTCCAAAATCAATACCTTCCATTCTCAGCTATTTAGGTAATAATCACTGTTATACAAAACTTCACATTTATTCAAACGAGAAAAGTCTTTCATTACAAGTATTTATTTTTACAAAAATCCTCACGAAAATTTTCCCCGCCAATGGAATAACTGGTGTAGGTTTTAAAACGAGATTATTAGAAAGCGCTGTGCCGGAAAATTCAATAATAATTTAATTTGCGTGTTACGGTACAAAATAAGTTAGTTACTGCTGCGAAATTGATACGTGTACTTATAACAAACTTAAGCCCTACGAAACGCCCAGAAAGAGAGTTATCTCATTTATTAAGGAAACGCTTCGATCAGCAAAAGGCATTAATTCGTGAAACGAATCAACGTTTATTTAAATTTATGTACTCAATTGCTTTTAAACAAAACAAAATCGTTATTACTTAATCCGGCCGGCTGATTTATTCAAACTCCATCCAGCGAGAGTAATTTAAATGATGCATGGTTTTAATCAGTTTCTTCCGATGGGCAGAGAACTAAAGAAAAAGGAGGTGGAACAGGATTCTTCGAAAATGTGTTTAATAGTCACAATTACAGCTCTTTCTCTCGGCAAGTCCGATAATTGAATTTCACATCAATAACGATCCTCGAGCTCCTACCAGTATATTGCACGAGCGGCGTGCGAGGGATTCATTTGAATTTCAAATTCTGGTCCTTTGATCTCGGTGTTTGCGCTTTTATACGGATCAAGGTTCGCAGAGAGTGGATCAAAAACCGTTAATGGATAATTGGATTTATGGACTTATATCTGTCACAGTGATTCTGATTATTTAAAAACTATTTTTAACCTATATCCTACTATGTATATTAATAATATTATAAAGGCGAAAGTTCGTATGGATGTATGTTTGTTATTCTTTCACACAAAAACTACTAAATGGACTTTAAAAATTCTTTCACTAATAAAAAGATACACTATTTGCGAGTACTATAGGCTATATATATTGGCGTTATGAATAATCTTTAGCGTTATGAAATTATTTATCATACGTTTTGTGTCCCTAACAAAATCAAGTTATTGCAAACGTCAGAAGAAAAGCCAACAAATTGTTACCTAGGAAACGATTTTTTTTTTGTATTAGGCAATTTACCCTAAAAAGAGTACTTTGTTGGCGTCGCAGTTAATATCTATCTCTAAAAATGAATCGCCGAAATGTATGCATGCACATAACTTCTAAACGACTGCACCATATTGAATAATACTTTTTTTGTTCGTTATTTAGTATAAAAAATTGTAATAGGTGGCACGCGAGCGGTTTAAAAAATGAATGCACCGGGAATGAATGTGTGGAATGCGAGAGGTGGGAGGGGGTAGGGGGGTGAGATGGGCGGGGAGGGCGGCGGGGGAGGAGGATGGAATGTAGGGGGTTAGGAGGATTAGGAGGGTGGAGTGGAGGGGGTTAGGGGTGGGATTGGGGGGTGGGAAGGAAGGGGAAGGGGGTGGAGGATGGTGGGGGGAAGTGGAGGGGGGGGTGGGGTAGGGTGTGGGGAAAGGGGTGGGTGGAGGGGGAGGGGTAGGGGGGTTGATGGGAGGAGTGGAGTGGGGACAGAGAAGGTGGAGGAGGCGGAGTGGGAATCCCCCTAATACCATGCGTGCGAAGCCGCGGGAAAAAGCTAGCTTTATATAAGGAGGCTATAATAAATTGGCGGCCAATCAATTTATGTAGACTACTAGCTGAAGTTCCGGCGTATAAATATTGACCTTTTTCTTTTATTCTTATAATTTTTTTTTCTTTTTATTGAAATTACTTTTTTTACAGTTTTTTACAGGTTTTTCGACTACCACACTAGGCACATGTCCGTGTTATGGCGAATGAAGTTTAAATAATATGAAGGTCAAATGTGCAAAAGTTCATCAATCTCAGAATAAAACTGTAGATCTTATCCACACCCGCCACACTTACTTATCTTTATATAAATAGATAGATGTATATTTAAATTGTAGATTTTTAATTAATGGACCTTGTTGTGATATTTCCACAACAAAGATTTTGTAAAAACCATTTAAAAATACAATAACATGGAAAAATACACAGATGTACGTAGACACAATTCAATATCTAGCATGCGCACACAATAAATAATATCATCAATTAACATCAATTGATGTTAAACATTATTCAACGTATTTAAAATTTAAAAAAAAATCGAGTGTTAGACCACACAACTGAAGTAAAACTTCACTAACTTATATCTCCCTCTCAACTTCCGTTCGCCTCGCCCGACCGTTCGCCTCGCCCGATCACACTTTTCTTAACGCTCTCGTTACGTTCACCAGCTTACTCCCCAATCAAGCGTGCGTAAAGGCCCGACCGTTCGCCTCGCTCGATCACCACTTTTCGTAACGCTCTCGACACGCATTCACCAGCTTACTACCCAAGTCGAGCGTGCGTAAAGAAGTTTTTCTTCAAAAAATGTTGGTAACAATCAATATTGTAATTATAAAAACAGCAATCGACTGAGTATCATTTACCACAGAATTATCATCAGTGAAACACAATCCGCTGTTGCATGAAAATGAATGTGTTTCATCGATTTTTCTATAACGGCGGGCAACTTTAATATTCGCCAAATGCATGCACAATATTTAAATATGAATTACAAATTCATTACGCCTGAAAAACTATCGATAATACAACACAATCAAGAAAAAAATCAAAAAATCTTTTTTTTTTATGTTAGAATTGGGTCATTACATTTTTATTTATTATATGTATATATATTACAATACATAACAAAATAATGCTTTGTCTATCCAATTGGGAAGGATTCCCGTATCAGGACAGCCAAATTGCATATTTAGTTAATAATATTCTTAACAAAGGAATGGTTTCGTTCAAGATATCACAGGAATAAGATTCTATCAAGTCAACTTTTGAGAACATTAATAATTGCATTCCGAACGAAGGGATGGTTTCTTTATGTCCTTGAAAGAATCGCAAAGATGTGATGTTGTTCAAGGTCATCTTGGAGAACATTAATAATTGCATTCAGAACAAATGAATGGTTTCTTTCGAGAGATCGCGAGTATGGGATTCTTTCCAGGTCATTTTGGAGAACATTTAAAATTGCATAATTAGAATTTAAACATTTATAAACCAATACATGACATATGAATTCCAAATGTATTTATGACTATTTACGAGTAATGATATAAAGTGTAATAATTTTTAGAATTTCCTAAGTAATAGAAATTACACATTTATAAACCAGAATATACCTACGACGAATGAATTTCCAATGTATTAACCCGTCTGCTTAGTTCAATATATTCACACCTCACAATCCGGAAGCCTCAGTTTCGCGCGAAAAATCTTAAACCGTCACTTTGGATCGAGATTATAAAATATTTATCTCTCATATTTCAAAGACAATAAGAGCATTATTTCGTTCTCTTTCTGGTTAAAACAAAAATACATATGTTTGCAAGAGACTAAGAGAGTTATATAGCTTTTAAAATGGAAGGTCGCTCGGGACGTTTTTGGTCTTATGAAAGTACAACACGATTACGTGTTTTGGGATGTATTTATTCCTAAACAAGCAGACGGATATAGAGAAATTCGAAACATTAATTAAGGTGATTTTGGATTTGATTAGAAAAACGTCGTCTATCATTTGTATCTATTCCATTCTATGCTACGTGTTAAAGTCCCTCTTATCATTGTGAACAATACACAATTATTAAGCAATATAATTTTATCACCACACGCTGTTAAGTTTAATTTCTCGGTACACCATTGTGGTGTCCTGACGTAATGTGGTAATTGTATCCAATAGACTCGTGATATGTAACACTGATCAGTTCGCCAAGTAATTCCCCGAAGGCAAAATTCTCCATCCACTCCTGCTCTCCTCTTGGATTCTGCGCTCCTAGGATAGATATTACATCTTCTAGAACAAAATGAAGATAAAACATTTTAAAAATATCGTTAGATAACGTAGAATTATGTAGCTCTAATTATTTGTATGCTTCCACGACAACTCAGAGCCAACTCAACTCAACACCTCTTTGAAAAGTCTTTAAAAGCTATGAAAAAAAAGAAAAATAGCTTATAACTTAACCTAACGTACTTACTTTTTAATATATTTTTTTCATCACTTTTAACGACTTTTCGAAGGAGGTGTTAAGTTGAGTTGGTTCTGATGGTCACCATTTTTATAACTTTATTTGAAATTTTATGATTCTTGGATAAACAAGATATTTTAGTAATAAAATCGTTTTATTTATTTGTATGCTTTCGGAGGTGGGTATTGGTACCGCCGCGCCGGCCGCGCCGCTCCGGGAATCATTTAATGGATAACCAACACCTCTGCCATATATGATTTCAGATTTTCACGGCCAAAAGTATTTTGTTATTTATTTTTGGGGTGTTATGCCGTGTTGCGCTACCTCCTCCTTTAGCCAACATTTCGGACAGTGTTACGGTGTCCATCATCAGGGCAGACGTGTGACGATGGACACTGTAACGCTGTCCAAAACGTTGGCTAAAGGAGGAGGTAGCGCAACACGGCATAACACCCAAAAATAAATTTAAAAAAAAACCTCTGCCATAGGTTACCTTGAGCGGTTCGCTACGTTTGGTGACTTAGCAGGGCTTCATGATTGAGGTTTGTGTTCAGGTATTGGCGGCGGATGCACGTGGCGGGCTTTAGAAGATTCTTTGACTTCTCCATCTGGTCTTCCTCCACAGCACCAGAAGTGATGAATTCATTCGTCTGTCACTCCTGGACACACCCAAAATTTCTACCCACCCACATACCTTTTACCTACTTAGGACTTCCTCCCCTTCCTTTCCTTACAGTAAATAAATAATATAAAAAATAACCCCTCATATCATCCCCAAAGATGACTTAGGCTTTAAGGGGAATAATTTTCCTTATAGGCCTCCTGTGTGGGGTTAATGTTAACAAAAGAGTTGTAGAAACTATTTGTAACGCCCCGATGAAAGACTGTCGTTTAGAATCTAAACGAAGCTTAAAATGACTTTAGCAGTGTTTGGTGACCGGATCTGATTAGTCAGGTGCTTCACCCCCTTCCATTTTCCATAACTACCTCATAACTTCTTCTTCTTCTTGTTGTGCCTTGTCCGTTCAACGGACGTTGGCTATCATGTTGGCTATGCGGACTTTGTTTACTGCGGCCCGGAACAGCTCCACGGTAGACTGGCCAAACCACTGTCTCAGGTTTTTCAGCCATGAGGTTCTCCTTCTTCCAGGGCCCCGTCGTCTCATCACGTGTCCAAGATATTGAAGTTTTCGGATTTTTATGGTTTTAATAACTTCCTTTTCTTTATTCATCCGAACCATAACATCTTCATTTGTGACCCTGTCCATCCAGCTTATTTTAAGTATTCTTCTATCGATCCACATCTCGAATGCCTCAAGTCGCCTAATTAATTCTTCAGTAAGCGTCCATGCTTCCATTCCATAAAATAATATTGAAAATACCTAGCATCTGACCATTCGCATTCGTAAGCCAAGGTTGAGATCATGACTGCAGAACATTTTTTTCATGCGGATGAAGGTTGCACGAGCTTGCTCAATGCGGCATTTGATTTCAACTGAAAGATCCCATCTATCATTTACATTGCAGCCCAAGTATACAATACTTTGTACCTTCTCCAGTTTTGTTCCAGCAATATAAAGATGTTCATCCAATGCGTTATTTTTGCTTATGAGCATGTATTTTGTTTTATTTATATTCAGTTCTAGCCCAAAATTCTCACAAGTCTTCACTACTTGATTCAGCAAAAGTTGTAACTCCTCAATGTTACTTGTTAGAAGTACCGTATCATCTGCATAACGCAGGTTGTTTAGAATCTTCCCATTTATAACAAGTCCTTGAGTAGCTTCTTGCAGAGCTTCATTGAATATTTCTTCTGAATATAAGTTGAACAGCATAGGTGAAAGAATACAACCCTGTCGCACGCCTCTCTTTATTTCTACTTCGTCTGTTAGACATTGCTCTACTCTTACTGCTCCTTTCTGGTTCCAATAAAGATTACCTATTATCCTTATATCTTTATCGTCTATCCCGGAGGTTTTCAGAATTTGAATAATTTTGTCGTGTCTAACTCTATCAAATGCTTTAAGGAAGTCAATGAAGCATGCATGTACATTTGTATTCACATCTCTACATCTTTGGATCAGTACTTGAATACTAAATAACGCTTCTCGAGTATCCAACCCATTTCGAAAGCCAAATTGTGTGACACCTATCTTTTCTTCCACTTTGCGATATATGCGTCCATGTATAATTCGCAAAAATATCTTTAATAAGTGGCTCATTAAACTAATTGTCCGGTGGTCACTACATTTTCTTGCTTTTGCTTTCTTTGGGAGAGTAACAAAAGTGGACCGAAGCCAATCTAGTGGGATAATTCCTGTATTATATATGGAGTTAAAGAGACTGGTCAATACTAGGATGCCTTTATTTCCTATGAGTTTAAGGATTTCAGCCTGTATTCCATCTGGGCCCGCTGCTTTCCCAGTTTTAGAGAGACGAATTGCATGTTCTACCTCATTTGTTGTGATTGGTGGGCCTGTTGTAATATTTCCCATATCATATTCTGCGCTTCTATTATCATTGAAGAGTTCTGAGATGTAGTCTTTCCATCTTTTTAGTTTATCGTTAATATCGGTTAGAAGTTTTCCATCTCGATCCTCCAGTTGCCCAATGTCGGTTTTACGATTTATTCCAGTCAATTCTTTGATTTTCTTGTGTACTTGGAAAATATCATGTTTATCGAATTGTGTATTCCAGAAATTTCCAATCATCGACAGTCAACCCTGAGGTCAGCAGCGTCATCAGCTATCGGAAGGTTAAAGGAACCAAAGCGCACACCAGATACTAAGTTCGGTGAGCGCGCTTTCGGAGTGTCAGGACCTAAAGCCTGGAATGGACTGCCATATGACTTAAGAATGATCACAGACGCGGCGGAATTTAGAGCTAGACTTAAAACTCACCTTTTTAGACAGTCGTATCCATAAACTCAAAATCTTTCACCTTCACTTTCAATGCCCGCGACACCGTAAATAACTAACCTGTAAAAACGTAGAAAAAAAAAATAAATAAATAAAATAAAAAAATGTAAGCGTTTGTGAAGGTCATTTCATGAACATTCTCCAGCCCTAAAGATTCCGAAATTCTCCAGTATTTTAAAATAAATATCAACTATACTTTTGCCACTAATCTCCAATAGTCCTAAATTCTCCAGTATTTTAAAATAAATACCTCTACTTTTGCCTTTTGCCACTAATCTATTCACAAATGTAATAGGTACTAACAGCGATGAGGGTAGCAAATAATGTAAAATCACGCAATGTCCAGTGTGTTAACTGTAATGTCCTCCGCGTGCAAAGCCGTATCTTCTCCAAGCATAAACTTATAATTAAAGTGTGTTTATCGGAAGTGACTTGCCAGGTAAGTATGTTTCTGTATCCATTTGTAAATAGTAAAATCAGTTAGAACCTAAGCATTCCTAATAAATTGTACAGCGCCCTTGAGGTGATTTTTCACAAAAACGGCGCTTTATAAATTAATACGCACCAGATTTAAATGTCCGGGTTAAATTTTCCCCCCAAAAAAAAAAAAAAAAAAAAAAAAAGAAGGAAAAACTACACCGACTCCAGATATTTTCATATCAGAGGGTTCGGCTCTGTGGCATTTCTAATTGAACCTATAAATCCTACTGATCCCTCAATATAAATATTTAAAAAATCTTTTGTAATCCTACATGTATTTAAAATTACTGCTTTTTGCATTTTTATATACAAATTCTTTGACAAATCTAATATGCTTAAATTTTGAATCAGATTCCTAGGTATTATGCCAGTGGCCGAAATAACAAATGGTAATATTTTTATAGTCCGAGAATGCCAAATTCTTTTAATCTCATTTCCTAAATCTGTGTATTTTCTAATTTTTTCAGAAACAGTTTTTTGAATATTACAGGAATTTGGAATAGCTACATCAATGATATAAGTTATTTTTTTAATTTTGTCATGTAAAACTATATCAGGTCTATTATGA
The DNA here is from genome assembly GCA_917880885.1 of Limnephilus marmoratus. Taxonomy (NCBI): domain Eukaryota; kingdom Metazoa; phylum Arthropoda; class Insecta; order Trichoptera; family Limnephilidae; genus Limnephilus; species Limnephilus marmoratus. The sequence continues at coordinate 57,582,997 of OU862909.1, read as the reverse complement.
CTAATTGTTCTGTCTGTTAGTATAGTTATTATCCAATTATTATTATTATTATTATTATTATCATTGTGGGTTTCAATTACAGCACACTGTTGAATATGCCAATCAGCTTTTGCTTGCCTAATTTTACTCCGAATTTCTGTGTGGATTCTTTTGTATTCTTCCACGTTTCGATTTTTGTATTTTTTTCTTACTTCCATGAGGTTTAGTATTTCGTCTGTCATCCATTTCTGTTTCTTTTGCGGCGTCTCTTCTTTGAATTTTTCCTTTGCAATCTCTGTGATGATTTTCTTTGATTCATTGCAGATGTATTCAATATTTTCAATATTTTCTTCTCTGTTGTATAGTTGAGTCTGAAGGTCGGCGAATTGTTTTTCCAATATTTGTGTTGCTTCTTTACACAGACCATTATCTTTAAGCTTGTCTTTATCTAATTTCAAAGCCCGTTCTTTTTTATCAATTTTCTTAAAACGCAACCTAAGTTCAGCCAGGAGTAAATTAGGATCTGATGGTACATCAGCACCCGGGTATGTTTTTACAGACTTAATCGAGTTCTTGTATCTTTTGTTGATGATAATATAGTCAATTTGATTTCGTACAATTCTCTGGACCGAGTCTGCTGGCGACTTCCATGTATATAAACGCCTTTCCGGTAATTTGAAGAATGTATTAGTAACTGCTAATTCGTTTTCTAAGCAGAATTGGACAAACCGATCTCCTCTTTCATTCCTCGTACCGAGACCATGTTCCCCGACAACATCTTCTTCTTTACCTTTACCAATTTTAGCATTAAGATCGCCCATTATTATAGTTATTTCATGTTTTTTTGTGAAGGAAAGAACTTTCGTTAAATTTTCATAGAAGTTTTCCAATTCTTCTTCTTCACAATCACATGTAGGTGCATATACTTGTATAATATTAGTATTTACTGTTGATGTTTGAATTTGTATCATAATGATCCTGTCTGAATGTGGAATGATATTCGTCACGGCACCTGCTACTTTTTTTGTAACGATAATGCCAACTCCATTTCGATTCCGGGATTTAGTGTCACCAGAGTAGTAGACAGTATAGTCGTCTACAGTACATTTTCCTGAATCTCTCCATCTCATCTCTCCTACACCAAGTATATTGATATTCAATCTTTGCTTTTCTTTTATGGTGTTTTGATTTTTTCCTGGTTGGAGCATACTCCTCACATTCCATGTTCCTATTTTACTCATTTCTTCTATTCTTTTTATCTTGATATTAGCTGACCGGGAGATTCTTAGCACCCCTGCCCCATTTAAGGGGCGCCCGTACTCGGGGCCGTTGTATTTATCAGCCATTACCATGATTTTTCCTGGGAAGATATAATGAGGTAGTTTCCCGTTGCTTTCCTCATCGCAGTATTGCAACCGGTTAGATAAATACGTTATCATCGCTTGCAAAATGTTGATACCAAGCCGTACCGAAGTTACTCTTCTCCGCCTTGATTCAATACTGCCAGGTACTGCTGCCCTCTAGCAGTGGATCTCTCTTAGTCTGACTCCTCATCTGTGACCTGTCTGGCTTGGGAGGCCCTTCTGGTAGTTACACTACCGCCAGCATAGCTCTCAGAGTCCTTGGAATACTCAAGCCTCCTCACCCCGACAAGGTGGAGATCCCAACGAGAAGGAATAACTTACCCCATAACTTACTCATAACTTACCCCAATGAAAATAAAGTGTTACCAGATTACATGTTGATTTGTTAGTATTAATAGTACAGTTCATTGTCGTCTTACTGCAAATTATTTTTTTATATCGCAGATTACTCGAAAACTTGACAGTTCACGTGCCGCTACCATGGCAACCCGTCAACAAGGCAACTGAAACGCGACTGCCGCGGCGACCAGCAGTGCTGTCGGCAGTGCGTAGTGGCTCACGACCTGTTTGTTTTGTCATTTTTTGACATGTCAGGTCAGAAAAATATCGACTTTGTTCAGGAGGATAATTGCGATTGCGGCGACAACCTTTTTTTACAGTTTCTCCATGAGCGAAGGCCCTAAATGTTAAGAAAGCTAAGTTAAATCTTGCAGTTTTTCGTTGGTTCTCATATTAGTCCAAATTTTAGTACGTAGGTCATAGAATATTATTGTGGTAGTTTTAGAATAGATTTATACTAAATATAAGATGTAATTTTTTCTTTGTATATGTTTAAGTATTGAGAATACTTAAAAAAACGTATACAATAATAATAATTGGGGATACCATGGACCCACTAGTTCCAAACAGTCGGAGTAGTTAGGACTCTTTATTATTTTAATTAATTTAATTAAAAAATCTTCTTACTTGACAGTCTCCACGACAGTTGAATTTTTTTCTCTTATGTCAAATCTGATATTGAAAAAATATCAGACGATAAAATAATTTTAATGATCTGTTTTAAAGATTGTTAATTCCGATAATGATAAAAAAATCAACTTCATTTCGAAATGTCACGAGTTTAAAAAACAGTAATGTAATTGGCTTCATAATAAATAAACAGATCTCCAGGAATCCGAGTTCAATCTTTATTCTCCAAGTTTCTTCTGAGATGGCCTTTCCCTGTTGTTTCTTCAAGTAACGAGGCTAATAAAATTCCTTTCTTTGGTCAAAGAAGCCCGAGCCCTCAATGAAGTAATAAAAAATAAAGTAACGACCGACGATAATCAGGTTCTTTGCTCTTTTGTTTGTTTGTCACTCACTTTGAAGGGGCATTTTTACGATTTGTTCAATGGGGCCTGGGATTAATTATTTTGCAAGTGATTTATTCTTGAATAGTCTGGGATTAGTATAATGAATCGACCCTCGACACTTCTATTACTTCCATTTAACGGACTCGACCATGTCTATGCTCTTTTATTATTTACCTTTTTATCCAATCTTCTTTAAAGTTTTTCTGGTATCTACTAATCTTTCAAGAAGAAACTATCAATTAACAATTGATGGAGTCTCTTTCTACTTCGGTTACTAATTTATTATTTTACTATCCACTGGAGCGCGGGCGCGTTTTTTATTTTTTTCCTCGGATTGCTCGAGATATTTTGGTGACCGTTTTGAATATTTTCCGCCCACCTTAAAAAAATCATTTCTCCAAATTTTAATATGGGGACATACAAACTGTTCAACATACCATATAGTCAATGAATTCACGTATCTTAGGTTGATTATCACATATTCCTAGGATTTATAAAAAAATATTATAAAATCGTAAACATTTATAACGGAGCTATCTCAGTATTACCTCCCTATAAACTGACCTAGGAAGTTCAATTTTTCCTCCACATAAATTATTTTCTACTAGGTTTCTTTTAAATGGTCTATTTTATAATCAAAATCCACATAGGATATAAGAAAACTGAATTTTGATATGTTGTGAACTGTTTAATGTTCCCTTTGAATATTTTTTGACATAAATTACATCATAAAATGGCGACACTTTTAATAATACTAAAATGTAATATGTACATAAAGGACTCACCAAAAAAAGCTACAATACATCAAACAGGTACATTAATTATCTTAAATCCATAATACCAGTTAACTCGATTATTGGTTTATTTATAGAAAATATCGCATTGTCAAACAGCGTCCTTTCGGCAAAAAATGGCAAAAACATAACCACAAAACTTTTGTTTTCCAAATAATCACTGAATTTTTAAGTTTGAAACACGTTGAAACAGTTGAATGCATTGCTAATTCAATCATTGGCTATTATTATTATTAACATTAATTAACTGGTACATAAATATGTTAGAAAAATCCACCAAAACACGATAAAACGCCGCATTTTATACGGACACATTCTGACAGTTTAACATTTTACAGAAATTTTCCGAACATGAATCTTAGTTTACCAATATTTCGAGTCTAATTAGAGTATACTGCCATCTGTTGTTACGAATATAAGTAGTATCTTTCCCCCTACTAAAAAACGTTAAAATAAAATCGCGGGCATACTTGAAAATATTAGAAAAAAAAATTGCTGAAATTCAGCAGCTGATGCTAAAAACCAACCGGGCTCAAAAAGAAGAAGATGGAGAAATATGAAATTACGAATGTTAGAGGAGAGCGCTATCATTTAAAGCGTCAAAATCGATGCGAAAATTGCGAAAAATGTTTAATAAAACACGACTCGTTTAAAATAGAGCAAAAATCTAGTTGGAGGCTTCTTAAGCAACATTTTAAGAAACATTGTGAATTTTTTCACAAATATAATTTATAAGTTGATAGAAACAGACTTGTTTTTATTAATTTTTGGAGCATACTTTGCGATTTTTTTCTATCTAGGGAATTTCATTCACATCTACCGGATCTGCCCTGATGATGGTCACTGCAACGCTGTCCGAAACGTTGGCTAAAGAAGGAGGTAGCGCAACACGGCCTAACACCCCAAAAACAAATAACGAAAAAGAAACCATTGGATTTGAAAAATTTTTTTTTTTATTTAATTGACAATTTTTAAATAGTGATATATGCGGATTAACTTATTTTGTTTTGTTTAAACTACTAATTTCGTTGAGGGGGTCTGGTGTTGTATTGCTGCTTTATTTTATAAGAACTGCTCAAAAACATTAATAAGGCACTTGATTTAATTTTTGATCGAAAACGATCATAAATTTATTACAGTACCTTGTGAAATGGAAGTACACCAATATTGATAATGTACTATAATAATATTTGCCCTAAGGGCGCAGTTGTTCCCTATCGCACTACCCGAATATAAAGTGGTATACAAAAACATATTATCAGATTTTTCTGGTGTATTATTATAAGTTGGATCATTTGGGAATAACAGATAAGTATATCCTTCGAATAAATTATAGTACACACAGTAAATAAGTACAACTACGGTAGGTAAAGTAGAATAGTAAATATGTAATGTAAAACAAATATATTTTTATGGCAACTGACAAATGGATCATTTATTTTATTTATTTATTGATTAACGCCCTTTGTCGGGGCTTTTACATGTGAATAGTGTAAGAAATATACAGTATTTTTTGTACATAACCGAACTGCCTCAGTAACAATATTTTTTATTTGTTTAAAGATAAATTGAAGATGTCCCACTGACTTGGTATAATTGTTTCCCTCCATTAGTATTCTGGGCAAAGAGGAATACATACGGTAGTTAGTCCCACAATTTTTGAACTGAAATAAATCCTGACTTCCAGAATTACGTAGTGGTATCCGGTAGCTTATCAATTCAAGCAATACCGGCTTATGTATAATTAAAATAAAATAAAACCTTTTCATGAAAAATTTCTTCAGCTGGCAAATACCTTTCTAAGAACCAGAAAGATACACATCAACCGAATTTATGATTCAAATATATTAATTTGAAATTGAGATCGTGGCCTATATACAATATATTATTACAAAAAAATATATATCGTGTTAATAAGAGCATGCTGAGAATATATTACTAAATATTTTTGAAATTTTGGAAAATACCGAAGGACAACGATGATATATTACATATAAGCCGTCAAAATGTTGATATTGGCGGCCTGCCAAAAAGCTTGTGACATCATGGTACTGCAACACTGAATTTTGACTTATGAATTGCGGTAAATCGTGATGTAATGAAATAGTGATGTCCCGAGACACCTTGCATACGTTTCACCGAACTTCACTTTTAAAGCGAACAAAAAAACAAACTTCAACAAAAGCAAAATATCACTAACACACCGTTTAGACAAGCATACAAAGAAAACATAAAAACTCCTACGGTAAACCCTACCTTTGGACAAAGGCACCATAAATACCATGCTTTAAAAGCAATCAACATTCTTTCACTTGAAACAAAAATTGAGGAAAACAAAAATAAATTCAAACAAAAAATAAAAATAAAAATGGATTGAAGAACAAAAAAAACTATATTATAATTTTTTTTTAACATGAAAGAATAAAACATATACACGCAATACACAAAACCAATATAAAACACGCAACACTCACAAACACACAAATATATGCCGATTTTTATTTTTTTTTTTTTAATTTTACTTTAATTTTTAATCTTTATTTTTAGTTTATATTTATCTTAATTTTAAGTGTTTTTCGTCACCAAACATTATACATTTTTTCTCAAAATGTATTATTTATTTATTTATTTATTTGAGACACAAACAGGATATTTATAAAACATTTTTGTGGATAATATATAATAAATTAAAATACAAATATAAATGTAATGTACTTTTATTGTGGCCACACTGCCACACAATAATAATGAATATGTTTAACGTAAGTTCTCGTCTTTATTGCAAAGTACAATGGATTCAATAAGTAATATTATTTGTCTCGGTAGCGACTGATTATACTGGAAGTTAGAATGGTTCTGGCCGCGGCCGTACACCGGACCGCTGTCCCGGCTCGTATGCCCGATCGGCAATGTTCGGCGACCCGAGCATTCCCGAATTACTACATAGATACAAATGCGATATAATTGCATATATCACACCCTTCCCCCTGTAAATCAGTCACTACATATTTAAGTATTTCAAGTATTTCATGATTCTATATAATTCAAACACTGTAAATATTATACTGATATTTCACTCAAGTTCTTATAATGTTTTTTCATAAACACATCATTATTAATATTTCACACAAAATTATATTAAGTTAGAAGGCTTTCCGTTCCTTCCTTGTGGACTATCTTGGGCGGAGTCTCCCCAACCAGGGATTTGAACTTTGACTTGGACCAGCGATTGCCGTGTCTGTGACCTCCGGTGACCTCTCTCCTCCCTCCGCAAATCTGAAATCAGGAGAAAACACCGTTAACTCACTCCACAGATTGGATAACTCTTTCTCAGAGTGCTCAGTCCTCGTGTCATCAGACGCGGAATCTGGCAAATCTGACTCAACATCACTCCAAGACACTGATAAGTTCCTCATCTGATCCACATGACGTTTCCAAATTAATTGAGAATCACAAGTTTTTACCAAATATAATTTTTTTCCAATTTTATCTGTAACAATTCCCTTTACCCATGTAAATTTATTATTCTTCCTGAAATCTTTAACTAAACATTTTTGTCCCACAATAAAATTTCTTGTTTTTACACCACCATAATACTTAGATTGTTTACGTTGATTTGCCTCAATATTCTTATTCGCCAAATCATGTTGTTTTGACACAACCCGTTCATTCTCTTTCGGAATGAGACTGTCAAAAGTAGATCTAAGTTTCCTACCAAACAATAAAACTGCTGGCTCGACTCCCGTCGTACAATGTGGAGTATTTCTATAATCGGACAAAAAATGTAACAATTTATCCTTGTAATCAACCTGAAATTTATTTCCTACCATAAGTTTTTTAAGAAAACTCTTAGTAGTTTTCACTGAATTTTCAGCGATCCCATTACTTTTTGGGTGCATAACTGGAGATGACATGAATTTAATATTGTTTTCCCGAAGAAACTGTTGGAAAATTTCACTCGTAAAACAAGTTCCGTTATCTGACACTATGAGTTCAGGGTAGCCAAAATTTGAAAATAATTTCCTCAATTCAAATATAGTATTAGCTGAATCTGCCCTTTGAACTTCAATACAGTCAACCCATTTAGTGAATGAGTCGCAGATGACCAGAAACATTTTCCCTGCCAGCGGTCCACTATAATCCAGGTGTAACCTACTCCAGACCTTCCCAGAATTAGGCCATACCGATAATTGACTCTTTGGCGGAGATTGTTTCGTCGACGCGCATTCTGGACATTCCTGAACAATTTTCTCTAAATCTTTGCTCAGCGATGACCACCAGAAATAACCCTTTGCTAACCCTTTCATCTTAACAATACCTAAGTGTGAACGATGCACGAGCTCTAACACTTTTTTATGCAACGAACTTGGAACAATAATTCTATGTTGCCAAAATAAACAATCCTTAACAATCGAAAGTTCGTTCCTTTTTATCCAGAATTTCCATAATTCCTCCTCGCGTTTAAACCGTTTGGGCCACCCTTGCCTTAAACACGTCATTACGCCTTGAATGACCGTATCTACTTTAGTGGCTTCCCTAATCGAATTAACGTCAAGATGTTCACAATTGCTAACAAAATCTACGAAATCTGAACCGCAGTAATCTTTAAATTCTACCTTAGAATTCTCAACTTTGTTCTTTAACAGAAACCGAGACAGAAAATCTGCCTGGTTTCCACCTGATTTCATCGGTTTCCCAGAAAGTAATCTTTGCAACTGAACTACCGTATTCTTTAAATAAGGTTTTACATTCCTTTTATTTGCAGATGAACTACCATGCCCTTTAAACATGGTTTTATATTCCCTAAGATTAGAACTTCCATACCCTGAAAAATATGGTTTTACGTTCCCCATTTTCTGAAATTTGTTCCTATTCGCGAACGAAACCGAATTAATAGAATTTTGTTTTGAAACAATGTTGAGGTTAAATATTTCCATGAAATCTCTTCCCACAATCATCTCCGAACCGCTTGTTACAACGATAAAGGTTATTAACCTAACTAGATTATTGTATTCGACCTTGAAATTTGCATTACCCACAACAGTCAACATATTCCCGTCGTAACCTGAAATTTTTCGTGTTTCGGGTGACAACTCTATATTACTGAAATGTTTACAAAACAATGTCTCCGGAATAACACAAATTGATGAACCTGAATCAATCATCGCTTCGAAGTATTTCCCATTTAACTTCAATTGTGCCTTGATTGCCTTAACAAAAGCTACATTTTCAATATTTTCATTATTACAATTCATAACTGATTTTACTGACCCGTTTTTACAAAATCTCTGTAAATGACCCAATTTACCGCAAGAATAACATTTAGCTTGCTTAAACTTACAGTTATGAGTGTCATGATTTGATTTCCCACAGATCTTACACTTTTTTAGAGATGAACCGGTTTTAACTTGTTTATCCGACCTACATGAATCGGAACTATTCGACCGATAATAAAGTTTTCGCGCCGGAGAAGCCGATTTTCCAAATCTCTTTACCGAATTTATTTCTCGCGCCGGAGAAGCCGATCTTCCAAATTCCTTTACCGAATTTACTTCCAACTTCATCTTGATTGAATCGACCTCAGGACCTTTCGCGGTCACTGCAAGTTCAACTAGTTGATTAAAGTTTTGTTTAGGCCCTTCAACAAACAATTTTACCCGTACTGGGCCCGGAAGTAGACCGATTGCAAACACGTCTACAAGATTATCCTCCAGCCTGTTTCCGAACTGACAGAATGAGCTGAGCCCTCGAATTCTTGCGGCGAAATCCCTTATCGATTCGTTATGATTCTGTTTAGCTTGGAAAAATGATTCCCGCTCTTGAAAAAGAGATCTACATTTACCACAATGTTTTTTTAGCAACTCAATTAATTTCTCGAACGTAACATCTGTGATTTTACCCGGGAAACATAAGTTGGACAGAAGAGTCAAGGTCTCCGTTTCAAGCGAGTTTATCAGATAAGCCTTTTTCTTAATCTCGGTAATGTCATCATGTAACACGAGAAACTGCTCTAATCTGAGTTGAAACACATCCCAATCTCCGTTTATGTGAGAGAACGGTGGAATTCTCGCCGATTCCATCTTCACAAAAGGAAAAAAAAAAATAATCACGCGAAGCTACGACAACAATACTACCCCGGAAAAAATTACAAAAAACCCAGACAAATCCTCCACAAGAAAGAAAAGAAAAACCTATCTTAGAAATTGCGGTTGCAACGTCTCCAGATTGTTTCCTCTTGATGAGTGAGTGACCTTCCTCGACACTAGCACTGTTTGCCTTGTAAGAATGCCTTCCCTCGGCACTCCCTCGGAACTTCACCTTCGTGGAAAGGCTCTGTTGAGCCCCAAAAACGACCACCGCCTCTTGCTTCTGAGTACCCTTGGATGGTACTCCAGAACTCTGACTGTGGCTCCAGGAATAGCCAGAGATATCCTCGGTTTGTTCTGCCGGTCCTTTCACTCGGTCAGACAAACCCAAAAAATACTCCAAAGTTCCGCCTCGGCTGTAGGTAGCCTTGAAAAATTTTTTCGGGGTGACTTAGCTCTCCCCGCTTTGGTAATTTTTTTTTTGTGATCCAATTTGGTAATCCAATATTGTACTTTAATACGGCTGCGCCAATTGTAATGTACTTTTATTGTGGCCACACTGCCACACAATAATAATGAATATGTTTAACGTAAGTTCTCGTCTTTATTGCAAAGTACAATGGATTCAATAAGTAATATTATTTGTCTCGGTAGCGACTGATTATACTGGAAGTTAGAATGGTTCTGGCCGCGGCCGTACACCGGACCGCTGTCCCGGCTCGTATGCCCGATCGGCAATGTTCGGCGACCCGAGCATTCCCGAATTACTACATAGATACAAATGCGATATAATTGCATATATCACAATAAATATCCCTAGACTAATGTGTCTGCAGTAATCACATTTGAATTTTTACAGATGCAAACACATGAAAAACAATGGAAGTATTATTTATACATAACTTAAAAAACTTAAATATAGAAATTGAAATACATTATAAGCATACAATATTTATGAAGTATTTCCTGAAATGTAATAAAACAAAAACAATTTTTTTTTTTTTTTTTTAGGTGCACAATTCGTGGAGATATTTTTTGAAACATGTTACATTATTTAGAAAAATATCTATGAAAGTGTGTATTTTACCAAGATCGTTGTATGATCGACACATTCTAGATATGGGATTAAAATATCCAGTATTATTGGTAAAAATTTCAGTCCAGAATATGTCAAGGTTTCTGGTAGATTTGGGCCTGGCGTATAACTTGATTTGGTTGACTAAGTTACTGTCTACACGATTATTCACAATTTTATATAGCATTAAGAGGTCATTTATGTTTCGTCTTTTAACCAGACTTTCTAATTTGAAATATCTAAGTCTTTGTTCGTACCCGTCTAGAAGATGATAGACACCTGATCGGTAAGACAAAATCCGTGTAAATTTTCTTTGGACTGATTCGAGTCTAGATATTTGTGTAATATAATGTGGATTCCAGACTGTTGACCCATACTCAAGAACACTTCGGATTAAGGAATTGAATAGAATTATTAGGCTGTTAGAATTCTTAAACAGTTTGGTTGATCTAACAATAAAACCAAGTAATTTATTTGATTTACTCACAATGTGTTCAATGTGTTCATTGAATGTTAGTTTGTTGTCAAATATAATTCCTAAATCTTTTATTGATTCAACTGTTTCTAGATTGTGACCACATATGCTATATGAATATAGAGTTTTGTTGGTGTTCTTGGTGAAATTTATAACTTTGCATTTAGTTATATTGAGTTCCATTTCATTGTCAACACACCAGGTAGATATTGTGTTAAGGTCTTGTTGTAAGAGTTCACAATCTTTCATAGATTTAATTGCTTTATATAATTTGAGGTCATCAGCATATAGAGAAAAATTACAGCGGAGTTTGTATGTAAGGTCGTTAATAAAGATTAAGAAAAGTAAGGGTCCAAGGTGAGATCCTTGTGGTACGCCCGACGTAACTAATATTGGGGAAGAGTTAAAACCATTGACAGTGACTAATTGACTTCTATGTGATAAATATGATTCTAACCAACGAAGCAGATTTCCGTGAATACCAATTTTATCCAGTTTATTCATTAGGATAGAGTGACTAACTTTGTCAAAGGCCTTACTGAAATCGGTGTACACGGCATCTTCTTGTGTTTTATTATTCATCGATTTACACAGAAAGTCCATATACTCGAGTAAATTAGTATTTGTGGATCTTTTAGCTACAAAGCCATGCTGGAAAGGACTAAGTATATGTGTTACATGGTTAAAGATGGTTTTGTATACAATGGACTCGAATATTTTGCCAAAACAAGATAAAAGGCTGATAGGACGGTAGTTTGTTACATCATTTTTACTGCCAGATTTATGGATCGGAATGACGTGGGCAACCTTCCACAGATCCGGAAATACCCCATCGTTCAGACTTTTGACGAATATTTTGTGTAATGGTACTGCAAGCTGATCTGCACAATTTCGAATAAATAGTGGAGGAATTCCATCTGGGCCGGAACCCTTATTGATATCAAGAGTGTTCAATTTCTCTTTGACCTCGTCTAAAGTTATTTTGATTTGAGACAGTGGATAATTATAGAGTGGGGAAGAAAGTTTAGAGTCACTTTTAGAATTGGATGGTGAGCTAAAAACAGAAGAGAAGTAAGTAGATAACAGTTCACATGTATCTTCTCCATTTGTTGCTGATTTGTCGTGGAGATGCATGATTTTGGGGAGAGAATTAGAAATTCTTTTCGAATTAATGAGGGTTGAAAGATTTTTGATACTGTTAGGGAGAGAATTTTCTATTGAATCTACATGGGCTTTAAGGCATGTGCGTATGGATACTTTTACTCTAGCCCTCAAGATAGAAAAACTGTCATAGTCACATTGATTTTTGTATTTTTTCCATTTCTTTCTAAACTTTTCTTTTTCTCTGAGTTGGTGGATCAGAACACTGCTGAACCAAATTGGAAACTTATTATTCCTGATTTTTAAGCGCGGAGTGTGTTTTTCAATTGATAGCCATAACAAGTTATAAAAATGTAGTAGGGAGTCATTACAATTCAGGGTTTTAAGATCGTCCCAGTTATTAAGTGATAACATTTCATTGCATTTAATATAATCCGTTTTTTTGAAGTTATATTTGATGTGATCTGGATTAGTGGGTAGGGGTCTGTATTTGGATATCAAAAGATCGAATTCAATGGGAGGATGATAAGGGTCAATTTTGGATAGCACATGTGAAGCAATTTGAATGTTGAGGTTATGGTTTGAAAACACTAAATCTAAAATTCGATCTATGTTGTTAGTTACGTGATTGAATTGATTAAGTCCAGTCAAATTTTGAAAGTCTAGTAGAGATATCGATTTTTGGCTATTATGTAAGACTGGTCTGGTGTGCGTTACATTGGCATTTGGTGAGTATTGAATAGATGGGACATTAAAATCACCCATTATTAATGTTATATCGTCTGATGATAAGTTATTATATGTCGTATGACACTTTTCGAAAAAATCTGTAAGATTTTCGATCGGTATATCTGGAGGCAAATACGCCAAACATAAGTTAATGGATTGTCTGGATGTTTCATTTAATTTAAATTTAATCCATATATCTTCTGTAGATTTTGAGCTGTGTGCTGAGACTAAAAAAGATGTCATTTCTTTCTTTATGGCTATTAGAACTCCACCACCTGATTTTTTAAAGGAACTCGATATGTCCCTATCGCGTCTATATATATTATAACGATCATCTACTATTTCATGGTCATAGATTGTGGAGTCTAACCATGTTTCTGTAAAATAAATTAAATCATAATTGCAACTGAGCACTTCGTAGTATAAATCAGTTAATTTACTTTTTAAACCACGTACATTTTGATAATAAAATGTTATTGCCGTTTTGTTAGAATACATTTTGAAAGTATATATTAAGCATAATTAAATACATTTTTTTGTAAAATTGATATGAAAATAATTTATTGTAAAGTAAATAATTATGCTTTGAAAGGGGGCAATTATGAACATAATAATTTTTTGTTTGTTTGTGGTACATGATTTTATCTATGGCATCAGGTGTAATTAATTTTGACAGATCTATGTTATTGAATCGTAAACATGGTGATAAGCATATAACAGTTGCATAAAAGAATGGTATATTACAATTATTTGTAATAAGTTTCGATAGTTTTTTGTATTTAACAGGTGGTGGTACTTCCTGAGAATAATTATTAATCGTGTAAATCATATTTTGTTGTTGTTTCACAGAATAATTTTGTTCAAAAGATTGCAACAGTTTTTTGTGACATTTAAAACATTCTGATAATTCGTTAGTTACTACAATGGAGATATTGTGCATATAATTAACCTGTCAAGGGCCAGGGTTTTTTGGAAATTTTTTTGGAAATTACCTTAAGAACAAGAATGGAGGAAGCTATTCTGACTTTTTCCTTAGTACAGTTTCTTTATACAAAAAATTTAAAATCTCATCCAAATTATTTGAATCAATATTCTTTTTTGAAATTTGATCCGCCCGCATATACGCGTTCCTGGCCTGTCACAGGTTAAGGTAATTCCATCTTTCCAAAAGATTAAGTTGAAAGTAACTTGTGTGGGGAAAGTTATTAACTAATTTCAATTTCATAAAGGGACGGCAGATTTGGTTGGTTTATTTTGTGTTGATTTCAATTTTGAAAGTTTGTTGACATCCTCTTGGTCTGTAATTAATATTATAGGGGTTGAATCGCTAACACGAGTGAAAATTTTACAGTTTCTTACCCAGCAAAAACGAATTTTACCAGCTATTTTCATATCACGACATTGCTTCAACAGAAATTGGTTTTTTGGGGTTAGATGGTCGTTAATGTATATTTTACTGGTTCCGGGAAGTTGTAATTCGGAAGCAAGCATCCCTCTCCTCTTTCTTATTGCAGCTATGAGTTCATCCTTAAGGTATCTGCGCGTTAATTTGACGACAATGTTCCTCGGTTTTCCATTATTTGCATCACGGTTTGTCCTGGGGGCAATCCTGCTAGCGAAATCCACTTCTTGTCGGGTTATATTGCATCCTGTTGTGGCTCCGATCTTGGAGAGAATGTCATACACGTTTTCGTTATTTGTTTCGGGGATACCACTTATAATGACATTATTTGAGCGATTAAACTGGTCGTTGCTTTCAATCTGTTTTTCCAATTGGAACCCTTTTTTTTTGAGCTCATTAATTTCTTCTTTAAATTCATTTTTTATGACTTCGACTATGTTGTTTTTGAATTCTTCGAATGTTTTCTCTAGAAAGTGAATTTTGAAGTCTTCAAACTTGTTATCCAAAAGTTGTAGAAGTTCCGTATTTGGGCTACTGCCAGACTTAGAGTTTGAACGCGTTGTCATTGTTGCTAAGTATAAAATTTTTGTAAGTATAACTTATAAAATTGATTGTAATTTTGTTATTTTAATAAAAAATAGTGGAAGAGCAAAAATTTGACAGCAGTTACAGTATAAGTCCTTATTCTATAAAATGGGGGCAGTGAGGCAAACATTACTGGATAGTACTATGAAATATAAAATATCGTATCAATAATTCATTAAATAAATAAAAGCTCACAACTTTGTCGTTCTTGAAGATAACGAAAAACTTTTTTTTACTGTCGTTAGTTAACACTCTTTGGAAATAATAAATTTTCGTCAAACCAAAAAATGGAGACGATTTTTTAATGGACTGCTATGGTTTTCATAGAAAAATGAATTTCTTCATTTTAATAAATTTCCGTGAACTGTCTTTCAAACTAATTCTAACATTTGGCGTGTTTTTCTTGTTACATTCATGACAAAACATATTCTGTCATTGTTATGAAAGGACTCCAGATACTAATATCTACAGCCTGTATGTCGGACGAATATCTACAGCTCATATGTTGAACTAATATCTACGAACTTTAGAGTGTTGACTAATATCTACAGAGCGTAGGTTGAACTAATATCTACAGAGCGTAGGTTGGACTAATCAGCTAAATATGTCCAATAGTCCGATATTAGGGATTTTTACATACATACTTACATAAATTAAGTTTTTTAAACTGCATACGCAATATTACGTTATTCAAATATGCTATACATAATTGCAAATCCAACCTCCGCCAGTGCTGTAGATATTCGTCAACACTTTGGTTCTCATAGATATTAATCAACAGTTTGAGCTGTAGATATTCGTCAACACTTTGATTCTCATAGATATTAGTTCGATTTTTTCAGTTTTTGGAATTCCTGTAGATATTAGTAGACGCCTCCTTATGAAAGTACAAGTTTGATGAATAATAAATATACAGCAGATAGGCAGGTATTGAACTCTCAAAATATTTATTTTTTATGTGGCTTTCTGAAGAAATTGAATAAATCGTTTTCTCCCCAACGACCTAGAACTTGTTTTGTTATGATTTTCGTAATAAACATTTTTAAAACCCATCAACCTCAAGTGTTCCCCAGCTTCTTTTGAAGATCTTGTGCGCTTTTATTGAGATTTGGTTCTACTACTTTGGACTTTAATATTTTCATATACTCTTATATGAGAAAAGGGGTTAAATCTACCCTAGAAAGGTTAATGTTACTTTTATTTCATCCATAAATAATATTTTTCTTTTCCTACGGCGGAGTTTAGCGCTGGCAAACATAATATTATGTTTTATCTTAAAACCTACCTTTCTACCTTCCGGGCAACACTGAGGCGTTATATTTGAAAATAGAATAGATATTTTTTTTATATAAGTAGTAGTTAGCTCTGTGGAAGACAGAGGGCATCAGTAGCGTATTTGTCGAACTATCGATATTGTAGGAATCTACTTCTACGATATCAAGATATGTACGATGCCAATAGATGTCTACCTGCTTCGATTTTAATTTACGTAAATAAAAAAGTCTAAAGTGTTTTATTTGCCCGGAGTTTCATTGAAGAATATAACACAACAGAATAATATATATAATATTAGGGGCCATTAACGAGTCTCGGCCAGCGGCCGAGAATTCATATTTCGTCGAAAGATGTTCTTACGATCGTGCAGGGCGGTTCCAATGAGAAAGATTAATTTTTCTCCGTGCCAGCTTTTTTAAATAATAACTCAATATAGATTTTATTTCATTCAAAATTTGCTTTAATTTATACCTGCATTAAAAAATGCTGAAAGGCGTGATGATAAAACTATTAAAATTATGTACTTTTTGTAAATATTTTTTTATCATAAGTAAGTATTTATAATTTTTCAAAAATATCTAAGCGAAATAAGAATGTTCCAACTAAAGGAATTTAATTAACTTTTTACTAACTGCATAATTATACATTATCGATGAAATTGAATTTTTCGCAAATGTCAAATATAATTGCAAAGTTTGTAATTGCAAAGTTTGTAAAATTGCATACATTGTTTTACCACACATACAACTCAGGGATCTCATTTCAACAGCATTCAGTTTACTTTCATCCTTCCTCTGCCAGTTCCATGCCTCACTACTATACATCAGGGTAGGTACCAGGACTCCATTGTGGACTGCTAGCTTCGCTTCTTTTGACAGTTTTTTTATTAGCGCCAACGGCATTCAGTCCACCATTAATGGAGTTACCGGCATTCACCCTTCTTTCAATATCTCTATCAGCCTTCCCATCTTTCGTAAACATACTACCCAGATACACAAACTCATCCACCTGCTCCTAGTATTCATTAAATGATTTTATTTAAACTTAAATTCTGAAACGTAGCTTTCCTAGATAATGTATTGATTTATTTATCGGCATGATTATGATTTGAAATGTTTGTTGCATAATACAAAATTTTATTTGAAAATTTAACAAATCTGCCAACAACCTACGGTAAAACCTTATTGTTCTAAAAATAAACATATATTTTCAAAATTTTAAATATACGAGTAGCTTTACTAGATAAAATAACAGTACTTCGAAATCAATTTATAATTTTTTGTGGAAAAGAGTCAATACGTCTAAAAATTGATTTAAAAATGACGTGTTTCCGGTTTTGTCTGGTTATTCCCTCTTAACAGTGTTAATCTCAAGTGACCGCCCATGTAAGTATGGTCTTGTATATTTTCTGCAGGTACAGAAAATAAATAAAACAATAGTTATTTGTATACATTTTAACGAGGCATCACGTTCATTGGTCAAATGCATTGTACATTTAGTTTAGTATTCGTGATCGACGAACCAATGGATGCAATATGTCAGCGATAAGTTGTCATAATAGTTTTTGTAGTCTGTAGCTGCATGTAATAAATATATAAAGTGTCAATGCTAGTCATCCAAATATTATTATTATGTAAAAAAGTGTTGGAAACTGTCTTAATTAATCTTAATTAATCAAGAAATTAATAATAATAATATATAAAAGATAATGTTTTGGAATTATTTTTTTACAAGTTGAATAATGCATAAAATAACTTCAAAAAGAGTTTTGGTAGGTAGAAATGGTTTTAATCCCAGTATAATGATATTATCATGTCCAAGGTTTTTGAGTATTTTGCCATAAAATAAGAATGATTTTATATATTTTTGAAGACCAAATATCAAGAAACACTCCATCAATTCTGAATTTTGAGATACTGGGAGACACTGATACGTTTGGCCTAATAGTGCGGGAAAATCACATCAATAAGAGTTAGAAGAGATCACTAGAAGTCATGCACCCACATTGCTATTTCTTTGCTATGGAAATATTGATGGTAATTGATTTCTCCTAATTTAATAATGCAAATGTTCCCAATAACGCTCTATTCAAACTTTTCTTTCACCTTTTTAACCATTTCATTCCATTGCCACCTCTGCAAAATATCATTTTTTACAAATAAAAGCTAAATTTTAATTATTCATGTACTATATATTTTTAATAGTCTCTGCAATATTTTACCATTACTTATATAATTAATGTGCAACATCACGTGTGTTTCAACTTTTATCTTAAACCTTTTGTTACTGTTTTTCGATGCATTTTCCAAAGCTTGTCAATTAATAGAGTAAAAAATATTGTCCTCTTTCTCAAAAAGGGTGATTTACAAGGTTATCTTGTTAGTTCAACAGAGCAAATAGCGTTTAAACTAAAACAACACGAACCATAAATGTTTTACTCGACACCATCATCGCAACCCGTACGAGTGTGATATCTTGGTGACAAAAGGTCACTACAAAGGAATACGATTTACAACCGGACTCCTGACCTTTAGAAAGCAGGAAGTGAACCGAAGCTACCAGCGCAGTGGCGCATCCAGTGCCCACCTTTTATGAGGCATTTCTGTGAGCATTTTATGCGTGCGGTTTGCAGTGGTTAATTACTTCAACTCATAGGTAATGACCAAAGATAGTGGTGTATTGGCTCAAGCTTTGTGCATAATATGGGACTTATTGTATAGGGCCTACAGTATAGGCAATTCGTGAGCTTTTTTTTTCACAATTATTACGGACTGCAGCTCGTAGCAGGAATATTGCAGAAACACGCTGCGTCTTGCGAGGATCAAAGAATTTCGTCAATGCTTTTTTGTATCACCAGCGAATGGACTGCAACTCATGGCTTTTTTACATTAGCTCCACGCAGGAGGCCTTGAGGAAAACAATTCCCTTCAGGGCCCATGTCATCTTAGGGGATGCTGTGTGGAGGGTTTTTTTTTTAAGGAAAGAAAGGCGAGCAAGTTCTGAAAAGGAAATAAGTATGAACCTTGCGAGGATAGAATATTTTCTCCCATTGCTAATTTTTCTCCCGCTGCTAATTTTATGTTCGAAAAACATAAAATTATGTGCGTTATCTTTAAAAAATCGAAGAAAGATTTTTTTTTAAAAGACAAACATTCCCGGGTTAGGAATAACCCGACAATATTTGAAAATCTTCCACTACCACCACACAAAGTCGAAAATGTTGGTTGAGTCGTGATGGAGGACTAGGCCAGCCGAGGAATCGAATACGGGACGCCTGGGTGGGACCCAAACGCGACGCCAACTCAGCCACTAACCGGTCGATCACAAGATGATTCAAATAATGATCTCTAGTAACATGCTGTCGCTGTCGGGACCCTTGAAAGGTATCCAAAAAAGTTAAATGTTTAGTTCCTAACGATGTACCCTAAAATTCTGAAATCGTCTTTTCACACTTGCGCGAGAACATCCGCTAACATCTGTTTTTTTTTTATGTTAATGATTTTAATTAAAATATTTTTAAAAATAATAATTATGCCTACTTTATTGTCATTCTTTTAACTTAAACCCCCTTTTACCCCTCCTCGCCAACCCGTTCAATAATAAAATTATTAATTGGGGTAATCGGTGCATGAACTATCCCGAGAGCACAGCGTTTCAAATAGCAATAATATTAGTACAATGACATATTAATATAAATCACAGGGATCGAAGTTTTTTCATATTACCAGTTTATTTTATTAATTCTTCTGGTACCTACCGACATTCACAAAATCAACAAAACGACAACTAAAATAAATAGTTTAAATTTGAATTGCGACCATAACAATATAAACGAATGGCATTTTAAATGTTGTTTGTTTCGCCGAATTTCCAGCTATAAATGCCCCAACATTCAATTTATTTTGTAACGATAAAACAGTTTGCTTTTAATAATTTCATTCCGCAAATTGAGCTTTTGCGATGAACTACATCATAAACTATGAAACTGACTGAAATGGCAGTGACTAACAAAGCGCACAAACAACATTGCAATTTATTGCACATTTGATTTAGTTTGCGGAAAACATCACATGTGGTTATTTTTTTTAAATTGTAGGAAATATTTCAAACCACAAACAACCCAACCCAAAACATGTAAGACTTTAACAAGTCTAACTCTAACACTTTCCTTGTTAATAAATGTCACTACACGTTGAGTGAATACCTCACGTAAATGAAACGCCTATTTTTATTGGTATATATATTTGTATTTTTTTTTTTTTTTCATTGGTATATTGTTATTTTATCTGTATAAACATTGTAATTATAATAAAACAAAATAATATTATATAAACATTGTAATTAAATAAATGTGGTTAGCTGGAAGAAATGGGGTCTGCCCATAAGCTACACCTTTTGTAATTTTTATTTTACAATAAATATTTTTTGATTTTGATTTTGATTTTGATTTTATTTTTTTTTAAATCATATCAATACCTTTTTAATTACATGCGTACTAGGGTGGGTCACGACTGTATGGGAAATAAATATCTTGTTTTGATTTGTCTAAGAGTGATAAAGGGGTGTTAATGTGTTAAATTGAGATATACAACCAATAATTTTTTTAAACAATATTTGGATATCATCTTCTTCCTCCGAATTGACTTTGAAATTACACATAATAGTGAAAAACCCACCATTCTTAAATCTTTAAAAAGTGTTAAAAAGATAAACCTATAAAATTGAACTATTTTTAATAAAACACGAAATAACTAGAGGGAATATTTTAATTTATTTATTAAAAAAATATTTATATTTATTAAAAAATTAAATTCAAATTATCTCAAGGCAGTGTACTCAAATACAAGCAAAATTATTCTTATTCTCAAATTTCGGCATTATTTAGCGAGACTTAATCTTGGGACTTTTTGTAAAAGATTTCGTAAAAATAAACTACATTTGCTGTGGAAGATTACAAAAAATATGGTTCGAAGGATTCATCGTAACTTTTATACACAATGGAAATAACCCCTTACAATGAAAATTTTCAAAACTTCGAAGTGAATCCGTAGGAAGAAGATCGTATCAGAAATTTGAAAAATTTTAAAACTTCGTTTCGAACCCATTTGGTACCCTTTTATCGCTCTTAGAATTTAAAAATAGCATTTTTTTAAATGACCCACCTTAATGCGTACATATCGTAATATTGTTTATTGTTTCTTTACATAGTATTATGGGGTATTTCCACAAACTCAGAGGGATTCTGTTAAAAATGTACGGAATATTTAAAGATCATTTTTATGATTTTAATCATCCTACTAAAAATGTGTGTTATGTTTTTTCGTGTTTCATTCAATATTGTTAATTTTAAAATGATCTAAAACTGAAAAAATCTAAACGGCCCGTAATTGGCCAATCGGATTGTGACATCACAAGAGTCGCTCAGCTGGGCCAGCATAAATTAAACACTGTCAGTGAGAGTCCAGACTCATGACGTCACATGATAGCCCCGCACCCAAAATATCGTTTTAGCGGTAATTCAGAAATGGGAAACTTTGACTCGCTGTAGAAAATTTATTCGTCAACATAAAAATCAAATAAAAATGCTGTAATCATAGTGATTGTTTGCTCAATTTTTTTAAGCAATGAAAAAAACGTGGAAATACCCCATTGTTTACTTAACAATTGTTAAGAGCGTTTAACCAGCCAGCGGACGAAAATCCACATTTCGTCGAAAGTTGTTCTTACGATTGTGCAGGGCGGTTACAATGAGAAAGATTAATTATTCTCCGTACCAGCTTTTTTAAATTATAACTCAATATCGAATTTATTTCAATTCAAATTAGCTTTAATTTATACCTTCATCCAAAAATGCTGAAAGGCGTGATGATAAAACTATTAAAATAATGTACTTTTTGTAGTTATTTTTTGATTATAAGTATTTATCATTTTTCAATAATGTCTAAATTTAATAAGAATGTTAAAAAAATCGGAAATATATTAGTTTGTAAGTGCGCAAATAAATACACAAACGGACCAATTTTCGCCAAGAAACACATGTACGTACATATTTTTTAATGATTTACATATTTGATAATGTATTGATTTATTTTACTGCATGATTTTATTATTTGAAATGGGTGTGGTATAATACAAAAACTTTTTTGATAATTGAACAAATCTGCCAACGACCTATGGAATAACCTTATTATACTAAAAATAAAAAAAATCTCAAAATTTATTACATACGAATGCTAGATAAAAGAACAATCTTTCGAAATCCATTTATAATTTTTTTTGGAAAAGAGTCAATACGTCTAAAAACTTTTTGGAAAATGACGTATTTCCGGTTTTCTCTGGTAATGCCCTCTTAACCTCACTAGAACTATGAATAGGTTAAGGCGAAGCTTAAGGGCCCGCAACTCGAGTTTCTACTGATTTCTTACATATCTCCCTAAAACACATTAAGTTTTAAAGCTCTTAAAAAAAATTATGTTATTCTTGAAGATAATATCTAGACATTGCCCGCGCCGAAACGCAAATTATATAAAATTCCCTCGATAGAAAAAAATTGCGAAGTATGCTCCAAAAATTATTAAAAGCAAGTCTGTTGCTGTTATATTTGTGAAAAAATTCACAATGTTTCTTTAAATGATGCTTAACAAGCCTCCCATGCGATTTTTTCTCTATTTTAAACGAGTCGTGTTTTATTAAACAATTTCGAAATTTTCTCATCGATTTTGTCGCTGTAAATGTTAGCGCTCTCCTCTAACATTCATAATTTCGTATCTCTCCATCTTCTTAATTTTTAGCCCGGTTGCGGAGACTTAATGCTAAATCCCTTTTTTAGACTCATCTTTATACAAAAAATATGATTTAATAATTGAGTACCTGATACCCCAATTATTGGGCGCATATTGACTAAGAACAGTTGGGTAACTAGTGTGATTTAACAATTTTTTTATTAAATATTTAAATTAAATTGCTTATTTGTTTTGAATTACATGCTCAGCCGGGCTTTTACAATTTTGATATTTATCTTTGGGGTGTTATGCCGTATTGCGCTACCTCCTTCTTTAGTCAACGTTTCGAACAGCTTTACAGTGTCCATCATCAGGGCAGATGTCCATCGGCGACCCTTTTGCCCTTCTTGCCTTTCGATATTAAATGGAGCAAGTGATACCTCTCCCCTCGAAGTATATGACCCAGATATGTAAATTATACAAAGGAAGATAAAAACAAACGTTTCTTACAAACAAGCCACGCTTATATAAGTGAGGCACGCCTGTATAACTAAGGCACGTAACAAAATTAAAATATTCATAAAATTATAACAACGTTAAAATTATTTTAAGTTGCCGAACCCATTTTCTTGAATTAAACTGCTAGAGCTGCACACAATGAAATTGTAATATTATGTCTAGGGAAGTGGTGCAATGCACTGTAGAACTGGCATAACGAGAGACTTAGTCGGGACCACCTAGATAATGGGATTAAACCTTTGAACTGTATCCCATGATACATTTCAACTGCAGCATGGCTGTACGTGCACTGTACAGTGTTCATTGGCGCTTAATTATTACAAATCATCATTTAGAATGAATGAATAACTTGGTTTTCGCAGTATAATCCCTTCAAGTGAATACACATCGTACAAATGAAACAGAGTTAAACCTTCATTTTAATGTCAGTCAAATGGTCATTAAGTGTTTTGGATTAAATTTTAATTTGTACAACATTGTGAAATTATCTGCGCATTTAGGACGTTGCTGTTTTTATGGTAGTATATTATAGGTACGAAAATGTATCATGTAAGTACAAAAATGAGATTAAAAAAGTTGTATTAAACGATTCGGACAGAAACGGGCGCGATCCGTTTGATAGATTCTCCCATTTTAACAAACGGATTGCATTCTTTAGAGTTAAAGCACCGGCGCCGGGTGGGAATGCTTATATGGGAAAGTTCTATCGGTATTTCAATGGAAGATGTTTCGAGGAACTAGCGTCATTGATACCCTCGGCACCGGTGCATAGTCAGGAAATACGCCAAACGCGCGCCCAATGTATGTACACGGTTTTTTGTCACATGAGAATGGGTCACTTCTTCAACTTTGAGTTCAACAGCTTGGCTGTGGAACGATTTGCCGGTCTCTGTGTTTCCTCCTACTTATAACATGGGTCATGGGAGTTTGCCACAAAACGTCATTTTGGGTTTATCATTTATTTAGATATAAAATAAAAATTTGCAGTAAACAATAAAAAATAAATAAAAATACAAACAAATGATTTTCATAACATTATTTATCGTAACTCAATAAAACAATATTATTTTACGGCGTACACTATCACTTTTATTTAATTTTAAAATGGTTTACCAGGGGCGATGTTCTCAAAAGATACAGGTCCTATCCGCAACTAAAAATTATGGAAGTTTGAATAGTATTATAAATTTTGATTCGTTGATCACACGGTAATTACTAGGGAATGCAATCTCGACTCGAGATCGCAAATTCGAGATCTCGCGAGATTAAAAATTACAATCTCGCGATATCTCGGAATTTTCGGGATCTCGTTAATTAATATAAAATATTATTTGAAAGAAAACAAAAACCTTTATTCTTTAATATTAGTTAATAAATAATTAACGTTTTTTTAATTAAAAAAATCAAAAGAAAAAATATAGCTTAAGGAGATTAGAAGAGTTTTGAAAACAGCTTTACATAACTTGAATTGAGCAGTCAAATTATTAACAGCTTTCTTGGAGTATCTCCGTACCGGTAAACGACTGCCAAACTCAACATACACTTGATTTGGATTATTTTTCGACATTTTAAGGTATTAATTAACAACGTAAGAATCCAAGAGTTATGTTTATTTAACTCATTTAAACAATAAAAAATGCATAATTTAAGAAAAAGTAATGACCATAACTGCACAACTAAAACAAACAAATGGCTTCCTGCACGCACGCAAGTATCTCTTTCTCACTCACTCGACACAGTTTTATATTATCTGTCCCGCTCGTTATCCGTCGCTAATATTCGTAAATAGTCGAGATAGTTTTCTTTCTTCGATCGACATTCCCGCCCAATCGTCAGTCAGTCAGCGCACCACTTGCGCCAGTCGCGCCCCGAGTGGACGTGTAGTGTAGCGTCGCTGACTACTGCTGCCCAATACCGTTGATCTCGAACGGGATCTCGTCATATTATGCTTCGGGATTGATCCATAATAATACATAATACATAAATGTCACGAGATCTCGCGAGATCGAGACCCCGCGAGATCGGGATTGCATTCCCTAGTAATTACAGGTTTTCGCGGGAATGAACATTTAAAAATGTGTGCTCGTTTGAAATACGTGTTTAAAATTGCAAATTGCTCCTTTTACAAATGGCTTTGCGATTAGCAATGCTAATCAATTCATGAAATAAATAAACAACGAAATTGTGTTACCTTTTTAATACATCTATTTCAATTTCACTTTTGTTTTCTTGATTGCATGAATTAATGCGGTGAACTTCAGTGGAAATTAACCTACTTTCCGACTTACGATCAAGCTGAAACGCGGTAGATAGGCTCGTTGTTGATTACAACGCAAATATTTGGTGGCAATCACTTATAAACACGTACAGGTGTGTTGGTGGAAATCAGGCACAAATATGATTCTTTTCCTGAAATTGAAATAAATTAAAACACTATACGTAAAAATATCGATTTTAAAAATCAGAATTTAACATTTTTTTATTTTTTTTTTATTTGATTCACCTGATTTATACATGTGTGTTACATATTTGACTAACGTGGGCCTCACTGGCTGCTTTACCCGTGCTGAGGACCTCATTTTACAGTTTGATATAATTTTTTATTTTTTTTTTAAATTTAAGATACATATAAAATAAAAACTAAAGAAAAAAGAAACTCAATAATAACATAATATATGAGAATTAAAAGAAAGTAAAATAGAGCAAAACAAAATAGAGTAAAATAACACTAAAATAAAACAATAAAATAAAACTATATAAATAGGATAGATACATATAAACCGATAGTGAAATTAAAAGGGTTTTATATATTAGTGAGTATTGCAATGGTGTTTATGTCTATTTATTTTTATTTTTTTTTTATGTTGAGATTTTTTGTAAAGTTGCCTTTTTTGGTCTTTAATCCATCTTTTAATTTTGATTGTGAAAAGTTTTTTGTTTTCTTCTTTTTTTAAATCGAGTGAAAGATGGTTGAATGCTTTTATTGCCTGGTATTTGTGATGTCTTTGTCCAAAGCTTGTGTTTATCGTCGGTGTTTTAAAGTTTTGTATGTATGCTTGTCTAACTGGTCTTAATGGTTTGTGTTTGTTGGAGTTTGTGTTTTTGGTCAAAGATATAGTTAAGAAGTGTTTTTATGGATAATTGTCGTATATCAAGTCCGTCGAACATGTTAAATATTTGGTCTGTGTCAGTCATTCTGTGTTTTTTTAGTATAACCTTTAAGATGGTTCTCTGTGTGGTTTCCATATGAACAATAGCTGAGTTTGTTGCTCCTCCCCAAACAATGATTCCATATTCTATTATAGATTGGCAGAGTGCAAAATATATTGTTTTCATTTGTTTTAGTTTGTATATGTTTCTTATGTTTAGGAAAAGGTGTATTGTTTTGAGGAGTTTATTGGTGATATGATTTATTTGATGTGCCCATTTGAGATTATGGTAAATTATGATTCCTAGATATTTTATTTGGTCTGTTTTTACTAAAGCAGGGCAGTCGCAGTTTTTGGTGTTTAAACAATCATGAATTTTTATGGTATTTGTTTTATTTGTTGGCTGTCCCATGCTATTTATACTGTACGTTGTGAATTTTGTTTTCGATATATTTAATGTAAGTATGTTTGTGTCTAACTATGTTTTCACTCGCGTGATTCCTAATTCTGCTGTATTATACACATTGTTCCAGTCTTTAATACTGTGTCGTCCGCATAATACATCAATAAGCAATAATTATCAGCCTGAAACACTCATCTACATTGAAAAAATCTTCCGAGAAAAGATACATGCCGCCAACGGGACTTGAACCCATGTCCTTCTGATTGCTGGTCTGGTGCTCTGTGCCGGTCAGGTGACCGGTCGGTCAGAGCACCTGACCGGCAATCAGAAGCACACGGGTTCATGGAAGATTTTTTCAATGTAGATGAGTGTTTCAGGCTGATAATTATTGCTTATAATAATTGTTACCCTTTGTGCTATGCATAAAAATCTTGTCTTAAACGTTAGTTTATCAATTAAAAAAAATAATTAGAATTTAAAAAGATTGGTGACGCGGTTGATTCCGATCATTGGGAAGGACAGTTCAACGAAGTTCGCTGTGGTCGGAACTCAACAGCTAGTGAGGCTGGTAAAGCATATAATAAAAAATAACGATAGGTCTTATTTATATTTTTTTTGTTAATGAAACTGTACAAATAATAATCGCTAATTTAACAACTAAATTTTTCACTTTTGATTGAATTTTCTTTTTTTTTTTCATTTTCATTGAATCAAATTTCAGTCTACAAAAAAGGTCTAAAAGACGTTTGATGTATTAAAGTTAAAAAAATAGGGTTAATTTATTTTTTTAATTCAATGGTGATAAATTAAAATGGTGCCACAAAATAAGTTTTCTAGTTTGAAGAAGTGATTTTTTAAAATATTTTTTTACATAACATTAATATCTCTCTGCAATTTTGAAGTCTTCTAAAAATAAAACATTTTTGAATTATATTTGGAACTGTGCACTCCGAAAAATGGAGAGTATCTATTCCTTTTACTTTATGAATATGGGTCTGGAGCCGCATAATTCAGATATTTTATTTTTAAATTCTGCGTGGACCAATCCTTGGGCAGCTGTTGCATGCACTATAATGCAGCTGTTCACCTTCTCTAATAACTAGAGGTGGACTGGCAACGGAAAAGCTCGGAAAAGCTGTGAATATATTCGATAAAAGTGTTACATCTCTTAAATAGCCATTTTCGACACATTAATTGTTTTTATTATTGGTTGTGTAAAATTTAAAACACGTTTTTTTAGTACGGGGTTGATAACCATCCTATATTATTTCAATAATTAATTTATAGATTTTTTTATAATAAATGCTAGTTTATTTATTTTGAAATATTGAAATAGTGGTTGTGGAATTTTTTTTGAAATTTTGAATACCTACTGCACTAAACTTCCAATTGCCCCAACCATCAGGAGCCAGTGATGTGATACATGATATGAGGCATCCCCAATTTGAGTATATTGAGAGGCTGGAGGTAATGTGAGAAAGGGAGGGAGACGAAGTTATGGAAATAATTATAATAATGAAATAATCCCAAATTCACTTTCTCGCGTCATTTAATAAAATGAAAATAATAAATAAATCAATATTTACTTTGTAAGCACCAGTTATTTAAATTAGTGCACAAAATAATTTATGTTTAATTAATTATATTAACATTTTGTATTTATCAGATTAACATAAATAATGATGAAGTACAAAATCTGGCACCACCTACGTATTGCAATTTTTTTTTTAAATTTTAAAATGTACATATAAAAATATAACAATCGATGTAAAATCAGTAAAAATATGAATCATTTATTCGATAAAAGAATGCGCTTATCACAAATATGTCAAAAAACATTGTAAGGGCGATAACAATAGCAAAAGTCGTAATTCTCCAACAATAATAATTTCGGATGTATTTACTTAATATTTCTATACGGTGTGGAAACATGGACACTCGGTGCCAGCAAAATAATGCGGATAGACAGACATCTTTTGAAATGTGGTGCTGGAGAAAATTTATCATTATTCTATGGACAGCACAAACGTATCCATCCTGGAAGAGCTAGCCATCCACGATAGGCTTTCAACAATCTGCCTATAACATGCCTTGAGTACTTGAGTACTTTGGACACGTTGCTCGCCGAACTGAGAACTTCAACTTGCCGGTGTCTATGAAGAGAAACTCATAGTCATTGGCGAAGTGGACGGCACAAGAAGTTAAAGAAGTTCACCAATGTACCTTCTGCTGGGGTGACCAAGTATCATTGGCGTCCGATACATTGATGTCCCTCCACACAGCGCAGGACCGCGAGGAATGGAGGAGCTTGCCCATCATGGAAATTGGAGTAAGGGCTTCGATCCTCGGCAATGAGGAACCAACATAGCAGAAGAAGAAGAAGTACTTAAGATTTTAATGCAAAAATACATTTTTCTCACATAGTCAGTACATATACATAATAAATTTATAACCCCGTTCTCGCAATAGTTTATCGTGTAATGGTCAGCATAGTTGCCTTCCTGGCAGTTTATCGGTGTTAGACACTCGATCGTGGCATTTTTTTTTTTTTTATATTATATGTACGTTTATACATTTATTTGTTAAAGGTTTGTGCAGGCGTTTTAATATAAATTTGAATATGGAGTTTTTACTTGAACATTCTGCAAGCAAAATGTCCACATTATTTCCTCCGAGGTTAATCATGTCTTGTAATTTCTACCACTTTTTTCATGTAACCGAAGTATAGGATACATCGGACTTCTTAGCGGAAGTACGCAATTTTCAGCTTGACTTCAAATGGTCCGCCGGTCCGGCTCTGCCTCGCCGCATCCAAGAGATAGCACGGCAAATATGCATTTGAGCGGGCGCGGCGCGGGGCATTCTGTTCCAACCGCCGCAGTTTGTTGGCAATTTGTTCCGATGCCACGACTCATTGCCCAGCTCGAATACACTGCCCGCCGCACAATGCAAGCGGTGCTCTGCCCCCTGCACTCGCCCACTGCACACACTGCACCACTGGCCCAGCGGAATAACGCCCGCCCATAAACTCGGCCAGAAGGGTTTGTAATGAGCGCAACTACGCCAGGGGCTGTACAACATTAACGGTGGTTAAATCCAAGGAATCTTTCATATGACGACAATAAAATGGATTTTAATAAGTAACTCTCCTGCAACAACGGTTTAAATAATTCATTTTCGCCATACCATTAATCAGATTCTTTAGTAATTAAAAAGGTTGAAAATTAATTACCTCCAATAATATAAAACTCTTGTTATACGTTCGTTAAGTAAAAATAAAATAGAATTGTGACACCGTTATTTTAGATAAATAATAGTGTGAATTTTTGTTCGAATATGATTATAAAACAAAAAATTGTTTTATGGAAAATGCAAAAAAATTTAATGCAGCTAAACGTTAAACAAGAGATTCATATTTGTAAGTATTTTTTTTTGCCTGGAAGTAAACATTATTATTTTCAGCTCGCCGTTTAATATCAATTACAATTTTAACCCTCTAACTTCGATGAGCATAAATTAAATTAATAGCAAAATGGACGATAAGGAGCAGGTTGATACAATGGAAACAGACTTTCTCTAAGACCTTTGACCGCGTAATTTACTCAATTCTTTTGAAAAACTCATCCTACTTGGTATAGATGGCGACCTGTTTAAATAAATTAAGTTCTAAGTCAGTATTAGTAATCAAGTAATCTTAATCAACGGTGTCTTCTCAAAGTCTCTAGAGGTACTATCTGGTGTCCCCAAAGGTTCCCACCTAGGCCCGTTCGTATTCAATATGTATATAAATGACATGATATCAATATTCCAATTATGAACTTTTCACTAACGAAATGAAAATATTCATAGTTGTGTATTTTCTGTTTGACTGTGAAACATTACAAAGCGACCTAGATTGGCTTTGCGTATTGCGTAGTTAACTGTTTCGATATCAAAATTTCCAAATGACGTTCACCAGAAATACACATGTAAATAATACTTTTATTCACTCCACAATGAACATCTCTAAAATGGAATGTAAAGATCTGGGCATTTATCTTGATAGCAAACTTAATAAGCACATCGACTCAATCGTTCATAGGTCATGTAAAATGCTTGGTTTTGTTCTAAGTATACGTAAAGTTTTCAGTAACCGCGTACAATCTTAATGTTATATTATATCGGAATGATCAGAAGCACACTGGAATATGCTGCGATATATACTTCACATAATATAAACTGTACATGATAGCAAAAAATTTATTCAAAACAAATTTATAAAATATCTTATCTGCAAATTCAACAATTACTTCGAGTATACATTTTAAATTTTACAAAAAAGTGCGAGCAGTAGAACGAATGGCTCTTGTCGCTAGGTACCGCCAAACTAAACTAAATTCAATGTTATATGCGTCAAAAACAACTACCCTAAATACACTTCTAACAAGCAATTGGTTAGGCGTGCACAGATCTTTTATTCCTACACGAAACCAATTTTGGAAAAAAATTCGCTACGAAATATACCCGAACCCCGCATTGATCTGTTTCATATTCCTTTAAAAAGCGCCACAATACAATGAAGGGTTTAACAGTATTGTGATGCACGTTTCCCGTTCGCGAATCGAGTCGAGGATTCTGTTATGCGGGTCCAAACCATAATTGGATTTTTCTACCTTCTTGCGAGCCCCGAAAAGATTTCCAAAGAAACCTATTCGTCAGTGGCGTGCATTGCTCTATGACCAAAGGTAAGCGATTTTGTATGTACTACTGACGCTTTTCTTGCGACGAACCTTTGAACCTGTATTATCTAAAGGCAACTTCAAGAAAAAAAAATGTTTTAATATTCAAGAATACACCACCAAAAATTCCTGTATGCGTATTATGTATATGAACACTAGAAGCATCAGAAACAAAATTGACGAAATTGAAGAAACCCTAAAAAATATTACAGAAAAGGTACATATTCTCGTGATAACGGAAACCTGGCTGCGAAAAGGAGAAGAATTTTTTTTTTAATATTACTGACTACGCTGGAATTTTTGCTTCCCGTGAGCTCGACCGAGGAGGAGGAGTCGCCATCTATATGCATAACACACTAAGCAATAAGAAAATAGAAAAATGTTGCAGTGAAAATACTTTTCTTGGAATTACGATCACGGCAAAAAATATTAAACCTCTCAATTTGTATGTTTTTTACCGTAAGCCCAACTCAAACATAACAGATTTTTTTGACTCTTTAGAAATAATATTAAATAAAAACAAACAAGACACATTACTTTTTGGAGATTTTAATATCGATATTTCAAAAGAAACTGATATTGCACGGAAATATGTTCACACCTTAAAATCGTACAATTTTTATGTGTGTAACACGATGTTTCCCACAAGGATAACAAATAACACCAGCTCGTTGATAGATCATATTATCACAAATAGAACAAATGTTTCTGGGATAATTTCGAATATTGATGATCCCCTTAGTGACCATAATATACTGATATTGGATTACAAAAATCTCTGAAAAACCTCCCCAATAACAGATCTCCAAAAAACCTCTCAAACCCTTACAAAATAAATTATCAAAAATTAAATACGTCACTTAAACTTGTAAATTTACCCATTCGTCTGACGACGTAAACCAAAATTATAATAATTTCGCTGACTATCTTCAAAATGCTGTAAATTCATGCAAAACAAAAGTAAAAACTAATATAGGAGACAAAAGACTGAACAATACTCCATGGTTTGATGCCCAACTCGATTCACTTATTAAAGAACGAAATAGCATATTTAAACTTTGGAAACAAAATCAAGGAAGTATTTCTTTGACAATAGAAAAAAATAAAGCTCGTAATACTGTCACAAATTACAGAAGATATGTTAAATCTATGTATTATACAAAATTGCTTAATGAAAACATGAATAAGCCACAACGAACCTGGAAAACAATCAACTCCATTCTCTCAAATAGCTCGCGAAACCCAAAAATAATTTGTAAATCTCTAGTCATAAATGACGAAGAAGTAAAGGGACCAAAGGAGATTGCATCTGCATTTAATGCATTTTTTCTCTCAGTTGGGGAAAGTCTAGCATCAGTAATAAAAACTTCAAAAACTGATGTGAACACGATCTACACGGAACCTCAAGCAAAACAATCTTTTAACATGATCAGGACAAATAAAAATGAAATCCTACGTGTCATATCTAACCTTAAGTCCAAAGCGGCAGCTGGTTCCGATGGGATAACCTCTCTCCTTCTCAAAAATTGCAAGGAGGAACTGGCGGATGACCTTGTATTCTTAATAAATCTCTCTATATCAAAAGGTATCTTTCCAGACAAACTAAAAATTGCGAAAATAATTCCTATTCATAAAGACGAATGCAAAAAAAATGTCCAAAATTATCGTCCAATCTCTATACTTCCAGATATCTCTAAAATATTTGAATGTATCATTAAAGAAAGACTATTGAAATATCTCGAACACAACAAAATTCTCACGTCAAAACAATACGGTTTCAGACGACGATCTAACACTAAATGTGCAGCTTTTGATTTTATATCAAATATACAGAAACATATTGATCATGGGGATTTTACGGCGGCAATATTTATTGATCTAAAGAAGGCGTTTGACACGGTGGATCATAACGTATTGATCGAAAAACTGAAACATTTGGGTATTGTTGGTACTCCTCTGGAACTTCTCCGATCTTACCTATCAAATCGCTTTTCGGCAGTAGAACTGGGAGGAGAAACGAGTGAGTTGGGTAAAATAACATGTGGAGTGCCACAGGGATCAATTCTTGGACCGTTGCTATTTCTTATCTATGTGAATGACATAACAAAGTGGGGTATTAAAGGAACTCTACAACTCTATGCGGACGATACAGTAATTTTTTACAACAAACTGAACCTAGCGGAGCTTGAAACGGAAATGAATGCTGATATTTCTAAACTCACAAGCTGGTTAAGAATAAACAAACTAACTCTTAACGTAAAAAAAACTCATTATATACTTTTTGGCAACAAGAAAAATATCAGCCTCAATATCAAAGTTGGTGATAACTGCCTCGAAAAGAAAATGAGCACAAAATATTTGGGCCTGATCGTAGATTCCCAACTTTCGTGGGATCTCCACATAAATCATGTAAAGGAGAAAATTACACCCATAACTGGTGTACTTTATAGACTCCAAGGATTACTACCCGTACCTTTATTAACATCAGTGTACTATGCCATGGTACATTCACACCTTTCTTATCTCTGCTGTATCTGGGGATTTGCCTCAAAGAAATTGATAGCTGATCTGCAGGTGGTTCAAAACCGAGCTCTCAGAAATGTTTTTGGACTTCCATGGGACACCCATGTCAGAGACATCTATTCAGTTTCCGGTATTCTTCCAATCACAGTCCTTCCTAAACATGAAATCACAAGCACCATCCTACAAATTACGCAACAATCAACTCACACTAACATCAAGCCACTTTACAATCAAGACATCCACACTCACAATACTCGAAATAGCAATAAAATCCGCATACCTCAAACACACACTACAAAATATGGGATAAAATCTCTGAACTATGTTGCCTATACACTATATAATTCGCTACCAGATATGTACAAGGGAATTCAGCAAAATAAAAAAAATCAGAGTAATGCTTTAAAAGAATATTTTTTAAGTATGTATAAGGATGAAACTTTGTAATTTTCTTGTCATGTTCAATTGTCTTGTTTCTTTTCTCTTATTTTCTTTTCCATTAAGTTGTAATCATCCATATCTGTATAACCTTGTTCCCTTTTTCTTTAATTGTTTTCCATTGCTGTTTATTCTACTTAACCAGTCTTTTATTTTTCTTCTATATTGTATGTGAATCTTATATTTTAATATCCAAATTCCTATGTAAAATTTTAACTATTTCCTCCCACCCATGATTTGTATGTTCCTCCTGTCCTAAAATGAGTTCTGTAACTTATCGGGATTGCTATAGCAAGAAATAAAAACAAAAAAACAAAAAAATTAAAAAAATCTATAATAGATGTCTAATAAAGATAACGGCATGTTTATAAAACACATTAATTCTAACTATTCCAATTTATCAATACTTCTATTTTAAGTTTTTTAATTGGTTTTTTTTTAATTAGGTTAAGTATTTTATTTATTTTATTAACATTTAGTGTCTTAAAAATAAAATCCGTGCTCGACCTCAACGGAACTTTAAGAATAACCTTCAGAATTAGTTTTGGTATCTTTTCTGAAGTCTCCAGGCAAGTATTTGTGGCACAACCCCACTGATAATATCGTATTCAAGTGATGATTATATTATATTTAGAGCACAGTAAACTTGTTTCAGTTCTTTTCTACTTAAAATATCCCTATAATATTTTTTAAAGAAATAGCTGAGTTTCCTCAGTTTTGTCGTTAGGTTTGTGCATGTTCATTCAATTTAAGAAGATTGTCTACTTGAATACCAAGATATTTAAAACTACTTTAGGACTAAACTAACCAAATCTACTTTAGGACAGGTACATGGGATTAATAATAAACGGGTTGTGTGTTTAATATGTGACTAACCGGGTGCAGTCTGAGGCTTTGTTGTGGAGGTAAGAGCTTATTTGATATTCCAAATATTGAAAATTTTGTTTTATCCGTATTCGGTTAATGTGTGAGCATCAACATTTTTTTTAATATTAATTTTTTTCTCTTCTTTAAAAAAATCTATTAAATCAAGTCAATTTTTAAAAGTACAACAGCCATTTTCAGCCTTTTTAAAGACTTCATCATAAGATTTAGCATAAAATAGCAAAACCGTATCATCGGCAAAAGTGGTGATTTGTTATGTCCTTAATTTCAACGAACATTTATATTGATTGTAAAAAAATTTCTATCAAACACTTTTTTTTTATTAACGCCCTAGTAGGCTTGTACATGAAAATTTTACAATTAATTACACTATTTACATATAACACTTTAAATATCATGTACATAAAAAAAAATTGTGCAAAATTGCAAAATACTGACACGATGATTAAAAACATAATAGAAATATAAGTCTGAAATAATAAGTAAAAGAAAGTATATAACTTAGAAAAGCAAGTTTGTGATCATGAAAATTATATATGTGTGTTATAACCAACAATAATTAAAATAAAAAATAAGAATCTGATCAAATCGTAATAACTATTTCACAGCATTCAGTGAAGTCAGTAAGGGGATTTGTAGCTTTTCGTCATTTGTATTCAAGTCAAATAAATCAGGTTTCAACTGAAAGTATAAATGTAATCAAAAATATAGATAACTAGCTGGTCCCGGCATGCGTTGCTATGCCATTTAATAAAGAAATTGTTTCTCCCTGTGTGTCCTTTCCCACTCCGTCACCTCCACCTTCCCTCTCCCCACTCCACTTCCCCCTCCCTTCCCCCGTCCCGCGAACCCCCGTCCCGCGAACCCCCCTCCCGAGTTGCCCTCTCCCCTCCCAGGTCCCCCTCCCCCCTCCCAGGTTCCCCTCCCCCTCCCTGGTTCCCCTCCCCCATCTCTCCCTCCCTCCCGCTTTCCATGGCAATAGCTGTTTCCTCGCGTGCCACCAACAGCAATTCTTTTATACAAATTTTGTAATGCCAGAGCCCACCGGAAGTTTTATAAAACCCTTGTCCTGACAATAACGAACACACAAAAAAAAAGAATTATCCAATTTGGTGCAGTCGTTCGAAAGTTATGCGCTTAGCAACACATTTAGCTATTCATTTTTATATATAAGCTGTATCAATGTTGAAATATTTATGAATAGACATATTCATAAAAATATCCACCAATTTTTGGAAGCATTAATTTTGATAAAAAATTTGGCGCAGATTTTTCAAAAAATTATGTTTTTCCTTTATGTTGAACGTTTTTCTTAGAGTGGCGACTGCTTTTCAGACATAATAAACAGTACGCCACTGCTACCTCTAACACCTACTTCCAACTCCCCACCTACTACCTACATTACCTCCCCACGGGGAAACTCGTGTTAGAGTGAGGAATGTGCTCCAAAGAAGAGTTAAACCTTCCTTGTATTGAGGAAATGAATAAATTCAACTCATTCATGTAATTTTACAATTCCTGGCAGAAAAATTCTAAAGATTCTTGCCATTGTTACAAAATGAACTTCAAAGAGTCTGTAATTGAAGAATGTAATTATTTACGCAATATTTCGGTTTTGTTTTTCGCATGGTTCTCGTAATAATGATTAAATACCTATCTAGACAACAGTGAGTACGATGTAATTTGTTAAGAAACGTAGAATACCCATTAGGTTCAATAAAATATTAAAATCTCATTTCAATGTTTTAATTTTATTTTATTTCACATTTTATACTTATTTACCTTTAGATCAGAGGTTCCCAACCTTTTTTGGGGGGGGATTGCCCACAAGTATTTTTTTCTTCAGCCAATACATGCCCAGATCTTTCGACGTATTTGAAACCTCTCCGTCCCTCATTAAAGCAAAATTAATTATTTCTGAACATATCCGAAGATTATTTCTCTTATTTTAATTTTCTGGTATTATTTTTGTAATGCTTAGCCTTATTGATCGACATTTATAAAAACACTTTGTCACAAATCGAGTAATTTATTTAATTTCTACTTCAATCTGTAATTAAATTAAAAAAAAAAAACAATTTGTAAAACACCACTTATTTAATCAAATTTATCTAAGTATACGTTTCAAAACCAAAGGTTTCTTCGTCAGGATAAGAATTACAAAAAAGCATTGGTTCTTTATCATTTATAAGATTAAAAAAAGAAACCATTGGTTTCTTCGGCATGATAAAATATTTTAAAAAAACCTTTGATTTTGAAACATTCAGATACTTTGATTAAATAAGTGGTGTTTAACAAATTGATTTGTTTCATTCGTTTTAATTAATACTAGCTTTTTCCCGTGGCTTCACTCGCATGGTATTAGGGGGGTTCCCATTCCGCCTCCTCCACCTTCCCCCCCCCCCCTTCCCTCCTCCCCCCTCCTCTCTCCTCCCCTCCCAACTCTCTCCCCCCCTCCCCCCCCCCTTCCCCCTCTCCGCCCTTCCACCATCCCCCTCTCCCTCACGCATTTCCATACATTAATTCCCGTTACATTCAATTTTCAAACTGCTCGCGTGCCACCTATTGCAATTTTTAAAGGTATCCAGAGCTCACCAGTAGTTTTACACAAAAAAAAAAATTATTCAATTTGGTGCAATCCAATTTTCTTCATTCAAAGCAATGAATGAAGAAAAATTTTGTGACTCCCAGTCGAAAATTAGAAACAGCAAAATCAGAAAAAATACGTTCATATCTAGGTATCGAACTCAGGGCCTTAGTATCGTTTCTGATTGTTCTGTTTCAAATTTGCGACTCAGAGCCTCTAATATTGTCTTCATTGATTTATTTAAATATATAGGGGTTATCGTATCCTATAACTTTATCAAAACTAAAAGATCACATGTATGGCATTTCTAAGGTGTCACTTACACTATAAAATACAATCGTATTTTAATGAAAACGGGCACTTAAATGGAATGAAAACAATAATGTTGTGATCAAAAGGGTTTCTTTCATATTTATTTCATAATTATTTGATAGTCACTTTAATATTGCATAAGAAAGATTCGCTCTAATGTAACCGCTTATAAATCTTTGTTTTTTTTTTCTCATTGTTTATTTTTTACACCTATTTAAAAAAAAAACCTAAGGACATGTATTTTTTTAATTTTATATAACTAATGATATAATGAATGAGAACATTTTGTCTGATCTCTCAACACTTTGTTATTAATTCATATATTTTTATCACTTATTATTTTGTCTGTTTATCATTTTATTTTTAAATTTTATGATTTTGCTTTTACTTAACTGTTTTGCATGACCGATATTTGCGTGTGTTATTTTTATTAAATTGTGAAATTATTAACCCCGATATAGGCGAACCCTAGTGGGGTTAATAATTACATGCAAAAAATATATGGTACATGAATTATGAAGAAGCAATAAATAAATAAATAAATAAAATAAATTTAACACATAAATAAATTTAATCTATTTACAAAAAAAAATAGACATGTCGTCCTTCTATTTCCCTATACCCACCCTTACCCCTGTCTCTCCCTCTCTCTCTCTCTTACCTACCCCTCCTTCTACTCCCTAAAGTACATTTAGTGAAACAAAATATAACCCTGTGAAGGGCGTTGGTGAAATGAGAAAGATTAAGAGAAAGACTCTTAGATGGTTTGGAAATTACGACAGTGTTTTTAAATTGTTTTTTTTTATAATTTAATAAGAAAAACTAAAAATTGTAATATTTAATCATTGAAGAACGAACTCCCAAACGAATGTTTGAAATAGAAAATTCCGAGAAAGATTCCGTCGCATCTAGGCATTATTACATTTATTAGATATTAAAAAAAGGAATACTTTATTAATTTTTCGAAAAAAAATTCTTCGAAAAAAACTTAATTTGTATCTTCCACTTCTACTCCTGATGATGTAAACATTGTTCATGAAACATGTAGAGTATATATAAAATACAGTGACGTGTACAAAGTTATTTGTCCTTTAAAAAAATACTTTATTCGTCTAATAAACAATAATAAACAAT
This sequence comes from Limnephilus marmoratus, assembly GCA_917880885.1. Lineage (NCBI taxonomy): Eukaryota > Metazoa > Arthropoda > Insecta > Trichoptera > Limnephilidae > Limnephilus > Limnephilus marmoratus. The sequence goes on along the minus strand of OU862909.1, from coordinate 57,543,390 downwards.
AAGGCTTTCTCAAAAATCGACTGGTTTTGCTTCATTGTTCCTACAATATTACTTTCGTACAGAAACGTAAAACGCTGACTATGTTTTGTTAATTCATTATTATCAAGTTTGATTTATAGAATATCATTTTATTGATATTTTTTATTGAATATATAAAAAAAAAATTGTCAACGATGTTTATTTCAACAATGGATAAATACAATAGCTAATTTGAGGTTTATTTTCCGACGTTTCAGAAGCTTTGATAGAAATTTAATTTTAGGTTTTTTGGTTGTTGTATTCATTAACAAGATAAATATATGCCCTCGGAAAACTATTTTTTTAATATAAATATTTCTATTCCACGGAAATCAATCATCCTATATGGTTTCAGATTATAATAATAAAAATTAATGAAAAAAACCTCTCATCGGAAAAGCTGCTAAAAAGCAAAGCATTTATTCAGCAGTTCCTGCTAACAGTGAAACATATCTATATTTGTTTAAAGCTGATTGGACTCTCATAAAAAACCGTATGTACTTTTATTAGTCAATAAAATACCACCCTAAGAAGCCATGTATGCTTATGTTAGTAAAGTCGGTAGCGGAAAAATAATCCATGACAAAGACAATTACGTAAATTGAGTGTTTTAATGGGACAAGCGTTTCATTCGTAGGTATATAATTACATAGTCTTAAATGAAGCAGTCATTATTAAATACGGTTCAAAAGCCCAATTACGTGGTCCAAATTCCAATCTAGATAATTACCGAAAACCGTAAAAAAGTTTAACAGTTTGCGCGTAATAAAAATAATTGAAATTAATCTATTTTCACGACGAAAACGTTAAAACTGTACTTAACCGAGGACGTATTGCCTCTCACCCCTCCCGTGCGTTGGAGACCTTCATAGTACAATTCGTCCTTCAACCCCTTCCCCAACCTCCCTTCATTCATTTACTAGGTCTAGCCATATTGTGTCCCGAGTACTTATTGACACTTTTCAGACATAATGTCATTAGATTCGTGCAGACACTCACACAACTCACGCGAGCCTTTCCGAACTAGCAAATAAGCAATTAGTAAAAAGAGCAAAATAAAATAATGAAAATAATAATTGTGACTACAGTACTGTTTTCGGATCGTTACACAAATATTTAGTATTTATTAACTTCCTTAGTACTTGCTGATTGGGATCGGCTCAAGTGTGTTGTTTGTTGTGTGACGAAACTCTTGAGAGCCTGTCTTTGTTTCCCAACAATTCCCAGTTATTTTGATGCAAAGAACTGTGCACTGTAAAGCTTTAAAGCAATCTACCATGGTTTTACTCTGAATTGAAATGGAATGAGAAAAATATTTGTTCTTTTGAAAGCTTTGGTCGTGGAGATTGGTTGTGGAGATCAGATTCATAAATTTAAAAAAACTACTGCATAAGTAATAAATATAATATTGGGTGCTATGTTTGTTCTGGTACAATAATATAAAACTCTGGTACAAAGTAAAATATGTCAACCTCTTTTACTAAAAAACGTGTTTTAAATTTCATACTACTGATAAACAACCATTTTCATACAACTTTCACATCTGCACATTAGTCTCAGACCTACGTTCATTAGGTAAGTAATAAAAAATTCAATATATTTAAACGTGTTTTAATGTTTATTTTATTCTAGCGTTAACGTCTGTTCATATGTCGATCAAGTTTTCATTTTAAAAGCTCTAGATCAGAGATCTACAAATAAAGTTTATTAAATTCATGTTATGTTGTAATTAGCACTGGGGTTCACATAACCATATTAACCTGAGGGGGCGTACATTAATTACGTGAGCTGAAAAGGGGGGGTGGGTTAGGCAAAATCTCACGTTACTTGAAAAGAATTTACGAAGTGGCCCAAATTAATCTCACCGAGTGGGGTGAGGGTTCTAGATTGGAAGAAAAACTGCTCACGTAATTAATGTACGCCCCTAAGCAGATAGTAAAGTAAATAAAATTAATAGTGTCATATAAAAAGCTATAAAGTCAAACAACAAAATATTTGAAGGAATAAATTTATTATAGTCGACTTAATATCGCTGTTTAGTTATTAATTCACATCTTTACGTAGCCTTCGCACTAAATAATGTATTTTAAATCTATACTACCACAAGGCCAGCTTCTAACCTCGGGTTACAAAAAATATATATTATACACGATAATACATATAATACATGATAATTTAATGATTTCACTGAAACTGTATACATTTGGATTAAATTTAAGAACCCAGGAAATTTATTAACGCAATTATTTGATACTAGCGCCAAGCACGGGACGCTTAATCAAAAATAATTTCTCATTAAATGTGCGTGGATTTCATGAGACGGTGTCTTCTCCTCTCATTCCTCTACGGCTTTATTAACTAAAAACAAACACTTAATCCCGCAAATGAACGTATTCAGCGGAATATTATTCCACTTAACGAGAGAGGGGCGCTCACAGCTCCCGGTTTCAGTGAAGAAAAAAAGATTAGATGAGAGTGGTAAGTTCCAATATTAAAATGAAAAAGAACAAAGTATGAAACTGATTAATTGCTTGGCGCTTATCTGGAGTTGCAGACGGACTGTGTTGAAATCCATTACCCGCTTAGCTCCTAACACGTTGTGGTAGACGGTGGTTACTGCTAACGTACTGTCCACCCCTGATGCATGGCTTCCTGGATTTAAGGAATATTACATTAAATATCATTAATTACCGAGTGGAGGTAGACCAAACGCAAATGTGATTGTAAAATACCTTTTTGTTATAGATGCTTCATTCAAGTCGCATTCTCACAAATTATTTACTTTGTTAAACAAAAATCATATTTATTATTTTTAACTTTATTGGTAAAACCTCAAATTGAAAAATCAGAAAAAGACATTGGTACCTCTGGGACTCGAACCCAGGACCTTCTACTTACATGGCTGCATTTCTACCAACTGAGTTAAGGTGTCTGTATCCAATTCGGTCACTTTTAACTGTATCATACTTCGAATAAGAACTACGAACATAATATTTATAATATGAATATTTATTATAAATCAATCAATAAATATTCATCCTGGACTTGCAGAAAAGTCAATAGAAGCCGCATATTAAAAATAAAATGGATACATATTAATCCAGACACTATCTAGATAGCATTTAGTTCGGGTTTGAATCTTGCAATCCTATAATATAAAGATAGTCGCCAATAATATGTGCGTAAAATTAAGATAACGTTCGTAGTTCTTAGTCGAAGTATGATACAGATAAAAGTGACCGAATTGGATATAGAAACCTTAGCTCATTTGGTAGAGCTGTTGCCATATAAGCAGAAGGTCCTGGGTTCGAGTCCCAGATGTGCCAATATCTTTTTCTGATTTTTCGGTTTCCAGATTTTGGATTGAGTTTCGCTAATATTGTCTTCATTTAATTAAAAATCATACTAATTCCATTCTCATGACAACGTTTTTTTTTTTAAATGTGAAAAAATTTTAAATGAAATGTGTACAGTGTAAAGACAGGGGAACTATATCGCCACCCAGTTGAGAAGCGTTGTGAGGCAGGTTAGGGGCTGTGGGAAGGGATGTATTAATGCGGATCTTGAAGAGACCCGGATTATATGAAGGAGGAAAAAAGGTGCCGGTAGTTCGTTCCACACACGAGCCGAGTTACACAATAACGAGTCGAAAAAATGACATTTTCTCATGTAGCCAACATCAACAACTGTGAACCGATGTTCCGCTCGTGTCCCTCGAGTTTCGCGTACGTGCACCGGTGTACAGGGGATATATCAAGAACAGACTCAGCATTTCACCAGACCTACGTTATGTCTGTGTATTAGAGATGGCAATCGGCCGACTAACAACGGATTGTCAATCACACGGACTGCCCTCCTTTGCCCGAAATCAATTAGGTTTATCAAGTATTTCGGGTCTCCAGCCCAGAGATGCGACGCGACTCTCAAATCCAATTGTTGGACGTACTTGAATGTGTGGGATTAGCGGCCGATCACGCACCGACGGATTAGACAAGACATTAAACGGATGATTTTTTTTTTAATTAAACTTCTTTAGCGCTGTTAGTGATTTGAAATTATGATGAAACGGAAATGCGTCCCGTCAGTTCTACACAAATTCTCGGTTCTAATATAATGCGGTAAATTCGCACCTCAGCGCGTGCCTTCCAGTGGGCAAGGCGCCTGACAAGTCTCAGCGGCTAGAGAGACAGAGATCAAGCGAACGGAGGTTCGAATCCTACGAAATCCAAAATTTTTCTTTTTTTTTAAATCAATATCCAATCTTCAAAACACTTTAAAATAAACCGGCAAATGAAAAGAAAGTCATTTCATTTCTACCGTGTGTGAATAACACACCCTATTTTTTTATAATTTGACCGCTAAAATTCCAACTTAAGAGTTGTTTTACTTGAACATGAAGCACAAATTAAAAAAAAATACTACAAAATTGTTTCCAAAAATGATGTGGGATCACCAGTCTCCCGCTTGAATTGCGATTTTTTAGACACCGTGTATAATAATAATTTTATTCTTATAATATTAGGTAAGTTTTTGGTAAATGTTTGCGAGTTTCGTAGAAAATATGTATATCGCTTGATGTAAAAATAATATGGCACTTACATATTATTTTATCAAATCTATATTTGTATTTTCCAGATTCTTACTCCACTCATTTCAGCTTCAATTTTTTGGGTCAATACAGCAATTATTATTATCAGCTCAAAGAGTATTTTATTCTCAAGCTGTTCCTTATTTTGTTGATTAGATATATCGGCACTAGATTGAATAATTAACAAAAATTGAAAAAACAAATCTTGGAAAACGTTTTTATCAAACAAATTTTATCGCAAAAAAAAATCTCCTGAAGAATGATATATCAATGTACCTTAGGGAATGTACCCATACCACGTGACCTATTTAGGGGGGAGGTCTTCAAAATACCACGCTTGGTACAAATGAGCGGCGGGGGCCATAGGTTTTTGGTCACCGAGGGGGGTCTTCAAAATACGACGATTGGTACAAATGAGCGGCGGGGGCCATAGGTTTTTGGTCACCAGGGGGGGGGGGGGGGGTTAAAAATTGCAAAAAATTGGTCACGTAGTATGGGTACGTTCCCTTATACCTACGAAGGTTGGCAAACTAGTCCCAGTGAAAGCTCGTACGGACGTCATCGTACTCTTCCGTCCCACGCATCTTGTTTGAAAACGAAAAAGACAGAAGATACTAGAACGATGACATCACATACGATCTCTCGCTGGGACTGCGTGGGCTTTTATTGAAAACCAAGGGCGGCTGGTTGAACGGTGTGTTTGTGTGCAGCACTGATAAATTATATCGTCTAAAATTACTTTATAATATCTTACCGCAAAATATAAAATCTATGAATTCCATTAAAAATATCACCTACCAATATAATGCATAATATAATATGAATCAGGGAGAGCAAATTCTCAAAGTTCCGCGCGAATTTACCCTGTCCGGTGTGCAGGCCCATTGCAAGCGGAACGAATTATGTTTTTGTATCGAATATCCCAAACATCGCCAGCGCGCAACACCGGCCATATGTATGAAAAATTAAGATATTTTGGTGTGCCACCCAGCGGCCTTTATCATACAAACTTAAATTCTGATTTAAGGCCAAAATACTTAACCAAACTGAATAATTCTTTTTTTAATCAAAAGGTATAGCAAATACCTAAATTTTACATATATTTGCTTTTTTATTGATTGGTGTTTTAAATTAAAAAACGCAGATCATTAAGGAATACAATTTTTTCATAGGTAACTTTGACAATTTTGCCCTCCTGTTGTTTATAAATACTGTTTGTATCCTAAAATGAAATATAAAACTAACTAACCAACCATCACGCCGTTTCCCCACAGGGGTAGGCAGAGATGACGGACCGCCAAATAACTCGGTCTTGGCACACACTCTTTGCCTCACTCACATTCATTCTCTTCTATTATTCCGACTTTCGACATGGCCCGACTCAAGTATCTGATTTACTTGCTCGTGCCATGTCTTCCTCGGGCGTCCCCGACTTCTTCTACCATTCACATTTGCGTCGTATATTCTTCTTACACTTCATTGTAAACATTGTAAAAAAAAGAGTTTTTTGGGTTGAAATTTAAGATTTACTCACGAAAAAATAGTATTGTGTTTTTATTTTCTTAGTACCGAAAAATAAAAATTTTAATTAAAAAGCGATATGTAGAAGTTTTCGCACTTCGAAAACAGCTTAAAATAGATCTTCTCTCCAAATAAGATTAGTGGGATCATTTTTACCTAATGTTGCTTAGTAATCGTTATCTCATAGTTACGGATTATCAGTGAACCACCACGTTTTCAGGGCAGCGGCGTTTATAATATTAAACTTTTTGCTGCAAAAAACTTATTATTTATTTATACTGGGTTTTTACACATTATTCTCACACATGTGATAACAACTGTTTGCAGTTACTGCGGTCTCGATCACACACACAGCGATTGCGGGAACAAGGACAAACAACCAAATTGCAAAAACTGTTGTATTCAAAATGAAAAATATAAATTGACATTTCCAGTTAATCATAGAGCAAATGACAAAAACAACTGTAAGGTATATAAAAAAATGCTCGCAATTGCTGAACAAAATATTGAATATTAATTTTATCATATCAAAAAAAATGCAACAATATATTTTAAATATATTTTTGTTATATTTTAGTACTTTGATAATTAACATTAATGAAGATCATCAATTTAATTTACATGTATATGTGATATGTAAACTCTCACTATACTGTTGTTGGCAGCAAATGAATGTAAGGCTTTTAATGTATATGTCAAACTGTATGACTAAAACAAATTCACTTTATATTGAAAACATTGTGACATGTTACCTTCTCATTAAAATAATTGTTTATTTATATTTTTGCTCCTATTACATTCTAAGCATACTGATGGTAGGATTTCAAGTGAATATTTTCAAATAAAAAATGTCTTTTAGTTATATTGATGATGAAAGAGATGTAAATTATTGTAAAGTTAATAATTTGCATGAATGGATTCAAATGCAGACTACAAGAAAATGTGAAACAAATAATCTAACTTGTGTAGAACTAAACATTAGGTCGATGTGCAAGTATTGGGACCTCTTTCATGCTTATTTTAAAAACTGTATAAATCACATTGACATACTTATGCTTTGTGAAACAGCAATACGTTCAGAACAAGTTGGTTTCTATGAAATTCCCGGATTTAATTCATATCACTATTGCAGAAGTAACAAATCCGGTGGAGGTATTTTGTTATATGTAAAAAATAATCTTACCTTCTCGCAAATATTTATAGACACAATATATTTTGAAAACGTTTTTGGAAAATTGACACTTAAAAATAATAAAAATTTAAATCTTTTAGCTATATACCGACCTCCGAATCTCAATAAACAAGCATTTTTGTCTGAAATATCTTCTGTGTTTAAAAATAATATTGACCCAAATGAAAGTGTCATAAATTTTGGTGACATCAATTTAAATTTATTAAATAGAAATGATTCAGTCATAATAACTTATGAAAATATCCTTGCAAATAATTATTTAATAAAATGTATAAATGACGTAACAAGAGAAGTGATAGTTCAACAGCAAATAAACAGCTCGTGTATCGATCATTTTTTTGTAAGGATTAGCGGAAGACAATCCGCTGGAGCTTTTACAGGTGTGAGTTCAATCTCCTCATGCGTATGTGATTATAACATTGCAGATCACCACACCACGGCTATAAATGTTCGGTTAGATTCTATAGAACAAATAAACTTAAACAAAACTGAAAATATAACGATTCTTTCGCAGAGACATATCGATAATAATGTCCAAAATTATGATTGGAAATCACTTCTAGAAGAAAATGACTGTACCATTATTTACTCAAAATTTCAAAAATATTTTGATGATTTGTATAAAAATAGCACAATTGTGATAAGTAAAAAATCCAAAACCCGGCCTTATGCGAAAAACGATTGGATATCTTCCGATGTTTTATGTAAAATTAAAAAAAGAGATAACTTATATAAACGTTGGAAAAATGCTCCGACAAACAAATATTACGAGAAAGAATATAAATGTTTTAGAAATGTGTTAAATAAATTATTAGTTAAACTAAAAACTTCTTACTATAATGATAAATTCAAAAACTATTTTCAAGATTCAAAAAAAACATGGGAGGAGTGTAATAAAATTTTAGGAACTAAATGTAAAAATGACTGTGATGAAAATGCTTCTAAATATCTGTTGAAAGATCGAACAAAAGAAGTTTTAATTAATGATTTTGTTGATTATTTCTCTGAAAGTGTTTACAATATGTTACACAAGTGCAATCATAAGACAACTGAATTTGAACCAGAGGCGATGCCTCAAAGCATGTACCTACCGAGGGCAAAAGCGGCGGATATAGAAAGTATTGTTAGACAAATGAAGATTTCTTCCCCAGGAATTGATAATATCAGGATGAAAGATATTAAAAAACATATTTTAATCCTTGGTCCAATTATAACCCATTTTATAAACAGAATCTTATTTCAAGCTAAAATCCCCGATGATTTAAAATGTAGTATTATAAGACCTATATATAAGGGAGGTGACCACACTGTATTGGGTAACTACAGACCAATTAGTATCTTGCCATCTCTAGAAAAAATTCTTGAAAAATATATTCAAATAAAATTAATAAAATATTTAGAAGATTTTTCTATAATAGACACTAATCAATACGGTTTCCAAAAAAAAAAGAGTACCGAATTGCTGCTTCAAAAATTTTCCAACATGATAAATAATGAATTAAACTGTAAAAAACATACATTAGTCTTATTTATAGATTATTCGAAAGCTTTTGATACCATTGATCACGGTAAATTACTTAAAATACTAGAAATTATAGGAATAAGAGGAAAACTACTAAAACTTTTTGAAAATTACTTAAACAACCGATGCATGAAATTAAAACTCTTAAAATCTTTAAGTAAAAAAAATAAGTTTTTTGCCGGCGTTCCTCAAGGTTCCATATTAGGTCCAATCCTGTATATTATATATGTATCTTTTATTAAATTCATTTTTAGACATGTAAAGTACTTTGTATACGCGGATGATACTGCTTTAGTTATTTCTAGCAGTGATTTGCAAACTTGTATAGATCTTTTACAAAAAGACTACATTGAACTCTTAAAATGGTCTCACGACTCTGGCTTAATTATAAATGCCAAAAAAACTAAATTGTTACACATAAGATCCCCTAATGTTAAGGTATGTATTACACCTGAAATAAAGACACATACATCAGATTGCTTACACAATGGTATTCCAGCATCGTGTACATGTGAAAATATGGAACTAGTTAAAGAGTATGTTTATTTAGGTGTTATTATTGATTGCTTTTTCAAGTGGGATATACAAATAAACAAAGTTTGTGCACGATTAAGATCAATTGTAAACAGATTGTATAAACTAAAATTTTTTGTTCCTCTCTGCACACTTCGAATAATTTATTTATCTCTAGCTGAATCTGTTATAAGGTATGGAATAACAGCTTGGGGATTTTCTTGTAAAACAAATATAGACCATGTTCAATCAGTGCAAAATTCATTGGTTAAATTATTAGCTGAAAAAAATTTATACAAAGAAAGGCATAATATTCCATACTTTTATCAAAGTCTCAAAATTCTTTCAGTGAGAGCAATTATGTGGTACAAAATTATATTTCAGCACATAAATAACCCTTTATATATAAACAGGCTGGAACACAACCATAATACTCGTTTTAACTTTAATGAAGGACTAATTGTACCTAAACATACAAATAAATATGGACAAAGAACGTTAAATTACATGATTCCCAGTTGTTTAAATATGCTTCCAGCTGAAATTAAAAACTGTACCCAAAACAAACAATTAATGAACTTACTGAAGACTTGGCTTATGGAAAGAATTCATTTGTATTAGCTTACAATAACATATTACTTATTCTAAAGACTTTAAAATTGTTATTCATGTTTTCATATATTTTTTTTTTTTTATCTAAGTATATTTCTGTAAAAAATTTAATTTTATCTTATATCTATAATTGTAAAAATGTATCTACTTAAGTATATTTCTGTAAAAAAAATTAATTTTATTTTATATCTTTAACTGTAAAAATGTAACTATTTAAATCTCTATAATAAGATCTTTATTGTAAAGAACCCGTTAGACAAACTGCTAAAAAGTAGTTTATCGGGACTTTTTGTCTTATATTTGTAAAATGTATAAAATAAATAAATAAAAAAAAAAAAAAAAAAACCCAGTTATAAAAACTCAGTTAATTATACAAATAAGATAAATTAATAGGTAAAAATTTATATAAAATCACTCATTTAAATGATTCAATGGATAATTTTGAAACAGTTTAAATAAAAATTAGAAAAAATAAAACCAGAAACAGTTAGAAACAGAAAATTATAAAAATTATAAGTTTATTTAAATGACAATTAAAAAGAGGCAAGACAATAGACATAATTAGAGACCCAAATGATACATAATAAATTAGCACATATTTTTAAGCAATCGCAGAACATTTTTTTTAATCCATATAAATAATCGACAAAAATATCTACTTCAGCACACTCTATCTTATTATATAGTCGACACATTTGGGTCAGAGGGCTAAAATAGACGACATTAGTTTTAAATGTGTTCAGGTGAAACATATTATGGCGTCATAACGGGAATTGGGAACATTTGCTAATCAATATTGCTAAGACACAATGAAGTATCAAGTTGGCCGTGTATTATTTTATGTAAGCGTATTAGACCAGTCAATCACCTTTTGATTTTAAGAGTATTAATTATTCAAGTCGCATATCGTATGATCTAAGATGTTCATGTAATCCACATTTAAAAGATAAACAATCCTAGATTTTTTTTTAACTAATTCTACAATGTCTTAATATATGCAGTAATGTGGATTCCAAATAGTGCTTCCATATTCAACTTTACTTCTAATTAAGGCATTGTAAAGGGTTTGAATTGATAAGAGGATCTTTGAAAGGTTTACATATTTTAAATGATTATTTCCTTCGTTGAAATTCCTACCACCAGAATTAATGTGAAATGTGTTTTTTATTAAATTAACGAATGATTTTATTCTACAAATATAACATATTTGTTTATTATTTGTAGATTCCTTGAAACCAATTATACGCTCATGAGTGAAAACAGACTAAAACCTAACGGTTATAATATTCTGTCCCTTCAATTATTTATTCAGTTGATTTAACCTGACTCCTGACTCCAGCCATTTTGAGATAAAAACGTAGGCCAGTCTATAGAAACACAAATGTATTGTCACTTTTTTTATTTCATTCGAAATCTATTAGTGATGATTGGTGAATTTTTTTGTCAAGTCAATAACTGTAACTTTTTTATTTCATTCGACATCTATTTGTGATGATTGGTGAATTTTTCGTGCATCTTAAAAAGGTATTTGAGAATTTTTTTTACAGGTTGGTTTCGTAAAGCCTGACAAAAAATTAACCCCTTTTTACGCATTGTTTATTGTAATAACAAGGAAATTAAAAATTGATTTCACGGAACCAAGCGACGTGGAGTCTATGACGTCTATTCTCGTCGCAGGGGTGTAACTGATATGAAATTGGTGTGCCAAGATTCTAGTGGATGGCTTAAGTTTCACTTTAAAAATCCAAATTGATGTCAAAAATAACAACGAGAAAATGCATATTTTATTTTATTTTGTGAAGTTCGGGCGTAAATATCATTTTTTGCGATTATTATAAAAGAAACTGTATTTGCCACATTAAACAATAAAACTATATCCGAATAGTAGGAGAGTTTATAAGTAGGAGAGTTTGCACTTGAAAATGTTTTTCATAGACCTAAATTTTTTTTTCTAGGCTTTTTAAAAGACTTATTAAACAAAATAACCCATATTTTTAAAGGCCAAGATATGTTCTACACGCAGTATTTAATTGAAGCATCTGTACTTCTAAGTTATCAAATTTTCGAAACAAAAATACATGATTTTGTATGATTTTGCATTATTTCGCATTGCTTCGTCTCAATATTTAAGCACAACCGCCGTTAAATCAATGAAAGTTGTAAAAACTAGCTTTTCACATATTAATTTATCAATCGTCTGCTAAGCTACATTTATTTGTATTGCGTTTTGTGTTTTTATTGCGGTATCAGAAAAGATTGCCATGTTAGATTTTTCCATTAGCTCCACACAGAATGCCCTGAGGAAAATAATTTCCTCAGGACCTGCGTCGTCGTCATTTGAATTCATCTCTCCCATTGCGGTACGAGGCGATGGATCGAGAGAGTCCTGCTGGAGAGATAAAAAGGTCTTCCTCGAACAATCTCTGCAAAACTGGCCCGCCACACAATAGGTGGGCAGACGCATCCACCGCCAACATATAGACAATCCTCACCCCTATGAACCCGGACATCCCTGCAGTCACTGAATGTAGCAAACCACTTGGCGGACCTATTGAAGAGGTATTGGTTATCCAATGAGTGGTACCTGGGGCGGCGATCCCATACTAGCCTCCTGAATTGAATATCTAATAAGGTTACCACCACAGATTAGAGAAACCAAGGGAGAAACCAAAAATGCTGGTAACTGTCATGTATCTGTCGTACTATAGCTGTCACACGCTGATAGTTGGTGGGTCTGTCGCGTCACTTTATGTATAACCTTGATAACAGTGTCAATAAACGTCTTATACGTGAAATCGGCTTCCTGTTATTATGAATAAGCCCCAGATATTAAGGCACCGCAATCGGGCTAGAAAAGAAGAAGATGGAGAGATTTTATTTTTTTTACATGAGCTCCACACAGGAGGCCCTGAGGAAAATAATTTCCCTCAGGGCCTATGTCATCTTTGGGGATGCTGTGTGGAGGGTTTTTTTTAAGGAAAGGAAGGAGAGGAGAGTTCTGGGAATGAAAAGGGTTTAAGGGGTGGGTAGGAATTTGGGGTTCAGTATGTCCTGGTCATCCGCCTCCAAGACCTAGTCAAACCTCACCCCATGAACCCGGGCACCCCTGCTAAATCACCAAACGTAGCGAAACCACTTGGGGTGACCTATGGCAGAGGTGTTGGTTATCCAATAAAGGTTCCCGGGGCGGCGGTACCCATTCCCGCCTCCCAAATTAAAATTACGAATGTTAGAGGAGAGCGCTAACATTTATAGTGACAAAATCGACGTGAAAATTGCGAAAACGTTTAATAAAACATGATGTTAAAAAGAGTGAAGACTACTGCCATCTAGCGGCATATTTTTGTAGCATATTGTTAGTTGATATTGCATTTTACAGATTAGCGACGTAAGACTAAACTAAAACGAGATGTTAGACGGTAAAGTAGATCTCTGGTTTTTATATCGTATAATGTGTTATGGTGACACGAAAGTGTTGTTTATTTTGATTGTGTTGGGAAAAACATTCTTATAAATAGTCTGCTTTCTAGTTTAACTCTCTCTTAATTCGTGGATCTCCTATAAACAGCTAGCATTGTCTAGCAAGTGGTCAAAGTGACCAAATTTAGTGTTTTGTCGGGTTGGGACAAATTATTGTAACAAATGTGCTTGTGAATAAAACCAGGAATTCCTCCATTGAAACCAGATGTTTTTCCTTGACGTCCTTCTGCTGAATATCAATTTATAACATGGTCCTCCAGCCGCATCTACCTTACGAACGGATTAAGGCATTTTGAGGAAATAATAAAATGAACCAGCGAGCTATCCAAAAGATGAAAAGATGAAAAAATGAAGAACAAGGATCGACATCAATATAAGTATCCCTGCTATTCCTTCTATTCCGTGATTCGTGATCCGTGATCCGTATTCTAATCCCTGTTCAAACAAGTGCTATTTTTTGTGTGTCAATGTACTTATTTAAAAACAAAAAACTAACTATCCGCAGTGTAAATGCAAGTCATGCGAATTATTTTAGGTTAATTGTTTTAGAAGATGATTATTGTTAGATTCTGTCATTGTTCATAGCTTGAATTGGTTACTACTGTTTTCTACGCGATTATTGCAAAGAAATTATTTTTTTAAGGAACATTTTAGCATTTGTTGTGTTGAATTATTGTCAAACGTATAAAAAATGGATAATTTAAAATCGTTGATTAACAAACGCGGAGTGTTGAAAGGTAAACTCACGAGATTTGCGGATTCATTAAACGCATTATCAGTTAACGAAATTAAAATTCGCTATGCGAGAATTGAAAAAATAATTGATGATTTCGAAGAGGTCCAGGAACAAATCGAAAGTCTTCCGGATTCCAACGAAATTGATAATAATTTGCAAAGGGAGAATTTTGAAAATCAATATTATTCAACCTTGGCGACTGCTAAAGGAGCAATTCAGTCTGTAGAGACTCCCAAATTAGAAATCAAGTTACCCAACCTTCAGTTACGAGAATTTAACGGAGATCCCAAAAATTGGATTAATTTTCTAGAAACATTTAAGACATTAGTTCATAACAATACTGCCATAAGCAATGTACAGAAGTTTTATTATCTGCAATCCTGTTTAAAGGGGATTGCAGCAAAGATCATCGCCAATTTCGAGGTATCAGACCTGAATTATATATCGGCTTTTGAATTGTTGCAGCAGAGGTTTGCAAATTTGCGAACTACCGTACAAAGACACATCCAAGCTCTGTTTCAACTTAACCCATTGGCCACAAACCCCGACAGCCTGCCGGGTGTGCGACTCAGGTACTTAACCACAAACCCCGGCACGCTGACGGGCTAGAGTAGGTACGTCAAAAAACAGAAAACGAGCACAATAGTGACATTTTTTAATAAAATTTTAAATGCCGAACACTCTGTAGATAATTAATCATTAATTTCATAGAATTGGCAATAATATGTTTCTTATGTTTTTTCCCTGTTATTTGTGTTCCAAGTTTTGTATGCAGCCAGCCGCCATTTAATTTCTTCGAAATTGCGAGTGGTTCTAGGCTTTTGGTAGTGACCCTGAACGTCCCTGATTGCTTTGAGGACTATCATAGACAATTATTTTAATAGTTATTAGTATACATGTATATAAAAATCAAAAATTATTATTGTTCGATCTAAGAATCTTATGTTTTTTTGTAACTTTTTGAATAAAAATGTGGAAAAAAACAGACGAAAAAAAGGAAGGTTATATTTGTAACCTTATTTACACATATTTTAATATTTAAAAAAATATATTTTTTATGTTTTTCTTTACCTTAATCCAATATGTAAACAATTTTAAAGAAATTATTTAATTTGAATATACGGTTCAAAAGTAACAATAGATTTAGTACACCAATGCAGGTTTTCAATTTTTGGTACAAAATTAATTCAGTGGTGAAGGCCAACTTTTTAGCTCATTAATTCTGTGGCCAATGGGTTAAAGAGATGAAACATGAGGATCTAGTAGCCATGCGTTATCTGATTGATGAAACTAATGTAAATTTGAAAGCGTTGCAAAATTTAGGCTTGAAAATCGAACAATGGGATGCTTTAATTATATACGTAATTTCTAATAAATTGGATGCAAATTCTAGAAAGCATTGGGAACAAAACCCATTGCAGGATGAGCTACCTACATTACAGGAATTTCTTAAATGTTTGACCTCGCGTGCGCAAGTTTTGGAATTAATGTTAAATTCAGATTCGAAAAAAATTCCTACCTACCCGAAAGCAAGTGGTAGCAACAATAATCCCAAAAAGGAATCGGTATTTTTAGCTGCTACCCACAATAATTGTATTTGTTGTAATGACAAAGGGCATAAAATATATTTTTGTAAAAAATTTTTAAAATTAAATTCAGGAGAAAGAGCCAACGCAATAAGGAGGTACCGTGCCTGCTTCAAATGTTTGAGGTTAGGACATACGGCCCCATATTGCAAAATTAATTTAAAATGCAAGCATTGTGATAGCGAGAGCCACAATACGTTATTGCACAGGGAGATGCATCCGAGCGATGACTCCATGAATAAAGGTGAAGATCACCCAGGAGGTGACTGCCAAATGGATGCTGAATGAGTTTCAGTATCAAACCATTCAGCTTTAGCGAAGGCTGAAAAATCGACTGCTATCATTGGGGTAGTAGGTCACAATAATAAAGTGCATGAGGCAAGAGTCCTAATTGACTCTGGAGCTCAAGCCAATTTTATGTGCGAAAAGTTCGCAATGAAGTTAAATTTGAGATGCGAGAATATAAACAAGCCTGTGTTAGGTATACACAACAATGTTACCCATATAAAGAAACGTGTTGCGATAAAAATGAAATCTCTGAGGACAAATTATAATCAAAATATCACTTGTCTAATATTGCAGGAAATAACCACAAACCTACCTCAAGCAACAGTGGCCAGAAAAGACTTTAAGCTGCCGCCGGGATTACAAATGGCGGACCCAAATTTCAACGTAGCGGCGCCTATTGATATCCTGTTAGGCGCTGAGAGCTTTTGGGATATACTACAAGATGATCGGCTGAGATTGGATACCAGACCTACTCTTCAGAGGACTGAATTAGGCTGGGTTATATCGGGCCCGATCAACATTCATCAGAAAAAAAAGGCCAGTACCGCAATTTTGTAGTTTATCAATAAACACATTATCTAATCAGATAGAAAAATTTTGGAAAATGGAGGAGGTGAATTCTGCGAGATTTCAAAATCACGAGGAGAAGGCGTGTGAAGCAGATTTCGTCGCCACGCACTCTAGAGAGAGCGATGGTAGATACGTGGTAAGTCTGCCGCGCCGCCCATGTGTGAGTCAACTTGGTGACTCGTTAAACACAGCGGAAAAAAGATTTAAGAACCTAGAGAAGAGATTTTTAATAAATCCTGAATTGAAATTGCAATATGTACAATTTATGCAAGAATATGAGCAACTAGGTCATATGGAGTTATGTGATAAATGGAGAGGGGATGAGCAATCCTATTTTTTGCCGCATCACGCGGTCATAAAAGAAGCTAGCACCACGACGAAGGTGCGTGTAGTGTTTGATGGTTCGGCAAAGACGTCGACCGGAATATCCCTGAACGATGCTCTGATGGTGGGAGCTGTCATTCAAAAGGACTTATACAGCCATTTATTACGTTTCAGAATACATCGATACGTCATGACTGCGGACATCGAAAAAATGTACCGTCAAATCAACGTATGCGCAGAGGATCGCAGCCTTCAAAAGATTGTATGGCGCGAATCACAAGAAGAGGAACTCCGACATTACAAATTGAAGACATATGGGTTGGGACCTTCCTCCTTCCTAGCAACGAGATGTCTTCTACAAATCGGTATGGATAATCAAGTTAATTTCCCAGTAGCAAGTCAAGTCATAGAAAATGATTTTTATATGGACGATCTCTTGACTGGAGGGGATGACTTGGAAGTTTGTTTCAAGTTGAAGAAACAAATAAGTGATATCTTGCTGTCCGCAGGGATGACCCTGAGGAAGTGGAGATCAAATATTTTGGAATTGTCATCTGGGCGGAGCCAAGGTGAAATTGCCAAACAGGGCAATTGTGAAAAAATGATCACTGACAATTCCAAGAATGAAAAAATACTTGGATTAATTTGGAATAATGAATTAGATTACCCGTCGTATGAAATTACAAAGCCGTCAGGTAAAACTAAGAGTAAGCGTCAATTATTATTGTGCATAGCTTCCACCTTTGATCCAACGCAGTGGCGGCACGTATCATCGTCAAAAAATGCAGAGGATATACTGTCCCGAGGTACCACAGCTGAAAGGTTAGTCAGCACTTCAATATGGTGGAAGGGGCCAAGCTGGTTGACGGAAGATGTCAGCACTTGGCCAGTATCCAAGATGTCATGTTTGGATCCCCCGGAAATAAAAAGTAAAAATGTACTACTGGTAATTGATACTCAAGAATGGGATATTTTCGAAAAATTCTTATCGCTAACCAAATTGAAAGGAGTAATCGCTCAAGCGTTAAGATTTATAAATAATTATTGTAACCCTAAGCATAAAACGTATGGCAGTAGATTGAAAACTCTCAATCTCTGTTTAATGGAAGTTTTAATTTGTGCAAGTGGAAGATTAAAATTAGCTACTTATTTATATTGGCAGATATTTGGGAGAAACAATGTTAAGCGTATCCTACATAAGTGTGTTGTATGTTTTAGATACCGACTTCAGGTTTGCCGGCAGATCCTGGGAAACATTCCAGTTGAGAGAATCACTCCCAGTCGACCGTTCTCTGTCATGGACGTCGACTATGCCGGACGGATAGACACGAAGGCTGGAGCGCTGAGAAAATCTCCGCTCCTTAAATCGTATCTTTGCATATTTGTTTATTTTTCTACCAAAGCGGTTCATTTGGAACTAGTAACAGATTTGTCAAGCGATGCTTTTTTAAATTGTTTAAAGAGGTTCATTGCCCGTAGGGGGCAACCGGAAAAAATATTTTCTGACAATGCAACCACCTTCAGAGGAGCTTCCAATAAGCTCAAAGAACTATATGCCAGTCTAAGATTGAACAATGACAAAATCCATAGGTTTTTAGCTGATAAGGGAATATCTTGGAGTTTCATACCGCCTAGGGCGCCGAACCACGGGGGGCTGTGGGAGGCCGCCGTCAAGTCCACCAAGTTTCATTTATATCGAATTACTAAAAATAACCCATTGCAGTTTGAATTATTGTATACTTTGCTTTGTCAGATAGAGGCTTGTTTGAACTCCCGTCCCTTAACTTCCCTGTCTGATGATGTAGATGACCTTCTCCCTCTAACTCCCAACCATTTCCTCATGGGCAGGGATGCTTCGGTTATTCCCGAGTTGGATGTCCGCGAGCTCCCGGAGAACAGACTAAGCAAATATCAAAAATTAAACGCTCTAATTCAAAATTTCTGGTTCAGATGGAAACGAGATTACCTTGCTGAGCTGCAAAAACGGACCAAATGGCAGGCCAACAACCAAAAGGCCATAAAGAAGGACGATCTGGTAATCCTGATGGAAGACAATCTGCCTCCTGCATTATGGAAGATGGCGCGCATAGTAACTACTCATCCAGGCCCGGATGGAGTAGTGAGGGTAGTTACCCTCAAAACAGCACAAGGCACTTTTGTGAGACCCATCACAAAAATATGTTTGATGCCAATAGAATCAAACTTGGATCCAAATTTCCCGATCCGGTAAACCACGGACCTTCCCAAGGTCACAGCCTAACTGCAATTAGGGCTGAACCGATGCAACCAAACCACATCAATAATTATGGAGCATCGGTATTGGTGTTGTTGACACCACTGTATCCAGCCTGAAGCCACTGGGGCTTCAAGTCAACAACCGCGAGATGATCATCCTCGCTGCAGATCTAATGGTACTATCTGCTTACCAGGGCACGGCCGCCCCTTAATTTATGATGATCTACCCAAAATGATGACATACAGAAGTACATGCTGATGTACTTTTCTAAAACGATGACCACCCTGGACAAGATGGCCGAGCAGTCTACCCGGTGAAGTGTTCATTCGGTTTTTTGGCAGTGCCATGCCAGTGAAAGTTAATGAACTGATAATCAGTCAACAGCGAACTAACAATGTGTTGCTATTTGTGAATTGGTGTTAGTTAAAAAAAAAAAAAAAATATATATATATAATTGAAGTGAAAATTCTTCATAGAGACAATGAGACATTACTGATTTGTCAATTTTACAAAATTATTATTAATGTTGTGATTTTATTATTTTAATATTTAATTTTTTTGCACGATTTTTTAGAAATTTATAAATTTTTTAGGTTATTTTAATTGTTGGTTAGGTTCCCGGACCCTTCAAACTTAGATAGTTACACATCTTGTAAATTTTTAGTATATTGTGTGTGGATTTAGGAATTAGTAGTTTGATTTTAATTTCAAAAAAACTTAATGTTTTTTCTCATTCCCCGCCGGGCAGTATGTTAAAAAGAGTGAAGACTACTGCCATCTAGCGGCATATTTTTGTAGCATATTGTTAGTTGATATTGCATTTTACAGATTAGCGACGTAAGACTAAACTAAAACGAGATGTTAGACGGTAAAGTAGATCTCTGGTTTTTATATCGTATAATGTGTTATGGTGACACGAAAGTGTTGTTTATTTTGATTGTGTTGGGAAAAACATTCTTATAAATAGTCTGCTTTCTAGTTTAACTCTCTCTTAATTCGTGGATCTCCTATAAACAGCTAGCATTGTCTAGCAAGTGGTCAAAGTGACCAAATTTAGTGTTTTGTCGGGTCGGGACAAATTATTGTAACAAATGTGCTTGTGAATAAAACCAGGAATTCCTCCATTGAAACCAGATGTTTTTCCTTGACGTCCTTCTGCTGAATATCAATTTATAACACATGACTTGTTTGAAATAGAGAAAAAATCTCGCGGGCATTGTCTTAAACAGAATTTAAAGAAACACTTTGAATTTTTTCATACATATAACTTGTAAAATAACTGAAACAAACGTGTTTATAATAATTTTTGGAGCATACTTAGCGATTTTTTTCTATCGAGGGAATTTTATATAATTTGGGTTTCGGCGCGGGCAATGTCTAGATATTATCTTCAAGAATAACATTTATTTTTTAAAGAGCTTTAAAACTTAACGTGTTTAGGGGAGATATGTAAGAAATCGGTAGAAATTCAGGCTGCGGGCCCTTAAAGTAACGAAACAAGAAAATGCCCTAGCAGCCCTACTAGAGTCGAATTTGGTCAACGGATATGTGCTTGGTTATTACGTGATTATGAAACTTTTATCCAAATACAAGACTTTTGAAGGCGTGCCACGAATGAGAGGCTATCATTTCTTCAGTAGACAGTAGTTTAGTGTTTGGATATATCGGTAGTTAGAAACTAGTGATTTGTGTAAAACGTGTCATCATTATCAATCGCTTCTAACAATGTCCAGTTTGGAATTTCAATTCGTGAGGCGATATGTGACAAGCGTAGCCCATTATCGGGTAGCCAAGGAGTGATGGGTTGGACTATATTACCCGGCACACAGTAATATACGTCCTTAGATAATATTATCATTATTTATTTATTTTATTTATTTATTTAAGTTTTTATTCCAGCAGGACTGGGAGGGTAGTGCAATCCCAGTCTGCCATATTACATAAACTATAGTACAATATATTTTAAAGAGCAAATAAAAATCTAAAATAAATAAAATATGGTAGCGTATTAGGTTAGGTACCTAACGAAAACAAAAAAAATACCTTTATTTTCATGTAGACGTGAAAATAAATTACTTGATGTCTTAATCATTGATGTTTTATTTTTATTTTAATGAAAAGACAAATAACTTTGTTTACATCGCTTTTATTTATATTCAATCAACATGTTACGTGAACGATGTTCACATCATCAGGATCAAATGTATACTAAACTTATAAATTAAATATAGATGTGATGGCATTATTTATTTTAATGAAAAAACAAATAACTTTGCTTACATCACTTTTATTTATAAACAATCAACATGTTTTGTGAAGGATGTTCACATCATCAGGATCAAATGTATACTAAACTTAAAAATTTTTTTTTTTTTTTTTTTATTGTTTTTATTTCTTGCTATAGCAATCCCGATGAGTTACAGAACTCATTTTAGGACAGGAGGAACATACAAATCATGGGTGGGAGGTAATAGTTAAAATTTTACATAGGAATTTGGATATTAAAATATAAGATTCACATACAATGTAGAAGAAAAATAAAAGACAGGTTGAGTAGAATAAACAGCAATGGAAAACAATTAAAGAAAAGGGAACAAGGTTATACAGATATGGATGATTACAAACTTAATGGAAAAGAAAAGAAGAGAAAAGAGACAAGACAATTGAAACATGACAAGAAAATTACAAAGTTTCATCCTTATACATACTTAAAAAATATTCTTTTAAAGCATTACTCTGATTTTTTTTATTTTGCTGAATTCCCTTGTACATATCTGGTAGCGAATTATATAGTGTATAGGCAACATAGTTCAGAGATTTTATCCCATATTTTGTAGTGTGTGTTTGAGGTATGCGGATTTTATTGCTATTTCGAGTATTGTGAGTGTGGATGTCTTGATTGTAAAGTGGCTTGATGTTAGTGTGAGTTGATTGTTGGGTAATTTGTAGGATGGTGCTTGTGATTTCATGTTTAGGAAGGACTGTGATTGGAAGAATACCGGAAACTGAATAGATGTCTCTGACATGGGTGTCCCATGGAAGTCCAAAAACATTTCTGAGAGCTCGGTTTTGAACCACCTGCAGATCAGCTATCAATTTCTTTGAGGCAAATCCCCAGATACAGCAGAGATAAGAAAGGTGTGAATGTACCATGGCGTAGTACACTGATGTTAATAAAGGTACGGGTAGTAATCCTTGGAGTCTATAAAGTACACCAGTTATGGGTGTAATTTTCTCCTTTACATGATTTATGTGGAGATCCCACGAAAGTTGGGAATCTACGATCAGGCCCAGATATTTTGTGCTCATTTTCTTTTCGAGGCAGTTATCACCAACTTTGATATTGAGGCTGATATTTTTCTTGTTGCCAAAAAGTATATAATGAGTTTTTTTTACGTTAAGAGTTAGTTTGTTTATTCTTAACCAGCTTGTGAGTTTAGAAATATCAGCATTCATTTCCGTTTCAAGCTCCGCTAGGTTCAGTTTGTTGTAAAAAATTACTGTATCGTCCGCATAGAGTTGCAGAGTTCCTTTAATACCCCACTTTGTTATGTCATTCACATAGATAAGAAATAGCAACGGTCCAAGAATTGATCCCTGTGGCACTCCACATGTTATTTTACCCAACTCACTCGTTTCTCCTCCCAGTTCTACTGCCGAGAAGCGATTTGATAGGTAAGATCGGAGAAGTTCCAGAGGAGTACCAACAATACCCAAATGTTTCAGTTTTTCGATCAATACGTTATGATCCACCGTGTCAAACGCCTTCTTTAGATCAATAAATATTGCCGCCGTAAAATCCCCGTGATCAATATGTTTCTGTATATTTGATATAAAATCAAAAGCTGCACATTTAGTGTTAGATCGTCGTCTGAAACCGTATTGTTTTGACGTGAGAATTTTGTTGTGTTCGAGATATTTCAATAGTCTTTCTTTAATGATACATTCAAATATTTTAGAGATAGCTGGAAGTATAGAGATTGGACGATAATTTTGGACATTTTTTTTGCATTCGTCTTTATGAATAGGAATTATTTTAGCAATTTTTAGTTTGTCTGGAAAGATACCTTTTGATAGAGAGAGATTTATTAAGAATACAAGGTCATCTGCCAGTTCCTCCTTGCAATTTTTGAGAAGGAGAGAGGTTATCCCATCGGAACCAGCTGCCGCTTTGGACTTAAGGTTAGATATGACACGTAGGATTTCATTTTTATTTGTCCTGATCATGTTAAAAGATTGTTTTGCTTGAGGTTCCGTGTAGATCGTGTTCACATCAGTTTTTGAAGTTTTTATTACTGATGCTATACTTTCCCCAACTGAGAGAAAAAATGCGTTAAATGCAGTTGCAATCTCCTTTGGTCCCTTTACTTCTTCGACATTTATGACTAGAGATTTACAAGTTATTTTTGGGTTTCGCGAGCTATTTGAGAGAATGGAGTTGATTGTTTTCCAGGTTCGTTGTGGCTTATTCATGTTTTCATTAAGCAATTTTGTATAATACATAGATTTAATATATCTTCTGTAATTTGTGACAGTATTACGAGCTTTATTTTTTTCTATTGTCAAAGAAATACTTCCTTGATTTTGTTTCCAAAGTTTAAATATGCTATTTCGTTCTTTAATAAGTGAATCGAGTTGGGCATCAAACCATGGAGTATTGTTCAGTCTTTTGTCTCCTATATTAGTTTTTACTTTTGTTTTGCATGAATTTACAGCATTTTGAAGATAGTCAGCGAAATTATTATAATTTTGGTTTACGTCGTCAGACGAATGGGTAAATTTACAAGTTTTAAGTGACGTATTTAATTTTTGATAATTTATTTTGTAAGCGTTTGAGAGGTTTTTTGGGGATCTGTTATTGGGGAGGTTTTTCAGAGAGTTTTCGTAATCCAATATCAGTATATTATGGTCACTAAGGGGATCATCAATATTTGAAATTATCCCAGAAACATTTGTTCTATTTGTGATAATATAGATTACATACGGGAGGAAAGGGTAGAAGGAGTGGGAAGGCGTAAGAAGGGGAAAGGGGTAAGAGTGGGGGATTCCTCCCTTTCCTCCCATATGTAATCCTTCTTACTTATCCCTTCCCCCTACTTCTACTCTTTCCTCCCATATGTAATCTACATTTAATTTTTTCAGTTCAGTATACATTTGATCCTAATGATGTGAACATCGTTCAGGTAACATGTTGATTGTAGATAAACAAAGTTATTTTTCTTTTCATTAAAATAAATAATGCCATCACAAAGTGAAAACCTTTCCGAAGAAGTTTTATAAAAAAAAAAAAATATTTGCATATTTTTTTATTTGATATTCAATAATGCTGTAGTGTTATTTAAAATTATAATTTGTTAATAAATAAAATAAATGCAATCATTATAAGAAGAATTTTCCAACAAATATAAGTAATCTCTATACAAAGGCGCTTTTTCATTAAAATATATTTTGTTATTGAGACCGATGCTGATATTATATACCTTTCTGCCGATTTTTACAACAGTCTGCGGTAAACGTTCTAGTAAAAATCCACTCGCTTTCCCGGGACCACAATACGGTCATCCACGTAAATACCTTATAGCTTCGATTTCGATTTTTTTTTATTATCATTTTATGTTCAGTTATTATTTTTTTTTGCTTCTATTAGTATGAACATTGTCAGTGTGTTGATGAAGTTTGATTACTCCCCTTCACTTCGCCAAACATGGCGGCGAACACTTCGCGTAAGTGAATTATTTTAATTTTGTATTTTGTTATTTTTTTTTTTTACAGAGATACCTCGCAGCCGCAGCTGCTCACGTCTGGAGCCAGTTAGACTATGGCATCCCCAATTGGGGTATGTTGTGTAACAGAAGGAAGTGGGGATGGGAATGAGATAGGGAAGAGGAAGGTAGGGAAATACCTGGCTATTCAGATCTGGTAACCAAACACGGCTAATGTTATTTCAAGCAACGTTTCAATTCTGAATGGTGGTCTTACACGAGGGCGATACTGTGAGTTTCTTCCACTCTGGATTTGTTTGTTATATTTATAATATTTGTTTATAATATTAACAAATATCTTCAGACATAACATAATCTCTAAATAAAAATGAGTAAATAATAATTTGTTTTTTATTTTCGAGATTTTATTAATAAAGTTTCCTTATTAATTGGTATCAAAAACATAAGAATTGAAAAATAACAACCTTCGACATCAATTATTTGCGCCTTGTCAATGAAATAAAGCTACGCTCTATCCCGACAGAATATTTGTGTGAACATTTGATAAACATAATAATATTTTTAACTTTTAATCATTTTTAAATACAGTCTGTGTTTTTTATCTTATTTCAAGATGATTTAATACTTGATATTTTGTAGATTTAACCCATTGGATGAAAAATTTCATCACATAAACTTTCTATTATATAAATATTTTTTTGTAAGGATTTCGGGTAGCTCATATGACAAGGTGAGTTTGAATGAGGCATAGGAATTGTAAATTAAAAAACTTATGTACCCGCCTCGGAACAGACTTAGTCTAGTGAGGCGGGCTACTAACTTGTTTGTGTAAGATATTATTATTACAATAAACGCCCGGGTTGCCGGCATTAAAAAAAAACTACATTTATATTCATATTCTGAACTGATCCTACAAACAAAACGATTTAATTTCTCTTAATACTTATTTTTCAATGAAATTAAGCATTTGTTCAATCTCAGAAAAAAATTTAAATAAATGGTTATAGAGAGAATGTCCGGACGAGCATATTCTAGCGTGCATCACGGGGCTATCGACGAGCACTTCTGTATAGAAATGCCTACAAAAATGATCGTCGTTCGACCTGTAACATCATGCTCGCCCGGAGATGCTCGCACGGACATGCTCGCCCATAAAAACTAGGCTGTAGAGAACACTCTATATACATTTAATTTCAGAAATAATAAGAAGCAGCATAATATCCAAGTACACGGCGGGGGTGATAAATTTTGTCGAAAGCGAACACTTATTCAAAATTTCACAAATCAAAAGGGGAACATTCCCAAACATTTTATGGGGAATATTCTCAAGAAGCAAGTTGGAAAACTTGAGAAGTTAACTTATCCTCACGGACAATACAGGGCTACACAATGGCGTTGTTATGCCATTGTTATAGCGGAGAGGGTTCACGAAACTTCTAACTATGATCTGCTGATATGAGTCCCTCTCAAACTATCTTCTTTCCCCTAACTTCACCCTCTTAAAACACTTTACGACGCCTCCCAACCTGTTCCCGAGGACTCACCTTTATACCATAGTTCATAGTAGATCTGGACCATCGTTAAACGTTGATGAAAAGTAAAGCGACCCGAAAAATAAAATCTTAAGTGCCTACGCAAAGCGAACAAATTCGCGCATAAGTAGGTCACATCAAAATCATTTACGCAATGTTTTTACTTACTTAACCCCTCAAGCCTTGGAAGACATTACTGTCAGTAAACACTCATATTCCGTTGGAGCCTCTGAAGGACTGATCTGACAAAGTAGGTATAGTATACGAGCATAATACGGAAAATGTGATTTGTTCGTCGATTGAAAGAGAAATAATCACTCGTCTCTTATAATAACTATAATAATATGTATATATTATATTAATGTTTATATATTATGTTTTTTTTACATTAGTTCCACACAAGAGACCCTGAGGAAAATAATTTCCCTCAGGGCCTATGTCATCTTAGGGGATGCTGTGTGGAGGGTTTTTTTTTTAACGAAGGGAAGGATAGTAAGTTCTGGGAAGGAAAAGGGTATGAGGGGTGGTGGTAGGAATCTGGGGGTCAGTGTCCAGGAGTGAAGGATGTATGAATACATACCTTCAACTGCGGTGCAAGGCAGTAGGTCGAAAGATTCTGGAAAGGATAAAAGACCTCCATCAATCAGTCTCTCTCTCTGCCCACCATGCAGCAGGTGGGCTCACGCATCGGCCGCCAAGACTTGGACAAACCTCACCCCATGTACCCGGGCACCCCTGCTAAGTCACCAAACGTAGCGAACCACTTGGGGTGACCTATGGCAGAGGTGTTGGTTACCCAATAAATGGTTCCCGGGGCGGCGGTACCCATACCCGTCTCCCAAATTGTGAGGCGGTATGGTATGTTTAGTGTAATTTCGTTTCATTTTTTATATTAAAATTTTATTATTTAAGAATGTCAATGCTTATTTCGGATACAAACTTAAACTACAAAGATATAAACCACAAAAAATACTTATCACGAAGCTAATTTTAACTATTTCTAAAATAGTTTTTTTGCGACAACCTCATAAATACGAATATTTTAAGGACTAAAGCTTTAATTTTGACCTCGGAAAGTAAAGGAAAATCATTTTACTTTTACGCCGGCCACTGCCGATTGCCGGTAAGCAACAAACTTTAATCATTTTAGTTTTAAAATTAATATATTTAATTAAATGAAGACAATATTAGAGAAACTCAATCGAAAATCTGGAAACAGAAAAATCAGAAAAAGATAAATGCACCTCTGGGTCTCGAATCCAAGCACATTTGCCCGGAAAGCAAAGGATCCGAGTCCCAGAGGTACAAATATCTTTTTCTTTTTCCAGATTTTTGATTGAGTTTCGTTAATATTGTCTTCATTTAATTACATCTTTTTTGAGGTTTTACTCATAAAGATAAAAAATATTAATATATTTAAACCGTACAAATTCACGATAATATAATATAAATTCTATAAAAAATATTATTAAACAATTATTATACACAATGTTAACATACCAATACGGTAGAAATTAAATAAAAATTATAATGAGGGTAAAACAAAATGTAAACTTATGACATTAATCCTAATAACTGCCATATTTCCCAACATCTGCGGAACCTTCATTGGCTTAAGTGTCCTGAGAGAATCCAATTCAAACTCTGCTGCATGGTTTTTAAGGCAACACACGACATGGCGCCACCCTACCTGTCAGAACTGTGTATTCCAAACGATGTCAACACTAGGCAAGCAACCCTTCGATCAGCATCTTCAACAGCCATAGGTAGACTCTCAGTACCTATGCGCAATCCCAATACCAATTTCGGAGACCGGGCTTTTGCTGTGGCAGGCCCAATAGCTTGGAACAAACTCCCTTCACATTTGCGAAAGACCGACAGCACATCTGAGTTCAGAGCAAAGCTCAAAACTCACCTTTTCGCATTATCATATCCAGATAAATAACTGTATTTTTTCAGTAGTATTTCACTACTCACTCCATGGGAATTACCTGGTTTTTTCACAATTTTTTACAATTTATTATACAATATATTTACTTTTTTCATATTATTTTCCATGACTTATACTGACAGCACGAGCAGTAATCATAACAATAGGTGTTTATAAATGTAAATAAGTATGTTAGTCGTAAATAACTAATTGTAAGACTGTTTGATGGAAGTATGAACGCCCTCTAGCTTTTGTTTTTGTGCACTGTCAGTTCTACCTACATTGTTTGTGCACTGTCATTTACGATCTTTTACGTTGTCTAATTATAAAATAAATAGTTCTAAAGTCTTAACTGCCTTTTCTTACATTTCATCAGGTTATGGGCCGCCCCAACCCTGCCGTTTACAGTTTTTTTTGTGTTTTGAGTAGTAAATAAAAAGTAAAAATAGTGAAAACTGCGAGTATAACCTCACTTTGGTTACCGCGCTCGCGAGTGATTTTTTCTTTTGAGACATCTATTACTTACTGTTGAATGTTTAAATATAAATATGGCTGGAAATAATTCGATGATGTCGATTGAGAAGTTGACTGGTCGTGACAATTGGGCAAGTTGGAGTTTTGCGGTCAAAGCATACTTAGAGCACGAAGATTTATATTGTTGTATTTTGAAAGAACCAGTGGCTACAGATTCTAATTCAGTTAAACAAGACATCAAAGCCAAGTCAAAGTTAATATTATTAGTAGACCCAATTTTATATGTACACATTCAAGAAGCCGAAAATGCAAAACAGGTATGGGAAAATTTGGCAAAGGCATTCGAGGACAGTGGATTGACTCGAAAAGTGGGTTTATTAAAAGAACTCATTAACACCAATGTAGAAAGTAGCATTTCAGTCGAAGACTAGGTAAACAAAATTATGACAGCCGCGCAAAAGTTAAGGAATATAAAATTCCATGTGGACGATGAGTGGTTGGGCACATTAATGCTGGCAGGTTTGCCAGAAATATATAGGCCCATGATAATGGGCTTAGAAAGTTCCGGTATAAAGATTAGTGCTGATTTAGTAAAAAACAAATTACTACAGGAAGTAAAGACATCAGACACTACCGCACTTTATACAAACACAAAAAATAATCAGCCCAAAAGTATTAAGAAAGGCTTAAGATGTTTTAATTGTAACAAGTACGGACATCTCAGTAAAAATTGTTGGCATAAGAAGACAAGTGATAATAATAAAAAACAGATAAAAATACAGGGTATGTTGCAGCCTTTTCAGCATCTACAACAAACGACTCTCATTCTTGGCATATTGATTCAGGGGCATCTATGCATATGACCATGCACCGTGACTGGCTCACTGATATCACTCCCTCTTCTGTGCCGAGCATCAGAATTGCTAATAACAAAGTATTAAAGGTTGAATGCTGCGGTAATGTATGTATCAAAATAAATGCAAACAATGGCAGCACCGATTCAATACAGATGAGGAATGTTTTATATGTACCAGAATTAAAAACAAATTGGTTGTCAGTTAGCAAAATAATTAAAGGTGGATGCAGAGTAATATTTATCGAACATGGCTGTCAAATTTACAATCCGAGTAACAAGTTAGTTGCAAAGGCCGAATTAATTAATGACACATATCTGTTAAATACTTGTGATAATCAAAATATGCAAGTCATGATGGCTAAGACTGATGATGATACTTATCTATGGCACCAGAGGATGGGTCACTTAAATTTCATTAGCCTTAATAAAATACCTAACTGTACAGAAGGTGTAAACCTGCTGTCACCAAGAACAGAAAATTCCATTTGTGTTACCTGTCTTGAAGGCAAGCAAACGAGAAAACCGTTCCCCACTGAAGGCTCCCGTGCAACCAGCCTGCTAGAGCTTATTCACAGTGACGTGTGTGGACCTATGAAGCACACTTCAATTGGAGGGGCAAGGTATTTTGTAACCTTTATTGATGGTTTTTTCTCGGAGAGTACATGTATATTTTATTAAGAATAAGAATGAAGTATTTGAAAAATTTGTGGAATTTAAGAATAGAGTAGAAAATGAGTTAAGTACAAAAATTAAAATTTTGAGAAGCGATAATGGAACTGAATACAAATATAAAACTTTTGAAGCCTACTTAAAAAAACATGGAATACTGCACCAGACATCTAATTCATACACACCAGAGCAAAACGGCCTCAGTGAAAGAATGAATAGAACTTTAATAGAGCGAGCTAAATGCATGATTTTAAATGCTGAGTTGCAGGTCACATTCTGGGCAGAAGCGGTAGCTACAGCAGCATATATCGTTAACCGTTCTCCCACCTGTACCTTATCCGATGTGACGCCCTATGAAGTATGGACTGGTAAGAAACCAAATCTAAATCACATGAGAAACTTTGGATGTCCTGCAATGGTGCATATTCCTAAAGAAAAAAGAACTAAGCTTGATGTGAAGTCACGTAAGTTAATTTTTGTTGGCTACAGCGACAGTACCAAAGGTTACCGATTTATAGATCCTGAAACAAAAAAAGGAGTCCTGAGTAGAGATGTTGTATTCCTAGAAGCTTCTATTAAAAGAAATAAAGTGGACAATGTACCTGAAAAAGAAAAAGAAATTTGTAAAAAAGACATAGAGATAGAATAAAATTCAAAGGAAAGGTATGATGAAGTAAAAGAAAAGAATTCTGTTTACTTACCTTTGTATGATGAACTCGAAGAACCAGTGGAAAGAAATATTGATGATGAAATTAATGACAGAAGAGAAACACAGGCTGAATCACAAAGTATTTATATTTCAGATGATTCTGATCAATATGAGGACGTTAATGATGACACATACGTACCAGACAGGACAGTTGACTCTCCACTGGAATCTAATATGACTCTGAGATCGCTGCCGAGGAGAATGAGATGTCAAAATAATGATGGAAATGATATTCATCCAGGTTCCTCATCCTTAATGTGTCAAAGTTCTGAGTCAACTATTAATTTACTAAACAGTGATCCACAAAGTCTACAAGAAGCTCTTAACAGTGAAAAGGCTGATGATTGGAAGAGAGCTATGGCGGAAGAATATCAGTCATTAATAAAAAATAATACATGGACACTGGTTGACTTAACAGAAGGAAAATCAGTAATTCCCAGCAGATGGGTATATAAAACTAAGATGGATGGCAATGGATCTATTACACGCTATAAAGCTAGACTGGTGATCAAAGGGTATAAACAAGTGAAGGGTATTGATTACAATGAGGTATACGCTCCAGTAGTCCGTTATACTTCCATAAGATACTTGATTGGTCTTGCTGTCAAATATCGACTTGAAATACACCAAATGGACGCAGTCACAGCATTTCTACAGGGTGACATTGATGAAGAAATTTACATGTCCTTACCACCTGGCTATGAAGATGAAAATAAAGTATGTAGACTGAACAAGTCAATATACGGACTTAAACAAGCGAGCAGACAGTGGAATAAAAAATTAAACACTGCTCTGTTAGAAATTGGAATGACTTGTTCAAACATAGATCCATGCGTTTACTACCGTATTTTGAATGAAAATGATATGCTTTTTATAGCAGTATATGTAGATGATATAATTTACTTATTTAATAATGAAGAGACCTCACGTATCATAAAATTGAAGTTAAAAGAAAAATTCTGCATGAAGGATTTAGGAACAGCCAAACATTGCATTGGTTTTAGAATTTCACAAGATGAAAATGTTGATGAGATCTCTATTGATCAATCTATTTACATAAAGATGATGCTTACACGATTTGGAATGAACGATTGTAAGCCAAAGTGGACTCCCGCTGATGCTAATGTTAAAATAAAGAAGGCTGAAAGTCAACAAGAAATTTTAAATAACATTCCATATCAAGAAATAATTGGCTGCTTGTTGTACTTGTCACAGGGAACTCGTCCAGACATTACCTATGTAATAAATTCTCTGAGTAGATATAATAGTCAACCTACTAATGAACATTGGATGGCTCTGAAACGAGTCATGAAATACCTGAAAGCTACAATGAATATGAAACTGGTTTATAAACGGAATTTTAATGAAAAAATTTCAGGCTATTGCGATTCAGATTAGGCAAATGACATTGAAGATAGAAAATCCTGCACAGGATACATATTTTTATTTCAGGGTGCCGCAATAAGCTGGAATTCCAAGAAACAGCAGACCATAGCCCTTTCTACAATTGAGGCTGAATATATGGCTCTATCGTCGGCTATTCAGGAAGCTCTTTGGTTGAAACAACTGGCAGACGAGTTTCAACCTGAACTTAAAGGTACACCTATAACCCTTTACTGTGATAATCAGAGTGCGATTAGTCTTTCAGGAAATGCTGTTTACCACGCGCGCAGTAAACATATAGACGTCCGCTATCACTTTGTGCGCGAGAAAGTCGCTGCCAAACAAATCATGGTTCAATATAGATGCACTGGAGATATGGTCGCAGATATTTTGATGAAAGCACTCCACCGACCGAAGCATGAAAACTTCACCTCATCAATGGGTTTAATTTTAAAGCGTGTGCGTTCAGGAGAGGATGATGGAAGTATGAACGCCATCTAGCTTTTGTTTTTGTGCACTGTCAGTTCTACCTACATTGTTTGTGCACTGTCATTTACGATCTTTTACGTTGTCTAATTATAAAATAAATAGTTCTAAAGTCTTAACTGCCTTTTCTTACATTTCATCACTGTTGCAAGTCGCCACACGATTAGAGCAGTAACAATACTGCTCTGTTCGTATTATGACTTGCAAGTGCAAACTTGGTTATAAAAATAGGTTTATTTCTAAGTCACTAGTGATATAAGTCTTAGTTGTAAGTAATTTATCAATCTTAGTTGTAAGCCACTTGTAGTATATAGGTATAGATTAAATGTATAAATGAATGTTTAAAGCGCCCTTGAGGTGATTTTCTCACGAAAATGGCGCTATAGAAGTTATCCAATTATTATTATTAAAAAAATATGTGAAATGCTTTTTGGTGAGTTTTTTTGTTTCCATTAAAAATATATAATACTTCTGCGTATTGGTTACCTTAAAATGTGTGTACGTCATTCGAGAGTTTATATTTATTATAGTTTATAACGAATTTGTTTTATTGATATTGGCGTTACTGTTGCATTGAAAGATATTTTTTATACAAGGAAGCAATATCTTGGTAGCTTCACATTATAGCAAAAAAAAGAAATTATCCAAAAGCTGTTCCCAAAGATAATATTACTTCTCTCTCTCTTCATATATCTGTACTCAAGTTAGTTTATATTAATACAGTCCTGGAGACGGTTAGTTATAACCAAAACTAGTTGACTAGTGTGTGTTATAAATAAAGTGGTGTAAAATTTTAGTGGTTTTAATTGGTTCCATGACAGTTGATTTCTTTTTTTAAAATTTAAAACAAAATATCTAAGTACTCCAAGTTATTGAGTCACAAGCCTACTCCATTTTTATTTGGGACTATACCGGGAAGAGAATGGTCTGTGTTAATTATGTTTTCAGTAAATTCTGAAAAATCTTCACTTATTAAACATTATGTTTACATTTAGCCTAGTGTTTACATTTCTCGCTGTTTTACGTACGTAGATAACCGGGAAATCACTGCAAATAAGTTTGTAAGTGTTAGTTGGCAATTACGTATTTCCTCATTTTCCATACAATTTGTTCAAAGTTTGCCTAAATTATTATTAGCATAGAAAGCCGGCAAGATTTTCGATGGGAGTTTTGCTGTGCATAAAGAAGAAAATTTACTGTCTAAAGGAAATTGTCTCTAAAAAATAATGTAAGCAGTAATTCAAAGATCTCGCTGGAGGAAGTAGAATTTGGAAATCGACTGGAATGCCGCCGAAGCCGTGGAATACTTTCAGGTAAACATAATTTCTGCTTGTTTATGTTGAAACTCTGGAATCACGATCATAATACAAGGAATATTGCTTTAAGTTGCCTAACAAAGTTATTGTGATGTATTTTATGGGCAGCTCGTTGAAAAGTAGAGACATTAAAAAGCTTTTCCGGTTTAAACCGGTGGCGCTTCCCCCTTCTTTCTCTCCTTCACAAACTGTTCATATTTTTTTTTACATTAACTCCACACAGAAGGTCCTGAGGAAAATAATTTTCCTCGGGGCCTATTCCATCTTTAAAGATGCTGTGTGGCAGGTCTTTGTGAGGAGAGGAAGGAGTGAACATGGTTCTTGAAAAGACCTACTACAACATGTTGTAGGAGGGAGGAAACATGGAGGCCGGCAAATCGTTCCACAGCCGAGCCGTTGAACTCAAGAACGAATCATAGACACGAACCGTTCTCATGTGACTCCCGACTACGCACCGGTGCCGAGGGGATCAATGACGCTATTACCTCGGAACATCGACAGCATTCCTCGCTAGGAAAATATTCCTACTTGACGCCTGTACTCTAAAGATTGCAATCCGATTGTTAAGATAGGAGAATCTATCAAACGAACCGCACGTTTCTGTACAGAGTCAAGGGTTTTTTCAGGTGTTTTGTGGCTCCAGACCAGAGGTCACTGCCAAATTTAACCTTGGGGTTTGAGATTTGTTGAAATTTGTTCAGGGTTAGCAGGTGTGTACTATTAAAGTATCTGCTGGCCCTGTACAGTACGCCCTTGGTACGCCCAGTTTCTAAGAGGCTAACTTAAATCTGGTTCAGATGGAGCCCCCGTACCTGAGCTGAGCTGGGTACTAAAAGAAAACCATAACCTTTACTCCATGTAATAAAATATTCAATGATTATGTTTCATTTTAAAGGTCACAATTAGAATCATCCCATGCAAGAGAACCTTAGGACTTTGTGTATTTGTATACATAAACAATAATGAGTTATTTCCTTGCAAAGCATCACTGATAAACACATTTTGACGTGCCTATTTTCAATTAGAGTGACGACAAGCTTACTTCTATAGGTTGATCAAATTGGAATAATCGAAATGTTTTAACAATCATAATAAAAATAATCTTTATTATCTTTAGCTGTTTAGCTTACATCGTCGTGTGTGTTAATAATAATTTGAGAAACATTTGTACGTAGTAACAACTTTTGGCAAACATCATAAAAATTTTAATATTTTTAATTAAATTGTATTCAATCACTAAACAACATCAGTATTTGAGGAAGGCAAACTTCCTTCATTCTTTTAATGTAATTAATTTAAACATGTTTTCAATCAGTATTTTAATGAAGTTGGACTTCACATCGAGCAAACTTTACAGAGAAAAATTCTATTCACAATGAGAAAAACTAATACCACAAGTATGTACAAGCTTTACAATAATACACAATTTCATGTATTATGTAGGTAGCTTTATTTAGCACAATTTGATTTGGGTTGAATTATTGACATTTATTCTCAATTTTAGAAGCGGACATGGCACCGCCGCCCGGGGAACCATTTATTGGATAACCAACACCTCTACCATAGGTCACCTCAAGTAGTTCGCTACATTTTGTGACTTAGCAAGGATGCCCTGGTTTATGGGGTGAATTTTGTCCGGATATTGGTGGCAGACGCATCTGCCCAACTGTGTGGTAAGCCGGATTGGGAGAGACTGGTTGAGGGAGGCATTTAAATCTCTCCAACAGGACTCTCTGGGAACATCGCCTTACCGCAGTGGGAGGGATGGATTCATATGCCCTGACCCCCAGATTCCTACCAACCCCTTAAACCTTTTTCTTTCCCAGAACTTCCTCTTCTTACTTTCTTAAAATACCCTCCACATTTCATCCCCAAAGATGACATAGGTTTTGAGGTGATTTTTTTGTGGAGCTAATGTAATTTTTTTTTTTACATTTTATGGACTTCAATACATTTTTCCAGCATGCTACATGAACAAATAATGCATACCAGTTCTAAGGCTTCCATTACAGAAACTTTATATCGCGTAGCATTTTTCATTTTCATTGCGGAAACGACTGCATGAGTCATGTCACTATAGGCAAAGGTTCAGCAGAAAGGACTGTACATCTAACAAACCTCACAGAGAAAAATTCCATTCACCACAGGGTTGGTTGCGTGCAGAAAAACTAATGCAACGAGTAATAACCTTTACAATAACCCATGATTACACAATGCACACGTAGAATTAGTATTTATCTTCATTATTAGAATTATTATTAATTACAATTAGTGATGTGGTGTGAACTCCTTTGTTGAGAGCAGGCGCCGATTGTAGGGGCGTGTAAATAGCCCCTGACACGAGGGAATGACTACCCTATGTAAATTAACGAAAATTGAATTCTTCCCTATGTGACACAAAAACAGTTGACCCAGCAATTCCAAATTCCAAAGTGAAAACAAACAATACTCACTCAGAGAATGCAGCTCATCCACGATGTCCAACACAAAAAACACTTCTTTTCATTAAAAAATATCAAGGCGGTGTTGCATAATCTTAACAGATGTTTCGCACAGCAAGGAAGTTTCAACAATGAATAAATTTGCATATTAATAATACGTGCCAAAAAATCTTGTACAACAATAATTCAATTATGGGATGAATTATTCTTATGACTGACTAGGAGAGACATCTCTTGGCTTTGACTCACACTCCCGTCGATTTACAGAGGTAAGGAAATGCATGAATATACTGAATTCAGCACCGATTCACAGAGGTAAGGAAATGCATGAATATACTGAATTTCAAGTCACATAGGTAAATTCAATACAATACAAACACCATAGATGGCGCCCTCATGGTCTCATAGCATAAATTATTAATTGATTAAGAAAATGGATCCAAATATATTTATGGCGCGTATCCATATTCCCCGCCTTGGAAGTTCGTAGAGCTTACAAAAGAAAGAGTATAAAAATACAAATGAAACAAGAAATGAAATAGAAATAAAGTGACTGTATTCACTGGTAATATTCAGGAATGACACGCATTGGAAATTCGCAGAATCTCACAAAATAAAGAAAAATAACTAAAAAATACAATGTAATAAAGTTCATATTTTGGTAGAAAGCAGTCACTTTGTGGTTTGACATATTAATTAAAGGAAAACAATCACTTTGTTTGTAACCACGATTTATTGATTTAATTTTTATTTACCGACCGGTTTCGCTTAATACAAGCATCTTCAGGGTATAAATTAAAACTGATGAAAAAATACATTGTGTGAGCTTATATATACATACAGAGACAAAACATAATATAAAGTAAGAGTGAGAGAGTGTAATTAACATCCTACATAGTGATAGAGAGAAAGAGACGGGTATATCTAATGAATAATTACATTATATCTACCGGGACAAAACGTCATTTTAAGAGGTGATTAAGGAATAAAGTGGCTACGGGTTTTTTTAGTTTATGGGAAATATTCCTAATATCGGACTGTTGGACACATTTAACTGATTATTAAGGATTTGGGTTTTTGTTTTAACGGCTTTCTTTATTTCGATTGCTTCTAAATTATTAAGCCTGTTACCATGACCATTTCTGTGTAAAATCTTAACACCGGTGTTTTGATTGAAGGTATGATCTTTATCAATAAGGTGATTAGCGAATTCCGAAAATCCATTATTATTTAAGCATCTAAGATGCTCTTTGATTCTAATATTGACATTACGTGTCGTTTTACCTACACAAAATGATGAACAATCATTACAATCTAATTTATATATTCCGGAATGACTTAGTTTTTCGTCCTTATCTTTCAAATTAATTAAAACTTCCCTAAATTATTGTTTGTGTAAAATGCCGGTCTTATTTCGGGAGGTAGATTTTTTACACTGCAGGAAGAGAACTGATTAATGAATAAAATACGACGCCATTGGTAACAAAGATTATTATTATTATTTATATTATTATGATTAGTAAATAAGAAATTCTTAGTGGCTATTTGTTTTTTTTTTTTATTTAAAATTGTATCAATGAGTTCGGCATTATAACCATTATTAACCGCGATTTTTTTAATTATTGCTAGTTCGTTGGAGAAATTAGTATTAGATAACGGTATTGTGACCAAACGATGAACCATTGAATGAAACGCGGAGTGTTTATGTGAAACAGGATGATTGGATGTGTTATGGATAACAACGTCGGTGTAGGTAGGCTTGCGAAAGATGTTAAAATTTATTTTATTATTTACGATAGATAAGGTGAGATCTAAAAAATTTAAAGTTGAATTAGTTCCTATCTCTAATGTGAATTTAATGTTTTGATGGTATGAATTTATAAAGATGAGGAAGGCATTTAATTGACGTTGAGTCCCTGTCCAAATACAGAAAACATCATTGACGTATCTCCGCCATAGTAAGACGTTTTTTACAAGGGGTGAGGCACTAGTTAAAATTTTGTTTTCTAAATTATTCATGAATATATCAGCAATTAAAGGACTTGTAGGAGACCCCATGGGAAGGCCTTCGATTTGCTGATATATAACACCATTGAATTAAAAATAATTTTGGTTAAGGCAAACATTATATGGATTCCTCAAAATCCATAAAAGTGATAAACCTATAAAACCAGTCGTTAGTTGCTGTGATGCCCCAAATTTTAAAATATCTTCTTTTATTACTAATGTTTTCCATAATTCCAATATTTTCTCCCCTAAATATACAATCAAAAATTCATTTTCACTAGTAGAAGAACTCAAAGATTTGGATCTCCCTAAAAATTGCAAACTCATATCGTTTGATGTGGTTAACTTATTCCCTAATGTTCCCGTAGAGGAGAGCAAATGTTTGATCTCTAATTTATTAAATACTTCTAATTTACCCAAAGATTTAGTGAATGATCTGACTTCACTATTTAATGTTTGCCTTAACCAAAATTATTTTTAATTCAATGGTGTTATATATCAGCAAATCGAAGGCCTTCCCATGGGGTCTCCTACAAGTCCTTTAATTGCTGATATATTCATGAATAATTTAGAAAACAAAATTTTAACTAGTGCCTCACCCCTTGTAAAAAACGTCTTACTATGGCGGAGATACGTCAATGATGTTTTCTGTATTTGGACAGGGACTCAACGTCAATTAAATGCCTTCCTCATCTTTATAAATTCATACCATCAAAACATTAAATTCACATTAGAGATGGGAACTAATTCAACTTTAAATTTTTTAGATCTCACCTTATCTATCGTAAATAATAAAATAAATTTTAACATCTTTCGCAAGCCTACCTACACCGACGTTGTTATCCATAACACATCCAATCATCCTGTTTCACATAAACACTCCGCGTTTCATTCAATGGTTCATCGTTTGGTCACAATACCGTTATCTAATACTAATTTCTCCAACGAACTAGCAATAATTAAAAAAATCGCGGTTAATAATGGTTATAATGCCGAACTCATTGATACAATTTTAAATAAAAAACAAAAACAAATAGCCACTAAGAATTTCTTATTTACTAATCATAATAATATAAATAATAATAATAATCTTTGTTACCAATGGCGTCGTATTTTATTCATTAATCAGTTCTCTTCCTGCAGTGTAAAAAATCTACCTCCCGAAATAAG
Source organism: Limnephilus marmoratus (assembly GCA_917880885.1). NCBI lineage: Eukaryota > Metazoa > Arthropoda > Insecta > Trichoptera > Limnephilidae > Limnephilus > Limnephilus marmoratus. Next base: position 57,503,508 of record OU862909.1, on the reverse strand, counting down.
ACCGGCATTTTACACAAACAATAATTTAGGGAAGTTTTTAATTGATTCGAAAGATAAGGACAAAAAACTAAGTCATTCCGGAATATATAAATTAGATTGTAATGATTGTTCATCTTTTATGTAGCTAAAACGACATGTAATGTCAATATTAGAATCAAAGAGCATCTTAGATGCTTAAATAATAATGGATTTTCGGAATTCGCTAATCACCTTATTGATAAAGATCATACCTTCAATCAAAACACCGGTGTTAAGATTTTACACATAAATGGTCATGGTAATAGGCTTAATAATTTAGAAGCACTCGAAATAAAGAAAGCCGTTAAAACAAAAACCCAAATCCTTAATAATCAGTTAAATGTGTCCAACAGTCCGATATTAGGAATATTTCCCATAAACTAAAAAAACCCGTAGCCACTTTATTCCTTAATCACCTGTTCAAATGACGTTTTGTCCCGGTAGATATAATATAATTATTCATTAGATATACCCGTCTCTTTCTCTCTATCACTATGTAGGATGTTAATTACACTCTCTCACTCTTACTTTATATTATGTTTTGTCTCTGTCTGTATGTATATATAAGCTCACACAATGTATTTTTTCATCAGTTTTAATTTATACCCTGAAGATGCTTGTATTAAGCGAAACCGGTCGGTAAATAAAAATTAAATCAATAAATCGTGGTTACAAACAAAGTGATTGTTTTCCTTTAATTAATAAAGTTCAATTGACCAAGATAACGGATATTAAGTAATGCCATGTCTGGGTCAGAGATCATTGAAACAATGACTAAAAACAAAAAATAAATAAATAAAAATAAACAAAAATAGATAAAATATAAAATTATTGCGTTGGAATGGGATATAATTTGACAACCGGACGTTTAAAAGAACCAAATCGTGTCTTTACCGTCGCAACGCGAACAATTTTATCCATTCCGGGATGGATTTCAGTTATCACGCCTAAAGGCCAATTTAACGGAGGGGAATCTTCCTGTCCCACTAGTACGACAGTTCCGATATCAATCGGATGATCAGAAGTAGTCCACTTCTGCCTGACTTGCAAGGTGTGCAGATACTCTGAACGCCACTTCTTCCAGAAGGACTGAACCATGCTCTCTAATAATTGCTTACGCTGAGTCAAATTGATTTTACCGTCTGCCAGGACAGAAGCAGGCAAGTACTGCAATGGTGTCGACATTAAAAAATGCGCAGGCGTAAGGACTTCTGGATAAGGGTCAGAAGACATAACTGTAAGTGGACGCGAATTCATTATGCACTCAATTTGAACTAGCACAGTCTGTAACTCCTCATAGGTGAGAAGCTGAGTTCCAATCACACGGTACAAGTGTGTCTTCATGCTCTTTATGTTTGACTCCCACATACCCCCAAAATGAGGCGCGCGTGGTGGAATCATTTTCCACTCTATACGACGCTTAGCGAGTTCGCGCTTTAATGAGGGCTCATATTCAGATTCAACCAAAAACTTGTAGAGGTCATCTAATTGTGCCTTCGCACCCACAAAATTAGTACCATTATCTGAATACAAGTATGTTACCGGGCCACGCCGAGAAATAAAACGGCTGAAAGCAGCCAGGAAAGCATTTGAAGTTAAGTCAGAGACCAACTCAATATGAATAGCCTTGGTCACAAGGCATACGAATAGACAAATATATGCCTTTTGAGAATGTTGTCCTCTCCGACGAGTCAGCGTAATACGGAGGGGACCTGCGTAATCTACACCGGTATGTACGAAGGCCTTTGCTTCTGCAACACGATATGACGGTAAATCTGCCATCTTCGGTGTAGGATGCGATGGATTTAAGCGGAAGCAACAATTGCATTTCCGCACCATTGCCCTAATAACAGTCCTAGCATCTAATATCCAATAGCGTTGACGTAAGATAGACATAAGAAGTCCTAGGCCTGTATGACAGTTCACGACATGAAAGTGAGCGATGATCAGATCGACAACACAGTCATGTTTGGGAAGTAAAACCGGATGTTTAACCTCAAAAGGTAAATCCGATTTAGAAAGCCGCCCCCCAATACGTAACAGATTATCTCCTTCAAGAAATAGAGATAAACTCTGAAGTCTTTTGGAATGATATTTGCCTTTCTGGAGTGCAGCAATATCTCCTGCAAAATGAATACTCTGCACAGCACGAATCACAGCCTTTTCAGCAGTCATAAGATTATTGACCGTTCCAGAGGAAAGTGATATCTTTTTTATGAATCGGAGGACATAAACAACAATCCTTAGTAGTTTATCCCAAGTGGATATACGCTGAGCCAGTTCACTCAGGACCGATTTTTCACCCTGAAATGTTGCAATGAGCACATTAGCTTTGTGTTCAGGCATTTCACCAGTATCGGTAGGGTGAAACGGTTTTAATGGCCATTCCAATGGTGGGCTGCGAATCCATGATGGGCCGTTCCACCATAAATCATGTGAAACGAGTTGGGAAGGAAGCATGCCACGAGAAAGGCAGTCGCTCGGGTTTTCACTACCAGCAACATGGTAAAAGTTCTTTGGAGACAAATTTTCTTGGCACTGAGCTACGCGATTACTAACAAACACCGACCAGCGATGCGGTGAAGAATGTATCCAAGAGAGCGCAACGGTAGAATCGGAAAACGCATATGTTCCTGCAATAGGAAGACGCTCAGAATAATTATCTTGAACCGTCCGTATTAATTTGGACATCAATACTGCGGCACAGAGCTCCAAACGAGCGAGGGTCGTCACTTTGGTGGGAGAAACCTTTGATTTTGCGCACAACAATCTCACTGTAATTTTCCCAAACAGATCAGTGGTGTGCAAATAAATCACACAGCCGTAACCATTCATGCTTGCGTCGCAGAAAGCAACAACGAGCACCGTACTGTCTTTCAGGACACCAACATGGCGAGGGATTTTCATCATTGAAATTAGAGGAAATTCCTGTGTAAGCGCCGAAAACCGACAAATAACGCTATCCGGGGGTGTATCATCCCAACCGATGTTGCACAGCCATAGCTCTTTGATAAGTAATTTAGCATACAGAATGACAGTGGCGACCAAGCCGAGGACATCAAATAAGCGGGCGACTATGGAGAGTATGCTCCGCTTTGTGCACTTCTCCTGAACATAAGATGTCGTAAAGAAGAAGATGTCATCAGCTGGTTCCCACGACAGGCCCAACACCTTAGAGGTATTGTTAGAACCAAAAGTGAAGTCCACTGGGCTGCGGTGAGAATCTGGGAGGTTCTCAAGTACAACTTGAGAATTACTAGTCCATTTTACTAAATCAAAGGCACCGGACTTAAATAATGAGATTAATTCTCGAGAAAGACGTATGGCGCTGGGCTCATCTACAATAGAATAGAACAGGTCGTCCATGTACAGCTTGGACTCTGCCACTTTGGCAGCGTCCGGGTAATGTGGTCTCATATCCTGGGCCAACTGGCGAACCGTCCGCATTGCTAAGTATGGACTTGCCGTCAAGCCGAAAGGAACTCGATTGAACTGAAAAGTTCGTATGAGACCATTATTTGAGAATCGAAATAAGATCCTCAGGTATCTGCGATGCTTGCTAGGAACTTCAATCTGTAAATACATTTGCTTTATATCCGCAGTCATAGCGATGGGAAAAACACGAAAGTCAAGCAAAAGCAGAAACAAATCGGCTTGCAAATTGGGACCAGTATGAATAATGTCATTCAGTGACAGCCCTGTGTGTGTTTTAGCACTAGCATCGAGCACAATACGAGGCATTGGTTTATCTGGACGAGTGACAGCATGATGTGGGATGTAATATCCATCTTCTGTGATATCAGACTCTGAGACTTCTGATAGGTAATTATTTTCAATATATTCACTGATAACCTTGTTATAATTCTCCTGCAAAGCAGGGGAATGTTTAAATTTTCGCTCCAATGCCAAAAATCGGCGTTGGGCAGCAGTACGAGAATTACCCAATTGTCCTGGATCTTTACAGAAAGGTAAAGCAACAGAATATCTACCATCATCAGTGCGAGAAATTGATGAAGTAAAGAGATTCTCACATTCTGTCTCCTCCGGACTTAGAAATTTTATATTAGGTATCTCTTCTAACAGCCAAAATTTTTGCACTAAATCATTCAGTGAGTGCCGAAAATGATGTGTTTGTGTTGAGCACATTATTGGGGTAATCACCCATCAACACGAAACGCGGGGGGTGCACTAGTACCCGATTCAACTCTGTTCCCTAAATAAATATATGGGAACAGTTGTGCACCGATGACGACATCCACGCATCCAGGAATATTCCACGTTAAGTCTGCGAGAGGTATGCCCTCTAAGTACCTCATATCACCCTTAGCTATATAGTGATTAGGTAATTGGTCGGTGATACTGTCAACGACAAGCGCATGTATATTATATTTATTCTCTGGGTATACGCGAGACTCAATATCCAAATACACGTAACCGAAAATTGGTCGAGACGTTGATCCAATTCCTTTGACAAACGAATTACTCAAAGGAATTATTGGTAAATTCAGCGTCTTACAACAATCGACCGTAATCAAATTATTTTGAGAGCCATTATCAATTAGGCACCGAACAATAACTTTATTTCCGTTTTTAAGCTTCGCGTATACTTGTGCGATCGAAAGTAAAATAGAAGAGTTCGGTGTTACTTTGGCAGAAAGCGAACACGAAGGATTGACATTTGCAGTCCCCTCCACTTGCTTATCACCAATGCTAGTTCCATTGATGCTGGATGACGCTGGAGGGGGGACTGACGGTTCTTCACTGGTAGGTACTTGCGACATATGTACATGAGTATTGGTTTTCATATTATTCACACTGCCGAAATGTAAGAATGTATGATGACGTTTATTGCACAAATCACAAACTAACCCCGATTTGCATGACTTGATTGTATGTGAAAGGCAATTTACACAGGCATTTTTCGATTTTATAAATTCAAATCGAGCCTGGGGGGATCTCATACATTTAAACTTTGAGAAAACGTTGACTAAATGAACAGTTTTGTTACACAGAATACATCCTTTCGGCGGAGCTGGGAAGCGCGGAATATTCGTATTACTCGCGACGAACGATTTAGTATTATTTGATCGGGAGGACGAAATGGGATGCGTTTTATTTACGACACCATGCGAGTTACTCGTTCGTTCTAAAATCTTTACTTGATCTTTTTTTTTTTTTTTTTTTTTTTTTATTTAGAAAAAAAGTAAATGTATACAATAATAATATAATAATATGTTACATTATGTTACACTATAAGGTTTTATGGTTACCCAATTAGTAGAGAAATATTCTCGGGTCTAATTGGGGAGCTAGTCTAAGTACTTATATTTATAACTTTACAAAAATGAAAATAAAATACTGTAAGATATTACAAAAAATTTTACAATTAGAAAAATACATATAATAGGCAACAGATTATATCTGAAAATCATCGATACCAATAAGATAATCTCTTGCTTATCTGTAAAAATACAATGCGAGTTTTTTTTTAAATTTATGATAGTTTTTCTCACTTTTTATTGCATTGGGTAATTCGTTATATAGCTTTGGGCCTAAATATTCATAATGGTGCTGCGCAGCTGTCGTGTTGCATCTAGGTACATATACGTTCCCACATGTTCTAGGTCTTATACTTCGTATTGAGAACACTTCAGATTCTTTAAAAACTGTTAAAATAGCGCTTTTTTGAAATAGTTTTGAAACCGGTAGGACCTTAAATTTTTCAAAAAGTTCGCTAGTTGGGAAAATTCTTGGTTTTTTAATAATAACTTTGATGATCATTTTTTGTGTTGTTACTATCGGATAAAGATTATTCTTATAGATGCTTCCCCATGCGATTATGCCGTACTGCAATACTGACTGCACAAAAGCAAAGTAAACCATTTTAATATTTGCATGACTTAGGATATTTCTTAAACGTATAAAAATGTAAGTAAGTTTTCTAATTCTTTTCACACAGTTTTCGACATGTTTCTTAAATTTCATGTTACTTTCTATAGTGATCCCTAGATATTTGACATCTGTGGTTTTCTTAAGGATTTTACAATTATAGTTACATTCTCCTCCTTTACACGAACGACTGTGCACTATCACTCTAATATCGAAGTCAGTTACAGGATCAGTAAGGTAAAAAGGTATATATGATGTTTTTTCTACATTAAGACTGAGTAAGTTATCATCAAACCATTCCTTCAATATGTTAATGTCAGCATTCGCAGCTGTATTCACTTCTGTCCATGTTATTCCTTCGATTATGATGACTGTGTCATCCGCATATGAGATGACATTTTCATTAAGAGGGAGACTGAACATGTCATTGACATATATAAGGAAAAGTATAGGCCCGATTACCGTGCCTTGTGGAATTCCATATTCAGAGGTCAAGGGTTCACTTAATGAATTATTTAGTTTAACGTATTGTTCTCTATTTTTTAAGTAACTCTGGAACCAAGATAAAGCTTTGTCTTCCAGTCCAATTTTCTCTAGCTTAGCGATCAGCCTAGAATGCGACACACTATCAAAAGCCTTTTTTAGATCGATAAATATTCCCAGACACTTCCGTCGTCTATCTAAATTCCCCATAATTAGAGAAGTCAATTTTGCAATGGCATCATGAGTCCCTAGTTTAGGTCTAAATCCATATTGGTTAGAATGCAGAATTTTTTTTTCTTCTAGAAATAGGAAAAGTCTCTTTTTAACTGTTTTTTCAATTATTTTAGAAATGTTAGATGTCAGAGATATTGGCCGGTAGTTACATTGTATCTTGTACATTATAAGAAGGAATTTCTTTATTACGAACTGTCAGCTCAAAGTTCTGAGCCGTCTGTGAATCAATTTTTCTTACCGCGCAGTGAAACAAAATAAAATCAGTTAAATCTTCAATGCCTAACTGCTTTAATGCCGACACTGACGAAGAATATCTTTCAATGAAATAATTGAGACTGGCAGATGTATTCGTGCAGTTTTTCGCATCGAGAATATTATTTAAATAATGTGTTCCTAGTGTACGTTTATCTTGATATTTTTTAACTAAACTCTCCCAAATGATCTGATATGTATCACCCGTAGGCACAATGCCTGCGGTTACGTTCAACGCCCCGTGTGTGAGTTTTCCGACTACGTACTGCACACGCTGCGAGTCAGTTAGCTGTCTATTATTATGGATATTGGCTTTAAATGACTCAAAAAATTTCAACCAGCTTTCGTTCTTACCATCGAAGGTTGGAAGATCTATTGCAGGAAGATTAATCATACACGGCTCCCGCGACTTATTTTGTGACGTCAGTGATTCTCTTACAGAAGTTTTCATATTCGATCTAGTTCGTTTGACCTTCAAAAAAAGATCATCAAAAGCATTTAAAGCTTGAAAATCTGGTTTAAATTCTGGATTTAAAGTTAACTGACGATCATTAATGCTATCTATAATATTTTCAAATTGACTTCGCATTTGATCAATCATCTCTGACTGAGCCATAAACACTTCGTTATTTCTTGACTCAAAATTAGATATATTATTTGTTGCATTATACAGATCGTTCATACGAAAAAAAAGATTTTCCTTTCTTGCGGTTAAAAGAATAAGCGATCTGTCTTGAGCCTCATCAAAACCCTCCTCCGTAATTCTTGGCATTTTTTATATATGCGAAAAGATTAGCACAAAATTTTACAATAATGTTACAATGTTAATAATTAATTAATAATAATGTTGCCAATAATTAGCCAAAATTACGACAATTCTGCGAACAATGTTAACAATTAATTAATAATAATAATGTTGCGAATAATTATCCAAAATTACGATAATTCTGCGAACATCCAAATATGTCATCCAAAAGCAAAAAACAAGACCAGCTATAGTTCTCAAAAAATGAGAGGTACTTCAAATTTACTAAAAAAATACGTAAATTCAAACATCCATGTAATATTAGCTATAATCTAGAATTGAATGTATGAATGAATGAAAAATCCAGGCTACGAAAGGACCATTAAATATGTAGGGGCGTGTAAATAGCCCCTGACACGAGGGAATGACTACCCTATGTAAATTAACGAAAATTGAATTCTTCCCTATGTGACACAAAAACTGTTGACCCAGCAATTCCAAATTCCAAAGTGAAAACAAACAATACTCACTCAGAGAATGCAGCTCATCCACGATGTCCAACACAAAAGACACTTCTTTTCATTAAAAAATATCAAGGCGGTATTGCATAATCTTAACAGATGTTTCGCACAGCAAGGAAGTTTCAACAATGAATAAATTTGCATATTAATAATACGTGCCAAAAAATCTTGTACAACAATAATTCAATTATGGGATGAATTATTCTTATGACTGACTAGGAGAGACATCTCTTGGCTTTGACTCACACTCCCGTCGGAAGTAATTGCCTGATTCACAGAGGTAAGGAAATGCATGAATATACTGAATTTCAAGTCACATAGGTAAATTCAATACAATACAAAAACCATAGATGGCGCCCTCATGGTCTCATAGCATAAATTATTAATTGATTAAGAAAATGGATCCAAATATATTTATGGCGCGTATCCACCGATTAAAATACGCGCAGTTTATGACAAAAATACAATTTGGGAGGCGAAAATGGGTACCCCATGCACCATTTATTAGATAATAAAGACCCCTGCCGTATGTCACCCCAAATGATAACCCAAGATTGGCATATTTTCAAGTCGAAAACTCTTCTTTTACATTTACAGTAAATTTTCAAAATAAATTTAATAAACAGATTTCTTATAAAAGAAAATAATATAATACGCCAGATTTTCAAGTGTTAAGACTAGATTAACGAAAATTTGATAATCTTATTCATACTACATAGCACTTCTTGAAAATAATAATATTATATACATAAAAAATGAAAGAAGTTTATCAGTTCCTTGACATTTTGGCTCAAAGATGTGAAAATATCGGGAGCACGCGATGAGGTGTAAAAAATTAGTTATTTTTCGTTCAATGAAAATAAATCTTGAAATATACATTAATTCTGATTTGATCATCATCGCTTCAAAAAATGTTAGAAAAACTTCAAAACAGTTACAAAGGTGCACGTACACATTCACAATCACTCAAATTCGGGATCTAGGTGTTCTACTTGACAGTTAACTTACATTCGAGGCGCATTTTAATATGATTGTGAAGAAAGCCCTTAGAACGTTAGTATTCTTACTCCTTATTGGAAAAGAATTCAAGAACAATCAAACACTTAAAATATTCTATTTTTGATATGTTCGCAGTCATCTTGAATTCGCTTCTCAAATATGGAATCCTCAATATAATATTTACATTAAACGCATTGAAGCCATCCAAAGAAAATTTGTCCATCATTTAAATTTCAAGTTTAATATTGGTTACCATGATGAAAACAGCTCGATGGACCTTTTTGGACTTAAATCATTAAAAATTAAAAGAGACTCTGCAGATATAATATATCTTCATAAAATTTTCAATGGCTTTATTGATTGTTCGCCTCTTTTGTTTGAGATTAATTTTAGAGTCCCAGGCGTTAGAACCAGAGAAAAATAACTTTTTCATCTTCAAAAACGTTCTACCAATCTCAGACAAAATGCTTTTATATTCAGATCATGCAATGTATTTGATAAGAATTTAAATGATATAGACGTATTCTCAAGTAATTTAAGTACCTTAAAAAAATATGTCATAGCCAACGTTAAATAATTTTAAAGACCCTTTGCAAATTATCATGTTATTGTTGTGATTCCTTTCCATTTACTTGCTATTCGATTTACTGTTGTGTTCACTCGAGTTGTAGGTGTGTACATATTATTATTATTGCTATTGTGTAGTGAGAATAGATTTCTGACTAGGTTATAAGATACAATTTTAGATTTTCACGGCCAAAAATATTTTCGTTATTCGTTTTTGGGGTGTTATACCGTGTTATTGCCGTAAACGTTGGCTAAAGTAGGAGGTAGCGCAATACGGCATAACACTCCAAAAACAAATAACGAAAAAAAAGCAGGTTGTAAGTTTGTATTTGTGTTTTTATATGTTCTTTATTCTTTATAATTTTCAATGTTATATTTTTGTAAACTTCTTACGGGTACCCTTAGTTTGTTATTATAATTTTAATTTTATAAAAATCTATTATTGGATTTTATGTGTAGGTATTATTAATGTCATTATTACTATTGTAAAAATTCTGTTGATTTTCATACACACACAAACAAATACAATTTACACTACCTGTACACCATATTCATTTTTTATACCATTCACTCAAATCATTCTCTTGCATGTACTAATCTTATCCCCTTGAATATATTATAATCTCTCACCAGCTATTTCATCGAGACATCTCATTGGTACGAATCCTTGTAATAATTTTTAAAACATTGTCAACTGTCTACCACTCATTTCATCTATTTAGAATTATTTCTAGAATAAATAAAAATACCTAATCAAAAACTGAAATTAGTTGATACAAGCAAGTCTTAACCACTAGAGCAATTATGGTCGAAAAATGTACCACTTTTATTTTTCTGCGATTGACAGCGATCCAAAATTGGACCACATTTTCCTGCCATTCGTAAAACATTTATTGTAATTATTTAAAACATTTCCTTGCCAGCCATTTATTTTAAAATGAAGCTATTAAATACTTTACCTATTGTGATCATAGATGTCGCAAATCCGACCTTCGTAGACTATTTTAGAACGATGCTAAAAATATTTTTTTCCCGCCTAATTTTTGATCAGCTGTTTACGGTTAAAATTTAGTCCCTTTTGCATAGATATACATCTTGCATTATCAAGTACACCATAGATAACGTACAGAAATCGATAATATTCTATGTTGACTCGAATAAGTAGCTCTCACAGCAGTTTCAAAGTAAAAAACATGCAGGATTGGCGCGGTTATAAACTTCACGATTTTTTATATTTTTTTTATGAATCTTACAAATATGACATAAACGGTAAAATGCAGGTTAAATCATAGGCTATATAGCACTTTAATAAGTTTTTATGTCTCTATGTTAAAATTCGAAGCTATGATTTTTTTAATGTTGGCGAAAAATTAAAAAAAAATGTCTTCTGGGAAATCTCGAGTAATCGAGGCAAATTGATCGCTCCAGTGGTTAAGAGGATAGCTGATTGAATAAGGACAAATTCTATGGAGATCAAAGCACACTAAAGACAAAGTGATACAATCCTAGACAAGGGTGGTTTTTGTTGCATTTTTGAAATTTCTTCTTACGGTACATTCTAGTTATAGGAGCATCCTTGCAAATACCTGTCCTCACCTCCGGCCAGGTGACAAAAGTGCCATCTTCATCCGTGACCCGATACTAACGTCCCATTTATTTTATCAAATGACAAACGAGGGGAGCGGCACGCCCGGCCAGCGAGCGCCTTTGTCTGCGTCGCGCGGACCCATAAATCTAGCCTTTATAATACTTCTTATCTGCTGCTGTAATGGCTCGGGCTAACTTTACACCTTCTCCTGAACACCTAGAACCCAGCACGGGACCTCTCCCGACCTTAAATATTTTTAATAAATGCAGTTGAGGTATCGATGACTCAATAATTATTCTACAGGGGAGTCTTCGGAAAATATGTGTTAAATAAATAGTTTGTTAAATTCAAAGGTTCTTGCTTGCGTGTTTGCCGTCTTTGTCAGATCTCAGTCGTCCCATGACTTTCACTTATACACAATAGAAGCAATAGAGACTATTTACTTGCTCTCCCAAGACATCAAAACGCTGTATTTGAGAGTACTTTTTTAACACTAGCTCCACGCAAGAGTCCCTGGGGAAAATATTTTACCTCAGGGCCTATGTCATATTAGTGGAAGCTGTGTGAGAGATATTTTTAAGGATAGGGGTGAGGTTATTTTTAAGGGGTATCTAGATAGGAATCTGGGAGTCAGTATGTCCAAGAGTGACGGACTTATGCATCTATTCCTTCTACTGCCTTGCAAGGTGATGGGTCGATAGAGTCCCGCCAGAGAGGTGCAAAAGTTTCCCTCGACCAGTCTCTTTAAATCCGGCCCGCCATGAAGTAGGTGACCATTTTAACCAACACCCCTGGCACAGGTCACCCCAAGTTGTTAGCTACGTTTGGTGACTGAGCAGGGGTACCCGGGTTCATGGGATGAGGTTTGTCTAGGTCTTGGTGGCGGATACGTTTGCCCAACCACTGCGTGGCGGGCTGGATCGGAGGAGACTGACTGAGGTAGGCCTTTTGACCTCTCCAGCCGGATTCTCCCGACCCCTCGCCTTGCACTGCAGTGTGAGGAATAGGTTCATACATCCGTCACTCCTGGCCACACCGACCCCCAGATTCCTACCCTTCCCTCATTCCCTCATCCCATCCCGTTTCCGGGCACCCCTGCTAAGTCACCAAACGTAGAGAACTACTTGGGGTTGCCTATATACAATAATGGTTTTATGGTTATCAGAATATTTAAGAAGTATATATTTTTTAAATTACCAAATTCGAAATTTTTATGCCTCTTTCCGCCACAGTTTTACGTTCGCCCCGCATCTACGATAAATCTGGTGATGACTTCAATCATCTTCTGCAATATTACTTGCATCATAGTGATGATGGTGATGATGACCCTACCAACGTGTTGAGTATTATAAACACATTCCGCCCATAATATTTATACAATTCACAGACTCGGCGGGTTTATTAATTCATCGTGTGTGGAAGTGAAAGTTACTTTATAATTCGGCATTTTGAATATCATTTGTAAGTCATGAACATTCATTTTGTGAACATTAACCTCAGCACTGCTCCCAGATGATTAATTTAATCGCTACCTAAATAATGTGCTTCATTGTTCTTAACAGTTAAGTAAAAGTCATATATCAAGGAGTATGCCAGTTGGTATTTATGTTGAAATTAAGCTTTTGTTTCTTTCCTACATGCTTTAAATCAAGAAACCGATTACAGACTTTTTTGTTAAAAGTTATTTTTTCTTAATTTTCCACACTCAACAGTGTTAGTTATCTTATCGAAAAATAATAAAAATAATTCTATAAAAAAATGTCTTGCCAGAATTGTGCAGATAGGTATACGCCTTGGTTTGTAGCCTTCATATCTTCTGTGGTGTATCGTAAAAGCTTCCGCCTTGTAGACACAGATGGCGGTGATATCAGCTATCGGTAGATTCCGCAAGATGGCAGGCCGCGTAGTGCTTAAGTTCTCCGGCAGGGGATCGGAGGGCTCAGAGGCTGTGTTTCAGTTATCACTCGCCAGAACCATTATAGCTAGCTTCTAGTTAGGTAGACTACCGCAGTCCCAATTGTAAACGCGAAGTATAAATAAATCCAGATAACGAAGAAGAATCTATTTTATTCCGAAGCAATCTCCATCCGAAGGATTGGGATAATCTGTTAGTGTGTCCATAAAATAGCAGATCACTAAAACCTTCTTAAAACCTCCCTTGACGTGCAGAAATGGGCGGTCCGTTTGATAGATTCCCCTATCTTTTCAAAAGGATTGCACGTAGGAATGCTGTCTTTGTTCTACCGTATCACAATGGAAGATGATCCGAAGAACTTGCGTCGTTGATCCCTTCGACACCGGTGCATAGTCGAGAAACATGCCAAACGTGCACCCAATATTTTTACATGGTTGCCATGAGAACGATTCGTTTTTACAGCTCGTTCATGATTTCATCAGCTCGGCCGTAATTGTATATTTTCCGGTCTCTGTGTTTCTTTCCACCTATAACAGGTGCATTAAAGTCTCTTCAAGACCCATGTTCACTCCTTTCTCTCCTCAAAGAGACCCACCTCACAAAGGTCCTGATGAAAATTATTTTACTCCTGAAAAACAATGCATAAATAAATAATGTTACATTGAACAATAATATTTCATTTCGCCAAAAAAATATAGGTAGATTAAAGAAAAGTGTCAAGTTTTTACGAGATTCAGCGAAGTGTGACTAGTTTTTATTTTATTTATTTTTATATTACGAATGTTACGCCAATCCATTCACTTTCCTCACAAGCCATCAATCACACGTGGGTCGCGAATAACTCACTTATAAAATATATTTATCTTTACCTTGACAGAGGTACGCATACTGCCTTCTCAGTTATACTCGAGTGGCTTTTCACAAAATTTCTTCATGAGATACTTGTCAGTAGCACGCGTGAATCTGGATATGATTCTATTGGCGATTATTGTAACTTTACTATTCGTGAGCCTTTAGAATAATGTTGTTTCTACATAGAATAAATAATTATTTCTCCTGCATATTAACTGCGCAATCTTCTGTTTAATTTATCTTTGTCTTACTAACCTGTTTTTTTGCATTTTGTTTTTCCCGTTAAGCACTTGCATACTGCTTACTAACAACGTATGCAAGGACACTGAAGGTCTAGATTCGTTCAACATAAATAAATGTAGCTTCGTTTAACAAAAAAAAAGAATCTTGCGAGAGCTTTGAAGGAGTAACCATCTGTTACTTATACCAGGGCGGGTAAATGGTGGATAACTAAATAATTCTTATTATTTTTGAAGTGAAAACCTCTTTAGCACCATTGTGATTTGAAACTCGATGATGCGAAAAATAGCGACATTAAAAAGAAACAAACTCATCCATCTATAGGATTTAGCCTGCGAGAGAATGAGATAGTATAATCGGTCTCCTCTTTGTGCGGTGCTTCGTAGTCCCTCCAATCTTGTCTAATTTAGTTTTCTGAAGGTTTCACTTCTACAGCGTGTAAATTGAACACTCTGGTTTTTTTATTGTTGTATTTTTCTAATGATTGATTGATTTTACAATTTGGGAGGCGGCGGTAAAACCATTTATTAGATAACCAACAACCCTGCCACAGGTCACCCCAAATGATCATATAATTCATGTATTCATGTAAAAAGTGGTTAAATCCGAGAGAAAAATGAACTAATAGCAGGATGATTTTTCTGGAACCTGGGGGGGATTTCAAACATTCCATTTATTTGAAATATTTTAACCACTCCGACCCCTAAGCTTGTTTACATGATAATATAACAATAGCAGTCAAGTCTAATAAGCGTGTTTTCAAGCTAACGCGTGTGTTCCCACAGAAATCGTTATAACTCCGTTATTGTTCTCGTGACAATACCAAAACAAAAAGAAAAGATCTATATTGAATCAAGCTTCATATCTTTATTCAAAGTTATCCATAGAAATACATATAAATACTTATTTTGTAGAAACAGTTTTCACCCGCCAAATCCCAACTTTTTTCCCAATCAATCCAAATCAAAATATTCTTGTATGAAATGGAAAAAAAGATGACAACCATGTTTATTATACATTTATACGATAGAATAAGTATTTTTTTACATAATCCGTGATTTTTGTACCGTTTTCACATAAAAACAGCACGTGAGTTATTTTACAATATTTTTATGTTTGCATTCTAAATTTTAATATTTACGAATGTTAATATTTATTTGTAATAATACGATTTGAATGCTTATTTTATAACCTTTCAAAAACAGTTTTCAGTATTTTTAGAAATATTTCATTTATTGAGCTTTAATTGCGAAGCGGAAATTACACCTACAGTTGAAACCCACAAAAATATAGATTTTTTAAATAAACCGAAACATGATATTTTTTGACGTTTAATCAGCTATAATTTTCATCAAATCCCACGTGATCTTCAACTGTCAAAAATCGCAACTAAAATCGAGAATCAACTATTATTGTGGGGTTAAAGATCTTCGAATTAATTCTTATTATTTCAGTTAACATCTTAAGTCTCAGAAGGGTAATAATAGCCATAAACATCAATATTATATTATTTGAGCTTCTGATTAGAGCTTCTGAAAGAAGGATTAGACCGGGGCGTCCGTACATTATATTTTTTTTGTATTTTCTTGTTCGATTTAAAAAAAATTGTTATTTAGAAATGTCAATGTTTGCTTCAAAGAACCTTTAAAACTAGAAGATAATTTTATCAAGTTTCTAAATTAGTATTTTTACGACACTTCAAAAATAAGAAATATGCATTTAAAATATTCCGGAAGTACTCCGAAATCCGGACGGTTAAACAACGTGATTCCTATTTTTTTTAATAACGGGAATCGAACCTACAATAACGCATCTAAAAGCAGAATATAATCACAACGAACCTACAAGAGTTCGTCATATTATGGTTCCTTAAATACGTTTTACCAACTATGGCTTCAGTTTTTAATTTCACATTGACAGATAACAAAATGGTTTTGCAAATCAAAAATCAGTCCATAAAAAAACACTTCTTACAGTTATAAACTACATATAAAAGTCACCTGTGTAATGTAATGTAGTCGATTGACACAAAAATTAAGGCATCCTTGTGAAATAATGTAATAGTTTATGAATATGTAAAAAGGGGGGTAGCGGGTAGTTTACTGCAGTTTACGGCGGTTTAACGCAGTTTCGTGCAATTTAATTAATATTGAATTAGAGAAACAGTGACCAGATACCTGCTTTGAATGGCCAGCCAGTAAATAACCAACTGCCCGCATTTGTCATGAAACTCCATTTCTGTAATACCGTATTATTTAACCGAAAGGGGACTTGAAGCCGGACAGACTGTTAAGTTTCGTTTTGGCGACCCCCGGGGGCCTCCATTAAATATATAAACAGGCAGAAGGTCTGTGACTTTCCGAAATCCTATGCCATTCTAATACATGTTTTAAACTTACTTGCAATGATTTTGGACAGACTAGATAAGCCATATGCTGCTAAAATGTAAAATTAATTCACTTCACTTTTTAATGTGAATACAAGAGCTTCAACTACAACAACATAGCTATAGTACAACTATGGCTTTCTAATTTACTTATTCTGCGAGGCTGAAGGACGGGGAAGGTTGGAAATGACCTAGCTATTTTACTAAGGACGGCTAAAGCCATTTCCAATATCTCGTAATTTTGCTCAAATGAGTATCCCAAAATCCAGCGGGCTTCAGTTTTTGTAATTTATCTTTAACTCTCCCGCAGCCAGCTGGGGCCGAAGGTAGACCCCAAAATTACTATTCTTATTATATCTACTTAAATACATGAAATATATTTTTGTATTTTGAGTATTCCTTCGTAAAGGATTAATACATGCCGTTAATATAAAGGATTAAGACGTGCCGTTTAAAAAAAAAGTGAAAAAATCGTTGATCGCGGGAAAAAATATTTTGTCAAATATAGGTAATATTCCCTGCCCAAGAAATGGACAAATAACAAAAAAAAGGTATTTCTATGGTTTAAATGCCTATAAGATAAAAAAAATGCATGGGGTCATCGGCCGGCCCACATGGTTACCGACATTATGTTTGGCATCTTGGCCTGTCGAGAGTTAACATTGCAAACTCACATGACCTTTGATCAGATTATTATCATAAAAGTGGTCCGTCCACCCGGAATCAGTGGGACTATGTATATATGTATATACTATAGGACTATATAATTGTATACCCTGGTTCGGAATGTGCTGTAAGGTTGGAGGAAGTACATTGGAAAGAAAAGGAAATGGGAAATTGGATTGTTGGGGAGAATCTACTGACTATTCAGGTCTAGTCACTAAACAGGTCTGAAACAATTTCAAACAACTAGATTTGGATCGGTGATCTCGCACCGGTATCTACCACCTTGCTTTCAATTCAATATCTCGTGACCTCAGAAAAACGCGTGGGGCGAATTCACGCATTGTATAAATTCATCTCACGTGTGCAAGGTGTTTGTGTGTGCCCCGTTTACACTATCGCACGGGTAACCCCAGGAGTTAACCAGTTCAAACAAGTTTTCAGAATCAAAAAGTTTTCCTTTGAAAATTTGTAACTTTATGGTGAAACACTATTAAAGATTAGAAAGACGCCTTTTTTGCACCATTTTCTTTGAGTTTTAAGGCAACTCAATTTGAACCCAACCGTGCCTTGATCAGGGCAGTCTAGACATTACGTGAAAGTTAAAATATAAATAATATATTAATTTTAAAAAAATGAACAAAAATTTTGCCTCTAACATACGAGTAAAATTAAATAATAAAAAAACGGTTTATGATTATTTTTGTTCAGTATTACGTCTGCATTTGGCAATTCTTCAGCAATTTCTCCATTCTCTAAAAGTACTTGTATACCTGAAATATTGTTCACCTAATTACCGTATTGTGTCCATTTCGTACATCCTGTAGTCATTTTTCTGTCAATTTTGTAAAGCACACAACAAAATCAATGTCATGTCATAGGTCCTTTGAGTTGCCCCTCGTGCTGGATTGTCCTCAACACATTTTTTTATTTAAATTTATGTTGTATATCTAAAAGCTTCCGAGCTAATCACGTAGATGGCAGTGCTAAGAGCTGTCCCGAAAGTCCGCAAGATGGCGGTTAGTTTAGTTCGGTGTCTGTGCACCAGGGGGACCGAGGGCCGGGGTGCAGTTTGCATTAGCTCACACAATCCAGATCCATTTCAGCTAGCTTCTAGTTAGGTTGACTACTCGCAGTCACAACATTTGTAATACGCGAAGTATTAATAAATCCAGATTAACATAAATAACTCTATTATTCCAAAGAATTAATCTCCTTCCAAGACGAGTTGGGAACCGGATTGTGTGAACAACAACTTGTGAACACAACAATTTATTAAAGAAAATCTGATTTGA
Organism: Limnephilus marmoratus; assembly: GCA_917880885.1. Lineage (NCBI taxonomy): Eukaryota > Metazoa > Arthropoda > Insecta > Trichoptera > Limnephilidae > Limnephilus > Limnephilus marmoratus. Next base: position 57,484,861 of record OU862909.1, on the reverse strand, counting down.
AAACCATGTACGGTTTTTGTTTTCAGTAGTATAACTTTCACGTCAAATAACGTTTAGTACACGATTGCACCTGATCACTTGAAAGAAGGTTATTATCCGAAACTTTATGGTGGTCAATATGTCTTGTGAAATGATTTGCCGGCTTCTGTGTTTCTTCCCTCCTACAATATGGATCTCATCAATGCCAAGTGTAATTTCTTGGGCGTACATGTGTTATTGAAGTGAAACTTTCTTAGCCCCGTTAGAGTGATTTAAAATTTGTATGAAACGGAAATGATGCACTAAGGCACCTACGAAGCATCAAACTGCGCTAAAGGCTCCTATTGGTTGAAATCTAAAACGGAAATAACTATAGGTCTGCGATCATTGGCCGCTTTGTTTTTTGATGAGTCGTCGGAATATAATGCGTAAATTCGCGCCTCGTAGCGGTATAGTGCGTCGCAAATCTCAGCGGCCAGAGAAATCCAGTGGACGGAGGTTCGAATCCTACGAAATCCAAAAAAAATAAACATTTTTGTTTTTGTAAATCAATATCCAATCTTCAAACCACTTTAAAATAAACTGGCAAAAGAAAGCGACATCTAGCGACTTTCTAGTTTCTCTTCTATCGTGTGTGAAATACACTCTAATTTTTTTTTTTTAATATGTGATGTCATTAAAATTGTGGTAATAAGTGATGTAAAATAAACAAAAATATGACATTTTTGAAAATGGTAAAAGCAATCAACAAAGCATTTTCACGAGTCAGTGAAGACATATCACAATACAAAGAAAATCACGATATTCAACAATCTGGTAAACTTAAACATTTAAACAGGTATTCAAATCGTCGCCGGTGCTTTGAGAAAAATAACAGTGAACTCCTGAAGTTGCATGCACTCAATTAAAAAATAAATTGCATTTTGTTTGCACATAAATAATGTCCACACAATTTTCCAAGCGGGAACGACTGGAAAATCCGTCTAGCGATTCAAATCGGATACGAAATGAGAATACACAGCAGACAGCTTTCTGCTTGATAAGATTTCAATGGTTCCATTTATATCAAAGCAAATACCTAAAAACCTATAAAGACACTATCCAACAATTCTACCCTTTGCGACGCTTTACATATCAAAAGACCAGCTTTGGAATAATTTACCTACATCATAACATATCTATCTATTTTATACACTTTTCATGTATTTTGATTACCATGTGTTTGAAATTGGGTGTTGGACAACACCGCAATGGAGAAATAATACAGTCATGTTCTCAAAAGTATCAATTTTATATACCGTTGGACACTTTCCGAAATCAAAATTCCCGTAAGCATCCAAGTCAACATTCCGTAAACATAAAACTATTTATACGTATCGAAATAATATTTATATCATCTTTATAAAGGTAAAATCTATATTAAACATTGGTTAGAGAATATTATGAAACTACGGAATAAATTTTACTTACTTTTTGCTGCTCTTATTTTTTTATCATTTTTATTTTCAACTTTGTGTGCGAGTAATATGGATTTAAATAATATTGACTTGACTTGGTTGACTTCACAAAGAAACTTTTTGCAGATACCGGTAGGCGCGTACCAAATTTAAAATACCTGAATATTTCTTCATAAATAATTGCAAAATAATCATAAAATTAATTATTTTGTCTGAATAGTGGTGTATGTGACATATATAAATATACATAGCTATTTATTTTCATAAAAATACCCAAAATAGTTTCCAAAATGGGTTCAAAATCGAAAGTTTCAAATACTGTCTTAGATATAATGGAACTTCTGTATAAAATTGCCCGAGTTGCTTTGTTTCTATCTGTTCTTTGCGTAAAGAATAAATTCCCGTTCTTTCCAATACGTCACAACTTACAAGGATTCCGGCAAGTATTAGTTTTTCCCCGAGTGCAGTCACTTTGTGTCTCGCGCGACACTACAACTTTGTAACAGTCCAGGGGCTTGGGACATTCAACTCCAGGACATAAGATGAAAAGAATGGAAGACGAAGGATATATTTAAATAAATCTGTACAGAAGCTTCGAGGATGTTGATAATTCCTGCAGAAACAAAGCAAAGAATAGTCGTTTCTAGAGGATAGCTAATGTTTTATACTTAAGATTAAAATAATTCTTGGAAAACGTTACTCTTTACAAAGGTTCTCTTTTTAATAGTCCTTTTATGATACACGAGTTGTGTAGCATTAATAACATGCTCCTTGCATTTAATCAGTGGAAGATACTTAAGGTGTCTTAGAATAATTCTTGTTCATTTTGATTATAAACTAAGTCAACATGAATAGCCCTAATCTCTGTTTTTATTGTTCTATTGTTCTTAACCGTTCTTTTTGCCTCCAAATATTACGAAAATGGTGATGCTGTGATGTATCTACTGTATTTGAGAGTAGATTTCTTATGTAGTGTCAAAAGATATATTCTAATCAGTTCGAGTTTCTTGAACTTTCCTGCTTCCAAATTGACAAATAGATTTGTCTTCAATATTTGATGCTGGTTTTGCATACGACTTACCTGGCTTGCGTGTTGTAGGAGATTTTGATTGAAACTTGTACTTATATTTTATAAAATTTCAGGATTTTAAACTTGTCTGAGAAAAGGCGAGAAAGCAAACTGTTTGAAATACGCAAATGAAAATAGTGGGTTTTTATGTAAAATTGAACTTGAAGTTAATCATTTCAAGTTTGCAGTCGAGAGTCTTGTACTTGAAAACTTGTTCAATTTTTAATTATAAACGTCAAAATGTTGTAAAAATTATTTAAAAAAAAGAAGAGTTCTCCAAAATTCTTTATGATTAGTTTTGAAAATTCTCAAGTTCAACTATCTCGAGAAATATATTTAAATAGATTCGTCATTTTTACTGTAAAACGTGTTCCTTCCAAAGCCAACATTTCGGAAAACCGCTCAGATGGAAAGCCGCTCAACACCGGACCAGATGATTTAAATGTTTAAAAAATCAACACGTTGGAAAAAAAGTTTTTTTACTTTAAATTATAGTATGTAAATCATTTTTTAATTTTCGACCTAGTTGTGCCTACCGGCGAGTATCCAATTTCAAAGGTTTTTTATGTCTTGGCTCAGGAATGAACCTTCCTCCACAGGGACTGAACAAAATAAGTAAACGATGCTATAACTTAAGCCAAATCCTAATTTGGATAGTACCGAGACATTTTTTAATTTAATTTCATGTAAACCGCTGCAAATTTTTAAACATAATGTTATCCATTTTCAGAAAATGGGAGTGTATAAGTTAAAAACTCGAAATTCAAATAGATTTATTAAAAAAATAAATTTTATGAATAATGAAAGAAATACCGCTACGTGAGTGCTAACACACCTACAATCAAGCATCGTTATACTGTTGGCCTATTAAATCATATCCAAAAATTGTTTGTAAGTAAATTTGTAAGTGGAACCAGTTACGAAAGCAGTTTTGGTCGTATGCAGACCTTATATTTCAAAATTCTGTCTTGTGTTAAATTTAATTTGCCTAATTTATTTTTTTGCAAGCGATCCTTGAAAGTGCCGCAATAATACGGCGCCGCATTATTACAGCAACTGTGAACAACAAGTAATTGTGAATATGACCTCCAGAGCGAACCAACGTAAACTTTGAACTTATTTAAAATATTAATCAGACACCAAGTCTTGGGGTCATCAGCAAAGACAGATCCATACATCAACGATTTTATCAAAACCAATTTATAAGTATGCATTTTCACATATGATGCTGCTTGTCTTTTATTTTGTGCGTAATATTGTGTTATTATAAACGGCTTATGTTAGATACTACGCCTACTCTCAACACCGGAGTTCTTAGCGCAACACCAATAGTAACAGAATTGATGAAGATGGACATTGAAAATAAAATAATAAAACATTTTAGCATTTCTTAACATGAACCAGCTTCAATTTTTTGGTTAACCTAACCTTTTCCAACAAAACTCTCTAATGACCAATACAAAAGAGTCGTAGAATAAATTTCAAGTAGTTAATTGATTGCCTTTTTCTGTGAAGAAGGCGAAAGATGTGAACAAGAATAAAAGTGCAAAAAGGAAAGCGGCAATAACTCGAATTTTCCGCTGAAGTCGGAAAGTTGGATAACATTAAAATTCCTAGACAGATCTGCACAGACTCCAACAATGGCCGCCGAGAAACTTATTTAATTTGTCACGTCCTCCTGTCAACGACATTATTATCTCGGGACAACATGAAAGAACAGAAGTCCTAGTACTAACCAACTTCGAGATCAGACTTTAAAGGTTCATAGTATACAACAACTTTCATATGTTTGTCAGGCTCCATTAATTTTAAAATATAAATAACTAGCTGACCCGGTAAACTTCGTGCCACCTCAGAATCAATAACTCTTGTTTAAAATTACACAATGAAGCAATTATCGGTGCGCAACTGTCCGTGTTTTGTTTTTGTCAGTAACAGAGATGGCGTTGTGTACGGGTTTATATTTTTGTGGTTTTCTTACTTTTCCACTAACTTACGGGAATTTCGTTTAATTTTCTTTTTACGTATTGTATTTTTGCTTTGGAGGGGTGCAGACATACATTCACAGTTTGTCTTATTTTCGACTGAGTGTGTAAGAAAGAGAGGCAGTATTATATGTTTAACAACAAAAGCTAAACAATCAGCGCATTGACATTTGACGTTTTTGAAGTTTTGGAATTAACTCACTATTCAATATTATACTTATCACATTATTGCTGCAGCTCTTTCAAAAGATGAGAATTCGTTCCATACAGAATGTATAAAAAAATTATTTACTTCATAATTTTTTTTTTGTCAATTTTTCCAATAGTTATTTTGCTATTCGGGGCGGAGACAAACCCAACAAATCAAAGATCATAAAAATCGGTCCAGCCGTTTTCGAGTTATAAAGTTTAACTAGACCGACTTTGTTTTATATACCTATTAAGATTAAGATTTTATATTCACTATTGATAAAAGAAAAAGAAAAGTATTTATTGTGATCGTGTTCCTAAAATCACTCCAAAAGATAAAATTTTCGAAGGTCTCGTTTACATCAGTTTTTTTCTTTCCTTTTATTTTGGTTGGCCCTTTTCTTATGAATGTCGTTGTCCTTAGGCTAAAAGTTCGTGGCCGTTCAAAGTTATGTAATGCTCCTTACTACTTATGGAATAGTACTTATGTAGTATTATTTACTGTGTTATCTTCATTCGTTCGAAGTTTTTGGTTTACGTTCAAATAGCCTTGCGTATTTACTGCTATCGTAGTTTATATCATCATACCGGCAGCTTTCACGTTGTTATTATTGTTGTAAGTATAAAGTTGTTACAGAACTTGAAATTTGTTTGCGACTTTGCGGCAAATAAGAATTTAGTGCTAAAGGTGGTGTCTATTAAACGGCACAAAAGAAATAATAGATAGGTTCCCTTATTGCAAAATTTATGTATGAACGAGTCTGCTTGTAAAACCAAATTCAGATACATTCAAGCATAACACCACACGGAACAGAAATGTAACCAACTGTGAGCGCTCCGCGATGTTACATACAAGTTTATATTTGTGCAACTTCGTCATTCCACTGTCTTGCAGTTCAGTAAGGCAAAATATCCCTTGGAAAGAGTGTTAAAAATAGAATTTCAATTTGGGAGCTTGGTTTGTGCGTGCCGCCCCGGGAACCATTCATTCTAAAATCAACACATCCTGCAACAGATTACCCTAAGTGGTGTACCACGTTTGGTGACTTAGCAGGGGGGTCGGGTTCATGGGGTGAACTTTGTTCAGGTCTTGGCGGCAGATGCGTCTGCCTACCAAAATTGTTGCGGGAAACCCTTTCATAATAATAATACCGTAATAATTATATAGCGCAGTTTTATGTTATTTCAGACCAGCGCTCTTTGACCTCTCCATCCAGACTCTCTCGGCCCATCGCCTTGCATCGCAATGGGAGGGATGGATTCATAAGACCATCACTCCTGAAAATACTGCCCCAGATTTTTTTACATCCCTCGTACCTTTTCCTTTCAGAAACTTCTACTCCCTAAAGATAACACACTTAGGCCCTGAGGGAAATTATTTCCCTTAAGGCTTAGGGCATCCTGAGATCGTTAATATGAAAAAAGTGAAATGAATTAAGAAATAAAATTTAAAGTTAAATTTAAAATTAAAATTTTAAATGAGTTGTTATATTTTTACCTAGGTTTCAATGCACATTTCTTGTCAGCAAAATATATTTTTAAGATTGTTGTGTTGTGGTATCATAAATTGCCATTATCGTTTATTTTTTTTCATGATAACTTTTTGTGAGAGATTAAGGACCGTCGATTTTCCACTGAATTCCACTACGCTAACAAAACTTTTTTGTGTATTCTAGAATATCAAAAGTTCTAGTTGCTGACTGTGCAGATCTGAGGATCAAAGTAGGTATTTGTGAATCCCCAAATAACTTCTACTCAATTAATGCGCCGATAAAGTTTGACCCGTTCAATTAACCAATGGCGTACGAATCCTAAACCAACACGGCCCCCGTTGACCTAATCCAATGAATGTCGCTATTGGCGGCAAATATCAACGTCGGAGCCCCCAAATGGAATTACTCCCATTCCGTTCCCAGCCTTTCAAAAGGAGCCCGTAAAAAAGCACATTACCTCTACTCAATTACGCAGCCTCAAAGAAAACAGTTGGCATGTTTATAAAGTACACTGCTTTTAACTTCGTTCTATCTCCCATGCGACAGGCCGTTAGCTGCCAAACTACAAAGGACCATTATCACCTATATTTCTTACCTAAGCAAGCCATAAATATTTTAGAAAATAATTTCTTCACCAATTTTATGTGAGCAGGTTATTTTGACTTATTTTTTTACAATTACCAGAATCATTTTACACGGAGTCAGCTCAAAAAAGATGGATGTGATTCAAAGAATTGGCCAATTTCAATGTGCAAATCATCGTCAATTCCAATACGCAAAACATAGCCATATTTGTACTTTTGGACAATTTGTCCAATCGGACAATTCTAAATGCAAAATAACGTGAAATTGATTTTGACCTTCTTTGTCAGATCGTGCGATAATTCTATTTTCAAAATGTCATCAAATTTATCCATTTAATAATTCCTTGTCCAATCGATGAGATATTTTCAGAAAGGATGAGATATTCTCAGATGTTTAAGGGTGTTTGTATGGGGGCATACATTAATTACGTGAGCTCAAGAGGGGGGTGGGGGTCCAGCAAAATCTCACGTTTCTTGAAAAGAATATACGAAGTGGCCCAAATTTATCTCACCAAGGGGGGGGGTCTTGATTGGAAGAAAACTATTCACGTAATTAATATGCCCCCTATGGTGTTAAAATGCATTAACGAATTTTCTTGGAAAGGCGTACCGGGCCAAAGCACAAAACCAACGTCAAATAAAATAACATTTTTACATAGTTACACATTGGAGTCGACTTTCATCATTAGGTATTGCAAATGACGTTTTTTTCTCTTTTTTAAACTAATACTTACACAAATTAAGGTGATGTATTTCGTTTTATGATAAGTCCCGCTTGAATGCTTTAACAAAACAATTCCTTGGATATTTTTCGTAAGATTTTTGAAATAGAAAAACAAGTAGGTAGATTTGTCTAGGTCTTAGCGGCGGATGGGTCTGACCACTTACTACATGGAAAGTCAGGTCGGGAGAAACTGGTATGAGTATGGAAGGCAGATATGGGTACCGCCGCCCCGGGAACCATTTATTGGATTACCAACACCTCTGCCATCATAGGTCACCCCAAGTGGTTCGCTACATTCGGTGACTTAGCAGGGGTGCCCATGTTCGTGGGGTAAGATTTTTTTAGTTCTTTACGGCGGATGCGTCTGTCCACCAGATGCATTGCAGGCCGGATCGGAAGAGAGTGGTTGAGGGAGTCACTTTGACTTCTACAGCCTTACTCTCTAGGAACATCGCCTTGCACAGCAGTGGGAGGGATGGATTCATATGTCCGTCACTCCTGGACACACTAACCCCCCAGATTCCTATCCACCCCTCATACCCTTTTCTTTCCTTTCCTAAAAAGATCCTTTACACAACATCCCGAAAGATGACATTGGCTCTGAGGGGGAATTATTTTCCTCAGGGCCTCCTGTTTAGAGCTAATGTAAAAAAAATTGGTCTTTCCTGCGGGACCTTGCACCGTAATAGGAGGGATGGATTCATACATGCGTCACTCTTGGATCCACTGACCCCCATTTTCCTACCCATCCCCACTACGCATTTCCTTCCCAGAATTTCCTCTTCTTCAATTCTCTCCTCAGAATCTCTTCCCTCTCTTCAAAACCCACCTCTGTGCCTTCTGCGTGAAGCCATTGTGAAAAAAAAATCTAAAAATTTTTTGTTATATTTTTGCGAAATTATTTTCTCCGAATGTTGTTATTCTCCGAATGTGATCAATGCTTTATAAATTTCAAACTCAACAGAACAGGATTACATACAAATGAATATCGAAAATTAGCTAGGTAGGTACACAAAGTTCTGATTCTTGATGTATTGCTGTTAGGTCGGTAAAAGCTGCTTCTCGAGTGCTTCTTGACATTTCGATTGAAGTCCTGACATTTCTTTTGACATCTTTCTTAAAATTTCATTGAATTTACTCATTTAGGATTTTATGTCAAGGTTTCAACTGAAAAAGAAATTAATTTTTTCGTCTTGGAAATTCGTAAGATTATTGTGAAAGCTATTACACCTCCGAAAAATTCACCAAATAGCATAATATTTTATTTATTTAGATTCGTGATTTCGGCCGTGAGAATCTTAAAATGTAACTGATGATATTTTAAATTTGTTAATTTACTTAAGTTTTATCGAAAGAAGGGTAAATGCAGGCAACTCTATTAATGGAGGACTGAACGCCGTTGGCGCCATCAAAAAATTGTCCAAAAAAGCGAAGTTAGCCGTCCATATTGGAGTGTTGGTACCTACCCTGATGTATGCCAGTGAGGCATGGAACTGGCAGAGGAAGGATGAAAGTAGACTGAATGCTGTAGAAATGAGGTCCCTGACGCGTACGTGTGGTAAAACCATGTACGAAGGTGTGAGAAATGTGGAGATCCGCGAAGAATGCAAGGCTGATGTAAGCGTAATGAGTAAGATTAAGAAAGGGACGCTCAGATTGTTTGGGCATGTAGAGCGAATGAACGAGGAAAGGAGTGTAAGGAGAATTTATGACACAAATGTGAATGGAAGAAGAAGTCGGGGACGCCCGAGGAAGACATGGCACGACCAAGTGAATCAGATACTTGAGTCGGGCCACGTGAAGAGTCGGAATAATAGAAGAGCATGTATGAGACGATGTATGAATGTGAACAAGGCAAGGAGTGTGTGCCAAAATCGAGTTGTTTGGCGGTCCGTCCTCTCTGCCTACCCCTGCGGGGAAACGGCGTAATGGTTAGTTAAAATATTGCTGAGCAGTGCCTCACTACATTCTGACAATAACAATGCCTAAGCTGAATTCTTGCTCGTTTACTAATTTACTTCATTAATTCTTGGTTGGTTTTTCTGGGTCATTTTGCAAAAAATAATTCCGTAGGCACTATTTTGTACACAAGACTAGAAGTGCCTTCCATACAAACTTTAATGGAAACAAATATGTACCATTTAGTAGTGTTCCATCTCAATTACACCCGCCTCAAATCGTAGATCTCCATCTCATTTGAATTTCGAAAACACAGTTTTGTGTTGGTATATATGCCTAAATTGGGCCTATATTTGGACTTTTTAAATTTAAGATAAATTTAATTTGATAATGTAATTATCGAGTTCTGAAAGTACTTTAGTACGTATTTTTGTTATAGCTGTTTAGGTTGATAAGATCATTTTCTAACTGTCTATTATATTTTTACCACTAAACACACCCACAAGCCAATCTTTGTGTTTTTGTGAAAAAAATCACTATGTATATGTCGTAGGCCGATCGTAAAATCAGGCAGATCATGATGTGCCTAGCCACATCGTGCAGTGCCTGGCGGCAGATCGTGAAGTGCCTGGGGCGCATCATGATCCGTCTGATTTTACAATTGGCATGCGACATATACACCACTAATTTAATCAAAATTATCCATATGTTTCGAAACCAATGGTTTCCTTGTCAGGATAACATTAAAATTAATAAGAATGAGAAAAGACACACAAGTATAGAAAAATATGTACCGTAGACAAAAAATATTACGGAGAGTGATGATTAAATAGTGCTTTTTTTCTTTATTCTTCCGTATCCCTAGACATTTTTTTTCTTTTAACCCGTCTGCTTGCCACAATCCGGAAGCCTCGATTTCGCACGTAAATTCTGAAACCGTCACTTTGAATCGAGATTGTAAAATATCTATGCAAGATAGCTTTCATATTTCAAAGACAATAAGAAGTATTATTTCGTTCTCTTTCTGGTTAAAAGAAAAATACATATGTTTGCAAGAGAGGAAGAGAGACATATAGCTTTTAAAATGTGACGTGGCTCCGGACGTTTTTGGTCTTATGAAAGTATAACGCAATTACCTGTTTTGGGATGTAGGTATTTATTCCTAAACAAGCAGACGGGTTTTAACATAACTCGTATTCAATGGGATATGAGTCGTTATCCACCCTGATCGGTGCATGACGCCGCGTAAAAAATATCAGTATTACTTTTTGATATTTCTGTATTTTTAACATTGAAAATTTTCATTGGTGCTTAGTCCAATTTCATTATAACGATTTATTGAAACTATTTAAATCTTTTATCTACTCGTACATCTGTACCTCTGATACCCGAAAAATAACTGTTTACATACCACAGTAAGGAAAAATTTTACCAGTCTGAAGATGGCCGTGATAATAAATCATCTGTATAATGTTTCGTAAACGTGGTTGTCACATAACAATGTTTAATTACTTTTGAGATATCAAAATGTATATGTATTAAATTAATTTCATTTCACGCTCCGAAGTTGTCGGATTAATGTTGTCGTCACAGCAAAACCCCGCCAGGAGACGTCTCCGAGTTACCACCTTCCTTCACCGCCCACCCCTGCCCCACCGCCTCACGCCTCATGCCTCGCCGCCTACAGCCTCGCGCCCTTAAACCACACGCAAGAAAAGTCTTCCCATGTTCCCATTCGTATGAGACACGGAACCCTTCGTTTTTCTGGCGTGTGGTTTAAAGGCTTTGTTTCAATGTTAAGAGACCTTGCAAAAATTATAAATACTTTTTAAACCAATTAGTTGGTTTGTTTTTCATTATCGTTTTGATTCTAACCCCCATTGTGTGATATCTTTACGCTGTTTAATGAGAAAGAATCATTTTTTTAAACAAAATATAATTGAAATGGATAAATCCCATGATATATTTCATCAACTGACAAAAGCTGATTTCTATACGTAGTTACGCATATACTCGTTACATGTTGGTGCATTTATTTCTAATTACTAGTTGGGTAATTTAGCCATTTTGATAGAAGAATTGATGAAAACTTAAATACATACCACTTGCTGGCATAAAGCCAAAGAACAACAAAAGTATCATCGCTAACACCTCTTTCCGAACCGGAAAATGCTCATTCCGATAATTCCAGCGTTCGCTATCAAAATTACGCACAACTTTATATCTTTAATGGAATGAGAAAGTAAAACATATTTATTTATTTATTTATTTATTTATATCTATATATTACAGTTTACACCATATTATTAACATTTTAACATATTTAATATATTTTTGAAAACATTTTTACATATTAATATTACATTTCATTATGTTGGTTGTAAGGTAGGTTTGAGAAGGTGAAACTGTTGGTTGGTAATATTGTATGTTTCGTGAACACCTCACTAGGAGAACCTGTGCTGAGGTGTTTAAGTGTTTATGATTAAGTGTGACAAGTACAGGTATTTATGTGTTGTAGTAGAAAGTTAGTTTTTTTTCTTTTTTTTACATTTTAATGGTAATTGTACATAGATTAATTAGAAGGAAAAAAAATATATATATATATATATATATATAATATGTGTACAAATGAATATTAATAGTTGGTAATTTCTTGAAAGACATGTTTATTTATTTTACACCTTTTATAGTTTGGTTATGTTTGGTAAGGGATTAAAATATTTTGAATAAAGTGAATATCTTGATTTTTTATCCAGGCTGTAATATGTTTTTTGTGAATGTTTGTAGATGTATTTGCAGTTAGTAGTTGTTTCAGAGTAATGGGCATATAATTAAAAAGTTTGGTTGCATAATACTGAAAATGTCTTTGTCCGTGTGTGGTGTGTGCTATCGGTATGTTCAGGGTTATATTTGTTAAGGACCTGGTTTTTATTATTATTTTGGGTTGAATTGGAATATGGAGTTTGTTTTGGAGGAAGTGTAGCAGAGCAGATTTGGCATAAAGTTGTTTCATTGACATGACTTCTAATTTTTTGAATATTTCGTTTGAATCTGTGTAGAAAGGCACTTGCAGGATTAATTTAATTATAGCCTTTTGTATCTTTTGAATTGGGTCAATTGCTACATTTGTAGCACTTCCCCAAGCCATATGTCGCAATCGATTGACAAAGTGCAAAATATATGGGTCTGAGTATTGTTAGTGGGAAAATGTTTTTAATGGATTTTATTAGGTGCATGACTCCTTTTAGTTTATTTGTGATTAAAGTTATGTGGTCAGTCCAGCGTAAATGAGTATCAATAATAACCCCTAGGTATTTTGTTTGTTTGACCCTTTCTATATGCTCGCATTGACAATTGGAAGAAGTTTGTTCACAGTCATGCAGAAACAGGTCTATGTTTGATGGAGGTTGACCTCTTTGGGTAATACTATGTGTGATGTATTTTGTTTTGATAATATTAACGGTAAGCGTATTACTGTTTAGCCATTTTTTGAAAACTGACAAACTTTTTTCGGCTTTTACGAATACATCTTTCCATGTCGCTGCTTGACAAAGAAGAACTGTATCGTCAGCGAAGGTCACGATTTTACCATCAATTTCAATGTCACACAGTTCGTTTATGTAGATGAGGAATAATAAATAAATAAATATACAAATATACATATTTTTTTTTTTTGCAGGATTTTACAGACGTTCGCAATAGGCCACTTGCATTGAATTCATAACGACTTGGAAAAAATCGTGTAGATAGATCATTTATTAAGATTGCGAAAATGTTAGTAAAATTTTTTAGAAATGTACAATTTTTTTATTTTTAAATAAATAAATCCATTATTTGCGCTCGTGACGTCCCTACATGATAATGACCCGTCTCCGAAAATGTTCCTATTAATTTTGTAAAATTCCACACTGATTTATTTTTTTTTAAATTGCATCACTTTGATTTCAGGCGAATTTTTTAATTCGTTCACTAGATTTATTGTTTGTTCTCTGCGAACTTATCATTTGGTTTGACTTTTTGACAGATGTTCTGAAGAGAACCCCGTACATTTTAGAAGTCGGTACATGCTTTAGAGGTATAATGGTTATGGTGTTGATTTTAACAAAATCAAAATTTATAATATTCTTATTATTATTATAATTTACAAGTTCAATTTGGGAGGCGGGAATGGGTACCGCCGCCCCGGGAACCTTTATTGGATAACCAACACCTCTGCCATAGGTCACCCCAAGTGGTTCGCTACGTTTGGTGATTTAGCAGGGGTGCCCGGGTTCATGAGATGAGGTGTGTTTAGGTCTGATGACCAGGACACACTGAACCCCAGATTCCTACCCACCCCTTAAACCCTTTTCCTTCCCAGAACCCTCCTCTCCTTCCTTTCCCTAAAAACCCTCCACACAGCATCCCCAAAGATGACATGATGACATAGGACCTCAGGGAAATTATTATTACTGAGGGCCTCCTGTGTGGAGCTCATGTAAAAATATATATATTTGTATATCACATTGGATTTAGTAATATATACGTTGTACATTGTAATGATTTATGATCAATAAGATGGATCAAGGAAAAAAATATTTATAAGATGTAATATTTTTGGTATGCCTCGTTATTCTCCTGTGCCATTCGTGTGGAAAACGTTCTTTTTTTTAAAATGATTTTCACCTATGTAATTATCGTTTTTTCGCACCTATAAATGTCTTTCCGGTTTATAAAAAATGGTCTGATTTTTCGGATTGAAATTTTCAAAAAATCCCCAGGGTTTCAAAAATACGATTAAAAAAAAATACGGAATGACTTAGAATATTTGTCTAAACTGGAAAAAAAAAATTAAAAATGTGATGCAAGTGGCCTATTACGAAAAAATATTTACGAGTATATAGAAATGCAAAATTATATTAAATCTCACTCAAATGACAAATAATACAAAGAGAGGCAAGAGACCTAAGAGACACAAAGGGAGACACAAAGGGAGACACAAGTGATTTATAATATGATTAACTCAACATGTTTTTGAGCAATATAGCGAAAAAAAAATTCTAAATCCGTATAAATTATCCACGATAATGTCTACTTCAGCACACTCTATATATGCATCCTTAAGCCGGAATATTTATTTAATAATTAGGCATACTTAGAACATAAATAGTTATTTAACTAGCGCAGGAGCTCAATTGTTTTAAGAATTTACCCGGAAACTTTTACATGGGTCTGATTACATCATGTTCGCAAGTATTTTATATATATTTTTTAGCTAATTACGCTGATTGTGTAATTACAGTAAAATAGATAGCTGCCCCTTTAACGATCTTTTGTAGTTGATTCCAAAGTTAGAGAATTAGAACATTCCCTCTGGGGAACACGTTACCAGCCGAATCGTCTGACAGCTTCCGGTCTGGAGCAGAGAGTTTGGAGCATCCTCGAGCCCCGGTCCCTCTCCTGGCGCATGCATCTTGAATAATGGCCGCGCCTTCCCGCGCTTTGTTCCTCGGCGTGCATCTGCGATCGGCATTTCACCAATTAAACGCAAAGTTATTCAGCCAATGGAGGTTCGCGAATGCCGCTGGAGGTTTGCTGAATGCCGTCGGAGGGACGGTGAATGCCGCCGGAGGGTCGCTGAATGCCGACAAGCGATCGGGCGCTTGCGGCTGGCGGCCGGATAATGGGGTCCCTGGAGCCAGCAAGTGTCCGATGCAATGTCGTAAGACTGATTTCACCGGATTCCGAGGTCTAACGTTTCGACGGGATTTGTCTATGGCTGAATTTGTAACTAATATCCATTGTGCAGTCATTCGGATTCACAGTGAAAATTATCTGGCGGAGAAGTTTTCTAATTTTGTGAGAAATGTGCTGAAATTAGTAGAAAAACTTTTAGCCTTTATTTTATAAAAATACGTTTTGTCACTTTTTCAAATGTATTGCATGTTCTTCAATGTATGTGTATTTGATGCATGAGATATGAAATAGTCTTTTTTATTTATTATAATTACTTAAGAGGTTATACGCAGTCAAGATGCCGAAAAAGATTGATTTTTCGAGATTGTATTCCTTAAGACATTTTAAGGCTGCGTAATGTCACCGTGGTTATTTAATCTATACATGGATAATTGTAAGCAAGAATTGAAAGATGTGGGATTGGACGCGAAATTGAATAGTCTGAAAGTATGTTGCCTGTTGTATGCTGATGATGCGGTGCTGATCTCTAAAACTATGAAAGATCTACAGTCTCTGGTATCTACGATGAACGAAGTATGTATGAAGAATGAGTTAATGATGAATGTAAGTAAGTCTAAAGTCATGGTGTTTGAAAGAGAGATATAGTTGTGAATGGTGAATACTTGGAGCAGGTGGATGAGTTTGTTTATCTGGGTAGTATGTTTACGAGAGATGGGAAGGCTGATAGAGATATTGAAAGAAGGGTAAATGCCGGTAACTCCATTAATGGAGGACTGAATGCCGTTGGCGCTAATAAAAAACTGTCAAAAAAAGCAAAGCTAGCAGTCCACAATGGAGTCCTGGTACCTACCCTGATGTACGGCAGTGAGGCATGGAACTGGCAGAGGAAGGATGAAAGTAAACTGAATGCTGTTGAAATGAGATCCCTGAGACGTATGTGTGGTAAAACCATGTATGATCGTGTTAGAAATGTGGATATCCGCAAAGAATGTAAGGCTGATGTAAGTATAATGAGCAAAATTAAGAAAGAGACCCTCAGATGGTTTGGGCACGTAGAGCGAATGAGCGAAGAATGTAGTGTAAAAAGAATATATGATGCAAATGTGAATGGTAGAAGAAGTCAGGGACGCCCGAGGAAGACATGGCACGATCAAGTGAATCAGATACTTGAGACGGGCCATGTCAAAAGTCAGAATAATAGAAGAGTATGTATGAGACGATGTATGAATGTGAGTGAGGCAAAGAGTGTGTGCCAAGACCGAGTTGTTTGGCGGTCTGTCCTCTCTGCCTACCCCTGCGGGGAAACTGCGTGATGGTTAGTAAGTTAGTTAGTTAAGACATTTTAATTAATAAACCTAGAAAATTACATAGGTTCTGTTGTTGTAACTTACATGTTGATAACTTACAGAGTACATGTTATTGTAACTTTTACTTTATTCTGATTTTTTTTTAAATAATAATTTTTAAAGCTGCTGTCGCCGATCTCCGGGAGGTCCTCTTAAAAAAGGCATTTTACGGTGAACACGATATCTCTAGATTGTATTTTCTGAAATTAAAAAATAAAAAGTTGTTGTAAGGTTTAATCTAGTATTTAATTGAAGGAATAAGCAAAATATTAATTTTTAACAAAATGTCGGCTTCTAAAAAAAATCGATTTTCCATGAAAATTTTGGCCTTAAATTGTAAATGGGAAAATATTTATCGGTAAAAGAAAGCCTTTAATTTATTACTAAAAGTATATATTTATAAATCTTGTGTTAAAAATTGAGACTGATCGGTTTTGCCATTTCGGATAAATCTTGCTCACCGACTTTAAAAACACAGTTTTGAGAAACACGCGTTCAGATTTTCAAAAGCACTTTTACACATAGTAAATAACGCTCCCAGACGTACGAGTATGTATGTGACAAATGTGCTTGTAAAATAGCACTTGATTCAATAGTCTTTCAAGCAAAATAAAAATTAAATTCATGTATAAAAAATACACTTGTGTAAAAATTAAATCTAGTACCGTAAGTACCTACTCTAAGGTTTCAGTGAAATAAAGAGGAAGTCTCGTAAAATTATGTTCCGAGGTCTGCCACAACACGCTGCGCCGCTGAGCGAATGGAGGCGGAAAACATCGCAACTTGCGGGAGATTATTTAGTATCTGAATAAAAATAGGTTGATACATGGTTGGCACCTTTAATATAATTTTAGACCTGGATATACTACCCTTCCTTCTATATTTTCCATTTTGCGACGGGAGACTATTTACTAGCGAGTACCCGGTAAGCATTGCAATGCCACTTAAATCAAGAAAGGGTTTGAGTCTAAATTCTGTTTATTAAAGTGCTTTTGGACACTCAATTTTTCTTTGCGACACGTGAGCAGAACTATCGTGTGAGAAGCACGGATTTTCCAAATTTACCTCTTCCTATTCCCTACTCCTGAAATACATACGTTTTTTAAACATATCACGCGCTATCATAACGCCAGACCTCACCATATAGATAGAAACCATCTCGGGCGGTCGCACAAAAATCACTAAAGTTTCGCAATAAGATGATTTAAAAAAAAAATTCTTCAAATCAAACAAAAAAATCTTGCAAACGTCATCACTGGTCACTCAGCCAAGTAACCTCCCAACTTCTTACCCCTCCCCCAACTGTCCAGCACCTACAATATTTTTATGTTTTCGTAGAAAAAAAATCAGAAATGTCCAGTAAAATCTGTCCTTTTTGTAAAGCAGTTTGTTTTTTGAAGTTAAGAATTCATTTCTATAAATCAGATGTGTTCCAATCATTATTATGTCCTCAGCTGTTAGGTCTCTTCTCGTTCGGGTTGCTGCGATGATTTCATCTTTTTGCTGTCTACAACTAAGTTTCATAACGATATTCCGTGGTATTCCTTCAATATTCTCTCTAGGGGTGACTCGGGGCAGTTTATTCCATTTAATTAGAGTTTGATACATTTAATTCCGTATAAATGTTTTTGATGACCCACGTCAGATTTTCTTGCTTATTTTCCGGGATCCCAATTATTTCTTTATAATTTATCTATGCATAATATTCATTGGAAACTAATTGTTTGTGTAATTCATTAAATTCCTTTTGAATTACAGCATTCTGATCCAGGATTTTTCGAGGTTATTCATTTAAATTGTCAATTTTTAAGATCTTCAATTTCTTTTCAAATCGAGAAATTGTGTTTTGAATTCAATGCATGTTTTTTTTACATAAGTTTCACAAGGAAAAGAATCCATCAGGGCATATGGCAGCTTTGGGGAAGCTATATCTAGGGTTTTTTTAGGGAAAGGGAAGAAAAAAGTTTTGAGAAGGAAAAGTAATGAGGAGTGGGTAGGAATCTGGTGATCAATGTATATCAATATAAGAGTGACGGACGTATGAATACAACCCTCCCACCGCGGTGCAAGCCGATGGATCTGGAAAGTCCGATTGAAGAGCTCTAGGTTATGTCTCATTCAACGAGTCTCTCCCGATCCGGCCCGCCACGCAGTAGATGGGCAAACGCATTCCTGGACATACCTCACCCCCTGAACCCGGTCACCCTTGCTAAATCACCAAACATTGCGAACCACTGGGAGTGACCTATGGTAGGGGTGTTAGATATCCAACAAATGGTTCCACGTGTTCCCGGTGTTCCTGGTGGACGGTGTTACCCGTAATTGTAAAGTTATTGTTATACAACCATTTTTTCTTGTGTAACAACAGAGAACAACGTAAGTTGCAAGTTCACCAAAAAAAGCTATGAGAATAATAATTAGACGAAATAGATTTTTAAAAGTAACTAAACTGTTAAAAAAACTAAACTGGCTTCGAAAAACGAAAATAATTTAATTTTTAATAATTTATACGCTTGCCCTGAAGAAGGAACGTTTGTTCTGAAACCGATCGGATTTACTCATTATAAAAGTGGTTCAAACAAAGTTGAATTGTTTCATGAATCGAAAATAATTTATTTATAAAAAAATTCTCACAGATTAATAATTTATTTAATAGAAAAAAGTAATGTAATAGAAAGAAATCGTAAAACGCAAATTTCAAAATTAACTCCAACAAATCTATCAATTTTTTAGCATTTTTACTGGCAGCAAGTAAAGCTGACAATATATATTAATTATTTTATTTTAACTTTATGAGTAAAACCCCAAATTCTGATAATTAATTAAATGAAGACAATATAAGCGAAACTCAACCGAAAATCTAAAAACAGAAAAATCAGAAAAAGATATTGTGCATCTCTGGGACATGAAGCCAGTTTTCACTTTCTCGCTTTCTGGGCAAACGCGCTACCACTGCGCCAAGGTGTCGATATCCAATTCGGTCATTTTTTAACTATATCGTACTTCGACTAAGAACCACCCACATTACCTTCATTTTCTTAACGCATATTTTCCCAGAGGTGTCTATATATTTTTCTAATTTTTCTGTTTTCAGATTTTCGATTGAGTTTCGCTTAATTGGTCGCCATTTAATTAAATTTATTCATTACTTTGGAAACTTAAACCCTACAAACCAAAATGAAATAATTTATCTAGAAATACACCACAAAACACTGAAGTCATAAGAATGATTGTTTGTAACCCGGAACTCCCGGGTTTCCCCTATCATACGGCCAACGCTGTATTCAAACCAAATCTTGTATACAAATCCCTTTGTGTGGATCCCGGTTGGACCGAGGTATTTATTTCGGTTATTTATATTTTCCAAATAACGTTCACCGGCCGATTAGATTATACGCAATTGCTTCAGGTAAAATACTTCCCCGTATGATGTATGTGGACGTAAAGGAGATAAATGACTGGTGAATCTTCGGTTTTTCAACGCTGAATTTTTTTCCGGCCCCAAATCCCTTTGTTAAAAATGAGTTAATATTTTATGCACAGAGCAAACCCCTTTGTTCACTGCCGCAAAAAGGAATGAAATATGATCGAATGTGTCTTATAATCTTTTTGCCTGCAGATTGAATACGTTTTCACACAAAAAACCCAAATAAAACAACAAATCGCGGCTCTGCTGCCAAAAGCCCATAAACACATTGTATGGGAGTAATCGCATTTTGAAAATATGTTTTCTCGAACACCAGAACGAATGGTTCTGAAAACTTTTGGCGAACTTGGATAATATTATTTAAGTCAATTTAAGTCTTCACCAAAAATATTTATTTAATGTTTGGACTTACAAACAATTCACTTTAGCTTCGCTGTGTTTTTGCTCTATGTTGCTTTTGAAAAACTTTTTATTGAAATAAGTTTAGGTTGAATCGAAATAGTGTTGCATGGGTTAGAGTTTTGGATTTATACGGGTTCGGTTGAACTTCACACGACTTTATAATATTTATTAGTAATACAAAAAAAAATCAAACTCACCAAGAAAGAAAACATCTCCAATGCTTGCCAAAAAAGAATCTGCGTAGTTTGGGGTTCAAATTTTGAATTGATGGTTGCATCCTAATCGAAGTGCAAAAATATATTTCATTAAAACCTCTGTTAAGACAATATAATTAGAATTATTATTTTTTAATTTAAAAACTAACGTTTATACAAGATTTTTATGCATAACACAAAGGGTAACAATTATTATAAGCAATAATTGTCAGCCTGAAACACTCATTTACATTGAAAAATCTTCCGAGAAAAGATACCTGCCGCCAACGGGACTTGAACCCGTGTCCTTCTGATTGCCGGTCGGATGCTCTGACCACTGAGCTATGGCGGTTTATCAAATACCCGCCAAATAATTCAATATATACTAGTTTTTTCTTCATTGATATATTACATTGATGGGAATAACCTTCAAAAGTTATAAATGGAGAGTTTTTCTTATAAAAAATTGAATATTCATTTAGACTTTTATAAAAAGTACATAGACTGGGAGGCGAGATAGGTAAACCCTACGTCATCGAGTACACGGATGAAACTACTTTGTAGTGATAATGGACATTTAGAAAACCTTTAAAAAGCTGGTCTGCCGGTGCGCCTCTTGGCAGGAGCCGCGCAATCATGGAAATAGTGAGCGATTTTTTTCGAAAAAATTACGTCATTGAGTACACGAACGGGAATGGTTTCATATGATAAAGGTCGATTAGAAAATGAGAAAAAAGCAGGTCCACCAACCGCAGCCTGGCACGTTCGCAGGCAGCCGGCGTCAAAGTGACCTCGATGACGTAAAATAGTAAATTTTACGTCATCGAGTTAAAAATATAATAAGCAGTAAATGTTGAATGAAACATTAGTATATATTGAATTATTTGGCGGGTATTTGATAAGCCGCCATAGCTCAGTGGTCAGAGCATCCGACCGGCAATCAGAAGGACACGGGTTCAAGTCCCGTTGGCGGCAAGTATCTTTTCTCGGAAGATTTTTCAATGTAAATGAGTGTTTCAGGCTGCCAATTATTGCTTATAATAAATAATAAGTTAAGTGAAATACGACAACATTTTTCTTGATATTATTATTTCTTCAACCTTGTTTCCTCAATAAAAAGCAGTTCGGCTATTTCTTTAACTAGCCAGAACCTTTTACGCCACAGGATTTTAGGAGATTTTTTTAACAGAGTGTTTGGTTTTTCAACATCCCCTAAAAGAAAGTTAAAAGTTGTTGTCTCCGAGTGTCCCCCAGGGATCGGGGTAGTTGGTACCTGCCCTCGCAGAGGGTTTAGACCTTTCAGTCCGTTCTCATCCTGAGGCCCAAGGAGCCGAGGGAAATAAAATTGTATAGAGTTCGTACTTCTTCAAAATAAATTAAGGATATGACATTTAATCGATTGGAACATGAAGTTTGTAGCACTTATAGATTTTCTTAGAACGTTTTGTTATTGTTATTTAAAAGGATATTCATTCGTTATCATTTGTTTAACCACATTGATCAGCACAAGACTCCAATAGATAATTTTTTCACTACATTTTTCACTACTTCAATACATTCTTTCTGCATACTTACTTTACCAATGCGGTAGGTCAACAGAAATAATTCTTTGGAGGAATTAAGTTTCCAAGGGATCAACTATCCTGGGAGTCAGCTATCCTGGGAGTCAGCACACTGGTGGATCAACTCTACAAGGGGTCAACGGTCTGGGGAATCAACTGTCGGGGGCCAATTGTCGGGAATCAACGTTCAGGTCACATAATGCTATAATAATAGGAATAGATATTGCACAAAATTTTATTTATTTAAAAATATAGTAAATGGGCACAATAAAATAAATCCGCAAATAAGTTCGTAATTCTGAGTCGCCTAGAAGTCAATCCAAAGATTCGTTTCCGTCGATGTAACGTAATTAAGAATTCAAGAGCCTCTTGATTTTTTGTTCGAAACATCCTTAATGTGAATCTTCAAGTCGATGCTTAAAAGGTTTGGGTTAATGTTAATGAAAAGCTTACGGCAGAGCTCGGCCAACTTTTAAATTACAAATTCAGTATATTATTTAATCAAAGATTCAATAAATTTCGTGTTCCAGAAAAACGTAGGGTCGTTTGATTTTTTTTCCTACTACGGTGTGATTCTGTTTGAAGTCTTTACTACTAGAAGGAATATTTTTTATTTGATCTTATATTTGAAATAAAGAATTTAATTATATCACTTATTCTGTTTAATCAATATTTACGTTAGGTATTTTCAATTCATTTGTGAATGAATTTGAAAACAACGGTGTTATTCATGCTTTAAAAAACACACCGCGGTTTTCACACTTATTTCTGTGATTCCGCTGTCTATTTGAATATCGACATCGTTGCAGTGCTTCAAGAAGCTCTCCGGCGGATAGTTGCTGACTGCACAGTCAACCGCACAACATCTTAATTGGTAAGATTTACAATTAAAGAAATAACTATTTGTGTTTTTGATTTGATAATATTATTTATTTTGAACTTCAAAATTTGAATTTCAATTAATTAATTTTAATATTATTTGCTTTAATTGGAATTTTGATTTACACGATTTAGTTTTGTGTATTAAATTGGAGATTTGATTAAATTATTTTTCACGTAATTTAATTTTATTATCTTTATTTTATTATGTACTAACTGGTCCCCAGCACGCGTTGCAATGCCAAATACATTAATTTTTCGAAGAAAACTTCTTCTAAAAGGTTGTTACTTTGTGATGTCATTATTTATTTATTATAAGAAAATAACTTAGTTTACATCACTTTATTTTTTTTTTTTTTTTTTTTGTTTTTTATATTTTATACTATCAACATGTTTCGTGAACCATGTTCACTTCTTCAGGAATAAAAGTATACTAAAGTTAAAAAATTAATTATAGATTACATATGGAGAGAAGAAATTGAAGGAGGGGGAAGGGTTGACAATGGTGGGAGTTTCGAAGAATTGGGGATTACCAAGCTATTAGAAGTAAAAGGCCGGTTAAGTGGGAAGATATTTAAAACAGGGTTAACAAAAAATTTTTGCTTATTAATTATGTCAGCTTTGGAATTTACATTTTTTCTTATTTCTAAAATTTCTAAATTATTGATTTGCGATGTTTTATATCCTGTATGTAATATTTGAAGACCTGAATTTATGTCAAAGCTATGATCATATTTTAATAAATGGTCTGCGAACTCAGAATCGCTATTGCCATTTAGTGCTCTGAGGTGCTCTTTAACCCTAATCTCAAAGTTTCTATAAGTTCTACCTATATAAAACGAACTACAATCATTACAATTGAGTTTGTAAACCCCTGATTTTTTTGTTTTAATTTCGCTATCTTTATTGTTGAGTATATATTTCTTCAATTTGTTATTTGTGTAAAACGCTGGTTGAATAGTACCGGGAATATTTTTACTAATAATTTTTGACGTATCGTTGTCGACAAATAAAATTCTACGCCAATATATGTTATCTTTAGAAATAGTTGTCCCTATTTCTAAAAATAACATACATTGGCGTAGAATTTTATTTTTGCCTCTTGGCAGGAGCCGCGCAATCATGGAAATAGTGAGCGATTTTTTTCGAAAAAATTACGTCATTGAGTACACGAACGGGAATGGTTTCATATGATAAAGGTCGATTAGAAAATGAGAAAAAAGCAGGTCCACCAACCGCAGCCTGGCACGTTCGCAGGCAGCCGGCGTCAAAGTGACCTCGATGACGTAAAATAGTAAATTTTACGTCATCGAGTTAAAAATATAATAAGCAGTAAATGTTGAATGAAACATTAGTATATATTGAATTATTTGGCGGGTATTTGATAAGCCGCCATAGCTCAGTGGTCAGAGCATCCGACCGGCAATCAGAAGGACACGGGTTCAAGTCCCGTTGGCGGCAAGTATCTTTTCTCGGAAGATTTTTCAATGTAAATGAGTGTTTCAGGCTGCCAATTATTGCTTATAATAAATAATAAGTTAAGTGAAATACGACAACATTTTTCTTGATATTATTATTTCTTCAACCTTGTTTCCTCAATAAAAAGCAGTTCGGCTATTTCTTTAACTAGCCAGAACCTTTTACGCCACAGGATTTTAGGAGATTTTTTTAACAGAGTGTTTGGTTTTTCAACATCCCCTAAAAGAAAGTTAAAAGTTGTTGTCTCCGAGTGTCCCCCAGGGATCGGGGTAGTTGGTACCTGCCCTCGCAGAGGGTTTAGACCTTTCAGTCCGTTCTCATCCTGAGGCCCAAGGAGCCGAGGGAAATAAAATTGTATAGAGTTCGTACTTCTTCAAAATAAATTAAGGATATGACATTTAATCGATTGGAACATGAAGTTTGTAGCACTTATAGATTTTCTTAGAACGTTTTGTTATTGTTATTTAAAAGGATATTCATTCGTTATCATTTGTTTAACCACATTGATCAGCACAAGACTCCAATAGATAATTTTTTCACTACATTTTTCACTACTTCAATACATTCTTTCTGCATACTTACTTTACCAATGCGGTAGGTCAACAGAAATAATTCTTTGGAGGAATTAAGTTTCCAAGGGATCAACTATCCTGGGAGTCAGCTATCCTGGGAGTCAGCACACTGGTGGATCAACTCTACAAGGGGTCAACGGTCTGGGGAATCAACTGTCGGGGGCCAATTGTCGGGAATCAACGTTCAGGTCACATAATGCTATAATAATAGGAATAGATATTGCACAAAATTTTATTTATTTAAAAATATAGTAAATGGGCACAATAAAATAAATCCGCAAATAAGTTCGTAATTCTGAGTCGCCTAGAAGTCAATCCAAAGATTCGTTTCCGTCGATGTAACGTAATTAAGAATTCAAGAGCCTCTTGATTTTTTGTTCGAAACATCCTTAATGTGAATCTTCAAGTCGATGCTTAAAAGGTTTGGGTTAATGTTAATGAAAAGCTTACGGCAGAGCTCGGCCAACTTTTAAATTACAAATTCAGTATATTATTTAATCAAAGATTCAATAAATTTCGTGTTCCAGAAAAACGTAGGGTCGTTTGATTTTTTTTCCTACTACGGTGTGATTCTGTTTGAAGTCTTTACTACTAGAAGGAATATTTTTTATTTGATCTTATATTTGAAATAAAGAATTTAATTATATCACTTATTCTGTTTAATCAATATTTACGTTAGGTATTTTCAATTCATTTGTGAATGAATTTGAAAACAACGGTGTTATTCATGCTTTAAAAAACACACCGCGGTTTTCACACTTATTTCTGTGATTCCGCTGTCTATTTGAATATCGACATCGTTGCAGTGCTTCAAGAAGCTCTCCGGCGGATAGTTGCTGACTGCACAGTCAACCGCACAACATCTTAATTGGTAAGATTTACAATTAAAGAAATAACTATTTGTGTTTTTGATTTGATAATATTATTTATTTTGAACTTCAAAATTTGAATTTCAATTAATTAATTTTAATATTATTTGCTTTAATTGGAATTTTGATTTACACGATTTAGTTTTGTGTATTAAATTGGAGATTTGATTAAATTATTTTTCACGTAATTTAATTTTATTATCTTTATTTTATTATGTACTAACTGGTCCCCAGCACGCGTTGCAATGCCAAATACATTAATTTTTCGAAGAAAACTTCTTCTAAAAGGTTGTTACTTTGTGATGTCATTATTTATTTATTATAAGAAAATAACTTAGTTTACATCACTTTATTTTTTTTTTTTTTTTTTTTGTTTTTTATATTTTATACTATCAACATGTTTCGTGAACCATGTTCACTTCTTCAGGAATAAAAGTATACTAAAGTTAAAAAATTAATTATAGATTACATATGGAGAGAAGAAATTGAAGGAGGGGGAAGGGTTGACAATGGTGGGAGTTTCGAAGAATTGGGGATTACCAAGCTATTAGAAGTAAAAGGCCGGTTAAGTGGGAAGATATTTAAAACAGGGTTAACAAAAAATTTTTGCTTATTAATTATGTCAGCTTTGGAATTTACATTTTTTCTTATTTCTAAAATTTCTAAATTATTGATTTGCGATGTTTTATATCCTGTATGTAATATTTGAAGACCTGAATTTATGTCAAAGCTATGATCATATTTTAATAAATGGTCTGCGAACTCAGAATCGCTATTGCCATTTAGTGCTCTGAGGTGCTCTTTAACCCTAATCTCAAAGTTTCTATAAGTTCTACCTATATAAAACGAACTACAATCATTACAATTGAGTTTGTAAACCCCTGATTTTTTTGTTTTAATTTCGCTATCTTTATTGTTGAGTATATATTTCTTCAATTTGTTATTTGTGTAAAACGCTGGTTGAATAGTACCGGGAATATTTTTACTAATAATTTTTGACGTATCGTTGTCGACAAATAAAATTCTACGCCAATATATGTTATCTTTAGAAATAGTTGTCCCTATTTCTAAAAATAACATACATTGGCGTAGAATTTTATTTTTGCCTCTTGGCAGGAGCCGCGCAATCATGGAAATAGTGAGCGATTTTTTTCGAAAAAATTACGTCATTGAGTACACGAACGGGAATGGTTTCATATGATAAAGGTCGATTAGAAAATGAGAAAAAAGCAGGTCCACCAACCGCAGCCTGGCACGTTCGCAGGCAGCCGGCGTCAAAGTGACCTCGATGACGTAAAATAGTAAATTTTACGTCATCGAGTTAAAAATATAATAAGCAGTAAATGTTGAATGAAACATTAGTATATATTGAATTATTTGGCGGGTATTTGATAAGCCGCCATAGCTCAGTGGTCAGAGCATCCGACCGGCAATCAGAAGGACACGGGTTCAAGTCCCGTTGGCGGCAAGTATCTTTTCTCGGAAGATTTTTCAATGTAAATGAGTGTTTCAGGCTGCCAATTATTGCTTATAATAAATAATAAGTTAAGTGAAATACGACAACATTTTTCTTGATATTATTATTTCTTCAACCTTGTTTCCTCAATAAAAAGCAGTTCGGCTATTTCTTTAACTAGCCAGAACCTTTTACGCCACAGGATTTTAGGAGATTTTTTTAACAGAGTGTTTGGTTTTTCAACATCCCCTAAAAGAAAGTTAAAAGTTGTTGTCTCCGAGTGTCCCCCAGGGATCGGGGTAGTTGGTACCTGCCCTCGCAGAGGGTTTAGACCTTTCAGTCCGTTCTCATCCTGAGGCCCAAGGAGCCGAGGGAAATAAAATTGTATAGAGTTCGTACTTCTTCAAAATAAATTAAGGATATGACATTTAATCGATTGGAACATGAAGTTTGTAGCACTTATAGATTTTCTTAGAACGTTTTGTTATTGTTATTTAAAAGGATATTCATTCGTTATCATTTGTTTAACCACATTGATCAGCACAAGACTCCAATAGATAATTTTTTCACTACATTTTTCACTACTTCAATACATTCTTTCTGCATACTTACTTTACCAATGCGGTAGGTCAACAGAAATAATTCTTTGGAGGAATTAAGTTTCCAAGGGATCAACTATCCTGGGAGTCAGCTATCCTGGGAGTCAGCACACTGGTGGATCAACTCTACAAGGGGTCAACGGTCTGGGGAATCAACTGTCGGGGGCCAATTGTCGGGAATCAACGTTCAGGTCACATAATGCTATAATAATAGGAATAGATATTGCACAAAATTTTATTTATTTAAAAATATAGTAAATGGGCACAATAAAATAAATCCGCAAATAAGTTCGTAATTCTGAGTCGCCTAGAAGTCAATCCAAAGATTCGTTTCCGTCGATGTAACGTAATTAAGAATTCAAGAGCCTCTTGATTTTTTGTTCGAAACATCCTTAATGTGAATCTTCAAGTCGATGCTTAAAAGGTTTGGGTTAATGTTAATGAAAAGCTTACGGCAGAGCTCGGCCAACTTTTAAATTACAAATTCAGTATATTATTTAATCAAAGATTCAATAAATTTCGTGTTCCAGAAAAACGTAGGGTCGTTTGATTTTTTTTCCTACTACGGTGTGATTCTGTTTGAAGTCTTTACTACTAGAAGGAATATTTTTTATTTGATCTTATATTTGAAATAAAGAATTTAATTATATCACTTATTCTGTTTAATCAATATTTACGTTAGGTATTTTCAATTCATTTGTGAATGAATTTGAAAACAACGGTGTTATTCATGCTTTAAAAAACACACCGCGGTTTTCACACTTATTTCTGTGATTCCGCTGTCTATTTGAATATCGACATCGTTGCAGTGCTTCAAGAAGCTCTCCGGCGGATAGTTGCTGACTGCACAGTCAACCGCACAACATCTTAATTGGTAAGATTTACAATTAAAGAAATAACTATTTGTGTTTTTGATTTGATAATATTA
This sequence comes from Limnephilus marmoratus, assembly GCA_917880885.1. NCBI lineage: Eukaryota > Metazoa > Arthropoda > Insecta > Trichoptera > Limnephilidae > Limnephilus > Limnephilus marmoratus. The sequence continues at coordinate 57,456,093 of OU862909.1, read as the reverse complement.
TTTATTTTGAACTTCAAAATTTGAATTTCAATTAATTAATTTTAATATATGTTATCTTTAGAAATAGTTGTCCCTATTTCTAAAAATAACATACATTGGCGTAGAATTTTATTTTTCTACAACGATACGTCAAAAATTATTAGTAAAAATATTCCCGGTACTATTCAACCAGCGTTTTACACAAATAACAAATTGAAGAAATATATACTCAACAATAAAGATAGCGAAATTAAAACAAAAAAATCAGCGGTTTACAAACTCAATTGTAATGATTGTAGTTCGTTTTATATAGGTAGAACTTATAGAAACTTTGAGATTAGGGTTAAAGAGCACCTCAGAGCACTAAATGGCAATAGCGATTCTGAGTTCGCAGACCATTTATTAAAATATGATCATAGCTTTGACATAAATTCAGGTCTTCAAATATTACATACAGGATATAAAACATCGCAAATCAATAATTTAGAAATTTTAGAAATAAGAAAAAATGTAAATTCCAAAGCTGACATAATTAATAAGCAAAAATTTTTTGTTAACCCTGTTTTAAATATCTTCCCACTTAACCGGCCTTTTACTTCTAATAGCTTGGTAATCCCCAATTCTTCGAAACTCCCACCATTGTCAACCCTTCCCCCTCCTTCAATTTCTTCTCTCCATATGGAATCTATAATTAATTTTTTAACTTTAGTATACTTTTATTCCTGAAGAAGTGAACATGGTTCACGAAACATGTTGATAGTATAAAATATAAAAAAATAAAGTGATATAAACTAAGTTATTTCCAAATACATTGTTTATTCCTGAATCATCTTTCCCGTGCGTCCCCGTTCCCCTCCCGCATATCCTTTCTAGCTGGCTTTATAAATTACAGCCTATGTCAACCGGAATAGTGTAGCTTCCTAACAGTGGAAGAATTTTTCAATTCGGTTCAGTAGTTTCGGAGCCAATTCAATGCAAACAAACAAACAAACAATCACATCGTTCCTATTTATAATATTAGCATAGATTTCATACATTATATCAGAGGCACTGCTGAAAACCAACTGCATTCCTGGAAAAATCCTGAACGTATAGCTTAACAGTAACCATTTTGTCAGTAAAATCAATGATAACTAAACAAAATGTATAAAATAGTAAAAATCTGAGTGAATTAATATTTTTATTATTATTATTTATTACCTATTTATAATAGCGAATTCAAAATCTCTCGCAAAGCTGGGTAGTAGATCTGGACTTATTTAATACTCAATTATCTGTCACGGTATGACAAATGAAATATTTCTTTTTAGCCAAAATTGAAGGGAAACAACTACAAATGAATTGAAATGAAATTTACATTACATTCCAGTTAACGAGATTGGGTGACATTAAACCTTTCGGTTCTGAAAGCACATTTATCTGATAAAAAAGACAATCTTTTTTATCAGATTCACCTCTTCCTCACACTCAATAAATGCTGGCGTCCCACAGGGATCGGTTCTGTCTCCGACTTTGTTTTTGTTGCACATCAACGACCTTTTGTCATGTGCACCAATTCATTGTTACGCGGATGACAGTACAGTTCATGATAGCTTTTTGTTTGACAAACCCCCAAAGGGCTCACAAACTCCAACAGCTCGTAAGGCTTTGAAGCAAAGAATGGACGCTGACCTCGAGAATGTTTTCTCTTGGGGTAAAAATAATCTCGTTGAATTTAATGTTTCAAAGACCCAATCTTGTCTGATTACGTCTAAAAGGGATCGAAATGAAAATCTAGTCGCTTTCAACGGAAGCAATCTTCCGAACAGGCCCTCCATTGATATGCTTGGTGTAACCCTAAGTGACCAACTGAGGTATGGGGGCTCCATCACAACTGCTAACCCTGTACAAATCGTAAGTGCGCCCCACGGTTGAATTTGGCAGCCACCTCTGGTCTGGAGCTCCAAAATACATGAAAAATACCCTCGACTCTGTGCAGAAACGGGCGATCCGTTTGATAGATTCTCCCATCTTAACAGACGGATTGCAATCTTTAGAGCACAGGCGTCGGGTGGGAATGCTATCCTTGTTCTACCGGTATTACAATGGAAGATGCTCCGAGGAACTAGCATCATTGATCCCTTCGGCACCGGTGCATAGTCGGGAAACACGCCAAACGCGTGCCCAACATTTGAACACAGTTGACATTTGTCACATGAGAACGGGTCGTTTCTTCGACTCGTTCTTGTGTTCAACAGCTCGGCTGTGGAATGATTTGCCGGCCTCTGTGTTTCCTCCTTCCTACAACGTGGGTCTCTTCAAGACCAATGTTCATTCCTTCCTCTCCTCAAAAAGACCCTCCACACAGCATCCCAGATGACATAGGCCCTGAGGGAAATTATTTTCCTCAGGGCCTCCTGTGTGGAGTTAATGTAAAAAAAAAAAAAACTAGATTTCGACGCTAAAAATACGACCTAAAAATAATATCGTAAACTTTTAATATCGCTACATTGTAGTTATAATTATTTGAAAAACGTTTTTCTCAGAAACAAGAACAAAGTGTAAAGATTTTGTTATTCTTTTAGATTTTATTGATAGGTCTTCATTTTTATATTAGATCTCTAATTATTTTAAAAGAAATCAGACAATTTGAACGCCAAATTTCCCTTATGATTTTTGCTGTTTACAGCATAACTTTAAAAAAATTACATTTTATTATTTAGAAATTAGTATGTTCGTCTGTTACACCCACTGAATGTATAAACACATTACAAATGCCTTCCTTATAGATATGAATGGCTGGAGCTGATCAGAGGATCTTTGTTAACGACCATCTCACGCGGAAAAATAAATCTATATTGAGGTCCGCCAAAGGCTTTAAAAACGAACACATGTATCAGTTTTTATGGATACGAAACGGGAAAATCTACCTAAGAAAGAACGATACATCACCTCCCATACATATCTCATGCGACTCGCAGTTAAAAAACCTAATAGCTTAATCACCATTACCATGTTAAATCATCTATCCTGTAACTACTATTTTTCTCCTGATTTTTTTCTTAATTTAATGAATATTACCCTTTTTACATTAACCCCACCTGCTGATAATTGTACTCACTGCTCAGTTTTACATTCTATGATATACTCACGCACCTTAATTGATAATTGTATGTTATGCTTTGTTATTCACAGTAGACTTATGACTATGAACATAACTTTCGAACAAAATAATCAAGTATATTTTGTAGAAACCGAAAGTATTAATGTATTTATCAAAATTTCTCAATGCTTGATTCTTTAATAATATTCTATCAAAATGCGAGAGGTCTGCGCTCAAAAACGATGGAATTTAGTCAAAATGTGCTGCTCAATAATTATGACTTGATTTTCATTACCGAAAGTTGGTTGGTTGATAGCATCCTAGATGAGGAATTATTTGATAACCGCTATTCTGTCTACAGAAATGATAGGGATATTCATCGCACTGGTAAATCAACTGGCGGAGGCGTAATCATAGGTATTAAAAAAGAATTTTTTGTTACTCCCCGCTCTTGGAATTCAGACGCTGAAGATATTTGGATAACTGTCAATACATCAAAATCCAATCATCATTGTTATAACTTCCATATGTGCTGCGTGTACTTACCTAGCGTCGGTCCAAAATTAACATCCTCAGAAAGATTAGCGTTATTTACTAGCCATACCAATGCCATTTCTGACTTAACGATCCGTTTTCCCAATGACAAGTTTCTAATCATTGGCGACTATAACTTACCCAGTATTGATTGGACCAATCAACAAATATCAACTAACAGAGACCAATGTTCACTCACACTATGTAACTGTTTATCGTTTGCAAATTTAACTCAATTTAACCACTCACCTAACAAATATGGACGAATATTGGACCTCGTGTTCTGTAACACTCCAGCTAAGGTGACGCTTGCAGATCATCCTTTAGTTAAAGAGGATGCTCATCATAATTCATTGATTATTGAACTAGAAATTCCATCCACTAATGCTACCCTCTCAACTCCTAGAACAATACAATTATTCCATAAAGCAGATTATACCGTGATTAATGGGAAACTGGAAGAGACCGACTGGTCTGCCGTTATAAATGCACCGGATGTAAATACAGCGTTAAACTCATTTTACGTTATAATTGAACAAATCATCGATGCATTTATTCCCAAGAAAGTTGTGAAATCTGGAAAATATCCACTATGGTACACGGCAGCCTTAATAAAAATAACAAATGAAAAATTAAAGTTTTTTAGAGCATGGAAGCGTCATCGGAACCCTCTTGACTATCTCTCATTTTCTTTGCTACGCAAAAGGCAAAAGACGGTCGCTTCAGCGGCTTACAAAACCTACATTTCCACGATAGAATCCGGTATACAGCACAATGTTAAAAAAATATGGTCCTATGTCAATTCTCAAAGAAAATCTCCTGCCATCCCCGATCATATGTTTTATGGCGAAAAAACTGCTAATGACAGTAAAGGAGTAGCCAATTTATTTTCGGAGTATTTTGGTTCTGTATTTTCGAATGATCAACCTGCTCATACAAGCAATGCTAGTGATTGTTTAAATTCAAATAGCGTAATTAGCTCAATCGAGATCAATGAAGACATAACTTTCAAATACCTTAAGTCTATCGATATCAAAAAGGGACCGGGTAACGATAAACTTCCAGGAATCTTTATAAACTACTGTAGTAAACAATTGACACCCCCCATTTTTGCTATTTTCAAATTATCGCTATCGGAAGGAACATTTCCCGACAAGTGGAAAACAGCCTTGATTACCCCAATCTTTAAAAACGGCAGTAAAAATGATGTCTCCAACTATCGACCGATATCCAAATTACCGATTCTAAGTAAAGTATTGGAAAAAATTGTTTACGATCAATTATATTCTACCATCTCACCTTTACTCTCAACTAACCAACATGGCTTCATGAAAAATCGCTCCACAACCTCTAATCTTGCGGCTTTTACAAATTTTCTTCATGCTCAAATGGACATGAGATGCCAGGTGGATGCCATCTACACTGATTACTCTAAAGCATTCGACCGTGTTAACCATTATATTCTGTTACAGAAGCTTTTAGGTCTAGGAATTCACGGTGATCTCTATAGATGGATCGCATCTTATGTTAGTAATCGACACCAAATTACGGTTGTCAATGGTTTCGCATCTTGCTTAATAGAAATCGTCTCAGGTGTGCCCCAGGGGTCGCATCTCGGACCACTCCTATTCAATATTTATATAAATGACATTCTTGTATGCTTCCCAAATAGTTACTTTATATTGTATGCGGACGACATAAAAATTTTTAAACCTATACAGTCGTTATCCGATTGCATCGAATTACAAAGAGATCTTGATCATTTGTGCACATACTGTGAATCAAACTTATTGTCCTTAAATATATCCAAGTGTCACTCGATTACGTTTACTAGAAATAAAAGTAAAATAACCTATCCTTACAACTTGAATAACAAACCTTTAAAATATTTGTCTACATGTAAAGATCTAGGTGTTCACTTGGATAGCAAACTAATATTTGATAAGCACATCGAATACATTACATCAAAATCTTATAAGATGCTAGGTTTTCTTTTAAGAGTATGTAAAGTTTTTAAAAGTGCTAAGACTCTGGAAATATTATTCTGTTCATTGGTCAGAAGTCCACTGGAGTATGCTTCCACCATATGGAATCCTCAATATAAGGTATACATAGATTTAATAGAGAGTATACAGAATAAATTTTCTAAATATTTACTCAAGAAATACAACAAAACTTCAAATAATATGTTATCTTTACAAAAAAGACGCACACTGTCAGATCTGATGTTTCTACATAACCTGCTTAATAATAAAATAGATAGTCCCGAATTGCTATCTGTCATTGGTTTAAATGTTCCAATGAGGCGTACCAGGCACACTTCACTTTTTCACATAGGATCCAATAATACTAATGCTGCACAAAACTCACCAATCTCTCGCGCAATCACATCTTATACACACTATGAAAAATTATTACACTTAGACATTTTCCACAACTCCCTGCAAACATACAAAACTAATGTTAGGGTTTTGATTCGATTAATCAAATAATGTAAGTTTTTGGGTCTTCAAAAACTTCAACAAGAAATTCAAGGTAGATACAAAATTAATTTATTGGCAATAATGTACAACAATTCCAATCCAAATAAATTATTAAATCCCCCCAACGGACTGATAATCTAACGTTTCCTTTTAAAGGCAAACTAATGCAGAAAGAGGTAGAAAATAATGAATTCATCCTATTTATAAATTTACAACAGGGTCCATTTGGGAGGGAAGACTATAGCCAACCCTGACATCTATGTGTAAATCCTCGAACCACAACTATGCCTGACCTCTTTGTTAAAAGCGGAGAAACATTTCAACCCTTGCTCAACTAAATATCAACTTTAATTTCTTAACATATACTCCCCCCGAAAAAGGGAACGGAGGTCACTTTTTCTAAAATATCAAAACAAAATAAGGATAAAAAATCAAACACCTAAATATAAACATATGCTAAAATCAATTTGGAAGAAACAAAAAATAATAATAATTTAACTTTAACTAAACCATAAAAATTTCCAAATAAAAACTATCCTATTTCTAAGAACTATTAATAATAATCTAATTATTAATAAACATTATAACTTCATTTAAAAACAAAAATTTATAATTTTAACAATAAAAAATAAATAAATAGCAATCTTGAGATCTTGACGTGCGAAGCTCCTTGGTCTTCCTTCTAGGTTTGAATGTTCGGATATGGTTCCATCTTGAATCTTGAAGTGTGTAGAAAAGTTGATATTTAAATTTGAATTTTAAGCCTCTTGCTGTTTTTGATTTAAATTAAATTTGTAGTTTTGCTTTAAATTAATTATTTAAATCTTGATTTATATCTTGAAACATTGTTTTTTTTTTTTTAAAATAACTTTTTTAGAAAATAAATTTTCACTGCCACTTGGTTTTACTTGCGGGAAGTTTATTAGATTTCTGCGTCGAGCTTTTTCTTGTGGAACCTTGAATTATTTTCTTCATCAGTTTTTGTATGAACATCATTTGCGTCGGGTCCGTTGTCTTCTATTGGTAGCAGACATAATTTTGAAATGGCCCTCTGGATTATGCCCTTCGAAGTGATGATGGTCGCCACGCGAACTCGTCCATCAGCGCCAGGATGTACGGCGCTCACCCGTCCCAGCCTCCAGTAGCAAGAAGGGACGTTGTCCTCCTTCAGTATTACCATGTCGCCAGGCTGTAACTGTCCTTGACTCCTGTTAGTCCATTTGTTCCTGGTTTGTAGCTCTGCCAGGTACTCCTTCCGCCACCTCGACCAAAACATTTGAACAATTTGTATTAGTTTTTGGTAATTATTTAATCGATTGAACGTGATATGTTCCAAATTTTGCTCTGGAATCGCTGCCATACTAGTTCCTATGAGAAAGTGACCAGGGGTCAAGGGATTAAGGTCATAAGGGTCATTTGATAAGGGAGTCAGTGGCCTGGAGTTTAAGCAAGATTCAATTTGACATAACACCGTACTAATTTCTTCGTACGTTAATGAAGCGATACTTGTTATTCTTTTTAAGTGATGTTTAACCGATTTTATCCCGGCTTCCCATAGCCCCCCAAAGTTCGGGGCACGAGGCGGTATAAATCTCCACTGAATACCTAATGTGGATAAATATTTATCAATTTTATCATTGGACATATTTAAAAAATTATAAATTTCCTTTAATTCATTATTAGCCGCTTTAAAATTGGTTGCATTGTCTGAGAACATTTTACTTGGTCTACCACGACGCGAGATAAATCGTTTCAAAGCGTTTAAAAAACTTTCTGCGCTCAAAGACAGCACAACTTCTAAGTGCACTGCCTTAGATGCCATGCATACAAATAAGCAAATATATGATTTAACGCTATGGGTTTTTCTGTGAATACCCGATTTTATCAGTATTGGACCGGAATAATCGACTGCCGTATTTTGAAATGCCCGGCATTCAGTTATTCTTTCAGCTGGTAGGTCGGCCATCAACTGCTGTTCTGGTTTGGGATTGCATCTATAACAAATTATACATTTTTTAATTATCCTTTTTACTACATTCTTTCCCTTAATCGGCCAAAATTTCATTCTAATCAACGCCAATAATGACTGCGTTCCCGAGTGTAAGTTCAAGTAATGATAGTGTCTTACAATTAGCTCTGTTATTTTATGATGTGAAGGTAATATAATTGGGTGCTGCTGGTTTTCATCTACCATTTTACCTTTGGAGAGTCTTCCCCCCACTCGAATTAGATCCCTTTCAATAAAAGGATCTAATGATTTTAAAAAACTATTTCTAGGTATATTACTGCCATTATTTAAAGCTCGAATTTCGACGCTGAAACAGTATGATTGCGCCCGAGATATTAATTTATTTACTGAATTTTCCAACTCACTAACTGTTAATTTACCATAGCGGCGCTGCAAAGGGTTTTTACAATTAAACTGAAATCTAATAATGTATGCCGTTACTCTTTGTAATTTGGAAAAACTAGAATATCTATTAAAAATGTCCCAGTCCTGTTTCACTGCAGACAACAGAACCGAGCTTGTCTTGATCTCTGGTGGATCAATACAAAATGTGTCAGCATTCGGCCAGCACGCTGAATCCAGTATCAGCCAAGCTGGACCATGCCACCAAATGCTGGAAATTAACAATTGTGAAACACCGGTTCCTCTGGAGAGCACATCTGCTGCATTGTCTTCCGACCTTACATGTTTCCATTGCTCCGGCTGACTGGTTTCCTGGATTTCCGCCACCCGATTCGCAACGAAAGTGTTCCATCTTGCAGGCTGCTCCCTGACCCAGCACAGTACTATTTGAGAATCGCACCAGTATGTTGTATGTATATCCGGTGTACATATAGCTTCTTTAATATAATTCACTAACTTTGTCAATAATACAGCTCCACATAATTCTAATTTGGGTAGAGACACGCTTTTCAAAGGTGCTACCCGTGACTTGGACATTATCAAATTGGAGTATCTCTTACCCAATTTATCAGTAGACATCAGGTAGACACAGGCCGAATATGCCTTCTCTGAGGCATCACAAAATCCATGTAGCTGTAAATTTACATGATCTTGACATTGAATCTTTCTACCTATTCTTAAATTATTTAATTGAGGCAGTTCACTCATATAAGCTTCCCATGTCTTCAACATGTCATGTGGAATAGGCTCATCCCACTGAACCTTCGTCTGCCACAATTTTTGCATCAACAATTTAGCAACAACAGTGACAGGACCTATTAATCCTAAAGGGTCAAATATGGACGCAATGCTTGATAGCATTTGTCGTTTGCTAACAATTGGATTTTTTATTAACTTCACCGTGTATAAGAAATTATCCTGTTGGTTATTCCATGACAAGCCTAATATTTTGCTGTCATTTGAATCTGTACTAATAATCATATCCGACATGCTTTCTTGCTTTGAACATAATGAGGGCAAATTTGATCGCCATTTTCTCAAGTTCATTCCAGCGGATGCCATGATAGATATTAATTGCTCTTTAATTAATAAACAGCTTTCTTCTGTTTCATCACCAGTAAGCAAATCATCCATGTAAAAATTATTCTTTATAATCTGACTGACCTTGTGGTTTGATGACATATTTTCATTTCCCAACTGCTCAAGGCATCTAGTTGCCAAAAATGATGACGGCCCCAGACCGTAGGTAACGGTGTTAAGCTGATAATGCTGAATTTCCTCCTCCGGGAAATTTTTCTATATTATACGCTGTAGATCCCTGTCTTCGGGTCGCACCAATATTTGTCTGTACATTTTCTCTATATCTGCTGTTATCACGTACTGGTGCTTTCTGAAACATATCAATTGTGCAGCTAAATCTTTCTGTAAAACAGGTCCTATCATGAGCGCATCGTTTAAGGATATACCAGTGGATGATTTTGCAGAACCGTCAAATACTACTCGAGTATTCGTGGTAGTGCTCGATTCTTTTATTACTGCATGATGTGGTAAATAATAATATTTTTTTTCATTAGAAGGTGCCTCGCACCGGGTCATATGACCCAAGTCTATGTATTCCTGCATAAATTCTTTATATTTTTTCATCAGGTCAGGATTTGAAGAAAATTTCTTTTGCAAATTGCAAAGTCTCCTTTCTGCCATAGGCAGTGTTTCGCCTAACTGTTTAATACAGGGGCGCTGCGGTAAGCTTACCGTAAAACGACCTTCGTCATTCCTTTTATGCGTGTCTTTGAACATTTCCTCGCACGCTCGCTCCTCATGGCTCCGGTGCTTCACCGGCGGGAATTCTTCTAATTTCCAGAAGTTTTCCATTTGTTTATGTAATATATTTAATGATAGGTGACAAGATTTTACTGGCCTTTTTGTTTTTGTTGTGACGATAGGTCCTGACACCAGCCATCCGAATTCCGTTCTCTGCAGTACAGGTCCTGAGTCTCCATTTCGTAGTTGATCTTGTTTCAAAATTTCCCAAAAGATTTCCGCTCCGAGTAGCATATCTATGGAGCCTGTTTCGTAGAAGGTAGGATCCGCTAACTGTAGACCATCAGGTACGCTAGCATCCTTTTTCTGAAAAGAAACTTGCGGCAGATTACTCGTTATTTCCTTCAAAACGAGACATTCTATGTCTCTTTCATAAGGTGAATAGCTTGAAAAAATCCTTAAATTTACACTTTTCTTAATATTCAATATTCTGTTTTGTATTCCGGTAATCGGTATGTTTGCACTTTTGGGTTTTAATTGCAACCTAGCTTCGAATTTCTCTGAGATAAAATTAGACTGTGCACCGCTATCCAATAATACTCTAGCTTTAATTAAGTTTCCATTATTATTCAACACTTTAATAACGGCGGTAGATAACAAAATAAAATTATTAGATACCTTCGTTGAATGATTGGTAACTAAAGCTTCATTATTTGATGTTGATTGTGTATCATTATTCTGAGACTTATTATGAGATGAATTATCTATTTCCTTTTTTAAATGTAACAATGTATTGTGCGAATTATTTTCGCATATTCGACAGTTGTATTTACTTTTACATTCCTTTAGTTTGTGACCTAGGCACAAACATTTCAAGCACGCACCTAAATGACGTATCTTTATAATTCGATCCTTAGCATTTAATATTAAGAATTTTTTACAATTATAAATCCTATGATCGCCTTTGCAAATAATACATTTTATCATTTGCGGCGTTAATGAAATCATAGCTTCCTTTCTGTACTTGACAGGGAATGTTTTATTTTGATTAACCTTTGCTTCAGTAATCCCGGCAAATTCTAAAATCTGGACGCGATCTGATAAATATTTTATAAACTCCTTATATGTAGGTAGGTTATCTTTGGTTGCAAATGTTTCCCAATGATTTCGAGTTTCGCTATCTAGTTTATGTGACAATAAATATATTAAAATAATATCCCAATTTTCGGTGGGTATATTTAAATTATTCAACGATTTTAAATGTAATTCGGATTCATCAATAAGATTCCTTAATGCTGTGGAATTTTCAAATTTTATTTCAGGCAATTTGAATAATGCTTCCACGTATAATAAATTTTGTATTTTGGTATCGGCTGGTCAACATTTCCCAGGCCGTGTAATAATTGTCTTGGTGATTTGGCAATGATATCAATAATTTAGCCGCGTCACCTTCCAGGCATGATCGCAGATAATACAATTTTTGAATAATTTCTAAGGATGGGTTATTTTCAACCAGAGCTACAAAAGTATCTCTAAAATTTAACCACTTTTCATAGGAGCCGTCGAATTTAGGCAACTCTAAAATAGGCAATCTAATATTGTGTGAAATTGCATTCGGAACCTTAATTAACAATTTATCTTTAGCCTTGGCAACAAGACTATAGTAGGAATTTTCAAATGCTTGCCTTTCCAATGGTTTAGCCAATTCGTCCGCTGAAAGCGCTTCAATTTGATCTTGGATTATATCGAAAGAATCTAAAATTGGTTCGAGTTTCTTTAACCTGACTTCAATTTCAGATTGCGACAAATTATTTCCTTGGATGTATTCGTTGAATCGAGTTAATTTAGCTTTACAGATTCCCCTCTGGGCCACTAATGTTTTGAGATCCATTTTTAAATATCAAAAAATAAGGTACTCACAGAACATAAACGTTAAATTATAATCACTTGTAATTAAATCACTACACGTGCACTGCCCTTGATCACAGAATTTTACTCATTAACCGATAAAACAATGAATTTTAACCATGAAATGAATCTTATCTCGCAAAATGCCACAGCCCGTTAGCTGTCAAAATAAAGAATAATATTATTTGTTATTTGTTCCTACCGCGCATGCGTTAGGCTTACGGCTGCGTTTAAACAACCGCCTCGCGGTAAAATTCGAATTTTAACTTACGGATTTTCAAATAATCATTCGTAATTAATCATTTATGAAATTTAAAATGCTTTCTCAGTATTCTAAAACTTCTTTTTACATTGATGTAACAATTTTTATCGACAATGTTGCTGTTGGGTATGAAATCAATTTAACGCCACAGCAATAATCAGCCCGTTTTTTTTACAATAAATTTAAAACAAACAAAGAAATACGGTTATGTACTCCATCAATCATGCTCTCCTGCCTGGGAAAATAAGGTATATAGGAATGGGAATTGGTCACTTGCCCTTTTCTCTGAAGATCTCTCTTGATGAATGTTGAAGATGCTGGTTCTTTTATCACTCGCGATTCAATCGTTAATGCGGCACGAAGGATCAAATGTTAGGGTTTTGATTCGATTAATCAAATAATGTAAGTTTTTGGGTCTTCAAAAACTTCAACAAGAAATTCAAGGTAGATACAAAATTAATTTATTGGCAATAATGTACAACAATTCCAATCCAAATAAATTATTAAATCCCCCCAACGGACTGATAATCTAACGTTTCCTTTTAAAGGCAAACTAATGCAGAAAGAGGTAGAAAATAATGAATTCATCCTATTTATAAATTTACAACAGGGTCCATTTGGGAGGGAAGACTATAGCCAACCCTGACATCTATGTGTAAATCCTCGAACCACAACTATGCCTGACCTCTTTGTTAAAAGCGGAGAAACATTTCAACCCTTGCTCAACTAAATATCAACTTTAATTTCTTAACAACTAATTTACTAAATTTATTGGCGTGATATAATTAATTTTAAAACTTATATTTACACTTATATTTTCATTAGACTTTAATTACTACTCATGAGCATGTATTTATTGCTATAAAAATACTCATCTTTTCACTAAACTAATTACAATTTATGAGCATGTAATTCTTGTTCTAAAAAAAAAAAAAAATCTCTTTTATCTTTGTATACAATTTTCCTTTATATTATTCTTCTCTTTCATTCATTAGTTAAGTTTTAAGAACTGTTCAAATCCCAGGCGTATTATCCCAGATATTATACGGACTTACGTAATAGGTACTAAATCATGTAATTACTTTATTTAACATTCCTTATAACTTGTAAACTTATGTACTGTGTATGTCCTAATAAACAAATAAACAAATAAACAAATGAATAGAAACCAATGTCGCTCTTGGTTGTAGACAGTGGTACCCAACCTTATCATCACAGCGGACCGGTCAACGTTTGATACTGTAACCGTGGCCCGGGGGGGGGGATGTTCATAAAACCTATAACTAGAAATTTATAATTGCACTCACTAAGACTACCCAAACTTTAAGAATAGAGACACACAGAACAAGTGAATCTGTATGCAGTAAGTCGTTTTAACCTGCACCCGGAATATAAAACTGCAACTATTCATGTTCTCGAAAGGAATATTTAAAAGCCATAAGCCGTCTTACGGTAGAGAAAAATCATTTTGTATGTTCCGATTGCAATTATTTATGTGCTAGAAAGAAGACTTTAAAAACCCACAAGTTTACTCATAGTGGAAAAAATCCATTTTCATGTTCCGACTGCAACTACTCATGTTCTCAAAAGAAACATTTCAAAGTCCGCAAGCTGTATCACACTGTGGAGAAAAATCTTTTTTATGTTCTGACTGCAACTGTTGATGTTCTCAAAATGAACATTTAAAAGTCCACAAGCCGTCACACAGCGGAGAAAAACCTTTTTCATGTTCCGAATGCAACTATTCATGTTCTCGAATGTGACAATGTAGGTTGAGGACCACTGCTTTAGCGCACACGCACACAGGCATCATACATATGCATACATTAAAATTTGATGATACATTTTAATTTGATGATACATTTTAATTTGATGGCACATTTTAATTTGATGATACATTTTAATTTGATAATAATGAAACAATTTTGTATTGGAAATTTAATGCCCGATTGGCCAGACTTTTGGATTACTAAAAACACACACGTTACATTTCTTGATATTTTTTATTCTACGGTCAGATGCGTTTCAGAAGGAGTTTACAAAATTATTGTGTTACAAATTACGTAAGTACTTACCAAATATTATATTATTATTACTGTAAAAATGTGAAAGTTTTCGATACTTTAGGACTTTTTATCGGGTTGACCAATTTAACGACGTAATTCAACTCTGGAAAACATAAATTTAGTTTGATCATTAAAAAGACAACTCAAAGTTTTGAATTACTGAACAGAAGGGGCATTTTTATCTTGAAAATGTAATTTTATATAGTTGTATAAGAAATAAATAAAAAATAAATATATAAATAGATTCTCGTTCAAACAAGAGCTTTGGCTATCACATATCTCCAACAATAAACCTGCTTGCATTACGTTTCAAATCCTACAGTGATACATATGTAGATTTTTTTTTTTAAAAAGACAAACATTCCCGGGTTACGAATAACCCAACAATGTTTAAAAATCTCCTACCACTACCACAGAAAGCCGAAAATGTTGCTTGTGTTGTGATGGAGGACTTAGCCAGCTGAGAAATCGAACACGCAACGCCCGGGTGGGACCCAAGTGCTATGCCCACTCAACCACTGACCGATTGTAGGTACTATATATTTTATTTTTAAAGGCACGCCGGTAATACTGTTGTATTTGATGTATTGCGTTGTCCGTGATTTTCAAACATTAAAAAATAATACATTCAAAAACGTTTATAGAACAATTTATTTTTAAAGTACTTAGGTCGAAGTGTGTTAACTTGTAAAAGGAATAATGTATTACATAATTCCGTGTAACCAACCTACTCGTTATCCTAACACAATCTGATATTTTTATTTCTCAAAATATTAAAGTTTCATTGCTTTTAGTGAAATTTTATAAAATTAAACCTCTATTATCGCATTACTTTTACATAAATCTTTAGACGTTATCATAATATGAATCTCATACAAAGTTAGGGATATTTAAAATATTTATACCGAGCGTAGCAGTGGCGCTTGCATATTTTTGCCATGTCAAAGAATTACAATAAGGATCAAAAAATATTCAACACTAATCACTATGTATAATAATATGAACTCTATTGAGCACAGGTCAGAATATGAAAGAATAGAGTTCAGGAGATAAGATCATGGAGTACCTCAAAAGATATATTGTAAATTCTGCAATAACTCAGTAATTATACAATAATTACTGTTTAATTTAAGGTCTGAATAAAATAATATTTATGATATCCAGTTTTTGCTCAATGATACCAGTAACTAATATTGTCAACAGATGCCTTTGTATTTCCATTAATGTATCAATATTAGACATTCAATCAACACATTGAATACATTGTGAGTAAATCAAATAAATTACTAGGTTTTATTGTAAGATCAACCAAACTGTTTAAGAATTCTAATAGCCTAATAATTCTATTCAATTCCTTAATCCGAAGTGTTCTTGAGTACGGGTCAATAGTCTGGAATCCACATTATATTACACAGGTATCTAGACTCGAATCAGTCCAAAGAAAATTTACACGGATTTTGTCTTACCGATCTGGTGTCCACCATCTTTTAGACGGGTACGAACAAAGACTTACATATTTCTATTTAGAGAGTCTAGTTAAAAGACGAAACATAAATGACCTCTTAATGCTTTATAAAATTGTGAATAATCGTGTAGACAGTAACTTAGTCAACCAAATCAAGTTATACGCCAGGCCCAAATCTATAAGAACCATTAACATATTTTGAACTGAAATTTTTACGAATAATACTAAATATTTTAGTCCTATATCTAGAATGTCTCGGTCATACAACGATCTTGTTAAAATACACAGTTTCATAGATGTTTTTGCAAATAATATAACATATTTCAAAAAATATCTCCACAATTTGTGCACTTAAAAAAAAATTGTTGTTATATTACTTTTCAGTAAATACTTTAAAAATATTGTATACTTGTTATTATTATGTATTTCAATTTTGTATTTGAGTTTTCAAGTTATGTATAAATAATACTTACATTGTTTTTCAAGAATTTTCTTCTGTGAAAATGAATATGTGATTAATGCAGACACATTAATCTAGGGCATGGGTGGCCAACCTTTTTAGCAGCCGGGCCAAATTTTAGAAATGAGATTTCCTACCGGGCCGCACAACAAAATTTATTTTATTATTCAAAGCAAACAAGAAATCTGAAATATGTTTTTTTTTACAAGCATGAGAAACAAACATATTTATTAGATTAGAGCTAGGAAATACAAAAAATAATAATAATAAATACAACAAAATGGAATAAATTTTAGTGAGACGTCTGATCATCGTCTGATTTTGTTTGTTAGAACTAAGTATCAGGTCCTTACATGTGAAATTGGCGTTTTGCCGTACTGGCAACTTTGATCTCAAATATCTTCTCTTTGGTTAGGAATTCCAAATTCAAATTTATACAGCTATTTACTCATGTATTTGTGTTTCGAAAGTTAAAATTCATTTGTTTTTTCCTTAATTGTTTTTTTTCTTTGAGTCACTTAGTTTACAAAACTTGAAATATCGCTGCAGAAACGGCTCGAAGGATGAATGATGTGTATGGCGACGGTGCCGCAAAAGAAAACACGGTGCGTTTTTGGTTCCAACGTTTTCGTTCTGGAAATTTTGACCTGCAGAATAAGCCCCGTGGACGGCCGGAGACCAAAGTTGATAATGAAGAATTGAAGGCTATTGTGGAAGCGGATCCATCGCAAACCACGTCCGAGTTAGCTGCAGGCTGCGGTGTTAGTGATAAAACTGTTTTAATCAACTTGAAGCAAATTGGGAAGGTGAAAAAGCTTGAAAGGTGGGTACCTCACGAATTGACTGAAGCAAATCAACATATGCGCGTTAGAACGCTAGACCACACACTGCACAACAGACGGCTACCAAATTAGAGGAGCTTCAATTGGAATGTCTAAGACATCCACCGTACTCTCCGGACCTTGCCCCAACAGATTAACATTTTTTTCGAAATTTGGATAACTTCTTGCAAGGGAAAAAATTCAACTCCGATGGGGCAGTCCAAACCGTCTTCAAAGATTTTATTGATTCCCGTCCGAGTGGTTTTTTTAGTAAAGGGATCGACGAACTACCTATCGAGATGGCAAAAGTGCATAGATAGCAATGGTACATACTTTGATTAAATAAATATATTATATTAAAAAAAAAATCGACTTTATGTTCCTCCCATACAAAACGCCAATTGCATATGTAAGGACCTAATACATCACTGTTGATGTGGTTGCTACACGCAAACAGTTTTCCAAATGTTCATCTGTGATTCGTGTTCTCATTTGAGATTTAATATGCTTCATTCGACTAAAAACACGTGTAAGTGTTTCCAAATAGCGAAATCATCGATAGAGCATGTTTATAAAATGCAGGATATTTCTCCTTGTCCAAATATGTTTTGTAAAACTCTTCCAAACCGACCTGATTTTCTCCTTTAACTGTAACTGCAATAACAATGTAGGAAAGTGAGTGAAGATTTTTGTCCTTAACTGTTATTCGCAAAGCCTAAGTTTCATTGGGAATGCGGAAATAAGATCATACATGTTATTAATTGGTTGATCTTTCCCTACGACGAGTATTAACATCGTTTAGGTGGCTAACTATATAGACCTGAGGTCCTAGCATGGTCGATCGATATAGTTTTTATCGAAAATGTCGGTAACTTCTCATCGCTCCCGAGCACGACTGCAAGCCGCTAACGAACAAATAATAGTTCACTGTGACTAAGGGTTCCTAATTTATTTGACGTGAACTATTGTTTGTTCGTTAGCGGCCTGCAGTCGTGCTCGGGAGCGAGGAGAAGTTACCGACATTTTCGATAAAAACCTATATCGATCGACCATGCTAGGACCCCAGAAATGCAAAATCGCTAATCCACTCCTTGTCTTCAAATTCTGAAGGCTGGCGCGGGCGCGGGCGCGGGTGGTCTGGCGGTGGCACGACGTATCTCGCCCTGCATCCCCGCTCACGGCTATCCACGTAAGAACGGCGTGCGCGCTTTTTAAAATCAGCGTTGTGATTGTTTGTTAACAAGAATATACCATAGAAGAAATTGTGACGATAGTTGGATCAATGTACTGAGATACTTTCATATATGAGATATGATACGAACTACGCAAGTTGGAATGTTCTTTTGGTGGTTTTATGTACACTGAAAGAAAAAATGTGTTCATATGCTCCGCGGGCCGCGTGTTGGCCACCCTTGATCTAGGGATACTTATATTTGTATTTTAACTTATTATATACTACCCACAAAAATGTTGTATAAATATCCTGTTTGTGTCTCAAATAAATAAATAAAATAAATAAAAATAAACAAAGATACCTGTTTTACCATGGTAACCATTTATTATTATGTATCCATGTGGTCAACGAATGCCCGATCCATTGCCCGATCCATTGCACGATCCCCCACGGGATTGATGAGGTCCACAGGGCAACGCCTGAGGCCCTGGACTGGCTCGCAGGCCTAGATGACCCCCTCTGATCCCCCACCATACGAAAGAAGAACCTTTATTTAAGTTAAGAACAATATTATGTATAGATTCTGATAATGTCTAAAAAAATAACAATCATGATATCCAGATTTTTGCTCGGTATTACCAGCAACTAATATTGTCAACAGATGTCTCTGTGGTTCCATTTAATTATTATTATTAGCAGATGACTGTTTTACCATAGTAATTATTTTTCTTAATTTAATAGAGCGACGTCTGTAGATTCCTGTTTTCTCAACTCATTTTTCTTTTGTTCTTATGAGACTTAATTTTTTCTTTTCAAATTTGCGAACTCATCGAATAACAGCTTGTGACCGAAGCATCCTTCTGTTTTTATTATTATAAAATTTAAAAAAAACTGGATAATATATTATGTGATTGACGTAACGAATATTGGGAGGTGGGAATGGGTACCGCCGCCCCGGGAACCTTTATTGGATAACCAACACCTCTGCCATAGGTCACCCCAAGTGGTTCGCTACGTTTGGTGATTTAGCAGGGGTGCCCGGGTTAATGGTGTGAGGTTTGTCTAGGTCTTGGAGGCGGATGACCAGGACATACTGAACCCCAGATTCCTACCCACCCCTTAAACCCTTTTCCTTCCCAGAACTCTCCTCTCCTTCCTTTCCTTAAAAAACCCTCCACACAGCATCCCCAAAGATGACATAGGCCCTGAGGGAAATTATTTTCCTCAGGGCCTCCTGTGTGGAGCTCATGTAGCTCACCCGCCCTGGTATAAGTAACAGATGGTTACTCCTTCAAGGCTCTCGTAAAATTCTATTTTTTTTTGTTAAACAAAGCTACATTTAATGAATAACTGATTACTTTGTATAAAACCACTATTTTTAAAACAATATCAACATGTTTCGACAACAATGTTGTCTTCATCAGGAAAAAAGAAATTATACAAAGTAATCAGTTATTCATTATATGAAAAATGATGCCACAAAGTAATTTTGCGAAGTTTGAAGAAGTAAAGCTACATTTTTTTTTTAATTTTTTTTTTTTTTTTTTATTAGTAATAGAAGGTACATAAATTACAAATAAATTTTATACAGTAATTAATTACATAGTAGAATATTTGATGTACCCCCATAATTAAGCAAGGCTTGTGTGTATTTATTTATTTTGAATGAATCTGGACCTCCAGTTTACCTGCATAAGTTGTTAGAAAGCAGTATGCAAGTGCTTAACAGGAGAAAAACATAATACAACAAATCAGGTTAGTAATATCACAAGTAATAATAATAGATAAAGCAAAATAAAACTCGTTCAAGAAGCTCATGAGGTAGCATTGCATCACGTGAAAAACCCTGTAAGCAGCTGTATAAATATATAGAGAACATACGATAAACAATTAAGTCTCAAATTATTTGGCAAGTACCAAAAAATTGTAAATTGCATTCAGCCTGATATAAACCACACCCAGCATCCGTGTCCCTTAGCCAACCACCCAGTGAAGCCTCAAAGAAAGTTAGTTGAATAATAGAGATAAAATACCTGAAGACTTAATGAAAAAATTCAGCGTTGAGTAGTCGGAGGCGGGATAAAGGAAAGTTAAGGCCGTATAAGCAAGCTTCAAGCCTTCATATATTATTTGGAGTGGCGCAAACAAATTTCAGATAGATTTGCAAGAAAAACATGTGTAACTAAACATGAAGGAGGGACGAGGTCAAGCATACCCTCAAACGGGATAAATAAAAAGTTTGAATTCAGTTCATCCAACAAAGTAAGCATTATCACTTCCACACACCGACAAAAAATAATAAAAATCACTAACCGACAAGCACTCATCGGGATTTGTTTTCGGATAAAAATTAATCAAATCTTTCGTCCAATTTCGCAAAGCCCTTCGAGGAGAGTTCTGGAAATTATCCGGCCGCGCCAGCCGTCTAAAACGAGATTATATTGAATCGCCGAATGCAGATTGGCATTAGCATAAATCGCCATAGCCGGGCAGAAGCGGGGCAGCAGCGGGGCCGACTGCGGATATGAACACTGAGTACTGAGCGGAGGCAGGCAGAGCCAGCAGTCACGGGCTGCAGGCCAAACACTATCGGATTATGATCCGATTAGGGGAGACTTGCTGGGTATTAGATATTTAATGAACCCCCGCGCCGTGTTTGGAAGAAATTGGAGTTTAGTCGGAACGTACACCCGCTTGGAAGTCAAATTTACTCACTAGTCAGTATCTACTCTGGCTTTGACTGGTGCCATTCCCTTGTTATTTCTGATTGCGTTCGCTGCAGAGACAAATTGTATTTTTGGCATCAGTGCTGGAATTGTCATTTTGTTGTTTTGTATTGTTTGTGGGATCTGATGAAATCATTTCGGAAACCCAATTTTTAGTACGATTTTCAAAAAATATTTTTTTTTTATAAGAAAAACTCTCTTTTATAACTTTTGAAGGTTATTCCCTTGAACTTAATATATCATTGAAGAAGAAGATAACAATAATAATCTAAACGAAAATATGAAAGAGAACAAGACATAGAAAAAAGACAATGGTCGCAACTGGGACTCGAACCCAGACCTCTCGTATAACCGGGTCGCTTATTTACAATCCCTACCGCGTTTCAGTCGCTTTAAATTTTCAATATCAAAATTTAAATATTTAGAAGTAAAATTATTAATTTCTAATAAATACATTGGAAAGATTATTTTATCTAGATTTTAGAACAATTTTCAATGTGATAAAAAATAACCAATAAAGAGGTATATTTAAAATGTAAATTGTCGTTACCGCAAATGAATCGGTATAGGTTTTGTAAATACGCAACCGGGTCGTGCGCGTTAAGGAAGCCGTCATAATAGTCAATCTCATATTTCAAATTTTAGAATTAATAATATTATCTTCAACTAATTATTTCTCCATATTATGGGCAACCACCCTTTTTATTGGAAACAATCATTCTAAGAATTGGTTTGTATCCTGGATAGCGTCTCCGATAAATGTATCCGAATTTATTCATATGGAACTATTGCCTTTTTTTATAAAAGTCTAAATGAATATTCAATGCGCGCACGACCCGGTTAGACGAGAGGTCAGGGTTCGAGTCCCAGTTGCGACCATTGTCTTTTTTCTGTTTTCTGTGTCTTGTTCTCTTTCATATTTTCGTTTAGATTATTATTGTTATCTTCTTCTTCAATGAAATATTTTTTGTTGTTTGTTTTTGTTGAAGTCGTATTCAGATATAATAATGTATCCCGATAAGCTTTCCGTTTAGTATTTCTTAGCGTTAAAAACTATTTAATTCATTGTTTATTGTCCAAAGTAATAAATGCCTCCGTGGTCAAGGGGTAAGACTCTAATTTGTAATTTGTGTTATTTCACAAAGGTAGATTTCACAATTTGCAGCAGGTTCCAGAGTAGAATACACTCTCAATATCGGCCTGGTGTACGAGTAAGAACACTATTCAGAATTGAAACCACTTATTAGATCTGAATAGCCAGGTGCATCCCCACTTTCCTTTTCCCCACTCGAAATCGTTTTAATAAAATTTTCACGTACTTAACTTATGAATTTCATTAACTTGTAAATAAAGGTACGTGGAATTTTGAAATAATTAAACTGTGCAAACCTGCCGTGCCTCGCTTCCAATTGTAAAGAATACATTTCACAATATATTAATAACAGAGTCTAGTAAAAATATAAATAAATAGACACAAAATAAATTAAAGATAATCTATAGATACTAATCATACATTTATTTCTTATAATCAGCACAGATCCTTTGAAAAGTGCCAAGACTTGTGCTCAATTGCATTAATAACTTCTTTCACCTCATATTTGAACATCACATTTCATCATTCAATCATGGTAATATAGAATTGAAAATCTTTTTTTACACGAAATTATTTTTTCATATACCCATTTGACGGCCAGTGTGGTCTAGCGGAAAGGCTTTTGACTCGCAATCCGAATCAAATTTTATTTGATTAATTTGTGTTATTTCATTATTAATTAATTAAAAAAAGTTTACAGTATATTTGCGGCACGTTCCGGAGTGGAAGATACTATCAGTATCGCCCTGGTGTAAGACCACCATTCAGAATTGAAACGTTATTTGAAATGGCTTTAGCCGTGTTTGGTGACCAGATCTGACTAGCCAGGTGCATCCCCACTTTCCTTTTCCCCCTTTCACTCCCCTCCTCACTACATCTAGCCTCATAACATACCCGAATTGGGGATGCCGCAGTCTCACTGGCTCCAGACGGGAGCAGTTGGAACTCTTGTGAAGTATTCAGACGTTTGGAGGTTCAGAAGGTTCGAAGGCAGCGATCTGGAGGTTTCTACTTTGTAAGTAGGCTGGAGAGTGGTTCGCTTATCTGGAATCCTCATGAGGTGGGATGCTCCCTCATGTTGGAGAGGATTCAAAAAAGTTTCTAAGATTTCTCTACATGAGGGAGTACGGCCACTATCCATGGCTCTACCCGACGAACTTCCTTCTGGGCATGCTGGGACTCCACTCCCTGCAGCTCAGAAGGGAGGGGTACGCTGCTACCCACTTATTCAGACTGCTGCGTGGCTATATCGAGAACTCAGCCATTCTGGAGCGCGTGAGCCTCTATGTTCCGGATGACTATCTTAGACAACGCCAGCATAGATTATTCTATCTTCCTGCCTGTAGAACTAACCTGCCAATGGTTCTCCCGGTAGGAAGGAGTATATTGCTCCTGAACCAAATCTCCTCCGAGATTGATGTGTTTGGCGTCAGTGAGGAGAGAGGTTCTTGAAAGAATCTCTCCACATTGACGAGATCTTTCACCACTGCCTGAAAAAAATTTTTTTTTATTTTTTTTTTAAATTGATTTATTTCTTGATGTTTCTTTTTTATGTATAAATATTTGTAAAAATTTTCCTTTTTTTGTATACTATTTATATGTATAACGTAATTTCTTATATGTATTAAAACTAAATTTGTAATGTGTAAGAAATTAATAAAAACATATTATTATTATTATTATTAAACCTGAAATCTGTCCAGACCTTTCTGTTAAGTTAAGTTAATTTATAACCTGACACTATAAAGCAATGTAATTCTATGAATAAGGTTGAATATATGTTGAAAAATTGGCTATCGGAAAAAAAATATTTGTATTGATAATTGATATGTATATTGATATGTATGTTGAATCTGTAGATATAAGATGTAAATTTTAAATGTAAATAATCTATGTATGTAACTAAAATATAAGCACCTGTTGACAAGCCAATTGAATTGGCTTAGCAGGACTTGTTTGTTGATTTTAATATGTATATCTGTTCTTTCAATAAAAAAAAAATAAAAAAAATAAAAAAAAAGTGCACAGTCTTGTGTATGAACGTCCTTGTTTTTTTTTACGAGAGCTCCTCACAGGAGGCCCTGAGGAAAATAATTTCCATCAGGGCCTCTGTAATCTTTGGGGATGCTGTGTGGAGGGTTTTTGTTAGGAAAGGAAGGAGAGGAGAGTCCTGGGACGGAAAAGGGTTTAAGGGGTGGGTAGGAATCTGGGGTTCAGTGTGTCCTGGTCATCCGCCTCTTAGACCTGGACAAACCTCACCCCATGAACCCAGGCATCCCTTCTAAATCACCAAACGTAGCGAACCACTTGGGGTGACCTATGGCAGAGGTGTTGGTTACCCAATAAAGGTTCCCGGGGCGGCGGTACCCATTTCCGCCTCTGAAATACAATACGTTGTTGTATTTTCAATGAGAAATTTCATATTTTTCTTCTTCTTTCTTCCCTAAAAACGAGCTTTTGCAATCTCTAAATTGTTCATTTATTTTTTTCTTACGTTAATGGATATGTTTCCTAAAGTAGAAAGACGTTCTAAAGCTTGCTCGTTTATTTTCAGCTCTGCTTATGGAATGGCAGGATGTACTTAATGTCCTAAGTATATTTATATAACTTTGGTAATATTAGCCAACAACAATAAATAATAGTCAAATACGTATTTGAGTAGACGGCGTTTTGCCAAATTCACCATTAATTATCGAATTTTATTGACACTTAAGATATTACAAGTCCACTTCCGCTGAACAGTTGCCTCGTAGACCGGAAATAAGATATTCCGGGAAGAAGCTTCCCTTCACAGTCATAAATGTCCGACAGTTTGATTAAATAAGACAAGAGTAAATATGAACAAAGCTTGTGTCAATAGCAGGAAATAAGAGTCCCTTGATTTTACTTTCGGCTTTTTGTTTTTTCAGACACTGCTTTCCTCTGTTCATTCTTCTTTGTAAATCTCACGGGTTTTGGCAAAGGCACAAAAAAGCTCGACCGGATTGTAAAGGCGATGTTTACTTACCGCTTGCCGGCGCTCTCTAAGTGAAATTATAAAGATAAACAGTCCCCTCATCACCCTAATTTTTCAAAGAATGAACTGTGTATGGAAACAAGGTAAACATACACAGAATGTTTCAACTTAGTAAGAATGTTCGAATAATATGTTGTTTGGCACGTAACCATTTTCGTACCATGTTTCATAGGGGTAAGGCAAACATTCCCGGGTTTCGAATAACCTAACAATATCTGAAAATTTTCTACTACCACCACAGTAAGCAGAAAATATTGCCTGTGCCATCCCATTTTTCTACAACCATAAATTTTAAACTCATGATGAAAGAGAAAGGGGGCATTTTTGGGCCGGAGCTCTGTATGCCAGTATATCAAAAGTCAAAAATCCTGTGTCTTGATGAAGGACTTAGCCAGCCGAGGAACTGAACACACGACACGCCTGAATGGGGCCCAAACATTTCACCACAACTCAACAAAGTGATATTTCAACGTCCTTTTGAAGTTATTAAAAATTATGAAAAAAAAATTGAAAAATAGCGCATAACCTAACCTAACGTAACGTATTTAACAATTTTTTTACCACTTGTAATGACTTTTTAAAGGAGGTGTTGATGTTGTATGTTTCTGAGATGTCCGGTCACCACATAATTTGACCGGTCAGTAGCCGTGTTTGGGTCGGTGACCAGACACTAAAAACACTTTAAAAGTAATTAGAAGTGAAGAAAAAAAAATTGTTAAATAAGTTACGTTTCATCTTTTTTTTCATGGCTTTTAATGAATTTACAATGGTGGTGTTGCAATGCCATTTTTTTAATTTTACCAACCAAGAGTTTTACCTACTAAATTCTCATGCTAAAATTAAAACAATCTAAAATTTATGCACAAACCTTGAACTTAATCGTTTTTTGTATAAAACAAAAAATATGGTACTTACTCGAAGAAAACTTAAAACCTATATGTAAGCTGTATTTATTGATTTACCAATATAATCGGATTCATGCTGTTCGATTTTTTTTAATAAACTGAATTCTGAGTGACGGTTGAAACGACATTGATAAGCAATGGCAACTCTCTTTCATCAAAAAGGATCATATTTTTGAAGTGAAACTTCTTTGTCGCCTTTAGTGATTTGAAATTCGGATGACACGGAAATGCGTCACAACTTAGTTCTACACATATACTCGGTTCTAATATAATGCGCTTTGGCGCTTGGCGCCTGGCAAGTCTCAGCGGCCAGAAAGATAGACACCAAGCGAACGGAGGGTCGAATCCTACGAAATCCAAAAGAAACTTTTTTATTTTTGTGAAATCAATATCCAATCTTCAAACCACTTTAAATAAACGGGCAAAAGAAAAGAAAGCGACATCCAGCGACTTTCTAGTTTCACTTCTACCGTGTGTAAATTACGCACTCTGATTATTTTATTTGAATGGAATAATGTTGACCGGTTGCCTACTTAATTTAAGATTCAAGTGCCTAATCGTTGGGTTGAAATCGGATCGACACGTGTGGAATGGCTTACTTCGACTTTATTTATTTTGCTTTCATGCGTAATCCGGGGAAGGTATAATGTTTTCGTTTCAGAATTATTTTCGGCCGACATACTGGCAGGGGGAGGGCTGGATTTGGAAAAGCCGATTAATTGAATCCAATATGACATCTTGGGGTCCTAGCATGGTCGATCGATATAAGTTTTTTTTTTTTTTTTTTTTTTTTTCTTTTTTTTTTTTTTTTTTTCTTTTTTTTTTTTTTTTTATATCAAACGTTTATTGATTATAGCATATAAAATATAATGTACATTTAGATGATGTGTTAATTTGCTTACATGTTCATATTCAAATATGTTAATACCACTCTTCCATGGAAGCGTTAGCTTGTGTCTGGAAGAGTAGTGTACATTTTTTAATGCTATATTTAAGTTCTTAAATTACAATGTGAATGTAAAAAACAATAAGTTGTAAGTTCGGTGATATGTAATTATAAGTATTTATCTACTATCAAAACAATTTTACTATTTGGATAATGTGTCCAGAATTATTGTAATTAGTTGCTAAAAACAATACAAAATTTAACTTATTTGAAGAATGGAGTATCACTTGGAAACTGAGTTATAAGTAGATTAGATTAGTCGGAAACTGTTTTTTTTTTTTAGATTATCTTTAAAATATTTTTTTACAGTGTTTATTAATTGGATTTTATCATTAATTTTTCTAATTTCATCCGGTAATCGGTTGAAAATAAGTCTTCCTTGATAAGTATAATAATTTTGTGCAAAGGAAGTGTTTAATTTTGGGCATGAAATTTAGTTTTATCGAAAATGTCGGTAACTTGCCATCTCTCCTGAGCACGACTGCAGGGCGCTAACGAATAAATAATAGTTCACAATGACTAGGGGTTCCTAATATATTTGACGTTAACTGTTATTTATTCGTTAGCGGCCTGCAGTCGTGCTCGGGAGCGATGGCAAGTTACCGACAATTTCGATAAAACCTATATCGATCGACCATGCCAGGGGGTCTGGACTTATCTACTAACACCCAGTTACCCATATGCGTCAGCCACTAGTAAGCCACTAGCTGCACAAATAATGGAACGGAGATGTCGAATAATATTAGATCCTTACATATGAAATTGACGTTTTGTATGGGAGGAACATAAAGTCGATTTTTTTAAATATAATATATTTATTTAATCAAAGTATGTACCAATGCTATCTATACACTTTTGCCATCTCATAGGTAGTTCATCGATCCCTTTACTAAAAAACCAATCGGACGGGAATCAATAAAATCTTTGAAGGCGGTTTGGACTGCCCCATCGGAGTTGAATTTTTTCCCTTGCAAGAAGTTATTAGAAGTAATCTGTTGGGGCAAGGTCCGGAGAGTACGGTGGATGTCTTAGACATTCCAATTGAAGCTCCTCTAATTTGGTAGCCTCTGTTGTGCAGTGTGTGGTCTAGCGTTCTAACGCGCGTTTGTTGATTTGCTTCACTCAATTCGTGAGGTACCCACCTTTCAAGCTTTTTCACCTTTCCAATTTGCTTCAAGTGGATTAAAACAGTTTTATCACTAACACCGCAGCCTGCAGCTAACTCGGACGTGGTTTGCGATGGACCCGCTTCCACAATAACCTTCAATTTTTCATTATCAACTTTTCATTATCAGGCTTGTTCTGCAGGTCGAAATTTTCAGAACGAAAACGTTGGAACCAAAAACGCACTGTGATTTCTTTTGCGGCACCGTCGCCATACACATCATTAATCCTTCGAGTCGTTTCTGCAGCACTGGTGCCACGGTGGAACTCGTACTCGTGAATAACGCGATAATTCAAGTTTTCCATTTTGTAAACTAAGTGATGCAAAGAAAAAAAACTATTAAGGAAAAAACAAATGAATTATAATTTTCGAAACACAAATACATGAGTAAATAGCTGTATAAATTTGAATTCGAAATTCCTAACCAAAGAGAAGATATTTGAGATCAAAGTTGCCAGTACGGCAAAACGCCAATTTCATATGTAAGGACCTAATAATTATTTTGTTGTTGTAATTGTTATCATTATTCCCAGATTTTATTGTCATGCATTAAACATGCGTTTATTATTTTATCATATTGTTAAACCAACACAATACGATTACCGCTTAGTTGGGTGGTTCATTGATTTAATAGTTTTTTTTTAATATTCATGTTTCTGAATTAAACGGCGTATTTTACTAAAGAAATGATGTCCTCAGTGAATATTTCGTCATCTTTTTCACTATCTTCCTACTTTTTGAAATAACGATTAATTTACGAAAATGCACTTTACCCATTTAAATATCAGTCCTCTTATATTTTCTTCACCATTTTCCTTGACAGATTGATAATTTGTTAATTACATAATAAATTGAATGATGTTTTTAA
Source organism: Limnephilus marmoratus (assembly GCA_917880885.1). Lineage (NCBI taxonomy): Eukaryota > Metazoa > Arthropoda > Insecta > Trichoptera > Limnephilidae > Limnephilus > Limnephilus marmoratus. The sequence goes on along the minus strand of OU862909.1, from coordinate 57,426,969 downwards.
TAACATGTCAATTTTTTACTGAATGAATATTTTCAGTTTTTTTTATTGCAGGAAAAAGTTATTAATTACCATAGTTGTGGCGTGGCAAACCTTCATGATGACAAATAAATTTTCAACGGGGATCTAAAATGTGCCATTTTTTAATTGCCGTTAAAACTACATGTTTGTTTTTTTCAGCCAGTAGCGTTTTTTACAATTTTTTTTTTTTATTCGAAAGAAAAAAGTTATACAATATTACAGAAAATCAAATAAAATAAAATTCTACAGAAAAAAGAAAAATCCCAATAAACTGCTTTTAAGTAGTTTGTCAATGATATAATGATCAATGTATCTAAATATAATTTTGGTCCCAGCGATTTTTTTAATGTGTTTTTTTCGTTTTTTTTTCTTCGAAATCAAGCAAAAAAATAAAATCGAGTGCAGTTTACAAGCGGTAGAAACGAAACTTTAAAAAAATCTCAACCAATACTTGAAAAGTGAGATCATAATCAAAGCTACCAATAAGCGCAGACTAGCGTAATTTCCATTTCATATCTCAACCAATATGAGCCTTTAAAGTGATGTCATCGTAAAAGCGATCAATGAGCGCATTTGATGCGTCGTAGGTGCAGTAATCGTCAGTTCTGTTTCATCCGAAATCCAAATCACGGCAGTGCTATAGAAGTTTCACTTCAAAAATTCTTTAACATGTTATTGCTGGTCACTCAGCTGAGTAATTGCCCAATCCTTCACCCCACTGTACAATACGTACTGATTTTTTAAGATTTAAAAAAATTAAAAAGTCACCGGAGACCAAAATTTGGATTCCGTATTTATTCCAAATAATGTCAGGAATCACCGGTCAAACTAAGTCAAGTACGTTACTATATAAATTAAGTATAAACAATTAATACTACAATATGTAATACACATCTCACTACAAAAGTTTCTTTGGTTTTTCACAATCCCCGTCCTCGTAGAAAACCATGACTCCAACCTATCATCTGTGGTTCGGGCGCCGGCGGTGCCCGGGAAAAACATCTTGTTTTTTAATGCGATTTTAACTCTTATGCGTTCAGAAACTGCTTGAAAGACAAGCTCAGAATCGCTTTCGTCAATATTAATCTATATTTTATATTTTCTACAGAATGTCAAGGTCATTATGTTTTTAAAGCTTCTTTAAATTGTTTTTTTTTTGCATGTTGGGTTTCATTCAGAATTGTGTAGAAATAATAAAATTAGTTTAAATTTGTATGAATATATTGTTTTGAAAATTGTTTGCAAAACGGGTTTTTTTCTAGTTAGTTAGCCATTCTGGGAAAAGTTTTTACGATATTATCATGTTATAATGGTGTATATTGCCAGATCTTAACAATAAACAATCGCAAAAACACAATTGCTTTGTTTTTATACCGATCTTTTAGAACTCGTCAAGTTAATTTTCGCGCCGTTTCCGAAATATCATCCCACATTCAACAGGAAATGAATTTAACGAGGCATAGTTACTATTATATAGTCAGGTACTTCTTAATCATTATTTCATCTTTTTTTTCCACACTCTCTTTAGCCCCATAACTTCACCCGACAATTCGGGATGGTTTAGTCCCTGTCGGACTAAGGGGTGGGGGGTGGGGCAACAGGGGTAGCTCGCTCCGGGCCCCTGAGCCTGGGGGGGCCACAAACGCCACCATATTCCCTTAATCAAATCCTAATCTAGGCTTTAAGGCACCAGGACACTGTAAAAAAAATGACATTTTTTTATTTCATTTTCTGAATGATGCACTTGTTCAGAATGCTCTCACCAAATATTTTAAAGAAATTCGAAAAAATGACCGAGATAAGCATTTTATGTGAAACCGTTTGAAAAACTTTGTATGTTTAACCTTCAGCAATACTTTGAATGCGTTTTCCTCGAAACTTTTTTTAACATGTTTTTCAATCTGGTTGACAACATACTAGACATCCGATATGCAGGCATCAATCATTAAACTGTTTGAAAATCCAGTGTCTATGGCACCATGTAGGGGAGTTTCGATATCTAAAAAAAAAAAAATGTTGGACAAGTGAACTTTATTTTCGAATTTTTATGGAAATTTTTAAACGTTCATTAAAACAAAAATAAAATATAAGTGGGCCCTTTAAAAAACAATCCCTACGCGGTGTCATAGTCAGGGCCGGTTTAAACATGTCGGGGCCCCTAGGCAATGCACGGTCCCTAGGAAGTGGCCTACTCTGAACTGAATATTATTACCTATATTATAAACTGAATGAAGTGAGGTGTGTGCATGATCGTTTGGCCGCAGCCCGCTCAATTTATCATTGTTTCTGGTGAAACTGATCAAACACTGTGTGTGAAGAGAGAATTTTTTTCTTGAACAGATTAAAGATAATCATTTTTATTGGCTTCGTACACTTCGCCACCCGCAGCCGCTCCCACTAGCAAGTTAATAATTAAACTAAGCAGTCAACAGTTTAAAATAAAATACATGAATGAAGTGTGACTACTCGTATATTAGTTTATTCGAGTCTTCGCATCAAAGGATTGCCCTTTTAGCCGCATCACGGAGTTTCCTATAACAATTGTTCCACGCGCAAAGCGATTACTTAATTTTACGCTTTTGTGAAAAGCAAAAACTATTTATTGACACAAATAATTTCATTATTTTCGTGAAGTACGTAATTATTTTATATAAAGTATGTATTAATTGTTTTTGTGTTTAATTCGTTGAACTCCATTTATTTTTTTAAATTTAATTTAATAATGTTATTATTAAAAAAATAATAAGTATATGAAAATATTATAAAATAAAATTAAAATAGTATGTTGTGTGAAAAAGCATCCTGCAAAGGAGCAAATTTTAGTATTTTTTATTTATTTGTTAGCTGGCCAACAGAATATATCACATATACATATTTATTACATTAGTTAAGAATTTTAATATGGTTACAGTGATAATTCAAATGAAAGATGAGCACACCATTCATCACAACATTCTTAATTAGTTGTAATTTAATAATAAATTAAAGTACACGCATAAAACAAGAAAGATCAATAATTACAAAATATATACACACATGAACATGCTCATACATTTATACACATTTTATAGCTCTAGGTGAGGAAATCATCAGGGATATGTAAGTATAATTTCCTTCTGAAGGTAGCAATTGAGGTTGAAAATACATCTACATAAGTCTTTATGTTTGCAATATTAATTGTATAACCGCGTCATTCTCGAGGTTGGTTTGAAGAAACTTGTATTAATACGGTAAGTATCGATCCAAAAGGTTTCAAGGTTTCTTGTGAATTTCTGCCTTGTATTAAGATTAATTTGATTTATTAAAAGTCAATCATACATGTTGTTTATGATTTTAAACAGGGAGATCATATCTGAAATGTGTCTTCTTTTGGCGAGTGAGACTTCTCTAAAGTGAGTGAGTCTTTCAGCATAGTTATCTAGATTCCGATGTACTCCAGATTTGTAAGCAGTATTCTTAAGTATTTTTTTTAACATTCTCCACTTTATTGCTATGAATTGCCTGGTGTGGGGACCAAATCACGGAGCCATACTCTAAGATACTTATATATGTACAGTACAAGATTCTGAAGCTACTGAGGTTCTTGAACGATTTTGTGATTCTTGTGATAAAACCGAGCATTCTATTGGCTTGACTGACATTGTGATGGTAATGGTTTCTGAACTTTAGCTTCGAGTCAAGAAAAATCTCTAATGGAGTCTACTCTTTTCAGGACATCATCACGGATCGTGTAAGGGTAATCAGTTTTACGGACACAACTTCTTAATATCTTCATAATATATTATTATTATTATTAACGCATCTAGAGTATTTCAAACGGAATAAGATGTTCATCACTTATAGGAAAGAAACTGATGAACATCGTCAAAAAGGACGATCTCCTTGTTGAAAATGCTATTAAAAAAGCTATTCTACACTATTAGAGTCACAATTTATTTCATGCAATTATTTATTTTGCCCTTTTGACGGATTTTAACTTGCAAATTGAGATTAGTACGTTGTATGCGGGCGTCGCGCGTCGTGTGAACGAAACTATTGGTCTGTTTGTGACCTAGGAGGCAAGAGGCTTTACGTATGTAAACTGAGTACCTTTATTTATTCTTCAAATTGGTTAGTGGCAGCTTCGAAAACAATATCCTGACAAATTCAATTACTTAATGTAAGTTTCTACGATGAAGTTATGAATGCTTTCGTTGTCTAAAAGCTCCGCGATTTCAGCTTCCTGTATAGGTAACAAGGGATGGTATGTTTTACGGTGGATAATTAAGAAGACTCGCCGAACTAAATACTAATAATTAGTTACTTAATAACGCGGTGCCTCAACTGACGTTTGAAAACCGCCGTGAGAGGCTCCCTAGTTAAATTTATGCAACCAGATACATTTCCCAGTAAAATTAATAATGGAAGTCATGCAACGAGCGACGTTGTCTTAAACTTGTCTCGGTTGCTTTAAGATATTTAATAACTCTTACGCCTTCAATGAAATAACATTTTCTGGTTATATTTCCTTAAAAGATCTCTTACAACTTCAAAAACAATGAGTGGGATGGATAAACTTCAAGTTTTGGCTGTAAATAGAAGATGTTTGAATAATTTAAAAAATATGTTTTTTTATTATGTTAACTATTGTTTTCTAACAACCACTGTCATGAAGTACTTTCCTGAATTATAACTTCCTACCCCTATATGAATATTTCCGTCGTCAAGTACTAAATATTTACTATTAGTTGTCAGAAGTTGGCAACATTGGCGAGACGTTTGGATTGGCCAGGATTTCGGGAGGGGGCGGGGCAGCCCTTCCGACGGGGGCCGAGAGCCTATGCGCTCTCTTCTGGTTTTAACTTTGCTATGGGACGGTTTTTCGCATATTGGCGACCGCCTTTTTGGTTCCAATATTTGTTTGGGACACGTAATCTAAAATATAGTTAAATTTGATATTTAAATCAACTCAGTGGTGTTTCCGGATGAGGTCCTCCGCCCAGATGCTGCCCGTGACAGTGAAACGTACGTAATCTTATTTATTTTTGTGTTTTCCATTCATCCCTTTCGTTATATTTTAGAATCATTAACCTTGAGTTCACAAAGAGATTAAAAGCTTTTCCTAGAAGCGTCGAGTCATTAATAAATTCAGCAATTATTTAAAAGCGACAAGAGATCTTCTAATTTATTAAAAACCCTACCTATAATTATCCCAACAATAAAGCGACATTCGTTTTGAATTCAAGTCCGAACGAACTGATAACACGATATCCCTGAGAGAAGCTAGCCGAGGATTTGTATTATAATTTGAGTTTTGTAAGTATTTAAATTGAACCATGGTTTGTGTCTTGAATATTGTGGTGTTATTTATTATTAATTTGTGCCTGTTCATACCACTACGTAACACTGACGCTTTCCAATGTGGGGCTAGATTTGGTTCATTATGGTTGTCACTTTCTTTGATTTTTTTCATAACTCCACGCTGTTTTTCGTGATGTATGTACTATAAAATATGTATATAATAATCATTTTTTCCCGTTTAAACATATAGGTAAATAAGTGATTTTGAATTGTGTTAAAAAACCCGCGTTTTAAATGCCGTTATCTTGGAGGCCGCGTCTACACATTTTGCAAATGCCGCTATTTTGAAAACAGCTCGCATTTGTGAAACGCGCCGTTTTTTTGAAAGAGAGACGTTTTAAACGGTTATCGTCCATTTTTGATCCACGTGTTTTCAAACGCCAATAAAGCAAAGCCAGCATCTCACAAGTGTTCGAGGACTATTTTCAAAAAAGTTCACGCGTGTTTTCGAACGCCGCCATTTTGTCGGTCGCAACTCCGAATTTAAAAACCAGCACGTGTTTTGACCGTTAAATAATTAATTAATCACGCCGTATGTTGAAAAGCTTCGTTTTGTTTTACGCGATTTTTAAACAAAATGGTTACTGAAACCTCAGAATTAGATAATACCTAAGCTATTTAAGGTCCAAGGTATTTTAGTCAGCAATTCGTGAGTGAAATAATATTATTGACTTGGCTTTAATGCGACGTCATTTATTTAAACGTCATTTATTTTGGTTTTAAATAACCGCTGTGTTAAGGAAATACCACGCGTAGAACACAGATTTTTTAGCAAATCTCTTCAGATAAATCCTATAAAAGTATTTTGTAGTGCGAGTTTGATAATAATCAATTTTTTAAAGTTTAAAAATGCTTGAAATGGCTTTAGCCATATTTGGTGACTGCATATTGTGAACTTCTGCTAAAAAACGGCGTGGTGGTTATTTGTCAGTTAGTACTTTAACAAATTTTCCTTTAGTGAATGCCGTTCGCATAGCACGCCAATTTAATTTAAATTGTGTGACCTCAAGTTTAGTTTGCTGGACATAGGTTTTAAATATATTTGAATAATTTGAAATCGACGTAATGTACTTGCCATGATAGAGTTTAAAATTTTACACAAGTTAGACGGTCAGGATGCAGGCACCTAAAAGCAGGTACCTTTCCTAGGGTCGATTTATGGCGAAGGATGACGGATGACAATAGATTTAAGTTGCTTTAAAATATTTCTACTTATCGACGGGTCCATTTTTACGACCGAGCACCGGATGAGATCTATTGACTTGACAAATGCACTTTTGGGCATACGCATTGACGATACGTTAATGGGCATATAAACATTTATTTCATAGGCTAAAATTTTATTTCAAATATCGGATAGTAATAGTACCTATCTAGTAAATAGATGCGATTATTTTTAGAATAACGGCCATTAGTTTGAAACAGAAATTGACCAGTCTCAGAGTGTGTTGATACCATATTTTAGCGTTATTTTCGTTGAAACGAGCTGATGATTTAGAGTGGTAAAATAGTATTTACCTATTTAAAAAATAGATTTTTAACAGTTAAAACAGCGACAGCAATAAAAATCTAATCGAGTTCAATTCTCGAATTAATTTTCCAGTGAGATATCATTTTTAGTGTTCAATGATACTGCCTTCCTTATAGGATATAAATACCTACCAGTTTGAATCTGGAATAATAATAATGCAACGCACTCCGACGTAATCACATTACTTCAAAATTCAGTCGTGGGTTCGATTCCTTGCGAAATTATATATCTCCGTAACCATGCCGATCTCTCTCTCGAAGAGTAGAAACCTATTAACGATTAGAAAAATATGTTTAGTAAAATTAGCTTCACACAGGAGGCACTGAGGAAAATAATTTCCCTAAGTTCTTATGTCATCTTAGGGGATGCTGCGTGGAGGGTCTTTTTAAGGAAAGGAAGGAGAGGAAGGAAAGAGATATGAGGGGCGAATAGAAATATGGTGGTCAGTATCCAGGAGTGACAGCACTTGTAGCGAATAAGGCGATACCAAACGTAGCGAATCTGTTAAGAGGTTTTCCTATAACAGAAGCGCTGGTTATACAATAGATAGTTCAGGGGCAGCGGTACCCATGCCCGCAATCCCAAATTGATACGACAACGAAGTCTATGAAAACGGAAGTACGATAGCTATTTTTTTTAAATCGATGAATATGATCGGTATTTATTAATTAATTATATTCCAGAGAAGTAATAGTGGGTTCGATTATTACGCTTGATTTTCGAGATTTTAAGCTCACGATAGAACAAGTGTCTGGATTTATTAAACTAACAGTGAAGATTGATTGCATAGAAATCAATAGATGTTAATTGAAATTAATGTTATTATTAGAAATAATAAGGATAAGGAGCGAACTAATTTACAGGTATTTGATAAGTTGATACAAGAAGATCAAGATGGAATTCAACTAGAATGTTGGCCCTTACCTATTTAGAAAATCAAGATGGAATCCATCTTAACCAAGTGGAAAATTATTTTCTCAAATAATTTTTAAATTTATTTGTTTGAGTAGAGTTTCGCGCTAAGCGACGGACGTGAATGATGTTTTGATTGATTTATCATTCAAATGGTTTCGTAGGAACCGGAGAAATCAACGTATTATGGAAATAAGATATGAAATTGACACTACACCCTTCCACACATACCTACACTTATCGCGCTGTTTTTGAAAGGATGCTTTTGAGACAATGCGTACATAGTACATATACCTACATTACAATCGCTTCGGAGTAATTAACCGAATGTGATAACCACACTTCACATTTTTATTATATGACTATATCATACAATATTTGTATTGTATTTTATAGTGACCATTACTTAATATGAACATTGCTGTACTCTGGTGAGAGTAACGCGGGACATTAATACCCTCGTTATTTTAATTTGAGTTTGTCTTGTTAAACTCCGTACAAAAATAAGATGGCGCCCGTTACGTAAAAGGTACCTGTATTCTTATGTAATATAATATTCTAACACTATTTTCTAACCAACTAAAAATATATGTGTATGTATATATATATTATTTGATTATTTATTATTGTTGTCATCATTAAAAAAATACTATAATGCGCTGACTACAATAACTTTAAATATTGCCTTAAAACGCAATACATCGACGACACTTATATCACAGTGCATGTGATAAAACCTGAGGTATTAAAGTGTGTTCTGGAAATTTTTGAATGATCCTGAATTATAGGATGCTCTTTGAATGATCCTGAATTATAGGATGCTGTTTGAATAATCCTGAATTATAGGATGCTGTTTGAATGATCCTGAATTATAGGATGCTGTTTGGATGATCCTGAATTATAGGATGCTATTTGGATGATCCTGAATTATAGGATGCTGTATGAGTGATTTGGGTCTTTAAAGGACTTTGATTTTATGTTGTCTGTTTTATTATCTGTTTTGTTTTTATATGTCGTTAACCAGTGATCCGTACTGTTAAAAAGTGGACACTGACTTCACTGAGCCACTACCCGTCCTTTAAAAGGGGGTTAAATGTGCTTTGTGTTCTACGACATACGCCAATGCATACATCACGACATCTTTTTTTTTTTTTTTTATTGTATATTTTATTTAGATATAAAATTTGACATCTTATATCTAATGTTATCTTTTTTATGACTACTACAATATTATTTACTACCTACTGACTAAAATTTGGACTTTACAACATTAAGACATAATCCACGAAAAACTGCAAGACTTTTAGCCTCCTTAACATTTACAGGGAGTTCATTGAACATTTTAAAACCTTTATAATAAATATTATTTTGTGTTCCCGATAAATTTGTTTTCGGAAGCCTAAAATCGTTGCAGTTTCTCGTAGGATAACAATGAACTGTACTGTTGATTCTAACATTATTCAACATATAATCAGGTAACATTTTATTTTTTAACTTATAAATAAAAACTAGGGTATTGAAAACTAATCTTTGCCACACACTTAATATATTGAGTTGGCGTTGCATGGTTTTTATCCTGGTATACCTGCTACAGCACAATATAGATCTCAATCCTCTGTTCTGAATTATTTCCATTCTTTTAATTTGTGTTTTATTGCTCAGAAAGATTACACTTGAGCAATAATTCAGATGGGATGCTACAGTTGTGTTATAGACCAATTTTCTAGTTTTAATGTCTAATTTTCCCTTTATCCTACTTAAGAAATTAATCTTTTTGGCAATTTTTTTAGTTAGCATTTCGAAGTTAGAGTTAAGTTTTAACTTATTATCGATAATGATTCCCAAATATTTAATTTCTTCTACCTCTTCAATATTTTGATTGTCTATATTTAGGGTGATAAGTTCATTTTGTTTTTTCCCTAATACCATGAATTTACTTTTATTTACATTTAATTTGAGTTTATTTATGCATAACCATTTAGATATTTCATGAAGTTCACTTTGTATTTTTGACAATGCATCTTCAATATTATTTGCTATGATATATAAAAGTGTGTCATCAGCAAACAGTTTGATGGAACAGTACTTTAGACACTTCACTATATCATTAATATATATAATAAAAAGTAGTGGTCCCAAGACCGATCCTTGAGGAACTCCAAGGTAAACTTTTTGCTCTTCAGAGATAGCATCTCCAAATTTGGTTCTTTGTTTTCTGTTTTTTAGGTAATCAGTAAACCACTGCAATTCTTTACCATGAATTCCCATGTCTTTCAATTTCATTATAAGTCTTTCTCTGTCTATCGTTTCGAAAGCACGTCTAAAGTCTAAGAATACTGCTATGATGATTTTCTTCTGATCCATACTTGTTTTCCATTCATTTATGACATAATTAATTGCTGTTTCACAGGAATATTTATTTCTAAATCCAGATTGTTGTTTTGCAAGAATGTTATTTTTTTCAATAAAATTGTTTATCTGTTCTTTAACTATCGATTCTAGTAATTGTTCATATTTGGGTAATCCATTTATTGGTCTGAAGTCTTCGAAATTTTTAGCATTTATGATTTTGGGTACTGGTGTTATTATGGAAGTTTTCCATGACTGTGGAAAAATTCCCTCTAACAGAGATTCATTTATTAGTGCAACTAATCTGTCTCCTATAGCTGGCAGTGCATCTTTGATTATGCCTATCGTAATTCCATCCGTGGACGATTTTAGTTTCATTGCATTAAGAATTTTCATTAAATACTCCATGTTTATTTTATTAAACCTGAAAATATTATTATTCTCTCTTCTTTCCATTGATTGAGAAAATGTGTCTGTGACTAATGGAATGCTCTTATTTATGTTTTCGACACTGAGTATAAAATTTGTATTAAATTTTTGGGCTATTTTAGGTTTATCATCTTCAACTCCATCGGGGAACTGAACTTCCTTAGTGTCTCCCTTCTGTTTACCGCTTATAATTTCTTTGAGTGTAGTCCACATTTTCCTTGAATCACTTTGAGAGGTAATTATTTTTTGTCTAATATACGAATTTTTGGTTTGTTTTATTTCTGTGCTATACATGTTCCTAAGTTTCTTATAGGTTTCCCATCTTTCTTCCGTAAATTGCATTTTACAGGCTTTATAAGCTGTATCCCTTTGTTTTTGTAGAAGATGTAAAGATTTCGTATACCAATTATTTGTATCTTCTAATATAATATTAGTTATAGGCATTAGCTCGTTTACTACTGTTTTCAGATGTCCTACTAGTTCATCAGCTTTTTCCTCCAAATTTCCTTGGTTATCGCAAACCCACTTTTTGTTTTTTAATGCCGTACACAACTTATCCTTATCATAGTTCTTTTTATTCCTATACGTTATCTTTCGTATTTCCTGTGGCTTCGGACTACTATATTTAATTTTTGTAACAATTGTTTCGTGATCAAATATTTTGAGTTCTTCTACAGCATTAACTTCCGCATAAAAGTCATTCGAAATTACTAAATCAATCATGGTTTTAGAGGTTTTTCCTATTCTTGTATAATTGTTGACAAGTTGCTTCCAGCCTAGGCAATTTATGATGCTTTGTAGTCTTGTGCTTTTTGCATTGGGTTTCATCATATCGATATTAAGATCTCCGCAGATTATTATTAAATCTCTTGTATTTATTTGTTTACGACACCATTCATCAAAAAAATCCAAGAATTTTGTATCATTTTGATTTGGGGAATGATAAATAGCTACGTAGGTTCCCCTCTTAAAATCCTTTTGAATTTCAATAGCAAGCATCCAGGTATTATTTTTATCTAGAACCGTATTTGTTGTAACTTTGTAAGAGATATTATTTTGAATTAATATTATAACTCCCCCCGTATGCCTGCTAAATGAGTCGCATCTGATTGTCGAATAGCCCTGAAATGTTATTTCGTGTAGTTTGATTTCTTCGGTAACACAAGTTTCACTCATCATTACCATGTGCGGTTTGTATTCTCTTAGCATGTCTTCAACTTCTTCGATATGTGCTAGTAAACTAGAGATGTTTAAGGAGTATATTGTTATGAAGTTTCGGTTTAATCTAAAAAATTTACCATTCTGTTCTCCTGTTCAATTTTTCGACAGTATACTGGACAGTCTTTGCTCCATACAGGGTGATCAATTTTTAAATTTAATTTTAGTCTTTCATTTGCTTTTTTGCAATTGATGCAGGCATCGTATCCTTCATTACAGTTTTTAATATCATGGGATTTTGCACATCTTGGACATGATATCTCATTTTTACAATGTATCGCCTTGTGGTTAAACCCGTTACAGTTAAAACATCTCAAAATATTTACATTGTCATAAACACGGCATCTGTCCCATCCTAAATATATCTTTTCAGCCTTTATTATTCGTTGGTACGTGTTGCCGTCGACTTCCGCATATACTGTGTAATTTATCTGGTCTCTTTTATTTTTAAACTCTTTTATGTAAGTAACCTCAATATTTGAGCTTGTTTGGAAAATGTCTTCATTTTGTGATTTTATTTTTGTTTCAATTTCCTCCCTGTCTTGTTTCTGAGTTATTCCAACAATTTTGATACTTGGTTTCTTCGCTTTAATTTTTTTAATATCGTATTTGTCTCCTAATTTTCCCTTTACCTCTTCACACATCTTGTCTATATTCGATGCATTTTTACATTCAACAATTATTCCACCATCTTTTGTGTTTCTTACACCCGTCACACCGCAGTTTATGGGATCAATATTATTTTTTATTTCAGTTGTAGTTTTGACATTTTCTTGTTTATTTTTCGGTTTAATCATTACCATAGGCTCGTGTTTTTTAACTTTTTCAGCATAAGATTCATTTAAAGTTATTTTTTTAATATCATTTTTTAGGTCATCGTTTTTATTTTTTATATTTTCAGAGAGACATTTATTCTCAATAATTATTTTTTCGCATTTTGTATTGAGTTGGTCGTATTTTTTAGACAAAATTTCCATTTCTTTTAAGATTGTCAAATTTTTCTGTAATACTTCCTCTATTTTACCTTCATACATTTTAGACTGTTCGTCTACTTTATTTTCAAAGAAAGTTTTAATTATTTCAAATTCCTTTCTTAACATTGTTTTAATGTTGTCAGATAGGTTTTTTTCAGATGCCTCTTGCGTCATATTTGCCCTGGTGGCGCGCGTAGTGGTGGTATTCTGGTTGGTAGACATTTTTGTTACTTCACACTAACTTATGTACTGTGCATTATGGGAGCAATAGCTGTAATTATGGCAGCTTACAATTTCGGACTATGGTAAACTCAGCTTGCAAAAAATTTCCGTTATTCTCAGCTCGACTCTACCGTCTATTTCAACAAGTTTCTATGGTTAACTTAACTGTCAAAATCACTTTAGAACTTAAAACTCGCGAAGTTTATTTAAGATAATGAAAAACTAATTTTCGCAGGAGAATAATCAAATATTTCTGCATAAAATGATGTATCACACATATATGATTAACTCTCTTTTACTGCACTTTTTCACGAATCACGTTTATCAAGAAGTAACAGCGAGTAGGTGGTTGTATGGTTGATGACTTGTATGGTTGATGACCAAAAGACCGTTTGAAATATCGAGTAATGTTGTTCACGAAGTGCAAACTCTTAACCCTTTTTATTTATTAGGCAGTTGAATCGTTGACTGCGTTGAATAATGTTCCCATGTAGGTATTATATTTCAACTGTTGGCGCTAATTATTTTCAACAGCGTTGGACGTTGAAACAATATAACTAATGTGGAGTTACCTTACGCTTTGATCTCTTGTTGCTTAAACAATTCCTGTTCAGATAATTTTGTTTACTCTAAGTGCCTTGATGCCTAAGTGTTTGTACTTTTCTAATAATTTTGTAATTTTATTTCATGTTGACACTTCTCTCCTGCTGAGGATCCTGACTATTCCTCTAGACGCCCTGATGGACATTACACACTGACTTGCGCTGCCTAGAGTTTATCGAGGGAAGTCTTTGAAGGGTTTAGGTTCAAAAAAACCTTCGTTACTACCGCGGTTTTTTTCCTGGTGTTTTCGGGGATGTGTCATGAAGTACTTTCCTGAATTATAACTTCCTACCCCTATATGAATATTTCCGTCGTCAAGTACTAAATATTTACTATTAGTTGTCAAAAGTTGGAAACATTGGCGAGACGTTTGGATTGGCCAGGATTTCGGGAGGGGGCGGAGCAGCCCTTCCGACGGGGGCCGAGAGCCTTTGCGCTCTCTTCTGGTTTTAACTTCGCTATGGGACGGTTCTTCGCATATTGGCGACCGCCTTTTTGGTTCCAACATTTGTTTGGGACACGTAATTTTAAATATAGTTAAATTTGATATTTAAATCAACTTAGTGGTGTTTCCGGATGAGGTCCTCCGCCCAGATGCTGCCCGTGACAGTGAAACGTACGTAATCTTATTTATTTTTGTGTTTTCCATTTATCCCTTTCGTTATATTTTAGAATCATTAACCTTGAGTTCATAAAGAGATTAAAAGCTTTTTCTAGAAGCGTCGAGTCATTAATAAATTAAGCAATTATTTAAAAGCGACAAGAGATCTTCTAATTTATTAAAAACCCTACCTATAATTATCCCAACAATAAAGCGACAGTCGTTTTGAATTCAAGTCCGAACGAACTGATAACACGATATCCCTGAGAGAAGCTAGCCGAGGATTTGTATTATAATTTGAGTTTTGTAAGTATTTAAATTGAACCATGGTTTGTGTCTTGAACATTGTGGTGTTATTTATTATTAATTTGTGCCTGTTCGTACCACTACGTAACACCACCTACGAAAATCTTATTGTATTCCTTGAATAAAATCGCAGAGTTGTAAGTAAACAAAATACTTCGTAATCCTTAATTATCCCTCAATAAATCCGTTTTTAAACAGGTTTCGCTTCTAGGTATCAGATCTTAATCACTGTTAAATAATAAGGACTAAACATTGAATAATTTTTGTAATTATTATTTCGTGATTATATTTCCTTTCGCTATTTCGATTGGAAAACTTTGTTCCACTCAATATAAGTAGTGAGACCTTGTCTAAAGATTAGTACAAGATATTAAGTTTTTCAATCATTCTTCAATTATCTTTTTATCATCATTCAATCATTCTTCAATTATCTTTTTATCATCAAAAATATCAATCTATAGTTGTTGCTAAGTATCTGAAAGTTCATAATTTAAATCTCACCTAGTTTGGAATTTTTCTCCAAGAAAATAGATATTATTTAATAATCAGCTGCCTTTATAAGATACGAGTTAATTTTTAGTTCTACAAAGCTTAAGATGACAATATATCCTAAAATATATTCAGAATCTTAACGACGTAAGTAAAGAAGCCGTGTATACAAATTGCCACTCGCGACCCGTGTATTGGACGGAACTACTGTCGAATTTGCCGTGTCAAAGAAAAGAAGAAGAAGATAAATAATGTGGAAATCTTAACGACGTAAGTGAAGAAAGCGTGTAAATAAATATACGCTGCAGCATGGCGTATTGCAGGAACGTACGGTCGAATTCACCCTAGCAGGCCCGGAGATTCGACCTTTCTGTCGCGTTCATTTGAATTAATTCTGAAGAACGTATAACAAATATTTAAAATGTGTCTCCATGTTGTCCTCCCGAAGTTATTAAAAGCTGTGCTTGCTCAACTGAGGACTCCAACTAGAAGAAACTCATGGTCACCGGCAAAACGTTTGATAGAAGAAGCAAAGGAAAGTTACCTATATGCTGGAGTGACCAAGTATTACTGGCGTCCGGTACGTCGATGTCCGCAACTCTCAAGAGCCTTGTGGAGGAGCCTTGTCCGATGTATAAATGTGAATGAAGTAAGAAGTGTACGCCAATGACGAAATATTTGAAATTCTAGCATATTATCTCCTATATATAGGTTCATCACTCACATTACTTATAATAAAAAATCCGACATGTATATAGTAGTATCGATATATTATTACCACAAAGTAACTAACTTACTAAACATCACATAGTAGACAGAGAGGACGGTCAGGTAACGTGTTCATTTCCATAAAAGTAAGTAGGTACTGAGAATTTATTCAAGGATTTTTTTTATTAGCAGGATTGTTTTTGACTCTAAAGGTTGGCGGCATTTACGGAAAAGTCAGTGGAGGCAGGAAGAAGAAATGGTTGGAGGGCAAAATGGCGGCTTATGTATTTTTGGACCTGGTGACGGACGGTAGGAGTAAAATTTCAAGTCGGGGAGTGGTTAGGCGAGGAGTAAAAAGTACAGTGTGTTTTTGCAAAAATTTATTTCAAATCGGCAAGAATATTAAGCGGAATGTTCTTTTGAAGTTTTTATGATTGCGACGAGGAGCTAGCGAGGATTGTGAATGGACGCGATTCCCACGTGTAATGGTCCGTGGTGCTTTTTGAGGTTGAAGCCAGTGTCGATTGGTGTAGTCCGAAGAATTGAACCTTGGCTGAAATCATCCGCGTTCTCCCTAGTTGAAGCTCGTTTCAGAGGTCCCCTAAACGTTTATGGAGGTTGCCGGGATACGTGAGCCCAACTCTCAAGGATATCCAGGCGGGATGGTAGTCGGGAGTCCGTCAATGGATGGGCGCTCTGTTTTGTGGAGACTTAAATGAATCGTGCTGATGGTAGAGGGCGGCTGGAAAGGAGCCTTGATATCCCTGAGCAGGGCTGTATTAAAAATGCATTGTGGCCTGCCTAGGCCAGTTGTACAGTCTTCATCAACTAAAAGTGAACTCATCGATAATAGCACCATTCGACGCAGCTCTCTGAGTTGTACAGAATATTAAAACGCTTGTTGAAAAGTCAACAGAAAACAAATAAAAAAATCACTCTCCATAATTAAAATGCCCATAGTTACCAGACCTACGTAGTTATGGCATTTTTCAAAGATTCATTAATTCACCGGAATTTAAACACTGAATCAACCGAGTTTTTGCGGAAATCCTTAAACTTACAGTAAAATAGCCGATTTGTCCGCTTAGTTATATTACCATAATTTTATAATATTCATTTCACGCCGCTCCGTGCCTTGAAACCCTTCTTCATAAGGATGAAGAAGGGTTAAGGAACCCCGCACCAACACAGTTTACAATAATGTCATTATTTTGACCACGCGGTCTGTCTTTGTGGTTTTATGGCAATGGCAGAAACACCAAATTATAGTAAGAGATTCGTACTGAGATAAAAGTAAAATTTATAGCTAGTTCCCGTTATTTCGGCATGATAAAGGGTTCTTCTAATTTATTGAATCTGAAATCTATTCCAACCATTTGATCTGAATACTTAAATTATATTAATACGGAGAGATCGATAACGGGATATGATTTTGCCGGGAAATAATATTTTAATGAAGGCCCAAGAATTAAGTTTTCACAGGGCGATGTGATATTAGGTGATTGAGAGATAGAATTAAATAGGTGTGGAATTTCTACAATTTGCGATACACCTTTGAAGTCTGGCTGTCTAAGTAAGACTATGATAAAAAAATCTAATTAATTAGACTGTAAATTTGATGAATAATCCCATGTTGAATGTCAATAAAATCATTGGATTTTCCTCAAAGTTACAGTAGATATAAATTTATTATTAGAGAGTGAAATGGAAACCTAAGTAAAGAATTGTTTTCGGTTTAATAAATACATTGTGCCTTCATGAAAATCAGTCAACATAAGAAACTCGTATCATATTGTAAGTCATTTTTTAATAAATGTAAATAGGAAAAGTTTTGAAAGACTGAGCGCGCACTGTTATGATTATAAATATCATATCTTTTCTTATATTTTAGGAATAATGAACAAAAGTTATAATAATATATCAACTGAATAAGAAATATAAAAATAAAAATAAGCCATTCATAACAGGAAAATGTTAAATTAAGATCAAGAAATTCAATAATATACACTATTTCTCTTGACGGCTTCCATAGTCGAGGGGTAAGGCTCTCGACTGGCAATCTGAAGGTCGGGAGTTCAAATCCCGGTCGTCAAATCATCTAAATTAATAAAAAATGGTATATGGTATGTTTGCATTCCAAATTGGAATATACCTGCTATCAGTATCGCCCTGGTGTAAGACTACCATTTAGAATTGAAACGTTGCTCGTAAAGGCTTTAGCTGTGTTTATTGATCTGAATAGCCAGATACTTCACCTTCTTCTTCCCCATCTCCTTCCCCTCCCCGCTAGCTTCAGCCTCACAACATACCAATTAGGGATGCCATAGTCTCACTGGCTCCAGACGGGAATAGTTGAGACTCTTGTGCGGTATTCACATAAACAAATTAGATATTAGAAAAATGAAACAATACAACTTTGTATAAACCACTGATATAATGCGTAAATCCTACCGGTTTCGGAACAAACATTCCTTCTTCAGGGAAAGCTTATACTAATTTGACAGTTTCGAATAATGTTTAAAAATGAATAAAAAAATTAATATTATTTAGTCTTTTGAAATGGCTTAGAGAATTTTTTTTGAGAGCAATGTACTTCAAAAAAACCTTTGATTGAATGAACATATTTATATTTTAAAGTAACAAGTATAAAGAAACATGATATTGCATGTCGTCTTGTTTTGTTGATATAAATTGTAGGTTAATTTGCTCCCTAATTTGTAATCCTTAATCGTTTCATGGGTTCGAATGAACCACACACGTCCGACATTATTTTCCATGAAATCAGCCATGACCCATCCAAAATCCGGACCGGAATAATAGACTCCAACTATTAATTTTCTTATCTGTTTCAGCCGCCGCCACCGATCCTCTCATAAGCCATAACATATTAGATAGAGCCATCTAATATGAAAACACACTCATAGTACTCAAGATTAAATTATTGTTAATAATATTCATCCACAAAAAGCCTCACGCAATTACTTACAACAGTAGTAAACAGAGCGTTTGGTATAATTTTGTAATCTTAATTTTCTTTTTTCAAAACAATTACTTTTTGGCTTACAATAATTTACACTTAAAACACATTTAAATTAAACATACTAGCTTTGGTTGTGTCGCATTACGTTGTAACATTGATGGTTGTGACTCAGTACAATGTGACAATTACAATATTAAATATGCTATTTTTAGTTGCGACTAATTACAATGTGACAATTATAATATTAAACATACTAATTACGATTGTGACTCATTACAATTTGACAATTACAATATTAAACTAACTAATTTCGGTTGTGACTCATTACAATGTGACAACTACAATACTAAGGTCGGTTGTGACTCATTAATATGTGACAATTACAATATTAAAAATACTAATTTCGATTCTGTAGGACTTTTGCTTTGAATTTAAGTGTTTATTTGGAAAATCCAGCACTAAAGTAAGAGCAATAAAGTATGTACCAATATAAATATAATATCGAATATAATCTGTACACCCAATCGTAATATTCTTGAAGGTATAGCTACCCTTGAGATCATGTTTATGAATCGTATTTTATTATTTTTTTTTTTATGTCGTGTATATTATCGAGGCTTCTGACTCATTTTATTTTATTTAATACACGTTTTATATATATTTTTAAGTGGTCAGTTAAAAAAATTTATTATTAGTTTTTATATACATATACATGTAATATAATCATGAGTAATTACATTATCAGGTTAGGTACAATCGGATTAAACTAAAATCATTAAATCAGTTACTTATATTCCTCTCTGCTTTTGTCGTGTTGTAATAATCCTCCTTTTTCCCCTTTTAACTTTTAAATATATAAAACTCTCCTGGCCATCGGCAAGACAATTGTGAAGTTTCGCCTTTCTGATGCTGATTTATTTTATTTTTGGAACTCTTTCATCCCTTCAAGTTTTCTTGGGCTTTTCTTTTGGCTCTGATCGATATTTAAATTTTTAAGGCTTTGCATGTGTATAGTAGGGATGGAAAATTCCTTCCCTACGTCACACAAGCCTTCATGAAAATTGGACCCTTATTTTCTTTGATAACTACGGAAAGCTACTTAAAGCTCCCTTGTACTACATACCTTTAGAGATATATGTACTTAACTAATTAATACGTTATTTACGACCTTGAACGTAAATATTTTCGTATTTATGTTGTAATTAAACTCCATCAAACGTTGTGTAATTTTTTTGATTTATGATATGGGACTTTAATTACTTTCATTTTGTGGTAACCCTTTGATTCTAAACAGAGCGTTGAGTTTCAAACTGTATTGGTCTCTCCCTCGCAAATCTAACTTTAAATAATTTCTCTAAATGAGCTAACTTTCCTCCGTCGCTTATTATGTTTCCATACATCCTAACGAACTCGTAAATAAACTGTACTAATCGAAAATACGCATGTTTAATTGAACAAATAATTAAGTATGACTCAAATGGTTAATTGTTAGTAAATTTGATTATGATTGTTTTGTATCTGCTTGTCATCTCTCCAATCCGATTCAGCTGCTATAAGGTACATATAAAGGTGGGTTTAGTAGGTTAATGTAATTAATAGATTGCATATTAGACGAACTCAGAATACCCTTTGTCTGCCGAAAATTTGGCTCCTATCCTCCTACAAGTAAACCAGGTGATCAGATTCTTACTAGAAATTCGCACAATCTTCTGACGCGGATCGGTTAATTGATACCTAAGTTATCGCGTCCTAACCGTCCTTCCTTTTGCCATCATGCACTGCCTTCAGGTCGTCATCCGAGCCCAGATACCCCCAAATTCCTACTCCTCCAAGGTCTACTATTTACTTAGGGCGAACCGGTTTCGTCCTATATGCAATCATATACTCACGGTGTTTTGCAGAGTTACGGGTCGTGAATCCTCCCTCCACGTACAAGAAATGATGTGAGAGTAACTCTGTCGAGTCTATAACGCTAGTTGTAAGCGGGTCCACATTATCCAATGTACAGTACATAGAAAGATATATATGTAAACATACGTTTGGGTAGGATTATAACTCGCAATATGTAACTAGCCAGTCTCATATTCCGAGCTCGGATTTCGTGAGAAGGAATTCTCCACAAAACCTTAACCGATGACCGAATATATACATACCAAGAGTGGGAAATATTAATAGATACTAGTAGAATAAGAAATTATCTCGGTTTGTTCTGGAGTGCCAAAAATTCCAAGCTTTTTGATTTGTTTGGTTGACAATTTTATTTAAGAGATTGCCATCTCTATTGTGTGTTTGGTTAATGGTCCTTGTTTTTTAAGGAGCGACCACTGCCTCCTATTGTTGAACTGTTTTCTAAATTTTCCCCCAAGGTTCAACTTTTGGTAAAATTTTTACTATCCCGTGATTTTTCAGTTGTCTCATGTAACTGATTGATACTTTTTATTAGGCTATCCCGTGATTTTTCAACTGCTTCTTGTAGATGATTGATGTCTATGAAAGTAATTACTCCACAAAATTTTACTCGAATCTTCCTTGTAATTCTTCAATACTCTTCTATTTGACTATCCCGTGATTTGTCAACTGTTTCATGTAAATGATTGATACTTACGAGAGTAATTGTTCTATAATTTTCTCCTCGAATATTCCATGTAATTCTTCAATACACTCCTAAACTAACCCGTGATTTTCCAAATGTTTGATGTACCTATTATTTGACTAGCTTATAATAAATCTATTTATTTTCAAATTGTTCAATCCAAAAATAATCTTTTCAAATTCAAATTAAAGATTGTGTTAAAACTTTTCTATAATTGCGCAATTTCATGGCTTTGTCCCATTCTAAAGTTAATATTAATACCTGTCAACTACCTATTAAATATATAATAACCTATATAATAACCTAACCTACTATAATACTAATACCTGTCAACCACCTATTAGAGACCCAGGTACATCTTCCTTTAAAAGCATCTGACCCAGTGCCCCGATGACCGAGTTGTTTTATAAACAATTTTAATTATGTAAACATTACCGCTGTCCTCGTGACCTAGATTCCAAACATGAGATATTTGTTTACTTTTAAAACATTCTCGAACGTGAGATTTACGGTCCTAAGTTTCCTTTTGAATTTAATAGTGGTAATTTCCTTTTTGCAATTGCCCTAACCTGATCCCAAATAAATATAGTTATAATTTACATACATATACATATACATATATATATTTTGTATCGATAAATAAATATACTGATATATACAATTATATTTAAGTTGAGATAAATTCTAATATCATAACTCATTTTTTTATCATTTTATATTAGCTGAAATTATAATAGTACATATATTAATAAAATAAGTATAAAATATGAACTTGAAATTTTTCTAGCACACAACTATTTTTTTTAATAGCATAGTGCGTTCTAAGTAGGTATTAGTAATCGATACCTTTTACTTTTATTTAAGTGTGTTTCTTTTTGATTAAAATTTTCTTGGGATAAATATAAATATATATATATATAATTATACATACTTTATATATAATATTTCAATATAGGTACATATCACATATTAAGCAAGTAATACTTTGTTATAAAATTAATTCAAATACCAACTGTCTGCTGCATGCCGCTCTCACCTTGTAACCTAGAAAATATTTATACTTTATGTAACTTACCCCAAAAGGTCTCTTTCCATCCGGGTGCTACACGGGAAAACCTTGTTATGTTTCCTTACCTAATACCTACTCCTATGTTATCAACTAAATTCAAATAAAATTTTTCCGACTTCAATTTTATTTTATTCCCGTTTAATCTATCTAAATTAAATGATGTTTATCGTTCTAACTGCATTTTATTTCAAAATCCGTTGATTAAATAACTTTTTAATGATAGTTACTTCACGATTAATTCCGAAATGGTAAATCGTTACTTTCATTTAGCAATAAAATATTATTATGCATTATCATTCATTTTTATTTTTATTTAATTTTCTTTTCAAATTTTTTGAATCTAATAATAGATTAACACTTTGTGCTAGGAATGTGCCGCCCAATTGTAAATTATTTAGCCGAATTATTCTGAGGTAAAATTTTATCCAATTAATTAAATCGGAAATTATTATTAAACACTGTTTTTTTTATTTTTATCCTGCTACATCAACTACACTTTGACTATAGCACAAAATTATTTCGACTACACTATTTTTTTAAATTAATAAAAGACTGATACTTAATTTAAAACACTCAATTTAATTAAAGATTTTCGTTGAACTTTTCCGTTTAACTGGATGCACTTATTTATTTATTATCTCTTTTCAATTTGCACTGTTTTTTAAATAATTAATTTAAATATTTGATATTTAATAGAACTCTTTCCGTTTAAACTGGACACACGTATTTAATTATAACTTATTTGTATTCAATTATCACATCACTTTATTCATCTATTTCATTGATTTTTGATTTTCACGAAATTTTTAAGTCCCAAAAATACAATATTTATTGATTATGAAAACCGAATTTTTCACTAAACAAAATCACAGCACTTTTAGCTTTTCACAAATAAATAGAACGTAAACTTTATTTTTATTTTCACTGACTTGAACTGCAAACTTAATTTTTTTTTAAAGACACTGGCTTGAATATGAAATTTTCCTAAGTCCACAATCACTTCTATTGACTTGACTCCAATTATTTCAGAGTCATAAAATTTATAACACTTCGAAAATTTTTCAATTAATAACCGCTTTAAACGTCACGTCACGTAACTTCCACGTTTGATAATCCGACGATTCCCCTCCCAAATGCCCCATGTCCTAGCCTATATACCCTTCCCAGGATTAGAATGGCCTATCTAAGCTATCTTTGATCCACGAATTTAATCTCTAACAACTCGAGATTTCATATATCGATTCTGTCATTTTTGTTTAACTGTCGTTAGGTCCACCTTTCATGACTTTGTTCATGCTCTATCTCGTTTAAACATTTTTCCAGGATCGGACCGGCGATATTACGTCAAAATGCCCCTCATTCCTTTGTCTGTTGGTCATACAAAATAAGCTTGAATTTCATAATTTTTAAGTTCTTTTTTTCTCAATTCGTAAAAGGTCCGTCTTCGATAAACTGTATATAATTCTCAATTTTGTTTATCGCTACCAGAACATGAACAAACTCATGCCAAAACTTTTAATATGCATTTTCCATTTTTTTTTTTACTAAATTCTTCCATATCTTCATGCCACCTATATGGATCAATTCAATTTTAAGCTGCATCGTCTCTACTTATGTCGTAGACTCGAATTTTCCTATTTTCTCTTATTTTCCTTTTATCCACGATGTTCTTTCTTTGATTTTCCTCATTCATTCTCATGTAACTTTCCACAATTATATGATTAGTTACATTCCAAGCCAAATTTATTGTTTTCATCGATACTTCTGAATTTTCATGAGTTTTCCTTACGGAATCATCTTTTAATTATTTTTATTTTCTTTTTTACTACCCCCCGTTTCGCCTTCGATGTATGTCACCTCTTAGAAAATTTCATTTTCTATATACTACTACTTTTTATGTTATTTTTCACATTTTTCATAGGAGAAACTTCCACTTCGGCCCTTAAATTCCTGTCATTTTTATTACGTTCTATGGTTCATCCTCCAAATTCCGTCCCTTTCTCCCCTAAATCCACAATAATTTAAAATTTGACGTCTGTTTATGTCTGGGTTTTCGAGGTATTGATCAATAACTCAGCTTTTATTCGAGGGTAATAAAATATAATGGTTTTTAGTTAATATAAACTGTCCATATGACCAATGATAATTTTTATCGTCCTAAAAGCCATTAAAATGGGTTTAATCGCCTAATACCATGTTCGTTTTCTTATTGTTTGAACAACAAAATCACGTGTGAGGTCGTCAACTCAAATAATGTTTCATTTTTCCTTGCAGTCTGTCCTATCTCCCATAGAATTCTCTTCAAACAATTGACGTAAAACAACCCTTTTTGTTTGCTTTATCTAACGCAATGTAACTAGAATGACCTCCCTATTCCAAATATATAACGATATCTATTTAAACTCGTCTGAAAACGCAAAATTAAGTCGAAATCTTATATTGTTCAATAAACACTTCCATTTAAACGTCCATTTTTTTCATTAGATTATCTTTTCAAATCGTTTTCCTTGACTCTATTGCTTCATCTAAAAGTGACATCCCTAATTTCCAGCTTTTCCCTTTCCTTTTAAATGTTAAACGTACGTTTTCCTCTTAATCTGGCCTCCTTGACTTTCTACGTACTCGCTATACAACTGAATATCCCTACAGTAGCTTTTCTTACGTTTTGCACGTCTTTTCTTTAATTTTCCTCTTATTAAAATTTTCTTGTTATTTTTTCGCATAGTTTTTCCAACATAATATGGATTAAATTGCTCGTTAACGGCGGTTGTCAATACCTTGATTGCACTGATTGTTTATCTTACATCTAGGGTCATCGTACCCGATGCACCGGGCGTGAGACCCTGTTTACATTATAGTGTATTGATCTTTCGGTTGATGACGATATTTTTTTCCATAAATCTCTGATTAATTGCCTAGTTCAAAGTCCATCTCTTTGTTCAAAATCTGAATACGCCCCCCGCTTTGTGATTGGTTTGATCAATTATTTATAGCTTTCTGCTTCTACCTGATTGGCTGTTGGTTTCAACTATTTATTTTCGAGCCTAAGAAAGGGTCTTTCCCTGTCTCGTGACGATTTTTAATACCATCTGTGATCTTTTTACCAAAATTCATCTCAATCTGTTTAATTTATAGGTCCCTACTGTCAACAAGAATTCAATTTACTTTGATCCGATAGATGTCGCAAGTTTGTCCGTTTTATAAGTAATTGGTATTTTCTTTTTAAATTAAAGGGGTAGGCTACGATATTTTTTTATTTGCACTGGTGATTAATGCAATACATCACAGTGTTCCTTTGGTTTTGATTGCTTAATACATCTTTTTGAATTTCACTTTTGTTTATGAATGAAGTGGAATTGTGGAAGTAAAAATTTTCCTATTTCCCGACATCCGGTCGAGCTGAAACTCGGTATATAGACTCATTGTCAATAAATGACGATGACAATTAATTATATCAACTTTTTCTGGCAATAACGCATACAGATGTGAATATAGTACGACGACTTAACCCACAGGAGCGAGTACGCAAAATAAATTAATTTGCTTCGATTGCTCGCAATTTCTCAAAAGATCATTTTTAAAATTTTTCGCCAACACTAAAAAATTAATACTTTCGAATGGAAACATAAAAATTTATTATTGTGCCACATACTTAATGAATTAACCTGTATTTTACAGTTTATCAGAATTTATAAAAAAAATATTAAAAAATCGTAAAATTTATGACCGCGAGAATCCTCCATGTTGTTCTGCCGTGAGGGGTCAATATAGAATATTTTTGATTTCTGTGTTGTCTGTGGTATACTTGATAAATAAAGGTGCATGTCTATGGAAAAAGGTTTAATTTTAACCGTAAACAGCTGATCAAAAATTCGACGGGAAAAAAATATTTAAAAAAATTATTTTTAACATCGTTCTAAAATATTCTAGAAAGTTTGGATTTGCGACATCTAAAGTCAAAATAGATAAAACATCGCTGTCTACACAAGGCACAAACCTGAGACATGAATTCTTACAGTTTAAACACATGTTAGTCTCTTGTACGCCATCATTATTCCATCTTTCATTTTGACACTTAGACGTGCTATTTTATTATAACATTTTGATACCCAACATGTTATTTTACAATAACACGCAATAAATGTTGGTTTAATCAATTCAGGATTGAACGCGGTTAATAGAGTTGTCGACTCCAATTTTTGGGTAAAAAGGTTAAATTTTCGGTCAAACCAAAAAAAAAGTTTTAGTTTTAAAAGACTTTGTTTTTTATGGATTGATTTTTTTTTACTGCACAATTGAAAAAAAATCATCAGGGCTTATGAATTCTTGCGTACACTATGTGGGGCCCTTTTTAAAGGACAAAATGATGTGTTATGTCTTTCTGGCATGTATTGGAATATTAAAGAATAGTCGCTGAATCTAAAATATTACACTTGTTCGATATTTCTCTTGATCCGTAGTACCAAACACCCCGTACAAATTACCCACAAGCCTGCATGCACTGATACAAAATCCACGAACCGGGGTAGAGAGAAGAGAGGTGGTTGTTAATGTGACCAATCCCCGTAACTAATGCATCACATCAATCACACAAATGTGACGTCTGACCCGCCACACCCTCGCCCAGCACCTCCCCCCTGCCACCCCACTTCACCCACTGGCCACTACCCCTTCTCGTGTCGGGTTCGGCAAGAAACCGGCCTTCCCTTAGTAGCATGACAGCACCGGCCACGTGATACATAAATTATAGCCACTTGACGTCATGACGCATTAAGTCGCAGATAAATCAAAACCTATTTGCCGACCTCATTGATGTATCCACTGGGTCACTTCAAGGGTGGTACGTTCAAAATTTGATTTATCTTTAACGATTTTGAGAGGCAAAATATAATGATGGTGAAAAGTGGGTTGGAAAATTAACGGTACTATCTTCAACCAAGAGAGAGAATTCATTTGCAAAGACCTTCGACCAAGTATATCTAGACAGGGCGTGTACTAGTGTAGGTCTTAAAAATGACACCTGAACCAAAAATATTGGTTTACGAAAACATTTATCAAAAAGGAAATCTATTATCTCACAGTCAAAAGATTGCAAGAAGCATTGGTTTGTACCTTTAGTTGGTCTGCGTGGAGCTAATTTGTTTTCCAGCAAGTTCGCGGCAAAGGAATTACAAGCTTTGTGAAGATCATTTTTAAAACACAAATTTCAGGCATTTAGAAATATTTTAGGTATGGGCTATCGCGGACTTTATTATTAACAATTTCATCAGTTATTTGAATATCTAAAAAAATATGTACATAACATATGGATTCGAGGCAGCGTATCGAGAAAAGTGACATTTGATAAAAACTGTTTAATTTCTTCCTATTAAAACAACTACGTCACGCAAGAGATGCAACGGAATTCGTTAAGTAGTTGTATCATGAAATTTCTCGTAGGTGGTGTCACTTTGGGATTGGAATTGGGTATGGGAGGGCTAATCTATAGTTAATATATCGATGGCAAAGACCCTTAAATGCATAAAGATTTTATGTTTTTCTTGATGAATTAATTAATTACTAAACACATATATTAATGTTACAAATCGCCTATTATGTATATAATATAGCGACTGAACGGAGTACCCTGCGAGCGTGGTCTATTTCAAAGAAAACTAATATAACCGATTTTAGCATCGGTTCCCACGCTCAAGGAGAAGCTTAACGCTAAATCCTACGTTGTAAATACAAAAACATATGCTGTGGATAAATTGAAACTTTTCCTATCGTTTCATTATGTAGAAAAAAAATAAAATTTGTTAATTCCAAAAAAAATATGCATAAGCGTAAACTACTAATACATGAAAGGCTTAAAAGTACTGTTTTAAGGCTAAAATTATCTGTGACATTTTCCATTAATTAACTTTTTTCTTCCTTAAAATTATTCACAAAAATTATAAAAACCACTGACGCTCGATATTATGATATCTTTGCCTAGTGATTTTTATTCCTATTACCTATATTTGTGGAATTTGAAATTAAAATACTTTTGTATTTTCTTCCACTAATTTATATTTCACCAGGACCGGTTTCATCCTATTACGGACATTTTCAGACTGGTAGTTGAATTTCTTATGCTACGGTATTTATACTCTTAGGCAGGGGTACACAACATTGTCTCTATATAATGAATATTTCTATTTTGTTAATTTTAAGGTATTATAAGTTATTTTGTTAATTTTAGGTACATACAGGTAATTATAAAGTTTATTATTAAAATTATGAATGATGTTACATATTAAATAGATATTTTTACTTCAAATGAATATACATGAATTTTTATAATTTAAAAGGTTTGTGATTACTGATATTTTATTTTGGTAATGTTGGGTTATTCCCTCCTTGTTGCTTAGGGCTTAATTGACAAATATTGATGCAGTATGGTATTTATTATTATTAGGGTTCTCCGTGTGTTTGGGTTATTACATTTTTAAATTACATACTTAAATTACCCCACTGCTCTCTGAAGCAAATTTATTCTAAGTGAATTATAATGGGTATATTAATGGTGATTGAGCATTATGTTCCAACTGTTTGTTCATGACGTATTTTCGATCTATTTTCTTCGTTAGGCGATTAATTTCTAGTGATTCTAACCAATCTAATTTTTGTCCTTTGTTGCAAACATGAAGGATTTTGACATAGAGATGTCAAAATCCTTCATGTTTGCAACAAAGGAATAGTAATAAAAGTGTAATAATACAAACACATAAAGTATGTTATGGGAATATTTGATAGAGAGCACGTTGGCGCCAAAATGTTATGGGAATATTTCGTTGGAGAGCCAAAATGTTATGGATATATAAGCTTCCAATGTAAGATGGAGAGCAAGAGACAAGTGAGATTATTCCTGGAGAATTTGTATCTCAGGCGTGGACCTTAAGCAGGCGGCTATAAAATACTTTGTATGAGGATAGGTCCTTTAATAAAAGAGATTATTGCTTTGAGACAGTTAAATTACTTTATTAACATTATAAAAATCAGGGCTAGATTAAATGGGCAAATCTGAATGGTAAATCTGGCAGGTAAATCTGAATGGGCAATGTTATGGAGCGTTAGTACCGTTTAAAGTTGATGAATGGGTGATGCCATACGTAGGCGTTTCATGATGCTGCTTGCTGCCTTCGGAGATGTGCGGTCAGCTCCCTCCGCTGCTGACATGTGCTGAACGGCAGGCTGGAGCGACGAATCAGGCCTCCAGTCCCGCGGTTTCCCAGCGACGTCCCGTCCCAGGGCGGTTGCCAGCCAGCCGACTATGTTGATGACGGCCAAGGTGGACGATCTTCGGCCGCATCTATGCGAGCACCTCTGGCTCCAGGTGTAGTCGGAAGGTCTTGTCATGTCTGCGTCCGCAGATGCTGGATGTGTTTTTAAACCAGCAGAAATAATGAGCTCCCACGGTACTCCGCTGCTGATCCAGGATTTTAATCATTGTCCTGATAGTCCTCAATGATGGATGCCGCTGATGGGCGCGGATATATATCAATCTTCACATGTTGATAAAATAATGGCGAATATGACTCTTTGATTACGTCGAGCCGCCACAGGGACGGTGGCCGAGGTCACCTGTGGCTGCTCAAAGAATGAGGAGTTCTCTTTTCAAATCTCCTGATTTGAATTTTGTCCAGGATCAGCAACTGTTGCATTCAAAAATATTGCAGGGCTCGCAATATTACCAATGCCCAAATGTCAATGGGCAAGCACTAGAGGTGCCACACACCGAAACCATAAATAAAGTATGTGTAAGAGGGTGCACACACCTTGTTACAGAAACTTTTATGTAACATTTCCGCCGTTCCCACACAAAAAAAAAAATTGTCCATAATTTTTTTTTTTTTAAAACACTCCCTAAAAAAAACACAAGCCCACAAGAAATCTAAGCTAAACTCAAAGCAAAAATAAGCATATGTAAAAACTATACAATAACAGATGATTATAAACCATAGTAGATGGGTGCCCGCAAGTGAAGAGATGGACGATCCAATGCCATCTGGACGAACTCTCGAGTCTCGAGGTTTTCGCGAAGCTAGAGGCGAACGTCTTCAATGGAATTGAATCACCCAATTCTGTCACAGCGACCCCTGAAAAACACCAAAACAGTTCTGTAGGTATTTGCAAAAGAAAAATTTAAAACAGAATCAAGTAATTCAAAAAGCAAGATTATATTTTTACATAATCATAAATGTATTCTAAATTTGAGAACAAAAAATAAAAGTATGAGTTAATCATAAAATAAACATTCTTTTGTGAAAATATTATTGTAAACATACTAAATATACTAGTAAATATATTGTTGTAAAATATATACTATTGTAAAATATACTAGACATACTATATGAGACATACTATACTAGACATACTATTGTAAAATATACTAGACATACTATACTGGACATACTATTATAGACATACTATTGTAAAATATTACGGATGAGAAGCAAGTGTAAATTAATGCGAACAAAGTTTTGAAACTAGAATATTATGAAACTTGGTTACAATTGATTAGTTAGACAATAAATGTGGAGTTTATGACTATTATCGTTTTTTTTATT
Organism: Limnephilus marmoratus; assembly: GCA_917880885.1. Lineage (NCBI taxonomy): Eukaryota > Metazoa > Arthropoda > Insecta > Trichoptera > Limnephilidae > Limnephilus > Limnephilus marmoratus. Next base: position 57,396,036 of record OU862909.1, on the reverse strand, counting down.
TTATTTTATTATTTTTTTATTAAGTATTTGGAAAAAACGTGTTTGCTGAATGTATGGGGCTCAAAAACATTATTTGTCTCTTTCCAAGAGCTCAATATAAGATAATGTAATAGGATTGATTTTGTATATTGTGACTTGATGTGAGAATTGTGAAGTGATTTATTTATCACTTTTAGTAGTAACGTGCTATGCATACATAACTCGATTTTTCAATAGAGTAATGTGAGTGTCGCGAGGGTCCCAGTGACCACGAGTGAATTGGCAATGTCCGAGTGAAAAGACTATTGTACCTCATTATCCGAGTCATCGGATTAAATAATAACTCGCTGCGCCCGTGATTATATGCAGGCCAACTATCGAATTCCCCCCGAGGGTTTATTTATGGAACAAACCCGAGAATACCGCAGTGTTGAACGATACTTCGCCTCGAATTGCTGACGGGCCTTCCTTTACAATTTGGAGTAGAGTTTGGGTACTCCTCCCTTCTCCTGAGGGTCCAGGTCTAATATCACTTCCATGCGACTGCTGTGGAGGTCGCAGGGCCAAGCTGAGCCGCAGAGGTTGGGACCACCCTTGCCACCAGGAGGTGGGGTTGGTTCTCACGACATCGGGAGTTCGGCGGCAGTAAATTTAATTAGGGTAGCTAGGAATAGCATAAAATTACGATATTGGTCCCGGGGGTGAGTCCATACCATTTATTTTATTATGTCTTACGAAATCAATACAGTGAACCGATTCTATACTCTACTCTTTGTTTTATTATGTAGATTCCTTGTGCAGCCTTTTCAGGAATGCTATGAAAACTAATGGCCCACACTCTGAGAATTGAGTATCGTGTTTTCCGCATGTTGACATACCCAGACATTAGACTGGGTTTGGCGTCCAAGGTTTCCTGTGAGGAAATCAAAGTTGACTTGCAGATTACACCCGAGCCCGACAAAGGCTCATTATTACATCTCCCTTTAATCTTATAACACAAACACATAACAATATGTCATTACACTTTAATGGTAACAATATGGTTGTTAGTATTGACAATAATTTAAATCGAAAAAAACCGAACAAACTCGAGACATTACACGCTGTTACTTTGGTATGTCCATTAATGATCAGCATGACAACGGCCCTTCTGTCTTCTGCAGGGAAAACATCCGCAGACAACAGATCCTCCGTCTTCACTCTGATCGGTTCCGAAACGTCAGGCAACGGCCCTGCTATGGCACAGAATCTCATATCAATCTATCCATAGTTACTCCGTCTCCTGGAATGAAGATGAACGATCGAATAATTCGAAACGTTACGAATAGGTAGCGGCATACACTACTCTCATCTCTTCGGAACATGTGGACAAAATATGGGAAAGTATCAATCTCCAATTGTACTCCCATAATTTTATAATGATGTGTTAACTGAGTGTAAACATGTTTCTCGCGGTACTTCAAGCACGGCAGGAAAACAAAAACCCTGGTTAAATAACATCGACGTCCATAAAAAAAAAAAAAATTTTTTTTAATTCTCTTAAGTCCACAAAATTACTAAAACATTATGCCCGTAATTGAAAAAATTTAAATAATTATCAAATTTATGAAAATGTCACGATTGACAGAAACCAGATGCTAAATTCATCCAAAACAATTTATGTACCCTCTTCGCGTTGACAATTTAAAATAAATGTTTGTAAATTTGTTGCTGTGATGAGATATAGTAACAATTGTCACATAATATTTCGTAGCTAATGAAATATAATGTAAGACCGTTTTCTATTTAGCAAAGAATAATTATTTATAATGAAAGTGAAAAGTAAACAAAATAATTCACAAACCATAATATAACCGAACTGTCATTTTGTGATTGTAAACAACATTATCTATGAAATGTCAGATTGAAATTTGAAAATGTCAACAATGTATTATTTTGACAGGAAACAGCTGTTGTTTTGAAATCAAGTCCAGAAAATATTTAAAACGAATGATAATATAGAATCGTAATAATAATACCATAAAAGATAATTGAATATACTAGAATAGTTTTTAAAAAACTTATGCACGATATTGACAAGTTTCACATTATATTAACCCGATGAATAAATAGTATTGCAATTTTTTTTTATATTTTTAAGTTGGTATTCACCTTTGTAACTTCACTGCATAATATAAACTGAATAATTATAATATAATGCAAGAAAATTTGCTCGGAAATGTAAGTCGCGAGATTAATGACATTAAATCAATTTGAAATACCTGTAAAAATTAAGACATTTTATAATGCACACAATGACTTTGATATCAACTTCTTTGAGGTTAAAAATAACGTACGCGAATTGACCATTGATAATAAAGCGACGCACACGAAAATTAAAAAAAAACTTAGTAGGTATAACGCGTATCTGTAGATATGTAGATAAACAATATTTAATATACATAGTAAAGCATTTACACAACCGTAAAATTTTCCAATAGTATGTATGAAATAAAATCGCCATAATCGCAAACAACAATATGATTGTTACATATGAATTGAAAATCCATCTTTACAAAAGAAACCATGCGGGAATCTTTAGGTACAATTGAAATGTGACATAGTGTCGGACAAGAAATTTACCATCAAGCAATAAAATATAAAATTTTATGACTATATTATCTCAAAAGATTTATATCAAATTATGTTGAGCGCCATAATGTTACAGACTACCTACAATGAAAGAAATTATTGTCGAAAATAATTCTTAATTTTGACTGCGTAAAATACATGATGCATTATTGTTGAAAATACGACAGAATTGATAATTAGAAAAATAAATTGCAAAATAATAAAGAATAGCAGGTAGCAAATATGTAACATTATTATTTGTAAGAAGTTGAATTTGAATATTACTTTATCAGAATTTGAACTTTAGATGGCAAGGTAGGTAGTAGGTAGATAGATTTAATGAAAATTAGCATTGTAGAATTGCCAACAAAAAATGTTACAATAAACTGAGATTAACTGAAGATAATATATGATATTTCTACAATGATTAACACATCAATCGACGTTATTTTTTTCAGAGATTATTAAAAAATAACCCTCTCACACAAAGTATTAGCCAATCGAGCACAACACACGTTGGGCGCCAAAATGTTATGGGAATATTTGATAGAGAGCACGTTGGCGCCAAAATGTTATGGGAATATTTCGTTGCAGAGCCAAAATGTTATGGATATATAAGCTTTCAATGTAAGATGGAGAGCAAGAGACACGTGAGAATATTTCTGGAGAATTTGTATCTCAGGCGTGGACCTTAAGCAGGCGGCTATAAAATACTTTGTATGAGGATAGGTCATTTAATAAAAGAGATTATTGCTTTGAGACAGTTAAATTACTTTATTAACATTATAAAAATCAGGGCTAGATTAAATGGGCAAATCTGAATGGTAAATCTGGCAGGTAAATCTGAATGGGCAATGTTATGGAGCGTTAGTACCGTTTAAAGTTGATGAATGGGTGATGCCATACGTAGGCGTTTCATGATGCTGCTTGCTGCCTTCGGAGATGTGCGGTCAGCTCCCTCCGCTGCTGACATGTGCTGAACGGCAGGCTGGAGCGACGAATCAGGCCTCCAGTCCCGCGGTTTCCCAGCGACGTCCCGTCCCAGGGCGGTTGCCAGCCAGCCGACTATGTTGATGACGGCCAAGGTGGACGATCTTCGGCCGCATCTATGCGAGCACCTCTGGCTCCAGGTGTAGTCGGAAGGTCTTGTCATGTCTGCGTCCGCAGATGCTGGATGTGTTTTTAAACCAGCAGAAATAATGAGCTCCCACGGTACTCCGCTGCTGATCCAGGATTTTAATCATTGTCCTGATGGTCCTCAATGATGGATGCCGCTGATGGGCGCGGATATATATCAATCTTCACATGTTGATAAAATAATGGCGAATATGACTCTTTGATTACGTCGAGCCGCCACAGGGACGGTGGCCGAGGTCACCTGTGGCTGCTCAAAGAATGAGGAGTTCTCTTTTCAAATCTCCTGATTTGAATTTTGTCCAGGATCAGCAACTGTTGCATTCAAAAATATTGCAGGGCTCGCAATATTACCAATGTCCAAATGTCAATGGGCAAGCACTAGAGGTGCCACACACCGAAACCATAAATAAAGTATGTGTAAGAGGGTGCACACACCTTGTTACAGAAACTTTTATGTAACAAGTATAATAAAGTGGAATTGAAACAAAGTTATTTAATTGTGTTTATTATAAACAAATACATATTTGTAAAAGTTTAATTTAGACTCTTTTGAAATGAGGAAATTTAACATGCCTTTGGGCATACCGAGCACAACCAAAAATTACGATCATCGTGGTTAAAGTGAATGATAAATTATTTAAAAAAAAAAAGAACTATTAAGGAAACAAAAATATACATCACAGTAACACTACTCGGGCAGGTGCCTGGCATGGTAGTCGAAAAATTCTCAACTAATGTAATAAACAATGATTAAAAAAAAAATTAAAACTATTAAAAAATCCTCAAAATAATCTTAAAAATTTTGTAACCTCCGCTCTCTTTTGAAACATTTTCATAATCGTAATTGGGCTCTCTCTCTTTGCTTAGGTCCTTTTAATTCCTACCATCAATTGTGGACATATTATGTAAGTACAGCACACCTCCACTGACCGCCTCATATATTATTAAAAGATACGTCTACATGGTATAAAAATCCTTCGACCTCTCCACAGTGATGACTTACTTACCGCTAACTAATTCTTATTACTTAGGGAACGTACCCATACTACGTGACCAACTTTTTACAATTTTTAACCCCCCCCCCCCCCCCCCCCGGTGACCAAAATCCTAAGCAACCCGCCGCTCATTTGTATGGAGCGTGACATTTTGAAGACCCCCCCCCTAAACGTGTCACGTAGTATGGGTACGTTCCCTTATGTTATTTTTAACAAATTCAGGTAGGTGTATTCACATATTTTTCTCTTCTATTATATATTTGTCTTCCTGAATAAAATAATGAAATCATACTTCATATAAAAAAATTGTAAAATAGTACCTGTAATACTTACTTGAACTTTAAATTAAGAATTGGGCTTGTCAATTTGACCGTCCTGAATCAGGAATACTTCCTATGTAGATGGACAGTGAAAGTTCTGTCATATATCGGTGAATAAATTGTGAATCAACGGCCACTATGGTTGAGGAATTCTCATCTAGCAAGCCGGAGGTCTCGAGTTCAAATCAAGGCATGCGCAAGAAAATTTTATTTTTCAATTTACTCTTTTAAAGTAATTTATAGTATATATGCGGCATGTTCCAAAGTGGAAGATACTATCAGTATCGCCCTTGTATAAGACCACCATTCAGAATTGAAACGTTGCTTGACACGGTTTTGGCGGAATTTGGTGATTAGATCTGAAAAGTTAGGTATTTTTCCACCTTCCCCTTTCCTGTCTCCTTCCCCTCCACACTAACTTCAGCCTCATAACTATTAGGGATGCCCTAGTCGCATTGGCTACAAACGGTTGGGAGCAGTTGGGACTTGTTGTGAGGTGTTCACATAAAAATAAAATTGATAAACAACATTTTCTTGTCGCTCGTCTAGTTTTCTTTATGACGACCCTTTGGAATAACAAGGTTCTATCTGCTGCGGTTACATCATGCGATAATGGAATGTATAGTAAGCAACTTTAGAGTTCATTATCGCATTAAAAACCTTGTTGTTCCAAAGGGTCGAGATTCCATTTAAGGTCTATGCCCAATACACCGTTCCATACTATGACCGTACTATGAACGTATCAGACACGAAATAAACACGCTACGCCCTACTATGCCCACTAGAACTATAATATACTGCTATACGGTGCTAACACCGTACTATACGTAGAGGTCTCTGCCCACTACACCGTTCCATACCATGATCGTAACCGTAGCGGCGCATGCAAAAAAGTATTCTTTGTATCGATCAGTATGAAACGCTGCCCACTAGCCCGTTCCGTTCCATCGCGTGCCAGGCATAGAGCGGACCGGCACTTGCAAAATATTGTCATCGAGAATTCGCCGTCAGTCCGGTCATGGTATGCGACGGTGTTGGTCGGTGACGGAACGGTCTAGTGGGCAGCGTTTCATACTGATTGATACAAAGATTTTTTTTTTGCATGCGCCGCTACGGTTACGGTCATGGTATGGAACGGTGTAGTGGGCAGAGATTTTAATTCAAGGTTATTTATATTTATTTTTCTACGAATTCAAATCTTTTTATCTTATTTGTTTACTCAGTCAGTTCATAAACTTTATACTCTCTTCTTATGTAAAAACCGTTGGCCTCTTTGCACATATAATAAATAAATAATATTGTGTACCTTATAATGACAGTTCTGCCTCATCCGCAGACGGGCCTAATGCGGGTATAAAATTATCCAACTTCTATAAATCACGCCGATAGAGCTTTTCGATAAATACGCCCCTGGGAAAATTTTCACTAAAGTGATTAATTTTAGAAGTGTAAAATATATTTTTATGAAAGTTTGGAACGTGGATTATCTTCTAAACGGGTAGGCTTAGTAAGATTTAGTGGTCCAGCACGCTAAGTGCTGCAGACACCCTTTGTAAAAATTAATGGTTAAATTTTAAGGTTTTTTATCATTATGATAATAGTATAACGACCATTTAAACGACTAAGAGTTAACATTGTATCTAAAGATATTGAAGAATCGAAAAATTTCTCACCATAATAAAGTATTTCATAAAATCAAAATATCACCATAAAAAATATAGAGTGTGCACTTCACACGCGGTAGAAGTGAAACCTTCAGAAATCTAAAGTAGGCAAGAGTGGTGAGACTACGAAGCACCGCACAAAGAGGAGACCGATTATACTTAATTATACCGTTTAGTAGGTACCAGTAGGTACCCATAATCTCAATCTGTACCACAATATTGTTCTTTCAATATCTGTATAATTTTGTGTTATTTTGTTAACTTGTATAATTATTGTTAACCTCGACACAGGCTTGTCCTAGTGAGGTAACAAATTGTATTGTAAACATTTAACCTGCAGTGTAAATAAACAATAAATAAATAAATAAATAAATACTATCTCATTCCCTCGCAGGCTAAATCCCATGTATATACATTGTTACGATGCACAAATAAGCCCCTACTAATTATTCACCCACGCCACTGCACAGACTACAGTTTCGCTCTTTCGCCGCAAGCGCGCCGCGCGCGCTAGTGGAGCCAAATGCGAGCAACGGTCGGCGAAGCCGCCGACTCTACACACTTCCTAGGCAGAGCGCTCCGCGAACAGTCGATTGTTTTGTTAAGGAGAAATTCTCTCCGCAGGGCACCTTTGTGGCCCGAGTCATCCGTGACGCAATATGGCGTCGGGAATTTAATACGCAAATGCGTGTTTTAGATGCTACGGCAGACAAGGCCGAGGCGTAATTTAAAGTACAGTGACAATGTTTACGTGTGTGGGACGTTTCACCTGGAGACTCCTGTTGGAACGAGATCCCCTCTGCTGCCGCCTCCATCGCAGTAAGCCCCCCTTAAATTAATGTGTTCTATTTGCCCTCGCGATTTTACCTGAGCAATGACGACCCCAGAGAGGACAGGTTGAGAGACTTACCGTGTAGGGACATTCTAGCCAGGAACTGCCTTTTAACCTTGTATTTCTGTGTTTTCTCACAATACATTTTGTTTGTTTTACTAAATACCGTTCTTTTATTGAGGAGATTGTTCGAAGGTGATCACGGCCAGTATTTCCCCCCATGTAAAACATTCCAAACAGCCTACCGGCGACCACACCACCCTGATGACGAGGGTCTCCCCTGCTTGCCGTTGGTTCGAGCTAGCCGCCTGCAAGGTAGGTCGGAGCCCGCCCTGTGGTGCCGTCCTCCTGGTGGCACCCGGGCCCAGCGAGGTTCTGGTTCCTATACGGGGCGTAGTCCCCGAGCGCAACTCTGACGCCATGTAGCTGCTGCCAGGTTGTTAGCACTGGCGCGCCAACTCTGGGGCATTTTTTTTCTCCCCATCTTTTCCCCCACGTTGTGTTAGCACTGACGCTATAACGTGGAGGCTCCTTTTTTTGGATTCTTTACCCTAACTGGCACTGTGATGACCTCGAGCAAGATTCTCGAGCTATAAGAAATCTCTTTAATGACAAATTTTGTGGCTTCTAGCATGAACTTACGGAATATCCATCGATATTCTATTATTGTAAATTATGTTATTCTGTAATACTAACTATTACGGTTCAAAATATTGTACCTATTACGTGCGGAAGCTACAAAATTCATAAAAACCCCTGTCGAAAATTGTATCAACATTGCATCATAATTTGCGCCGCCCGCCATTTTCGAACATCCCAGAAGCATTGAGTGCGCGCGAAATCTCCAACGTTTTTTTACACACGGCGGAAGCTAGCCGTTTGGAGCATAATTGCCCTGTGCGCAGAATTCGTGCGCAGTTGGTGTGTTACTGCCGCCCTGCGGTAGAACTTGTAAATCACTGATACGCAGAGGTATGAATCAAACATTCTCGTATGTATTGCTTGGAAATTCTTGTTTTGTCTGTTTTCGCAACTAAAATAATTACGGAATACAACAATAGTGCCTCTATAAGCACATCGTCTGTACACATCATTCGTTGACGCAGCAAAAAGGAGTTCCTATGTTATATAACAAAGGTAGCCTCTAGCGGGAACCTTCCAGTACATCACTCAATTGGCCCAAGCAATTTCAAGTTGCCTCTTTCATAAATCCATAATGCTGTCTAATTAATAACTTACCTTTTTCCCAGTGCTTAAACAGGTACATTAAGTTCTTTTTTCTGTTTTTTCTACAAAATAAGTGATCATCAAACGTCAAGGTGACAGTTGTGATTATCAAACGTCAAAGTGACAGTTGTGATTATCAAACGCCAAATAACAGTGCTTCATTAAAAAAAGTGTTGTCTAAATGAAATAAACTAGTGGTGTGCTCAAATAATAGCCGCATTTAAGTGACTTTCTCCTCGGAAAATTAGTGTTCTTTTTTCATTTTATTGGGAAGTGCCATTTTGGAAGTTTTTCCCAGTTTTCAGTGCAGTTAGTGACAAGTGAACAAAAGTGCACTACAAAAATTAAATTTCTTGTTTCCCTAGGGGAACCCCTGGCCAAAAATTTGAAAATTCCTGGACTTGGGAAATTTCGGAAAAAAAAAAATTTTCTCTCTTCTCCAAGGAGCACGGTTAAACAACACCACAATGGAAGACAGCCGAACGGTTATGTCATCGGACTTGGGTATTATTCTCAACGTCCACAGTTTATCTAAAGCCAACCTCCTATCTGTTCTAAAAGACAGAGGTCTTTCGTTGGAAAACAAGTCGAAATCTGCATTAAGAGCGTATGCATTTTTGTTCAACAAAAAGTTCGTCAAGAAAATAAACCTTGCATCAACAATTGAAGAAAATCCATGCACCATCACCAAGGATACAGAAGTCACGGTGACAAATAAAGAGCCGGAGCTACTTGTCAAAATGTAACAAGATATTGTACCCATCACGGCACAAGGAAAAGTCCACGATCTTTCCTCTTGGAAAATCAAATATAACGGTGTTTCTAATGTAATGGATTTCATTGATCGAATCGAAGAAACAGCATCGATTAAGAACATCCCGCTTGACGTTCTACGAAAAAATTTCATAGAACTCATTTCTCCGGAGTTAATCCCTTGGCACCGCATTCAAAAATTAAAATGCAAGGATTGGAATAAGCTCAGATCAGCTTTTATTTCTAGTTTCGGCAAAACTGAAGCACAACACCGAATAAAACTGTCCTTACTATCTATTAAACAGTTAGTAAACGAAACGGTGGCAACGTTTATAGAAAGGGCCGAATCCATCAATATCAAACTTTTTCTCCCGATCCCTGAAGCTGAACTACTACCAGTCATAACTGATGGTCTTCTCTACAAATACGAGAATATTATCACCTCACAGAAAATCACGTCACTGGCTCAATTAAGCGAAGTATGCACACTCCTAGAATCTTACCAAGACAGGAAGAATACCCAAGCGTCTTCAACCAACATAACTGTGCCAAGTCGTTCTTCGGAATTAAAACCGGAATATGACAACAAAAAAATTTGCTCCTTCTGCAAGAAAATAGGCCACCTAGCTGATACCTGTTTTAAGCAAGCCAAATTACGGGAACCTAGAGAGCCCAGGACCTTCAAGAGGCACCGCTCTAAGGACCGCTCCCCCCCTCGCGATGAATTACGCGAAATTTTCAAGAGATCCAAATATAACATGGATAGGCTGCAAGATACTAGCAATGCCAAACCCCCAGTGGATTTTTCTAAACCACCACCCAACTACTTCTCTAAGAAGCCAAAAAACTAATTGGCAACCTCTCAGGTATACATTCCGTATCAAGGTCTAAGGAATGGACTGATTGGTTATCCCACATTAAATATTTTAATCAGACCTTGAATATTTCTTCAGTGTGTTGCAAGCAAGCCAAGGACGGAAGACCTTTTGCCCTTTTTTCTGTTAACAACGTACCCTTCTCCGGTCTGCTAGACAGTGGCGCATCGGTGAGCTGTCTCGGCAACAACGCCCACTTGCCTTTTGTTAACAATGGTTTTAAGATCTCCCCCCAACACACGCACGTTACAACTGCAGATAATGTCTCGCAGTCAGTCATCGGTGCCCTTGCTTTGCCAATCAAGTGTGACAATAAAATAGTTACAATTAATTTTCTAATAGTGCCATCTATATCCCAGAATTTCATCCTTGGTGTTGACTTCTGGAAGGCATTCAGCGTTGCCCCCCAAGTATTTAATACACTTGGTGAGGCGCCGCCGACTGCACAAATTAGCGAAATTCGCACAATCATACCTCACGAGAACTTAAGTACTGACCAAGCTCGTCAATTAAAGGAAGTAGTCAATAAATTCGAATCAATATCCTTCGAAAAATGTGGTTTGGGTCTGACCAATTTGGTAGAGCACCATATAAAAAATAATGGTCCCCCAATTAAGCAACGTTATTATAACTTAGCTCCACAAAAACTCAAGCTTCTAGAAAAAGAACTCGACGAAATGTTGAAACTAGGAGTAGTGGTTCCCAGCAGAAGTGCGTGGACCAACCCTACTCTCTTGATCTCCAAAAAAGACGGCTCCGCTTGCTTTTGCCTTGACAGCAGACGTCTTAATTCTTGCACAGAGGCCGACGCGTACCCTTTGTCTTATGTCCATGCAATCTTGGACAAATTGCGTAATGCCAAGTTCATTTCTTCAATTGATTTAAGCAAGGCTTTCTGGCAAATACCCCTAAACGCTGAGTCTTGCGAAAAGACCGCTTTTGTTGTACCCGGCAGGGGAATGTTCCATTTTAAAAGATTACCTTTTGGTCTAAAAAACAGCCCCGCTGAGTTACAAAGGTTAATGGACAAATTGTTTGGCCCCGAAGCCGACAACCACTTATTCTGCTATCTTGATGACCTCATCATCATTAGCGACTCATTCGAAAAACACTTACAAATGCTGGAAAAAGTTTTCTACCAACTTAAGTTGGCTGGTTTAACCATCAACTTAAAGAAATCTGAATTCTGCAAGTCTCGTTTAAGTTACTTGGGATTCATCATAGACGAAAAAGGTCTAAGAACAGACCCTGCTAAGGTGGAAGCCATGGCAAATTTCCCTCGTCCCAAAAACGCGAAAGAAGTCAAAGCTTTCCTCGGACTCACAGGTTACTACAGGAGATTCATTAAAGACATCGTAAAGTCCGGAAGTGAGGAGATAACCGACATCACTCCCACTATCGACGGAACCACAAATTAATTCAATAAGTATCACTATCTCCCTCGCAGCGTGCATACCTTACAAGAGTTACACCCCGAGTCATGGAGTTGTGGCACAAGTCCTCAAGCGTGAGGCAGGTCTCGAGTCAGCTTCCGAGCGATCTCTTGACATTATTTGTAAATAAATAAATATGCATATATTAGACGTGTAAAGTGTCAATTACATGTCCACTCTTTCGTTGACAAAACGATATATATATATTCTTAAAAAAAAACCTTTTTAAATGCATTTTCATAGGTTGTTTTTACTCTAACTTTCTTTCTTTCACGACATTGTGCTGTGTTTTTGTTTTTTCCTTTTTTTCACCTGTTCCGAGACTGATCACCTCTGAACAGAGGCACCTCCGAGTCATAATGCTTGGGAAGTCATGAGCCCAACTGTTGTCTCTCATCCCCTACACTACGCAATGTGCAGGCCTGTTTTGCTCCGTCTTTTCATGCCATGTAATTTTTTTGTTTTTTTGTTTTGTTATCAACATGTCGTGATGGAAACAATGTCACGCTTCTCGTTATAATTGCAAGGCAATCAACATCGGTCAACGGCGTAGGTTTCTGTTTGTTCGGGTTTTGTAAATCCAGAGTGTAAAAACCCCAACTCAAGCCTGTTATTGCCCCTGTTCTTTACCGTTTCCAATTTTTTCTCGTAAAGGTTAAAATAATTAACAATTGCCCTTCGGCGTTCGTTCCTAGGAATCGGATTTTGTAAATTCCAAAGTGTTAAATCCCGACTCGGAACCAGTTAATTATTCCTGCAACCTACCATTCTACCTACCCTGGTAAAATATTGCTGTTTTCTTGTTTTTGGTTTACCTTGAGTATGTAAAACCCAACATTGGTCTCAAGTATAAAAGTGTGGTCACTTACACAGTCACCCCTAATGTACATATAGTTTTTCAATCTTTTTTCTTTAAAAAATTGATGGCGTCCTACCCGTGCTCATTTTTACCCGAAATTGGATTTTGACACATCCATTTTGGAAATTGCATATATTTAAAAAAAAAAACCAAGAAAGGGTCTGTAGATTTGCATAAACAAATCTATTCTTACTCGTTTCGACCAAAGTATGTAAAACCGAACAATCCGGTCTTTTGTGTCTTAGCAAAATCCTTACTGTCACGTCACGTATGTCTTGTATTACACGTTTCAGTCCTATGGGACAGGTTAATAAAACCTCATGGTCATCCTGGTTCCCGAACGCAAATAGTTGTAACATTACGTAAATCAGCAACGTGTGGTCTGATCATCGTTCTACAACTTCAGGCATCCAATGTTCTGCCACTTAAACAAAGTGTTTGCGACCCAAAAATCGCAAATCACACGGTTCACTTGTAGCTATACAGAAGGCATGTAAAACCTCAATTGGTCCCTTTTGTTCTTCTCAATGAAGATTGCTACCTCCGACAGTATGTAAAACCACTATAGGTCTGTCTTGTTTTGCTTGGTGTAAGCAGAATTTTACTCTGCCATCGCCCTGCACCTTGTTGACATGTGAAGTAACGTTATATCGTATATTTTCTCTGTTATTCTATCGTACGCCTTTTGGGCTACGGAGTTAGTCTATCTAACAAATCTTTAAGAGCAGTGTTTAAACAAATACTGTTATCATTTATTGTGTTATATTTAAATGCACCCACCACCACAGGAGAGATCCTCACAATATCCACCATCATAGGAGAGATCCTTAAAATATCCACCATGATACGAGAAGTTCGTTATAATCACTTATGCTCTTGTTATTGAGTTGGTCGTGTGTCTTTAATTGGACATGAGTACCGCCCCTTTTGGTCGTGTGTCATTAAATTTGGCATGAGAACCGCCTTGTTTGTTTATAATTGTGTACTTATATAATTTGTGCACCAAACGTGAAGACGTTACAATACTCACCATGATTCGTGCGAACGAAATAATATCAACCCTTTCTGTGCGCACTACACAAAGTAGTCCACAACCTTTTTGCAATTGTTCAACGACAATGCCCGTGGACTTCCTGTTTTGCCACTTCTTTCTCTAAAGGAAAGAAGCCCAGGAATATCTACTATCTCAAAAGGACTAGCTTGTCAGCTTCACTGTCAGCTATGGGGCATAGTGCCGTGGGAGTTAATCGAATGGGCACAAAACCACCAAACTCGTCGGCTGGGAAGCGAATAAAAGAAATCCCAGGATTGTGAAATTGGAGCGAGGGTCTATCTTTTCTCACAATCAAGGAGAAGTTTTAAGTGACCCCTAATCTTTCGTCATACACGCGAAAGACTAGCCTTTTGGTATTTCGTCTATTCTCATGTTCATGCTCATCTCACTTTTTTAATATATCCATTTTGGTTAATGTAAAGAGTTAGGAAATCTGCTGGTTGATTATGTTTCATTCTCACATGGAGTTTGAATTGGAAATTAGTCCAGTCTCTAGCAGGTTTCGTCACTCAACTCCTGTCCTTTTCCTTTCCCCATCCCCATGTTCTCAGGTATATGTTATGAAGTGGAAAATCTGTTGTTGACCATATTTCGACCTCACTTGGAGTTCGAATCGGTAACAGGCCGGTTATCAACAGGCTTTCTCCCTCACTCTCTACGTATGTCTCATCATCCTCATCATTGTCGTATAGAAGCACATTCATGAATGTTGGATAAGTACGGTATGCACTTGGCGTATCGTCTGTCTCTTTGACAACCTCTATTCATGAATCAGTTTCTCTGCTTTGCCGTGACTTGTTCACGACTTTTTGCCTTGTTCTTTGAAATTCTACAAAAATGTTACCATCTTATGTTAACATAGGCCAAGAAAGGCCGGTTGTTTTTCATCCAAGTTTTTGTCTCTCGGCAAACGCCAGGTTATCCTAGCAAAGGATAACATTCGGAACATGTCATTGTAAACTAGTTAGGAATCTCTCACTCTCTACCGTTCTCTCTGGGTCTGCAATCGTCAAAAACCTCGTTTCTTTTTTCTGAACACATTTTGTTTCTCTCCAAACCCTTTTTGTCCATTGGTCTCTAGGCAGGTAAATGTCAAGAATCTTGCTCTTTTAATAATAATTTCTCCCGGATTTAAAAAAGAAGCCCAGAAGGATGTCCCCATCGGCAGCCGAGCTGAGCTTCACTTCCTGGCAGCCTTCGCTGTGGTTACGGAGGTCCCCCGCCGCCATTTTCTACATATTTGTTCCTGAAAGCACAGACCATACCGCCTTATGTATGTTGTCTGGTTGCACCATTGCGAGCCGAGTTGTCCCACTATACAATGACACTCTGGACTACCTTTGGGCACGCTAGCCCCTGGGTTTTGTTCCTGCTCTCGCTACCAAGCCAGTTTTGCCGTCTCTTGCTCTGTCACGCAGTGACGCACACAATGTCATGTGTAAACCATTAATACCTTGACTCTACAGTATTCGCTGAATGCGCACCCTCACAAGTTATCCCGAGCTACATTATGCTTCGATAACCATTATACACGATCCGTGCTTACCATATTGGCACATTAGGATTCGTACTGGCATGCCTGCAGACCCTGGTTTCTTCTCCTCAATGACCTCTGTAACCATAGTCCTCCGCACTGCAACCACAGTCTCCACTCCGCAACCTTCGACGTCTTCAACGAAACAAGTGTTTTCACAAGACCCTAGTGTACTCTTGAGTGTTATCTCAAATGGGTCAGGTTACAGTGATAAGGTAATCTTTAGAGTCTGTGAACCCTCGTTTTCTTTGCAATTCTTCGAAACTTTCCGCAAACCATCGAAACAAAAAAACAAATCTACGCACCGCAAATTTAGCTTCCAGACCAATGAAACCCTAGAGTCACATTTTCATAATTTTTGTCCTTGTTTTCGCATTTTCACATTTTTGTCTTTGTTTCACATTTTCATAACCTTGTTTTTGTTCTTTCAATTGCATAAATATGTATGTTGTTTCACTCCTCCTTGTGATAACTGCCTGTTCCTCATATTTTATGTACCCCCCTCCCTACCCTAACCAACATTGTACCTAGCCCATGGCATAAGCTAGTTTTTAGTTGTTAGTCAGCTCTCTCTCTGGTCTACAATCTCTCCTTCAACTCCCGTGGTTAACGTAGAGGGTTTTTGCCCTATTGCTCCATTGCCACGTCGCTTTTTTTCCGAGCGCGGGGGGAGGTGTTACGATGCACAAATAAGCCCCTACTAATTATTCACCCACGCCACTGCACAGACTACAGTTTCGCTCTTTCGCCGCAAGCACGCCGCGCGCGCTAGTGGAGCCAAATGCGAGCAACGGTCGGCGAAGCCGCCGACTCTACACACTTCGTAGGCAGAGCGCTCCGCGAACAGTCGATTGTTTTGTTAAGGAGAAATTCTCTCCGCAGGGCACCTTTGTGGCCCGAGTCATCCGCGACGCAATATGGCGTTGGGAATTTAATACGCAAATGCGTGTTTTAGATGCTACAGCAGACAAGGCCGAGGCGTAATTTAAAGTACAGTGACAATGTTTACGTGTGTGGGACGTTTCACCTGGAGACTCCTGTTGGAACGAGATCCCCTCTGCTGCGGACGAGGATTGGACCTGCCGCCTCCATCGCAGTAAGCCTCCCTTAAATTAATGTGTTCTATTTGCCCTCGCGATTTTACCTGAGCAATGACGACCCCAGAGAGGACAGGTTGAGAGACTTACCGTGTAGGGACATTCTAGCCAGGAACTGCCTTTTAACCTTGTATTTCTGTGTTTTCTCACAATACATTTTGTTTGTTTTACTAAATACCGTTCTTTTATTGAGGAGATTGTTCGAGGGTGATCACGGCCAGTATTTCCTCCCATGTAAAACATTCCAAACAGCCTACCGGCGACCACACCACCCTGATGACGAGGGTCTCCCCTGCTTGCCGTTGGTTCGAGCTAGCCGCCTGCAAGGTAGGTCGGAGCCCGCCCTGTGGTGCAGTCCTCCTGGTGGCACCCGGGTCCAGCGGGGCGTAGTCCCCGAGCGCAACTCTGACGCCATGTAGCCGCTGCCAGGTTGTTAGCAACATATATGTGTTTTCTCTTTTTAGTGTCGCTGTTTTTCATTTCATCGAAAACAACAACGGTGCTAAAGATGTTTTCACTTCAATAATGTGAGTAAGTAAGTCTAAATTTCAAAATGTCTATTTTTTTTTCTGTGTTGCAGAAAGAATACCAACTCTTGAAACCTATACCAGCATACTCATGTGTGCAATTTTTTCTATTACCGATTAAAACAAGAGTAAGCGCAGATCCGTGAAAAATCATAGATATTTTATATTATATATTTTAATTGTAGGATTTGTAATACTTAAAATATGTACAGAACTTTACCTTTCGAATGAACACCGTTAATCTATCGTAGTGGTTCGCTACGTTTGGTGACTTGGCAGGGGTGCCCGGGTTTATGGGGTCAGCTTTGTCCGGATCTTGATGGCGGATGCGTCTGCCTACCAACTGCGTGGCAGGTTGGATCGGGAGAGGCTGCTTGAGGGAGATCTTTTGACTTCTCCAGCAGAACTCTCAGGAGGATTTGAACCGCAGTGAAAGGGATCAATTCATTCGTCCGTCACTTCTGGACACAATGACCCCCAGATTTCTAACCACCCCTCATAACTGTTTCCTTCCCAGAACTTCCTCTCCTTCCTTTCCCTAAAAAGACCCTCCACACAGCATCCCCAAAGTTGACATAGTGGGGAATTATTTTCCTCAGGGCCTCCTGTGTGGAGCTAAAACCAAATCTTCATTAACCAGCGGCCGAGAATTCTAATTTCGGCGAAAGATGTACCCTTGCAACTATACACGGCGCGCGGCGGTTTCGAAGAGAAAGATTGATGAGCAAAAAAATTGGCCTTCACCACTGAATTAATTTTGTACCAAAAATTCAAAAACTGCTTTGGTGTACTAAATCCATTTTAACTTTTAAACCGTATGTTCAAATAAATTAATTTCTTTAAATTTATTTACATATTCCATTAAGGTAAAGAAAAACAAAAAATATTAAAATATGTATCCATAAGGAAACAAATATAACCTTCTCTTTTTTCGTAAGTTTTTTTCCTCATTTTTACTCAAAACCATACAAAAAAACATAATATTCATAAATCGAACAATAATAATTTTTTGTTTTTTACATACGTGTATACTAATAATTAATACAATAATTTGGTATGATAGTCCTCAAAGCAATCGGGGATGTTCAGGGTCACTACCAAGAGCCTAGAACCACTCGCAATTTTGAAGAAATTAAATGGCGGCTGGCAGCATACAAAACTTGGAACACAAATATCAGTAAAAAAACATAAGAAACACTTTATTTCCAATTCCACGAAATGAATGATTAATTACATACAGAAAGTTCGGCATTTAAAATTTTATTAAAAAATGTCATTGTTGAACTCATTTTCCGTTTTTTGGCGGACCTACTCTAGCCCGTCAGCGTGCCGGGATTTGTTGTTAAGTACCTGAGTTGCACACCCGGCAGGCTGCCGGGGTTTGTGGCCAATGAGTTAATAATGTCTAGGCAAAATAAGCGTGCAAAAAATCTGAAATCTATTAGTTTGTAAGACCGTAAATAAATAGACAAATTGAAGTATTTTCGTCGCAAAACAAGTTCGCGTATTTTTTAGTTTCAATGATTTTATTTTAACTTAAATTATACTTATGAAAAGTAACTTTCCTAAACGATTTAATGATTTATTTTACTGTATGTATATACATATTATATGATGAGTATGATTCGGTGTGTTGTATTTTTTTTTTTACATGAGCTCCACACAGGAGGCCCAAAGGAAAATAATTTCCCTTAGGGCCTATGTCATCTTTGGGGATGCTGTGTCGAGGGTTTTTTTAGGAAAGGAAGGAGATGAGAGTTCTGGGAAGGAAAAGGGTTTAAGGGATCAGTAAGAATATGGGGTTCAGTGTGTCCAGGTCATCCGCCTCCAAGACCCAGACAAACCTCACCCCATGGACCCGGGCACCCTGCTAAATAACCAAATGGAAGCGAACCACTTGGGGTGACCTGTGGCAGAGGTGTTGGTTATCCAATAAAGGTTCCCGGGGCGGCGGTACCCATTCCCGCCTCCCAAATACAAATTTGTATAATACAACATTTGGTTATAAATTTAACAGTATTAACTTATTATAATAAAAATAAACATATTTTTTCAAAATTAAAAACATAATTTTACTAGCTAAAATCTTTTGAAATCAATTTATTTTTTTTGTAGAAAACCGTCGATAGATTTAGAATTTGTTTTAAATATGCCATATTTCCGGTTGTGTCTGGTATTCCCTCTTAATACACTCTACTTAGCAGTTTTAAAAACAGTAAAAAAGAAACGTAGAGTTATTTGAAATTAGTGATAACGATAAAAATAAAAACACACATATTTTATTAGACTCCAATAGCTCGGAGGGCTTTGAAGCAAAAAATGGACGGTTAAGTGTTTTCTCTTGGGGTAAGAATAACTTCGTCGAATTTAATGTTTCAAAGACCCAATCACGTTTGATAACGTCTAAAAGGGATCGAAATGAAAAACTAGTCTCCTTCAACGGAAGCAATCTTCCGAACAGGACCTCCATCGATATACTTGGTGTAACTCTAAGTGACCAGCTCAGGTACGGGGGCTCCATCGCAACCAGAGCAGTTAGCCTCTCAGAAACTGGGCGTACTGTACAGGGCCCGCAGTTACTTTAATAGTACACAACTGCTAACCCTGTACAAATTGCAAGTGCGCCCCACGGTTGAATTTGGAAGCCACCTCTGGTCTGGAGCTCCAAAATACCTATAAAAAAAACCTTGACTATGTGCAAAAACGGGCGGTCCGTTTGATAGATTCTCCTATCTTAACAGACGGACTGCAATCTTTAGAGCACAGGCGTCAGGTAGGAATGCTGTCCTTGTTCTACCGGTATTACAATGGAAGATGCTCCGAGGAATTAGCGTCATTGATCCCCTCGGCACCGGTGCATAGTCGGGAAACATGCCAAACACGCGCCCAACATTTGTACATGGTTGACATTAGTCACATGAGAACGGGTCGTTTCTATGACTCGTTCTTGAGTTCAACGGCTCGGCTGTGGAACGATTTGCCAGCCTCTGTGTTTCCTCCCTACTACAACATGGGTCTCTTCAAGACCTGTGTTCACTCCTTCCTTTCCTCAAAAAGACCCTCCGCACAGCATCTTCAAAGATGACATAGGCCCTGAGGGAAGTTATTTTCCTCAGGGCCTCCTGTGTGGAGTTAATGTAAAAAAAAAGACAAATGAATTATACACGCAATTGTCACCTATGTTTGTTGTCATTTCATATAAAAATGATTCTTATGTAATTTACAAAGTTTAATTTTTTTTTTTAAATTGTGGTCATAAACTTTGTTTATATCTCTCTCTCTGGTTTCAATCCTGGGATTGGTTTGCAGCAATTTCCTTTAGTTTCCTCTTCCATTCTTCCCTGTCTTGTGCGGCTCTTTTGAGGTCTGCATATGATAAGCAGCGCACGTCCACCAGCAGGTCCTCCAGGTACTCTCGGCGTGGGCGTCCCCTAGAGTTTGTCCCCTCGGTCATACCCTCCATTATGGAATGCAAGAGGCCTTCTTGTCGTATTACATGGCCGATCCATCTTGCACGCCTTTCGGACAAGGTCCTGAGCAGGTGCCTTCCTCCTTCGATTCTTTGGAGAACCTCCTCATTTGTAATGTGGTCTCTCCAGGAAATTCCTAATAGTTTTCTATAGGACCACATCTCAAAAGCCTCTAGTCTCCGTTTATCTCTTTTGGATAGGCACCATGTTTCGCAGCCGTACATCAAGATACTCCATACATAGGTCTTGATGAGGAGTATTCTCAGCTTTAGGTCTATATTATTTGATTCAATTATTTTCGACCTTTTATTGAAAGCAAGCCTAGCCTGGTGTATACGGCTGTCGACATCGCTCTTAGACCGACCGTCCCATGTTATTTTGCTCCCGAGATAGACAAACTCCTTGGCGTTCTTTAGTGGAACTCCTGACATCTCTATTCGCATCTGATGTTGCGTTCGGCCTACAGTCAGCAGCTTTGTTTTGTCTTTATTTATCTTCATGTTATAGTTATTTTGGAGAATGCTTTGCATGGTTGTTAAGGCCTCTTGCAGTTCTTCTTCGCTTTCAGCAACCAATGCAATATCGTCAGCAAACCTTATCATATCCACCTTTTGCCCGTGTATCTTTACACCTTTTCTGTGACTCATTCTCTCTCTCAAGTCGTCAATCGCACTTTGTATATAAGCGTTAAAAAGAACAGGTGACAGAGAGCATCCCTGTCTCACCCCTTGTCTTATACTGGCTTCTTTTGTATCATTGTCACATCTAATTATATAGCGGCCTCATTCTTGTATAGCGCCTGGATTATTCGTCTATCTCTATATTTGATATCAATTATCTTCAGAATCTCGAAGAGTCTTTTCCATTCTACTTTATCGAAAGCCTTTTCCAGGTCTATGAATGCGATGAATGTGTTTTGGTTTCTTTTTATTCTTTTTTCAAGTAGTATTCGTAGCGACAATATTGCTTCTCTGGTTCCTACACCTCTTCTAAAGCCATACTGATCTCCGGAAAGGATGTTCTCTACTTTTGGTTCGATTCTTTTTAGAATGATATTAGTCAATATTTTTGAGGCATGAGATATTAGGCTAAGAGTTCTGTGTTGTTCACATTTCGTCGTGCCTGCTTTCTTTGGTAATGTAACAATTAGGCATTTCTCGAAATCCTCTGGTATCTTTCCAGTCTTATACATTGTCTGTATCATTTTAAACAGGGCATCTATAGTTCCTTTTCCTGCTGGTTTAATTAGTTCAGCCGGAACGTCATCGATTCCGGGTGCTTTCCCGTTTTTGAGGTTTTTCAGTGCGAGATCAAACTCTTCTCTAGTGATGGGATCTCCCAAATCATCTGCGTCTACCTCATTTTCTCTTTCTGTCAATGTTTCGTTGTCACTATTTCCCTTCCCATTGTACAGCATTTCGAGATATCTTTTCCATCTCTCTCCTATTTGGTCATTTTCGAAAAGTATTTTGCCGTCTTCTCCTTCTATTGCATTACCCTTTCCAACTCTCATCCCAAAGAAGTCTTTCACCGCAGCGTGAGCTCTTTCTATATTTCCTCTCTTGAGGTCGTCGTTTATCTCATCGCATTTATTCTGGTAGAATGTTTCTTTGGCTATTCTTGACTCTCTATTTATTCTGTTTCTCAGCACTTTATATTTCTCTTGTGATTCAGTTCTTTTATCATTTTTGAGCTCTCTTCTATCTTTTATCATATTTAGGATCTCATCGGTTATCCATTCCTTCCTTGCTTGGGGTTTTTCCTTGCCTATAGTTTCCTCTGCCGTAGTTATGATCTTCTTCTTTATCACTTTCCAGATCGCATTCACGTTCTCCTCTTCCATTAGGTTGCATTCTTGCGTTTTTTCCCTAAAACTGTCGCTGATCTCTTTTATCTTTAATACTTTTGTATCCCATTTGAAATTTTTTCTCTTTTTTATTTTTTTCAGTTTTAGAATACTTTTGGCCATTACCATATTATGGTCACTATCTATATCTGGACTGGAATAGCTTCTACAGTCTTTTATTTGGTTTTTAAATCTATGTCTAACCATTATATAGTCTATTTGCAGTCTTTGTCTGTCTCCAGGGGATTTCCAGGTATATCGCTGGCTTGGGTGGTGTTGGAAACAAGTGTTTGCTATCACTAATTTGTGTTTTTCGCAGAATTCTGTCAATCTGTTTCCTCTGTCGTTTCTTGCACCCAGTCCAAAGGGCCCAATGCAAGTTCCTTCACGTCCTTCTCCTACAACAGCATTCCAATCTCCTAGGAGAATCAGATTTTCACCTGCTTTTATCTCTAATATAAGTTTATCTAGTGAACTGTATACCTCCTCCACTTCTTCTTCGCTGTGACTAGATGTTGGCATATATACTTGGATAATTACAGTGTCTACAGGCTTAGTTTCTATTTTGACTAGAATAATTCTTCCACTATATTGCACGTATCCCTTAACCCGTCTTCCCCATTCCTTGCACAGCACAACGCCTTCTCCTCCTTGGCCAGGTTTATCCTTTATGCATCCTGTGTGGATGATTCTGTAGTTGCCACTCCAGAAGTCTCCACAATTGGGCCATCTCATCTCTGCTATACCTAGGGCATTCAAATTTACGTTTTGCATCTCAGCTTTCAGATTATCCAGTTTGCTGTTTTGCAGTAATGTGCGGACATTCCACGTTGCCCATCTCGCTATTTGGTTCTTTGTATTTGACTTTGACTTTGTGTTTCTAGCATCTCGAGCAGTCCCCACCCGGAGATCCGAACGGGGGACTATTTTACCTCCGGAGAATTTTACTTGAGATTGGGTATTCATGTTTTGCTGGTTCTTGGGATGCCACTTGGACCTTTAATGTGGTAGTTTCCCGTTTCTTTCCACATCCTATGCCGTTGACCTCGAAGGTTCTTCCGCCTTTGGAGATAATTTACTTCTCCAGGACAAGAGGGTGCCCTAGACAACAGACGCCTGGTAGGGCGAAAGTTGGTGGTCAGCTTATTCCGGCCAACGCTCAGTCCCTGTCTATATTTGCCGACACGAGGTCGTTGCTCACTCCCCACCACGAGAAGGAAATAGATCAGGATTTTCCTTTCCTCAAACCTGAGACCAGAAGGCATTTCTCAGAGTTCTCCAGTACTTTCGGGGAGCTTTAAATATAAAGTTTTAAATATAAAGTTACCATCTAGATTGTTTTGTTCTGATTTGAAATAATGCTGAATTTTATTGGAAAAACTTTTTATAATAACTTTAATAATTATACCCATGTTCTTCAATGATGCAATAATACTATTTATTTATTTAAGGAACATAAAAATGCACAGTCAATACTAATAAAACATATAGAAGAGGATGACATAAACAGACCAATTATACTGGTCAACAACAACAATAGTGTTTACTGTTTTTTAATTACTGACCTATTCTCATTCGAACACCATAATTTTGATTTGATAAGGTCTCGTTATTGTGATACAGCTAATACTCTATTGACGCCATTAGTAAGTAATTTAAAGTTACATGAACAGTATTTTGGCTCTATGCCTTTAGGTGAGAGTTCTAACAAGAAAAAGTCTTATAACGCTATTAAATTTATCTCAGAAAAAAATCAATACAATGAACACAACTGGATAATTTGTGGAGATTTGAAGGTTATTGCCTTAATTTTAGGATTACAATTAGGGTATATAAAATACTGTTGTTTTATTTGTGAGTGGGACAGCAGAGATCGGGAAAATCATTATGTTCGGAAAGACTGGCCAAAAAGGGAATCTGTTACTCCAGGGTCAAAAAATATTAAAAATCCTCCATTAGTGCAGCCTGACAATATATTTTACCACCTTTATACACATAAAACTTGCGTTCATAAAAAACTTCTTGAAAACTGTGGATAGGACTGATAGGAGTGGTGATGACTTTTTTATATTTGAAAGAAAAATTTCCTAAACTCAGTGACGCAAAGATTAAAGCAGACATATTTATTGGTCCTCAAATCAGACAGTTGATGAAAAATGAAATATTTGAAGAAAAGCTTAGTGATTTGGAAAAGCAGTATGGGAATCTTTCATGAAAGTGACTTTAAATTTTCTCGGAAATCACCTATCAAGTGACTTTAAAAGTATTGTCGCGGAGCTGTTATTTACTTACCTATAAGGCTTTGGGCTGTAAATGTCTTTGAAAATAAATTTTCTACATTCACATTTAGATTTGTTCCTTGAAAATTTAGGCGCTGTTAGCGATGAACACGGAGAAAAATTCCAACAAGACATTTTTATGAAAGAATATAATATCAGGGCAAGTGGAGTATTCGTATGCTGGCGGATTATTGTTGGACAATGCAACGAGACATCCATAAAGCAGAATATACAGAAGAAAATCATAAATTTGACATGTAAAAAAATATAACATACCTATCTGTAAAATTATGTAATATTGTTGTAATATGTGATTAAATATAGTTTTAATAACATATGGATTACAACAATATAATTTGTGATTATAACTAACCAAATGGGAAACGGGTGTTGATATTGCGACGAGAAAGGGAAAAGACGGATGAGGAGATATTAACGCGCAGGTAAAGTGAAAATAATTTTAAACGTCATGAATTTGTGTTATTAGCACCTACAATGTAATGCAACAAACATCTGTAAAAACTAGCAGTGTGTCCATTAATGTCTATATTTTCTATTTTATTGTTGTAGTAGTTGCGGATCCTTCTCATTTATTCATTTTGATTGGAATTGGTGTTACATCTATCAATGTAGAAAAGGGTGTTCGGTTTGCTATGTCGAAGCGGTGGGTAGAAATTTAATTTGTTTAACAACTCCGAGCGGTCAACTTTTTAGTTAATTAATTTGTACAATTGAAAACTTTCGTGATCCGAAAATGTTTTTAGGTTTCGTCGTAAGAGTTGTATACGTTGAATGATTTAAAATTAAGGAATTTGAGAAATCGCGCAAATTCCAAAGGGTTCAGCTCTTTCTGTACAAAAATAATATAGCGCGGATTCCAAATTTGTGAACAGTATTCCAGTTGTGAATGAACATATGAATAGTAGAGAATCAGATTAAAAATTTGCATACCTTCTCTCAGAATAAAATCTAGACAATTGCTTTGGTGATAATAACATCAAGGTATTTCTCAAAGGTTTGATCAAAGTCCAAAAAAATCCCGTGATCACGTAAATAATATTTATTTGTTAGCAGCAATTATTCTTTGTTATGTAAGAAAAATATTTTGTTCATGGCTTACATGTAACCCACTAAAAATGCATGGCAATAGAGAACGGAAAACCAAAAAAATATATTTTGATATGATTTTAGATTTTCACGGCCAAAAGTTTTTTTTTATTTGTTTTTGGGGTGTTAGGCCGTGTTGCGCTACCTCCTCCTTAAGCCAACGTTTCGAACAGCGTTACAGTGTCCATCATCAGGGCAGATGTGTAAATGTTTGTGGTGAAATGTGTGCTTAAGTACTTCGAAGCAATACCGTGTTGCCAGCTCCACTCCACTGCGAGCTGGCATTACAGTATACTTCAAGATGGTTTTCTGCATTTAGCTTTGGTGTAGCCGCCAATTACCGAATACCAAGAACTATTGAGTTTAGCTCCGTCGTCTCTATTAATGTTAATAGGATTTTATGAATTTCAATTGCCTCTGTAATTAGGCGTGCTCTGTAAGTTTTGGGTCTTCCCAGGACTTCAGGAATAAATCCAAAGTAATGGCCGGTTTCAATTAAATGCTCGGCAATTGCCGATTTGTCAGGGTGGCCAAGTTTGCACGCTCGAAAGTGAACTTTTCCAAAGGTATCTCCAAAAGGATATCAGAACACTTTCGAGCATGTAAACCACTAACATTTACACAACTGCCCTGATGATGGACACTGTAACGCTGTCCGAAACGTTGGCTAAAGGAGGAGGTAGCGCAACACGGCGTAACACCCCAAAAACAAATAACAAAAAAAAAATGTATTTTATTTGTTGATATTTTTAAATGTATCAATAAAAGGGTTTAATACACTGTTTCTGATTTTATACAACAATTGCTTTGAAGATCACCAAAATACAGTTTTTAAAATCACTGACGATGAACAACGTCTGCATATCTACTACCAATCAAATTTGTGTCAACAAAATACCTATAACTTTCAATGCGGTGACTATTTTTTCGACAATGTTGCCAATTAGTATGCGGCCTTGTCGGCATCCAGGCCGGACGCCAAACACATAGATTTGCATACATAAGCAGCATCCCCAATCTATAGAAATCTCCAGTGTCCGTGGACCCGGCAGGGGGGGGGGGGTCACCCGTTGGCAAGCTCCGTGGCTTTTTGCCGGAGCACTCAGCGCTTTGCTTTACGGTGCACTTATCAGATATGGAAAACACATTTCCTTCCCAGTCGTAGTTGCAGTTGGCTGTTTGTGGATCCGGCCGAGAATTGCATCTACAATATGCATTCCGCACTGTCTCGTAGGCAGAAATTTTCAAAATTATTTCTTTCAGGGACGCTTTAAGATGCCATCTCCAATACATTTGATGAATTTGAGCTGACGGTATGGTGAATGTTGCCAAATTACCTTTAATGAAATATTTTAGCTCGAAAAAGTTCACAGTTATGCCAATATTTCTAAAATACACTTTGAAAAATATTAAACATTAAAAAAATTATCGAAGATTTCAGAAAGGTTTTTAAATGCCGATTGGTTCTAAACAAAGCTGTTCCAAAAATACCAACCAATTAATAAAAACTATGGACGAGGTTTGAACTTTTATAACCACCCGAGCGACAGCGCAATTTTTAACATTTTCCTCCGATTGCTCTTGATTTTTTGGTGACCATTGTGAATATTTTCAGCCTATGTTAAAAAAATCGTACCTCCGAATTTTAATATGGAAAAACTGTAAAAAAAAAAAACTAAATACATTCAGGGAAAATTTGCCTAAAACTGGCAGCAAAGCAATCGAGGTACTTTAAATGGTGCCATATTGTCGCAAAAAGCGCTCCAGTGGATAAAACAACTAAGGCAGACCCATGATAAATCACGGTATATTATGTAGGCTTTGGAAAACTGAACCTTAAAAAATATATATTTATGTCGGGATCATTACCTTTCGAAAGAAGAAATTTATGTATCGAACAAACATTAAAATTTACCATCTATCCAATGACATGATAAAATATCAAGACACTTTAATTGCATAGGTACCCATACATTTAATTCAACCATGAGCGTTGTCTCAGTAACGTATTTTCACTTTACTAATTCATCTAAGCATCTGCCAAGCATTTTAACGAAAGACATAATAATTTTTTAAATAAAAGTTCATTGAATTGTAATATTTCACATTACTTACCAACTTACCAATGCACCAACGACCGAAATGGAATGTTTAATAACATTACACGTTACTATAATATACAACTATCTATTTATAAAATTGCTCAAGTCATACACATACAAACATTTAGTTAAAAACCGATACCGTTTATAAAACAAAGTTTTGTGCACAACGACGTAATGCACGACTCATTTGCGCTTGCGGGGGAGTCTTGTACTAGAAGATAGCTCAGATAATAGCGATTTTGGCATACTTTAGTACATCGATGACTGGGGCACAGATAATGTCGTTGTAAGTTATGTGAAGGCTGAAGACAAGCAGTGCAACGCACAAGTGCACATGCAAGGGAACCGCCTCTGATCCCTTGTAGTAATTCAATATCGATTTTTTATTTTTGTTAATCTGATTATGGCGGGTGTTGTTGGATAATTTTCATGAAAATTATTAGAGATTAGAATGGTTCAATTACATATTGCCGTTAAATATTTAAAATCACCTCAATGGCGCTTCACAATAAAATATAATGTTTACATTTGGATCGAAACGCTAACTTGTTTCAAAGAACGCCCTTCTAGTTATTTAGCATGTAGTAACAAAAAACGACTGTTGTCATAGCGTAGCATGGAGCGATACGTTTGAAAGTTTTATAAAAAAAATCAAGGCAAAAATGAAACCGACTTTCAGATTTTTATTCAAATTTTAACGTATGTTAAAATTTTGTTTTAATAATTAAAATTTTAACGTGTTTTAAAATTAATTAATCTTCTTGAAATCGCTGGACGTAGCAAAATTAATTGTTTTTTTTAATTGATAAACTGATGTTTAAGACAAGGTTTTTATGCATAGCACAAAGGATAACAATTATTATAAGTATCTAATAATTATTAGCTTGAATGAAACAATAGTATATATTGAACTATTTGGCGGGCAGGAGATAAGCCGACGTAACTCGGTGGATAAGAGAAGTTCGAGTCCCATCGACCGCCTGTATGTTTTCTCGGGAGATTTTTTCAATGTAGATGAATGTTTCCGGCTAATAATTATTATTTATAATAATTGTAGCAAGATCCGCTGAAAAGGTCAGAGCTGCGTTTACAAAAGTATCTCTATTCATAATATACGAACACATGGCATCAACATGACCAGTTAGGAGTTGAGTGGTCCAAGGCGTCTCGTGCTCCGCCACCACTGCAAGTATTCCATCATTAAAAACATTGGAATTGAAATAAGAGAGGTAAGTAGATCCTCATAGCATCGCCCTGGTGAAATGCAGAATATCAACGTTGCTTGAATTGGCTATAGTCGTATTTGGTGGCCATTCAGGATCGAAACGTTTCTTGAATTGGCTGTAGTCGTATTTGGTGACCATTCAGGATCGAAACGTTGCTTGAATTGGCTGTAGTCGTATTTGGTGACCATTCACGATCGAAACGTTGCTTGAATTGGATGTAGTCGTATTAAGTGACCAATGAGGATCGTAACGTTGCTTGAATTGGCTATGGTCGTATTTGGTGACCATTCAGGATCGAAACGTTGCTGTTGAGTTAACTTTTTAGCTGAATTAAATTCAGTTTTTTTATTAAGTCAAAAATTACACAATGAAGCAATTATCGATGCGCTACTTTCCGTGTTTTGTTTTTGTCAGTATCAGAGATGACGTTGTATAATAAAATTATATATGGCGATATATATTTTTTGTGATTTTCTTACTTTTCCACTTACTTACGGAAATTGCGTTTCATTTTCTTTATACGTGTGAGGGAGATTTATTATAATTATTGTATTTTTCCTTCCGAGAGGTCCAGTCATACGTTCACCGTTTGTCCCATTTTCGACTATTTACATTTAGTGTGCAAGAAATAGGGGCAGCATTATATATTTAAGAACAAAAGCAAAACAATCAGCGCATTGACATTTGACGTTTTTGAAATTTTGAAATTCACTCACTACTCAACATTATACTTATAACAATATGTTATGAAAATAATTGAATAATGTTTAAAATTGCCCCAGGGTTGTTGATATTTGTCTATAGTAGTGGATTTAATTTACTGGCCACTTATAAATTCACTTTTTCTCCAAGTGGTTTTACTTTCGGTCGATAGGGGGATAAAGATCGTTTTCCGACACTTTTTGGATTCGCGTCTCCAGGGCAGGACGTGAATCCGACAGTCGAAAATGTGGACTTAAATTTATTTAATACGTTAAATATTCAATCGGCGGGTTGATTTCAAGTTTATTTAAAATGTGAACGAGTTTCCTTTTATTCCCAGCCGATACAAGGTTATCGCGACTGGAGAATTCTTATTTACGGGTATTCCCGTATAGAATCCCGTGGTGCGATAATGGCGGCTTGACCGACCAAGTTTTACTGTAATCTGCGATTATATTTATCATCCGTCATTCGACGAGATGGATTCTCAATTATACAAAGGGACACGACCCGTCCGTGTAGTCCCCGCCGATTCTTTTCACAACCTGATGGAGGACATTTCCACTACTGCAACCACATGATGGACACCATGGGCATGGTGATCTCAAACGTAATAATCACCCAGATGGATGGAGAAGCTTGCAAACCTAGCGCGGAGGCAACGTGAGGGAGAAAAGGGGCCCCTCACGGTGCAATATTAGGCATCCGGAATCGTCGCACAAAAAGTAATAGGTTTTAGCTAGCTCTTCTTAGTATGGTCCACAGGTATGTTAATATTCCAATATAATAATCTTGTTTTACATCCACTCTTTTATTTCTTATTTTCCAAGCTTCACAACAATGATTAAAATAACAGTGCCCACGCTCTGACGGGAGTATTCATGCCTACCGACACAGTCAGCATATCTCGTACCTACGAGATTTGGCGTCCAAGATCCTATGGGATTAAAGCTGATAACTGTGTACCTTCATATATATAACCCTGAATAATTAATATTTAATGCACCCACTTAATAAGAGGTGTATATGATCACATAGTAGGTACAAATCAAAACACAACACTTTCCAGTGTCTTACCCTGATATATTAAATACCCTGTTTAATAACCTACCCTACATTTAATCACTTTATAACAAATATTCCTGCAGCTCTTTCAAAAGATTAGAATTCGTTCCATACAAAATCTATGAGGAAAAGAATTTTCTTCTTAATATTTTCCTATGTTGTAATAGCTGTGGTGCTATTCGGGGCGGAGACAAATCCAACAAATCAAAGACCATAAAAATCGGTTCAGCCGTTCTCGAGTTATAAATGGTGTAACTAACCCGATTTTCTTTTAAATTTCAAAAAAAGGATTACACAATTTATCCAAAAAACGTTATTATCTCTTCAAGGACTTAGGTATCTACATAATATTGAAAAAAATCAACAAACAGATGAAAAGCATTAGCATTACGCTCAGTCAACAAAAGAATAAAATATTGGAAGATAAGTATTTCATATATAGATGGAATATTTTTATAATTTTTGTGTTTCAATTTTAACATGCTGTATGAATAAAATTAAAAAAAAAACTAAAATTTCATTAGTGAACTGAAGTTGCAAGTGCAGAGATTCGAGAAACTTAAGTTCTTGCTTGCTTCATCTTATTTCTTGCTGTACGCTTCCAACCTTAGTACAAATGGGTGAAGAAACTCTCACGTTGAGTCCATGCCGTAAAGTGAAGCCAGCAGCGGGCACGCCCCCGCATGTAACGATGTAACAACAGCGTTCGGGATGTGACAAAAACCTTTTCATTTTCCATTTCCTCCGCCCTGCCCCTGCTTTATCCGGTCCAAGCTCCCGGGCCGGGCCGGGCACGGAGTCGCGCAAATTAAATTCCGCAGCTTCGAGCAGTGCAATAAGAATAATAATTGTGTATCAGAAGGTTATCGTGTTCCATTTTCACGTGGACACAGATTCTTCAGAGAAATTTTTATACTAAAAATTTGCATTTCTTGAAGCGTATTGAGAAAAAAAGACGGATTTGTGATATAACCAAAAAGCATTAGTTATATAATTTTGTGTACAACTCACGGAAAAAACAATGATTTTATTTTATTTATTTGTTTGTGTGAATACCGCATAACAATCCCATAATATGCTGCCAAGCATCTGGAGCCAGTGAGACTATGGGGAGGTGGAAAGTATTGGGAAGGGGTAGAAGGTGGGAAAGTGCCGGGCTTTCCAGATTTGGTTTCCAAGCAAGCCATTTCAAGGACATTTTCAATTCTGAATGGTGGCCTTATACCAAGGCGATACTGAGAGTTTCTTCCACTCTGGAACGTGTCGCAAAAGCAGTACATATTATTTTAAATGAATAAAATTTACTTGTGCACGCAGGGATTTGAACCCTCGATCTCCGGAATGCTAGTAGAAAGACCAGGAAAGCCATCAATCTAAATTTTCTAGATTTTTTTTAATTAGCTCGGCACAGGAGGCCCTGAGGAAAATAATTCCCCTTTAGGGATGCTGTTGTGTAGAGGGTCTTTTAGGGAAGGAAGGAGAGGAAGTTCTGGGAAAGAAAAATATATGAGGGGTAGGTAGGAATCTAAGGGTCAGTGTGAAGAATACGAATCCATCCCTCCCAATGCGGTGCAAGGCGATGTTCCGAGAGAGTATCGCTTCAGAAGTCAAAAGGACTACCCCAACCATTCTCTCCCGATCCGACCTGCCAGGCAGCCGTGGGCAGATGTATCCACCGCCAAGACCCGAAAAAAACTCACCCCATGAACCCGGGCACCCCTGCTAAGTCACCAAACGTAGCGAATCACTTAAGGTGATCTATGGTAGGAGTGTTGGTTATCCAATAAATGGTTTCTGGGGCGGCAGTAAATTGATTTTAGATCGACGCACTTATTTTCAGTTTCAAATGTACTAATATTAAATACCGATATTTTTGTCAGAAATTAAACTCCGTAATGTTCGTTCCATATTAATTTATTTCTGGAAATTAGGTACTATCTGTAAAGATTAAAGATTTCAAGCATTTTTTTTAAATTTTTGGGTCTACTCTTATTTATCCTGTGTTATGCGTTACTAGGTGTTCTAATAAACATTTTTTATAGTAGGATCCTCAAACGTGACGTTGGATTGGATATAATTAACAATCAAACAAAATATTTTAGATATTAAAGAATATCTAAGATATAAGTAATATTGGTTCGTTTGTGATGAGGAATAATTTGGAAACCTCTGTAATAATAACCCCTGTGGTGATTTTTGGGGTTATTTCTCCTGATGCCTGGTCCTATCGGAAGTTGGCTGGTAGCAATCCGAAGCAACTCTTTTGAACTGCACTCGTATTAGCCGCTTAGTTGTTTTATCATTTCGCGTTAAAAATACTTTCTCGTGAAATCTTTTTTCGTTAAATCAAGGCAGGTTGCGTATTTCCAAAACCTATACCGGTTCAGTCGGTAGCGACAAATTTCATTTTCAATATCAAAATTTTAATATTTACAAATAAAATTATTAATTTCTAATAAACTTATTGGAAAGATTATTTTATCTATATTTTAGAAAAACTTTTGTTTTTGCAAAGTGATAAATTCGTAGATTTGAAGAATAAAATTCATGAAATTTCAAAGTTCATTTTCAAGTTCTGTGAAAGCTCTATTAAAGTTTTGTATTTATTTCAGTTTTGTGAATCAACTGAACAGATCTCAAAAAGAACTCACAAAATTGTTATGGCTTAAAAAGTCATTATGGGTTTTGAAAACGCGGTCTCGCTGCGTTCCCTTACATGAAAAAGTGGTTAATTGGAAATTCAGAGTGGCAGAGAAATCACGTGAAACTTTTGATGTTAGCAAAATTGGAAATATTTATCGCACCTAATTAGAATTGGGTCCCAGTTTTGTCGGTAAAAGCGGAACTACCCCAATTTCGGCGGTTTGTGACGAATTTTCGTTTGGCATTTACACCGAAATCACTCACGCAGGAAAACCCCCGCCGTTAATCACCAGCCGAAACAAACAGTTCTATTCGCACATGAATTTTGCAATTACATTTGACCAAATCCGTTGCCGGAATGACTATCCATTAGAGGTACAGTGGGGTGGATTTTACACTTTTGTGGGGAATTTATTCATCAATCTGTCAATCATTATGTAGTAATAAAAACAATAGACTTTATACATTCTATATTAAACCTTCAGCTATACTTTTTTTAAATAGAATCTTTGTTTTTTTCTTCTATCTTTTTTGATAGATCATCGCTTAATTGATTCTCAATTAACTTTCAAAATAATAGAGCTTCCGCTTGCCTATTATTCTTCTTACCAATTTACATATTTGTGTAAAGTGTGTGTCAGTCATTCTAGGTTTTTTTAAGTATTACCTTTAAGGCGATTTCTATATAATAACCAAAAGCTGAGTTTGTTGCTCCTCTCCGAACAATGATTCCGTATTCTATTGTGGATTGACAAAGTACAAAATATGTTATTCTTATTTGTTTTAGTTTCCATAGATGTTTAGGAAAATGTGTATTGTTTTGGTGAGTTTATTTATTTGATTTTTTATGATTTTTTAATGATGTGCCTATATGGGTTTGCATCCAGGATGGATCTCATCCATCGTCACCCATCTCATCTGTAGACAAACTGTATTCCTCTTTCCCAAAGAAGGGTTATCATGCAAATATGAAAAAGGGGTTCAATTATTGTGTTCGTTAATAAAGTTTTATCTTTTCGTGTACCTAGCTAGTGCGTTATGGCAAAAAGAGAATTCTTGTCTGAAAGGATTTTGTTGATTTTTCTATTTTTACAGTACAATTGTTGAAGGAAACCAGTGCCTAAACCATTTGTCGTAAAAACACAACGTCTGGTAAGAAAATAGATTGTTCCAATTCAAATAGCTTTGTCTTCTGCTGAAATGAGCGAATGCGATGGCGAGCGGCGTGTTCTACAGTGAAACACAGAACACGTGTCTGGCGTTGATTAAATTTTTGTCTAGGTTTTTGTTCTATTACGTACAGGATTATCCAGAAATATCTGAAATAATCACAGTAGATAAATTATAAAAACTAATTCTTTGAACCCACTCAACTTCGGCTTTTCGGGAACTACACACGTAAGTATTTGTCCTGGTTTCGATACCCGATTGCGACCGTCACCTTTATTATTTTCTCTGTATTTTTCTGTTTCATTTTTCTTTTATCCGTATTATCTTCTTCTTCAGTGATTGAAAATTTAAAGAGGTATTTTTATCACGAAAAGTTGTATACGTTACATATTTATGTAAGTACGCTGCATGAATTTCTCCCACAAAATATTTTGAAAGCTTGACACAATTTTTTTATAAGATTGTTCTAAACCTGAACTCATAATGGGTGTGAACCAACGATTCAAACGTCCGTTTGGGAAAGGGAGATGTTTTATTACATATTTTATACTTTACGTTTAAAACCATAAGGGACAAAAAATTGCGACAAAACGGAGGGAAGTAACTACTAATGGCGTGCTTTATAAACATAGTTATAAATTTCCGCTCGGAAAAACCCTGAGAAATGGCGGAAGTAAGGTTTTGGTGGGATAACTCTTTGAGTTGCGGCAAAGTGGATTGTTTTAGTTAGACTAATATATTGCCCAAAATTCAGGCTATTCCGCTCGGGTCCTTTCTTTGGTTCTGGTAAAAATTACACTCTCAAGTGGAAGCGAACTTGGTGAACAACGGGTTGAATACTCCTTGCTTTGCTATCGATTCGCATTTTCATTTCGAGGGATTAGAATGAATTTGTGTTTTAGATGTTATAAAAATTCTTGCTGAAACGCCAGTCTGATGATCTCTGATAGAGTGGTATCGATCTTTTCCTAATGAACTAGTAGAAAAGGTTTTATCGCAATTTTAATTATACTTTCCAGGAATGTTTCATATTTAACAAGCTTATAAAATACCTTACCTTCAAATTCCTCTATATCTTTCGATTTGCTTTTCAATATTTGCAACAAAGGTGAGCAATACTTAATTTAACATTTCTATGTGGAATTTCAAACAATAACTTCGACTGTACTGAACTTGCGTCCGTAATTATTTATAACATACCTTTGTAATAAGTTTTGAAGATTGTACCCATCAATGTAATATATCATCGAAGAAGAAGATAAAACTAATAAATCTAATCAAAAACGAAATAGATCAAGACACAGAAAAATAAAAATATATACGGCCGCAACTGACACCGTTACCAGGTTCGTGTCCTAGTTATCACCGTTACCTTTATATTTTTCTGTCCTAGGGGAAGGTCATCAAGTATCAGATTATGACTTTTGCAAATTCCTATTTGCCTTTTGGCACATACACAGAATACATAGACCACCACTTCTCACATTTACAAATACACACATACACATAAATAGTGTATAACACCACATATATGTCACCCGTTATTGCTCTGTGTATATGTACTACAAATAAGACAATACAAGAAAACATTTTTACAGGCACCCACTTCGAAATTTAATATGTGTAAATCGTTTTATCACGGTAACCAATAAACTGTTTCGTTTCCATAATATAAATAAATTTCTCAGAGCTTTGATTCAAAATTCTCCAACGATTTGGCTTCAAACAGCATCGAGAAAAGGGGATTATTTTTATTTTTAAAGATTTTGCAGGGAACTAAAAAAAATAGAAAGAAAACAGAAAAAGACACACTGTATTTTTCAGAACGTCTTTGAGCTTTTAAATAATTTATTGCAATTCACTTTGTTTAGAAAAGAGAAAAAAATGTTTTTTTCTTTAATTCTTGCGAAAAACTGATTGTGAAAATGTATCTAAAACAACCTTTTCATAACTAAATAATTATCTACTACGTAGAAGCGCCAAAGCTTTGCATAAATACACCAACACGATTTATTAAAGCAACGAACTTCATTTACCATTTACGTTATCAAAATTTAAATCGTAAACTAAGTAGCTACTTACACAAAACTTAATCGATTTGGTAAACTACGAAATTCATAATGAAGTATTAACTATGTAAACACTACGAAAAACGGTACGTTGAACTTTCACTACACATTTTGCGATGAAGGTATTTTTAATTACTGTAAGCTGGAGCCTTTCGCAGAATAGAGATGCTTTTTAATCAAGGTTTATCCATTATCAATTTATTTTCAATCTTTTAAATTAAACGAAAACATTTCAAAGTCTTTGATTAATGCGATGGATTAAGGTTTGAAATGAGACGCCCGACTGGATTTGTTTCGGATTAAAATACTGGATCCAAAAATTATTTTCTATGATACTCGTATGCATTTCAAGATAACATTGTATTTTAAATAAATAAAAAAAAAATCATAATATAGTCATCGTGGAACATTCTTGTCACCGGGGATCATTCGTCGCCGAATTTAGGTAGATGTGATTTTGTTTCCCTTTCGATCACAGGAGACCGTATTTGTCCCAGCTCACATAGGCCTCATAGAAATCGTTGTATCTCTCTTACTGCGGTGTTAGAAAGAGAAAACTCCACGCTATATATTCAAATCTAGAAATTAACCATAGAAAAATTTAAACGTGCACCTCTATGAAACGAAAGTTTCGGGTAACAATATGGAAAAAAAATTTAAAACTTTGGGAATATTTTATTAATTATTTTTACAAAGAATGACAAAAGAATTAGATGATATTAATGTCTATATCACATTTGTCTAATAAAAAATGTATGTGTTTTTATTTTGTTTCGTTATCACTTAATTTTCGTTAGAAAAAACGTAGGGTGAACCATAATACGAGTATGTGCCTAGTGTGGCAGTCGTAAAACTTGTAAAACTGTATACCTAGGATATGTGACAACTGTATAGTGATAATCCATTCTTCAAATAAGTTAAATTTTGTTTTGTTTTTAATGGAAATGCTCTTATCGAATAATTTTTTTTCGAATAATGAAATAATTTTACTTTATATAAACCACTTTGTATAAACCGTCAGGGAAAGCTTAAGTATAAGCTTTCCCTGACGAAGGAACGTTTGTTCCGAAACCGGTCGGATTTGCACATCAAATAAGTGGTTTATACAAAGTAAAATTATTTCATTATTCTATAATGGATAACCACAAAGTAATAGCTACATTCAAAAATATATAATTTTTTTTCGTTCTATATGAGAAGATGATTCCCGGTCGCACAACGAGTTTCGGGACTTCTTGTATTATAAACATGTTAATGTAATGTGTACATTATTTTCATGAAAATTAGAAGGTACTTGTTGTATGGTGCGATTTGTAAAAGTTAATGCTACTTAACTGATTTAATGTCTAAAATCGTGGAGCTGAGATTGTTGGACAGAAACCGTGGGTGAAGTTGGTCACATCCAATGATCGTTAGTTAAATAAGAGCAGCGGAAACGGCCCGCGATACAGGACAACGCGGTTACTTGCTACAAGAAATCAACACATTATGCAGTTGATGCCACAGAGTATAATCATCTACGTATATTATGTGCAACAAAGAATTTTTTGTATTTCTTGGGCATTGACTTTTAATTTGGGCGCTTTAGAAACTTTAGAAATTAACAAAAAAATTAAATCGAAAATTAATTTAGTTAATAAAATAATAGTACCATATAAATCACCTCTACTTACGATGTTTTCATGTAATTTTGACTCCTCCCACCGTTCTCCCCCTCCACCAAATTCCCTACTCCCACTACCCTAGCCTAATTAATTTTTGTACTGGTATAGAATTTTTAAGTTAGTTTAAGTTTGCTCGTTAATGATACGGACGTGTCGAAACCGGTCGCAAAAATTTAAAATTAAAGTAACAAATGTACATGGAAAATTAAAACTCTTCAAAACAAAAATGCAACAAAGAAAACTAATGATATATGAAAACTAAAAGATAACTTAAAATGAACACTAATCCTAAATCCGTGCAACGAATATTTTTTACAATTCTATTCTCACAACGCGCAACTGAGAATAATAATGATACGTTTTAATTGTCCTTTTTTTTCAAAATCATGTACATATGTATAAATCGATTTGAAGAAAAATTTGGGAGGTGGGTATGGGTACCGCCACCCTGGGAAACATTTGTTGGATAACCAACACCTCTACCATAGTGGTAAGTTACAGCAGGGGTACCCGGGTTCATGGGTGAGAAGTTTGTCAAGGTATTGGCAGTTGATGCGTCTCACTTTTTGCGTGGCAGGCCAGATCGGGAGAGACAGGTTGAGACCATGTGATCTCTCCAGCCGGACTCTCTCGACCCATCTCCTTGCACCGCAGTTGGAGGGATGGATTTATATATCCGTCACTTCTGGACACAACAATCCCCAGATTCCTACCCACCCCTCATACCTTTTTCCAGAATTTCTCCTCCACACATCATCCCCCAATATGACATAGGCCCTGGCTTGTTTTCCTCGGGATTTCCTGTGTGGAACTATTGTAAAAAAAGGTTGTTTTGTGTGTTTTGTAAATTAGGAGAGATGTGGGGTGAAGGCGAAGAAGTGTGAAAATGATATTACCTACATAGATTTTTTAATGTCCCATTCCATGACTCTTCAAACCAAAAAAAAACTCCCAAGCCGTTATAATTTCCATAAACAATACAATAATAAAATTGAAATAGTTCATTTACTCTCACATACAAATCATTTCAAAAGTTATAAAAGCCATGCAAGATGGCTGACAAGCGATTTTCCATCACCATAGAATTAGCTTTAATGTCATTCTTACAAAATTGCACTCTGTTACTCCTTTAGGTTCACGAGCGCCGCGGTAGTGGAATGCGATAACAACAGATGTTGAATCGTCAAATGGTCGTAAGTCAAAAGAAGAAGAAAGGAACTATACGCTCAGAGATGCAATTATGACATTTGTAAAAAATCTTCGTGACATACTAATTATCCAGCATTTTAATACTGTTTCAAAGCATCAAACAAAAAATCGCATTCTGATTGGTTATTGAATTTGGATCGCATCCATTTGTCGTAATAGGCACATGGAAAATTAGATCTTACGTACGTATCAAATACATGGAATTTGTAAAAAAATTTCGTGCCAAATTTGAAACTCGGAAACCCTTAAATGCGATGCGTGCTCAGGACTCTTCGAAAAAGTTGAAAGATGGGTGTTGCTATCGCATAATTATGGATATTTTTTTAATGATTCAGCGAGTATTTTAAGTAAATATATAGTGTACCTCGATCTTTATTGTATCACGAGGCCCCTTTGTAGTTGGTTCCAGGTTCTTTGTACATTTTTGAACGTATGGCAGATCCGGTGGTGTAGGTACATTATGTACGCTAGATTGAAAAAAGTATGTTTTCATGTATTCCAGAATATTTATACATCTTTTCTGGAAACCTATCACGACTCACGTGAAATGAAGAAATTTGACAATTGATTTTGAATTATGAAAAACGTTATTATTTGTTTTTGTTCATATGGCAACAAAAAACTATCAAAAATAGTGAAAACCGTGTAATATTTACGACGAAAATAAACAATTCATTCTGTTGTATTTTTTGTTTAATTTCAGAAATAAAAGGACATTTCACATTTTTTTATTTTTTTATTTTTTTTTTTACATATGCATAGGTATATATTACAATACATTACACTGTGATCATTTGTCTGTCCAACTGGGCAGAATACCCGTTTCAGGACAGCCAAATTGTATATTTAGTTCATAATATTCTTAACAAAGAAATAGTTTCGTTCAAAATATCACGGGAATTTGCTTCTGTCGAGACAACTTTTGAGAACACTAAGAATTGTATATAATTAAGGGATCGTTTTTTTATGTCTTTAATAGAATCGCAAAGATGTGATTTTTTTCAAGGTCAATTTGGAGAACATAAATAAATGCATTCAGAGTGAATGCATTTATTAATGTTCTATGAGTGTTTTCTTTAGTGAGATCACAAGTAGGAGATTCTTTCCAGGCCATTTTAGAGAACATTTACAATTGCATAATCAGAATTTACTATGTACTATAATTTTTTGAATTTCTTAAATAGTAGAAATTACACAATTATAATCCAAATATATGAAAATTGATTTTTCAAGCTCGTTTTGGAGAACATTAATTTATTTAGTTGTTTATTTATTTCTTTTATTTTACGCCCAGAGTGCTTTTACATAAATAATAAATAATAAAGGCAGTACCTCCATCTTTAACATGAGAAAACAAATAGTTTAGATAAAGTTACGATGTGAATAAAAAGTATATAAATTAAATAAAAATATAGGCAACAAAAATTTAGTACAGTGAGATATATAATATCAATATGTTACGATTAAAAAAATACGTACATAATATAAAAATATAAAATTGTAAAACCAGTTACGTATTACAAAAGTATTTTCATATACTTGGAAAACAAAATATTACGTTTAAAATGTTGAAGTTTGTACATTAAATTGCAATTGTGTTCCATGAAGCCGTTTAGTTCTGACAGCATTCTGAAACAGACAGGTAGTGTTAAAATGAAACTATATGACTGCCGCTTTGAAACTCACAAATTAAATGAATGCGGAGCAAAACAAAATATAACGAGTCCAGGACAGGTCATTCTCAAACGAATGAATTTAAAGTGTTTTGTTTTTCATGTAGCAACTGTATTTGAATATGTTTATTTATTCAAGTTCTTTATAAGTCATAGCCATTTTAAAGATTTAACAAAAATGAAATCAACATGACGATACTCGAACATACTTTAATCTGTGTTTTTATTTAATTATCTTTCTTTTCTTTTTTTTCTTCCAAACCGACCTTATGTTTTTTTTAATCACCTATATTTTTTTGTATATAATATGAATTTAACGCGGAAACTGTGTTGGTTCATGCAACGATAAAATACGTGTAACTGTTTCCCTAATAAACTAAAATATATTTTTTTTTAAATACTGTTAAAAGACGAAAACTACGAGTACGAAACAAAAATGCCTGTAAAAAGAAAAATAGGATTCCCGTAATGAAGGAAATATGTATGTAGGATTAGCAGGGACCGCATTCTAGTTCACCGTCCGATGAAAATGGGCATCCTGCTAATCTACTTATGTGTTATTTTCATTTCCAATTATAAGCTCACTTCTCAACTATTTTTCTACATCTTCTATCATTGATCTTAATTTTCTTTTTTATTTTAAATTTAATTTCTTTACTAGCTGAAGTTCCCCGGACCTACTAAATCAGACAAAGACAGAAATTTCCTCTAATTTTGAACGCCGAGCGTGCAAATTTTAAAACACAGGTTTGTTTTAAAAAAATAAGGCCATGCGCTGCACTTAACACGATAAAAATATGGAAATAAATACTTGATGAAATATGGGATTACTTGAAATTTTATTCAGTACACTTACCCCAATTCACCTTAGTGCGAACTTTTCAACTTTACCTGTATTTTTTAATAATCATATTTTCTTTGAATTAATTACCTATCTTATTTATCTTTGTACTGCGGTCAGCATGTTCAATTAATTGTTTTAATTCCTGACTCTCAACTCCTAGCCAAACAGGTCAAACATTACACTACGGAGACTGCAAAAGTTTGTAATGTAATAAAAATAGAATATTTATGTATCGAAACATGAAATAGAAAACGATACTGAAAATAAAAATATTACGGTCGCAACTGGCAATCGAACCCAGATCCCCTGTCATAACATATCCACGAGCAAATATATTTGGTTAGAACTTGGCAAACATACCAGCAAAGATAGCAGCATATTTAGGATAATATTGCAATTTCTTAAATTGAAATGATACAAGTTCGATGTAAATAACAGAAAATTATTAGGTCGTAATAGAGCTCTATTTGCAGATATTGTTAGAAATTGTCGCGGCATGACAGACCTGGGTTCTATTCCGAGTTGCGAACGTTACAACATTGATCATGCAGACAAACAAAACCCTTAGAAAGTGTATATCTTTAAGTGAAATTTCTTTAGCTTTAGCGATTTGAAATTCGGATGAAACAGAAATGCGTCACAAAAAAATATTATTTGACGATCCTCGGTTCTAATATAATGCGGTAAATTCACGACTACGCTCGGGCCTCCAATAGCGCCGCGGTATGAAGCGCCTGACTCTCGGTGTCCAGAGAGACATCCAGCGAACGGAGGTTCGAAACCTACCAAATCCAAAAAAAATAAACATTTTTATTTTTGTGAAATCAATATCCAATCTTAAAACCACTTTATAATAAACAGGCAAGAGCGACATATATATTCTAGTTTCACTTCTACTGCATGTGAATTGCACACTCTGGTTTTTTATTTCTTTATTTCAAACCCAGAAAAATATATAAAAAATTTGCCTTTTGTTAAAGAACGTGTTAAAACGTTCAAGAGCAGAGCTCGTGCAAAAAATCCGAGAAACGTACACAACGTGATACATAAGAATTGACGTTGACAATAATTACTAGTAAAATAAAAATAGCACATGTATCAATACGATTACAACACATAAATTAAAAAGTAAAATAATTAAGTAAGTTTAATAAAATTAATATTTATCAAATTAAGTGATTTTTTTTCAAAAAGTTCACCCAGCGCTGTGACTCACAGTAGAAATACAGTTCAAGCAGAAAGTTCTCGCGTCTCCGGTGATACATTACTACGGAAGCTGCAGTTACAGACGAAGGGAAGACCGCCCCGTCCCCCGGGGTAAGGGTAGGGTAGTAGTAACCGTCCTAGCCGCCTCGGTCACCGAATTAAACCTCCAGAGCTAGACGATCAAGATAGGGGATGCATTTTAGGGGTCTTAAAAATCCAACATTTTAGAATGTTTTTATTGCAGCTTTTAAAGTTTGGATAAATGATACCGTTTTAAACCGTTGGCGCTTGTATTTTGGGTAACGGATTTTAAATGGAATACTGTAGTTGAGTTCGGCGATTGTAAAGAAATGGGCATTAAATGTATTCATTTTGTTTGTTTATTTTTTAATGCTTGTATTTTGTTTAACGAAGTTAACATGGGTGACGAAATTTTCTTATGATTTAAAATTTTCCTACTTTTATTAGCTTTTACGTTGGCATTAAAATAATAGCTAAGTATGTAAAACATAAAGTTGATAGTCATATTTAGTTCTGCAGCTGAGAGCTCCATTGTAACATCTCTTTCCATAACATACGTATTTTTATAAGAGAGAGGTTAAAAATGAGGTATCATCGATATGCCCTCACCGATACTGTTGGTTCATTTAATAAGGAGAAAAAAAAACAAGTTAAAAACATGTGAAATATATTAAATTAATTAAACTAGTCAAAATTTTCAATAAAAACGTCGTAATCTCTCTATCTACAGATAACGTATAAAGAAGAGTGTCCGGGGGTTTCTTTTGAATACACTTTTACTCCGATTTTTGTGAAATTTTGTGCACTTTTAAAACAGGGTCACTTTCTACGTGAAATTTTGGAAATACCACCCCATCCCTAAGATAACAAAGGCTCCCACTTTTAAAACACGTTATAAAAACCGTCTATATATTTTTAGCATCACCAAATACTAAATGTTTTTTTTTATAGTATTTTTTTTAAATGTATATTTCATTACCGAAAATCATATCCCACCGGTATTCAAATTCAATTTCGAATATTAAATAATGGAAGAGGAAAATGATTATTCTGTCAAATAAATGACCCAGTTATTTTCAATGATTTTGACGCATTGTTTATT
The DNA here is from genome assembly GCA_917880885.1 of Limnephilus marmoratus. Taxonomy (NCBI): domain Eukaryota; kingdom Metazoa; phylum Arthropoda; class Insecta; order Trichoptera; family Limnephilidae; genus Limnephilus; species Limnephilus marmoratus. Next base: position 57,351,739 of record OU862909.1, on the reverse strand, counting down.
CAAATTCGTTGAAAATACGTACAATTTGCGATTAAATTTGCTTTTGAAATAATATCGATAAATATATCGATATATCCCAAAGCTTTCCGGAGTGAAAGATACTCTCAGTGTCGCTCCGGTGTAAGAACACCATTCAGAAATAACACCATGCTTGAAATGGCTTTAGCCATGTTTGGTGACCAGATCTGAATAGTCAGGAATAATTTCCCCACCTTTCTCATCAACGTCACCTTGCCCTACCCTACGTACCTTCAGCCTCACAACATACCTTAATTGTATTATGTATGATGCTGTAGTCTCCTCCAGATGTGAGCTGTTGGCACACTTGTGCGATATTCACGTTTTAAAAAGCTTTAGCGGTGTTTATGAATTTGTGTTTTTGTTTTTTTTTAATACAGAAAGCATGTTTGGCATTATATCCGTGGTATAGTGGGCTTGCTACTTGACTCTGAATTAATTTCTTTAACAGTAAATTCAATATACTCATAGGTCATGGTTATATGTAATAAAATGATACACATACTTTACATGACAACACGATAACATACATTTAAACACCATACATACTCTAAATATAAGCAATCTATTGGTTACGAGGGGGGGGGGAGGGGGGCTATTTATATAATTACCTTCCAGACGACATTAAAAATTTGAAAAAATTCGGGTTCTTATGAAAAAAAATTACATTTTTGTGTCAAAACAATAAAATAATGAAAGCAAATAATTTTGTAATGTAATAAATTTATGTGTAAGTAAAATGAAATTTATTTTAATTATTTTTAGTTAAATAAGCGAATATGTAATTTTCATTTTTCTGCAATGAAAACTACAAAAAAATGTTATTTTTTACACTTAAAAAGAGCGATTTGGTAAGAGACTACTGTTCTTGATCGAAATGATGCTTTACCTACGTTTAACATCCAGATCTGAACATTCAGGTATGTACTTCCTGAACTTACTCTTTCCTCCATAGCTACTTTAAGCATCACAACATGGTCAACAAAATAAAGGTTTGAAAGGACTGAAGAGAAAATGAAGTGGAGGACACAGCAGGTATATCATTTTAAAGAGACTCTTGCCAGAAGTTGTTTATTAGATGGATCAAAATTCATTTATTTTAATAAATTGAAACAAACATTAAAAACCTCTCTATGTACTCAGTATCTTTGGACGTCTGAGGCGAACTGCGGCCGGATGTTCCAAAATAGTTTGATTTATTTAGCGAAGCATCAAACTGCGCTCAAGGCTCCTATTGGTTGAGATATAAAACAGAAACAACGGTAGGTCTGCGCTCATTGGCCGCTTTGTTTTTTTACGGGCCGTCGGAATATAATGCGTAAATTCGCGCCTCACCGAGCGCGTCCCATAGCGCAGCGGTATAGTGCGTCGCAAATCTCAGCGGCCAGAGAAATCCAGCGGACGGAGGTTTAAATGCTACGAAATCCAAAAAAAAATAAACGTGTTTGTTTTTGTAAATCAATATCCAATCTTCAAACCACTTTAAAATAAACGGGCAAAAGAAAGCCACATCTAGCGGCTTTCTAGTTTCACTTCGATCGCGATCACACTCTAATTATTTTTTTTAATTTAACTTTTGATACTTTCGGTGTGCATAAATACGTTCAAACGCATCCTCTTCAAAATGATTGGCCTGTACCTACCTACTTTTGTTGGTACCTACTTTCTTTTAGACTAACGCAGCATTCCTGTTTTGCACCAGAATTTATTTGAATTCGGAACATTCTGGCAACACCACTTGACTCTGCCGGATATTTCTACCCATTTCTACATCTCGCACTTACTCCCATTTCCTCGTACCCCTCCCCCTCCCCCATTACCCTGCCGTGAAGGGGAATCACTTTGCTTACGTGAGGACGACTTGAGGACGTCTCACGCGCAGCACAGCCGCTCTCAGCTCTCAGCAGACTACTCTCAGCTCTCAGCGGCTGGAGTGACCAATCTCCTAGTGGCTGTGGAATCGTTGTACATCTAGAATTGCATTGGAATATCGTAATTTTTTTATACGAATATATCTACAAAACTTAAAAAATATATTGGCATCCTTGATATTTCTTATTATTTTATCAACTCGACTCGAGTCAAAAATTTGGTGTAAATAAAGAATATGCGGGAAAAAGTTGAATGTAAAATAATAAAAAAAGCGGTCCATGCTCTTTTTTTAACCCTTTGGTTAGTTGTTTAGTTAGTTAACAATTCTAAATCAACTTATAAGGGGCGACAAATACAAAATTACCGATCAAGTGATCTAAAATCTAAAGGAAGACTTTGTAGGGGATTGTTTGGTAGAGGTAACTCATGACTTCGAAACTTACATGTCGCGTGCGAGTGCAATTCCAGGCTTCAATCTACAAGGTATGCCTTCATAGTAGCTATCCTACGATGGGAGAGGAGGAGAAAACAAGTGCAATGTGTAATAAATAAATACAGTAAATACATATTATTATTTACAATAAAAAAACACATAAATTTGTTTAAGACCACTTTTATTTTAAAACACTCTACCGGTTTCAGAAACACCCTTCCTTCGTCAGGAGAATATTATAACTTAAGAGTTATAATATTCTCCTGACAAAGGAAGGGTGCTTCTGAAACCGGTAGTGTTTTAAAATAAAAGTGGTCTTAAACAAATTTATGTGTTTTTTTATTGTAAATTATGGCGAGCCACAAAGTTAGTGCTTTTTACAAATACATATTATTATTTACCTATATCACCACAAATCGAACAGTATTAACACGGTTACGGCTGTGTGGTTAAATTTCAGAATCCAGCTTCGAGTGCATGTCTGACGCCAGGCCACACGCGCCGCACCATAAATAATATCGGTGAACGTGGAATTTCACACAAAGCTACTCTTAAAATTCGGTTTTGAATTCAAGAATTCGTCACAAGGTGTCGTTATTTCCGTCAGCAGGTCATATGGGGACGTCTCCCTCCTACGAATATAACTGCTACGAATTTGTGAATGTGTAGTATCTTTCCGGATATGGAAAGATCGACGGTAATACATGCTGTATCAAGCGGCTATATACTACATATGACGTCATTGCTGTCTCGGTTACTTTGTCCTGGTGACTAGCTGCACTGGATGAATTTGGGAGGCGGGAATGGGTACCGCCGCCCCGGGAACCTTTATTGGATAACCAACACCTCTGCCATAGGTCACCCCAAGTGGTTCGCTACGTTTGGTGATTTAGCAGGGGTGCCCGGGTTCATGGGGTGAGGTTTTGTCTAGGTCTTGGAGGCGGACGACCAGGACACACTGAGCCCCAGATTCCTACCCACCCCTTAAACCCTCTTCCTTCCCAGAACTCTCCCCTCCTTCCTTTCTATAAAAAAAAACCCTCCACACAGCATTCCCAAAGATGACATAGGCCCTGAGGGAAATTATTTTCCTCAGGGCCTCCTGTGTGGAGCTCATGTAAAAAAAAAAAAAGTGGATCCGGAGAACGGGCTATTTTTGGAACCAGTTCCTATTGGATTTATAAAATGGTCACCAACACTAAAACTTGCAGTAAAAACCTGCGGAATGGGTTTTCAACAGCTAGTTATTATTATTTTGACAAACACTCTGAAAACAATTACTCTGACTTCTGAGTAAAGCATTTAACTAAAAACAACGACGGCCTTCAAGATCGAGCGATGAAGTTCTCGACTAGCAATCCAGAGGTCACGGGTTCAAATCCCGGACTGCGAAGGTAAATTTTATTTGATTAATTTGAGTAATCATTCAAAAAACAGAGAATATATTTTGGCACGTTGCAGAGTGGAAGATACTCTCGGCATCGCCCTGGTGTAATACCACCACTCAGAATTGAAACGTTGCTTTGAAATGGCTTTAACCGTGTTTGGTGAGCAGATCTGAATAGCCGGGTACTTCCCCATCTACTTCCCCTCCTCACTACCTTCAGCCTCAGAACATTCCCCAATTGGGGATGTCGTAGTCTTACTCTCTACAAGCGGTTTGGAGCAGTTGGGACTCTTGTGCGGTATTAACATAAATAATAAAATTTAAAAAAAAAACAGATCTCCATTGAATTCGTTTTATTTGCGCTTCAAACCCGCTTTCAAGAAACGTTTATTGTTGAAATACAACACCAAACCGTTTTATAAGTAAAGGAATTGCATACCGAAGATTTTATGTAAAACTTGATCTTACAAGCCACTTGCATGAAATGCAGTCAAGGATTTCTCTAAGGTAACATGTAGGGTTGTGGTTTCAGCATTATTTAAATGCAGTTGAAAATATTATCTCTGCATTACTTTGTGCAACAAACATTAACAGCAACTTTATGACTGCAGGGAAAGGTATGCGTTCGCTCCATTTGTTCCGGTAAATTAAATTAATTTAAAAACTTTTTTCATCTCGGATATTTATAATTTTCGCAAATAAATACCTACCACTATATTTTTTTTTTTTACAGTGAATACCGCACAAGAATCTCAACTGCTCCCGTCTGGAGCCAGTGAGACTATGGCATCCCCAATTGGGGTATGTTGTGAGGCTGAAGGTAGTGGGGAGGGGAAGGAGGTGGGGAAGAGGAAGGTTGGGAAGTACTTGGCTATTCAGATCTGGTCACTAAACACGGCTAAAGCCATTTTCAAGCAACGTTTCAATTCTGAATGGTGGTCTTACACCAAGGCGATACTGATAGTATCTTCCACTCTGGAACATGCCGCAAATATACTATATATTATTTTAAATGAATTAATTGTGAAATAACACAAATTAATCAAATAAAATTTATTTGCGCATGCCGGGTTCGAACCCGCGACCTATTTTATGCGACATATTTTGTAATGTACGTTTTATCTTGTGAATAAAAGCAAGCTATGGAACACGACTACGTGAAAAAACTCCATATAAATATGCGTGTCTAATTAAAATTTCTAAACGTTTAATAAGGGTATTTTTTGTGGGTGAATAGTAATATGTAGAGATGTGTGACGTTCATTTTGCACAACAAACAGATAAACATTTCTTTTTTGGCGTACTTCGTCATTATTATTATTTAGATATTTTTAATTTATTTAAGTATTTTTGTTAATTTGTAAACTATTTGTTCTTGTGTTTCAAGTATTTTTTTATTATTATTCCGCAGTATGAAAAGCGGTGTGTGTATTTCACATCCGCAAAGCAATGCTGAAAAAAATATGTTTTACCTATTAAATAATAATCACATTTTTATGTGAATGGTGTATTTGTCATTTTATGGTTATTTCCTTTTGGGGTGTTATGCCGTGTTGCGCTACCTCCTCTTTTAGCCAACGTTTCGGACAGCGTTACAGTGTCCATCATCAGGGCAGATGTGTAAATGTTAGAGATGAAATGTGTGCTTAAATACTTCGAAGCAATACCGTGTTGCCAGCACCAATCCACTGCGGTCTGGCATTACAGTATACTTCAAGATGGTTTTTTGCATTTAGCTTTGGTGTAGCCGTCGTTTACCGGATACCAAGAACTATTGAGCTTAGCTCCACCACGACCAAAATACAAGACCTACTGAGGTCTCAGATTGAGTATACAAACTCAGCTGTTCCGGATGTGATAAGGTCTATGTTGGCCAGACAGAGCGGACGGTCTCCAAAAGGATATCGGAACTCTTTCGAGCGTGTAAACTTGGCCACCCTGACAAATCGGCAATCGCCGAGCATTTAATTGAAACCGGCCATTACTTCGGATTTGTTCCTGAAGTCCTGGGAAGACCCAAAACCTATAGAGCACGCTTAATTACAGAGGCAATTGAAATTCATAAAAATCCTATTAACATTAATAGAGACGACGGAGCTAAGATCAATAGTCATACACTGTACAATATAATACAAGTTATAAGATGTTAAATTTTTACATGGTTATGTACCCATTACGTACCTAAGTCATAGAATGTCATTTGGTAATTACGCCTGACATGTGTAATAACGGGTTTTAAAACTTAATTAGTGAATGAACAAGTAATAATAATAAAAAGAAAGAAAAGGGAGTGGGGGAGATAAATAGACATTTTAAGGTTAAGTGTAAGTAGTTTTAAAATTTATAATATGTATTTACTTCATGTATTTTAATAAATTAGTCTTGTATGTTTGCAAGGAATCATGGAAAATGTCTAAGTGTAGTAATTTTTCATATTTGGTATAAGTTATGATTGCGTGAATTGGCGAGTTATTTGCTGCATTAGTGTTGTTAGCTTCTAAGTAAAAAAGGGCAGTGTGCCTGAAACGCCTTATTGGGACATTTAAACCAATGACGGATAGCAATTCAGGACTATCTATTTTATTATTTGGCAGGTTATATAGAAACAACAGATCAGACAATGTCTTTTTTGTAAAGGTAACATATTATTAGTAGTTTTGTTGTCTTGAGTAAATGATTCCAAAATTTATTATATATACTTTCTACTAAATCTATGTATACCTTATATCGAGGATTCCATATTGTTGAAGCATACTCCAGTTGACTTCTGTGAGATTATTTAAATTTTGTAAACATACTCGTATCTAAGTTGATTTAATAAAACAATTTTTTGAATAAATCGTTCCTCGCATAAAAATAGGTATTATTCTGAAATATGTATTCAATAGTCGCCCGCAAGTCGAAAGTCTGAACAAACTCGCCCCAGAAATATTTCTGACTTTACCATATATCCCACAAGAGACTATTTAAGTTAGCCGTTCCACTGTTAACTGCACTTTTATTGCATTTTCTATCCACGTACACGTACAGTGTCGTTGGTTGATAGAGACCGCAGTGCGGTTAAGAAGTGTTATGTTACGGAGATTTATTACTATTCTCTCGGAAGACAAAAGACATATACGTACCACCTTTATCTTGGCTTCTCACTACTGCGAGCGAAGGGTGTAAGGAGAAGATGTGGGGAATAGGTATGGGGAGTAGGGTATACAGTTCATTTCTCGTTCTCGAACTTCCCCTGGTGCAGTTTGTCAAGCGGCGTTATTAATTGCACGGGGAAGCTGGAACAAATTTATATCAGTTTGGATAATAGGAAGGAGAAAAAAAAATAACAAATTTATCGAAAATAAATCTTACATTTAAAATCCTTTGAGTGAAATATGGTTTCCATCCGCGTAATCTTTATGATAAATTAGTTTGGTACTGACAGCTTTTTTCTCGGTAAGTGCGGTTTTGGAAAGCAGGTTTATTGGCCGCGAGCCAGTGATGCAATCACACCGACAATGTATTTATTTCGATAAAATAAAACGGTTTCCTTCCTCGTACGATGTTATCTTTACGGTCCATCGCGAACAATATAAATTTCTGCGATACAGAATGCGATATAAACCAGCGTAAAAACGTTGTTTCCTATTCGGATAGAAATGAAATGTTTTGACTTCATCAAAGTATTTTTGGACCCGTCAGTGTGTTTACACGAGATTCTCAATGCCGGATCCAAACAAACGCACGTGTCCTGAATGGAGAATTAGTTTTTGATAGACCGTCAGACACAGAACCGGGATTCGTCCATACTGTAAAATAAGGAAATTTCTTTTTCACGGGTTTGATTTCACGAACGTTGCTTGTGAATGATGTAACAAAACGAGCTTAGAATATTAAAATACGACCTCTTGTTTGTTTTTATGATTGATATAATATGTGTTTTTTACCACCGAACATCGAGAATCTGGAAAAACAAGATGTTTAGTAAATACAATGTAATTCTACATTTTTTTTACGTTGTGTAGGTCCAAAGATTTTACAGACTTTACTTTACGCTGGATGGAGTGCAAAATCGCACCCTATATGAATAATTACCTTAGCAAGGCCGTTATGAAGATAATAACCCTAATAAATACAATTACATCTCTAACAAATGACATTATACCCACATGAACTCTTTCAGCTGAAAGCCTTAAGGTCAGCATCCTGCATTTAACTGTTTGCATAATGAAGGACCGCACGTGGGAGCTAAACATCCGGTGTAGGAAAGCTCTTTTTTAATCAACTTAAGGACTAATTAAAAATTAAACATTAACGCGGTTCCCCCGAGCCAGGCTCCTTTGTGCTCCTTGAGAAGTTAAGTTATTAATGAAGGACGGATTTAATCGTAATTTTATTACATATTGTGGGAGCTATCTTTTTACTGTGCTGTTTTCTTAATCTGCGCTAACTTTAACGGTAAATTTAGTTAATTTAGAGGGTTTTTTTCATTGAAAAGTAATTAAAAAGTTTTTGATTACAAATTAACCTGCGTAATGTGAGGTATTCTTAAATAGCAATAATCATCACGCAATCGATATCGTTCGCGTAATGATTAGTGGGATTTAAAAAAAATGCATTTTTATTTTAGACACTTCGTCGCTTTCATTTTTCCATCTAACTTTAACACCGAAAATATGAATTGCGTTTTTTTAATGCGCACGCATTATGAACCCTCTTTCGAAAAATTTATAACTCATTCGTGTAAGTGGAAGGTTTTTGATAACATTTTTTCAATAATATAGAATAATTTTGAAATTAAGCAAATAGTCACACATTTATCGAAAGTTCCTGCGAATCCTTGTTATTTCCGGAATAACGAGATTACTTACATAATCCGCGTTGTTATTATAATTAATTGAGATTCAAATTCACCCAACCTGAACTCTAAGTGGACGTGTCATCCATTCCGATGCTAAATTAATTCATTGAAATAAAATGTCGGACGAAAGCAGTCCCAAACATGCCGCGCCTCGAACTTCCCAAGAACCAGAAGATATAACCTTCAAGTTGTAAAGTAGCGGAGTAGAACACTACCATTGTTTCAGAATAAACAAGAAAGCGTTTACGATGAATGTAACAAAACTGAATGAATAGGAACTATCGTCTTGAACATTAAAAAAAAACATAAAAGTAATACTTGTTATTATTCTCCCTAAAACAGCTATTAAGAAATTCAGTCAATTTTTTTCTGAAATTTATGATTTTCCAAAAATTGCCCATCCGTGAAATAAATAGGTATAGCATTTCCATGAGAACCTTTGAAGAATATAGGCGTAACGGAGATATCTATTTCGAAAACATCGATTATATTAGGAACAAAAGAGATTAAAATATTTTTTCCTTAGCAAATTGCTGCTGATGTAACCACTAAATGCACGGAACGAAATTAATATTATTAATGTAAATATATTTTATTTTATTCACTCCTTGTAGTTACCCATGCTGCGCCTTACGCCAAACCGTTTTCGTATGTGGATTTTGTATACTAATCTACTTTTGTAAAATAATCGAATGAAAGCAATGCCGAAAGCTGGCGCCCCTCACGCATTAACAACTGGCGTGAGGAGCATCGCCTGCAGGTGTAAGTACTGTTGGATTTTTAATTTCATGAATCTCTCCGGATATGGAGATATTGACGATAACATGATTATTATTGTAACTGGCAGTTGTGAATAATAATGCCACGCGTCTATATATTATATGTATATAACGTCATTGCCTGTTGCGGTTACTTTGTCCCGGTGACCAACTGTCACTGGATTCGAGGATCCGGCTATTTTTGGAACTAGTTCCTATCGGATTTATCAAATGGTCGCTCACACTTAAACTGGGCTAAGCCGAACCAAAAGCCGCCCAGCAGAGCCCAGCAGGAAAAACTTAGACGTATTTCGATTATCAAATGTCTCATCAATAAATACATATTTAAATTTAAAAGATAGGCAAAGTAAAAGACCTTCGATCTAGGGTATACTTGGTCGAAGTAAAAGACTGATCACGCAGTCGCGCGTCGTCTATTTTCTTCCGACCCAGAATTAAGATTGTAATCATCCCATAATCCTATCTGATGCTTTCCTAACCACTGGACCCAGCTTTTTGGATTCTACTAAGAGCCCGGACCAGATTTGAATATTTACTCAAAAGTTGAGGCCACTTTCTTTGGCCCGGAGCTGTACATAAACATTAAAGCGCTATTACCGAGTCTGTGTTTACTGCAAACTTCTAACCATAAGTAATATGGAGAAGACGACAACAATCTTCAATCTTCGTAGTGCGTCGTAATAACGTGATCTCCGAACCAAGAAAATCGTTTGACGGCCCTGGAACCTTTATTACTGCACCGTTCTTTGTAGACTGAGTTAACTGACGGCTATTTTCGCCAATCAAAACTGAGCTTTTGCGAAGTTGTCTAATACTTCCTCTATTTGGAAAAAATTACAAAATTTAACTCACTTTTTTACATACACTTATGGATAGCTCCGAAGTACTAATAATCAATTTGAGAGGCGGGAATGGGCCCCGAGAACCTTTATTCGATAACCAACACCTCTGCCATAGGTCACCCCAAGTGGTTCGCTACGTTTGGTGATTTAGCAGGGGTGCCCGGGTTCTTGGGATGAGGTTTGTCTAGGTCTTGGAGGCGGATGACCAGGACATACTGAACCCCAGATTCCTACCCTCCCCTTAAACCCTTTTCCTTCCCAGAACTCTCCTCTCCTTCCATTCCTTAAAATAACCCTCCACACAGCATCCCCAAAGATGACATAGGCCCTGAGGGAAATTATTTTCCTCAGGACCTCCTGTGTGGAGCTAATGTAAAAAAATAGATTTAAATTTTTTTTTTATTATATTCTAGATTATTATTATTCAATTTATTTTTAAACTTTCTTAGTCCTTAGTAATAAGAATTGCATTGCAGAATTTGTTTATAAATAACCCATTTTTTCTTTTTTCATATTTTTGTTTACATTTTTTAGTATTATTAAATTAATAATTAATAATAGACTAAATATATTTAGGTAAATAAACATTTTTGTTGCATTAATACCTTGCTTTATGTCAAACATATGTGAGAAAAGAAATTCTTTTCAACGGAAAAATGACGCTGGCTACATTTTAACAAATCAACACTTGAGGCTCCTAGAAACAAAGACGGAAGTGTCTACTTTGTTAAATTGTTGGCAAACTAAAAAAAAAACGTTTAAGCGTTTTTACGGCTTAAGAATAATATTTCAAATCATTTATGTATCTGAATGCCATAGTTTCTTTAAAAATTGCATTTTTTTATGGACACTTCCGTTTTTGTTTCAATCATTTGGACACTTGCTGTTTTGTTTCACAAACAGTTGGACACTGCCGGTTTTGATTTAAAAGACAATTTCGAAGATGTTGCAGTCAATGTAAGAAATCAATATTGAAAAGAAGATTTTTTTTTTTTAATTTTTATATGAAATGGAAATAATATGAACAGCTTAGTTCACTTAATAAATTTATCAAATTTAGAAATATTCATAAATTCCGAGAAATAGATGTTAGATTTTTTTTAATAATGAAATTACTTCCACTATAAAATAGAAAATAATAGAAAATTTAACTAAATTATAAAACAAAACAAAAATTAACTAAATCATTAATGAGCCTGACATGTTTTCTGCTGATCCTTGAATGAATCTATAACAAATAATTTAAAAAAAAAATTTCAGTTGTTATTAATTTTTAAATATTATATCAAATAATTTATTTAGGTATAGTTGTCAAAATACATGGCCTAGCTGACTCGATCTATATCCTTACAAAAAAAATGTGAACAAATTCAGATAAATCTTCAAATGTCATATTTAGACATTTGCCTACAACATAACGGCGATTTACCTTTTTTCTTGGTAATGTTTGCCTTCCATTTGTGTGGTTGTTTGATACATTTCCTCGCTGATTCTGGTGGCAAAATATCGGGGAAAGCTTCCATTCTTGGAATATGTAATGTCCACTATCAATAAATGGTTATTACAACCCAAAAAATAACTTATCAGTGTACGATTCATTGACGCTTTTGCAGGAGTTTGTATGATTTAAAGTACGGCGGCCATTATGAATAGAGCATCCTGATTGGCTATTTGAAAAACTGCCGCTTTTGTTTCGGAAGGAGGTGGACACTTCCGTATTTGTTTAACGTTTATGTTACAAACAGTTATATTATGGAGAAAGAACGAACTTTTCTCTATGAAACTGCATATTCAACTCATTTTTGACGTGAGGTGGACTCTTCCGTCTTTGTTTCTAGGGGCCTCACTTATAGGTTTCATTCTTTCAAACAGAAAGCTTTAATTTAAAGTGCACCCTTTAACGAACATTTCCCTTAGAGAAAATGAACAATAAATTAAACTATGGTGGCTCTTGATTATTCTACGAACAGTGGTGGAGACAATCAAAACATGAATTAATCGCTCAAAATTATATACGTCTCTCCCAAGGAAGGCTACAAAAACATCTTTCGTCCTCCGGGGAGTTGGCCAAAAAAAATTCATCGTTTTTTCCTTCAACTTCCTCTCTTCCGAAACCACCCTACTATTTTTAAGGAACCCCACACCTCGTAACGAAACGACGGAAAAGTATATGGGAAGAGGAGGGGTGAATTATCGATTTCTAAACATTTAAAATACATATTCATTCGCACTAATTTTTAGCATTTGAATTCTAAACAATCATTTATTCCGTAATGGCCGCTGGTCGTGAACGAAAAATTTATTTGTTACAGATTTTAATCTGGTAATTTAATTGTAAAAGCGTGTTTTTATTATACAGTTTAACCACTATCAGAATTTTACGAATATAAATACTTCTTTAGTTTCTTCGAAATTAACGTGTCTCTAGATGTATGCGAAAGATATCTTACCAATATTATAAAAGCGAAAGTTTGTATGGATGTATATTTGTTACACTTTCACGCAAAAACTACTGAATTGATTTTAATGAAACGTTACAATAATATAGTTCATTCATCATTATAACATGTACGAGCTCTGGCATTATGAAATTTAAAAATAAAATTGCAATAGCTGAATGTACCGGGAATGAATGCATGAAATGCGGGAGGAAAGGGGAACCAGGAAGGGTGGAGGGGAACTCAGGAAGGGGAGGGGAACTTGGGAGGAGGATTCGCGGGAGGGGGTAGGGGAACCCGGGAGGGGGGTTCGCGGGACGGTGGAAGGAGGGGAGTGGAGTGGGGAGAGGGAAGGTGGAGGAAACGGAGTGAGAACGCGAGAGGGGAAGGGGACGCGGGAGAGGAAGGGGAGGCGGAAGGAGAACGGGACGAATGGGAAAAGACACGCAGGGAGAAACAATTTCTTTATTAAATGGCACAGCAACGCATGCTGCGAACTAGCTAGTTATTAAATAAGTATTATAATTTCGGTGGTGTGTCTTGTCTTTGGAATTTGGGATTTGCTAAGATTTTTTACTTATTGTAGGAACGATTCAAGCAAGCGGTAAAGTAGGTAACAAATTGATGTTGTTAATTAATATCTCTATTTTTGAAATGTGTATTTCTTTTGTTAAAATTTTTGACAGGTGTCATAATTTTTTAAGGTTGCTGATGATAAATTTCTGATCGTCTTTTGAAAGGCAACGATCCTGAGGCACCGTAATTTTTTTTAAATACTTTCAGCTTCACAAATCCTTCAAGAATAATATGCCGTGATTTTTGTCGAATCTTCATTATTGTATTTATATTATGTTTAATTTTTTTCCAGATATTTCCCGTATTCAAATAAATAATGTCATACTTTTGCGTGCAATAAAATGACGATAAAATATGTTCCCATTTTGTCCGCCTCTTTAATTTATCGTCCTCCAATTCCACGTATTATATTACATTACGTCACTTCCACAATGCAATACACACAACCTCCAACCGATTACACTTATAATATTACATCACTTCCACAAAGCATTACACACAACCTCCAACCGATTACATTTATTATATTACATCACTTCCACAATGCATTACACACAACCTCCAACCAATTACACTTATTATATTACATCACTTCCACAATGCATTACACACAACCTCCAACCAATTACACTTATTATATTACATCACTTCCACAATGCATTACACACAACCTCCAACCAATTACATATTATATTACATCACTTCCACAATGCATTACACACAACCTCCTTCCAATTACACATAATATATTAAACAGCACTTCCACAATCCATTATGCACAACCTCCAACCATTTACACTTATTATATTACATCACTTCCACAATGCATTACACACAACCTCCAACCAATTACATATTATATTACATCACTTCCACAATGCATTACACACAACCTCCTTCCAATTACACACATAATATTAAACATCACTTCCACAATCCATTATACACAACCTCCAACCAATTACACTTATTATATTACATCACTTTCACAATGCATTACACACAACCTCCAAACAATTACACACATTATATTGCATCACTTTTTTTATTATTTGTTTTGATGTTTCACTGTTTTGTGTATTTTCTTTTCTCATTGTATTATATTTTCTTCATTGTTTGATACTCAACTTATAAATTATAATGTAAAAGCCCATCAGGGCGTGTAATAAATAAATAAATAAATAATCACTTCCACAATGCATTACACATAACCTCCTTCCAATTACACATATAATATTATACATCACTTCCACAATCTATTATACACAACCTCCAACCATTTACACTTATTATATTACATCACTTTCACAATGCATTACACTCAACCTCCAACCAATCACACATATTATATTACATCCCTTCCACAATCCATTATACAAAACCTCCAACCAATTACACATATTATATTACATCACTTCCACAATCCATTGCACACAACCTCCGACCAATTACACTTATTATATTACATCACTTCAACAATGCGATACACGCAACCTCCTACCAATTACACTTATTATATTACATCACTTCCACAATACATTACACCCAACCTTCAACACATTATACTTATTATATTACATCACTTTCACAATGCATTAAACACAACTTCCAATCAATTATACTTATTATATTATATGAAATCACTTCAACAATACATTCATTACACCCAACCTCCAACCAATTTTTCAACGCCTATCTAACGACATTGTTTTTCCCTCGCAATCCTCTCTTCCCCCCAATAATTCGCCTGTCAAGGCTACTGCTTTGCTTTTCTTTCCTTGAACTTTAACCCCCACCGGTCAAATGGCACGCACTGCAAGATAAACACATATTTCGTTAGAACGGCTATTCTAGTCGTACTCCGCGACACAATGTTTACGCTGTTTAATTTATATCTTTGGGTCTTCAGAATGTAATTTTCCCTTATGTATGATTAAATCTGATAGGCAATCCTCTTGAAAATGCAATTAAGACGGTGTTGACACTATTATTCCAAAATAATTACTTTCCAATAAAGCACGCAATGTCGTGAAATCCTATTTTGCACATGGCCCATTCCCAATATTACACATATAATATCTCATACATAATATTATTTTTTCGTGTTTCTAGATGATGTCTCTCATTCGCAAAAGCCGATTTCGAATATTAAATTAACCACGAACAGCAATTTTTTTAGTACCTAAATGTTTAATTCTATTACTTTTGTCTAACTTGAATTCCGGAAAGTGACATTATTGTAATATATCAGAACATTATGCATCGTAGCATTTTACAGTCATTAAGGGCCTCCGTGGCCGAGGAGAAAGGTTCTCAACTAGCAATCCGAAGGTCGATGGTTCATATTCCGATGAGCGCAAGTAAATTCTATTTTTAAGACAATTTAATTATTTTAAAATAATATAAGGTTTTTCGCTCCAGAGTGAAAGAAACTCTCAGTATCGCCCTGATGTAAGGCAATTGAGAATTGAAACGTTACTTGAAATGGCTTTAGCCTATTTGGTAACCAGATCTGCATAGACAAGTATTTTCCCACATTTCTCTTCCCAGCTCCTTCCTTTCCCCACTACCTTCAGTCTCACAATATACCACAATTTAGGATGGCATGGTCTCACTGGCTCCAGACGGGATCAGTTGGGACTCTTGTGCGGTGTTCACACAAAAAATTGTTTATTTAATCATATTTTTTAAAATAATAAGAATTGTATTTGGTTAAAATATTGAGGTTAAGTTTTGTAATGAACCACTAATAAGTTCGTCTATACCTATTTAAAAAAAAGCACGCCGGTACCATGTCTCTAAAATTATTTTTATGCAGGCGCTTTCATAAAAACACTTCTAAAAATGTTTACCGATATCCGGTGTAAAGTTTCGCGCGAGTATTTTTCAGCAAGTGGTTCACCGACAGGCCTATTGTGTATTCTACACGTGTTATTCAAAGGGAAATTGTTCGGACGGAATCCGTGTAGTCAAAAGGAAAACAGTCCCACAGTCCTACTACAGTCCTATTATGGTCCCACAGACCTACAGTCCAGTTTATAGACCTGCAGCTTGTGGCCCAACGGCCCGCATGCCTGATGTGAGTGTCCACGGCCGGATGCTAAGGGCTTCCCGGCAATTGTGCGATACTTAATAAGGGCGGCCGTAGTTACACGTGTTCAGGTATTCCTATTAATTCATTTACAATTATAATTGCTCAGGTAGAAAGTACCTAAGGCACGTTTGTATCTCCCTATGGTAGATACGTGTAGATTTTAGACAGATTACCGTTTGTATTTACCTTGTTTCGGCGATCCTGGTCCAAATAAACGGATAATTTAATTTGAATCTTAGAGGACTCGATAAGCACAAATCAATATTTAATAATCGAAACAAATCGAAAAAACCATGAAAAATTGGTCATTCTTGATTGGTTTATGTTATTGAGTATATTTTTATACATGTTGCTTATTTGACTGCATGTTTTATAAAGTTTTAAAAACTGTTTTACTTCATAAAAGTTTTATGTTCAGTTTATTATTGTTATTGAGTTTAATTTATAGGACTATGTTTTAATTTTAAGTTTTTATTTAACATTTTCAATAATATTATCATTCAATTTATGGAAAACAATTTAAAAATAAGTTCTGCTGTGTAATTATTATTTCGCTTGCAGCTGTTTCGCCATTTTCAATATCAAATTGTTTATATATTTAAGATTTTTACATTAACTCCACACGGGAGGTTCTAATGAAAATAAATTTCCTAGGGGCCTATTTTTCACTTCTGCTATTTATATATTTTATAAAATTCATAAAGGATCGATTGTACCAAAATTCAAAACGGATTTATACACACGAATACAACAGTTATAAAAATATCACAAGTACACGAACGCTACACAAGACAACGTAATAAATTATGTACTAAATCAGTATAGACTGAAAGTGGTAGAAGAGGCATAGGTCACGATGGTGTACACATTTACATTCGCAATCTCCTTCCCGATAGCTCGAAAACAGAAAGTAGAATAAAATTTAAACACATAAATTATAAATTAAACTTACCCTTCTCAAATTATAATGAATCCATCAAATTTCACAATTACAAATCCCTCCAAACACGATGTCTAATTTTTGATCAAACCCTACTGTTTAAAATTCTAAATAATTGCCTGGACTCGCCAGAACTTACCAATTTAATAATTTTTTATATTCTGTCAAGATCAACCCGACAATCCGATATATTTTATTTACCCTCATGTAGAACAAATATTAGAAAAAATCCCCAATTCCTCGTGTATGTGCACAATATAATACAAAATTTCACAGCATCAACATTTTTAGTTATAACCTAAATAAATGTCGATATGAAGTAATGCGTACGACCGGTTATTAATATGAGAGTATAGAATGTATCGGGAGCATTTCCTACCCTTTTCCTATATTCCTCTTCCTCTCCCCTTCCAATAACCCAAAAATAATTTTAAGATATTAATCATTCATTTCCGATGTACTTTAGCATAAGAAACTTCTGTGGCTTGACTTTAGTTCACTTGTATATTTATCACTGTATATATATTAAGAAAAAGCTGTTTGTTTCTTAAAAATAAATAAATAATAAAAGAAGTAAACTGCAACGGCTTAAGAAAAGAACGTTGTGGAATCATTAAAAAAATATGTCAGTGTGACGACTTCGATCTACGTACAGCGATGTTCGCACGAACCAAACCATTTTTCAACGTAATATGTTACCTCAAATTCCTCTTTGCAAAGAAGGCTTTTCACCATCTACGAGGAGAGAGTGGATTTTGGATGTCTAAAAATATTATTTATTTGTGGTTTTAATTGTGTTTATAAATAAGAAAATTGTTTTCAATTTTACATTTGTGTAAGTACAACAATTTTAAAATGTAAACAGAACTCACAAAATGTTGAATAATACCATCTTAAAGTTCAGCTGGGAGACGAATGCATCCATGCATGATTCAACCCCCGCTCTCGGCGTAGACGGGGATGAAATCTGTGCAAAATGCGGAACACTTGCTCCTGCTCGTAATGCAAAATTTCCCGATAACGGCACTTTGTCAATGAATAAATTGTTCACACTTCCTTGTTCAAGTATAATTTATTACCGGAAGAGGTTTCACGTTAAACTTACCTAAAAATTCTCCCCTGTAAATTTGAATACATTTTTACGAAAAGGTTTTAAATTAAAATAAAGACATTTTGGAATAAATAAGCAGATAACTATGTAAGTAACTAAGACATTAATTGTAAAACATTTACATTGAAAATTATGATTTGGACAAATGAAAGTATTTACTACAGAAATGTTGTGGAAATTAAAATTAAAATATAGCTGCGGTCGGGACTGCACTTATTGTGGTTACAAGTACAAAAACATCTTCTTTCGTAATTTTATTGTCACCTTTAATTCTATAAACGTACCACCGAATAGACAAAAATGCTAGAATTGCCATCCGTACAGATTTGTACCTTTTGATTCTAGACGATTTGGCATGCGCTCTGTCTCTCTTACACTTGAGTCACACCGCATATCGACATCGCATTTGAATTTCATAATAATGATGAAACAAGTTTGGTATTGGAAATTTTAGGCCCGATTGGCTAGATTTTTAATCATGAAACAAGCCCTCGCATTTTATGACGTGCTTTATTTCTTACATTATGATTAATCTAGACAATATTTAAAATAAAACCTTGAGACGCAATCAGTAAATTGGGATGATGATTGAATTTTCAAAATTTTCAAAATTCTAATACTAGTTTCTCTGAATTCATTGCAAATGCCACAATTTTGTTAAAGACACAATGATTTTTTTTTTGCTTGTCGATGACAAACTAAAACTTCGAAATGGAAGCACTTGAAATATAGAAATCCTTAAATAATACTAAATAATAAATTGTTTAATTGTCAATTAAACTCAAACATGGTCCCATACTAAACAAGCATGTTCAGGTTATTGGATGTTGTGTGTTGTGATTGTCCTATTTCATATTTAACTTCATTTAGCGCTGAACACCTTTAATTTCTCGTTTTGCTAATCTCGATGTGTAGAGCCTCTTACCTTAAACTTTCATGTCTATGCCACCTCTAACTAAAATATTGCACTGAATTGCGTGACTATAATTTCTTTTGTCTGTGGCCACGTCAGCTTTCTTATTTTTGTCTATACATATATATAGATCAGGTTGTTGACTTAATGAATTAATCTCAATTATTGTCGCCAGTTAAGTGTTTAGAATCGAATCTCTGGCTGTAAATTTATTCACCAGAATAAACAGTTACAAATATCCAGTATCACCATAAGTGTTTTTACTAACCAAAGGATAACCTCTCAAACCAAAACACCTCTCTCTATCTCACTGTACGTTCCCTTGGTGTGGAACAGAAGGAAGTCTACAAAAGCAGCTCAAATTACACGTCAGGCGGGTATAACTCCGATCCAAAAAGTGAACCGAATCTTTGGTGATATCATAAGTCCCCTTCGATTTGTTTATGGTCCCCAGCTACTGCCTCCACCAATAGGAATCTTGGATTTTTGTTGCATTTTTCTGTTTTATTTTCGTTTGACATTTACAATTACAATGCATTCACATTTCCGACGCAATAAGATGGCAATAAGTGTCAAATAGATTTTGGGAATTCGCGATCGAATGAAAAATGGAAGAACAGGACCGTAATTGGAACAAAATTACAGGTGGGAAACTTCCTTTGGTTGATATTTCAGTGTTCCTAAAGTAGGTATGTTATTTAAGTTGTATTTTAATCGGTGTTGTACATGTTTCCGTTTTCAGAACATATTTATCCACCCGGAATCTAATAAGTAATTGACGCAGTCGAACATCACGATTACATCTTAAAAAGGTATACTTTTTTTCTATATTGCATCGACCTATCTCATTAATTTAATCTTCCCCAATTTCCTCTCTGGATTTTGACAATAGTGCTTATGTTTTTTTTATTATATAAAATAGATTTTAACAATTAGCATTTCATTTGCTTTTTTCACAAGTTACTTATAGGAGTTAGGTTTGCTAAAATACCTATTATTCAAGTATGATTTTAGATTTTCACGGCAAAAAGTATTAAAGAGATTTTTTTGGGGGTATATTGCCGTTTTACACATCAACCCTGATGATAGGAACAACACATTTATCACTACGCTTGCACTTTCTGTTCTTATTTTTAACATTTTTTTATATTTTTATCAGTATTAATAAATGTATTACTATTTTTCAGTGGAATCTGAACCGACAAAACTTTACTTGTTTACAATAAGTATAACATTTTATATCCACATCCCAATACATTCGCTTCTGTTTCTGGAGATGGTTAGATGAGGTTAAGGGAAATACTATCAGTCATTGGTCATTGAGAATGATGCAGAGGTAATTATTATTTTTATTACTTACTTTCATTTTACAAAAATTTAATAACGTCAGACAAATTTAATGCATTTGAGTAGGTTTCTTTATATAAGTAAGTAGTTATCCTAGAACTTGGTTTAGTATGTGAGTAATCATAAATTAAATGACATGGAAGGAAATGTAACTACATACATACATAGATATGTACATGTACACAAATAAAATAAAAATTCCATTTTTTAACTAATTTCCATATACACAATACATGTACATGTACCATACCGTGTACATGTACCATACCATACATGTACCATACCATACACGTACCATATACATGTACACAAATAAAATAAAAATTCCATTTTTTAACTTATTTCCATAAGTTAACCAATATAGATTTTATAAAATACAACTTCTTTAGTAATATTTTTTGTTTTTGTTTTGAAGAGTTTTAATTTTCAATGTACATTTGTTACATTAATTTTAATGATTTTTTAATGATTTCAGGAAAAATATGATGAACTGAACTAAACTAAACTCCAAATTAATAAATATTATACATATTTGAGCCCCGAATGAAACATCAAACATCTTATGCAAACTAATGTCTCCATGGACCTTGGTTATATTTTGGCAATATGGTAAATTTATTTTAGACCTGACGAAAGATATAATAGGTATGTTAAGTAATTTATCTTTAAAAAAATGTCTTCATGTGGCAATTTGCTACAGAAATATAACCTGCTTACATTGTATTCTTGTTTAAAATATGTACATGTTTTTCATTTTTCTGTTATTAAATGAATTTTTTTTAAATTCAGTAGTTTTGTAGGAACGCACAATCATATTTTAATTATATGTATTTCCTGTTGGTATTTCATGTTTTTAATAAAATTCTTATCATGTAATTACGAGTTTTATTTTTAAAATAATATTTAAGGCTAATAATTTGGGCGGTACTGGGTAGGCCCCGAAAGAAAATAATATTGTCTATGGTCGCGCCTTTTTTGTTGTTGCTTACTCTATCTTCGTCTATGGTGTGTGACATCACGAATCCCCGTCATCATCATCATCATTCGAAAAATTATTGCATTTTGATGGTGAAATAGTGACCAAATTTTTCTCGAACAAAAGCCTGAAGTTATCGATCTAGTGGGTGGTTTGTATATTTATGAATTACACCCTGTCTGCAGACTATCTGGAAACACAGACCTGGAGAACTGCGCACAGGTAACCCCTTGTGTTTCCCATTCTACCTCCATCAACTAGCTCCTCCACTACGTGGCTTCTCTCTCCTTTATCTGAAATAATGGCAACTATTTCTTTGAAATAATTGTACGAGTATTATAACCAGCAAATACACTAGTTAGCAATATGAACCATTCGACGAAATACGTAATCCATATTTTTATTTAATCACCAAGACGGCCCTCAAATATTCGCGTCACTTATTTACTCGACTTCATCATATTTTCATATAGCTCACCACAAAACCTATATATTTTTGACCTTACTGAAAAATCTCTCTGTCCTGCATCAAACAAAAATAATTAGTTTTGAATGTATCAGACACGTTTTTGATTTTATTGTTTTGATTTAAACTGACATGCAGACCAACCTATTCCTATTTTACTTATATTGTGCCCGGATGTATTATGTTTCGGCATTTACTACAGGCGTTCAATTGTTGTGAATACCGCCCAAGATTCCCAACTGCTTATTATTGTTAAACAAAACATATCAAATAAACAAAATTTATTGTTAGTCGAGTACTTTTCTTCCTTATTAATAAATAAATTTAATATTTGCCAAGTATTTTATCCAAAATTATATTAGCCTGAACCCGATGAGATACCTTAGCATTACACTTTACTTCGAAATGATAGCATGTAATATCAAAGTTTCACAGAAATGGCTGGTAAAAAGCTCGTCGGGGCGCTGCGCTATGCCGGTAAAGGTGAAACGTAATATCCACCGTTAATGTAAAAACCCATACCTTTCATCTTACGTTATAACATTACCATTCAAACGTTCCCTAATAAATTTACGGTACAGTTAAATCCCTTTCAGATTTAATGTATCTCTCGTGTAGCTTAAAATTTTGCACATTGCTTGTTACAATTTATTGATTTCCGTGTTAGCTCACGTGGTGAGTTCGTACATAATACAGAAAGAAGAAAAACCAACATTTTTTTAACATTGCCGTTTGTTTCAACTCCTTCGATTTTGTTATCCACGTCTGCTAGGAGTGCAGTTCCACAGAAATATTCTGAACAGAAGGCTGCAGGGCAATCATTGACCAGATGATAGCTAATCTATTATAGATAAAAAGGTCCATTGAAGGTTTGCCTTGCCCTTTAATAATCTTAATATATAAAACAAAGCCAGGTTAGTTACACCATTTATAACCCGAGAACGGCTGGACCGATTTTTATAATCTTTGATTTGTTGGATTTGTCTCCGCCCCAAACAGAAACAGAATAACTATTAAAAAATTGGAAAAAATCACGAAAAAAAAATATGAAGAAAATTCTTTTCCTCAAACATTTTGTATTGAACGAATTCTCATTTTTTGAAAGAGCTGCATAAATATTGTGATAAGTATAATATTAAGTGTGAGTGAATTCCAAAAATTCAAAAACGTCAAATGATGCGCTGATTGTTTTGCTTTTTTCTTAAACATATAATGCTGCCTCTCTTTCTTACACACTGAATGTCAACAGACTACAATGGGACAAACGGTGAACGTGCGTCTGCACCCCTCTAAAGGAAAAATACAAAAATTATAATGAATCTCCCTCACGTGTATAAAGAAAATAAAACGCAATTCCCATAAGTAAGTTGAAAAGTAAGAAAATCACAAAAATTATAAATCCGTACATCTATCCGTATCTCTGATACTGATAAAAACAAAACACGGACAGTTGCACATCGATAACTGCTTCATTGTGTAATTTTTAAATTAATAAAAAAAACTGAATTTAAATCAGCTAATAAGTTAACACAACAGTTATTGATTCGGAGGTGGTACGATGTTCACCGGGTCAGCTAGTACTGTATAAATCGAAAGTAATAAATACAATACCATAAGCACAAGAAATCAATCGCTTTCTGAAGACAAAGTAGGTTTCACGCTTTGTAATAAATTACACGGCGGAGTTGTTTATAAATAAACTGTTTTTATAAATTGAATATAAAATTATTGAATATGTTATAAAATACATGTACTGATACATATATTTTATACATTAGCTTCACACAGGAGGCCCTTGGGAAAATAAATTCCCTCAGGGCCCATATCGTCTTTTGGGGATGGTGTGAGGAGGATCTTTTTGGGAAAGGAAGGAGAGGAAGTTCTGGGAAGGAAAAGGGTATTAGAGGTGGGTAAGAATCTGGGGGTCAGTGTGTCCAGGAGTGTATGAATATTATATAAACGCATAAATCCATCCCTCCCACTGCGGTGCAAGGCGATGTTCCGAAAGAGTGCCTAAACCATTCTCTCCCTATCCGGCCTGCAACGCAGCTTGTTGGCAGACCCGGATAAACCTCACCCCAACCCCTGCTAAGTCCCCAAACGTAGCGAACCGCTGAAATTGAAATTAAGTTCTGCAAACTAAACGTAATTACAATAAATTAACAATATTATTATTCACTAAATATTAAATGAAATATTGTTCATTAAATATTAATGATTTTAATAACAAGCGACCTTGCGCACCGTTTTGAGTTTTTGCCGTGAATATATTGACAATTCATTTTGAATCTAATTTTATTTATCAAGTGACAATAAACGATACTGAAACAAAGTCGTCTCGATTTTCTTCCTGGAAAACCATATCTAGTTTAATGAGCCCTGTGATTTAAATCAAATATTCGTAAATTTGAATTCTTTAGCAAAATTAAACATACTGATCGTGAGTCATTTGAACAGTATATTAATGTTTCAGGAATTAGAATTGTTTGAACTGGATTCTTATTTTTTCCTGCTAATAAGATTAAATTTATATAATGAATAACAGATCACTTTGTATAAACAACTATATTATAAACAATATCTATGTACATGTTTCGATAACACTGTTATCTTCATCAGGATATGTTAATATACAGAAAAATAAATGACAAACAAATTAGAATAAACTATAACATAGACAAAATATTAAAAAGTATAGGTGATTAATTACTTACAAATCATAAAAATAGTAATACAAAATTAAATATAAAAATTATTTAAGGAAAAATAAAATTGCATTTAGATAATAATAAACTTTTTAGAGGGCATTACCAGAGAAAGCCGGAAATACGTCATTTTCAAAAAAGTTTTTAGACGTATTGACTCTTTTCCATAAAAAATTATAAATGGATTTCGAAAGATTGTTCTTTTATCTAGTGAAGTTATGTAATAAATTTTTAGATTTTTTTTTAATTTTTAGTATAATAAGGTTATTCCATAGGTCGTTGGCAGATTTGTTAAATTTTCAAAAAAGTTTTTGTATTATACCACACCCATTTCAAATAATGTAATCATGCAGTAAAATAAATCAATACATTATCTAGCAGAGTAATGTATTAGAATTTTAATTTTAGTTTCAATAAAATCATTAAAAAATATGTACGTACATGTGTTTCTTGACGAAAATTGGTCCATTTGTGTATTTATTTGCGCACTTACAAACTAATATATTTCAGATTTTTTTAACATTCTTATTAAATTTAGACATTATTGAAAAATGATAAATACTTATAATCAAAAAATAACTACAAAAAGTACACTATTTTAATAGTTTTATCATCACGCCTTTCAGCATTTTTGGATGAAGGTATAAATTAAAGCTACTTTGGATTGAAATATATTCGATATTGAGTTATAATTTAAAAAAGCTGGTACGGAGAATAATTAATCTTTCTCATTGTAACCGCCCTGCACGATCGGAAGAACAACTTTCGACGAAATGTGGATTTTCGTCCGCTGGCTGGTTAAACGCTCTTAAGAACAAATAATTAAAATAATTAGTCTAAATCAAAAATCAATAATTATAATTAATTGTAAGTATTAATAAGAAAATAAATTTAAAAGATGGCTATTTTTAAAAAATGTTTGGTTATTTATAATATTTAATTTACTATTAATGCTTTTTCATTATAATTACAAATATTGAAAGAATGTCAACATGCAAGCATTATTTAGTTAAAGCTCTTTGTCAACGCTTCTCAGTTCCATTATAATCAAACATATTCCTCCAACTCCTTGATAAAAAGTTTGAAGAATTTAAGGTGCAATTTCTGGAAATCGTGAGGAACGAGTATAAAGAAGAAATCGAAGAATTAAAAAATAAAATATTAACTCTTGAAAAAAAAATTGACACGAAAAAAAACAACAACCTTGAAAAAAGTCTGGAACAAAACGCCGTAATTCAAAGGGAATTTAACGAATTACAAAAACAATTGGACGCTAACGAACAACACGCACGCATAAATAACATAGAGATCATTGGAATACCAGAAAAAAAACAAGAAAACCTGACGGAGATTATCAAAAGCATCTATTCTGAATTAAAAATAGTAAGCCCTGAAGAAATTGAATACGCCACCCGAGTAACCCCCAAGGAGAAGATCGAAGGAAGACCGCGAAATATTATCGTTAAACTGAAGTGCAGAAAACAAAAAGATGATATCATGGCAGCAATCCGAACGAGAAGGGGCCTAACAGCAGAGGATATAAACTTGAATGGAAAACAAAGGATCTATATTAATGAACATTTAACACACAAAAACAAAATACTCTACAAACAGGTCAGAGAGTTCACCAAAATTAACAAATATAAATTTTGCTGGATAAAAAACTGTAAAATTTATGTAAGACTAAACGAAAACTCAGATCACTATTGCATAAACTCATTTATCGACCTAGAAAAACTAAAAAAATACAATATTTCCATCAATAACGCTTAGAACATTCATATTAACCATATTCATATTAACATAAGAACCATCATATTAACTTATTGCATCATTAAAATGGAATCTCTAGAATTATATTATCAAAACTTAAGAGGCCTCAGAACTAAAACGAACACCTTTCTTCAAAATGTACTATTAAACAACTATGACATTATATGTCTCACTGAAACATGGCTTAACAATTCAATATTTAATGAGGAACTTTTCGATCCAAGATACCATGTTTACAGAAG
The DNA here is from genome assembly GCA_917880885.1 of Limnephilus marmoratus. Lineage (NCBI taxonomy): Eukaryota > Metazoa > Arthropoda > Insecta > Trichoptera > Limnephilidae > Limnephilus > Limnephilus marmoratus. Next base: position 57,324,984 of record OU862909.1, on the reverse strand, counting down.
AGATAGAGATTACCATAACCTCAAACAGAATCGCGGTGGTGGAGTTTTAATCGCAGTAAAAAATAAATTAATTTCTGAACAAAAAATAGAATGGGGATCAGAGGCGGAAGACATATGGGTAACGATTTCACTTCCCGGTAAAAAAATTCACATATGCACTTCATATATTGCACCTGACAGTAAACACCTCATAAATATTATGTCTCACATAAACAAAACATCACAAATTATGACAGATAACAACAATAATGATAGTTTCATTTTGGTAGGAGATTACAACCTATCTCACTTACATTGGCTACCAATTAATGAGAACTGTGATTATATGTGTACTGAACCAATCAATTCATTGAATCCCGCCCATTTGAACTTTACACAATTTTTATCATTTAATAATCTGAAACAATATAACTCTCAGAGTAATAGTATAAATAATCGCATTCTCGACTTAGCTGTAAGCAACATACCACTGAAAATTAGGCACAATAATATCTCATTAGTACCAGAAGATATTTATCATAAAACACTGCTAATTTCAATTCCTATTAAAAAAATAAATAAAAACCTGAAAACTAACGCAAAACAAATATTACTATACAGAAAAGCGGAATATTCAATAATAAACACAAAATTAAACGAAATTGATTGGGATCATAAACTTAACCATTTGAATACTCAACCCGCAACTGACGTCTTCTACAACATATTAAACAACATTAAAATAAATTATGTACCAACTAAACCAGCTAAAAATTGTAATTATCCGCCGTGGTACACATCATCGCTCATAAAAATAATTAAAGAGAAAAATAAATACCATAAAAATTTTAAAAAATTTCAAAATCCACGTGACTATCAAACGTTTTCTCTCTTAAGATCTAGACAAAAACGTATCGCACAACAACTCTACATTAATTATATACATACTGCTGAAAATAGCATAAATGGTAATCCTAAACTCTTCTGGAATCATTTTAATAACATGAAAAAAACACAATCGTCTCTTCCAAGGACGATGCACCTAGATGACAAAAAAGCAGAAAATGGCCAAGACATATGCAATATTTTCATGGAATATTTCCAATCAGTTTACATAAACGATAATAACCTACCAGACTTCGACATACCAGAAAACACAAATAACATAAATATCACCACGGTCAAATTCACACGAGAAATAATCTTAAAAGAAATAAAAGCTCTTGACATAAACACAAGCGCGGGGTGTGATGACATTCCCTCATACTTTATAGTTAATTGCGCGGAAACACTTGCAAAACCTCTCTGCATTATATATAATAAATCAATGAACGAAGGCACGGTACCTGAAATATGGAAAAGAGCCTATGTAACACCAATCCACAAAAATGGTGAAAAAAATAATGTTAAAAACTATCGACCGATTTCAAAACTAACAATATTCAGTAAGTTAATGGAAAAAATTGTTTACAAATATATAAGCCCACAACTGAATCACATCATTACAACAAAGCAACACGGTTTTACAAAAGGCAGAAATGTGGAAAGTAACCTCGTTCTTCTTACTGAATTCATTGTCGATCACATGGACAACCGCACTCAAGTAGATATCATTTATACAGACTTTGCCAAAGCATTTGATAAAATTAATCAAAAACTATTACTCAGAAAACTTTGGTCATTAGGTATACGTGGTAATTTATTTCGTTGGGTTACATCTTATATACTCAAGAGATCACAGGCAGTAGCAATAAAGGGTTTCGAATCAGATTTCAGTGAAATTTCCTCTGGGATCCAACAGGGTTCACATCTCGGACCATTATTTTTCATTTTATATATCAATGATTTGGTCAATGTTGTTAAATACTCTGAAATAGAATTATTTGCTGATGATGCCAAGCTATACAAGCCAATAAAAAGTCTAAACGATTGCGTCAATTTACAACATGATTTAAACAATATATTTACCTATTGCCAACAAAATCAACTATTTCTAAATGTCTCAAAATGTCATCATATTACCTTTTCAAGAAATAAAAATAAAACATTATTTAATTATTCTATAAATAACAACAACATTGCAACAGTCTCAGATATTCGTGATCTTGGAATAACCCTTGATAGTAAACTACAATACAACCTTCATATACAACAAATCACAAATAAAGCTGCTAAAATGTTAGGTTTTATCATGAGAAACACAAAACTTTTTAATAGTATCAACGTCATTAAGCAACTCTACTTTGCCTACGTACGAAGTCATTTGGAGTTCGCGTCAGTTGTTTGGTCTCCATTTTATAAAATCCATACGAACAAAATTGAAGCAATTCAAAACAAATTCCTCAAATATCTTTGTTACAAGTCATATGTAAGATTTAATAATTATGCAGAGGCAGCCTCATACTTTAAAATTGATTCATTGAGTGTACGAAGGCATCATAAGGATGCAATATTCCTGTATAAATTAGTTAACAATAATATTCAATGCCCAGAGTTGCTAAATAAAATTCAATTTAATGTACCTGCGCGTACAACACGCTCTTCTGTCTTGTTCAGGGTTGATCAATGCAAGACAAACTGCAAGCAAAATTCTTGTCTGAACAGACTATGCAATAGTTACAATAGCATATTATCCAAGGTGGACATTTTCAATTCCGAACCTACCAAATATAAGGGGTACATAAAAGAGTATTTCTCTGATGTTTCATGAATATGTTATGTGTCTATGTTTCTATCGTTTATCTTTAATTCTGTTGTGATTTGATTTATATGTACAATCTGGCTTCTTATGGTTACCAATGTATTGATATTTTATGTTTTATGTAAATTTTAGTTTTATATACTTAATCTTTTGTTTTATAAAATTTTTGATCTCATAATGCTTTATTATAAATTTATTATTTAATTTTTTTTATTATGCTGTTAATCAGAGGTAAAGTCACATGGAGGAAATCCATAATTGGTTTTATTTTGGCTATACAAACATGTACAAACTGTAAAAATGTAAACTGTCGATTTCCCGAAAATAAATAAATAAATAAATAAATATTGAATGTTTATATTCTTCAACAAACAGTTTACTTCCGGAATTTCAAATTTTTTTTTTTTTACGTAATTTACGAAGTTATTTTTGTACTTTCAAAGTAATTCTTAAGAAGTTTTCAAAAAACCTTTTTTTTTTTTTACAGTTAATACCGCACAAGAATCTCAACTGCTCCCGTCTGCAGCCAGTGAGACTATGGCATCCCCAATTGGGGTATGTTGTGAGGCTGAAGGTAGCGGGGAGGGGAAGGAGGTGGGGAAGAGGAAGGTTGGGAAGTACCTGGCTATTCAGATCTGGTCACTAAACACGGCTAAAGCCATTTTCAAGTAACGTTTCAATTCTGAATGGTGGTCTTACACCAGGGCGATACTGATAGTATCTTCCACTCTGGAACATGCCGCAAATATACTATTTATTATTTTAAATGAATTAATTGTGAAATAACACAAATTAATCAAATAAAATTTATTTGCGCATGCCGGGTTCGAACCCGCGACCTCCGGAATGTGAGTCAAGAGTCTTAGCCACTGGACTACGGAGGTCGTCAAAGTACGGAGGTCGTCATCTTGTACAAGTGTACGCGCGGTGTATTTTTCTTTCCTTTATTTCTTCTTACGTGTATTTATAATATATTACTCGAGTACCTACTTTTTATTTTGTTACTACATTACTTACTTTTTAATTTTTTTGTCATAATGCACTTTCCCACTTGTATTTTTCTCATTTATATTATTTATACTTATACTAGCAGACCCGGCCACACGTTGCTGTGGCTAACGAAACACAACGCCATTACCCAACCTTCATACAATCCACACCACCCGCTTGCCAGCTGCCCGCTGCCTGCGGCCTGAATTGAATATTTGAATTTCTCGGCTTTTTTCTACTATAATAAGCATGTGTTATATGTATAAACCTTCCTCTTGAATCACTCTATCTATTGGTGAAGACCTCATGAATATCCGTTGCGTAGTTTAAACGATCTATGCGCACATACATTTTGAGCGACTTCATTTTATACTTCGCACTGATAATTGCTTTTTATAGCGTCGCGCTGTAAAGCGTGTTTAATTTTACTGGCTGGAGAACACCGAACACCGATAGACGCGGGCGATCGCCACTAATTATACAATGCTTGCAATGCAACACTGGATATTTGAAAAGGGAAAATCAAATACCTACTTACTCTAGGACATCTATTTTACAATTTCTTCCGAATTACAAAAGTGACTATAGTACGGCCCGCCAGCAGTTTTAAATCGCACAAAAATATGTTTTCTTTAAATTTCTCGGCTTTTCTCTATTATAATTTACATGTATTATACATATATATAAACATTTTTCTTCAATCACTCTATCTATTGGTGAAAACCGTATGAAAATCCTTTGCGTAGTTTAAAAGATTAACGCGCATATACATTTTGGGCGATTTCATTTTATACTATGTAATGATGATGATGATGATGCAATATATTCTCTTTATTTTTTCAAATTATTTTAATTCATATGTAAAAGCCGTTAATCGGCATTAATTAATAGGTTTTTTTTAATTTTTCGAGGAAAACTTCTTCGGAAAGGTTTTCACTTTGTGATGGCATTATTTATTTTAATGAAAAGACAAATAACTTTGTTTACATCACTTTTATTTATAAACTGTCAACATGTTTCATGAACGATGTTCACATCATCAGGATCAAATGTTTACTTATATCCATTTATATTAATTTGATCCTGATGATGTGAACATCGTTCATGAAACATGTTGATTGTATATAAATAAAAGTGATGTGAAGAAAGTCATTTGTCTTTTCATTAATTAATTAATAATAAATAAATAAAATAATGGATGATATATTATTAATGCAGATTATATTGATGCGTAGATTTTTCAACTGGGTGTCAGGTACGGGTACCGCCGCCTCGAGAACCAATTATTGAATAACCAACACCTGTGCCATAGATCACCTCAAGTGGTTTGCTACGTTTCCTAACTTAGCAGAGATGCTCGGGTTCGTGGGGTGAAGTTCGTTCATGACTTTGCGGCTGATGCATCTGCATCTGCCATTGACGTATGATGATCTGATCGAAGGCATCTGCCCATCACTGCGTGGCGGGCACAAAACCTATACCGATTCAGTCTCGGTAACGACAATTTACATTTTAAATATACCTCTATATTGGTTATTTTTTATCACATTGCAAAAACAAAAATTTATCAAAAATCTAGATAAAATAATCTTTCTGATGTGTATATTAGAAATTAATAATTTTATTTCTAAATATTTAAATTTTAATATTATTCCCATATATTGTAAATACACCTCTATATTGATAATTTTTTATCACTTTGCAAAAACAAAAATTGTTCTAAAATTTAGATAAAATAATCTTTCCAATGTGTATATTAGAAATTAATAATTTTATTTCTAAATATTTAAATTTTGATATTAAAAATTTAAAGCGACTGAAACGCGGTAGGGATTGTAAATACGCGGGCCGGACACTGCGACACTGACCCAAAGATTCGTACCCACCCGTCATACCGAGTTTCTTCTCATACGGGTTTTTAAATCTGATTGGTATGACAAATGTGGCTTTTGGTTATATTTGGTCAAATGTGAGTCTATGTTTGACAAACATTGATCTAATATAGTCAAATCAGATAAAATATTGATTTATATTTGATTAAATTATTACAGGTTATAGTGGGTACCTGCTTCGTAAATCCGTGGAATTTTAGTGGTTAGGTAGAATATCAGTAGGTGCATGTAATAGTATGCATGGTAATATTATGTGTCTTGTTGGGAGCCATTTTTATTTGTTTGTTTTTTTTTTCAGTTCATATTATCTGTAATATTAATATTGATTGAATAAACAATGGCTAACATCGCTTCCTTGGACTATAAAATTAAGAATGAAGGAATTATATTGTAAAAATCGCTTGGTGCCACGGCAAAAACAATCGCTACGGGAAATTCGATCTGACATACTTATCGAGAACAATGCCTATACTCCTACTCGGAACGGTTTCCACTCCTTTCAGTGAAATCTTTGGCCATTAGAGATTATTCTATACCCCTTCGAGACTAATAAAAGGCTCTCCATCTGAGTATTCCCGTAAACGGAACGGGCAGTACGTGATCACGCGATATGGGCCCGAATCCAAATCGTGATTGCACTTATCCAATTCCCAGTGATATACTATTATCGTCATTTGGGAAGTGGGAGAGCGCTGTTGTTAATATTTCCGGTACATTTCACACTCTACAAATGCCTGTTCATTTTTGTGTTTTATTGCATATTGCCTAGAAATGTTTTCCATATTTCTATTTTTATTCTTACACTGGCTGGTTCCCACCCACCCTCTCCCCTCTACCGCTCCCCCATCCCGCAAACCACCCTCCCGCCTTTCATATATTCCCAGTACGTTCAGTTTTCAAACAGCTCGCGTTCCACCTATTACAATTTTTTTATTCAAATTTTCATTATTCGTTTATTACAAATAATCATTTTTGTATATTATAAGAACAATCAATCAAATTTGGTTCCTAACATAGGTACCTATTTAAAATATCTAAAATTTAAAAAATACATAGACAATTCTTTTAATTAAAAAAACAGCTGCCTGCTAAATTCAATTTCATCAAGCGCGCGAACTCTCAAAAAATGACGCAGTTAAAACAGTCGTTAAGTTTTCTGAAATTATTCAATTTTCTGCGTAATTTTCTTAATTTTTCTTTCAGTAAGAATCTTCTACAAGGTTTTAAAAAACTTAAAAAAAAGATTAATGAAATAGGTATAGTAGTTCTGAAGTTATGGCGTGACCAAGGGAAACAGGGATTCATTTTTAAATATATAAATTAGCTCCACGCAAGAGGCCCCGAGGAAAACATATCCCTAGGGGTCTAAGTCATCTTTGGGGAACTAGGTGGCGGGTATTTATTAGGAAAGAAAATCTTGAAAGTTCTGGGAAGGAAAAAAAAATTGGGGGTGAATAGGAGTCTGGCGGTCAATGTTCAATGTGTTCAGGAGTAATGAACGTACGGATCCATCTCTCTCACTACCGTGCAAGGCGATGTATCAAGAGAGTCCAGCTGGAGAGGTCTAGGTTAGGTCTCCCCCAACAAGTCCCTTCTGATCTGGCCCTCCACGTAGTAGGTGGCAAAAGCAATTGCCGTCAAGACTTAGACAAACCATACCCAATGAACCCGGGCGCCTCTGCTCAAGTCAGCAAACGTGGCGAACCACTTGGTTATCCAATAAACTGTTCCCAAATTGAAATTTAAATAAAAAGTAAAACATACAACCGTTATTATACTAAACGAACTAAATACGACCTTGCAGAGCAAAACAGAGCAGATGAATTGCCACCCAAATTTTGGCACACATTCCGTGCTTCGTTTGCGTTCATATATACATCACGTACATCTAGTCCAGAGTGTTAATCTAATGCAAATGTCTGTTTCTCTCCTTACATGACGTTTCATTTCTACTTACAAAATACTTCACTTTGGGATACCAAAGTATCGATAGGCATAGGGCGATTTCAAATCTTGTTAGGTATTTTTTGTATATAATTCTTTATACCTACAATAAAAAAACCACAATAACTAATTACCACCAAACCATTCCTATGGATGTATAGATAGAGGAATATAGATAGGACAGCCACAAATCTTACTTCACACCCCGTGCTTCATTTTTTTATCATAAATCGTCTTAAAAAAATACTTTTTTTTATATGAATACATCACAAGAGTCTCAGCTGCTCCCGTCTGGAGCGAGTGAGACTGTGGCATCCCCAACTGGGGTATATTATGAAACTGAAGGTAGTTAGGAGGGGAAGAAGGTTCAAGCCATTTTAAGCTACGTTTCAATTCTAAATAGTGGTCTTACACCAGGACGATACTGAGAGTGTTTTCCACCCTGGAATACTGTATAATGTTTCAAATTTTGACATGACTCGATTTAACTTATCTGAAATCACTTGATCATACGAGGATATACTTCTTCTATTCATAATATTCTCCTGAAGCTTCTCTCTCCATCCATCCGCTCTACATATTCAAACAACGAAAAAATCTCTTCAACATTTTTATTACGCTTATTTCAGTCTTCAATTTTTTCGGGTTACCTCATTTTTATCAGACGCGCCTCCCTCCGGTTAGCATTTTATGTAGTGTTAGAAGTGTTGTTTGAAGGGTTGAGGGGTTGGTGGAAAATGTTTGTCCTGGTGCTCCGTCTTCTCATGAGACGAGGCAGTATCAATACTTTACCATAAAAGGGGTAGACAGGCTCCTGAGGATCACGGTACTTCTAGGCCGCGATCCGGTGTTCAGAAATTATAATGGATGATGATTGATAACACTTGCTCATGTTCGAGAGATTAACATTTATTGAGATTAATATTTACAAAATTTAGTGTTCGCACATGAAATCGGCGGAGAGGTACAAAACGCGGGTGGCCGGCCGGATCGAGAACTAGAAACGGAATAATTGCTCGGTCATCGTCGGAGCAATCCAGAGATGTTTTCTTGCGTGGTGGGGATACCATACGCATAAATAAATCAATGTAATGCCCGTAGTAGCAACAAAATATGACACCAATAATTCTCGTTATAATTATCTAAATTGTAATTTACATTTCTCAACTCTTTGATAAAGACTCAAAAATTATATACAGAGATAAATATTTCATCTTTGATCATAATTACAAATATTGAATTTGGTTATAAAATTAATTTGAATTCCTTTGGTGGTTATGACAGCAATGTGGCATTTTTAAAGAGCATCCGACTGAGATAACCTTCATCCTAGAAATTTCTCAGTAGACGCTTACATAAATATTAAGATATTATCCTGAAGATAGAACCGTCTTGTCTTCGGTTGAATTAGTTCTCAGTACTCAGTGATAATAATGTTCCTATGAGAAACTTGTTATGTTAACAACTATGTTTATCTATTAATAATAATTGAAAACTAAAGTCGATCATGGATAGAGGTTAGCAATTCTCTAAATTAAAATCAATCGATAATAATACGAGTATGGCTAGGAGAAAGATAAACGGTTTAAAAGTTTCAAGTATCTGGAATATGTTTTTAAGACAGAGAAAAACAATATCCTTAGAGCAAGTTTCGTCGAGTCGTTTTCACGTTAGCAGCGCTCAGATTTTCAAACGAAATACTCGTCATTGCGTTTTGCACGTCTTTCTGTAATTGAGAAATATCAATCGTACAATATTTCAAAGTCGTATTATTTTTTTCTGGCATCCTAGGTATTGCAGCGCTTCGGAATAATTCATGGAGGATCTAGTATCACTCTGGTGAAATACCACCATTCAGAAAAGATGCGGTGCTTGAAATGGCTGAAGCCGCGTTTGTATGATTTTTTTTATTTGTTTGAGGCTTCAGAGCTTCATTTACAATTTTTTTTATTAATATCGGCAATTTTAAGGGATACATCGTTTTTTTTTAAATAATCTTCGTGTTTTTTGTTGATTGCTTCTTCATCTTTATTTCATTATTTCATAGTATAAAATGAAGTCGCTCAAAATGTATGTGCGCGTTAATCTTTTAAACTACGCAACGGATTTTCATACGGTTTTCACGAATAGATAGAGTAATTGAAGAGGAATGTTTATATGTATAATACATGTAAATTGTATTAGAGAAAAGCCGAGATATTCAAAGAAAACATATTTTTGTGCGATTTAAAACGGCTGGCGGGCCGTACTATAATCAATTTTGAAATTCGTTCTACGAAAGAAATTGAAAAATAGATGTCCTAGAGTAAGTAGGTATTTGATTTGAATTATTTTATTTGATGAAGTCGCTCAAAATGTATGTGCGCATATATCTTTTAAACTACGCAACGGATACTCATGCGGTTTTCACCAATAGATAGAGTGATTCAAGGTTTATATGTACATAAAAACGTGCTTATTATAGTCGAGAAAAGTCGAGAAATTCAAATATTCAATTCAGGCAGCGGGCAGCGGGCAGCTGGCAAGCGGGTGGTGTGGATTTGATAAAGGTTGGGTAATGGCATTGTGTTTCGTTAGCCACAGCAACGTGTGGCCGGGTCTGCTAGTTGAATATAAAACGCAGAGGTGTTATATAATTTTATTGTAAATATTTGAACTTGCCCACAGGTTCCAAATTTATTCCAAAGGCAGATGTAATTCTGTTTGCAATTTCTCGCGACGATTCGTTAGCTGATACTTTAAATCCTGTAACCTCTCCACTTTTACATTTTTCTTTGTTCAGATTCGGATATTTTAATTTTTAAGGCTACAATCTTTTATCTTTATTTTCCGAGCTTTTTATATTTTGTTGGTGTTGTTTTTTATTGGTGTCATCGTATCGGAAGCTGGCTTAATCTGAACCGCTAATAATTATTATAAACATAATTATTCAAACCAGAAATGCCTTCCACGTAGATTTTAATAAAAAGACAATGGAGCACTGACTGGATCTCAGTAGCTTTTGGTTGTAGCCCATTTGACATGCGCTCATGCAGTGGAAGACTGCCTGATATCAAATTCAATTGATCCATTTTATTTGATTGAAATGAAAATTTCATAACGTTGAAAAAAAAGAATTCAGACTTTTGGATCATGAAACACGCCCACATCGCACTGGGCTGGGTATTTTCCAACGTTCCTCTTTCACATCTCGTCCCTTCCAATCTCCTTTAACCATTGATATGCTTGGTGTAACCCTAAGTGACCAGCTCAAGTATGGGGGATCCATCGAAGCCGGAGTAAAGTTAGCCTCCCAAAAACTGGGCGTACTGTGTACAGGGCCCGCAGATACTTTAATGGTACACAACTGCTAACCCTGTACAAATCACAAGTGCGCCCCACGGTTAAATATGGCAGCCACCTCTGGTCTGGAGCTCCAAAATACCTGAAAAATACCCTCGACTCTGTGCAGAAACGGGCGGTCCGTTTGATAGATTCTCACATCTTAACAGACGGATTGCAATCTTTAGAGCACAGGAGTCGGGTGGGAATGCTATCCTTGTTCTACCGGTAATACAATGGAAGATGCTCTGAGGAACTAGCATCATTGATCCCTTCGGCAGCGGTGCATAGTCGGGAAACACGCCAAACGCGTGCCCAACATTTGTACACAGTTGACATTTGTCACATGAGAACGGGTCGTTTCTTCGACTCATTCTTGTGTTCAACAGCTCGGCTGTGGAATGATTTGCCGGCCTCTGTGTTTCCTCCTTCCTACAACATGGGTCTCTCCAAGACCAATGTTCATTGCTTCCTCTCATCAATAAGACCCTCCACACAGCATCCCAGATGACATAGGCCCTGAGGGAAATTATTTTCCTAGTTAATGTAAAAAAAAAACCTTTCAAAAACATCAAACAAGGATGGCGTAGATCCGGTATATATGTTAAAAGTGTCATCTTTCATTAGAACCCTTCGCCGGTCATATTCTTACTGCCATGACTGCTTGGCTTCAGTCCCCGTTGGTCTTAAGGAGACAAAAGACCGTATATCAACTCAATTGAAAGAATTCTTACTTGTATGACGACATCCGTGGTAAGCTCATTGGCTCCATGCCAAGATATCGTAAATTTATATCCGAGCGATGATAAATTAATTTTTAATTAATTGTGATGGTTTTAGAGAATTTTTAATAATTTTTTGAAAGTAAGATACTTACCAGAGAGATTCTTCATCTTTATCATTTTGATTCATAGCCTTGCGAAATGTTTTCAGTTTTGTTTAATTCAATCGGGTCATTGTGACCTCACTCTTTTTCTTTCCATCACTGGTGTCCATAGGCCTAGCGATTTTCATTAAAAAAATTGCGATGTCATAGTATCGTTGACTCCGGCCAGGAGGGATTCTTGTATGATTCTCGTAAAAAAATGAGAAAAAAATATCATCAAACATCCTCATTTTGGTTGTGGATCTGTCCGTGGGTGATTGTAACTTATAATTCAATGAACTCGGATTTGTTTAGAATAACTCAATTTCAAACATTGAAGAAGGAGTTAGTTCCTAGGGAGACAGGCATAGCACACTAATTGTAATAGAATTAATAAAGAAAAAAAAAACGAACTGATCGCACCAAGAATTCTCACAAACGATACAGTAGCTAACCAGTTATAATATAATGTTAAAAATTATTTTAATCGTCATTTTAAAAATTGAACCTCGCGTTTTTTTTACATTAACTCCACACAGGAGGTCCTGAGGAAAATAATTTCCCTTAGGGCCTGTGTCATCTGGGATGCTGTGTGGAGGGTCTTTTTGTGGAGAGGAAGGAATGAACATTGGTTTTGAAGAGACCCATGTTGTAGGAAGGAGGAAACACAGAGGCTGCCAAATCATTCCGCAGCCGAGCTGTTAAACACAAGACCGAGTCGAAGAAACGACCCGTTCTCATATGACAAATGTCAACCGTGTACAAATATTGGGCACTCATTTGGCGTGTTTCTCGACTATGCACCGGTGCCGAAGGGATCAATGACGTGAGTTCCTCGGAGCATCTTTCATTGTAATACCGGTAGAACAAGGATAGCATTCCCACCCGACGTCTGTGCTCTAAAGATTGCAATGCGTTTGTTAAGATGGGAAAATCTATTAAACGGACCGCCCGTTTCTGCACAGAGTCATTTCTGCGTATATAAATTCAGACATAATTTGATAACTAACGTATAAATACGTGTGTCTTCTGTATGGAGCTAATGTATAGGTATGTATATAAATATTTGATGTCTAATGCCGAAGCCGCATTTTTGCCAGTTTTAAAAAAAAATATTCCTAAAATTTTCATTTTAGACGGAGCACACCCAGCCATTTATTTTTATTGCACATTATTGTGTATAAACTATATTTCTTCAAGTCGCTTAGAAATAATATAAATCGAATTGTGATTCAAAACCCGACCGACGATATATAAAAAATGAGTATTCAAACTACGTGAGTGACAAGGCAAATCGCCAAAAATCTTCTGGTAAAGTAAGTAGATTTCGGTATTTATAAGATGTCTCTAGTTTTTAAAGGGATCTGACTATTCTTACCACGGTAACAACAAGCAATGTGCAATATAATATGTGCATGGTTAATTCCATATTATCATTGAGTTTCACATTTTCATGTGAAATTAACGAGACTTTCGCAGTTCACGTTAATGAGACTTCAGCAGTTCTGCTGTCACATTATTTTACGTACGACAGAGTTATTTCTCTTCCGAGAATAATAAAGCCGTGACGAAAGCCCGCTCGGGAAATCCATCAAAACCTTTACAGCGGTTAACTTTAGTTTCACTTGAGTTTCTGCTTAAAACATGATTGAATACGGAACCTAATCACTTACGTTAGTAGTAAGCTTCGTGATTAAATCTATTACTTAACCACACCTTATCCGAAGCCTTAATGGACTCTCCATTATAAGTAATAAATGTAATATCTGACTTTTGTAATATGGCCTTTATCCAGAGTGGAAATTTTTCTCCATATCGCGAAATAATAAAAATATTTATATTAAAAAAAACTGTTATCTCTTATGACAGGTGATAATAAAGAGAGACCGGGCAACCACGCCGAGGTATCAACTTTTTTTTATATATTTTATCTTGATTTTTTCTTTGAGAGGGCTTTCATATACATACATAATGCATAACAGTATTTTTGAATGATTACAATGAAGAAAAATTAACATTTTTAGAGTTCACTAAATATAGGTAACATAAAATATAAAAAACTTACAAAAAATGGATAATCTGCCATTAATCTCCATATCAACGATGATATTGATAAAATAAAATTGTTGTTACCAATAATTTATAGTTACTGTTACGATGCACAAATACGCCCCTGCAAATTACTCGGCCCCTCCTCCCAAGTTGTAACGCACGCCACTGCGCAAACTACTGTTTCGCTCAAACCGAAGCCAAGAACTTCTTCCAAGCTTCGAACCCAAGCCACCGTCGGCAGCCAGCCGCCAACCGCCACTCTCCTGCAGCTCCCGGTCTAGTGCGCACGTATAATGTGGGACCATTCCGCGTCCATTCTGGAAAGTTCCACGCGGGAACAATGGAACTTGTTTAACCTAGTGATACACGAGGACACCAAGAATGGCCGAATTCTTTCCCGACACTGAAGATACAAGAGTCCAGACACTCACTGTGAGTACCCAAGCCGTTATATCCCCCCATATTTGCGTGTGTTCGATGTAAATTCACCGCGGAGATAAATAACCCCTTCCCGAGAGAGATTGTAGGGACAGATTCCTCCATTTTAGACAGAACTGTTGTTGCTACCCTGTACTACTCTGTATGCATTATTGTAATATTGTGTTTATGCAAGTGTTTTACCCAATATAACTGTTGTTTACCCTGGCTACTGGTTTCACTGCCTTCCCCCAGCCCGTAGAAATTTGAGCTATATTTCAGGGAAGCCACACCAACGCCTCACAGATCCTACCACCCTGGTGGTGAGGGCCTCTCCCGCTTTGCTGACCATCCTGAGCTAGTCTGTCGGCAGAATGTAGGGACCCCCAGGTAGGTCCGCTAACATTACACTGCGGAAATAGTTAGCACATACGGCATTCGAAGTTTGCCTAATTCAAATTATTGTGAAATACATCCACATCAATTAAATATTTGTTACCAAGACTATGTAAAAGTTGTATTGAGGGATGCAAACTATAGTTATAGAGTGAGATGTATTGTATATAGTAAAGATATAAGTGAAGTTGAAGTATAGGTACAGTGTGAATTGCCTAATTTAAAAATAAAGTATAAGTACACGTACATTTATTAAATCCACGAGTTCACAAGTCGAATTTAGGGTTGAAAAATTTAATAAAAAGGTTAGGTTGTTCTCTAAGGCTGGAATATTTAAAATATTCATCAACGACAGGTAATTTATGTGCTCTGAAGGGAAGTTACGTTTAAAATTTGCGAAGCATATACATTTTCTTTGAATTCTTTCTACGATTTGATACTCTTACACCTTTGAAATTACTGTATAACCTCGTAGACTGCCCTCAATGTTACAATGTTAAGGGAACGTACCCATACTACGTGACACGTTTAGGGGGGGGGTGTCTTCAAAATGTCACGCTTGGTACAAATTAGGGGCGGGTTGCTTAGGTTTTTGGTCACCGGGGGGGGGGGGGGGGAGGTTAAAAATTGCAAAAAGTTGGTCACGTAGTATGGGTACGTTCCCTAAGTGTTATAAATATCATTGACCCTGTTAAATCCACCCGACTCCACCATCGTTTTCATTGTTTTCATAGCATTAACTATTCATATCATTCTCCGCTTGGGCGATTTCACGGAATAGGTCACTTGCATCACATTTAAAAAAAAAATTCCGGTTCAGGCAAATATTCTAAGACATTCTGCATTTTTTTAATCGTATTTTTGAAACCTTGATGATTTTTTGAAAATTTCAATCCGAAAAATCAGATCATTTTTTATAAATTGGAAAGAGAGAACATAATTTTATGGGTACGAAAAAACGATAATTACATAGCCGAAAATCATTTAAAAAAAGAGTTTTCCACAAGAAAAGGCACAGGAGAATAACGAGTCATACCAAAAATATTACATCTGATAAATATTTTTATCCTTGATCCATCTTATTGATCATAAATCATTATAATGTTCAACATCTATATTACTAAATCCAATGTAATATACTTGTAAATTATAATAATAATAAGAATATTATAAAATTTGATTTTGTTAAAATCAGCAGCACTACCATTATATCTCTTAAACACGTACAGACAGTGTAAAATGTACGGGGTTCTCTTCATAACATCTGTCAAAAAGCAAACCAAATGATAAGTTCGCAGAGAACAAACGATAAATCTAGTGAACGTTAAATGTCAAATTCAAAAATTCGCCTGAAATCAAAGTGTTTCCATATAAAAAAAAATCATTGTGGAATTTTACAAAATTAATAGGAACATTTTCGGAGATGGGACATTTTCATGTAGTGACGTCACGGGCCAAAATAATGGATTTATTTATTTAAAAATAAAAATAAATGTACGTTTCTAAAAATTTTTACTTACATTTTCGAAATCTTAGTAAAAAAATCTATCCACAAGATTTTTTCCAAGTCGTTATGAAATTCTAAGAATGTAAGGCTGATGTAAGAATGTAAGGCTGATATAAGCATAATGAGTAAGATTAAGAAAGGGACCCTCAGATGGTTTTGGCATGTAGAACGAATGAACGAAGAAAGTAGTGTAAGAAGAATATACGACGCGAATGTGAATGGTAGAAGAAGTCGGGGACGCCCGAGGAAGACGTGGCACGATCAAGTGAATCAAATACTTGAGTCGGGCCATGTCAAAAGTCAGAACAATAGAAGAGAATGTATGAGACGATGTATGAATGTGAGTGAGGCAAAGAGTGTGTGCCAAGACCGAGTTGTTTGGCGGTCCGTCCTCTCTGCCTACCCCTGCGGGGAAACGGCGTGATGGTTAGTTAGTTAGTTAGTTAGTTAGTTAGTTAGTTATGAAATTCATGCAAGTGGCCAATTGCCAATAAAGATTTTCGATATTTTCAAAATCTCTCCGTCCTGCCTCAAAGCAAAAATAATTATGTAGTTGTGAATATAACTGATATGTACCGCTTTCAAATACTTTGTCTCTGTCTAAATATGTTCTTTCTCCCTCTGTCACTCATTATATATACCTGATCACTCTGTCTTAATATTTAGTTATTATTATATCCTGAAGAAGCTAGGCTATAGCGAAACCGGTTGATATATAAAATAATAAATTCGTGGTTAAATACAAAGTGTTTGTTTTATTTTTATGATATGTTTATGTATTACGTTTGTATTTTTTTTTTACATTAACTCCATACAGGAGGCCCTGAGGAAAATAATTTCCCTCAGGGCCTATGTCATTTGGGATGCTGTGTGGAGGGTCTTTTTGAGGAGAGGAAGGAATGAACATTGGTCTTGAAGAGACCCATGTTGTAGGAAGGAGGAAACACAGAGGCCGGCAGATCATTCCACAGCCGAGCTGTTGAACACAAGAACGAGTCGAAGAAACGACCCGTTCTCATGTGACAAATGTCAACCGTGTACAAATGTTGGGCACGCGTTTGGCGTGTTTCCCGACTATGCACAGGTGCCGAAGGGATCAATGATGCTAGTTCCTCGGAGCATCTTCCATTGTAATACCGGTAGAACAAGGATAGCATTCCCACCCGACGCCTGTGCTCTAAAGATTGCAATCCGTCTGTTAAGATGGGAGAATCTATCAAACGGACCGCCCGTTTCTGCACAGAGTTGAGGGTATTTTTCAGGTATTTTGGAGCTCCAGACCAGAGATGGCTGCCAAATTCAACCGTGGGGCGTACTTGTGATTTGTACAAGGTTAGCAGTTGTGTACTATTAAAGTATCTGCGGGCCCTGTACAGTACGCCCAGTTTTTGGGAGGCTAACTTTACTCTGGCTTCGATGGAGCCCCCATACCTGAGCTGGTCACTTAGGGTTACACCAAGCATATCAATGGAGGGCCTGTTCGGAAGATTGCTTCCGTTGAAAGAGACTAGATTTTCATTTCGATCCATTTTAGACGTAATCAGACAAGATTGGGTCTTTGGAACATTAAATTCAACGAGATTATTTTTACACCAAGAGAAAACACTCTCGAGGTAACCGTCCATTCTTTGCTTCAAAGCCCTACGAGCTGTTGGAGTTTGTGAGCCCTTTGGGCGCTTGTCAAACAAAAAGCTATCATGAACTGTACTGTCATCCGCATAACAGTGAATTGGTGCACATGACAAAAGGTCGTTGATGTGCAACAAAAACAAAGTCGGAGACAGAACCGATCCCTGCGGGACGCCAGCATTTATCGAGTGTAAGGAAGGGGTGAAACCATCGACTACCGTCTGAATCGACCTCTCCCTCAAGAAGTCGGCAATCCACGTACACAAGGATGCGGGAAGTCCGTAAGAATGCAGTTTGTTGACAAGTCCTCGGTGTCAAACCCGGTAAAAGGCCTTGGAGATGTCCAGTGCAACCGTTTGGGTCTCACCGAAACGTTCCAGGCATCGCCCCCAAACATGCGTCACATACGCGAGAAGATCAACGCACGAACGGTTCCGCCGGAATCCGTATTGACGGTCGTTAATAATTTTGTTCTTCTCGAGGTATGAGAGCAGTTTGTCGTTGATCACACGTTCCATCACCTTAGACAGAACTGATGTGATCGCTATGGGGCGGTAGTTGGCCGGGTTGGAGCGGTCACCCTTCTTTGGAATAGGATGGATAACCGCTTTTTTCCAACCAGAGGGCACAGAGCCAGTCTTCAGGGACATTTTAAAAAACTTCGTCAAAATTGGAGCTATTTCTGCAGCACACCTCTGCAGTACCAGGGCAGGTATTCCGTCATAATATGATAAGAATTTATTATACTGATATGTTTTTATGTATAATGTTTGAAAACGTTCGAAATATATTACTTATATATTATGTCAAAATTCGCATGTTATGGAAGGGTGACCAAAGTAAGGAATTATATTCATATTACTGCTAACTAGGGATGTCAATAATGGACAATATGGATAAGATTTGTAAAGATTCAAGCATTTAATTGTTCTTAAAATAAGTCCTAGTGTTTCCGTACTAACAATTTCTTGAAGGTGGGCCGTGAAATAAAGTGTGTCATCCTTTATTATGCCAAGATCTCGATACCTACAGTTATCTAGCTTTCATGCGAGACTTTACTGCACGTTCATTACAAAAGCCAAAGAGATTTAAATAAAGTAGAGTAGATTTTCTGTTCGGTTCATTATGGGGACGGCCTCAAACGCCCCGCAAGCAATTTTCCAACTCGGACCAACTTGTCTTCCCTTCCAGCAGATGTCAGCAGAGAGCAGTTTGCATTTCATAATTGCTTTGTGAAACCTCGTTTCTCTGGGGAATTGCGGTTTTCCTATCTTCCTTAGACAAATGCATTATCCTAAGAATATTAATATCCCCAGTCAAGTTTAAAGTTGACGAAAATTCTAACCGTCAAAAGTATTATTATGTATTTATTTATTTATGTACTACATGTTAGATAACTATGACATTTACGTAGAGTAGATACATTAAATCACCATACTGGGCAGTTGCCTGTTTCATGGTAACCAATGAATTAAACTTACTTTGTAAGAAGTCTAGTGACGCTGAAAATTGGAAAAATTATTAAAAAAATTAGAAAATAGAAAGGAGAAAAAGAAGTGCATAAGCATTACATTTTAACAATGTAGATAACTTTTTTTCCTTTTTTTAATATGTGGGAATGCTAGCACACATGTTGATATTTTTTTTTTTTTTTTACATGAGCTTCACACAGGAGGCCCTGAGGAACATAATTTCCCTCAGGGCCTTTGTCATCATTATGCTCACCTATGATGCTGTGTGGAGGGTTTTTTTAAGGAAAGGAAGGAGAGGAGAGTTCTGGGAAGGAAAAGGGTTGGTCAAAAAGGAAAGGGAACTGGTCATCCGCCTCCAAGACAAACCTTACCCCATGAACCCGGGCACCCCTGCTAAATCACCAAACGTAGCGAACCACTTGGGGTGACCTATGGCAGAGGTGTTGGTTATCCAATAAAGGTTCCCGGGGCGGCGGTACCTATTCCCGCCTCCCAAATTAAGTGCACACATCTATACAGACATAAAAATACATATACATACCTACCCATTTACGCACTTACGTACATGAATACATACAATATATACATGCATGTACATTGGGTGACGAATTTACATATATACCCCGGGTTCTTAGGGTAAGATTTGTCTGGATCTTGGCGATGGATGCATTTGCCCACCAGCTGCATGGTAGGCCGAATCAGGAGAGAATGTTTGGGGGAGTCCTTTTGACTTCTACAGCCGTACTCTCTCAGAACATCGCCTTGCAGCGCGCTTGGAGTGTTGGATTCTTACGTCCGTCACTCCTGGACACATCCTTTCCGGCATCCCCTTCCCCTCACGCATTCCCATTCCGCCTTCTCCGCATTCCCTCTCCCCACTCCCCTCCCCCCTGCCACCTCCCGAGTTCCCCTCGCCACTCCCGCATTCCATACATTCATTCCCGGTACATTCAGTTTTCAAACAGCTCGCGTGCTATCTATTGCAATTTTTATACAAATTTCATTATGCCAGAGCTCACTACTTCTTTTATGCAAACCTTGTCCTGATAATAACAAAACACAAAAAAAATAATCCAATTTGATGCAGTCGTTTGGAAGTTATGCGCGTACATACATTTCGGCGATTAATTTTTATTTATATAAATAGAAGATAGATATATAGATAGATTTATATAGATAGACTAATAAATTAATTAAAATAAAATATTTTTCCTATAACCTACTTTATTTTTAAAATTAATAGTTCATTGAACAAACAACAACAATAATTAGTTTTTTATATTTTTGAAAATTAACTTACGATAATTATTTTAATGCTTCGATAACTTCAGCAAATATAAAACCATGTTCCGCATAAAATTTACATCTTATATTCGCAGAAATGGTAACTAATTCTTTTGGTATATTTTTGGTTTCTCCTTTAAAATATTCATTTGAGGTATAAGGTACCAGTCGGTCAAGTTATATTCCCCAAACCCAGCTCATTCTTATATTCTTATTAAAATGTCAAAGTTAAATTCATCTTCGAGCTCATTTAGTTCGTTTGTACGTCGACCTCGGTTTTCGGAATGGAAAAAAAATATTGGACTTGTGACTTGAAAAAACTTCAAGTTCTCAGTACTACAATTTTAAATTAAAATGTAAATTATTCACGATGAAAAGTGTTCAGAACATCAATTTATTAGTTCGGGATTAGAGTGAATTCTTTCTCGTGATTTTTTGTCAAAGCTGTTATTTTATACCTTCAGGAGTTGATGGAATTTCTTTTCAAAATAGAATAAAAGAATCTTTAAAAAACTCTTTTAGAAATAAAAATTTCAATGATTACAAAATACATGGTGTCCAGTAACTGGTAGTACAAGCGATAAACTGGTGAAACTACATCATATTTGTAATTGATTTTGAAGTACAACATTTTTTGTAATCAAAGAAACCTTTAATTTAAAATTTTGTAATTGAAGAAAGAATTTAATTTGAACTTTTTGGCTTAAGGTACAAGTACACTGCGCCCACGCACGCGAAACACGTAATATTACGTTCCTACGTCGGTATTCACACTGATTCTACGCACTCATTGTGTGGGGACCACGAGACAAATGGTCTCTAGTTATTGCGGGCTTATATATAAGTTCATCAGATTCTAGTTCCCTTACCTCTTTCAGAATCACAAGACATGAAAAAACTTTGAATTACGTCTGCTGAGAAGTGAAACACATAAATATAACCTAAAAATAAAAGTGAACGTCAAAATAAGCGTCTACGCGCCCTGTCTGCAATAACTAGAGACCATTTGTCACGTGATCCCACGCGATGTGTGCGTAGAATCAGAGTGAACGTCGACGTTGGAACGTAATATTGCGTGTACCGCGTGCGAAGGCCCAGTGTGTTGTACCTTTAGGCACAAAGTTTAAGTAAATGCTTTATTTGATTACCAAAAGTATTGTACTACAAAATTGACTACAAATGTGATGTATATTTACCAGTTTCCCGCTTGTCTCAGTAGTTTCTGGACCCCACGTATAAAAATTATAAATTTGGGTGTTCTAATATTAGCGATTCCACCGAAGAGATTAATCATTGGAAGTGTGTTGTGGGCGTAACTGTGTGCCAAAAGTAAGCTCAAATTTCCATAATTCCCTCACTGCTGACTTATGTTAAAATATCGTTATTTAAATTAAAGACTTATGTTAAAATTTCAAACACTGAGTTATGTTAAAATATCGAAATTACCGATAGCCTAGGAGTCTAAAGGTTTTGTGTTAATTGGTGGCATCACATGTGGCTCACGTTTTTTTAAACTTTAAAACGTCTTTTTTCTAATGTATTTTTAAACCATAATTTTATGAACATTCCTACTCGGGAACTGGAGTCAACCACGCTACCAACTGAGTCAACTCGCGAAGAGATAATGCTTGTTATAGAATGTTAACAGAATGCATTTTCATTGACACTGCCAAGTTTTAGCTCGATAGGATGTCGGGAAGTGGGTTAATTTCCACTTCCGAAATTCCACTCCATTCATACATTTTTTCAATCAAGAATACAAAAGTGAAATTCTAATAGATGTATATTTACAACCCACCTCTCTCAGATTACGACAATGCTGTGTATAAAATATGTGTTACGTGCATTCAGTTACACTAAATTAAAGCACAGCAGTGAATACCCATAACTTTCTTTTGAGGTCTGATATAGTAATTCATGGCATGTGTGTTTCGTGTACAATTCGTAAGGCAAATCGTCGTTTAGCACGCAAAATCGTGTGACGTAAAAAACTACGTAGCCAGTAATCTTTGTGTTTAATCATTTTAATGCTTTAACTATGAACGTGTAATATTATTATTACGCAGTACCCAACGCTGCGATGACAATTTTAATGCCCAGGCATTTTGTCATCGCGTAATAATAAATAAAACTTTGTTTCCATCAATTAATTAACCAAAAGCTGCACTGAAAACAATGAACCGATATGTTAATATTGAGTCTGTTCGAAACGCTAATGATTTCGGCATCGAATAATAATGAGTTCTCCAATGGGGTGCGATGGAGTATTGCGTGTTTGTATTTTGTCACGGGTAAAACGTAATTAACCGTTATTTAATAAACAAAATATACAAATAAGTCGACAAACGAAGCAACATATTGTGCAAACAAACTGATTTGTCAACCTGGATTAACAATTATCTCTAATATTATGAAAATATACGAATTCCGGGCTAAATAACCGATTCTTTTTCAATAATGGGTACTTTTTAGAAAGGTATTTACTGACAATCTTAAGAGCGTTTAACCAGCCAGCGGACGAAAATCCACATTTCGTCGAAAGTTGTTCTTACGATCGTGCAGGGCGGTTACAACGAGATAGATTAATTATTCTCCGTACCAGCTTTTTAAAATTATAACTCAATATCGAATATATTTCAATTCAAATTAGCTTTAATTTATACCTTCATCCAAAAATGCTGAGAGGCGTAATGATAAAACTATTAAAATAATGTACTTTTTGTAGTTATTTTTTGATTATAAGTATTTATCATTTTTCAATAATGTCTAAATTTAATAAGAATGTTAAAAAAATCTGAAATATATTAGTTTGTAAGTGCGCAAAATAATACACAAATGGACCAATTTTCGTCAAGAAACACATGTATGTACATATTTTTTAATGATTTTATTGAAACTAAAATTATAATTCTAAAACATACGTTTGCTAGATAATGTATTGATTTATTTTACTGCATGATTATATTATTTAAAATGAGTGTGGTATAATACAAAATCTTTTTTGAAAATTTAACAAATCTGCCAACGACCTATGGAATAACCTTATTATACTAAAAATTAAAAAATTTTCTCAAAATTTATTACATACGAATGCTAGATAAAAGAACAATCTTTCGAAATCCATTTATAATTTTTTGTGGAAAAGAGTCAATACGTCTAAAATCTGATTTGAAAATGACATATTTCTGGTTTTCTCTGGTAATGCCCTCTTAAATACCAGTACATTTTTTAAACACGTTTCCAAAAACATGGTTTTGATGATTTTCTTTTTTAACTGGTATAAACTAGTCTAATTTAAAGTTTTATGAATAAGTGTCGCCAAGGGATTTCACATCAAGTGATCAGTTGGTTGTCAATTTCTTCCCAAATGGTATCCGATGACGTCAGAGCCTAGCCGGAGCATGTAGATTCATCGGTGTTTTAATTATTTTTCTAAATCGAGTTTTCGGTTGTACGGAAAAACATCTTCTTCTTCTTCTTGTGCCCTGTCCTTTAGTTCAGCGGACGTAGGCTATCATGTTGGCTAAACGGACTTTGTTTACTGCGGCCCGGAAGAGCTCTACAGTGGACTTGTCAAACCACTGTCTCAGGTTTTTCAGCCATGATGTTCGCCTTCTTCCAAGGCCCTGTCTTCCGGCAATCTTTACCTGCATTATGAGATGCAAGATCTCGTACTTCTTTGGATGTCTCATAACATGTCCGAGATATTGAAGTTAGTTCGGATTTTATAGTTTTAATAATTAATTTTTCTTTATTTATCCGAACCATAACATTTCATTCGTAACCCTGTCCATCCAGCTTATTTCAAGTACTCTTCTGTAGATCCACATCTCGAATGCCTCAGGTCGCCTAATTAGTTCTTCAGTAAGCGTCCATGCTTCCATTTCATAAAATAATATCGAAAACACATAGCATCTGCAAATTCACATTCGTAATCCAATGTGAATGGGCTGAACATGACTGCAGAACATCTTTTTCATGCGGATAAAGGTTACATGAACTTGCTCAATGCGGCATTTGATTTCAACCGAAGGATCCCATCTTTCATTTAAATTTCAGCCCAAGTATATAATACTCTGTACCTTCTCTAATTTCGTTACAGCCATATAAAGATATATTTTGTTTTATATATAATCAGTTCTAACCCAAAATTCTTACAGGTTTTCACTACTTGATTTAGCAGAAGTTGGAGATCCTCAATGTTACTTGTTAAAAGTACCTTCCGTATAATTTGCATAACTCAGGTTGTTCAGAATCTGAATTGAAGTCCGTTGTTCAACGCAATGTTCTTAGATTTCTCAATTTTATTCCTCCAACTTACTTTTTTCTCTTTTCCTGCTTACGTATCGACATTCACAAATAAATTTGTTGGTTATACAACTTCTGAACAACTATCATAAGATCAAATGTTACAAGGCAACGCGTGTCTTTCTTTTACAACAACGACTAACTGAAATCTCCGGCGTTGCCCAGGCTTTTACATAATAATTCGAAATCTAATTTATACTCGTATACATCTGATATGATTTTAGATTTTCATGACCAAAAGTATTTTTGTTATTTATTTTTGGGGTGTTATGCCGCCACCTCCTCCCTTAGCCAACGTTTCGGACAGCGGTACAGTGTCCATCATCAGGGCAGATGTTTAATTGTTAATGGTGAAAAGTGTGCTTATGTACTTAGAATCGATACCGTGTCGCCAGCTCCACTCTACTACAAGCGGGTATTACAGTATACTTCACAATGGTTTTTTGCATTTAGCTTTGGTGTAGCCGTCAATTACCGGATACCAAGAACTATTGAGCTTAGCTCCATCGTCTCTATTAATATTAATTGAGTTCTATGGGTTTTGGGTCTTCCCAGGATTTCAGGAACAAATCCAAAGTAATGGCCGGTTTCGATTAAGTGCTTGGCGATTGCCGATTTGTCGGGCTGGCTGAGATTACAAGCACTAAAGTGTTCTGATATCCTTTTGGAGATTGTCCGCTTTGTCTGGCCTGCATAAACCTTGTCACATCCGCTCCAGCTGAGTTTATGCACTCCATCTGTTTCCAGAGGAAACTTGGTCTTTGCAGACCTCAGTATTTTGGTTGTGATTCCGAAGACAGTGTTGATGCTTTCTTTCCTTAACAGTCCGGCAATTCTGTCTATCACATTGTGAACATAAGATAGGAAAGCACAGCCTTTCGACTCTTGTTCAATTCTGTCTTCGTTTGGTGCAGATTTGGTTCTTATTATTTGCCTTGTTTGCCTTGCCGGGTAACCGTTACGCTCCAGTGCATCGGTGAGCTTCGTAAGTTCTACTCCGATTTGAGGTTCTTCACATATTCTGGTCGCTCGGGTTACCAATATTTGTATAAGTCCTCTCTTCTGCGCTAGGTGGTGATGCTAATCAGCATGTAGATACCGATTAGTATGCGTTGGTTTCCTATACACCGTGTGTCCTAGGCTACCATCTTCTTTTCGCATCACTTCCACATCTAGAAAAGGCAGGATTTTACGGTTATTTTCCAGCTCCATTGTGAACTTAATCTTGCTGTGAAGTGAATTAAGGTGGTCCAGGAATTCGTTCAGTTTCTCTGTTCCATGAGGCCAAATGGCGAAGACATCATCGTCATAACACCACCATACCTTTGGAACAGCCGAAGCTGTGTCGAGTGCCACTTCTTCAAACTTCTCCATAAAAAAAATAGCTAGAACTGGTGACAATGGACTGCCCATCGCAACTCCTTCCACTTGCTCAAAAAGTTCACCCTGAAATGCAAAATATTCTGTTTTGAGACAGTTTTCAAAAAGTTTGCAAATGTCTTCCTCATATATCTCCCTGAGCATTGTCATGTAGTCTTATAGAGGCACATTCGTAAAAAAAGATACTACGTCAAAACTGACAAGAATATCCCTTCCATTAGTCTCAACCTTCTTAAGTTTACTGATCAGTAACTTCTCCATAAAAAAAATAGCTAGAACTGGCGACAACGGACTGCCCATCGCAACTCCTTCCACTTGCTCAAAAAGTTCACCCTGAAATGCAAAATATCCTGTTTTGAGACGGTTTTCAAAAAGTTTGCAAATGTCTTCCTCATATATCTCCCTGAGCATTGTCATGTAGTCTTCTAGAGGCACATTCGTAAAAAGAGATACTACGTCAAAACTGACAAGAATATCCCTTCCATTAGTCTCAACCTTCTTAAGTTTACTGATCAGATCTGTGGAATCCTTAATCCAAGATTGAGTTTTTCCAGTTTGCATATGCAGTAGTCTCGAGAGGTATTGGGATAGCACTGACAATCGGTCACATTGGGATGTCATTTTTATGTATTTTTGGAAGACCGTAAGGAGGGCAGGAGTTCTGGAGACTTTTACTAAAAGCCCAGATCCTCTTTCCTAATACTGGAAGCTTTAACTAGCTCTCTTGTCTTCAAGTCAATCTTGTTAGTGGCATTGTTTTTATTTTTCTTATAAGTGCCGGCATCGCATATATATCGTATACACCTCTCTCTTGTTTTTTAAGTCAAGTGTGCAGAATTTCATCAGTCTTGGAATAAATCCGTAGATTTGAATAAAAAAAACCACACCCCGCCGGGATGCGCCCGCCCGCTCGCCACGGACACATATTTAGAAAGATAGACAGAGTTCAGGAGGCTAAAATTTTCAATGTTCTTTTTTTGTGTTCACGTGAAACATGCAATGGCATCTTACAATAGAAATCATGTACTTTATAATCAGGCTTAGAAAAGATAACAATGTAAAATCGAAAGAATTGTTAAATATTTTTTTGATGAAGTATTCAAACAAGCCTTCTTATTTCGGTGACCTGACAGTTGATCCCCCGACATTTGACCCCCCCCCCCCCCCCCCAAAACGATATTTAATATAAATTATATTTTTTTTTATTATTTATCAATTTCAAACCTAAAATCGACTAAAAAAATACCTTTAATTATAAGTTGGTATGGATATCACACAAATTTATTTACAGTGTCGTTTTTTTGTGAGGAGTGGGCAGCCGGAGATCTAGAATTTTTAACTAAAGTATAATACTTTATGAATATACTGTCAAAAGTTTGTAATGGTATTGACGATATTTTAAGTTCTACATCCCATT
Organism: Limnephilus marmoratus; assembly: GCA_917880885.1. Classification (NCBI taxonomy): domain Eukaryota; kingdom Metazoa; phylum Arthropoda; class Insecta; order Trichoptera; family Limnephilidae; genus Limnephilus; species Limnephilus marmoratus. The sequence goes on along the minus strand of OU862909.1, from coordinate 57,297,430 downwards.
TAGTGGGTCAGCGCAGAAGCAAATAAAAGGGTCGTGTAAACTTCAAACTCATTAATTTCGAAACTAATTTTTTCGCACGATGTGAGGAAAAAAAACTACGCCTACCGCTTCATCACGTGCAAATAATTACAAAACGTTCGACGCGAGCAATGACAGGGAGACAAATAATAAATTATATAAACTCCTCAGGCCTCGGGCCTATTTCGTAGGAAGTTCATAATATTTCCGCTTCACAATAAAATCCAAATAAATATAACATTTCTGGGGATTTCTAGGATGGAAAAATTATGGTAAGAAGAATGCCGAATGAAAAATTAATATACATTAGACACGTAGACGATTTAAAAAAAATTGTATAAATTAAAAGGAACGACGTAACAATAATTAGAAAAGTAAAATAAAAATGACTGACACTATTGTTACCACGGAACCAAGTGATCTATCAAAGTTTAACAATAATTACTTCAATATAATGCACAAAAATATAAGAAGTATCAGAAAAAATTTTGATGAATTGCAAATTTTAATGAAATATTTAAATATCAATCTACATATACTAATTCTTACTGAGTGTTGGATAAACCAGAAATACTTGAATTTGGAAATAGCTGGATACACAACCTACTCAAGTTTGAATAACATAAAACAAAATGATGGTGTAATTGTATACATAAAAAACGAAATAAAAGCTGAAGTTGAGGAAATTATTGTTGTAAATGCCAATTGTTTAAAAATTAAAATCAGTAAAGAAAAGGCTATATTAGCAGTCTATCGGTCTCCTTCAACAAGAAATATAGACCCATTCCTTAAATCGATAGACGAAGAACTCTGCCTACTGAAAGACACAAAAAACATATTTTTTATTGGAGATGTAACTATAAATATACTAGAAAATGGACATCCCAATAAAATACAATATCTGCAGATGTTAGCCTCCCATGGACTGGAAAGCCTAATAAATGTACCTACTCGAAAAGTGGACGACACACAAAGCTGCATAGACCATATTATGAGCAAAACAAAAGAAATTACTCAAACTGTTGTATTTAACTCGACTATTACTGATCATTATACAACTATGCTTTCAATAAAAATAAACAAACCAAATAAAATTATGGAAAGACCGCTAACAACAGAAAAAACACAAACCAACTGGAATGTCATTAAACAAAATCTACAATGTACCGATTGGAATAAACTACAAAGTATGGACAATACAAATGAAGCATGGAATTATTTCATAGAACTCATACAGCAAAACATTTTATCTAATACTGTAAAAATTGTTAAAAAAATTTCACATAAAAATATACACATCAAACCATGGATCACACAGAATGTTATAAACTGCATAAGAAAAAGAGACGAGTTACACAAGAAGCTAAAAAATAATCCATACGATATACACATGTTAAGATACTACAAAAGATATAGAAACATATGCAAAAAAGTAATTACACATTCAAAAGAAACTTACTATAAGCAAAAAATAGATGATTGTAAACAAAATCCCCGTAAGATGTGGCAAATAATAAATGAAATAACTAGTACTAAATCTACCAACGCCACATCAATTGACGAGCTGAATATAAACAATGTCCCCAGGAAATACGCTGAGAATCCTGACGAAATTCTTGAATATGTCAATAACTTCTTCATAAATATAGGATCTAATTTAGCAAAACAAGCTACGCAATGTGATGGAGCAGTACAAACAAATGAATCTCCTGAGCAAGGAAAAAAGCTCGAGTTTAAACAAATCACAGCTGATGAAATCAAAAATACAATTTCTTCTCTAAAATCAAATGTATCTTCCGGGGAAGACTTAATAACAACAAATGCAATAAAATTTCTCTGTAAAGAACTTATCGTACCTCTAACATATCTAGTAAACATGGCTATAACTGAAAGCGTATTCCCCACAGCTCTCAAAAAAGCTATTGTAATACCAATATATAAACAAGGATGTAAAAGTGACATAAACAACTATCGACCAATAAGCCTACTCAATACATTTTCAAAAATATTGGAGAGAATATTAAAAAAACAACTCCTTTCCTACTTAGAAGAAAATAAAATATTATCAGAAACACAGTACGGATTTAGGGAGAATCTAAGTACTGGTGACGCCATAGAAACTATTACAGATATGATTATAAAAAGTTTAGACAGAGGAGAAAAAACACTGGCAATCTTCATAGACTTACAAAAGGCATTTGATACAATAGATCACAAAATCCTTTTTGCAAAACTTTCAAAAATTGGTATGTCAAATAGAACTCTAAACTTATTAAAAAGCTATATGATGGAGCGTACACAGAGTGTTCAAATTAACAAGAAAAAAAGCAAACCTCTCCTCATCAACCATGGAGTACCGCAAGGAAGCGTACTAGGACCGATATTATTTCTAATATACATAAATGATATCGGTAGCCTAAGAACGAGAGGAAAAATCATAAGCTTTGCTGACGATACAGTAATTGTATTCAACGAAAAAGACTGGAGAAGTACCTACAAAGAAGCGGAACATGGACTTGGTCTACTGCAAAACTGGCTTAAGAGAAATTCCCTTACACTTAATGTCAATAAAACAAAATATCTGACATTTTCTATAACAGCCAGAGGACAGCCAGAGGATGACTTTAATCTCAAATTACATACATGCCAAGAAAACAATCAAAATCAAGGCTTATCATGCCACTGTCCTACCATAGCACACTCCAAAAGTATCAAATATCTTGGTATTGAAATTGATGATAATCTCCGATGGAACGCACACATTGAAGTAATCACAAAAAAACTCACCAGGTACATTTACTTCTTTAGAGCCATCCGTAACATCCTCAACATAAACGACATTAAGAAAGTGTACTACGCTTTATGTCAATCACAAATAGAGTACGGGATAACTGGATGGGGGTCTGCTTTGAGCACTCACACAGAGCGACTCAAAATAGCCCAAAAAGGAGTACTGAAGACAATACTGAAAGTTCCGCTTAGAACTCCGACGGAAGAAATATTTAATAACTTTCAAGTCTTCAATGTACAGAAACTTTATTCAAAAAATATTTTATTTAAACTGAAAAAAAACATATATGTATACTCCACTGCCCAACATAAATACTCAACCAGGTCAGTAAGCAATAACATCCTGGTTACTCCCAGTTTGAACACATCTTTTGGACAGAGAAATAATAAATTCCATGCTATAAAATTATACAATGCTCTACCAGATCAAATCAAAAATATAAAGGAAATGAATATATTTAAAACAAAAGTAAAAATATGGCTGAGAGATCAAAGTGATAATAAAATTACAAACATCATGAAGATGATATAAAGACAATCCATAACCAAATACAAATATTTTAAAAAAACTACAGGCCACCTCAAAACAGGAAATCCTAGTGAGGAGGTCTGTGAAAAAAAAAATGAATCTATACTTATTATATACATCATACATACATGTACAAACCTTGTTATTGAAATTAATAAAAAAAAAAAAAAAAAAAAAAAAAAAAAAAAAAAAAAAAAAAAAAATTTCTGAACGCATCCTAAAACTAAAAATGGTTTTTGGAAGGTGGTGAAACACGCTTTAAAATTTTATAATTAAAAAAAATATAGTTTTTCAAAAATAAAAATAAATTCGAGTGCAGTTTACACGCGGTAGAAGCGAAACTTTACCAAAACAATCTCAACCAATACTTGAAAAGTGAGGTCATAATCAAAGCAACCACTGAGCGCGGACCAGCGTAATTTTCGTTTCATATCTCAACCAATAGGAGCCTTTAAAAGTGACATCATAAAGAAAGCAGTCAATGAGCGCAGTTGATGCGTCGTAGGAGTTTCAATCGTCATTTCCGTTTCATCCGAAATCCAAATCATAGCGGGGCTAAAAAAGTTTCTCTTCAAAAAAATTTGTGTCATGTAAAAATAATTAATAAAAAATTCCCAAAGTGTCGTAATTTTTTAAATTGCGTTGGGAATCTTTGGTTTCATAAAGGTGTTGTTAGGTAGAAGCACTCCCAGCTGTACCCCCTCCCAGCTGTACCCCCGCCTCCCTTCCTCCAAACGGCTTACGGCCGCCCGCTTCGCCCGTCAGTCGAGTACCTACCTCCCTAGCCGAAGCCCGTATCGGCCCGGCGCGCACATTCGCGCCTTCCAGAATACTCGATACGAACTCGATACAAAAACGGGCTGTTTTCGCGGCGCTTCGAGAAGCATGCACGAGGCTCCCACATAGGAGCACTCCCTGTGCCGCCCCCAAGCCCACCATGGCCTACCTGCTAGGCATAGCCCGCCCTGCGGCCTGGCTAGCACATTCCTGGGACCTTTCGACGATGGCCCCGGTACGATCGACCCTCAGAGTCGGCACGAGCTGAGAGAGATTTGGCAGGCCCCCATGTGTAGATAGACAATTAGCTTACCTGTGCATAATTATTAATTGTGGATGTACCCTTGGTTGTGTTTGCGAATCACCAACAATACAAGTAATGTTTACCTCAGACAGCGTTTAATTTCCCTGACGAGGTACGTGCAGTGTTGGCTTATTTTATGTATTCTCACTTGACCCCTCTAGGAACCTACGACCCTGGTGTAGAGAGCTTTCACCAGCTCTGCCGAGCCAAACCTTGAGATAGACTTGGTGCAGAAGGTAGGCACTTCCGCTCGAGGCGCACGACAGTGTATAGTTTAATTATTGTTTGGTTGACTTTTAGACTTGAATATAAAGCATGGTGTTTTCTTTTTTCCAAGACCGTTTGGGTCATATTTCTAACCATGAAAGTAATAATAACGGAGATAATATAGTAGATAATAAGGGGGACAACAATTTCTCTGAGGCCCATATGAGTTGTGCCGAAAAGCGAACAAATTAGGTTAAGGGGTTAAAGGCCATAAACCCTAAAATGTTGAAACAAAGTTGGTTTACCACTAAATTGAACATAGTCTTTATTAAAATATCAAGTTTCTAAACGAAAAAAGTTGTACACGATATACCCACGCAAGTATGAGAAATTATTTATTGTTTTACAATACAGCTCTACGTTGTCTTGCTCATTTTTTTTTCATATGTGTAGTATAATAAGTTAAGGAAATCAGATCGGATAACCTTCATTTTAGTTTATTCTTTGTTTGAAAACACCTATTTATTTGAAACAATGAAAAACATAATTTTCCCAATAATCTTCAATCATTGTCTTTTCCTGACAAGCATAATTCAATTTGATCAAAACAAAGTAAGAAAACTTTTCCTTTCTATTTTGATCAGGCCTCGTGTTTGTTTTAGTATCGCGGAAGTTTTTTAGAATTTTGGCCCAGTGATATTTATGACTACCAGGAAACCGTGATAATAAAAACTTTCTAATGTCAACGAATAAAAACCGCCGATACTCCATTTTGTCGAAGGGGATGATTTATGTGGAGATATTTTAACAGCTGAACAAAAAAGATACCCTGAAACCAGCAAACCGGCTAAAGGGGTAGCCTTGTGTAAATATAGGCGACAATGTTTAATGCATTCAAAGTTCCGAAGTTTACATCCTGACTTCGAATACCTTTTTTTCTGGTTTGATATAAGTAACACGTAAAACGTATACACGTTTTTCGATTTTCACAGCCAAAAGCATTTTCGTTATTTGTTTTTGGGGTGTTATTCCATGTTACCCCACCTCCTTCTTTAGCAAACGTTTCGAACAGCGTTGCGGTATCCATCGTCAGGGCAGATGTGTAATTGTTAGTGGTGAAATGTGTGCTTATGTACTTGGAAGCGATATCGTGTTGCCAGCTCCACTCCACTACGAGCTGGTATTACAGATTACAGTATACCTCGAAATGGTTGTAGATTTCAATTACCTCCGTAATCAGGCGTGCTACAATAGGAACCGGTTCCAAAAAACTGTTCCTCGAATCAACTGTCATTCAGTGATCGCTAGTCACCAGTACAAAGTAGCCGAGACAGGCAATGGCGTAGGAACTGGTTCCAAAATAACCTGTTCTTCGAATCCACTGTCACCTAGTGATCGCTAGTCACCGATATAAAATAACCGTCAGTGGCGTCATATGTAGCACATAACCACGGAAGGATACTGCCAGTTCACTAAATCGTAGTATTTATACTCGCCAGGGGCACGTCCCCATGCGAGCTGCCGACGGAATTGGCGACATCTTTGACGAATTCTAGAATTAGAAACCGAATTACAATGGTTAAAGCAAATGTAGCCAATATAAAGGTATAAAACAAAATGGTTTACTATGAGCTTCTCTAAGTGTTTTTTTTGCGTTTAGCTTTGCTGTAGCCGTCAATTACCGGATACCAAGAACTATTGAGCTCAGGTGTCGTCTCTATTAATACGTAATACGTATGTTGAAAAAAGGTGAACGTATTAAGAAGAAATTAAAATTTCTTTAATGAATAAATTTTGTAGAAATGTTTTTACGTCGAAAATCATATTTTTATTTAATTTAGCGGTACTCGAAGTAATTAATGTTATTTTTAGGGGATATTTCACCATCTTGTTTATGAGATGTATCCATTGCTCAAAAACTCTAAGACGTCCGACTTTACTAATCGGTACTCGAAACAAACGAATAGTCATTATCGGATAAGTTCTACCGATCCCTTTTAAGTACGATGTAAACAGTAGTTTTTAGCTTTACGTACGTACGTAGTACGGATAGCTGGTGAAGCTTATAATCTTTTTTAGCGATTATTGAAGAACTTGTTTTATTCCGAGTTCAGTGTTTGTTTGACTTTGATATGGATTTTACCACAATTGATAATGCAGAAACACATGATGGGTCGCGGGCGTCGATAATGCAAAGTCAAATTGAAAAGAAGCTCGTGAAAAGTTTTTGGAAGTATTAAAAAAAAAGAAGTAAAAAAAAAATTTGTTATGTAGTCCACAACCAAATCAAGGACAAAATCCTTCAAGAATCACCCGGTGTGTTATTTTGATATAAATAAATAATTGAACTTACGAGTACATCATATTATTTTAACAACAGAAATGAAACCAATGACATAACTTTTCTATTGTTATATTTTGTACTGACATATTATAATATTATCCCAACTTTTCCCCGCTACAAGCAATAGATACTACAAGCAATAGATACTAATAGTACAACATTACGTAATAAATTTCATGGTTTTCAGGTTCTTTCGGTGCTTTGCAACTATGTCACACCGGTTCATAAAGGAGTGCTCGGAGGCTATTGGACACCTCCGTTCAGTATACGTTCACTTCCCTCAGGACCTAGCTCCCAAAAGAGCCTGTTTGTTATTTGGCTCAGTTGCCGAGGGTCTTTGAGGAAATCTTGTACACATTTTGCAAATAAGCACCATTTCTGATATCATGCCACAGTAATGCAAACTATAGGTTCCAATCAATATAAACACTATTAAATGAAAGCACAAGTTGACTTCGTTCATAAGAATGATCAGAAAATCGCAAAGTTGTTGCCGGACGGTATTGGTATGGCACTGAATTGAAAATTTTAATGACTGAAAATATTTTCCCTTGTTTCAAGCGAAAAAAGCTGAAGAATACAGCAACGGAAAAGGGGTTTTCTGTATGAATTTGCAAGAGATCTGCGTAGCCATTTTAATTATTAGATACAATTGTCGCACGTGGCCTTTTTTGCATTAGCTCCACAGGAGTCCCTGGGGAAAGAAGAGGAAGTTCTGGGAAGGAAAAATGGTATGATGTGTGGATAGAAACCTAGGAGTTGGTGTGTGCAGGAGTAACGGACGTATGAATTCAATACTCCCACTACCGTGCAATGCGAACCCGGGCACTAATGGTAAGTCACCAAACTTAGCGAACCACTTTGATATCTATGAATGTTTGTATGTAAATAATCATAAGATATATGTTTGCTAAAAGGGAATGAGAATAAACATCAATAATTTATTCTTACAATTTTTAATTGAACTGCTTTTCAGTTCCTATTGGCCTCTTAACCTCATTCCCCTATTTTCTTAATTGTTCTTCAAGTATCTGGAGTCTGGGGATTTAAGCCATAATATACAGACAAACTCAAATTATAAAACACAGGCCATCAAAGAATTCTATCATTCAAGTTTTTTTTAGTAACTTTGGCAAATATTTGTGAGATAATGACAATAATTTTGCCCAAACTATTTTGTTAATTATTGAAATATAAAATAAAACATCGTGAGGGAAGCGGTTTTAAACCCATTAGAATCAATTTTGATTCGTTATTTTAATTTATTTTTCATTTATTGTTTTTTTTGCGAAAATTTTTTTTTCCACAAAAAAATTCCAAAGTTACCCCTTAAATCATTGGAAATTGAACTTATTAATGATCTATATACACTTTATACACCCCCCCATACACACAAGTCTTGCTTAATTATGGGGGTACATCAAATATTCTACTATGTAATTAATTACTGTATAAAATTTATTTGTAATTTATGTACCTTCTATTACTAATAAAAAAAATAAAAATAAAAAAAATATTTTATAAATTAATCAAAGACAACTACTCATACGAAGTGGTCGACCAATTCACCTACCTGGGCTCCAGTCTGACAGAGAACAATGAGGATCCAGCAGAAATCAGAAGGAGAATCACAGCAGCCAACAAACATATTTCTCTTTGCTGCCAGTGTTTAAGTCACGTAGTGTCCACAGAAAAACCAAAATAACCATATATAAGACCATTCTAAATGATTTAGTTGATAGTCCGGTATTGCTAGAATTGATAAGCTTCCGGATTCCACTACGTAATACTAGAAGTCAAGATTTATTTCAGTGTAGAAATTCTGGGACTAACTACCATATGTATTCTTCTTTGCCCAGAATACTTATGGAGGGAAACAATTATACCAAGTCAGTAGACATCTTCAATTTATGTTTAAACAAATATAAAATATTGTTACTGAGACAGTTCAGTTATGTACATTGAATGCTTTGTATTTTCTTATTATTCATATGTAATGTAAAAGCCCCGAAAAAGGGCGTTAATCAATAAATAAATAAATAAATAAATTATTACAACTGTATTGGCATATGGATGTGAGGCGCTGACACTGACGGTAAAGATGGCTGAAATGCTGGATACTTTTGAAAGAAAAGTGCTGAGAAAAATATGTGGACCCGTGAAAGAGGGTGAACAGTGGCACATCCGGCACAATACAGCATTGTATGATATATATAAGGCACCTAGCATCTCAACACATATGAGACTCCTCAAGTTGAGATGGGCTGGGCATGTACAGAGAATGCCGGATACACGCGTCCCAAAAAGAATTTTGACTGGACATCCATGTGGAAAGAGAAAAGTGGGAAGACCCAGACTAAGGTGGGAAGACGAAGTAAGAGGGGATGCAGCACAGCTTCTCCGGTTACCAAATTGGAAGTCAGCCGCTGAGGACAGGAGGAGTTGGAGGCGACTGTTGCAGGAGGCCAAAGCTTGATATGGGCTGTAGCGCCATCGAAGAAGAAGAAGAAAAAGATTTTATAAATTAAACAATAATAAATGAAATAGCTCCCATCCCTACTAAATTTCGGCTTTTATTTAATTTCAATTTTGTTAGGTATTTTGACCTCAAATCTAAGTTTTATACGTAAAGGGCTGGGCAGCCGTTTCTCTTCGCCTCTGAAAACAATGCTGGTCGATGTTCATTTTTTTATTCGGCCATAGTTAATTTTTTAAACTTTCTGATTTATTCAAATCGAATCTGCCGTTTTATTCTCCCAAGGATGAAAAAAATGTTTTTGCTTTTATCTCGGAAACCTGATTTTTTTAAATTACGATTATTTGATTGTTATGATTATTTACCTACGTAACTCAATTTTCAATGAAAATTTCTTTATCATAATTTCCGGAAATTTACTCTAGGCGACAAATTTCTTCTGCTCGTGAAAGTTTCGTTATTAATGTTTTATTGAATAAATTATTTTTAATTAGGTTTCTACAAATTGTTCTCCATTACCGTCAGCCTCCACAATCCCGCTAGAATGATGAATCTACAAACTTAGTTTTGATGGATAAAGTTTACTGGGTTTCTTTAATTTATTTAATCGGATGTTAATTCGCACCAAATCTTGTCAAATATTGCAATTATTATAAATATTGTCACGAACATTTTTATTGTTGAAACAATATCAATAGTCCAAAAATATTAAAGGAAAAAAAAATCTTCCAAAAAAGATTATTTTTGCAAAAATAATTTGGTAATAATTTAGTGTTATTCAGAAGTTAGTTCTTTATTCGTATATGGAGGTATTTATACGAATGATAAGGGATTATATAGGATTTGACTAGTAAGAGGAATATGCGAAACAGGATGAGCAAAGAAGGGACCAAAAGAGACTGGAAGAGAGAAGAATGGACAAAAAGAGCTGGTAGGTAGCTGGAAGATTTAAAAAGAGACAAGAGAAGACAAGACGAGCCAAGACAAGCGAAGACAAGCCAAGAAGGGGCGAGAAGATGAAAGGTGCAAGAAAAGGCAAGAAAATGCGATAAGAGGTAAGAGGATCCAAGAAGGATCTCGAAGATTCAACCAGGCAACTTTTTAACACGTACTGTACGAGCCTATACACCTCGGAGCTGTGGACCAACTTCAAGAAAGCATCACTAAAAAGAATGGAAGTAACAGTACAACAACTCGTATCGAACTTTTTGGGTTATCCTGGTACTGCAGTGCCACCGAATGTTTGAAGAAGGGCGCGTTCGCGGATTCGGAGCACTAATGAAAAAACGGATCACCAACTACAGAACGCGACTAGCCTTAAGCGAAAACAGTCTTGTGATGGCAGCATTCCACTTCTGGTAGGGTCCCATATATAAGCGATGAAGCCACTTCTTAATGACACATATTTAAACGAAAAGTTAACTTTCGCAAATTTTTATGTATACTTTCATATTTCAATATTTTGTATTATTATTTTTTTTTCTTTTACCATGTAAACATTTTTTTTTTCATCTTGCAATATTTTTATTTTTACTTATATGTATAAAATGGAACTGGTGGTATTGCACGACCCTCCCCGAGATCTGGAATAAAGGATATAAAAATTCAAACAAATAAAAATTACATTCGACCTTAAAGAAACAAAAATGGTTGAATAGTGACTAAAGACCTCATTAAATAATTTAGTCCCGTTTATTGTCAAAAATTAAACGCGGATTGCCATTTAGATGAATATTTCAATTCAACATTACCAATTCATTAATATTTTTACGTAATTAATTGGCGTGTGACTTGGAATGTGAATTCGTGAACAAGTCCGCCAGTTTTGCCAGTGATATCGATTAATTATTTATTCCCTGTCAATATCGGTTCGGCTATCAACAGTGAAACCGTGCTCGGTATATCGATATAAAATCGTTGAAAGTTACGATTGTCGATCCGATATTATCAATTTTCGACTTCTCTGTGTTTGTCTCCCAGAACAGAGTCTACCTATTAGGTATTGTTTATTATAAATTATATTGGTGCTTAGTTTTACAAAGTTTTTTATTAGGCCGTTTTGATCGATAGTACCTAATTTTACAAGTGGAAGGAAGGAAGTGATTATTTATTAATATTTCAACGCCCTGATAGGCTTTTACATGATATGTTTATAATACATAGACAGAGTTTTAAATAAAAAAAGATGAACTTGAAAAAGTAAACATCACATGATTGGAAGGTATGATATATGATTCAGAGGCAATAAATTAGATAAGTACATAAATAATGTAATGTAATCAATTCCAGTTATGAATGTAAATTAATATTTTCTTATTTTGTATTTATTTTAATTTGTCAGGCCTACACAAAAATCAGGGCCGGACCTGTGCAGGCGCAATTTGAGTAGAGCACACCGGGCCTCGACTTGCAAGGCGCCAATAACCCAAGGCGGTGATATTACCAGATACTACCAGATCTGCCGGATCTGCCCCGATGATGGACACTGCAACGCTGTCCTAAACGTTGGCTAAAGAAGGAGGTAGCGCATCACGGGCTCACAATATGAGCTCAAATCACTAAAATAAGTACATTTCTATCAAAACGTCGAGAATCTAAAATGGCATTCATTCGAAATCTCAAACAAAGAAAATATCTCAACAATGTTGTTTGTGCTTTTTAAACCCAAAAAGAGTAAAGCAAATGGAGCGTTTTATTCCATCCGTTGATTTGAAACAAGCACTCGGAATATAAGGTACCAACGTTTATACAAATGAATCGAAACATTCTTGTTATTTATTTTCAATGTACACGCTACAATGATTTTTATTATTTTAGTTCGATGAAATAATGTTATTTGGCTTACCATCGCCAAGCTTTTAATATACAAAGACAAACACATTTCTTTTTTATTTGCACAAAATGTTGGGTCAACACAAAGAGTAAGAAAACATTATGTATTATTGCTGATATAAAAAAGAAACGCAAAAAAGTTTATTAAAGTAGAAAGGATTGATATAATAGTAGTATAACTTTTTCATCACCAGTAGATTGGTATTATTACCTCATATTTTAAGTAAAAAGTAACAATTTTAGAAAAATGAAATAATTTAACTTTGTATAAACCACTTATTTGATGCGCAAATCCGACCGGTTTCGGAACAAACGTTCCTTCGTCAGGGAAAGCTTATACGTATAAGCTTTCGTAAAGTTAAATTATTTCATTTTTCTATAATGGATAACCACAAAGTAATAGCTACATTCAAAAATAGTAACAATTTTATTCATTTATCGAATGTTATTAATAAACTTGCGTCTGCGTGGTTGAATTTAAGGTTCCGGCTTCCAACGCGTGTCTGCCGCCGCACCTTACCCGTCGCACCATATAAACATCTGTGAACGTGGATTTTCCGACAAAGCTACCGTTGTAATTCGGTTTCTAATTCAAGAATTCATCACAAGATGACGCCACTTTCGTTGGCAGGATGCAAAGGGAGGTGCCCTTCTTAGATATAAGTTCTACGAATTTGTGAACCTGGAGTATCTGACAAAATATTGAGCTGTCAGCTTTCAAAGCAGTGTTGTGTTTTTCATTTTTTTTTTTACCAAATCCAAGCCTGCAGACCCCCGTTTACACATTGACCTTCCACAGTCTACCTTTCTCACTATTGACCTACGCATAAGACCCTGGATTCGATGTCTACACTCCACCAACAACTTGCCGCCGTGGGTGCTACAGAAGCACAACTTGAAGAATTTTTGGCAAAAAAATCTAAGGTAACGAGGTCCAGACGCTCAACTGCTCTATACCTAAAGCACTTCGGAAGTGAAGAAGATGTCTCCGACTACTCTTTGAAAACAACAACAACTCCCACCCTCACTACGTCTTTGACCTCCGTCTCCCCTTCCACCTTGACTTCTGCTCCTTTTTCAACAGCTCCCACCTCTTCGACAACCACCTCCAGCTCAACATCAACCGCTCCATCCTCTTCCGTAAACTCATTCCCCCCGCTATGGGTGACTCCAGCTCACAAGAAACGAAGGGCGTGCGCTTCTCCTCCTCCGTCCACCGAAGTTATAAAAACCTCAAATCGTTTCTCCGCCCTCGCTACAGACGATGAAATTGCACCACCGCCACTTCTAAATTCCGTGTCTGACTCCACCGCAAATATAACCGATGCCACAAAAACGAGGCCTATTAAGATCCCTCCAATTTTTATAAAATCGGAAAAAAATTGGAGCCTCCTGGAAAAGCGCCTCTTGAACGCTGGGGTTAATATAATTAACGCAAAGGCCATTCCAACAGGGGTGGTTCTAAATACTGGCGACTCCACCAGCTTCAGGCTGGCTACAAAGATGCTCCAGGAGGACACAACCCCCTTCCATACATTTCAGCTTGCAGAAGAAAAATTAACCAAGGCGGTTCTGCGAGGGATTCCGACGACAATTAGCGAAGAAGAGGTCCGCCTGGAACTTCTAGATCTCAACCTCCCAGTTAATTCTGTAACTCGGATGAGATCCGGGCCAGACAGGAAAAACATTCCATTAGTCCTTGTACAACTGGATCATGGTGAGGCGGGACAAAAAATTTTCTCCCTCACTTCCCTCTTTCACCTCAAGATAAGAGTCGAGTATCTTAATAAAAAAACAGCCCCCTCTCAGTGTCACCGCTGCCAGAATTTTGGACACTCTTCAATGATGTGCCACCTGCCTCCCCGCTGCGTCAAGTGCGCGGGTGATCATTTCACGCAGGAATGCAAGAAGCAGAGAGAAGATGGTCCCGCCACCTGCGCAAACTGTTCTGGAGCCCATCCGGCAAATTATAAGGAATGTCCGAAAAGACCATCTCCACAACCCATCTTGCAAACCGTACGTAATGCCACTTTCACCTCGCATAGCACAAATCCCTCCTTATCATACGCGCAGGCCACTGCCCAAACCCCACGAACGTCCACATCCCCCTCAGCTCCCTCGACGTCAACCTCCCACAAACCTCCTTCCACCCCCTTCAACATTTTTGAATTTTTCAAAAATTTCAATTTCTCCAAGGTTGGCGATCTTCTTTCCGACCTCATCCCCAAATTTCAGTCTGCCACCTCACCGGCAGACTACATATCTATCATTTTCTCCGCCGCCCCTCAGATTTTTTCACTTTTTTCAGTGTAAATGGCTAGCTCTACTACCATGCCCTCCGTGCTACGTATGGCATTTTGGAATGCTAATGGTCTCTTAAAAAATATACATGAATTACGTATTTTTGCAAATACACACGCTCTTGACGTTTTACTTATTAATGAAACTCACCTCAACCCATCACAAATTCCAAAACTTTCAAACTATACATTATATAGAAACGACTGCCAAAACACGAGAGGTGGGGGCACTGCTATTTTCGTTAAATCGAAAATCGCCCACAAATATAACATTACACCCACATTGTCGTCTATTGAATCAACCTCAATCACAATACATACAAAACATTCAGGCCCATTAAGAATAAACTCCATCTATCACCGTCCGCAAGATAAGCTTGATCCAAAAGACCTCGATACTCTTCTCGATAGCCACACTCCTACTATTCTCGCTGGGGACTTTAACTCAAAGCACCCCAATTGGAATAGTAGGATTACTAACTCCAATGGGCGTATCTTACAAAAGTACGCTAGCGCACATCCTGAACTCTTCATCGCGGGCCCAATTGCACCCACACACTTCCCGAACAGCGGGGCTAGACCCGATGTTCTCGACATTGCACTCCTCCACAAATTACCCTGGGTCTACAGTATCGAAACCATAAATGACCTAAGCTCAGATCATAATCCAGTTTTGCTCACTCTTAATCGACTTTCCACTCCAATGGCACCGCGCAAATCTATAAAAACTGATTGGACGTATTTCACTCACAGAGTTGGGGAAAAAACAATCATCCCTCAAAATATTTCTGACGGCCCCGAACTAGACAAGGCAGTTGACGACTTTGCCGATATAATCACATCTTCCATCACCGATGCCTCTAAAACTCTTCCTGAACGTTCCGCCCTTAATCTCAAAAGTGACCTCCCAATCGACATCCAGGAATTAATCTCTACAAAAAACAATCTTCGCCGACACTGGCACAGAAACCGAAATCCCTCAGTCAAAAAAACTATCAATAGAATTCAAGCACTTATTAGAAAGAAACTTTCCGAGCTTTCACACTCAACCTGGAACAAAAAAATTCAAAATATAAATCCACAGGATGGCTCCCTATGGAAATTATGCAAATCTCTCCAAACTACCCCATCCCCAAACCATCCCATTCATACCGAAAACGGCCTCATATTTGACGATCAAGGTAAATCGGAGGCGTTTGCCGATAATCTTGAATTTCAATTTAGCCCCAGCTCCAAGCACGCCGACCCAGTCCATATAGCAAATGTCAACCATCAAATAGACATAATTTTCGACTCCCTTCCCGGAACAAATGTACATTTCACCACCCCATCAGAAGTCCAAAGGGCCATAAAACACCGCAGCAACAAAAAAGCTCCTGGTCCAGATGGCATAACAAACTTTGCCCTTAAAGCCCTCCCCCCTAAAAGCATTCTCGCCATTGTGAGCCTCATAAATTCCGCACTCAGACTGCGTTATTTTCCCATAAGTTGGAAACACGCGCACGTCATTCTCATCCCAAAACCTGGGAAGGACCCGAAATTCTGTGAGAACCATCGTCCCATCAGTCTTCTCTCAAATGTTGGTAAAATATTCGAACAAATTCTCCTTACTCGGCTCTTAAAGCACATTCACGAGGTGAAAACCCTCCCTGATGAACAACATGGCTTCAGATCTCAACACTCAACCCTTCATCAACTACTCAGAGTTTCCGAACTGATTCTAGGCGGCTTCAACTCCCAACGGTCCACTGGCGCCATTTTCCTGGACATAGCCAAAGCCTTCGACAAAGTGTGGTCGAACGGACTGCTTCTCAAATTGCACAACATTGACATCGATCCCCAACTCCTCGGTATCTTAAAATCATTTCTTCGGCACCGGACTTTTCAAGTAAAGATCCGAGATGCACTCTCAACTCCCAGATTCATGACAGCAGGCGTCCCGCAAGGGTCCCTGCTTTCCCCCACCCTCTTCAATATCTACATACACGATATACCACTCACGGAGAACCAACATTCGTATAAAGCCTTGTACGCTGACGACACCGCCATTATGGTTCGATACAGTTCTCCCAGGATGATCACACTTCGCTTACAACACAACATAAACATACTCCAAGACTTTTATAACAAATGGCGTATAGACGTGAACCCTTCCAAGAGCGCTGCTATTTTCTTCTCGCGAAGAAAGGTTCGCAGCACTCCTAAAGGTCACGTTTCCATGTACGGCCAAGCAATACCCTGGCAAAACAACGTTAAATACCTTGGAGTCACACTCGATAAAAAACTCACATGGCACACACACATCAAACATACAATTAAAAAAACCAAAAACGCTGCCGCATCCCTTTACCCGCTTTTAAATTATAATAGTCAAACGTCACTACAGAACCAAATTCTTATTTACAAATCAAAATTGCGACCCATCATGACTTACGCCGCCCCAATTTGGGCCACAAGCAATACTAAGAGTCTAGAAACCTTCCAAAATGTCTTGCTTAGAAGATTCACCAAAAGCCCTTGGTTCGTCCGAAATAGCATTATTAATTCAGGCACGAAAATTCCTCCACTTAAAAAACACATAATAGATCTAGCCAAAACATTTTTCTCCAAACTTGCTTCAAATTCAAACCCAAGCATCTCATGTCTCGGGCAATCAAGTCCCGATGACAATCTCCTCCACCGCCTGCCCATTTCCATCCTTCATCCACCTTGATGCGCGGGCTATAATAAAATTTACCTTTGTTCTCTTATATAAAAGATAAATAAATAATTATATATATTTATTATGGTATACATATTTGTTGCATATGAATACATACATGCATGGGTGTATGTAAAAATGTCTGTATGTGTGTGTTTATCTATACAAAATGTATACCACTCACAGATAAACAAACCATCAAAAAAAATTATTAATGTCCTTCATCTTGCCCAAGGTAGCCCGAACATCGGGCAAAAAAAAAAAAAATCCATCAGGTGACATTACAACAGTTTGCAAGACAAAGGGGTTAATTTCTCCCTGTAACTTGCCAAAAACCAATATATAATACCTGGAGTATCTCCCGGATTTCGAAAGATTGACGGTAATACTCAGTTGTATCAAGCGGCTATATATTACGTATGACGCTATCGCCCATCCCGTTTACTTTTTCACGGTTTTTCATCACTGGTTGACACGTTGACCGTGGATACGAGGAACGGGCTAATTTTGGAAACATTTTCTATTGGATTTACAAAATGATCACCAACACTAACTGGGCAAAGCCGAACCAAAAGCCGCCCGCAGGGCCTAGCAGTAACAACCTGCGCAGCGGGTTTTTAACTGATAGTTCTTTTTAATGTAATGGTGCGTAAAATAATAACACAATAATTTTAATGTCGAACTGAATTTATCTATTGTATATTACTGACGGTAATTAACAGAGTGATTGGAAGGATTTTGTTAAATAACAGCTTTTCATTTTGAATACACAATACTAAAGGTAAGTAAGTGCTACCAAGTTTGTAAATATTAAAGTACATACTATAAAATGTAGCAATCGGTTTTGAGAGCTTTGAATAAAGGGAAAGTACCTAGCTAAGTATATTGTTTCCGCCTTAGAATGAAAGTTTAATTCAGGAAGAATGATTTGAGTTTTCTCGAGGAGTTAAAATCGGCTTGTTTTCAGTTAATTAAAGCATTTTTGCAAGTCAAGAGTCGCGTTGTGGGCAGAAATTAAGAAAAGCTTTCGGAAGACTTTCAAGAAGCCATGTTCTTTTATGTCATTTTTTTACCGTAATATCTTAACTACTTAGTTTTATATACAGCGTAACTGTTTTTAAAAAATCAGAATGTGCATTTCACACACGATGGAAGTGAAATTAAAAAATTGCTAGATTTATTTATTTATTTATTTATTGTGAAAAACAGTTAACATGTATATCCAATTCCATTTCACAATTTTTAGTTAATAGTGTAAAACATTAATTATATAGGTACATTAATAATGACAGGTGCTAAAGAATACCTTTATTTCGCTCTTGAAATGATTGTAGTTCGATCGAAAAATGTCAATTTCAGAAGAAAGGTTTAATAGTGAGGTCATTCTCCCCAGAGGCATAACCATTGGTAGGTTGGTCCTGCCTCTAGGAAAAGTAAAAAGTCTGTGTTGCCTTGCTCTGGTGAAGTTATCGGGGACATAAAGTGAAATCCTTTCCAGGACATCAGGATTACAAATGTGCCCGTTTAGCAACTTGTGTGCTACTAGTACCATTGCAATTTTTCTCCTAACGTCGAGACGATTTAGTCATTTTTCATTTTATTTAGATGTCGCTTTCTTTTCTGTTGCCTGTTTATTTTAAAGTGGTTTGAAGATTGGATGTTGATTTAACAAAAATAAAAATGTTTTTTTTTTTTTGTCTGTCTCTCTGAGCTAATACCAGGTGGAGCGGTTTCCCTCCCAGGACTTCTTAGAGAGATGCGAGAAAGAACTTTGAGAGAATGGCAGGAACGTTGGGATAGGTCAAATACGGGAAGGTGGACTTTCTCCTTCTTCCCGTCAGTTAAACTCAGAATGGAAGGGGCGTACATCACTAGGGATCATTTACGAAAGTCTGGGTTGAGAGATGTCCTGATCTTAGAGTCGCTGACTAGCTGTAAAATCATGTAGGTGCCAGGTGTATCTGCTCCTGAATCCACGGACATTCTCTTTACTTTATTACATCTACTGCTAGAATTTTATGTTTTATGATTTATGTCTGCATTTTTTTTGTTTGTTATATCATCTCTATCCTAGGTACCTTTATCTTATTCTATTATATACATTTTGTTCCTATTTCTTTTATTTCTATGTGACTTATCTATTTTTTTGTTTATTTTTGTTTTTTTCACATGGTTTTCTTTTAGATTTAACTAAGCTATGCTAGACGATGTTTTATCGAGATACCTGTATATTATTTTCATTATTTTTCATCATTTTTGTGTGATTTTTTTTTCCAGCTTCATATCCCAAGGAACACTATTGATTCAACTAACATACTCGACTTTTTTTTAGTTTGTTTTGGTTTCTTTGTTCTCTTTTTCTTTTTAGTCTCACAATGCTAATTTGCTTCGCTCAGAAGGCTGAACTGAACTACATCTATCTATTTTGTTATGTTTCTTTTTCCCCTTCTGGGGGTGCGCTAGACCTCGTCCTTGCATCAACAGGAGTCGTTGGACGATGGCACGATGCCCTCTAAAATTAATTGCGCCACCCCCAGCAACATGTGCAGGCTTTAGGTTTGGGGGGGCAACCTCGGCTCTCCTTCGCCTTGCCTCCGGCTACTCGACGCTGAATTCCTTAGGGTCGTCGGGTATTTCCCCCCAATCTCCCATTTACTTTTCTTTGAGGCATCACCGAGGAACCGGCTAAGGGGCGCGGAAGCTGAGTGTTCACGACTAGACCGAACGCCATGCGCATTCTTGCTGGGACTGCCAATCGATTGGAGAGGACTCCCAACCGTTTGCCATGCCCTTATTACTTATCTACTCTGTCTTCCTCCCAAACAGGTGCTTGTAGGATACGCTGGATACAATCACCCAGCGCTTGCCACCTCGTGGACTTTCACCAACCTGTCCCATTGTCTTGTCTATAATTTGTCATACTAACACATATTGTATCTGTATTTCCCGCTAAGCACTTGCATACTGCTTGCTAACAACGTATCCAGGGACATTGGAGGTTTAGTTTCGTTTTCAAATGTAGAGTCGTTTTTACCAAAAAAATTAGAGTCCTTGCAAGAGCCTTGAAGGGGTAACCATCTGTTACCTATACCAGGGCGGGTAAGTGGTGGGTCCTCCAAAGTCTCTCTGGCCGCTGAGACTTATCAAGTGCCTTACCCGCTGCGCTATCGGATTCTCGCACCGCATTATGTTAGAACCGAGGACCCGCCAAATAATAAATTTTAGTGATGAATTTCCGTTTCATCCGAATTTCACTTCAATAATAAATTATTAATCCTCTTCCTTCATTGACCTCACCTGTCGGAGGTTTTATCATTAGATCTCAATTTGACTATAACTGAAACCATAATTGGATAATCAATTCCTCTGCCATATGTCACCCCAAGTGGTTCGCTACGTTTGATTACTTAGCAGGGGTGCCCGGGTTCACGGAATGAGGTTTGTCTAGGTCTTGGTGGCGGGCTAGATCGGAGGAGACTGATGGAGGGAAGCCTTTTGACCTCTCCAGCCGGATTCTTCCGACCCATCGTCTTGCAAATAGATTCATACGTCCGTCACTCCTGGCCACACTGACCCCCAGATTCCTACCCACCCTCTTTTCCTTCCCATATCTTCTTTTTCCTTTCCCTTAAAAAACCCTCCACACAGCATCCTCAAAGATAACATAAACCCCTAGGGAAATTTTTTCCTTGGTGCCTCCTGTGTGGAGCTAATGTAAAAAAAAAACTGAAGATGAAGTGATAACACCTTTGGAGCTCCAAGATACTTTATCAACCTACTTGATTCTATGTAAAGAATTTCTTACTAATTATTTAGACTGACAATCCGATTGCCATAGACGCAACGAAGCAAGCTAAGTCTTTTCTAGGGGTATTTCAATGGAACCTTCTCTAAGGAGCTAGCGGCCTTAATCTCCTGCGCACCGGTGCACGTACGCGGTACTCGACGGACATGGATATTGGCTTCACAAGAACGGGTCGTTTCTTCGACTCGTTATTGTGTAAGTTGGCTAGGACGTGGAACGAGATACCTGCTTATGTTTTCCTATCGCCCTCTTCAAGACCCGTATTAATAAATCCCGTATTACAGCCCTACCTTAACCCGCCTCACAACGCAACCCAACCCGGTGGAAATATAGTTCCTCTGTTTTTAGATAGGGGTGCTAAAAAATTCACTAAATGTTGTCCTCCACACCAGGAGTTAACCTGACTTATAGGTAATATTATTATATTCTTAACTAGCTTTTGCCCCCGGCTTCGCTCGCATAGTATTAGGGGGTACCCAAAGTGTCTCCTCCACCTTCCCTATCCCCACTCCAATCCCCCCCTCCTCCTCTCCCCCGGCACCTCTCACCCCTCTCCCCCCCCCCCCCACCCCCTTCCCCCACAAATCCACCCTCACCCCTCAACCTCCCCCTCCACCCTCCGCCTTCCCCCTTCCCCCTCTCGCCCTACCCCCCCACATCCTATCCTCCCCTCACCCCCCCATACCCGTTACATTCATTTTTCAAACAGCTCGCGTGCCACCTATTGCAATTTTTGTATATATATTGAGCTCTAAGCTATAGAATTTTCTGATGTTTGAGCTATATTATTGTAAAGTTTCATTAAAATCCATTCAGTAGTTTTTGCGTGAAAGAGTAACAAACATACATCCATACAAACTTTCACCTCTATAATATTATTAGTAGGATATTAGTAGGATAGTAGGATTATCGCTAATTCCATTTTATTCTCTTTCCGTCAGTAGGTTTCCGGTCCGATTTCTAGTTTCTTTAATTCTAACAGTTCGTATCTGTGTGATTCTAACCAGTGGCGTGCATTTCTCTTTGATGATCAGGATAAGGCAGGCCGCACACGTCAGACAAGAGTCGGATCAGACAAAAATCGATTTGAACCCGATTGGTTATAATACCGGGGCCACGCCCATTGTCGGACTGGATTGGACGGCCGAGCGGAGTAATGAAAATAGGCCACGCCTTTCCGCGCCCGCCGTCCAATCGAATTTTGTCTGACCCGTCAATCGTATGGAAAAATCTGACGTTTGCGCCGGGCCTAAGTCGTGGATCTTTAATGGACGATTTGAAGCAGGTATTATTAATTTGATGTGTATGTATATTTTTATTATACCAGATTACATGATGAAGTCTTTCAATTCCTTGGTAATGTTTTTTTTTTTTAAATTGGCAAGATGTTTCTGTTGACAAAGGATTTCCAGAATATTTTTCATTCCTTCCTTAAATAATACATTTTTGTTTTTGACACATTATTTGTCACTTGAGAAAAGGTTTATGCTAAGTGAAGAAAAAATGGTGCTTCTGTGCGGTTTTATTCATACAAAACTAAATTTCGCAAAGATGAAAAAAATAATATACCTTTTCATCAGGATTGTTAGAAAAAAACAATTTTCATTCGTTTTGTTATAAACGAAGAATCACCCGAGTTGTTTTTTTTACATTCCTTGTTCTTCTTTGTTATGATTTATTTATGATTCAAATATTAATTGTTACGATGTACACTTAACATGTTTTTGAAGGAAACTTCTATAGCCCCGTTGTGTTTTTGAATTCGGATGAAACGGAAATGCGGCATACAGCATCTGCGTAGCATCGAACTATCCTATCAAGGCTCCTATTGGTTGAGATATAAAACGGAAATGACGCTAGGTCTGCGCTCATTGGCGGCTTTGATTATGACCTCACCTTTCAAGGCTCCTTGTTTCTTCATTGGTTGAGATTGTTTTGGAAAAGTTTCGCTTCTACCGTGTGTCACTGCACTAGAATTTTTTTAAGTGAAAACTTCTTTAGCACATTTAAACGAAAAATAGCGTTAGTAAAAAAAGACAAACACGTACACCTATGGCTGAATTTAGTCTTACGCCGACCGCACGCGCACCGTCGGCGCTGATGGTCGAGATATATGATCTTCTAGGAAGCGTTTTTGAATGACGCGTAGCTATCAGCGCGTAAGGCGGTCAGCGCTGATGGCTACGCGGCCGTACGCGTCGCTCGTTGGCGCCGCGTAGCTGTCGGCACTGACGATCGCATGAGCGCCTCTGCTTTCAGTGAGCGTTCTAGTGTCGAGCGGAGTGGACGTCGTCAGCGTGTACAGTCATGGCGAATCGTTTTTATTTTTTTTGGGATAGGTAGTACAAAGCAGCATTAACTAATACACTCCGCATTTTGGTCTTCGTCTGTACAGTAAGACGGTCAGTACGATACTGAAACGAGCCACGCTGAGCCTCAGCGCTGACGAACTACGCGCTGATCTATGAGCGCTGACGGTGAGCGTGAGACTAAATTCAGCCTATAGGATTTAGCCTGCGAGAGAACGATATGGTATAATCGGTCTCCTCTTTGTGCGGTGCTTCGTAGCCTTCCCACTCTTTTTTTACTTTAGTTTTCTGAAGATTTCACTTCTACAGCGGGTGAACTGCACACTCTATTTTTTTTCCTCCTTATAATATTTTGTATTTATACTTACATGAAATAATTACCTTTTTTGGTGCTTTCACTTACATGTATAAATTGTTAACCTTGAACGTGCTCGGTCCAGGTGAGGTTGATTATTGTGTGAAAAATTGTCTTATTTTTTGAGAGAAGCAACAAATATAGAGCATGGGTACCGCTGCCCCAGGAATTCTTCTTCTTCTTTCGTATGGTGGGGGGGTCAGCGCCTCAGGCGTTGCCCTGTGGACCTCATCAATCCCGCTGGGGAATGAATGGAGCGGGCATTTGGTGACCACATGTTCGATGGTCTACACCGCACCGCATTCACACATCGCCGACTCTTAAAAGCCCCATCCATGCATCATGTGAGCACAACGGCTATGGGAGCACCTTATCCCATTAATGGCAGTCCAAAATTTGCGAGGCAATGAGAACTAGGCTGTCTCATGGGCCCCGGGAATCATTTATTGGATGACCAACACCCCTTTCACTACAATTGGTTCGCTACGTTTGTTGACTTAGCAGGGGTGCCCGGGTTCATGGGGTGAGGTTTGTCTAATGCTTTTCCAAGCCTACTGCGGCCGGATCGGGAGAGACTGGTTGAGAGAGACCTACATCTCCATTAGGACTCTCTCGACCCATCGCCTTGTACCGAAGTGGGAGAGATGGATTCACTCCTGGACTCATTGACTCCCAGATTCCTACCCACCCCTCGTACCCTTGATTTAGAAGTAAGGCTCTCGACTAAGTAAATTTCAGTAAATTGATTTGTGTTTTCACAAATATAATAACAATTAAAAATAATATGAGGTATATTTGCGGCACAATACAGAGTGGAAGATTCTCTAAGTATCGCCCTGTTGTGAGACCACCATTCAATTAAAACGTTGCTTGAAATGGCTTTAACCGTGTTTGGTGACTAGATCTGAATAGCCACTATTCTCCACCTTCCTCTTGCCGATCTCCTTTCTTTCTCCGCCTACCTTCAACCTCACAACAAACCCAATTGGAGATGCCGTAGTATCACTGGCTCCAGGAGGTTGGGAGCAGTTGGTGCGGTATTCACTTTAAAAAACCCCCTTTCCTTCCCAGAACTTCCTCTCCTTTCATTCCCTAAAAAGACCATCCACACAATATTCCCTGAAATGACAATCCTTGAGGTATTTTTTCCTTGGAACCTCCCATATGGAGCTGTGGTTAAAAAAAAAAACAAATGAAAATTTCACTGGAAGCTATTTTTATTTTATTTTCTTCACACAGGGTGCGGCAGCATAACTTCCTTTTTTTCAAAACTTAATAAAACCGATTGTATGAATCAGACATTTTTAATTTGTTTTTTATAATGTGGGCACATACCTAAAGATTTGCTTTACTTAGTTTTGAAGATCAAATCAGGTAGGTGACGTCTCTCATTCTCCATACACTGAGTAAACCGATTTCTGGCGTTTGTCATGACTCTTGCCAGCATATCAGGCGTTATCCTGGCAATTTCTTCCTGGACGTTGGTTTTCAAATCTTGTAAGGTCCTTGGACGGTTCACATAAACACGGGATTTAAAAAAAAAACAATTAAAAAAAATCACAAGGGGACAAATCGGGAGAGCGGGCCGGCGACTCCAAATCGTCCCTAATTGAGACGAGGTGCTTTGGGAAGTGTTCCCTCAAAACAACCATCAATGCTCGGTGATCTAATGGGACAAGGGACTCCTGTTCGTCTGAATGTAGTGACCCATATAACAATTGATTTTCGGTCCGGGACAGAGGCTAAATTAAAGTGATTCCGAAAGGCGCGCTGAGTTGCAATCACAGAATATCCGTTCAAAAAGTAGGCCTCATCGGCAAACGTAAGCTCCTCCCTGTTCCAACGCATGATGGCGACTAAACTGTGTCGTGACAAAACTATAAGGTTCCGCCTCTCGAACGAGATCACTAGCGCTCCGCTACGACACCAACCGACTGAATAGCGCGCATTTAAAAAAAGGAAGTTATGCTGCCGCACCCTGTATTTAAACTGAAACTGTGACATTGTTTGCTGCTTTAAATAAATCATCTAAATGATGAGCATATCTCCATTCGGAAACTCTTAATAGCATCGGAGTGGGTTAAATCTCAGACCTAAATATACCCATATGAAAATTTTTATTGAATATCGAATTCTTTCAATTTCTGCCACACAACATCCTCCAGGAAGTCTGAATGTCTTGAAAGAAGCCTACAAAAACAATGAAAACAAGTTTTATGTTTAAGGTAGGTGTATATTTCTTAAGAAGATATATTTTTACACTTTACGAAGTAAAATACAGATACGTTTTATTGATTTATAAAGACTTTTTACATTTTTTAAAAGACAATGAAAAATCATAATGTAAAAATTTTATTTACTTAGATAAACCTCAACCATCCGCTTGACATATTTTTACAAACAAATCTTTATACA
Source organism: Limnephilus marmoratus (assembly GCA_917880885.1). Lineage (NCBI taxonomy): Eukaryota > Metazoa > Arthropoda > Insecta > Trichoptera > Limnephilidae > Limnephilus > Limnephilus marmoratus. The sequence goes on along the minus strand of OU862909.1, from coordinate 57,271,268 downwards.
AAACATGTTGTTCTACGTACTTTGTATTCTTGTAATCGAAATATGTAGTAGTATGATGCGAAGTGGAGAAAGGTTCTAGACGGAGATCTCTTGAATCTGTACGCGCTTCTTGGTTGGTCGCAGGAGGCTGCCGCAGCTCCCCGCCCCCGCCCCTGCTGCCGCCCCCGCCCCCGCCCCGCCGCACGCCTCCTCTCCGCCGCCCATGGGGATCTACAAGATAAAATTGAGTCAGGCTTTATTCCGATGTGACAAATAGCAGTTGTTTCGTACTTCCTAGTAAACAAAACTTTTTCTCCCTTGGCAAATCAGATTCAACAAATCTACATTGAAAAATCTCCAGAGTGAAAAATGAGCTGTTCCTGAGAGCCGAGTCGTGGATTTATTCTGGTTACACTATTTTTACAGGAAAGGCTTTCTTGTGTTTGTTCCAATTAGATTACTTTTCCGTTGTTGATATCTCATATTTAATCAGAACTTGTGATTGCGAAGCACTTCCAAGCAAGATGGCATGAGGTTTTTTTTTTTACATGAGCTCCACACAGGAGGCCCAGAGGAAAATAATTTCCCTCAGGGCCTATGTCATCTTTGGGGATGCTGTGTGGAGGGTTCTTTTAAAGGAAAGGAAGGAGAGGAGAGTTCTGGGAAGGAAGAGGGTTTAAGGGGTGGGTAGGAATATGGGGTTCAGTGTGTCCAGGTTTGCTAATAAAAAACTTTTATTTTAATATAAAATTGACAAATCACGTGGAAAATTGCAAGGGTTTTTAAACAGCGCCATGGGTTCATATCCCAGCAACGCACAACTTGTTTTTTATACTTTTACATAAGTTTTATGTAAAACAAAATTTAAATCAAATCTATTTTTGAAAATACATGCTGTAATTAGTAGATTCCAAAATAATGTTTAGTTGTAATCACGTTACAAAACTAATTCGCCTAGCAAAAAAAAAATATTGGAATGACGTGCTGAGTTTTCACAAAAAATTTACTTATGTTAGTATTTAAATCCATTTAAAAACCATGACTGCCACAAGTTCTTAAGTAATTTGACAACTGAAATAAACAGTAATAATAAATTGGAAAAAAGGAATCCCTTTTACTTGACTTACCATAATAATATTCTTAAATACCCTAGAGCATGCAATAAAATCATCAACCACTTTTTTGTTTACATTTCACCTAAAATAATTTATGAAATGGAAAGAAAATAGACTTTACTCAAAATATGTTTTTAAATTTCAGCCCTCTAACCCAAATCACCCCTGTTTGTCAGACACAATCAAGAGACGCAAGTCATTTCTTCAGTAAAATAGCAATTTTCGTAGCCATGTCTAAATGGAAAAAATCTGAAAAAATTAGGGAGTCCTCATTACTCAAACGTCTGTCAATTTTAGTACAACATTGAAATGCGTAACGTCTAAAGTCACGTAGTCTGAATAAAGTCCGCGCTTAATGGAAATATGGGTGACACAAAAGACCTCAAATTAGAAATCCGTCTTAAAGCAGAAACAAACAGGGGTGACTCGTTCAGAAGTGGTTTTGATGTTCCCAGAACAGGAACAAGAAAGACTTTGAAGAAATTACGAAACAAATTATGATTCGAAGTTTCACAAACTCGGACCCAGAAAAATGCGGAGAATGGACGCTACAGAAATAACATTAAATCCCAGAGGCGAAAATTATGTTTACTGAATAACAAACAACAAATTGTGAATGCAAACAAAACTCAGCGCAGTTTTTTTTTTCGTTAAAAATGTTTTGAAGAATTAAATATTTATTTTCGTTTAAAATGATTTAGAATGTATTCTAATTTCGAGATAGGTTATTGCTTTACAGCGTAAAGATTAATCTTAGTTGTTTCAAACTCTCGTCATAATTGATGAACATCAAATCATTGATCACCGCCATTTTGATTATTTGACATTTGAACATTCCCGATAAACGCCAATTCTCTGTTATTTTCCGCTTTTGGTCAAAATTTCATCAGCAATAATTGTCAATTTTAAATAGTTAATCTCTTAAATTTTTTTAAAATCTTTTTTTGCATTCTGGTCTAAAAACACATTTCATATAAAATTCTTTTATAAATATTGTAAAAAAAAAATACAGGAAAATCATTCTCAATTGCCGCAGTTAAAAATAAATTCGTCAAAAAAAACTTTTACAAACACCAACACTGTAAATGGATACTTGGAAAAGCGTTGAAACTTCGAAATACCGAGCTACTGAGTTTCTACTCTTTTATAATAAAAAAGTAGAAGTATAGAAACAATAACTGAACCGTAGATCGTTCTCCGATGTTATCTAAATGCAAATCACACAATATTCCAGAAAGTTCAAAAGCGTTCACACTCAAAATACTTGTCGATTCCCGGAATTCCTGGAAAAGTTCTCGATGAACTTTATTAAAACGTTCATAATGTTGAAATTCTTATTAACCACAAAACATGAATATAGGCCCTCAGGATCAACGACACTCCACTCAAAAGAAAGACCGACTTTTCAAGTGTCTAAGCTTCATATTTTCATATTCGCTTTTATACAATTTGCACAAATTATTTTGAAAGTCAATGATGTTCTTTTAAAAACAGAAATCACCATGGAATTTTTCCATAAAAGAATTTTACCTTTGATGTTTGAAAATCTACACAGAAAAATTTTTCTAAATATATCATCATTTTTTTATGATCCTGATAACAACTTTATTATGATTTTTTATTATGATTCTGATAACCAATCTTATATTTTTTTACACGTTTTACCTAGGTAAGATTTAAAATGCTCATTTTATTTGGGGTATGACAAAAAAAAAACTATTTGTGTCAAGGGAAGAAAACCTCACTTCACCAAAAAAATATATTTGATATGGAGAGATCTTTCAATATTCAACCTCTTGCTTATTCTACCATTAAAATGTGGTACAAATGATATCATAGCTTTTCACTCTTCAGTAGTTGAGATTCTGGTTATTACCCAGATACCAAGTAAAGAGTGTTTGATAAAAATAATGAAATTCCAATATGTCATAATGTTTGTTTTTCATATTTTGCTTCCAGCAATTTGAAACAAATCCTGTAAAAAAACCTGCCCTGAATGGATTTTTCTTCATCTAGGAAAAGTATCATTGTTTTAGGGGGTAGTTATAGTAAAAATATTTTTTTTAAGTCGACTTACCTGAGTTTTAGAGCCTTTTGGACGATACGACGGAGGAGGCATTTGCGCAGAACACTGAAGCTCCTCGCTCTCGTCCTCGGACTGCTGTCCTTTTTCTAGGCCTTCATTAAAAAATAACATATTATAATATAATTAATAAAATAAAATAGATTTTTCCATCATTTCCATCCATCAAACAAAATGCCCATTAAATAAAATTCACCCCCTAAAGAAAATGTCCAGTAATATTGAGTATCGCCAAACAACTTTATGTTTCTTTCTCGTGAAATGGCAACGCATCCTTACGAGTCATTAGATATTTATATCGTGTTTGTATTATTTGAGTATATCTTTCAGCTTTTTGAACCTTAAGATCATTCAAGGGGAAAAACATGGGTCGCTTTCGAATTCTTTACGCGGAGAGCATTCACTTTTAGGATACTTTTGCTCGACCCCTTGCAAAAATAGACATCAGCAAAACGTAATAAATATTCTTTTGATTTTTATCATTGGAGGACTTTCATCGGCATTGGAGGGCTTCCTGAATAAAAATATCTATTAGTTGAATTTTACCTTGCGGAAACTAGAAGAATATCTGAAAAGAGCATCAATAATGAAAAAAAAAAATTACTTACCGTCAGAAATAGATTGGGTTGAACCGTTTCTGCTCCTCGCCTTTCTCTTCTTCCCTCTTACCCTCTGGTAGTAGATGACGAAGAAGATGAGCATGTTGAGAATGAGCAGAAAGCAACCAACCCCGACTGTGACGCCCAGGGCAGCCGTGTAACTAAAGAAGAAAATTCAATTTTATTAGACCAACTTTATTTAATAACTTTTGATGCCTGTCAATATAAAATATCATTGCAGAATACTATAATTCTAAATAATCTAAACGAAATACCAAACCTAAAAAGACCCAGCTAAATAAAATGGCAACAGTCGCAACTGCGACCGGGAAAGAGATGATGAGTTCGTATCCCAGTTGCATTCTTGTTCTGTTTCACTTTCATTTAGATTTATTAGAATTATCTTCTTCTTCAATGATAAACTAAAAAAATTGGAAGAAAGTTTACTGCATTCGACTTCTTTTAGACTATAGTCAGATATGTTTTGCGTTAGGCAAATGTCACGCAGTGTCTTATTAAAAGCACGACTAAATAATAAACATGTTTATGTCATATAAATTCCTTCTCACACGTCTTGTATGAAAACAAAAAAGAAGAAACTAGATCTATGACGCCATATCTGTACTCAGTGGCGGTTTTCTCTAAAGTGCGTTTGTGCGCTAAACCCCCATTAAAAAGATGATAAAATAAAAGAAACTTGTTTTATAATAGTATACGTACAATATTATTATAAAACAAGTTTGTAATTATTATAAAACAAGTTCATAATCACATTATAAATAGGGCTCCTTTAAAATCCGTATTTAAAACTCGCGCCACCGCGTCGAAATCGGTACCTGTTTCCATTTTGTGCGTGATGTGTTCCGCACAAAATTCTCTATAGAAAAATATCCAGGCCCATACAGATCCCTCTGACGGTGATTTGAACGAAACTATGAATTTCTTTACCAAATTTATACACGCTTGGTGCGCCGATCACGAGTCATGGGATACCACGTGATCTCCGATCTTTCACCGTTGCTGACCATTGCCTTTGCACCGGATGAAGCTATTCTTGAAATCCTATTTAGATTAATCTTTACTACGAATTGGTTTACATTTTGAACATCAACAAAATATGCTACGGAAAAATTGAACCTTTTAGTACCTTTTGTATGGATTGGAATTACAATAAAATTATTATTTACGTAACAAAAAATATAAGCGTAAACTACTAAAGAAATGTTTTTTCATGACTTAAGTAACTATGAAGTAATATGAAAAACAATTTTAAAAATGCCCCTTTATGGCTAAGGCTATTTTTGAATTTTTTATGATCTAACTTTTTTCATTCTTATAAAATTATGTACAAAATAAATAAAAACCACTTTGGCGCGTACTTGAGTGACCAAACCATTCAGGTCACCACACGTAATCAAAATACTGTATGTCTCTTTTGTTCGCTCAATATTAGAATTCGGATCAGTCATATGGAATCCCCAATACAAAGTTAATATTGAAAGGTTAGAAAGAATTCAAAAAAAGATACTGAAACACCTAGATTTCAAATCCTTTCGAACATCAGAAAGCCTAAAAGACTCATTAACATTCCATAATTTATCAACCTTAGAAGATAGAAGAAATATATCCGACCAGAAATTTCTATTCAAAATTATTAACAACGTTGTTGACAACAACTATCTTCTGGAACACATTAATTTCCACTGTCCAATAAGAAACACAAGGTCAAACCAACTATTCCACATCCCACACTTAAAAACAAATTACACACAACATTCATTTCTCCGAAGGACGTGCACAAAATACAATGATATCTTTTACGACGCTGATATTTTCCATTTGTCCTCAGGCCAATTTATTAAATTCATAATAGAAAAAATCAAAACAAATTGTTAATTATGAACTCTCCACCCCTGATGCATGTTTTCCTTCTTTTTATAATAATAATAATAATATTTGGATGATTTACATATCCCACATGCTTTAATTTGTGTATTTTTTTTTCATTTCTGTTGTACATATATTTTTTTTTCTTTTTTTCTACCACTTTATGTTTTCTTTTATGTTTTAATCTTTGTTTATAAATATATATTATAAATTTTAGCGGAAACTTCGCTGGTTAATGCAACCATGTAATATGTTACTCTATTATGAAAATATGTATAACTGTTTGTTTCCTTAATAAACTAAAATAAAAATAAAAATAAAAATAAAGTACTTGCCTTGTGAAAAAAAGACGCTCGATTTTAAGTTTTGAAGGCGTGAGAATCAAAATATTTCTAGCGTTTACATGCCTCTTTTTTATATTATTTTCGGCAAACGTCGCATTGTCAGGTCGCTAGTTATGTAAATTTGTGTTGAACTTACTTCAGTATTGTTTCGGATATCAAATTGAAAACGGTTGCGTTTATAGGTTATCGCTAATATTCTGTCATATTTTAAAAAAAATCGCTGAATGCAGTGTTGTGTATATAAAAATAATGCTAATAATATAAATGAAAAAAGGTTGGAAATTAAAAATAAAAGGCCTCCGCGTTCACTTATAAATTCTACGAATCTATTCTTGTTGTAAAAACAATAACAATTAGCACGTGCTGTAAAAAACATTAAGCAATTTAATTCCTCTAAATGTAAATTTTGATTATATATATCTTCTTTTGAATTTCTGAACACCTGTTAAAAAGACCACGAACCGCCACTGTCTGTACTTAAGTATGAAACCAGTAAGATCTCAGCATGCTGCTCGGCATTTGTATAATTAACTGAGTTTTTATAACTGGGTTGTTCTCACATGTGTGTGAACAATCTGTAAAAACCCAGTATAAATAAATAAATAAAACCATTTTTACAGTCTGGTAAATGTTTTTTCCTGAATCCTCGTGTTACACAATAATTCCGAATAAATTAGATAAAAAAAATTATATAAAAATTAAAAACCGTTAATTTTTTAACTTGACGTCTACCTCACGTTACGATCAATTTTTGTCGATTTTGAAAGCAAAGATAAAATATTTTCCCAAATTTAATTATAAAAAACTGTTTAAGCGTTTAAACATTACTGCAGTTTAATTATTCCTTCTCGAAATAAAATAATATAATATTTTAGAAATGCTTTGATAAATATGCGTTATATGATAAGAGAGTTAAAGACAGATGGACTACTGCGAAATAGCATGCCGAGCAGCATGCTGAGATCTTATTGGTTTCATACTTAAGTACAGATATGGCGTCATCGATTTTGTTTTCATGCAAGACGTGTGAGAAGGCAGACGACGATTGTCAATGTCAATGGCGACGTACGACCTCTTTCTGGGCTTACTATATTCCTAACACAGCATTCCTAACAAACTACAAAAAAAAATTATCAACAAAAAAAACCTTTTTCTCTCCATTTTACATAGGAGCCTACCACAAAAAAATGACTCTGCATGGAAAACATCCATCGGGTAAATAAATATAAATCAGAAAATTGTATGGGATATCATTACACCTTTGCTATTGTGATAAAGTAATAAATTGCCGTGAGATTTATTATAATACAAAATGTTTTTTTATGTGCGTCCATAAAACCTCCTCGCATAAAGGAAGAATACGGTTTCAATGTCGTGCAAACACGCCAGCGTGAGGTAAATACAAACACCTATATACGAGGCTTATACTCGTTGTATATCTCGTATAGGCATACCGCCGATAGCTCTGCTGTGGCCTCTCTCGTTTTCATAAATGAATCATGTGACTAGGGTCTGCAAAACCCGTGGGATTGCGGGTTAAACTTTAGGAATCCCGCGGAATTTGTAGGATTTTTGTTAAGGGGTGTGAGAACCGGCTACGCGGCCTATTTCAAAAAATACTTAAATTTGGATTTGAGGCCATAATAACCAACCAAACTGTAAAAATTTTTTTTGTCAAAAGTTATAACAAACACCTAGTATGAATATGTGCTTTTTTATTTATTTGTGCCTTACATTCTGATATATACGCCATTAATTAAATCCTTTTTGCATGATTTTGGAGGCAACTTTCAACGTAAGTAATTCTTTTTATTAAAAATATAATCTTGCCCTATCCACTCTGATAATACAAGGAAATATAAAACAAAAAATAAAACCTGGTAAATAAAGTTTTTTGAAATGAAAATTTAATTTATACGCGATAAATTTGTGTTCCAATGTAAATCGGTCACGTGTAATGTAAATTTACGCCCATGAAAATGTTTTTTAATCATTTTGATTTTCATTTTCATCATATTTATACAGTAAATAGAGATTTTTTATAATACAAATTCAGATGGCCTATTTTTAAATTTAAATAACAAATAAATTATGGCCTCCGTGGTCGAGCCCCTCGACTCCCTTTACCACTCAACAAAAGAGGTTGCGGGATCGAATACCGGCATGCGAAAATAAATTTAATTTGATTAATTTGTGTTATTTCCAAATTAATTCATTTCAAATATATTTTGTTAAAAATAATAATATATATGTATGTTCTAGAATAGAAGCTACTGGTGTAAGACCACCATTCAAAATTGAAACGTTGCTTTAAATGGCCTCCATCCCACTACCTTCAGCCTTACAACGTACCCCAATTGGGGATGCCAATGGCATCCCACTGGCTTCAGACGGGCGCAGTTGGGACTCTTGTGCGGTATACACATAAAAAATTATATCCGTGCTAGATATTACTACACCTTTTGATTGAAAAAAATATTACTGAAGTTCGTTGACTATTTTAGCATCAAATTCAAATTTAAGTTTTCCCTAGCAGCAGAAAACGCTTCCACAGTAGATGGTGGGACTGTCATCAAAAAGCTGTCAGATATCTGAAGGTATCTATCTCCCTCCGACACATTCGTTTTCAAAAAGTGACATCTCTTTCATGAAAATAGGTTTTAGATCAAGTTTCCGAGCTTGCGACTCCATGCTTTCTTTCTAGCATTAAGATGGGTTCCCCTTTCTCGCAAAATAATGACACGGCTGACTGTAGGCCGAACGCAAGTTCCACTAAAGAACACCAAGGAGTTTGTCTACCTCGGGAGCAAAATCACATGGGACGGTCGGTCTAAGAGCGAGGTCGACAGCCGTATACACCAGGCTAGGCTTGCATTCAATAAAAGGTCGAAAATAATAAAATCGAATAATATAGACCTGAAACTGAGAATACTCCTCATCAAGACCTATTTATGGAGTATCTTGATGTACGGCTGCGAAACATGGTGCCTATCCGAAAGAGATAAGCGGAGACTAGAGGCTTTTGAGATTTGGTCCTATAGAAGACTATTAGGAATTTCCTGGAGAGACCACATTACAAATGAGGAGGTTCTCCAAAGATTCGAAGGAGGAAGGCACCTGCTCAGGACCTTGTGCGAAAGGCGCGTAAGATGGATCGGCCATGCAATAAGACAAGAAGGCCTCTTGCATGCCATAATGGAGGGTATGACCGAGGGGACAAACGCTAGGGGACGCCCACGCCGAGAGTACCTGGAGGACCTGCTGGTGGACGTGCGCTGCTTATCATATGCAGACTTCAAAAGAGCCGCACAAGACAGGGAAGAGTGGAAGAAACGAATAGATGAAATTGCTGCAAACCAATCCCAGGATTGAAACCAAAGAGAGAGAATGACACTGCTAATATTGCTAATCGCTCGTGTGTGCAAATTAAACCAGATTGTTTGGTGTAAATTGAGTTTTCTTTTTCAATCCCATAAACCCCCAAATGTCGGATATGAAAATCTCGTAACCCCCCGCGAGGTTGCGGGATGCGGGATTGCAAACCCTACATGTGACAGAAAGAAAGAGCCATTCATAACACACTTTCAGTGGCAAGACTGTACAGTTACCTTTCGTCACCGCAATCTCGGCTGAATACAAATCACAGGGTAAGGAAATAAGTTGCCTATTCTTTATTCCTCCACACACACACTCACACGTAAATATATAGAACATGGATGAGACAAATACGACAGACAAGCATACATTATATTGATTTACTTTCAAGGAAAAATTCAAGAACTACAAATTGCATTGTACGGTAAAATATTTTTTCAGACCGACAGAAATTAAAACTCTCAACTGTAAATATGTAGGTGATAAATATTGTTGCAATGGTTCAGCTCGTAGGATTGTTTCATTTATCACAAAATAACATTGACTAAAGAATAACACAAGAAGTGCCTTGTGGGCATATTTTATTTCCACACAAAACTGTGTTTCATCATAATTACAAAATTCAAGTGCGATGGCAATATTCAATTTCAGGCAAGTATAAGAGAGACAGATCACGTGCTAAATGGTCTAGAACCAAAAGGTACTAAGTCAGTGGCGCATTTGCTTCCATTCAAATTTGTACGAAAGGCACATCTAGTGTTTTATTCTTTATTTTATGGACTAAGCGTAGCGATGTCCTATTTTAACTCGACCATTTGGTATTTCATTTGTTTGTTCCGGTTGAGGTTTCCAGATGGACGGTAGCCGATAGTATAATTAGCCAAACTGGGGACAATATTCATGGTACATCCACCATTTTTAATAAAAATACATAAGTATAAATACGGTATCTGGAAAGATGGTGCAATCCAAGATTCGTAGAAAATGCGTTTAACAAGGTTAGTTCATAGGGGCGTTTTTCGTTAAAAAAAACTCGACGGGCCGCTTTCGAAATTTCGAACGCACGACGTAGCCTGAAGTAAAACACTGCCGCTCTCTCCCAGTGGAACATGGACTGCGACCTACGTGACCTACGTCACGATTTTTTAGCCAATCACCGATCTACCCCCTAGATGAGCTAACCTTATTAAACGCGTTTTCTACGAACCTTGGATGAAATCTAGAAAAAATTAATTTTGCAAAAAGCAGTTAAGCCGCCGCTACCCGAATTTCTACCGATTTCTTACATATCTCCGTTAAACATTTGAAGTTTTTAAGCTCCTAAAAAAATATATGTTATTTTTAAAGATAATATCTAGACGCGTTCCACGCCGAAACGCAAATTATATGAAAGTATGCTCCCAAAATTATTATATACACGGTTACGTTTTAAGATTTCACGGCCAAAAGTATTTTCGTTATTTGTTTTTGGGGTGTTATGCCGTGTTGCGCTACCTTCTTCTTTAGCCATCGTTTCGGACAGCGTTGTAGTGTCCATCATCAGGGCAGATCCGGCAGATCCGGTAGATGTACATCTACTCAGCTCTTCTATACACTAGTGGACTTAAGTAAGGACACTTTTCATAAATTTCTTATATTTGATGTTCATTCGCTCTTTCTTAAATCACGTTAGGGTTTAAGTATAATTTTATTAGCTAATCGATTCAACAACATATTATACTGTTATATTTTGAATAGATTTAAATGTTTTTTTTTAGAAAAATAACAAAAATGCTGAATAAAACAACATCATGGCAAAACACAAATTATTTATTGATTACGAAGATTTTGCATACTATTCCAACTTAGCATTTAACGTTAGTATTTCGTTGGGAATTCTTTAAGTTTAATAACTTCCTAAAGTCTTCTAGGCATGGAGTCCACAAAACGTCATTGATTTTCAGATTTGATGACATGGAACCATGTTTGAAAAAAATATTTCAATTATTTCTCTTTTATTGCTGGATTTGCGACTTGAAACCAGTATTTTCAATCTAGACCAGAGATTTTCAATAGGATTCAAGTCCAGATGGTTCCCTGGCCAAGGTAGAACAACAATATGGTGGTTCTGTAAGCATTTCATGCTCGTTTTGCTATGTAGCATGGGGGTCCATGCTGCAGGAAATTGCATTTACCACGGTTCCCCTCGAACAAATCATTGTGCTGAGCAATAATTTTGACTCCAGAATCACATTTTGATGACTTTTAGCCTTAATTGTGCCTTCTACCACTCCCAGACGTCCAAAACTATACCTTATCGTACAAGCCCACACCATTACGCTCAGATGAAGTTTCTTTGTCACGGTAGTGCATTCTGGTATCACATCTTCAACTTGATGGCAACGAACAAATCTGATTCCATCACTCTCAAAAGTGAAAATTTTGGTCTCATCACTCCATATCACCTTTGCCCAGTCTTCTGAGGTCCATTCCTTATGTGTTACAGCCCATTTCAGCCGTTTATGCCTCTGTTTCTTATGACCTTGTTATTTTATGACCTTGTTAATATCTTTTGATGCTTGACGATGGTTCTTCAGGGTGAGGCAACACATGTTCTTTTCATTTTGTAGCGTAACCTTTCGATTTTGAACGATTTTCGGACTGTTTTTGTATTTTTAAACTCCTTGCAGCGTTGGCAAACCTTTCTTACGCCAGACTTGGTAGCTTCTCCACCCAATATTTTTGCAATTTCTTCGTATGTGTAGCCTTCTTCACGAATAGCAATAGCTCTGCTCCTCTTTGGGCGACCAATCGGCACGTTTTGGCACCTTAGGAGCCATTTTAATAATATTTATTAAAAAAAACAATATCACTTTTCTTTAATGGAGGACTGACTAACACGGGTGTAAAACTTAATCGTGTTGCATCTTAAAGTATCCTGATTGGAGCACACGACGATCCTCTGCACTTCGTGGTTGGTTTAGACAGAAGACGAGACATTGTAGGGTTGCCAAAACTCAAAAACATTATTCTCAAAAATAGGTTGTTTTAAAGGTGTTTGCTCCCATTTCTCATAAAGAGTGACAAGAATTTTGAATCACTATATGGCATACCGTATGGTACTTTTATGAATTAACTATAGATATGAAAAAAAATCTTAGAAGGGTTCCGTAACAAAATAAGTTGTTTTTTTATAAGGCAAACGACAACATACAAGTAATCTCGAAAAGTGTCCATACTTAAGTCTACTAGTGTAGCTCTATTCACATTTTTACAACCAACTCTCATTTTTTTCTCCAAATGACTCACCTTACATTTCTTCTAACTAAAATTACAGATAACTAAAAAAAATAAAAACCGACGCATATTTTTATTCAAAGTATTATAAATGTTAACGTCAACTTTTTTGTCGTTTAATAAGAAAATAATTAATAAAAAATTCTATTTATCTACATAAATAAACTCTATCTATCTTTTTTTCTATATTCTATATATATATTTTATTATTATTATATAAATGAAAATGAATCGCCGAAATGTATGTACGCGCATAACTTCCGAACGACTGCACCAAATTCGATATTTTCTTTTCTTTTGTGTTCGTTATTGTCTATAATTTGGAAAAAATTGTTGAAGATAATATTGTTAATTCTAAAATTTTAATTTTAAGAAAAGGTTTGTATAAAACTTCTGGTGAGCTCAGGCATTATGAAATTTGTATAAAAATTTGCAATACATGGCTGAATTAAATGTACCGGGACTGAATGCGGAAGGGGGGAGGGGAACTCGGATAGGTGGGAAGGGGAACCCGGTAGGGCAACCTGGGAGAGGGGAGGGGAACACGGGAGGGGGGTTCGTGGGACAGGGGAAGGGGGGTGTGAAGTGGGGAGAGGGAAGGTGGAGGAGGCGGAGTGGGAACGCTAGAGCGGAAAGGGATGCGGGAGAAAAAGGGGTGGCGGAAGGGGAACGGGACAAATAGGAAAGGACACGCAGGGAGAAAACATTTCTTTATTAAATGGCATAGCAACGCATACCGGGAACCAGCTAGTTTTTATTAAAATTGCGTTCGAAGATTTTGGTTTCATAAAAATGTACATTTTAATAATTTTGCGGTTAACTTTTAGTTTTGATTATGAAGCGCTGTGTTTTCTCTTTTTAACGCCGTTTAGATCATATTTCTAACCATGATAGTAAAGGAGATACAACGAGATCTATTGAGATCTATTTGAGTCCGAAAACCGAACAAATTAGCCCGAGGGGTTTAGTAAATTTATTCATATTGTTTGTTTCTACCGTATTAAATTTATATTTTTACTGTTATTTCTATTTTTTCTGTTTTGTAAGAATTATGTTCACGTTTATTATCTTTTGTACATCAAATAACATGATTTTTTTACCAACCTTACCAACCATAATGGCCCCAATTAACTAATTAACCCTAATTCAAACGCGCTAATGATTTTCTCTATTGAGTTGGGCAGTTTGTTCAAAAATATGTACACTCTTTAATAATGAGCCATTAAGAGGGCATTACCAGAGAAAACCTGAAATATGTCATTTTCAAATCAGATTTTAGACGTATTGACTCTTTTCCAAATAAAATTATAAATGGATTTCGAAAGATTGTTCTTTTATCTAGCATTCGCATTTAATAAATTTTGAGAAAAATTTTCAATTTTTAGTATAATAAGGTTATTCCATAGGTCGTTGGCAGATTTGTTAAATTTTCAAAAAAGATTTTGTATTATACCACACCCATTTCAAATAATATAATCATGAAGTAAAATAAATCAATACATTATCTAGCAAACGCATGTTTTAGAATTTTAATTTTAGTTTCAATAAAATCATTAAAAAATATGTACGTACATGTGTTTCTTGACGAAAATTGGTCCATTTGTGTATTTATTTGCTCACTTACAAACTAATGTATTTCAGATTCTTTTAACATTTAGACATTCTTAATACATTTAGACATTATTGAAAAATGATAAATACTTATAATCAAAAAATATTTACAAAAAATACATTATTTTAATAGTTTTATCATCACGCCTTTCAGCATTTTTGGATGAAGGTATAAATTAAAGCTAATTTAGATTAAATAAATTCGATTTTGAGTTATAATTTAATAAAGCTGGTACGGAGAATAATTAATCTTTCTCATTATAACCGCCCTGCACGATCGTAAGAACAACTTTCCACGAAATGTGGATTTTCGTCCGCTGGCTGGTTAAACGCTCTTAAGGTATTATGAACTATCTGTATTTTTAAATATAATACTTTAAAACTTTTTTTAAAAGTTACCCTTGTTGCAATTCGATTTTAAGTTAACCCTGATAAGGAGAGCATTGCTAACAAAAGACCTTTAGAGATGTTTAATATTTAAAAAAAAAATCGATTACGTTTATCAGAGACGCTATCTAGGTTACAAACCAATTCTTTAGAACTTTTTGATCATTTAAAAAGGTAGCAGCCAGAAATATGGAAAAAAATAGAACAGGTTAATATTTTTATTTCTGAATTTGAAATACGAGATCGGCATAAATTAAAGCGCTTATCCCTGTAAGACAAGAGATCTTGGGTTCGATTCCCAGTTGCCACCGTTATTTTTTTTATTTTTCTGTGTCTTGTTCTTTTTCATATTTTTCGTTCGAGTTTATTAGTATTATCTTCTGCAATCATATATTTATTTTGTTGGGTGAAAAAATAATGATTATGGATGTCAGATCTTAAAAGATATTAATCAAGCGGACAATAAAAAAATACGAAATTAAAAATTTTAACACCAAACATCAAAATGCTCTTATTTATCCCAGTATTTAACACTCTCGTATTTCCACACAACCCATTATCCGGATTGGTGATTTATTGAACTCGCTGTTTTTAATTGTTTTAATTGGTCAGAATATTCGACTTCCTGCTGTAGTTTTTGGACCGTGTTTTGGCATTGTGAATGAAAAATTGTAAACGGAAAAACCTATTTTGTAGTACGTATTTTTAATTCGTACTAATATCCCGCCCGGTAGTTAGCACGATTGAGGGTTTTATTTCGAAACGATGAAACATTTTATAAATCAAAAAATGCATCGAAGTGTTAAAAAGTCGAAATTCATGAACTAAATACATTAAAAATAAATGAACTCCTTTGTGTCATTTCGTTTGCTGACGAAGTTATTTAGATTGTATTGGCCCATTGTTCAATTCTTCCCAGGCAGAGCACGTGTCACCATCATATTTGGAATCGAAATAAAAACGCGGGACATTATACGTTCAGTCGAAAATGTGTCTGAAGAAATAATTATGAAAAGTAAATAGTGTTTAAATTAAATTCGCTTGATAAAATTTTCACAAAAAGAAAACTAGAGATAAATACATATCTCGTACAACACATTTGTGTTTAAAAACTCTAATATTCAAAATTGCACCTTACCATTTTATTGCGATGACATTATTAACCTTTAACTATGGACGTCGGGTCTCAGAGGCCCAACCTCTTCTTCAATTTCTCGGAATAAACACCTTCCCCGCGCGTGCCATCCCAGCGCGTCTCAGTCAGTGTTGCCAACTCAGCTCCTTTAGAGCTAGATCTGGCTCTAAATCGACGTCGTCAGCTCCAAAAAAAGTCATTTAGCTTCTTAGCTCGTTTTTTTCAGATATTTCAGCTCTTATTCACGTGAAATAATATTGAAAAAAATAATATTGCGTCTTGCGTCAGTCTCCTTCGAATTCGAATGCGCTTTGCGTGTACATATCATTACGCAGTACGTGATTATTTAGCCGAAGTCCAATGGTTCAAGATCTCTCTAAAACCCTGGAGAAGCATATCAAGCACAGTCAAGTTTTAGGCTGAGGTTCTAAAGTATCGTGATGTCGCTGATGAAAATCCTTTCCACGAAAACAGCTCTTTCGCAGTTTCGGTATTTGCTCTGCCGTGGTCAAACGGAGAAGTGGAACGAGTTTTTAGCCAGTTAAATATTGTCAAAAATAAAACCAGAAATAGACTTGGCAATGACATGGTTAATTCGATTCTAACAATTCGATCGGGGCTCGGGCGACACAAGAAATGTTGCGAGGATTATGAACTTCCCCTAGAATTTAAAAAAAAATTGGAACAATGGCTGTATACGAAAAAAGTCCTGATGAAGCCGGTTCTAGTAGCGCGATGGTACAGGAACTGGAACCGGATGACTACTTAGATTTTTTAGAGGACTAGTCGCTGTCTAACGAAAAAATATTTTTAAAAAATCCTGAAGTCTTCGATGTTATCAAAAATAATTGTTTATTGAAAATTATAAAAATAAAAAAGTGTATTGTGAGTTGTTCAAAAGCAGTCAACAAGAAGGACGAAAGGAAAGTTTTTTTTTGTCGAAAATTCTACAGTCTAATTTTTTCTTCTCTGAAATTCTCTAACAACCCCCCCCCATGCTTTATGTCATTTTCAAAATTTTAGCTCCTTTTGGCTCTTTTTTTGGGTTTCGCCTAGCTCTACTTTAAAATTCGAGTTGGCAACACTGGTCTCAGTTAGAGGTGGGTAAGTTCTGCATTTTTCCGGAAGCCTCCGAGACTTGCTTCCTTTTAAAAGTACACGAGTTCTAGGAGCAGGTCCCGGGTCCGAGTTCTTAGGTGCGGACTGGGCACTGGGTATTGTTGCGGCGCACCGAAACGGGACGCACGGGTTCAAAGAACTCGGAACCAGGACCTACTCGTAGAACCCACACGAGAACTCAGAACCCCGGAGTCGGCCAAGACCCGTACGAGAACAAGGACCCGTCACCCGTGCAATGTAGGTACATTCAATGTATCTACACTGCACGGTCTTTTATTGAGAATTTAAATAAGTAAATTAATAAGCTGTAATGCTTTACTATAAACTATTATTTTATAATGCACGTCACCCGTTGATAATTTTATAATGTATATAATATATAAGATAAGACGCTAATTATAAGATAACGATAATTACGATATAACGATACCAGATAAGACGCTCTAATTAAAAACTACTCCGTGCCTAGCCGAAGGGGTCACGCACGTGTGTGTCGATCAACGAACAGCGATCGAATGAACGCCCAGCGCCCAGCTCGTGACGTGACTCAAGGGGAAGTGTCATAGTTGGCCGGCCGCGGGTAGCGGGGAGTGTCGGGAACTCACCGAGACCCGCGACTCATGAGTGGAATGGTGAGTGACGCCGGACCGTGGATCGCGGAGCAAGCCGGCGCGGCGGCCACGGGGTGAGTCAGGAATGTAGTAGTTCGCGGCGTTCGCGCGAGTCCGGGAGTGGGCGAAATGAATGGATTGTGTCGCGATTCACGTAGCTTGGAACAAGGCGCTTGGGTTTAAAGGAACCCGGGACTTGTATTCGAGTGCGGTTTTCGCGCTTCGGCGTTGAGTTGCTCGGACCGCCGGATTACCGCCGGATTTATTTGGATGCGGAGAGTACTGGGACTGGGCCGGGTTCTCTGGGAGTAGTCGATTTGAAAAAGGAGTGGGAGTAGGAACCGCTTCCCGCAAAGGAGCGGATCACATGAGCCCATTCCAGCTGAACTGACACATCGCTAGTCTCAGTAGCTTCAGTTTTAGTTGTGTTATGACCAAGGAGGGAGAAGGTCGCGTCATCCGGCACTTATTACGTGAGTAATAATCATTTAAAATTTGATCAGGGCCTGGGAGACCCGTTGACTATAATTTCAAAAAGTCATACGAAAGTCAGAAAAAATTTCAAAAAGTCATAAGTTTTTTTTTATGACTTTTGTTACTGTTTCTTTTATTAGCTAGGAAAAATTATTGGTTTTGATTTTTGTAAAACCTACTATAATTAAGGAGCCTTAATATGATCTCAAGTCAATTAAGACTGAAAACTGACTAGGTTTGTTAAATTTGGAGATAATTATTAAAATATGAATAAAAGTTGATTATTTTTATTACTCGATCTTTTATTTATAAATACTTTATACATATAAACTCCTTGCTAAAGTCAGATTGGTCCAGGTTTGAAAATTAGAAGAATTTTATGAAGGGGTCTGTGTGACCCGACGTCCATGGGAGTGTGATTTTTTTTTCACGTCCATAGTTAAAGGTTAAAAGTTTTACACTTTTAGAAATAAGTCGTTCCGAAAAGGAACTTATATGAACTCTGTAACTTTATAACGATGATATCATATTATTTTTACGGTAAAATTATTAAGTGTAATTCATGTTAAATGTTTCCATTTTTATGAAATAAAGCATTTATTGTTTTGCTTGTTTTTATGACTGGTAATTTGGGAGGCGGGTATAGGTGCTGCCGCCCGGGAAACATTTGTTGGATAACCAACACCTTTGGTCACCCCAAGTGGTTCGCTACGTTTGGTAACTTAGCAGGGGTGCCCGGGTTCATAGGGGTGAGATTTGTTCGGGTCTTAGCGGCGAATGCGTCCACTCACCAGCTTCGTGGTAGAGAGGATCAGGAGAGACTGGTTGAAGTTTTGACCTCTCCAGCAAGAATCTTTCGGATCTCGGAGAGAGGATCGGGTTGAGGGAGTCCCTTTGACTTCTCCGGCAGTAGTATCTCGGAACACCACCTTGCACTGTAGTGGGAGAGATTCATACATACATCTGTCACTCTTGTACAAACTGACCCCCAGAATCCTTCCCACCCCTTATACCCTTTTCCTTCTGTTATTTACAGACTTAAGTGTAGTGTATAAGTGTAGTGTATAGGCGTGATAGGTGAGATTTTACAATATCAAGTGTAGTGTATAGGCGTAATAGGTGAGATTTTACAATATCAAGTGAAGTGTATAGGCGTGATAGGTGAGATTTTACAATATCAAGTGTAGGTATAGGCGTGATAGGTGAGATTTTACAATATCAAGTGTAGTGTATAGGCGTGATAGGTGAGATTTTACAGATCTTAAATGATACGCGCGTGTACGAGATGAATATTTATTGATTATTATGCAAGTTATAAGCTACGTGCTAGCAAACGGTCTGTAGGTAAGGAGAGGGAGCAGGTACATTCATCACCTTTTATAGGTACTCAGTTCTGCCGTCTCGCTCTTGCATATTTGAAAAGGCAGGCGTGCCACTAAAACCATTCCCACACCTTCCCAGAACTTCCTCTCCTTCCGTTCCTAAAAAGACCCTCCACACAGCATCCTCAAAGATGACATAGGCCCTGAGGGAAATTATTTTCCTCCAAGCCTCCTGTGTGGAGCTAATATAAAAAAACATAATAGTTATACGATTCGAAAGAATCTTACGTTCGCGAAACGTCGGTAGAAATATGATTAAACACAATCGACATTCTAGAGTCTTTTGTCTTTTTCTTTTTCATACAAGACGAGTAAGAAGGGAGGTTTTTAAGGAGGGTTTTTTCCACGATCGTCGATGATGTAAGTGCGATATCTCCCTGGGACTAGTAAAGCATTTCAGGGCAGATCGTTTAAAGTATGCATTTCACAAAATTCTTTCCTTTGCCGAGAGGCTTTTCACGGTGCAATAGATGAATATTTGATAGAGTCAGAATAACATAAAGTATGTACAAGACGATGTATGAATGTGAATGAAGCAAGGAGTATGTACCGAGACATCTATCCTCTTTGCTTGGGAAACGGCCAGATGATTAGTTGTTAGTTATAGGTGAAGTTTTATTTTTATTCCTCAATGTTTTTATAATCTACTAGCTGGTTCCCGGCATGCGTTGCAATGTCGCTCCCCCGTCCCGTCAACCCCCCTCCGGCGTTCCATATATTCAGTCCCAGTACATTCAGTTTTCAACAGCTTGCGTGCCACCTATTACAATTTTTTAATTCAAATTTTTATTTTTCGTGTATCACAAATTTTCATTTTTGTATATTATAAGAACAATCAATATTTTAAGAACAATCAAATATTTTAAGAACAATCATATATTTTAAGAATAATCAATCAAATTTGGTAGCCGACTTAGGTACCTATTTGAAATATCTATAATTCTTGATTCGATTAAAAGTATCCACTTACAATTAATTCATTAATGTAAACAGTTTTGAAAATAGAATTTTGATTTAACAATCACTGTTTTGCAAAATGTCATTCTCAATCTTTTGCAAGAATTTTTGTGATAAAAACTTTTCAGTTGTATTTTCATGTGGTTGTAATAATCCAGAAACCTTCGCAGGGGTTTAAAGAAGGTATTTAACATGTCCCATGCTTAATATAACAATACACAATGCACTAATCCCCAAACACATTTTGATTTATGTATATATAGATATCCTTCGTAACTAAGCACTAGGTACCTAATAAAAGTCAAACGGGTAGGTAATTATTTACATACTAGCTTTTTCCCGCGGCTTCGCTCGCATGGTATTAGGGGATTCCCACTCCGCCTCCTCCATCTTCCCTCTCCCCACTCCACTCCCCCCACTTCACTGCCCCCAACAACCCCCCTCCCCCACTCCCCCTCAACCCATCCCTCCACCACTCCTCCCCCCTCCACCTTCCCTCTCCCCACTCCACTCATTCATCAACCCCATCTTCCTCCCCCTCCTTCTCCACCGACCCCTCCCCCTACCCACTCCACCTCCCCCCACCTTCCTCCACCCTTCCCCTTCCTTCCCTCCCCCTCTCCCACCGCACACCGCCTCCTCCACCTTCCCTCTCTCCACTCCACTCCCCCCCATCAACCCCCTCCCCCACTCCCTCCACCCAACCCTCCCCTCACCTCCTACCCCTCCACATTCCCTCTCCCCACACCACTCCCCCCATTCACCCCTTCCCCCTTTCCCCCACCCTCTACCCTTCCCAACACCCTCCACCATCCTTCCCCTTTCCCCTTCCTTCCCTCCCCCCGCTCCCTCCACTAACCCCCTCCCCCCCACTCTCCTCCCTGTCCCCTTTCCCCCTCCACCAACACTCTCCCAACACTCCCTCCCCCCCTCCCCACTCCCCCCCTCTCACCTCTCGCATTCCACACATTCATTTCCAATACATTCCTTTTTTAAACTACTCGCGTGCCACCTATTATATTTTTTTACACAAATTTCATAATGCCAGAACTCAACGGTAGTTTTATACAAAATAACGAACGAAAAAAAGAATTATCCAATTTGGTGTAGTCGTTCGGGTTTATGCGCATACATACATTTCGGTGATTCATTTTTAGAGATAGTTATTAAGGACGACGCCAACAAAGCACTCTTTTTAGGGTGAATTGCCTTATTAAAAACAAAAAAATTGTTTCCAAGGCGACAATTGGTTTGTTTTTTTTTCTGACGTTTGCAATAAATCGATTTCGTTAGGGACAGAAGACGTATGATAAATAATTTAATAACGCCAGAGCTTACCAATATGTATACAGCCTACAGTACTCGCAAATAATGTAGCTTTCTATTTGTGAAAGAATTTTTTTAATCCATTCAGTAGTTTTTGCTTGAAAGAGTAACAAACATACATCCAGGCATCCATACATCCATACAAACTTTCGCCTTTATAATATTAAGTAGGAAGTAGGAAGGATTCTTGTGAAAAAAATCACAAAATCGCAATATTCCATTCCAGTTCAAGCGATCATTTAAATTCGAGTTTTAATTTCAATATCGAATGTTTTGAATGTCAGATGAAAGGCATTACTAAACTTTACATTACAGTGCGAAATACGTGAAAAAACTCTGTTCATTTATAAAAGGTAGAAATATAACAAAGCTGCTTTGTTGAATGTTTGTTGAACTAGACTTAATTATTATTTTTTCGATCTCAATTAAGATTAAGTAAATATCATTAAAAAAAAAAACATTTTGGAAAGCCCCAACATGAATTCCCAGAAAATTTTAATGATCGAGAAAAAAATTATGAACAAGAAATTCAACAGAAAAGATCACACGAGCTTTTAGTTGTTTTTGTGTGTGTTTAGTGTTTTATATATGTTCGCATGTGTGCTCTTTCGCCTTCCGAGGAAATAGGGAAGCTTGGTGTGTAATGAAGCATTTTAGCAAACGTCCATCAAACGTTTTAGATAACCGTGGTGTTAAGAATTTCCCAATATAAAAAAAAAACTTTCCACGCATATTCGAATGAGAATTGGACATTATTCCGTTCCTTCTCACCTTTTTTAAATTTGCGTGCAATTGTACTTTTTGTGGTCCGGTGGGAACATTAGATCACATATTTTTGGTTGTCCCTCTCTACACAAGTAGGCTCTCTTCTATCAAACCTATAAAATTGCCTCCCTTCCAGTCAACATCTCAACTCTTCTAAGTCTGAACTCGACTCCAATCTTCTTTTTCCCTAATTTCGAAATTTGCCCTTTTAAATAAAATTAATATGTAAATTCACTTTTTCCATGATTTGAAAAGGTGGCCCAGAACACACTTGAAAGGTGAAAGTCAGAAACATTTGTAAAAAAAAATGAATGAATTGTTAATAATTACGCACTTCCCAGTGCTAATTTTCAACATTTAATCATATTAAAGCTTAGTAAATGTTCCAAAACAAAAAAAATAAATCTATATTCCTTCATATTCAGAATATAAGGTAAATCATTGAGCTTACCTGTAGAAGTGTTTGTTGGCCAGTTTTTGCAGTATATCCCTCTCCTGTTCTGGAGGAATTGGAGTCTCTTCCATATCCAGGTTTTCTCCTAAGTCTTCCAACTCTTCCACCGAGGGTTCACACTCCGTGGTGTCAGGCCGCTCACCGGTATAGCCCAGTTCGGCCCTGGCAAACATCAGGGTGTACGACTCCGGACGCACGGGACCTGAGAAAAATGCCTTAATTAAGACCCGGCGTTCCTAATTTCTATCAACATAATATAACAAACTTCCCTTGAACATTTTAAGTTTTTAATCACTGGAGCATTTTTTCGGCCACATTTTGACCAATTTGCAAACACCCTTGAGTGTTCGCTGGCCAAAATGTGACCAATTTGAAGAGATATTTTAAAACATTTACTGGTATTATTTCAAAATTTCCCGCGTCCAGCTCTGTTCATCAGTAACAAGCAGACATTATGCTATCACCGTTATTCACGAAATGTCAACCATTTGTTTACAAGGAACTGGATTATGGTTAATTGTTCTTAGGTCGTTACTTGCTCCGATATCCGAATATTATCTTTAAAATGCCGAAATTGTTAGTTTTATTCGTTTTAAGTTACATACTATTTACATATCAGTGTGTTTGTTATTGGCTTCTCTTCGGGCAAACACGCTAACCACTGCGCATACATAAAGATAGTTGCCAATAATATATGCGTTAAATAAAATGAACATAATATGGGTGGTTCTTAGTCGAAGCATGGTACAGTTAAACGTGACCGAATTTCATATCGACACCGTGGCGCAGTGGTTAGTGCGTTTGCCCCGAAAGCAAGAGGTCCTGGGTTCGAGTCCCAGAGGTGTCAATATGTTTTTCTGTTTTTTCTGTTTCCAGATTTTCGATTGAGTTTCGCTTATATTGTCTTAATTTATTTAAAATATTACAATTATTTTTAATAAATTCACCGCTGACAAGCTACTTGCAGTAGCTTAGCGGGTAATAAATTCCAATTGTATGCAATTTTTAAACAATAATTATAAAAAAATTATAAAATCTTGTACCATGCCAAACCAGACTGCAGACTAAGAACGACTTGAGTGAGATGACAGTGTAAATGTTTACCTGTGTAGAAGTGAGGATCTCTCTCCCTGAAGTGGTGATGCCTCATGGAGACGTCAGCGGCTCCGGGTTGGTGTAGTTGAGGGATGAGGTTTAGCCAGAGGGCCATCTTGTGCCCACGGTAGTGACTCTTCATCTTCGGTTTGGCCCCTGACGAACATTTTTATTGTCAGATGTCGTTATTTATATTTTTTATGTTAGCTCCACACAGGAGGAAAATAATTTCCCTTGAGTCTATTTCTTCTCAGGGGATGCTGTGGGTTATGTCTTTATAAGGAGAGGAAGTTCTGGGAAGGAAAAACGTATGAGGGATGGGTAGAAATGTGGGGTATGTCCAAGAGTACAATTGGACATTGGCCCCCATTGCGGTGCAAGACGATGGGTTGAGAGAGTCCGACTGGAGAAGTCAAAAGACTTCCTTCAACCAGTCCCATTCGATACAGCCCGCCACGTAGCCGCATCTGTGGGCATTTGGAGTAAGAGATGTTGGTTGTCCAATAAATGGTTCCCGGGTTGGCGGTGTTATAATTTAATTGTTTTGTACCAGGAACACACAATGTTAAAAAAGGTTTATTCAACATTTTATTTTGTCGCTTTTTGATGGATGTAAATAAGTCCAATTTATGCTGGGATTGTATTTGGAAAGATAAGCCAAACACCGGAAAAATTCTCAAGTACACAAAATGTTGAGGTAGAATAATTTTTTGGTGTAAATTGTGGAATCTATCCTCAACAAATATATACCAGGAAGGAAAAAAATAATAATGTATTGGCCTTCAACCTTGAGCCTTGAGTCTTGATTTTTTAGCTATGAGCTTTGAGTGTACTGTCCTCCAAAACGATTGCATGACAGTTGATGTTGCCCCACAGTTGCCCCGGCTTACTTACATACAATATGCATTTGGTTTAGTGAAAAGTATGGTGTACCATATTACACGTAATAGAACAAGTGTCACCGAAAGAGTGTGCAGAGAGCATGTACCGCCAAATATCAAAGTTTAAAACCTTTATTCATTTAAACGCAACAAGGATAAAACTACTTGTCTATACAGGGTGTTAAGGGACGTACTTGACTTACTTTAACCAGTGATTCCTGACATTATTTGGAGTAAAAAATGTAAATGAAATTTTGGTCTCCGGTGACTTTTTTCGACGCCTTTTTTTTCAAAATTTTTTTCTTCAAAATCAAACAAAAAAAATTTCTTCCGCATGTCGTCACTGGTGTCACTCAGCCGGGTGTCCGACGAACCACTTACCCCGCCTCCAACTGTTCAACAACTACCATTTTTTTATGTTTGTGTAGAAAAAAAAAACATAAAAAATGTCACCGGAGACCAAAATTTCATTTACATTTTTTACTCCAAATAATGTCAGGAATCACTGGTTAAAGTAAGTCAAGTACGTCCCTTAACACCCTGTATATTTAACAGCATATAAGTACAAATAATCGACACTGTAAATAAATTCGTTTGATATCCATACCAACTTATTAATAAATATATTTTTAAGTCGATATTAGATTTGAAATTGGTAATTACGCAGTAAAAATTATAATTTTATAGTAATTATAATTTCCGGGGGCCAACTGTCGGGAAATCAACTGTCGGGTTACCTTCCAAAACTATGCGTACGCGTATTGTATTTTGTTCTGATTTTAGTGAAATATTTATTCGTACTAAAATTACCAACTAGTGGTTATGTGCATTTTTATTTTGAAGAATTTAAATTTTCAATGTACATTTGTTACTTTAATTTTTCAAATTTTTACGACCGGTTTCGACACATCAGTGTCATTCACGAGCAAACTCAAAAAATAACTTAAACATTCTATAAAAGTACAAAAATTAATTAGGGAATAACGGTGGGAGGAGTCAACATTCCATGGAAACATCGTAAGTAAAGGTGATTTACATGGTGCTATTATTTTATTAACTAAATTAATTTTCGATTTAATTTTCGATTTAATTTTTTCGTTGATTTCTAAAGTTTCTAAAACGCACAAATTAAAATATGAATTTACGTTACAATGTTTAAACTTAGTTTTTTCTTTTTTTTCTTTAATTAATTTTTCTACAATCAAATAAATTTTTTAATTTTTAAAAGAAAAAATATGTCGATAGATGTCTCTTTCTTTTGCCTGTTTATTTTAAAGTGGTTTGAAGATTGGATATTGATTTACTAAAAAAAAAATATTTATTTTTTTGGACTTCGAACATCCGTCCGCTGGACGACTATAATTTGCGACGCACTATACCATCCGTCCGCTGGATTTCTCTGGCCGCTGAGATTTGCGACGCACTATACGGCTGCGCTATGAGACGCGCTCGGCAAGGCGCGAATTTGCGCATTATATTCCGGCGACCCGTAAAAAACAAAGCGGCCAATGAACGCAGACCTTTCGTCGTTTCCGTTTTTATATCTCAGCCAATAGGAGCTGATTGAGCGCAGTTTGATGCTTTGCATCTGCCGTAATGCGTCATTTCTGTTTCATCCGAATTTCAAATCACTCTAACGGGGCTAAGGAAGTTTCACTTAAAAAATCTTTTCTGAACCAGTACAATGGCTAGCGTCTTGAAATGTGAAACAGAACGCACAGACAAATTAATAGACAGACAAAATTCAAAACGGTCTAGACATAACAGGACTTGGCTACGCTCAATCTCAGTTGAGTAGAGCAGAAAACGTGAGCTTTTATCATACTGTTCAAATACCTCTCACCCCAGAACATAGGTGGAAGCTTGAGTGGCAATCAGCCAACGTCAAGAACGCCCATCTCTTTCAAGACCCCACTGAGAGACAGCCTGGGTTCTCATTGCCTCGCAAACTCTGGACTGCCATCAATAGGATAAGGTGCTCCCATAGCCGCTGTGCTCAGATATGCATAGATGGGGCCTTAAAGAGTCGGCGATGTGTGAATGCGGTGCAGAGCAGACCACCGAGCATGTGGTCAACGAATGCCCGCTCCATTCATTCCCCGGCGGGATTGATGAGATCCACAGGGCAACGCCTGACGCCCTAGACTGGCTCGTAGACCTAGATGTCCCCCTCCCTCTGACCCCCCCCCCCCCCCCCCCGCTCCCCCAATACGAAAGAAGAATACTGTAAGCTGAATTTAATGTGTATTTTTTTAGGCACCCACCGAAAGCAGCTGAATACAAATTTAGAAATATTATATAATACATCGAGTAAAAGGTAATACTTTCTCTGGAAAAGTGAGCGAAAAGTGAACATTTTAGCGAATATACCTTAGCGCGTGAACAAACATTCATGAAAGAGGAATGGAAACAATGTTTCAATATTAAAAATACAATGAAAAATAAATGCGGCCGGTCTTTGTTGAAATCAATACGCTCCGGGCTGGGAGAGGCGGATTCATGAATCAGGCTAGGCTCGGAACATCGACAGGTGAAGAGATTTATGGGCTGTGTAAAAGCTGCGTTTACATTATAAGGGGGAACTTTCGTTACTCCGACGAAAAGATTTCCCACGTTTTTTCAGCCTGTCCGGTAATTGAATAAGGAAACTAAAGACACGTCCAGATTTGCGCTGTAAATTCATAAGTACCAGCAAAAGAGGAAATCCTTGTTTTTGTAAGAAGCCGGCGAAAGATTCACTAAAAAGATAATCAAAAAAGGAGGTAGCCAATTTTCTCTCGGGAGATTTATTTTGTCTTGCAATAAATTAACTCTTTTTGATTTATCCACGTGTGTGTACGTGTTTTATGATGAATAATGTGTTGTTCTTTTAGGGAAAAGGGGAATGAATGGGGAAAAAGTTAATTTATGATAATACCTCTGATATACACGAGTATATTGTCTACTTTAGAACGGAATGATGCCCTTCTTATTTCATCTCGTTTCCTGATCATATAGTAGCATTTTTAGCCAGTCGTACTACTAAAGTTGACTAGGAGTATCATCGGTGTCACCTTTGATCCAAAACTGACATTCTCGGACCACATATCACGACTAACTCCAGCATGCACGAAACTCCTAGGTTTTATCATTAGAACATGTAAACAATTGATGGCGTCACAAGAAGTAAGCTGGAGTATACTAGTGGTGTGTGGATTCCGTACCAAACTAAATATATTAATATGCTGGAACAAATCCGGAAAAAAAATCCTTAGGTTATGTCTATATGCGGATGCATGGAACTTATCCGAGGTTCATGCACCATATGGAATTACTAGGCAACAAAAAGATTTAGCTTAGATATTAGACGTTATGCAAATCTTGCAATTCTTGGATTTAATATAATCCATAACCGTATTGGCAGCCCGTTCCTCTTAGAATGCTATGGCTTATACGTGCCAGAAAATTTCAGCCGTAGTCGTCGACACGACTTCAAAATACCATACGGTAGAACAGATATTATGGCACAGCATGGCATGACAAGGGGAATGATGCTGTTGAACGAACTATCGGAAACACTAGATATTCAGGGTGTCCGGGGGTAAAGGGCATTAACTTCGGGAGGTGATTCTATATGATAGTACAATTAAAAAAAAAAAACAAATAACTTTTGTCGAAATTCCAACTTTTAGTGGGAGTTTTGAGGTAAAAGGATAAAATTAGTCCGGCGTGTGCGGTGCGGCCACATTTATTATTTTCCGCCGTTACGATACGGGTTAATCACAATCGAGTCGGGCGCCCGGCAGGCTCTCAGCAAGTAAGATCGTACCTCACACTAAGGCCTTTTAGTAGATACGTCTTTTTGTATGGGAAAAAAAATGTTGTAATTTCGGAAAAAGTTGTTAATCTTTTTTACTCCTACCATCATGAAGAATCATCTCCTGAAGTTAATGCACTTTACCCCCGGACACCCTGTATATAACTTTTCTTTAGATAGTCTTAAAAAATTGTGTATGCTAATTATCTTCCTAGATGTTAAGACTGTCAAAATGAGAAAATTGTACGGTAAATGGATAATTGATCTGTTGTACAATTACAAAAAAAGAGTTGACTACTTATTGGGAAACAAAAAAGGATCAGAAGTACAGATAGCTTTGTTATTAATAGATTTGTTTATATAACATGGCCATTAAAATATACAACAACCTTCCACATGATATTAAACAAATACAAGATACACTCAGATTTAAGTCATCACTAAAAACATTCCTTCTGAACAGGTCTCATTACACATTAAGTGAATAGCTCACATAGGTACAACTGTTTTTATATTTATGTTTATATAATAAATTAAAACAAATTCACTTTGTATTTCACCACTTTTATATTTATATTTCATTTGTGTTCATATCTGTATAGCATGTTAGGTTAACTGGAAGAAATAGGATATAGGTACCTATAAGTTATACCTTTTGTACTAAATGAAAATTTTGTACAACAAATTATTTTTATTTTGATTTATAGGTTGGCATATATGATCATCATAGATGTTTTAGTATTATTTCAATAATAATACCATGAATTTATCCATGCCGATTTCTATAAGATGGTCTGTTTCATAACCTCTTCCTTTTAAGATTGTTGACCCGAGTGGTTTAATAAATAACATTACAATTATAATCGTGGTGTGATTAAACACTACAATATAAAATGGTGTCAGAATTGGAACCTTCATTGGCTCTACAAATCTTCTAATAATAAGTTTTTAATTTCGTAATTAGCTTGGCCTACTAACCGCTTTTCCCAAGCCAAGTAAGCCAACACAATTTGCTGAACTTTTTTACAGTGCTATCACTCAGTGCTGATGGATACAATATGTACGAAATATTCATGAATCTAAAGCTTATTTAATTAAAAGGAAAATATAAGTAGGTAGTTATTTTATTACAAATAAGCGTTTTATTGTACGTTCTTGATTGTACAAACCAACATTATTTAAATGCTTAAAGCATATTCACTAAAATAGTTATGATCAAACAACTCGAAGATATCTCTTTTAGAGATCAATGTTTAGTTTAGAGGATTAATCCTTGAAATTAAGGCTAACTCGTAGTTACATAGTGACACAGAGATTGTGCGTTTGATTAGTCAAAGCGACCGTTAACCTTCCATAGAATATATTCCACAAACCGTTATACTTTATTTATAGGTACTAATAAATAAGAATAAGAGTAGTAAAAAATATTTTTATTCTCACCGAGCCATAAATATTGTTGCGTGGCGAGGTCATAGGGCGCCCACGCTATGTCCTTGTAGCGAGTCCGCTCGCGCCCGTAGTCCGCGTACTGCGGCGGCGCCGTGTCCCCGGGCTTCATGTTGGGGTCACCAGTCTTGGCGAAAGTGACCAGCAGCGAAACCAGTGCCTCGGAAACAGCTCCGTCCTGACGGCTGTAGTTGGCGGGGAAGAAGGGCAGTCCACTCACCAGAGGCAGGCCCAACGAGTAGGGGATGGGCTCGCCGCGCACGCTACCGAGGCGCTGAAATGTTCAATTGATTAGGACTCAAAATACCGAATGACTATCATTCCGAATGACTACTATCCGATTGGCTATCATCCCGAATGACAATCATCTCGAATGACGATCATTTTAAATAGCTATCATCCTGAATGACTAACATCCCGAATGACTATCATCCAGAATGACGTCATTTTGAATTACTATAATCCAGAATTCTTGTGATCAGAATCACGAATAACTATCATCCAGAATTTCTTCCATCCCAAATGACTATCATCTTGAATGACGATCATTTTAAATAGCTATCATCCTGAATGACTAACATCCCGAATGACTATGATCCTGAATGACGTCATTCTGAATTACTATCATCCAGAATTCCAGTGACTAGAATCCCGAATAACATCATCACGAATTTCTTCCATCCCGAACAACTATCATCCGAAAGACTACCATCCTGAATGACTATCATCCGAATTACCAACAACAAAAACCCGAAAGACCTGTCTCTCGAATGACCAATGTCCCTAAATCCGCAATTCAAAAAGTAATCAAAAAATATGGGAGTGGTCATTCTTTCAGATTTTATCCTTCGGAAAGTTTTCCTTTGGGAAATTGTCAATATACTGTTAAAAGACAAGGTGATGAACGGACCAAAGCCTCGTAAAGAGTTCCGTCTTCGCAGCTCATGTAAGAAGGGTTAACGTCTCCCCTAAGTGCTCACTCGGGAGGTGGTTCATCACGGAGGAAGAAAATGTTGGTATATGAGGACAAGTGTGGGAACCCCGTCTCGAACACGATCAAACAAAATTCGGATATGCCTATATTTAGTATTCATATTCGGCTTACATGAGTATTACGGACCAAGGTATTCTACTCATATGATTTATTTATGTTTCATTTGTAAATATATTTGTCTTTTCAGGCTTTTGACATCTTTTACTTCGCCGAATGTCATATTTTACGTGATAAATAATATTATAGGTATAGGTTAATTTGGTAAAAAATGTGTTTCCCCATTTTAATGCTAGAAATCAGACGTTTACTAGCTCAGTTTGATTGATACTGAGGTAAATACCACAGCCATTAATTGATTGAATTCTAGTCATTCCCGAGCCTCAAATCAAAGAGATAGAATGCTATTTACAAAATCAACTGAAACCCTCAGAACATGAGTAGCTCTACCCTGCGGCGTGTACCTACTCTCAAGTCGCTCTTTGTGTTTAGGTAATAATTGAAATATTATATCAGTTCAGCATTTTGTATCAACTTAAAAATTGAACGTGCTTTTAGGAGTGATTACAAAAGCGTACTTTTTCACAATCTAAGACTGTGAAACATTATGGGCATGCAGCCGATAGTTCCTTTATAAACTCTCTCTCTTATATTTTTGTTATAGCAGCTAACGTATCAACGGAGCTCTTAGCGGTAGAACCACGTAAAATGTAACTGAGAAGTGTTTTCTTACCTGGGGATAGTCTCCCTCTTTGGTTTGGTAGGCAAAGTGCATGAGAAAGGTAGTCGCACCTCTCCGAGCATGCAGTTCCGCCACCCTCAGCAAAGGGGCAGCTGTGTGACCATCGCTCAACGCTTCCATGGTTGAATCCCGGATGTTGATAGGATGCTGAATTGGTTTCTCCCAGTCCGTGTACTCATTCCTCACAGCCGCGTAGATCTCATTCAAGTGGTAAACGTACGCATTACGCACAAAAGTTCTCAACACTCTATTTCTATAATCTTCCTCAAAACCGTACTGAATGTCCGTAGCACTAAAGTCGTAAAAACTCTCGGTTGAAGACACCCCGAGCATTAAATCACATTTCACAAAGGACTCACTGGCTTCCATCGAGTGAAGCATATCCGAGACACCCGGTTCTATGGGGTTATGCGGGCCCCAGCGCGACATAAACTTTTCACCTTCGATTTTCACCTCGAGCAAGGCTTCGAGTGGTTTTGTTCGTAAACAAGGCTCTATATCTTCGTCCTCTCTGGTATTTTTAGGCTCGCTGTCGAAGAGGCAGCCGAGTTGCTCCGCGACGGTATTGCGAAGGGAGTCAGGATTACGAACTAATGCCCAAGGACTAAGAGCGCTTCCACTAAATAAAATCAGTCGATGGAAGAGACCTGCGAAATAAAACAAAAAATCAATTAATAATCTTTCTAACTTCATTATTAGATTGCCCTTCTATTCATGAAAAGGTCATTATCAAAAAAAGGCAAACACTTTAAAGAATAATAATAATTGTTAATATTGCCTCGTGCCACGAAAAAAAATACAGATATATTTTCATGAACTTTGGGATATCACAAAAGGTATTTGAAAAATTCTCGGTATTCAATGGGCGAACAAATATTTAATATTAATGTTGTTGAAATTGAGTACCGGAAACAAATGAAGTGGGCAAGGTATTTATTTAATTTCTCCAAAATGTTTTTTTGTCACATTAGTTGAAATGTGAGCATATTGTAATTGAAATATGAACAACCAAAAAATGTACATGTTTTGAAAAATGTCTGTAAAATTCCAAAGGAAATCAAATAAAGTAAGAGGATGTTATGGCAAGGACGTTTAATCATTAAGAGCGTTTAACCAGCCAGCGGACGAAAATCCACATTTCGTCGAAAGTTGTTCTTCCGATCGTGCAGGGCGGTTACAATGAGAAAGATTGATTTTTCTCCGTACCAGCTTTTTAAAATTATAACTCAATATCGAATGTATTTCAATCCAAATTAGCTTTAATTTATACCTTCATCCAAAAATGCTGAAAGGCGTGATGATAAAACTATTAAAATAGTGTACTTTTTGTAGTTATTTGTTGATTATAAGTATTTATCATTTTTCAATAATGTCTAAATTTAATAAGAATGTTAAAAAAATCTGAAATATATTAGTTTGTAAGTGCGCAAATAAATACACAAATGGACCAATTTTCGTCAAGAAACACATGTACGTACATATTTTTTAATGATTTTATTGAAACTAAAATTAAAATTCTAATACATAACTTTGCTAGATAATGTATTGATTTATTTTACTGCATGATTACATTATTTGAAATGGGTGTGGTATAATACAAAAACTTTTTTGAAAATTTAACAAATCTGCCAACGACCTATGGAATAACCTTATTATACTAAAAATTAAAAAAAATTCTAAAAAATTATTACATAACTATGCTAGATAAAAGAACAATCTTTCGAAATCCATTTATAATTTTTTGTGGAAAAGAGTCAATACGTCTAAAAACTTTTTTGAAAATGACGTATTTCCGGCTTTCTCTGGTAATGCCCTCTTAATAAATACTTTGATCATTAAAAAGTTGAAGACAATCATTAATTTATTTTCTCCTAGTGGAAAGGACAGTTTTTTGTTTGAACGTCGTATTACATCGACTTATTAAAAATGGTACCTTTATGTTTTGTAATTGATTCTCAGTTTTCAATAAAACATTGTGTAACAAATAATATTTTTAATTAATTTTATTTGATTATGTACTCAAAAGTATTTTACAGCTGGCGTAAACTAGTGTTCAGTTAGCATTACTAATTTTTCGTGAAGGAAAAATTCATGCTCGACCAAAAATTAGACATCAACTAATTTATACAATACTAGCAGACCCGGTTACACGTTGCTGTGGCTAACGAAACACAACGCCATTACCCAATCTTTTTAAAATCCACACCACCCGCTTGCCAGATGCCCGCTGCCTGCTGCCTGAATTGAATATTTGAATTTATCGGCTTTTCTCTACTATAATAAGCATGTATTATACATAATAGTAAAGCTCCCAAGCGTGAGAATAAAGAATGAAGTCCTGGCTGCAGTTGCCAATTATAACAAAAAAAAAATAAAACTAATAAACTAAACTCGGCACACCTTGGCATCGACGGCGTGAAGTCACCAATTTACGTCAGCGAACATCTCTCCTCCGCTAATAAAGTCCTGCACGCAGCTACAAGGATGAAAGCCAAGGAAACTAATCATAAATACGTATGGATACGTAATGGTCGCATCCTAGTACGTAAAGATGATAACTCTGCGCGCGTGGTGTGGATCCGTGATCATAACTCCCTGGTTTCTCTCACCTGATTTTCTTCCGCAAGTTAGTTGATTTTCTAAACTCACTTCTCTGCTATATTTTTTACCCTTATATAATGTTTAATATTTATTATCAAAATGTAAGCGGACTGCGTTCCAAAACCAATATATTCTACTTAAATATTACTAATAATGATTATGATATCATTATGATAACTGAATCATGGCTCGTGGAAAGCATTGCCACTGAGGAATTATTTGATAATCGTTATGTAGTATTTAGACGAGATCGTATAGATAATAAAAGAGGAGGGGGTGTGATTATTGCGTTTAAGAAACACCTGACAGTTGTGGAGCGGAAGGATTGGCAATCGACTGCTGAGGACCTGTGGGTGACTCTTATATCTAAAAATTCTAAAAGGATCAATTTGTGTTGTGTTTATATTCCACCTGGAGTCAATCACACACGTAACATTTATGAGTTTATGGACACACTATGTGATCTTTGGGTTCTTCATCACGATGATAATTTTCTTATGGCGGGAGATTTCAATCTACCTCAAATAGACTGGTCTATTAGTAATGAAAATATCATGAAAATCGTAAATACTCACCATTCAGAAATAATTTCCAAAATCTCTGACACTCTTTGTTTTACTGATCTTTCACAATATCAGGCACAAATTTTTAGATCTTGTTTTTAGACTTTTCCTGTCATTGTAGCACACACCTCTCAACATCTTATACCTGATATTAATATGAATTTAGAGTTAGACATTCCCATGGTAAATAACAATAGAACCATAAATCTCTTTAAAAAAGCTAATTACGAAATCATAAACAATGTCCTCAGCAATGTTGATTGGGATGTAGAATTTTTAAACTTATCTACCAATAAAGCTATTAACCGTTTTTATGATATTTTACAAGAAATTATTCAAATTAACGTTCCATCTAAAAAAGTTCAGGTCAATAACTCATATCCTTACTGGTATAGCCCGACTTTAATAAATTTGACTAAGGGAAAATACAAGGTATTTAAAAAGTGGAAAAAATCGTCTAATCCTTTGGATTATCAAAAATTCTGTGTTCTGCGAACGAGACAAAAAATGTCTAATGAATGTCATAGACAATTTATAACAAATGCTGAACTCAAAATATCTCATGACCTAAAGAATTTCTGGTCCTATGTGAAAAGTAAAAGAAATAGTTCAGGGTTACCCAATACTATTAAACTAGAGAAAACAACTGCTAATAATCCTTTAGCTATATGTAACATGTTTTCAAAACACTTCGCCTCTACCTATAATTATAATGTAACTCCCAAGACATTAACTAATATTCCCCAAGAAAACAATGGTATAAACATTTGTTCTATTTTAGTTTCCAAGGAAAAAATAGAAAAAATAATAAATGACATCTCTTGGTCGTTGGGCGAAGGTTTTGATAAAATACCATCTCATTTTATAAAAATGTGCGTCAAAGAAATATCGAAACCTCTAGTATTACTTTTTCAATTATCTTTGAAAGAAGGCGTCTTTCCTGATTAATGGAAATGTGCGCTCATTACGCCAGTATTCAAATCTGGGTCTAAGAACGACGCTCAGAACTATCGTCCAATATCAAAATTATCTATCTTTAGTAAGATTTTTGAAAAAATTGTTCATGAACAACTGTATGACTGTGTTCAGTCTGTAATAACTGAGACCCAACATGGCTTTATGAAAAAAAGATCAACTGTATCCAATCTTGCTGTATTTACTGAATTTATATCTAAATCAATGGATAAACGAATCCAAGTGGACGCAGTGTATACAGATTTCTCCAAGGCATTTGACAGAATCAACCATAGTCTACTCTTGTCAAAACTGTTAGCTTTAGGAATACATGGTGATTTGTACCGATGGCTAGTCTCCTATCTTGACAAACGTTCCCAGATAATAGCAGTGAATGGTTTTAATTCTAAAATTGTCAATGTACCCTCAGGTGTCCCACAAGGGTCTCATCTGGGACCATTGCTTTTCACTATATTTATCAATGACATTGTAAAATGCTTTAAGCATTCTAAAGTTTTGCTCTTTGCTGATGACCTGAAAATATTTCTTTCTATCAACTCTATTTCTGACTGCTATAAACTTCAAGAAGATCTTAATAGACTTAATAATTATTGTACTGTCAACTATCTCCACTTGAATACCGACAAATGTTACGTTATTACCTTTACAAAAAACCAAAAAACAATCGAACATGATTATCATATTACAAACAGTCAAGCACTTAAAAAACTCAATCAAATTCGAGACCTCGGTGTTCTTTTTGACAACAAATTTTCGTTTAAGGCACATGTGGATATTATTGTTAAGAAATCCATGAGCATGTTAGGATTTTTATTCCGTATTGGAAAAGAGTTCACCAATATCCATACCCTCAAAATATTGTATTACTCCTATGTTCGTAGTCATCTTGAATATGCTTCTCCTGTATGGAATCCGCTGTATAATATACACACAAAGCGCATAGAAGCTGTCCAAAGAAAATTTGTACACCATTTGAACTTTAAGAGACATGTGCGTTATTATGACATGGACAGCTCTATAAAACACTATGGACTTAAAACTTTTTTTTTTTTTTATTTATTTATCTATAATTAAATATATTTACATTGGTTTTATTTGTATGCCTGTCTCACTAGGGTATACCTGTGTCACAAAAAAGTAGGAGAGACATCGCGGATATAACTTACTTATACAAAGTCTTGAGTGGTCATATTGACTGTCCAGCTCTTTTGTCATCAATTAATATTAGAATCCCGAGTAAGAAAACTAGAGACAAGTCATTGTTTCATATCGAAAGTGCTTCAACCAGTCTCAGGCAAAATTCTTTCTTATTAAGAACTTGCAATCTTTATAACAAAAAATGTATCGATGCTGATATTTTTTCGTGTACTTAAAGCACTTTTAGACAAATACTTAATGAAG
Source organism: Limnephilus marmoratus (assembly GCA_917880885.1). Classification (NCBI taxonomy): domain Eukaryota; kingdom Metazoa; phylum Arthropoda; class Insecta; order Trichoptera; family Limnephilidae; genus Limnephilus; species Limnephilus marmoratus. The sequence continues at coordinate 57,233,898 of OU862909.1, read as the reverse complement.
TCTTATAATTATCCATCAATTAACAAATAACTTAATTCATTGTAACAAAACTGATAAATTTCTTATGTATTTTTTTGTATTGAAATTTAAAAAATAATGTATACAAGTAAGTGTATATTGTTTTTCCACTTTACGCTTTTAAACACGTCTGACGTTTTTCAGTTTTTTATTTTTATTTTGTTATTATCTTATTTAAAAATACTTATTTAATCTAACATAAAATTGGCACACTTTATTTTACTAATTTACTTTTATTTTACTTTCATTTCACTTTTATTTTGCTTTTCCTGGTTTTTTTATGTACGTTTACATATAACGTTTTCGACATCACATCTGATGTTTTTCAATTTTCATTATTATTATAGATAATATAGAAAAACATAGAAAACATAGAAGGGTTGAAGGAATGACTGAATATATAAATATAGTTTTTTTTTCAACTTTTCTCTGTTTTTTTTTTTTCTTATCTTATCTTGTCTGTATCTTTATTTATTAGACAGTATAGCTAGGTTATCCCTAGACAGCTTATCTAGCTCCTTAGTATATAATATTAGGTAAAAAAAAAAAAACTTAATAACTATAGATTTTTTCATTATTATTGGTGCATGATGTGAACATTAGTTATTGGGTTTTTAACCTAATTATTGTAATTTGTGGTTTTCTAATGCTTTTCTCTAATATAATTTACATGTATTATACATATAAACATTCCTCTTCAATAACTCTATCTATTGGTGAAAACCGTATGAAAATCCGTTGCGTAGTTTAAAAGATGTTATGAAAATAATTGAATAATGTTCAAAATTGCCCCAGGGTTGTTAATATTTGTCTATAGTAATAAATTCAATTATTTTACTGGCCACTTATAAATTACACTTTTTCTCCGAGTGGTTTTACTTTCGGTCGTTAGGGGGTTCATAATCGACTTCCCTCACTTTTTGGATTCGCGTCTCCAGGGCAGGACGTGAATCCGACAGTCGGAAAATGTGGATTTAAATTTATTTAATATGTTAAATATTCAATCGGCGGGTTGTTTCTAGTTTATTTAAAATGTGAACGAGTTTCCTTTTATTCCCAGCCGATACAAGGTTATCGCGACTGGAGAATTCTTATTTACGGGTATTCCAGTATAGAATCCCGTGGTGCGATAATGGCGGCTTGACCGACCAAGTTTTACTGTAATCTGCGATTATATTTATCATCCGTCATTCGACGAGATGGATTCTCAATTATACAAAGGGACACGACCCGTCCGTGTAGTCCCCGCCGATTCTTTTCACAACCTGATGGAGGACATTTCCATTACTGCAACCACATGATGAAGGAAAACCCAATCAATCTGTACCTAACAAACTACCCTACTCTCTATTTTATTTATAACATGGCGCACCAACTGGTGATAACGAAAATATTTTTTTCATTGTTGTGAATCTTGGAAATATTAAATTTATTATATAAGCATGCCCTTAACATATTTTTAAACTTGCCCTATGTTTTGTTTTGCTTTGTTTTAAAATATTAGGGTCACAAATTTATTTTATACCTGTAATGATTTTTTTTTTCAATGTTTTTAATTTGAAATGTAGTGTGCATAATCTCAAATACCTACATGTCAAACATAACCTCAATTGATTTGTGATTGTCATTTTATTAAAATATGCTTAGAAAATGGAAATTAGTCATAGACAATAATATTATGCATTATAGAACTCTATAAATTTTTTTTCTAATCCAATGAATAGTGGTTATTTTCAAAATAATTTAAATTATCTATGGCAATTTCTTGCTTTCAATTTACCTATGACTTTTTAATATGTCAAAACACTGTTTTGTTTTTATAATTCTAAATACGTAATAATGATGAAAAACAGTTTAATTTTTGCTAAAACAAATATATTATTAGTTTAAATAAGAATATAAAGTTAATATCAATAATTATGTAAATATTTATAATGATTTATTGTTAACTAAGTGACATTTTGTTCATAATTACGGAGGTACGTACATTAAATTTATCAAATCATTGCAGTAATATTAAAAACATTTTAGTTGAAAGGTATTAGTTAAAAGTATTACAAACATTTTAAAATATATTTGAACATTATTATTCAAGCTTTAAAAAATTATATTATGCCGGTATTCATACAAACCGTCATTTGTCAAATATTTGTCAAATATCAATTGTCAAATAACATGATGAAAACAAATATTTTGTATTTTATGCAATTTCAAAAAATAACCTTTATTAGGAAACCATTTATATGGGATATTATTATTATAAATGTTTAATTAGTTACGAGACGAAATTAATGTTATTTACAGCTGACATCTGTCACAAATATATTATTGATTGTTTATTTACAAATAATGTCAAACTGACATCTTAAATACTTTTGAATTTATAACAATTGTTATGTGTACGCTAATGTCAAACTTGACATTTCAAATTATGACGTTTCTAATGCAATGAATTATTAGTAGGTCATTTTAAAAATTGTTTACATAAATATTCATTTAAATGAGCAACATACATATTCATTTCAATGGAATAATTTTTTTTTAAATTTAAATGGGGTACATACATATTCAAATAAAATTTCATATTTTAATTTTAAAATGAAAACAGGGTTATAAAATAAAATATTTTATGTTTTAATTTTAAATACAGGGTTGGCACAAACTAATATTTTCAAACATCAGGGTTGCCAAAAATTTTTTTTTTACATTGAAACAAGTTATCAAGAATATTTTTCAAATCAACAACAACGTTCAACAGCGTATAACAACAATAACATCAACAATAACAACAATAACAACAACAACAAAAATAACAACGTTTATTTTTCTTTTTGAATCAAGAGCATCATTTTTAATAACAATTCGGAAAATTGTTTTGAATTTAAGTACAATCAAGTAATTGTCAACGGTGACACAAGGAATAATGTGATATTTATTATCATTCTTTTATAAATAAAGGACAATATTCACGAAATGTGATAGGACGGAGAAATTATCGGACAATGACGAAACGTCATTATTATCATTGGAGGGGGGTTGACGGAGGTATATTCGGTCTGATCAACTGGATCCTGGTGATCAACTTACCATTCCTAATGGTTCAAATTAGTTCCAAAGGTAAGGGTGGGCTTGTACCCCAACCGCAACGTATCGATCCGGCGTCGATTACGTTTACCTTATATGACAGACAGAGGGCGAGAGATGCTTGCTGTCTGCTCATCAGGCCATGAGTTGCTGACTCTGGTACGGAACATGTGTGCAACATCGTCAGTAGGAGGGCAGTGGATCCGTTGCCCTTAGATGGAGGATTCCTACGGGAGGCGGAAGGATTGCCAGCCACTGGTCCATGTTCATACTCAAAGTACTACGTGGTGTGAAACTTGTTTGAGTGGTTCGGGTTGTTCTTGGAGTTTTATGACCAACCCTGACACAACATTCAACAAGTATTCATAAACTCTATTTAAAATCGAGTTTTATGTTTTTTTTTTCACACGGTACTATTTGTAGTGATTTATGGTAAATCACATAATTATTTTCTCAAATATAACAAGTCTAAATAAATACGTGCACACCTTTATATTGTCGTAAGTTATGCTCTACGTCAGAGCCAATAAAATTCTAGCCCATTCAAATAGTCACACATGACTCAAAAACATGATTCTTCATATCAAGTATCAAGCATCATTGAAATAAGACTAAATTAAAGTCTCATTCATTAAAAAAATCTATTAAACAAAAAAAAAATGTCTCGTAACTTATCAAAACTCTCGTAATCAAAACTGTTGTAAACAAACATACAAAAAAATATGTAACTTATCAAAACTACGATAAACAAACGAAAAAATATATGTAACTATTAAAAAATGTATTATGTACAAAAACAAAGCAAAACAAAACAAAACATTTAATTATGTATTGTCATTCTCAACTTCTTTTTTCCAACTATTATTATTATTTTTATTTTCAACTGTGAGACCTAGTTAGTATAGGCAGGTTTTCTTTTTCATTTACATTCAGTGAAAAGTGAAGGTTGTTCAACCATTATAAAAAGTGTTTATAATCCGATAACAGGATAAAGTGATGCCACAGAGCATAATATAAAAGTGAATGATTGAAATGATATTCTCACTACAATGTCTTTTTATTTTTGTAATTAACTACAATGATTATTGTTTTTATTTCTATTGTATTTCTGTTTTAAAATTTATTGTTTTTAGGAACCGGTGGACCAACGTAGATAGTACAGGGCATGTTTAGATTTTTGGTAGTTTTGTTTGAGGGCAAACATTTTTGTGGGAAGGGGGGTAATGTTATGAAAATAATTGAATAATGCTCAAAATTGCCCCAGGGTTGTTAATATTTGTCTATAGTAATAAATTCAATTATTTTACTGGCCACTTATAAATTACACTTTTTCTCCGAGTGGTTTTACTTTCGGTCGTTAGGGGGTTCATAATCGATTTCCCCTCACTTTTTGGATTCGCGTCTCCAGGGCAGAACGTGAATCCGACAGTCGGAAAATGTGGATTTAAATTTATTTAATATGTTAAATATTCAATCGGCGGGTTGTTTCTAGTTTATTTAAAATGTGAACGAGTTTCCTTTTATTCCCAGCCGATACAAGGTTATCGCGACTGGAGAATTCTTATTTACGGGTATTCCAGTACAGAATCCCGTGGTGCGATAATGGCGGCTTGGCCGACCAAGTTTTACTGTAATCTGCGATTATATTTATCATCCGTCATTCGACGAGATGGATTCTCAATTATACAAAGGGACACGACCCGTCCGTGTAGTCCCCGCCGATTCTTTTCACAACCTGATGGAGGACATTTCCATTACTGCAACCACATGATGAAGGACACCATGGTGATCTCAAACGTAATAATCACCCAGATGGATGGAGAAGCTTGCAAACCTGGCGCGGAGGCAACGTGAGGGAGAAAGGGGGCCCCTCACGGTGCAATATTAGGCATCCGGAATCGTCGCATAAAAATAATAGGTTTTAGCTAGCTCTTAGTATGGTCCACAGGTATGTTAATATTCCAATATAATAATCTTGTTTTACATCCACTCTTTTATTTCTTATTTTCCAAGCTTCACAACAATGATTAAAATAACAGTGCCCACGCTCTGACGGGAGTATTCATGCCTACCGACACAGTCAGCATATCTCGTACCTACGAGATTTGGCGTCCAAGATCCTATGGGATTAAAGCTGATAACTGTGTACCTTCATATATATAACCCTGAATAATTAACATTTAATGCACCCACTTAATAAGAGGTGTATATGATCACATAGTAGGTACAAATCAAAACACAACACATCGCTTCCAGTGTCATTACCCCATTTTACATAAATACCCTGATATATTAATTACCCTACATTTAATCACTTTATAACAAAGATTAACGCGCACATACATTTTGAGCGAATTCATTTTATACTATGTAATGATGATGATGATTATGATACAATATATAAGTTAAAATATGTAATGCTTCATTATATAATACGTAAAGATTTTTGAAGTGAAAACTTCTTTAGCACCGTTGTGATTTGAAACACGATGAAACGAAAAAGCGACACAAAAATATACCAACAAATACATCTATAGGATTTAGCCTGCGAGAGTGAGATAGAATAATCGGTCTCCTCTTTGTGTGGTGCTTCGTAGCGTCCCCACTCTTTTCTACTTTAGTTTTTTGAAGGTTTCACTTCTGCCGCGTGTGAACTGCACACTGATTTTTTTTGTTTTTGATATTGTGTAATTTAAAAATTTGGCAGATTTTAAAGGTTTTACTATCCGGCTTAGCCCAAGAATGGAGTTAAAAAATATGGAACAAAATAATTTTATAAATGAACAAAAATACATCCACCAAAACGAGGGCTGTCCGTAAAATAAGGTCTCCAAGGTGCTGCGATCGCGAAGAACAATTTTACGCGAGATCCAGGAAAACTGGCGTGCAGCCTGGTTTCCCTACGCCAAATCCCCATAACGCTGGACTCTCTGCGACATTTAGTCTCGGCGTGGCCGCCGTTCGCGATGAAACTTCCGCTCGCTGCACCCGCCAGATGTGAATTACGCTCTATAATTAGTTTTTTTTGTGGAAAGAACAAAACCCCGGTAGAAATTCATTCTCAGCTACTTGAAGTGTAGGGAAAACAGTGCATAAGTGCGAGAACGTGCGCAAATGGTGCAGAGAATTTAAAAGCGTGCCGGACGGCCATCGGTTTTAGATGAAAAAAATACTTAATGGAAAAAACAATGATTGCAAATCGGCGGGTGACGGTTCGGGAGCTCTGTAATATGATCCCTGGTGTCAGTAAGACCACGATTGACAAGATTTTGACAAAAAAATTTAGAGACCACAAAGTCTGGCCAAAACGCTCACCGAAGATCACAAAGAACAACGGGTGGAAGTAGCCCGCAGATTTCTTGAGTGCTACAACATCTATGGCGAAGAATTCTTGAACTCAATTGTGACTGGGGATGAGACCCAGATACACTACACGACCTCAGAGACAATAGAACAACCCTTGTGGTATCATTCAGATTCGCTAAAGCAAAGTTTAAAAACGAATAATAGAGCGTAACTCACACCTGTAGGGTGCGGCGAGTGTCTGCCACGCCGAGAATAAGCGTCACAGAGGGTGCAACGTGGTGAGGATTTGATAAGCAGAAACCAGGCTACACGCCAGTGTTAAAAGCGCGTTAAATCATTTCTCGCGACCGCAGCGCCTTGGAGACCTTATTTTACGGAGATCTCTAGTAGTATTCTTAAGTTAAATGTGAAAAATTCCTGAATACAGAAAAGTGTTAATGGTACCTCTAGCCTCCGTGGTGAGCAGCAGCATGTGTGCTAGGGCTGCGCCCTGAGCGTGCCCCAGCAGCGTGAGGCGCGCTGGATCCCCCCCGAAGCTCTGAATGTTGTGCTTGACCCAGCGCAGGGCGGCACACAGATCCCTCAGGGCAAGGTTGCCCCCAGTTATGCCGGGCCGGTTCGATGGACGAGTCTTCAGGAAACCTGCAGGACAAAAGATAAGAAACTTTGAATATTTATTATGATTTTTGTGTATTTTCAGTTTTTGTATTCTCATTTTGCGGGTGGTCAAAAAGCGTTCGAGATGGCCGGGGGTGCTGAAAAGGTAAAAGGAGGGGAAGGGTAAAAGTTAAAAGAAAGTTAGCGAGTTTTTTTTCGCACAAAAGTCCCAAATGCTCGGAGCCAGTTGGACCATGGCATCTCCAATAGACATTTTTTTGAGGATATACTGGAGAAGAGGAAGACAGATGGGAAAGCTCATTCAGATATCTTCTAATAATATGAACGAGAATGTTTGTTTCTTACGGTTTTTCGGGCGGTCGGCGTGGATTGGTTTTGTGTACAAATTTACAGCTTTCATAGACCTTCTTACTAGGGTTTCCTATTCTTAGGCAGCCTCTAGTTTTTTTCTATATTTTCGTATTGAGTATCTAGTTGTCCATACATTGTTTTTGAAACATTAACAATGATGATATTAGCAATAATTTTTTTTTGTTTTTTTATTTATTTTAATGACAATATATAATAAGGATAAAGTAAAATTACAAAATAAGTAAAAATATAAAATAAAGTGGTTTGTTTACAGTCCTCCTCGCTAGGTATTCCTGTTCCGAGGCGGACAGTATGTTGCTGAATGGGTGTAGATTTTTATTTCCTAATCTTCTAGTTTCTTGACTTTCATAAAATAACAATAAATAAAATAAAAGTATTTATGTTTGTTGTCTGTAGGTTGTATTGGGGTTACTTTGTAATTTTAGTGATTTCCTCATCTTCCTGTTTACTTAACCATAATTTGATGTATTTTTTGAACATTTTTATCTCCATGGTGTTCTTAATTTCAATTGGAAGGGCATTATATAATTTTGTAGCATGGAAATTATGGTTTTTCTGGCCAAAAGATGTGTTTAATTGCGGGATGTTCAGTTGTTTTGAGGATTTTGACCTTGTAGTGTAGGTGTGTTGGTCAGCAAGGTATTCATATTTTTCTTTAAATTTGAGTAGTGCATTTTTTAAGTATAATTTAATAATGCTGAACACATTAAAGTTTTTAAAAATTTTTATGGGCACTTTTAGGATTATTTTTATTGTTGTTTTTTGCGTTTTAGCTAGCTGCTTGATGTGAATGTTTGAGGCAGTTCCCCATCCTATAATCCCATATTTTATGCGTGATTGGCAAAGAGCATTGGGTTTAAATTATCATTCGGTTTTCTTAGCCATGTTTTGGTTTTAGTTTTAAATAAGTTATTTTCTATTAATATTGTTTGTTTTAGTAGGGCGTTTCGCATCACGAAATTTAATATTTCTGGCAACGTTTCGATTTTGCATACATGGGAAGTGTATATTTGCTCACACGCACGCTCGAGTATCATTAACACTAGGGCAGTGGATAATATGGAAATAAATATTTATTTAAGTTCCTCTGAAGCCTTCAAAACTGTAATTATTTTCCTATAAAGTCATTGACAGGAGAATCCCTTGCTAGGATAAAACTTCGAAGGCAATTGAATGAAAGGTATTTTATTTGTGAAACTATAAATATATTTAAAACATTACTTAGGCCCAATTGTTCAGCAGAAATTTAAATGTAACATTCTCATAAAATGGCCATTCAGCGGCCATTTTGTTTTTGATATTTGAAAGGTCATTGCCGATTCTAGGTAGGTTTCAGAATTCTATCAAATTCTAATAAGCTGACAACATGATGGTTGTCCTCTTCGGCTGAACACTATTTGTTCAAAAGCCAAAGGGACTTAAGCTGGGCCCATATATCAGGTTTTTTCCATCCGATTGTCTGATCAGACAACCGGAATATATACATTTCTTATGAAAGTCGGATAAACACCGCACACATCCGATTCGAAAACCGGATCGGTAATAAAAATCCACCTATTTCAATTTTTTATACAAAGTTCATAATGCGAAAGCTCATCAGTATGTATATATATGGAAACCTTCGTGGACGTGCTCCCAACAACTCACCAAAGTTTCATCGCAATCGAATGAACGGTTAGCAATGCTTATGCACTGCTAAACGTTTTGTGATGCCAGAACTCACTATTGTACATAAAAACCATCGCGGGCATACGCACATAAAATCCGCGAAGTTTCATTGCAATCGATGAATGGTTTAGCAACGCATAGGCATCTCATATATATATATAAACACATTTTGATTTTTATATATATAGATAATAAAATAAAATATAGGTTTTCATGTAAATCCTGATAGTGTTGATCGACTAGTAGGAAAAGTATAATAAAACAAAAATTTAAAAAAAACGTTGTTTCAAATATACTGAAATAAAAAATAAATTGTTGAGCGTTGCCGGGTATTTAAACTAGTAAGAAGGTACTTCATACTTTAACTTTGGCATTTTAGAATGTTTATCTTGCGCCTCAAACTCAAGATAGGCGTGGGATGATTTATATTATTTCTAGTTTTCGAAGAATTCTGTAAATAAACGCTAGTTTTTAAAAGGCACAAAAAATAGAACTGGACGTAGTGAGTTTTTTTTTCAATCGGATACCTGGAACACCAATTCAGCGTTATTGGTTTTTTTTTTTTATCAAAACTAACTTCCCCTTGATATATTTTATTGTGTATTGTGTTTTATCTGAACCAACTTAATTACCTACATGTAAAGAGTTAAAAAATAGAACAAAGTCCAGTTTACTGACTAGAGGGTTTTTGATGCTAGGCCCTGCGGGCCTACACGACGGTAGTAGTAAAATGGTTTAGCGTAAGGCGCGTAAAGCGGGTTCTTATATTTCGACTGCGGGCGGCGGATGACACAACACACTTGTAATAAACACAACGTACGAAAACGTTTTGCGTAAGGTGCCGAGTCGGTGTCGTCTCAGGTGTCGGCAGACTTTCAGGTGAGAAGAGCCAAATTGTGAAGGAACCAGGAAAACAAATGTATTAGAGAGCCATATAATAGGCGAAGGGTCGGCAGCGAATTTCGGAGAAAAAAAAACAGATTTCTATATTTAAGGGTAAGGGGGGGAGGAGTGGCTAGAGAAAACTATTTATATAAAGAAAGTGACTGTCTACACACGCTGTAGAAAAGTCACCCCAATCCCCATGCAAAATTTTGATACTTCCTAATGAAATTTCGCACTTTACTTTAAAATATACGAAAAATTATTGTCTGTAACTGATTTAAAAAAATACTTCAGGGGACTTCAGCTAGTTCTGAGATAAAATTAAATGATTCAACAGAAATAACTCGTTCCTCTGATAAATAACTTTTTAAAATATTATTTTACGTTAGCGAGTTCTGTATAAAATAAAGAGCTAGAATATCTCAGCAAAACTTTTTTTTGAGCTGATGACCTACACTTAGAACTAAAACTAGCTCTTAAAGGGCGATTGGCAGAGAATCGGCAACACTGATGTTGTTCAAGTTAAAGTTCGTCTGGCGGCAATCTCATAAGGCCAGTTGAATGGAAGTGAAATTGTAGATGATGTCTAAAGAGCCGCAAAAGCCCACGTAAAGCGCAGAGCCGCGGTTTGTCGACCACTGTTCAAGACTGAAAAATCACATGCAAATTTTGTTACCTCAGTATTCACCGTTAAAGGGGTTTCGTTTTCGATTTTCCTATACCTGGCTGAATCGATATTGAGATAGTGATAATTTATTAAAAGAACCGTTAATAATTCTTTTGTTGTTTATTGTTGTTGTTTTATTTACAAAACGTATATTTCGATACGTCCTGCGCCTGTCTTAGACTTCTAATAATGAAAATAATATTAGTAACTTACAAGTTCAGTAAATTACTTCATACAATTCGTTAAATGTGACACCGACTGTCTCCACTCTCCGAGAAATCAATTGAAAACAAGCAAAACACCAATAAGTATGTACCTTACAAAAAGACGACGTATGCTAGTACCAACTGCCATTATTAACTTCTGCAGAATATTTGATCAAAATCACGAGAGTTCCATTTGTTTGCTTACTCCCATTAATTGAGTCTGATTCTGTATCCTGTTTCCTACATCACGGTGTTTATCTTACATTTGCTCGAGCTAATAATGAATAAACACAATTTGTTGGATAGGTACCTTCTAGTTAACAATTATTGCCAAAATAATTGTTAACTAGAAGGTACCTATGTAAGTGTACTGTGACCATAACGGGCGGTGGTTTTTAGTTTTTTGAGGGTTGGCAATACTGAGTGGTAGAGGGGGGTCTTTTGACCAGAAGGAGCATCGCAGGAACATTGTAGTACGTAAACACACGTTGTGGTGTCCAGTTGCATGAAAGATGTCGGCAAAAATCCCGCCAAGCGCTGTGATCCGCTTTTTACTCACGGAAGGAATAACACACACAAGAAAAAAACGTGAGGATTTCCGAGCTCTGTTGTGACTGTAGATGATAGTGGGTGAACAGTCGTCAAAGTCACACCAATTCCCTATCTGTCAAAAAATTTAAAACCATAATTTCTGGCAAAAAAAATCATGGCCTCAGTGTTTTGGGACCTAAACCAGTCAATTTCGGCCTAAAGTTGAGACCATCAATGCACAACAATATTATGTACCCTGAAAAAACTTAAAAGGAGCATTCAAAACAAAAGGAGGGGAATGCTGACCAGAAAAGTGTCCTTTTTTCACAAAAACGTCCGTCCTCACATAGACTTATTTGTTTGGGATGTTTTGAACCAATTCCCGTAATCCCCTTTCTTGGCATCTTCAGATTATCATCTTTTAACCATCCTAAAGGCATGTATGGATGAAAATAAATTTTCAACCGACGAGCAGGTGCAGAAAGTGGTCCTGAAATGGGGGAAGGAGCTGGCGGGAGAATTCTTCGAGGAGGGCATAAAGAAACTTGTGCCATGGCTCACCACGTACAATGAACGGTTTGGCAATTATTTGGAAAAATAGTATCAAAAGTATAAGTGAATCAACAATATCCTGTAATATTTTTTCTCATACTCATTTTCAAAAAAAAAAATCCGTTCACTTACTTTCTGAACATGCCTCGTAGATCAGCCCAATTAATAAATCAGCGGTGGGCAAGCCTTTTCCACAGATAACGATATTATTATTGAAAATCCAATAGTTTGTGTATTTTAATGACATAGGTCCCATTAGCAGTCAAATTCTGATAAAAATATTATGAAATCGTTGAATCATGTCAAGCAAACACCTAAATCGGTAATGAGCCAGGAAATGGCAATATTTTCATTATCAGCAGCCTTACTAATCAAAAACACTTTCCAATCATTAAATAGTGTTTACTAATAAAAAAAGTCTTTTAACTGTGCTCCGAAAGAGCTGGCAATGTTGCATTTTGGCGGACTGACACTTGAAATTTGCGTCATGAAAAAGTGAGGTTACATGGGCGTATTATTTTTTTAATTGACTGTTACTTATTCTTTGAGGTTTTTTAATAACAAAAATGTCTGGTGTGTAGATAAATATAAAACCTAGAAAGCGACGTTTATAATGCGCGAACAATGTATCCAATTTTTATTTATTTTTTCTTCGAATATATTAATAAAAGAAATTTATGGTATGAACGAGATAAAAGTGAAGTGTGAGATTTCTTACAGATTACCTAATTAGAGGGTTACATGTTTTCAAACTTTCGTATTTTCTACAATTTTTCGACGTTTGGACTGAAAATGTACCTACGAGTTTTTTTCCAATTTTTTTCGTGTTTGAAATTATACTATTCCAATTTAAATATATCTTCAATATAAATAAGAAAAACGTTAATATTTAAAGAAGAAAATGCAATAAACATTGGAGCCAGTGTCTATTAGCAAGGAAAGAGTACTCAAATTGTTGGATATGCGGATGACATTAACATTGTCGGAAGATCAATTTCAGCTATTAAGGAGGTCTTCGACCCTTTAGAAACAGCGGTGCGGGAACTAGGACTGCGGATTAATGTTGACTAAATGAAAATGATGATACATAACAGAAACCCTTCATATAGAAGAAGAGGTGGTGCACAATTTAAAGATAACTACTCATTCGAAGTGGTAGATAAATTCACCAGTCTCAGTCTGACATAGAACAATGAGAATCCGGTAGAAATCAGAAGGAGAATCACAGCAGCCAACTTCTCTTGGCTGTCAGTGTTTAAGTCACATAGCGTCCATAGGAAAACCAAAGTAACCATATATAAGACCATTGTCAGAACTGTATTGGCATATGGATGTGAGGCGCTGACACTGACGGCAAAGATGGCTGAAATGCTGGACACTTTTGAAAGAAAAGTATTGAGAAGAACATGTTGTGATGTATTGCATTAATCAACAGTGCAAATAAGAAAATATCGTAGCCTACCCCTTTAATTTAAAAAAAAAAAAAAAATTACTTATAAAACGGACACGCCTACGACATCTATCGGATCAGAGTAAATTGAATTCATATTGACAATAGGGATCTATAATTAAACAGATTGAGATGAGTATTGGTAAAAAAACCACAGATGGTATTAAAAATCGTCACGACATAGGGAAATACCCTTATTTTGAGGCCCAATTCTAAATATTGATATTTTAACAGCCAATCAGGTTGAAGCAGAAAGCTATAAAGGATTAAACGAACCAATCGATAGACGGGAAGGCGTAGACCAACGGAGAACAAAGGATCGACCTTTACATTCGGCAATTAAGGAGATAATTAATTACTTTTCAATTCTCACCAAATTTAGAGGTGAATAAACCCCATGAGAAACAAGAACCATTCCAGGGACATTGGTACATTGAACCCGCGTTTGAAGGTAAGCATTAAGTACGATTATGAGGTGGAAAACCATAGTTTTCGAAGTAATTTGGAAACTTTAAGGTTTGGAAAAAATACACGTAAACAACGATGGAAAATATTTAATGAAAAATCGAATAGAAAATGAGGAAAACTTGAATGAAGTTGTTAAGATAATTTTCACCTATGATACGATTGCTTGTGACGATCGTAGATAATCAAATCGAGGGAAAACGTGCTAAGGGAGATGGAAATGTTGAAAAACAATGGAAAATTATTGTTATCAATTCTAGACGGAGCGGGGATATTAGTAAAGCGAATTGGGAAGGAAAAATTCAGAAAAATTTTGAGTTTAACAATTTAACAAGGAGACGATACATATGCTTAGTGCAGTAACAAGTGCTTGGAGGGAAATTAGAATAGCATACCTAGGGGAGGGTGAAAATACTGAAAACATTGCGGTAGATTTAATTCATAAAAAGGAGTCATTTTACGTAATTGTAATAAGGATTATAGCATAAAGTTACACAAGACTGCGGGGGAAAATGAGACGTTACCATGGTTGTCGATCTCACATGTATATTGTTGATATAAACAAGGAATATCCGAACACGAGATGTGTTTACATTAAGGCCATTAGCAATTAAAAAGGGCCATAAAAATTAACATTGCTCTTACGTAATATTTAGATTATAGAATTCACATAAAATTTAATGATACTCGAATAAAGGAGGATTTATTGCTTAGTACGTGGAGATAATAAGATAAACACCTGTCAAAGTTATGGTTTATGTGATTTTCGGTAAGACGGAGACGGAGTCTGGGGGACGACCCATATGACGTAATAAAAATGACAGGAATTTAAGGACCGAAGTGGGAGTATCTTCTATAAAAATGTGAAAAATGATATATTAATTAATATCAAATAGAAAATGAAATTTTCCAAGAGGAAGCAAACACAAGAAAAACGATATGGTTAAGAGGGGAAGGTTCAGTGAAACTATGGGAGAGAAGATACGACCAAGGAAAGCGAGGAACATCTTAAATTAACAATGAATAAAATAAATACGGCTTGAAATATAAAATTTATAAGGATTTGGACAATAACGTGAGAATAAAGAAGGGAATTAGTAGAAGGAATGTCGTGGGTAAAATAAAATGCGAGGAAAAAGGGAAAATTCAAATATACGACGTAAATAGAGAAAATATGGGTTTGAATGGAAAAATTCATACAGGTGGCATTGGAATGGAGTGTAATTTATTGAAGTGGCAATTCGAAAATGCATAGTAAAGATTTCGACATCGATCACCATTTGCGAGAGATGAAAAAAAAATGAGACGTAAATATAGTTATCGAAGACGGACCTTTTACGAATTGAAAAAAAAAAGAACTTTAAAATTATGAAATTCAAGCTAATTTTGTATGACCAACAGAACAAAGGACATTAGGGCATTTTAAAACGAACTAACTGAATCCGGAGCTTGTAAGTATGGAAATACGAGACAGAAAGCGATGATGTAATAAAAATAGGGCTTAAGTAACATTACTCGATAATAGTGAAAAAATTTCAAAAGATTACGAGTTGATAGAGATGGGATTGTTTTATCACAGGAAATTCAGATACAATCTTTTGGACCTGAGAGGGGGTATAACAATGAGAACGGACGTGACTTCGGGGCAGTCTGCGGTCGGATGTGAAAAGTTGAAAGTTCGGGAGACGCGACGAAAACGCTCGGTAATTTACTTGTGGAAAAATTTTAAGTGATTAGAATTGTAGACTTAGAAATATTTCATATTCAAACCAGTGACTTGTAAAGACTTAAGAATTAAAATCAGTGAAAATAAAAATAAAGAGTACGCTTTAATTATTTGTGAAAAGTTAAAAGTGCTGTGATAAATACAATTTGTTTGGTGGGAAAATTCTGTTTTTATAATCAATAAATATCATATTTCGAGACTTAGAAATTTCGCGACTAGTGTCGGCGTGGTAAATAAATGAAGTGATGTGATAATTAAATGCAAATAAGTTATAATTAAATACGTGTGTCCAGTTTAAACGGAAAGAGTTCTAACAAATAATAAATATTTAAATTAATTATTTAAAAAATAATGCAAATTAAAAAAGAAGTTACAAAAAATAAATAAGTGCGTCTAGTTTAAACGGAAAAGTTTCAACGAAAATCTCAAATTAAATTGAGTGTTTTAAATTAAGTGCTAGTCTTTTATTAATTTAAAAAAATAGTGTAGTCGAAATAAATCTACTCGTAAAAATTATAAAATTTAAGAAGAATAAAGTGATATAATAATAAAAGTGTTGTGGTGTAGCAAAATAAAAATAAAAAACAGTGTTTAATAATAATCACCGATTTAACTAAATGGATAAAATTAACATCAGAATAATTCGGCTAAATTATTTAAATTCAATTGGGAGGCACACTCCTACCACAAAGTTTCAATCTATTATTAGAATCAAAAATTTGATAAAAAAATAAATAAAAATAAAAATGAATGATAATACATAATAATATTTTATTGCCAAATAAAAGTAACGATTTACCATTTCGAAATTAATCGCGAAGTAACTATCGTTAAAAGCTATTTAATCAACGAGTTTTGAAATAAAATGCAGTTAGAACGATAAACATCATTTAATTTATTTAGATTAAACGAGAATAAAATAAAATTGAAGTCGGAAATTTTTTTTTTATTTGAATTTAGTTGATAACATAAGAATAGATTCTAGGTAGGGAAATCGAAAACAAGGTTTATCCGTGTAGAACCCGGGTGGGAAAACCTTGCAGAGGTGAGTTTTTCTATTATAAAATAATTTTCCAGATTCCAAGGAGAAAGCGGCATGCAGCGGACCGTTGGTATTTGAATTAATTTTTATAACAAAATATTACTTGCTTAATATGTGATATGTATCTATATTAAAATATTATATATAAAATAGGTCTATTTATATGTATATATGTATATATATATTTTTTCCAAGAAAATTTTAATCAAAACACACTTATATTAAAAGTAAAGGTATCGATTTCGAATACCTACCTCTGAATTTATCAATAGCTATTGAAAATAGTTATGTGTTTGATAAAATTCCAAGTCGATATGTATCTATATTAAAATATTATATCTAAAATAGGTATATTTATATACTTATATATATATTATTCCAAGAAAATTTTAATCAAAAGAAACACACTTATACTAAAAGTAAAGGTATCGATTTCGAATACCTACCTCTGAATTTATCAATAGCTTTTGAAAATAGTTATGTGTTTGATAAATTTCTAAGTCAAAGTTTTGTATTTATTTTAGTGTATGTACTATTTATTATAATTTTAGCTAATACGTAACGATTGAAATTAGGTTATTAACGAGAATTTATTTCAACCATAATATAATTGTATATATCAGTATATTTATTTATTGAGACAAAATATATTTGTATATATATAATATATATAATGCATATATATTATATATGCATTATGATTATATTTATCGGGGAACAGATTAGACATTTGCGAAGAGAAATTACCACTATTAAATTCAAAAGAAAATTTAGGACCATATAAGCTTGCGTTCGGGAATGTTCTAAAAGTAAACAAATATCACACGTTTTGAATCTAGGTCACGAGGCCAGCGGGAATGTTTACATAATTAAAATTGTTTATAAATAACTCGGTCATTGGGACTAGGTCAAATGCTTAAAGGAAGATGTCCTTGGATCTTGAATAGGTAATTGACAGGTATGAGTTTTGTACTTAGGTATCGATTTCTAGAATGGGATATGGATTTAATCATGATATTGCGCAATTATGAAAAAAAAAATTAAATACAATCTTTAATTTCAAACATGAGGAGATATCTTTAGAACTAAACAAGTGAAATTAAACAGATTCCTTATAGCTAGACAATTAAGATTTACATGTAGTAGTGGGAAATCACGGGATAATTAAATAAAAGAATATTGAAGAATAACATAGAATATTCGAGAAAAAATTTATGGAATAATTACTCTCGTAGGTACCAATCATTTACATGAAACAGTTGAAAAATCACGGGATAGTCAAATAAAAGAATATTGAAGAATAACATGGAAGATTCGAGTATAATTTTATGGAGTAATTACTCTCATAGACATCAATCATTTACATGAAACAGTTGAAAATCACGGGATAATCTAATAAGGGCACTAAAGATTTACATGAAGCAGTTGAAAAATCACTGGATAGCCTAATAAAATGTATTGAAGGTTTACATGAAGCAGTTGAAAATCACGGGATAGTAAGAATTTATCAAAAGTTGAACCTTGGGGAAAATCAAAATACAGTTCAACCAATAGAAGGCAGTGGTCGCTTCTAAAACAAAGACCATTAACCAAATCAATAGAGATGACGACTCTCTCAAATAAAATCGTCAAAAGACCAAACAAAAAGCTTGGAGTTGTCGGCTCTCCAAAACAAACCGAAAATAAGATCTTATTCTACTAGTATCTATTAATATTACCCACTCTTCTTATGTATCTATTCGGTTACCAAACTTAGAATTGTGCAGAATTTTATGTGAGGGATCCGAGCTTGGAATGCAAAGCAAATATTTTTGTATGGCAAGTTATAAAACCTTCCCCAAATGTATGTTTACATATATATCTTTTTATGTACTGTTCATTGAATGAACCGAACTCACTTACAGCTAGTGCTTTAGACCTGTCGAGTCACTCTCGGCTCATTTCTTGAACGTGGGGGGAGGATTCACGACCCGTAACTCCACACAACACCGTGAGTATATGATTGCATATAGGACGAAACCGGTTTGCCCTAAGTAAATAGTAAACTTTGGAGGAGTAGGAATTTGGGGGTATCTAGGCTCGGGTGAAGACCTGAAGGCAGTGCATGATGGCGAAGGAAGGTTCGAGTGGGACGCGATAACTTAGGTATCAATCATTCGAACCGTGCCAGAAGATTGTGCGACTTTCTAGTTCAAACCTGATCACCTTGCTTACTTGTAGGAGGCAGGAGCCAAATTTTTGCCAGAAAAGGGTTTTCTGAGTTCGTCAAATATGCAATTAACTAATTACATTTACCTACTAAAGCCATCTTTATATGTACCTTATAGCAGCTGAATCATAATGCAGGGGCGCCAAGCAGATACAAGATACAACCATAATCAAATTTACTAACATTTAACCATTTGAGTTATATTCAATAATCTATCCAATTAAACATGTGAAATTTCAATTAGTACAGTTCATTTACGAGTTCGTTAGGATGTAGGGAATCATAATAAGCGACAAAGGAAAGTTAGCCCATTTAGAGAAATTATTTAAAGTTAGATTTGCAAGAGAGAGAGACCAATACAGTTTGAAACTCAACGCTCTGTTTAGAATCAAAAGGTTACCACAAAGAAGAAAGTAATTAAAGTCCTATATCAACAACATAGATACGAAAATATTTACGTTCAAGGTCGTAAATAACGTATTAATTAGTTAGGTACATATATCTCTAAAGATTTTTTTTTTTTACATTAACTCCACACAGGAGGCCCTGAGGAAAATAATTTCCCTCAGGGCCTATGTCATCTGGGATGCTGTGTGGAGGGGAGAAATGTATTACAAAGGGAGCTTTAAGTAGCTTTCTGTAGTTATCAAAGAAAATAAGGGTCCAATTTTCATGAAGGCTTGTGTGACGTAGGGGAGAAATTTGCCATCCCTACCACACACATGCAAAGCCTTAAAATTAAAATATCGATCAGAGCCAAGAGAAAAGAAAGGAGTAAAAAGAAAAATATTAAAAAAATAATAAAGAGGAATAAATCAGCGAATAAAAGAGAAAATATCACACTGTCTTGCCGATGAACAGGAGAGTTATATATATATATATAATAAAATATAGGGGAAAGAAAGAGAAATTATCACAATGTGGACCCGTAAAAGAGGAGGAACAGTGGAATATCCGACACAACAAAAAACTGCATGATATATTATAACAGGCCCCGAAAATCTCAGCCCATATGAGACTCCTCAGGTTGAGATTGGCTGGGCATGAACAGAGAATGCCGGACACATGCGTCCCAAAAATAATTACGACTGGACACCGAGGTGGAAGGGAAAAGTCGAAAGACCTAGACTGAGATGAGAAGACGAGGTAAAAGGGGATGCAGCACAGCTTCTCCAGGTAATAAACTGGAAGTCAGACGCTTAGGACAGGAGGAGTTGGAGACGAATGTTGCAGGAGGCCAAAGCTCGATATGGGCTGTAGCGCATTCGAAGAAGTAGAAGAAGATTTTTATAAATAATAAAGTATATTTTAAATACGAAAATCTAGAACGCAGTTTTCTATAAAAAGAATTTTTTTCGACATCTTCAAAAAGAAGAGAACTTTCCGTGAACTATTTTTTGGCTGTTTCCATTTGATGTTTGTAATTCACAGGAATTTTCATATACATACATATCAATTGTATACAATATTCACAGCGTTTATTTATTCGAGTGGTTTAGCGAATATAAATTAGATATAAAAACAACCAAATTCATAAAAAAATCTTCTTAAACATGATTTATTGACTTAGATGTCCAAATGTGTACATAAATTAGATTTAGAAATATTTTTAGAAGTGTTTAGTCGATGGTTAGCACCGTTAACAGATTTTTATGAAGTAAAGTTGGTAACAGGTTAGCCGTTGGAAGAAAGTTTTTCAACCATTTTTTATCCAAGATTTGAACCACTGTCAACTTAACTTTTCATGGATCAAGTTGGGTAGTTTATATTCCCTTACTTGAAATTGATATGTTCATTTTCTCTTTTCACATTTCGCTTTATAGACAAAATACCTCGGACCACAAAAAATGACTGGTGGTATTTAAATGGGCCACGGGTATTACCTAAATTAATTGAAGACAAACAAAATAATTACAGAATAATACACCTCGTATAACTAGAGCATTTGGTTTCTTAGAAGAGGTAATCTGCCTAGTTATGAATTAATGAGATGTCGACTTGTCAAGACATATTATCACTGGTACACATTTTCAATTATTTCAGTTATTGTACAATATTGTGTTATTTGATATACAAATATGTTAAATTTAGTTTGCATTCCCCCAATAAAACGTTTACATAGTCTTAGTAACAAATATTTAAACGACGTGGATGTATCAGACGATAATTTGAATTTCTCAAACTTCAAACGGTGCGCCTATGTCCAAACTACGTCTAATTAGTAAATAGGTTAATATCAAGAATTTCAGTACGTTTTTACTAAACCACAGGAGCAATCACGTAAAAGCCCCGCAAAAGGGCGTAAATAAATAAATAAATTTGCCTCGATTACTCGAGATTTTCCAGGTCATTTTTTAAATTTTTCGCCAATATTAAAAAAATCATAAGTTCGAATTTTAAAATGGAGAGAAAAAATTATTATAGTGCTATATATATAGTCAATGAAGTAACCTGTATTTTACCGTTTATTTCATATTTGTAGGATTTTTAAAAAAAATATAAAAAATCATCAAATTTATAACCGCGCGAATCCTCCGTGTTTTTTAGTTTGAAACTGCCGTAATGAGTCAACATGGAATTTTTTGATTTCCGTATTGTCTGTGGTATAATTGGTGATGAAAGATGCATATCTATGGAAAAAGGACTTAACCTTATCCGTAAACAGCTGATCAAAAATTCGGCGGGACAAAAATAATTAATAAAATTATATTTAACATTATTCTAAAATAGTCTACGAGTTCGGATTTGCCACATCTATAGTCATAATAGATAACGTTTCAATGGCTTGGTTTAAAAATAAATGGGTGGTAAATGAAATGTTTTAAATAATTACAAAAAATGTTTTACGAGTGTTAAAAAAATGTGGTCCAATTTAAAAAAAAAATTTGAAAAATAAAAGTGGTCAATTTTTCGACCATAATCGCCCCACTGGATTACTATTAATTAGGAGGATATTGGCAGATTATCTATTTTTACGTGACTTGTTTATACTCTACCGTGTTTTATATCTTTATAGTGATTTATTTTTGGGTTATTATGTCGTGTTGCACTACCTCCTTCTTAAACCATCGTTTCGGACAGCTTTATTGTGTCTTGTATTTTATTTTACCTATATTTTGTTAACTTTTATATTTTAGGAATTTTTTTTTTTTTTACGTGAGCTCCACACAGGAGGCCTTGAGGAAAATAATTTCCCTCAGGGCCTATGTCATCTTTGAGGATGCTGTGTGGAGGGTTTTTTTTAAGGAAAGGAAGGAGAGGAGAGTTCTGGGAAGGAAAAGGGTTTAAGGGGTGGGTAGGAATCTGGGGTTCAGTATGTCCTGGTCATCTGCCTCCAAGACCTAGGCAAACTTCACCCCATGAACCCGGGCACCCCTGCTAAATCACCAAACGTAGCGAACCACTTGGGGTGACCTATGGCAGAGGTGTTGGTTATCCAATAAAGGTTCCCGGGGAGGCGGTACCCATTCCCGCCTCCCAAATTGAATGGTATGTTCTTATACTTTGTTAAATCTTTATTTCCATAGTAATTTTTCATGAAAGGCAGTACTACATAAAGTAAAGTCTTGGGCATTTAAAATAAAGTAAATGTATCTACGAATCGCAGTAAATAATTTTTAAAACATAATATTTCTGCATAAAAAGAAGGCAATTTTTAATTTATTTGAAATTTATTTGACTAAGTAAAGAGTTGTAAGATCATCAGTTCTGGACCCAGAGGTTCAGGTTTCAATACTAGATGTGAATATAAGATGCTGAAAATGTATTTAAGTGTATTTGATAAGCAGTTTTAAATTTTTTTTTTTTTTTTTACTTGAGCTCCACACAGGAGGCCCTGAGGAAAACAATTTCCCTCAGGGCCTATGTCATCTTTGGGGATGCTGTGTGGAGGGTTTTTTTAAGGAAAGGAAGGAGAGGAGAGTTCTGGGAAGGAAAAGGGTTTAAGGGGTGGGTAGGAATCTGGGGTTCAGTGTGTCTTAGTCATCCGCTTCCAAGACCTAGACAAACCTCACCTCATGAACCCGGGCACCGCTGCTAAATCACCAAACGTAGCGAACCACTTGGGGTGACCTATGGCAGAGGTGTTGGTTATCCAATAAAGGTTCCCGGGGCGGCGGTACCCATTCCCGCCTCCCAAATTGTATTGTAGCTTTCTTCTCGTATTTCTATCTTGAGTTCCACGATAAATTACTGCCATGAACCCACTGGTGTGGCCAAGTGGCCAGGTATTCTTTGTGGTGTTACATTTTATGATTTTAAATTAACTCCACACATCGTTTGTCATCTTTGAAGATGCTGTGTGGAGGGTCTTTCTAAAAAGAGGAGGAGTGAACATGGGTCTTTTTTTTACATGAATACCGCACAAGAGTCTCAACTGCTCCCGTCTGGAGCCAGTGAGACTATGGCATCCCCAATTAGGGTATGTTGTGAGGCTGAAGGTAGAGGGGAGGGAACGAGATAGGGAAGAGGAAGGTGGGGAAGTACCTGGCCATTCAGATCTGGTCACCAAACACGGCGAAAGCCACTTCAGGCAACGTTTCAATTCGAAACACAGAGGCTGGCAAATCGTTCCACAGCCGAGCTGTTGAACTCAATAACGAGTCGTAGAAACAACCCGTTCTCATCTGACTAACGTCAACCGTGTACATGTGTTGGGCGCGTGGTTGGCGTGTTTCCCTACTACGCACCGGTGCCGAGGGAATCAATGATGCTGGTTCCTCGGAGCATCTTCCATTGTAATACAGGTAGAACAAGGACAGCATTCCCACTTGACGCCTGTGCTCTAAAGATTGCAATCCGTTTGTTAAGTTAGGAGAATCTATCAAATGGATTACCCGTTTCTGCACAGAGTCGAGGTTTTTTTTAGGTATTTTGGGGCTCCAGACCAGAGATGGCTGCCAAATTCAACCGTTTTGAATTGTACAGTTTTAGCAGTTGTGTACTATTAAAGTATCAGCGGGCCCTGTACAGTAGGTACATAAAATACAAGAACAATGTTTTGAAAAATTAGTTCTCCCGCACAGTTTTTATAATTCCGTCGGAATGTTTTTTTACCCAGAAATGCAATAATATTTTCGAAAACATTTTTTCAAGTGATTAATGGAACAATTTGCACGAGGTCTGTCGCCCACTTTGAGTAAATACCTAAATTATCGATCCGCATAAATCTCCTTGTCAGTCCGCCTTGGGCCTCTGCAGACTACCGCCCCCGCAACCGCCCCTGCCCCCGACCGACCCCTCTGGGCGACTGCAACGTGCCACCCTGTATAATAATACGTTGCCACCCAACCTGAAATTATAATACCTACATAGGTACTACAGGTACAGGGTGCGGCAAAACACAACACGAAATGTTGTATTATATTATGGAATTATAATTAGGTCAATTACGGTTTATTCAAATTGTTATAATAATAATAATTCACGAACATTGCGCATCTGTGAATACTAAAACCACTTTTCGGTATTTCAGCGTAGTGGTCCGTGTATTGGACTTTGAGTTAGCGAGTTGTGGGTTTATTTATCGAACTAACCATTACGTCGCGCGTCGTTCAAATCACCGCTCACTAATGACCGCGGAACATTCACCGCAGGGAAAGTTCACTGCCCACAATTCACCGTCCATAATTCACCTCACCTAAGCCTCCGAAAACACCCTTCCAAACAATGGCAACTATTTTTTCCCGCGTAAATGTGAATTTTCCGCGGTAAATTTATTAGATACCGTTATCGACAGAAGGCAGAGAGGGTTAATTAGATTTATTTAAGGGCCCGCAACTCGGATTTGTACCGATTTATTACACATTTCCCTTAAACACGGTAAGTTTTAAAGCTCTTAAAAAATATATGTTATTCTTGATGATAATATCTAAACTTTGCCGGCGCCGAAACGCAAATTATATGAAATTCCCTCGATAGAAAAAAATCGCAAAGTATGCTCCAAAAATTAATATTAACACGTTTGTTTCAGTTATTTTACAAGTTATATGTATGAAAAAATTCACAGTGTTTCTTTAAATGCTGTTTAAGATAATGCCGCGAGATTTTTGCTCTATTTTAAACGAGTAGTGATTTATTAAACATTTTCGCAATTTTCGCGTCGATTTTGTCGCTCCAAATGTGAGCGCCCTCCTCTAACATTCGTAATTTCGTATATCTCCATCTTCTTCTTTTCGAGCCCGGTTGCAGAGCCTTAACTGTTTACGGCGACAAAATCGAAGCGAAAATTGCGAATATATTTAATAAAACACGACTCGTTTAAAATAGACCAAAAATCTCGCGGGCATTATCTTAAACAGCATTAAAAGAAACACTGTGAATTTTTTTCATACATATAACTTGTAAAATAACTGAAACAATGTTTATAATAATTTTTGCGATTTTTTTCCATCGAGGGAATTTTATATAATTTGCGTTTCGGCGCAGGCAAAGTCTAGATATTATCTTCAAGAATTACATATATTTTTTAAGAGCTTTAAAACTTACCGTGCTTTAGGGAAATATGTAATAAATCGGTAGAAATCCGGGTTGCGGGCCCTTAAGAAGAGCATCTATGAGACGATGTATGAATGTGAAGGAGTGCCCTCCCTGCCTACCCCTGAGGAGAAACGGCGTGATGGTTAATTAGTTAGTTAGCTAATATTCGAGAGGTAAATTTCTGATCATCTTTAATTATTTGATAAGCAATGATTCCGAGGCAATGGTTTCATAAATAATGCTTTCAGTTCCACAAATCACGATGAAAAATTACGACATATTATAATTATAGTAATATACGGTGATTTTTCTACCGGTCTTCGCTGATTAACAAATAATTTAACGAATACCAAAACAACCAAAAATTTAAATGATTTTCGGAGTGGTGGGTACGCCCTGTAGTTGTTCCAATCTGCCGCCCCTGAGAGAAGTTCATAGGTCCTTTCAGGAATAACTCAGGGTGGCCCCAGGTGAGGATCTCGATAGTGGCCGTTGAAATAACATCGTTTGATCTCTCGGCTTGACCGGCCCCACTGTCAACGGGCTGTACGTCCTAATGCTGAGCTCGGCCAAACAGCCAAACAGCTATAATGTTACTATGGAGTACGTGGACTCCAGGCTATTTGTTTAGTTGCCAAGAATATGAGATCTATTATTATTATTACGACGATGTACCAACCTAAAAAGTGATTCAGAATTGTTATAAAAAAATGTAATCCATTTACATCAAGAAGAACTACAAAGTATATATTATAAAGCCTTTAGGAATTTGGTACACAGAAGATATGAATAGCAAGCTTACAATTTTATTTGACTTGAATCTCTTGAAAGAAGTCTATTCTGCTTACAGTTTGACCACTTGAATAGCAGCATCAATATGATTTGGACTCGTCAGACAGATAGTCCCGATTCCCGAAATGCCTACAACCTAAAATAGACTAATGCCATTCCCTGCAGATCTTCAAAAGTCATTAAGAGAGTATTACATCGCCTTCTTTCAGATAATAGAAGCCGAAATTGTGACATAATTTAGACACCATAGATCATCAATTAATATTTATATTATAGCATTGTTTCCAGGGATCTATTTTTTTAAGTTTTTCAAACTCATCATGTGTGAACAGTTTTCGTTTAATGCTGATTCCCGGACATTTACGGCTTTTATTTACCTGTTAATCATAAAGGCCACCCTGTCATTTGTTAACAATGTTATCAAAAGCTGAAATAATCCGCGATTCAGCTTATAACTGGGACGGTCCAATTGACAAAAAAATGAAAAATGCATCGATTTGATGGTCATGAATTTGAAACCATAAGCTTAAACCAAAACAAAATAATAATAAAATATTGTAATGTGTATTCAAATGTAATGTGAATTATTATTTAAGGTAATAGCATTTAGTGTAGGTACCTATACCTTTTGTCATCCGACCGCTGTCTTCCCAGAGCAAGAAGATCTCCTTCGCAGGATAGTGGAGAAAAGGATTTTGAGGTCATGCATATAAAAAACGCTGGTTTTACTAGTAAAAATTAATGTTAAGTTTATTGCATTTTGCAAGAGAAAAATTGAACCAAGGAAAAGTAAACAATACATAAATACCTTGAGCAACCATTAACTGTGGTAGAAAGAGAGAGTCAGCTAATTACGTTTAATTATTAATTCCGCACACGTCCCGTCGCCGTGATAGTCGTGACACTCCTGCAAACGACGACAGCCAACCCCTAGACACCGTCCAGCACGTCATGGGGCCACCAGTTTCAAGGAAATCCACGGCTGATCTACACCCATCAAGCGGCGTGTAAAAATCCCACCGGCCAAGGAACAGCAACGTCGGCGCAGTCTTCAAGAGTCGCAAAGCTGCTTCATTTAAAGGGATTCCACCCAACAATCAGGCACACGGCGGATCTACACCCATCAAGCGGCGTGTAAAAATCCCACCGGCCAAGGAACAGCAACGTCGGCGCAGTCTTCAAGAGTCGCAAAGCTGCTTCATTTAAAGGGATTCCACCCAACAATCAGGCGCACGGCGGATCTACACCCATCAAGCGGCGTGTAAAAATCCCACCGGCCAAGGAACAGCCAAGTAATCAATACATCCCCGTTGATTACCGTTTAAATTTTCTTCCGCATGCGGATACAGCAATCTCCCGGCATCCGGCGAGGAATTCAACAAAAAAATAAGGCTTCTATGCCATTTAAGTCGTCCGACACTCACAGAACGAAAAATAAATAACTTTCTAGGCTACATTGCACTAGAATCTTTTTACAACCAAACTTCTCCTCAAAAATCTCCTCCCGCCTCAAAAAATTACGTGATCTCCGCCGCCATCTTTCCTCGAATGACGTTTCCGGTCTCGTTGCAATTTCGCCAACCAACAAAGTTAAAAAAAAAGAAAAATAAATAAAGCATAGACAATAAACGGTACCTATTTTGAGCAGTACCTGCTCATGAAATAGATATGTTACATTTCCCCGCAACCCCCGAAAATTTTACGCCGCGAAGTGAAGTAAAATTATTAGGACACCGCCCAACAAGACTCTCTCTTTCCACAACTGTTAAAAGAAAAAATAATACATCACAGTATCAGAAAAACAATAACATAAGATATACCAAAGTAGCAAATTAAAAACAAACACCCATTCACAGAATGGCATACAAAAGAAAACCTTGAAAATGAGGTAATACCTCCACTTTTACAAGCTCGCTTGTAAGATTACCAACACGTTACTCACATGACGAGATACAATCTCTCAAGAAAACACTAGTGAGTATGGAGAACTTAAGCTCCCACTTTCCTTTATAGAAAAAAGCAACACTTAGTTATTATTAACATATAATTAACTCTCTCTTTCTCTATCCTTATATTCTAAACCAAAATGATATATGGAAAAAGTAACGTCATACAAATTATACTCAATGCGTCTTAAATTATTAACTAAAACTAATCCAAGGTATAAACCAATATACAGAATCAACTCGTTCAATTTGAAATTGATGTCTAGGAGGTCAGATCAAGTATAATACAATTATTACTTATCTATCGTATAACAAGTTTTATAAAAAAACTGTCAATTACAAAGTGGTCAGAGTAGGGTTTACATATTTCAATTACCTATCCATCATAATTATGAAAAAAATCATTAGGAACACAGAAGCAAAACAGGATCTAGAATGTTAGGCTTAGAGCTTAGGGATTACAATTAAACAAAACACCTAGCTATTATAAAAGTGAACCTCAAAAGGTACTCTTGATTTTATACAAAAATACAAGATGTAACTATGATAAATCATCCTCAGGGGACGTTGCTTGTGCAAGAAAAGACTGAAGATAAACCCAGGTGGCATTCCTTCAAAAAAAATAACACTTAATACATCAAGTAAGTGAAAAGTCATAAATTTCTTGAACAAACAATGATATTTTGGTGATCGAATATACTTATTAGATAATCGACACTAGGTAAGGGGTGATCGAACAATATCCAAATGAACGACACTAGTAGACAAAATTAACAGTACAACACTGGTTTAAGCAGTGAGAGACCTATATATGTAAATGCTTAATGTTAACTTAGAACTAAAAGACAAAATACACTTTCCTGTATTAGAGGTAAGGTGATAAACTTCAAATATGAGTTACTTTAATGGGTAGGTATGCCAGAGCAGTACCACCTTTGTTTGTGACAAGAAAAAAAATTTCTTAACAAATATTCTTAACAAACTTAACTAACTGACTTTAAGGAAAGTTATACCAGACTTAATCTATTTAACATAGCTATGGTATATTTAAGAAAAACTTTACTTAATCACTAATTGTTGAAATTTTAACAATCTGTACATAAGAAAGTCGCTCAAATCTCTCATAAACAGAAGTTTTGAATCATTCTTTCCAAGTGCTTGGAAAGTCATTATTCGGGAGAAAATTCCAACGAACTTGAGAAGAAGGATTCAGACTTAAACGCTAAAACAGTACAACATAACCTATTGTTTTACGAACCCATCAGTGTGTAAGTATAATTGTAGCCTATAAGGAAGGCGAAACGACTCATTTCATACAACAAATTATTTAGGGTTTAAATAAAAAAAAATCTCGTCAAAGACTAAGTCAATTACAAAATATGACTTAGACAAAATATTGGGCGCCACTGATCACACGGATCAGAGGAAACGACATTCATTATAAACGACGTCTCCTATAGAAAAAATTCCGAAGAATTTAAAGAAAAAAAATAAAAAAATATGGTAGCAAGATTGAAGAAAATTTTTTTTGTGAAAATTCTAGTCCCAACCTCTTGAGGTTACCAAGCCCCAAAAGCAAGTGAATAGAAAAATACTGACGAAACAAATGGAACAGCATGCAGGGTTGGTAGCCCCGCATACTATCACGTTGGTTTCATCTATACATAAAGAGTAAGAAATATTTAATCAATGCGAACAATATCTTTTACATGAAAATTTCCAACAATTATACCGTTCATATCAGCTAGAGTATAGACCAAATTAGAGACTTTACCTTTAATAACATTGCGACCGAATCTAGGGGCCAATTTGTGAGAGAAATAATTCGGTCCACTGGATTGAACGAAATTCTTCCTCCAAACGACATCGCCTACTTCATAATTAACCGTCTTACGGCGTAAATTGTAGTGTTGGGCATTTTTCTTAAAAGCTTGTAACAAAGCATTTGAAACTTGTTCATAAATTGGAACTAAGTCTTCCAACTTCTTAGCAAATTCGTCCCTAGATTGCTGCAACGTAGTGTCTACGACACCAGAAGATAAGTTATTTTTATGAAAGTTTCCGTCAATAATTTGTTCCCTACCATGCATGAGGAAGAAGGGGGTGAAGCCGGTTGCAAAATTAACCGTGTTATTGAGAGCTGATTGAATTTGAGGCAGAAATCTGGACCAATTACGCTGGTCAGATTCGGTTAAAATAGACAAAGCAGTTCCAATGGTTTGGTTATAGCGTTCGACCACGTTATTTTGGGGAGTATAAAAAGCATTATAAAAAGGCGGAGGTACGTTATACTCTGCTAACAATTGTTTAAAGTCTTTTGAAATAAATTGTTTCCCGTTGTCGCAGACGCACGTTTGCGGTACCCCGTGTACAAGGAATATGTATTGTTCAATGTTTTTAACAATGCTTTTAGTAGTTGCATTTCTAAGCGGAAAAATCCAGGTATATTTAGAAAATACATCAACTACTGTTAGAATATACATAAATCCTGCATAGCTACGCGGAAGAGGACCGACAAGGTCAATAGACAGCATTTGCATAGGTCTTGTGACTATTTTCGGGTTCGTAGAAATGCCTGCCGGCGCAGCAGTGTTAATTTTATGTGCCTTACACGTTTTACATCTATTGACAAAATTTTTGACGTTATTATACATCCCTGGCCAAAAATAATGAAGTTGAACCTTCTTATATGTTCTAAAAACTCCTGGATGACAAGAGATAACCGACTCATGTTCTTTAGATAGAACAGCGTTACGGTCCTCAAAAGGAACAACAAGCTTCCAAGCTGTGTCCTCCTGCAGAGCGAAACGAGATTTAGTGTGACGAAATAATTTATTTTCCTTAATTTGAAAATTATTAAAACGTTGTGGATTTGATTTACAATTAGAAAATAAGGTATTATACCAAGTATCTGTACTCGTGGGAGCGGAATCAACGGCCGAAATTAAAGAAACGTCTTTACGTGAAAGAACGTCCGGAACCGTATTTAATTTACCTTTCCTATGTATAACATCAAAAGAGTACTGTGACAGCCGAGTAGACCAGCGAGCAAGCCGACCTGTTGGATTAGATAATGAGACTAACCATTGTAGACTAGAATGGTCCGTTACCACAGTGAAGTGAGCACCTTCTATGTAGGGCCTAAAATGGTTGACTGAATCTAACACCGCTAGGAGTTCGCGCTCCGTCACGCCGTAGTTTCGTTCATGCACATTAAGACACCTAGAGAAATAAGATACAGGGTGCTCCTCTCCTTCAAAAATTTGTGTAAGTACACCTCCGATCCCAACGTTGCTCGCGTCACAGTGAATCGTGAAAGGAAGCGAAAAATCCGGACAATTAATAACAGGGGCAGAAGTCAACGCCTTCTTTAATTTCTTAAAAGACAACTCCGCTTCAGGAGATCAAGAGAAATTACTAATTCCCTTCCTTGAACCAGTGAGTTTTGTTAAGGGAGCAGCAATGGTTGAAAAATCCTTTATAAAACGCCTATAATACCCGCACAGGCCAATGAAAGCTTTTACCTGTTTAGAATTCTTTGGAATGGGGTAAGTACGAATGCATTCCAACTTAACTGGGTCTGTGCGAAGTCCTTTTGCATCCACAACGTAACCGAGATACTTCAATTCATCCTTGCAAAACTCGCACTTTTTCAAATTGACAGTTAAGCCCGCTTCTTTCAGACGCAAGAAAACCCTATTTAATTGCTCTAAATGTGAATCGATATCTTCTGAAATTATAATTAGGTCATCCAAATAGCAAAAAACGTTTTCGTCGAACTCTGGACCAAAAAGTGCATCAACCAGACGCTGAAGTTCACTAGGAGCGTTTTTTAACCCAAACGGCATCCTAACGAATTCAAACAAGCCATGTCCAGGTACTACAAAAGCCGTTTTGCAGCAAGAATCCTTATGTAAAGGGATTTGCCAGAAACTTTTCGATAAGTCAATAGAAGATATGAAGCGTGCACCACGTAGCTTGTCTAAAATACGCGAAATATACGGCAAGGGGTAGGAATCTCTTGTCGTGACGCTGTTAAGCTTCCTGGAGTCTAAGCAGAACCTTGCAGAACGCGAACGTCGAACAACACCTAAGTCAAGCATTTCTTTAAGTTGAGCTTCAAGTTGTTTTTGACGTGTTTGAGACAACGGGTAATATCGTTGCTTAATGGGATCTCCCGTCGTATTAATTTTGTGCTGAACTAAATGAGTACGACCCAATCCACATTTTTCAAAAGAAATTGACTTAAATTTATCAATTACATTATTTAACCTATGATTGTCTTGAGGGGACAGTAGGGAAGCTGACGTGATCTTGCGAATTTCACCTATAGTATTTTCAACATCACGTCCGCTGTTGGCCTTTGAAAACAATTGAGGAGCGATGTCAAATTGTTTCCAAAAGTCGACTCCCAAAACAATCACAGGTGAAAGAGAAGGAATAACAAAAAAGGTAACATATTTCTTAAAATTATTATAAGTAACTAGTACTCGCATAGTATCAATTACATCTTGACGTACACCATCAGCGGTGGTAACGTACGATTCTAACTTATCTAGATTAAACCCTAAACTAATAAAGAAGTTGTAAAGAGAACCGCCAAAACAACTGACAGTCGCACCACTGTCCAAAAGACCTGAAAAGACAAGGTTTTGAATCGAAATATTCGCATGGGGTCTTATATCTTGTCCAGAACTAGCCATCGGCATGCATGCGTCCATGTCACGCCTGAAGAACCGGTTACTGGAGCTATAAACTAAGGGTGATGAACTCCTGTCATCCTTGCTAGCAGGACGCAGAGGATCACACTCTAGTTTTTTGGATTTGTGCGAGCGGGGTCATCTCGGCGTTTGTCAGAATTCTTCTGAGAATCAAACTTCCATTTTCTACAAAAAGGTTTTGTATGACCTTGCGCCTTACAATAAAAACAATTTAAAGTTTTTCTACTATTCGAAGAAGAAGAATGTGTAGGAGAAGAGGATGTTGCTTGAGGAGAAGTAAAATGCGGTAAGGGTTTATCTACGGAGTGCTTTTCAAATCTCCTACACACATTTACCAAAGAAGATAATTCCTTTTCCGCAAAATATGCGATGGCCAATGCGTATTTAGGTAACAGACTATCAGAAACTAGGTCTACCAACTGTTCCTCCGTAAGTTGAACGTCTAATCTGAGATTAGCTAATTTAACTTCATCAACGTAATCCACAACACTTTGGTTAAATTTCTGTTTCATCGCGAATAAAGCTTTTAGGGCCTCTGTTTGATTAATACAACGGTCAAAACGTGCAATGAGGAGATTTCTCAACTCAGGCCAAGATAATGAATCTTTATAAATAGTCCTATACCAAGAGAGAGCTTTCCCCTCCAAAAGATCTGCAAAGGACGTCACAACCGATGACAGTTCTATATGACGGCATCTAGATAATTCCTCCACACGTTGTATAAAATCCCTAACATCAGAAGAACCAGAAAATTTAATACCCCAAGAATGTACGGACGTATTTGTATTTATCGATTGATAATAATTATTGACTATGTTTGTAGTCTGACTCGCATTATCACTATTGCCTTCATTTTGTTGTGGAGAATCACTACTTGATTGTTTTAAACTTTTATTATATATACGAGCCTGTTCCCGCATAGCTGATAACGTAGGCTCTGGAGTGATATTTAATTCAGATAACATCTGTATCATCTCCTCCTTAGTTGCACCGTTAATATTAGTAATCGCCATTTTGTTTTGTTTTTTAATTTTAAATTTGAGAAAAAATAATTAAAATTATTTAATTTAAAAAAAAATAATGTACTTTATAGTTTGAAATACCGGACACCCTGTAAAGCAAATTATCCTTCATTTAAAAAAAATTATTAGAAAAAAAAAAAAAAATCAAAATTATTTTCCAAAAAAAAAATTTTTCATGTATGTAGCTCACCGGACATTTTATAATGTATGTAGCTCACCGGACATTTTATAATGTATGTAGCTCACCGGACACCGTGTAAAGCCGTGAATAAATCGAACCGATGAATACAGAATTAAAGAATAATTAATTCGAAAACAATTTCATATATTGTACGTTGGGAGTATGTTGTTTAAAAAAATTATACGTTGCTTTACGTATTTACAAGGTATGTTGATAAACAAACACGTCAATTTGGCAGGTGACAGTTGACATTTGAAATTCATGTATTGCCAGTAAAGATGAAATATTTTCCCCCACAAATTCGTAAGTTTGTCACTGCTAACAAAGTACTTTTAAATTGTCAAAAACAATATATTATCACGCATTTATCTGTGTGGCAACACATAAACTAAGCAGAAACGTCAAACAAGTATAAATGCGTATAAGAAAACATGTACCTAACCTAAAAACTACACACACTGATGCGTTCTATAAAAGATACATCGTAAAATACAGATAACTTACAAATTATCAATACCATCCTAATTGATATATGCATGAACTGAAAATCCCATCCGAGCACCAGTTATTAAACTTAAAAATCTCTTTTGTTGGGCCGCCAAATGTAATGTGTATTCAAATGTAATGTGAATTATCATTTAAGGTAATAGCATTTAGTGTAGGTACCTATACCTTTTGTCATCCGACCGCTGTCTTCCCAGAGCAAGAAGATCTCCTTCGCAGGATAGTGGAGAAAAGGATTTTGAGGTCATGCATATAAAAAACGCTGGTTTTACTAGTAAAAATTAATGTTAAGTTTATTGCATTTTGCAAGAGAAAAATTGAACCAAGGAAAAGTAAACAATACATAAATACCTTGAGCAACCATTAACTGTGGTAGAAAGAGAGAGTCAGCTAATTACGTTTAATTATTAATTCCGCACACGTCCCGTCGCCGTGATAGTCGTGACACTCCTGCAAACGACGACAGCCAACCCCTAGACACCGTCCAGCACGTCATGGGGCCACCAGTTTCAAGGAAATCCACGGCTGATCTACACCCATCAAGCGGCGTGTAAAAATCCCACCGGCCAAGGAACAGCAACGTCGGCGCAGTCTTCAAGAGTCGCAAAGCTGCTTCATTTAAAGGGATTCCACCCAACAATCAGGCACACGGCGGATCTACACCCATCAAGCGGCGTGTAAAAATCCCACCGGCCAAGGAACAGCAACGTCGGCGCAGTCTTCAAGAGTCGCAAAGCTGCTTCATTTAAAGGGATTCCACCCAACAATCAGGCGCACGGCGGATCTACACCCATCAAGCGGCGTGTAAAAATCCCACCGGCCAAGGAACAGCCAAGTAATCAATACATCCCCGTTGATTACCGTTTAAATTTTCTTCCGCATGCGGATACAGCAATCTCCCGGCATCCGGCGAGGAATTCAACAAAAAAATAAGGCTTCTATGCCATTTAAGTCGTCCCACACTCACAGAACGAAAAATAAATAACTTTCTAGGCTACATTGCACTAGAATCTTTTTACAACCAAACTTCTCCTCAAAAATCTCCTCCCGCCTCAAAAAATTACGTGATCTCCGCCGCCATCTTTCCTCGAATAACGTTTCCGGTCTCGTTGCAGTTTCGCCAACCAACAAAGTTAAAAAAAAGAAAAATAAATAAAGCATAGACAATAAACGGTACCTATTTTGAGCAGTACCTGCTCATGAAATAGATATGTTACAATATTGTCAATAAATATTAAAACTGCAAGATCGATAACATAAAAAAGGAGATTTATTTTAAACATCGTAGATATGGGTTATTGTAGTTATAGCTATTTTTTTTAAATATAAATTTAATTTCAAGGAAGGCAAATTCAAGAAAAAAATTAAATGGTTTTTAGGATTACCATTAATATCAATATTTTAAGTACTTTTTTATTTAAAATATTATTTCGGATGGAAATGACTATAAATGATATTATTATAAAAAATAATTAATTCTATAAATAGGTTTTGACGATTGAAATTAAACGTTTCCCAAATGGAACAATCAAACAATAAAAATCCACATTAAAAATCATATTATCGAATACAATAAATTTGGTTACAGGTTCTGATGAGAATTAATGAATTTTTCCGAAAATTATATTAAAATTCGTCAAATTCTGTTGACACCGATTAGGTAACGAACTCTGCTAAACAACGTGGGTGTACTGGCAAAAAAAATTATTACGAAAAAGAGTAAATTTAAACTGTATCCGACTAAAGCCCGTTTTAGAAATATTAATTAGCAGATGGATGAAGCAGACCATTAACTGGTACCGAAACCGAATAAATTACAAGTGAAGTGCTCCTTTTGAGAAATATAATTTTTGAGCTTTGTAAAAAATGTCATAACAATAGGGAGTCAAAGCAATGGAGAAGGCAATCTAAGAAAAATAATAAAATGAACCAAAAAAAGGGTTAAAAAAATGCCCCGTTCTTCCTAATCAAGTGACGACTCTGTGGTTTACAATAATTATATACTTTGCTCCACTGTTTTTATTTCTCGTAGCGTATCGTTTTTTTTTTTAATCTGAAAGTTGGTTAAAGCGAAATTGTATTTTATTTTAAACAATATTAAAATAAAAGAAGAGTGAAAACCAGGTTATGGTTGAATCACAAAATATTTTCAAAAGAAGACTAGTTCGACGTCATTTTTTTGTTGTAATTGTTTTTTTTTCGTTTTATTTTCATCTTTTTATTTTTTTTTCTTTATTCATTGCTTTGTAATTACATCATTTTTGTCCCATTTTATTTACGATATGACATAATAGGAAGTAGCAAAATGAGAAGATATGGGGAGAAGATAGAAGACTATGGAAATTAGAAACAAAGGTGGACAAACAAAGAGATGGGAAGATGACCTAAAAAAGGTGGATCAGAGTTGCAAAGGATAGAGAAAAATGAAAATCTTTAGAGGAGGCCTATGTCGAAAGGCAAGCTTTTTCTAAAATAATGACCCGAACGCTGATAATTTAGAGAAATAAAAAAGTAATAATTTGATTTGAAAAATGTTTTATAAGTTTAACAGCAATAAATGATGATTTGATTTATTTTATTTATTTTATTTATTTTATTTATTTTATTTATTTTATTTATTTTATTTATTTTATTTATTTTATTTATTTTATTTATTTTATTTATTTTATTTATTTTATTTATTTTATTTATTTTATTTCTTTTATTTATTTTATTTCTTTTATTTATTTTATTTATTTTATTTATTTTATTTATTTTATTTATTTTATTTATTTTATTTATTTTATTTATTTTATTTATTTTATTTATTTTATTTATTTTATTTATTCTATTTATTCTATTTATTCTATTTATTCTATTTATTTTATTTATTTTATTTATTTTATTTATTTTATTTATTTTATTTATTTTATTTATTTTATTTATTTTATTTATTTTATTTATTTTATTTATTTTATTTATTTTATTTATTTTATTTATTTTATTTATTTTATTTATTTTATTTATTTTATTTATTTTATTTATTTTATTTATTTGATTTATTTGATTTATTTTATTTATTTTATTTATTTTATTTATTTTATTTATTTTATTTATTTTATTTATTTTATTTATTTTATTTATTTTATTTATTTTATTTATTTTATTTATTTTATTTATTTTATTTATTTTATTTATTTTATTTATTTTATTTATTTTATTTATTTTATTTATTTTATTTATTTTATTTATTTTATTTATTTTATTTATTTTATTTATTTTATTTATTTTATTTATTTTATTTATTTTATTTATTTTATTTATTTTATTTATTTTATTTATTTTATTTATTTTATTTATTTTATTTGTTTAATCTATTTTATTTATTTCATTATTTTATTTTTTTCATTTAAAAAAAAAAAAATATATTATTTTATTAATTAAATTTATTTCACTTATTTTATTTATTTTTTTATTTATTTAATTTCATAATTTTTAACATGCTAGGCACACGCCCGTGATGTGGTGGTTGATTTTATGTATAGTGTATATGAAATATAAAAGCACACAAAATAATGTAAAAGAATATAAAAACTATAAAATAATATAAAACCACATAAAATTAAAAAATATAAAGGAATGTAATCGAATATAAAATAATATAAAAGCGTATGAAAGAAAATAAAATAAGAAATTGTTGATTCGATGATTTTGATAATTTTGAGAAATTTATTTGCTTTCATCGGAAATTGCAGCCAAATGTTCGGAACACATTAACTTTATTATTTAAATAAACCTTACTTTGACCAGATGGTTAGCTTTGACCAGGTGGCTAACTTTGACTGAGGTTTTATGGCAACTATCTGATTTAAGAAAGTTTTAAGAATTGTCATTTAGGTAGATAGATAAAATAATTCCTCATTTTAAATGTTACTCAAAATACCTAGAGCCCGTCAAATAAGAGTAGAAAATATAAAAAATGGAACTAAATATTTTTTAAGCTGGCAACACCAACTTACCTGTCAAATAAATATTATTTTATAGAACAATCACCCTGAAAATATAAAACAATGTACACACATTAAAAAATAAAAAATTTGGTTCTTAAAAAAAAATTAAATCGAAGAAGCACTGATTGGCTTTCATTTAATTTAACATAAATTTGAATTGAATAGTAGGTAGAAAGGAAGAATCATTAATGGTGAGTGTAGTTACACTTCTTTTAGATTTGAATGAGTTAAATATATTCAGATCTCAAATTATTAACATGGTCTATAGCCCGGGCAACGCTAGGTACTTAAGCAAATATTAAATAAATGTGAGCAATTTCTAAAGTGCGCTTTGTATTTTATTACAATATCGAAATTCTTTATTATATTAACACAAAATTACAAACGTAAAATAATAACATACCTATATGCAATTTTAATTTTGAGATCAGTGGGTATCTATATTGCAATGAAAAAATATTTTTTTCACTTTTATACTTTTTTTAAGTTACACAGCTTTAGATTACCATCATGGTTATGTTTTTAGTATTGCCATTTGAACAGCAGTGGCGCTCTCCCATATTTTCTACTACTTTTTGACAAACTGTATGTAATATTTTATAAATAAATATTAGGTCCTTACATATGAAATTGGCGTTTTGTAAGGGAGGAACATATAGTCGATTTTTTTTTTATATAATATATTTATTTAATCAAAGTATGTACCACTGCTATCTATGCACTTTTGCCATCTCATAGGTAGTTCATCGATCCCTTTACTAAAAAAACCATTCGGACGTAGTACGGTGGATGTCTTAGACATTCCAATTGAAGCTCCTCTTATTTGGTAGCCGTCTGTTGTGCAGTGTGTGGTCTAGCGGTCAACGCGCGTTTGTTGATTTGCTTCACTCGATTCGTGAGGTACCCACCTTTCAAGCTTTTTTACCTTCCCAATTTGCTTCAAGTGGATTAAAACAGTTTTATTCACTAACACCGCAGCCTGCAGCTAACTCGGGCGTGGTTTGCGATGGATCCGCTTCCACAATAGCCTTCAATTTTTCATTATCAACTTTGGTCTCCGGCCGTCCACGGGGCTTGTTCTGCAGGTTGAAATTTCCAGAACGAAAACGTTGGAACCAAAAACGCACTGTGTTTTCTTTTGCGGCACCGTCGCCATACACATCATTAATCATTCGAGCCGTTTCTGCAGCACTGGTGGCACGGTGGAACTCGTACTCGTAAATAACGCGATATTTCAAGTTTTCCATTGTGTAAACTAAGTGACGCAAAAAAAAACAATTAAGGAAAAAACAAATGACTTATACTTTTCGAAACACAAATACATAAGTAAATAGCTGTATAAATTTGAATTTGGAATTCCTAACCAAAGAGAAGATATTTGAGATCAAAGTTGCCAGTACGGCAAAACGCCAATTTCATATGTAAAAACCAATATTATAGATAAGTATTTAAGCACTTAATTTTTTGGACGCGAGGACTACTGAACTGTTTGTTCACAGAACTACTCATAAATAATGTTATTTTAATACATTTAACAAAGCATACACTGAAACCTATTACTTCTTCGCCTGGAATATGACACGTGTGTAATTTTGTGAGGAGAGATAATATATCGCTTCCATTTTGAAATAAAATTGAGCAATGCTCATAACATCGGGGAGATATCGAGCTTTTACCCTTCAGTTTTAGCACTCTATATAAAGTAATGGCGGAACGAAATTGCTCCACAATATAAGGGGCTTCTTTCTAACCCATTGTTATTTTGGTTCATTTGTACGAAATTTAAATGAAGCCTTTGTTTCTCCATTTTTTCTCAGAGAATTGGCTATTCATAAATGCAAATACTACATCCTTAGCCTGAGCAGTTAGTTAGGGTTTTTTGGGTTCTGAGCATGCTCCTAAGGAAGTTACTTAACAAATAATGGATACTGTTTGAGCTCTTTTTCCACCGAAATTGGTTGAAATATGTATGTGATAACAAGCACATGACCATGTTTAAATGTCAGTATATAATCAGGCGGAACAGTGTATTAAATGAGAGTTCAGGATGGGAATTATTAAATCGGAAAAGAACCGCTTCGTTTCGTTAAAAATTAATGCATTTTTTCTCTTGCCATTTTATAAAATAACAAATAACAATAAAATAACAGACTTTGAACAGGTGGATCAGTTTGTGTATCTGGGTAGTATTTATACGAGAGATGGGAAGGCTGATAGAGATATTGAAAGAACGGTAAATGCAGATAACTCCATTAATGAAGGACTGAATGCCGTTGGCGCTAATAAAAAAAACTGTCAAAAGAAGCGAAGCTAGCAGTCCACAATGGAGTCCTGGTACCTACCCTGATATATGGCAGTGAGGCATGGAACTGGCAGAGGAAGGATAAAAGTAGATTGAATGCTGTAGAAATGAAATCACTGAGGCGTATGTGTGCTAAAACCATTTTTGATCGTGTGAAAAATGTGGAGATCCACAAAGAATGCAAGGCAGATGTAACCGTAATGAGTAAGATTTAGAAAGTGACCTTCAGATGGTTTGGGCATGAAGAGCGAATGAACAAAAAAAAGTGGTGTAAGAAGAATATATGACGCAAATGTGAATGGTTGAAGAAGTCGGCGACGCCCGAGGACGACATGGCACGATCAAGTGAATCAGATACTTGAGTCGGGGCATGTAAGTGTCATTATAATAGAATAGTGTGTATGAGACGATGTATGAATGTGAATTAGGCAAAGAGTGTTTGCCAAGACCGAATTGTTTGGCGGTCCGTCCTGTCTGCCTACCCCTGCGGGGAAACGGCGTGATTGTTAGTTAGTTACATAGTTACAAATGGGGGAAGTGACTCTTTTGTGTACTGCCAACATAAACTGATACGATATGTATGAAGTTTCAACTATATATGTAGAGTTTTAATAAATAAATTTACGATGAAATACGATTTCAGTTGAGATGATCCCTTCTTTTAACCCGTAGCGGATTTTTGGCCAACTAGTGAACACATTATTTACTAGAGTAGCAGAGAACTTTTTCAAATAACAAATATATATTAAGTAACTAATAATGCCATATATTTTCCGCTGCCAAAAGCCTCCTTAAAATTTGACTACCATCATATTTACCGACATTTTTGTCATTTAGTTCTAAATTTTAAAATTGTAATTTTTTTAAAGTTTTCTTCATAAGTATGGAAAGGCAGGAGTAAAATGCACTTAATATTTATGTTGAGAATATTACAGAATAATAACTAATGCAAACACTGTCTAGTTGAAAATGCTTTTAAAATTTATTTTCAGCGGTTATAAAGTTTTATTTTGGTTTGAAATACAATGTTTTTACCTTGAAAGGGGTATTCCCTTCCTAAAGCGGTATTTTCCAAG
This sequence comes from Limnephilus marmoratus, assembly GCA_917880885.1. Taxonomy (NCBI): domain Eukaryota; kingdom Metazoa; phylum Arthropoda; class Insecta; order Trichoptera; family Limnephilidae; genus Limnephilus; species Limnephilus marmoratus. The sequence goes on along the minus strand of OU862909.1, from coordinate 57,192,089 downwards.
AAAGATCTTAAGTTCTCCTGCGGAAAATAATTTCCTGAAGAGAAACGCGATGATAAAGTATTTGGCATTCGTATGATTGACGTGCGAGTTTATTTCTGAAATATTATGAGCAAGGAAACTTCCTTTACTCCGATCCTGACCAAACAAGCAACTCTTAAATGATTAGACAACCAAGTAAAAAAAACTTTTCATTTGTACCTGGAGTCAGCTACAAGGAATATACTGGGTGTGTTACTTTTGACTGCATCTGGTGGCATTACATTTTTAGCGTTCAATGCTTGAAATCGTTGCAGGAGAAACGTTCTAAGAAAGTTTCATCTTAAAATATCATGAACCAAGCGCTGTTACAAAACGGGACCGTTTTGTACTTAAATTTACAATGTAGATATCGTGAAAATACGGCAATGAAAATGTTGTATAATTTTTACGTGGATGCGGAAGTATTTTAAAACGCCCACTAAAAACTTTTGTCGTGGTACTTAGTATATTCACAAAATCTTTCAAGAAAACGCAAAGATCTTACACAGGTATATTTATCAATGATTTTTTAAACTAAATTTGTTACGTATGACGAAGGAAGAGTATTTAATTAATAGAATGTTATGTAAAATGTAAACGTTACTTGAATATCATGTGATTGCATGTGTGAGTATGTAGGTATTATAAATACAGAGCAAGAGACATAATGAAACTCTTAGTTGTAAGACTTAATTTATTGATATAAATACAAGACTAGAGTCATGAAATATTGTTGATAATCTACAGGGCATGCCGTCGCTTGAAGAGCCAAGGTTACGTAAGACAATGGTTAATGTCACATAATTAAATATTGAAAGAGAAGGTAATCGGTCAAATTGAAATCTTGGGCGCCATCCTATTTTCAGATTTATATGAAAACTTGATTAACTAGTTAAGATGATAAACCATTATATTTTAAAAAGAGGCTAAATAAAATAATAGGCTACATTACAAGTATCTACGTGAAGTTCCACGGTCCAGCTCCCATCGTCTCTCCGCCCGTCAGGCAAGTCTGCTGCATAACGCTACCAAATTCAAACTCGCGGTAAGGTAAGGTAAGTTTTTGCGCCCCTAACACGGCGGGCAATGGTCACTTGGTAATATTTATTTATTTATTTCAAAACATACGGCACAACATGTGCCATTGACATAATTATATTTATATATATTATAATACAATAACATGAGAAAGTGACATATAAATGTAGAGTTAAATATAAAAACAAAAGGTAAAAAAAGAAGTTAAGGTAATGAGTAGTAAATAGAATTAAGAAGTATAAAATGAAAGTATAAAGTAAAAGTGTAAACTATAAAATATAATGTAAAAGTAAAAAGTTAAAATAAAAAGTTGAAAGGCAGGAAATAATTTAGACTATAAGTTTACCTTTATAAATAAAAAAGTACAAAAGTTATAAATAATAAAGTACAAAAGTTATAAATATAAACAAAAAAAAGTATGACAAGTAAACAGTAAGAAATGGTCTTAGGAGCCATATATTGAAGATAATATAAAATTTCAACAAATAAAAGAAAGGTATTACGGAGTATACAATGCGATATGAAAAGTAGGTACCTATGATATGTTTCTAATCCATAGGTATTAGAGTGCATACTGGTAGGACATAATATTATGGTTACATGATTATATTTATTATGATTACGTTGTAGTACTAGCAGATAAATTTTGTCTAATGCATCTTTTGTATGAAGACAGACTTCCGGCATGATCGATATGAGCAAATTCATTACCTAAAGTGTGTAAACGATGTATTATTGAATTTTGTTCTGCATTACTGAGAGTATTGTTGCAATAATAAGGTGTTTTCAGTCGAGTTGTTCTACTAGGTACATGATAATTTATTAAAGAGACCAATTCAGGGGAGTCAAACCAGTTATTGTTTATTTTAAATAAAAAAATAAGATCATTGAGTATTCTTCTATCTTTTAACGATAAGAGTCGCATTTTTTGTAATAGAGAATCATAGTTTATGTCATCCAAGTGCCATTATGTCATTCCTAATTTAAAATTAATTGATCTGAGAAATTTGCGTTGGATTTTTTCAATGGAGTTTGCGTGACTTTTGTAGAAAGGGTTCCATATGGGGGAATTATACTCCAAATGACTCCTAACCAGAGTTGTATATAGTAATTTAAATGTATGAATGTTTTTGAAATCTTTACATAGTCTTAGAATGAAACCCAGCATTTTCATAGCTTTATTAGTAATGATATCAATGTGGTTAGTAAATAGTAGTTTAGTGTCGAAGGTTATTCCGAGGTCCCTTATTACAGATACTGACATTAACTGTGATTGTTAAGTGAATAACTGTATTTGATGGGGTTTTTTATTCTAAAGAAACTCATGATTTGACATTTTTTAATGTTAAGTGTAAGTTTGTTAATGGTACACCATTCTGCGAATTTTACAAAATTGGATTGAAGGGACAAGCAGTCGTATATATTTTTAATGATTTTATAAATTTTCATGTCATCAGCAAATAATAATATGTTAACATCAGAGAATATGGAAGTGACATCGTTTATAAATAGTATGAACAATATTGGACCAAGGTGCGAACCCTGAGGCACACCACTAGTTGCTTCAAATTCGTAAGACAATTGTTCCTTAATAGAGACAGTTAGTATACGTTTTGATAAATAATTCCTAATCCAGCATAACAATTTACCACTTATTCCTAGTTTAGATAATTTATTTATAAGAATTTTAATGCAAACCTTATCAAAGGCTTTACTAAAATCCGTATAAATTGAGTCAACTTGTTCTCTATTAGCGAGAGCACCTGAGATAAAATTTTCGTACAGTGTAAGGTTAGTTAAAGTAGATCGTCCAGAGATAAAACCATGTTGAAATAACGAGATATTAAATTTTATGCAAGAACATATTTTTTGAAGAATTAACTTTTCAAAAATTTTTGGTATCGATGATTGTATGCATATTGGTCTGTAATTTTCAACTAAAGACTTGTCACCGCTTTTAAATATTGGAGTGAGAAAGCTATTTTTCCATATTTGCGGGAACTTGCCAGATAAAAGTGATTGATTAAATAGTAGGTACAATGGGTAATTGACACTAGCCCCACAGTTTCAATATCATAGAGATGTGCATGCTTCGCTAGTGACGTCAAAGCAACTACTAAAAATTTTTGTCCTATGAAAATTATGAAGGAAAACATAATTTTCCACCTTTGCAAGTTGGCTTTATGGGGCATTATGGGCTAGTTGCCAGAACTTTTATTTTTATTTTTTATGTGACACCTCACAAGAATGTCACTGTTTGTACAGTGTAAAGACAAGGGAACTATGTCGCTAACAGGTTGGACAACGTTATGAGGCGGTTTAAAGTAACTGTGGGATAAAAACGTCGAAAAAAAAAGTCGAATAAACCACGCATTCTCACGAAGGCAACGACAACTGTAAACGGGTATTACGTTCGTGTCCGTTGTGTTTCACGCACGTGCACCAGTGCACCGGGAATCAATGCTGCTAGCTCCTAAAGCAGTAACATTTGGGAGGCGGGAATGGGTACCGCCGCCCCGGGAACCTTTATTGGATAACCAACACCTCTGCCATAGGTCACCCCAAGTGGTTCGCTACGTTTGGTGATTTAGCAGGGGTGCCCGGGTTCATGGGGTGAGGTTTGTCTAGGTCTTGGAGGCTGATGACCAAGACACACTGAACCCCAGATTCCTACCCACCCCTTAAACCCTTTTCCTTCCCAGAACTCTCCTCTCCTTCCTTTCCTTAAAAACCCTCCACACAGCATCCCCAAAGATGACATAGGCCCTGAGGGAAATTTTTTTCCTCAGGGCCTCCTGTGTGGAGCTCACGTAAAAAAAAAAAAAAAGCAGGCTCCATTGAAATACCTGTAGAACAGACTCAGCATGCCATTATCATGTCCATGCTCCAGATTTGGCAATCAGTCTATTTACAACGGATTGTCAATCAGAAGGACGGCCTTCCTTTGCAGAATGAAGTAGTTTTATCAAGTATTGTGGGGCTCTAGCCCAGAGGTGGCTCCCAAATTCAATTGCTGGGCATACTTGAGATTTGTACAGGGTTAGCTATTGGTTACTATTAAAGAATCTGCTAGCCGTATACAAGACGCACACTAGACTTGAATAGAACTTACACAGAACTTCAAAAATGATTTTCAAAATTAATGAACTTTATTTTTATTTGATTATGGACTGTGTGTCCATTTACAATACATAAACTACACATTTAAGGGTAAATAAAAGAAACGTTCAATAGTATCATGAGATACATACATATTATAGCGGGTAATGAGTGGCACTGAAATGCCTCTTGAATTCTTCAAGGCTACTGTTAAAGATGTCAACAGTTTTGGATGCGTTTTTTTACAGCGCCATACCTCGTGTCATGCTATGCCGAGCCAGTGCGACCGTTTTGCTATATGTGATACATAGAAGATCGTGGTACCGTCACTGGCTGTAGTTGTTTGGCACATACAACTTATAACATTCCAGGAGGTATGGGCTATCTATTAAATTATTAATGATTTTGTACGCCGTTGCTGCAACCCCACTTCTCCTCTATTGGAGACTTTGGCAATGTGTTTCTGAGAGCAGATCTTCATGATGCATGAATCGCGGGTACTCTCCGTGCGTTCTCATGTACAGGTATCTAAGAAAGTTTTTTTGAATCTGTTCCAATTTCTCAATGAAACAACTAACCCTAAGAAAATGAATCATGTTTTAGCTACTATCGTTATGAAAATCATGACTTTTATTTATTGTTACTTATGCTAAAAAGCACGCAACCTGACAAATTCGGAAATGAATTTCTTTTAATACCAAAATCTAGATTAAAAATATTCACGAAAGATTTGTCCCTATCCGTGCGTGGGAATATGTTCAACATTAAAAATAATACATTTCTAAGATAATCTTAGTGTAATATTATGTTCTCGAAACATGTTATAAAGCGATGAAAATTTCATGAATTCTCGAATAGCGTACAGAAACAAATTCCAGCGTATTAATATGCTATGTACTGTTTTATCCATTACCGAATCATAACCGGAACTCTGAATACCTTACTGAATAATAATGTGGGTAATTTCTGAGATTTAAATATTCATGTGCGTATTTTCCAGCCTTCTACTCTAATTAAAAAGATGGAAATACCGTTATTTTTGTTCCCAGTTGCTAGAACACTAGACTAGTTGCTAGAATTTTCTTCGCGTGTCCTCTAGTTTCATCGTGTTTAGGTAAATTGACCGAATTGCAATTTTTCGAAATCAATTATTTGAATTCAATTGTTCAAAATGCAATTTTTCGAACTTCAATTTTTTGAAAACATATTTTTCGAACATCAATTGACCGAAACACTAGTTTTTCGAATTGATATAAGTATGTATACAATACGTAGGTATAAGAGTATTTTATTATAGAATGGACAATATCAACTAACCTAACCTAACCTAAAGTATCTCGTTAGTCATAAGCAAGTAAAATATACATTTTAAAAGTTCAAATTTCATCCTCTAAGATGAAATTCGAAAAATATGTCTTTCAGCCAATTGCCGTTCGAAAAATTACTCTTTCGAAAAACTGAAATTCAAACAATTGATTTCGAAAAATTGAATCCGAAAAACTTGTCTGCTCCCAGTTTTATCTATGCAATGACAGGAACGGTTGCGCGGCCATATCCATACAAAACTTAAATTTGGATTAGAGACCAAAATACTTAATCAAACCGATTTTTTTTTCATGAGAACCAATCGCTTATACCTACCGAGTAAATATCTCTACATATTATAAATTAAAGTCCTCCGCCGCGTCTGTCTGTCTGTTTGCGATAAATTCAAAAATCACAGAACGGATTTTCATGCGGTTTTCACCATTAGATATAGTGATCTATGAGAAAGGTTTAGATGCATGATTAAATAAATTGTTTGTTGTGTAAATTGTTTGAAATATATAATTAAAGGAGAATCTCTGTATGTGGTGGACGAGCGGGCTGGCAAGCGAGCGGTGTGGATTTGATTTGTATGCAGTTATCAAAACTATAAAAATCCTAAAACTTCAATATCTTCGATATGTGATGCGACATCCAGAGAAATATGAGATCTTGCATCTTATAATGCAGGGAAAGATTGCCGGAAGACGGGGCCCTGGAAAAATGAGAACCTCATGGCTGAAAAACTTGAGACAGTGGTTCGTCCGTATAGCCAACATGATAGCCAACCGTATAGTGGAAAGTCCATATAGCCAACATGCTAGACAACGTCCATTGAACGGACAGTGGAGGTTATCCACCTCTTACTCGCCCTGGTATAAGTAACAAATGGTTACTCCTTCAACGCTCTCGCAAGATTCTAATTATTTGATAAACGAAGCTACATTTACTTATTTTTAACGAATCTAGACCTCCAGTGTCCTTGCATACGTTATTAGTAAGCAGTATGCAAGTGTTTAACAGGAAAAACAAATTGCAAAAAAATAAGTTAAATAAGTGTTTGTCCGTTGTCTTGTGCCTTGTCCGTTGAACGGACAGGGCACAAGAAGAAGAAGATGCAAATTAACATATGGCGGTGTGAGTTAAAAGGTTGGGTAACCATCCAGTAGATGTGTTGCATTAGCCACAGCAACGCGTTTCCGGGTCAGCTAGTTTATTTATATTTTAAATTATATTGTACAGGCCATTAAATATTTACATTTTACATGATTTTAGAGTCGACGAAATAAAACGAAGAAAAAAAACGCGATCAAAGCATACCCACTTTGTATTCGTAACATACTCCGAAAATACTTCGGTAGATGTATTTGTCATGAATACAATTATTATTTTGGAGGTTATACGATGTTTACAATTGTATGACATAATATGCGTATAAAATGTGATATTTGAGGCAGTGAAACGAATAAGACGGGGGAATAATGTCATCAGGGGATGAATATAATCAGAATGTTTGTTTGCTCGTCTCAAGCATTGTTTCCGTGTCCTTTTCAGCGGTTCGGAGGGAAATTTTCCCTTTCTGAAACGCTCCAGCGGTTAGAAGGATTATGCTAAATAATTGTTCCTTTCCACCCTCCGAGATTTCCCTCTTCATTTAAATGTTTTCTTTCGATTTGAGCGACCGGAAAAACCAGTGAATATCTTTTTTAATAAAACCAAACAGTCAAATGATCGCAGCCGGTGCGCGATATTTGGATTGATTTTCGTATCAAATAGGTGCTTCTGAAATCGATCAGCCGTTACGCAAAACAAAATTGTTGAAAATCATAGTTAACGATAGGCCTTTTTTTCTTTAGTGAACAATACAAGTCTGGCACTTTCCCCTTCACATATAAACGATCAAATCAAGTCGAACAGTATTATTACCGTAGCGTCTGCGTGGTTGAATTTCCGAACCCTACTACTAGTGCATGTCGGACGCCACGCCATACACGCCGTGCCATAAATAACATCTATGTACGTGAAATTTCACACAAAGCTTCTGTTATAATTTGGTTTCGAATTCAAAAATTCGACACAAGATGTCGCTACTTCCGTCAGCAGCTCGCATGTAGACATTTCTTTCCTAAGTATAGAATTTTATCTTTCCGGATATGGAAAGATTACATATGGCGTCATTGCCTGTCTTGCTTACTTTAACTCGGTGACTAGATGTCACTGGATCACAGTGGTTCCGAGGAACTGGCTGTTTTTTAAACCAGTTTTTTATCGGATTTATAAAATGGTTACCTACACTCAAACCGGGCGAAGCCGAACTAATAACCGCCCACAGGGCCTAGCAGCAAAAACCTGCGGAGCGGGTTTTTAACTGCTAGTTTATATTTGAATGCCCCACAATCATACCTGCCCAGAGGCAGTGGAGCTATAGCAATCCGCAAATACGGGGATTTTGTGAAATGAGAAGAAGGATATTTTGGACAAAAGCTAAGCTAACGCCATATCAAGCAACATTCGATTTCGAATGATGAATTCTCACCGAACCGATCCTGGTTAACAAAATCTAGAACGAGATATGTAACTGTGCATATTTTAGGCGAAAGATTTATTATTAAGACACCAGATCACGGTTCGTGGGTGGTACAAGAATTTTTTTCATAATTTTTTTCAAGCAAACGATGGATGACATTTTTTTTTACTAATGCTCATAGTCAAAATACCTACAAAAGATTGTACACAAATTTTTATACACGAATCAAAAATATAGTATGTGGTGTACGCCGCTTTCAAAAGGACATTCCGACAAAATTGCTGCTCGGCAGTTGACAGCGATTAAGTTTTACGGTTCATCGAAAAAATTAAATAAATATACATTTTAAAACTAGATGCATGGTTTAAAGCACCACGCAAGGGAATTTTGATATCTAAAAAGAAATGGCGGACCAGCGGTTTTTATGAAAAACTTTCATCATTCATAAAAAAAAATAGAAGGGGGCCCTTTATAAAAAAATCCCTACGTGGTACCATAGAGACTGGTAAAAACAGTTTAAGACTTGGTGCATGCAAATCAGATTAACAGTTTTTTAATGTGTCGTCAACCAGATTTAAAACATAGTTTTGCGAAAAAACGGTTTCATATAAAATGCATCTTACAGAAATGAAATTTTTAAAAATTTACAGTTGTCTGGTGTACCTTAATAGTAACAACTTATAGATGGGGAAAATTTCACTTAATTCTTGCCTTATCTTATAATAGCTTTCTTGTTTCATCATAATTATACATCTATAATCTTGTGTTGTCCCGACTTGTGATTTCCTTGTAGTGGTAGTTTTATCGTATCTTCTTTCACCAATTTCTTGTGGATATCCAAATACCTCGATGTTTGATGGATTTTGATTAACATTTAGTACCTACCTATATCATTTTTTTTTTCAAAATCGTCATAAAAATTATTATTAATACTTCTCATATTATAACAAAAAATAGTTTTTTTCTTACCTAGGATCCCCAGCCTAAAGTTGAGTGTGATGACGATGACGTGTCCATGTGAGGCCAGCACGGAGCCATCGTAAGGGTTCCCCGAGCCCCACTCGAACGAGTCTCCGTGGACCCACACCAGCACAGCATACGGAGCCTCTACACCACGATTACCTGTAGACAAAATTAATAACTTTTTACTTAGAATTTTGGGTTAGCAAATTTTTAACTTTCAATATGAAAATAATCAACTCCCAATGAAAACGTGAAACCAAAAATAAAAAGATGACGATCACGACTGGGATTTGAAACCATGTCTTCTAGTCTTAACGGGAACAACATTTTACAAAGTGATTTAAAGAGACATTAAATTTTGATCATTTTTATCGATCTTATATATCAATTTAAGAATACATTCTAATAAAATTGAAATTGAAACACTTTTTAACTTTTTTCCACTTATTTATTTCACCAGTACCGGTTTCATCCTATTATGGACATCTTCATGCTGGAAATTGACATTCTTTTGTTACAGAATTTATACAAAATTAGGTAGGTAGGTACACAATGTTAAGGTAGGTACATATGTTTGGGTTATTACGTTATTACGTTTGGGGTATTACGTTACAACTGCTCTTTAAGGTAAATATGTCATGAATAAGAAATAATAATATTTACTTTGGGAAAAATATCAAATAAAATTTCAAAATTTGTCGACGTACCACTAAATGATATAAATCACAATAATGAATAATAATAATAACAATAGTAATAATCAATTTTATTTGATATTTTTCCCAATGTAAATATTATTATTTCTTATTTATGACATATTTACCTCAAAGAGCAGTTGTAACGTAATAACCCATACATATGTACCTACCTTAACATTGTGTACCTACTACCTACCTATCTAATTTTGTATAAATTCTGTAACAAAAGAATGTCAATTGCCAGCCTGAAGATGTCCATAATAGGATGAAACCGGTACTGGTGAAATAAATAAGTGGAAAAAAGTTATAAAGTGTTTCAATTTCAATTTTAATACAATAGAATTCCACCACGAATAACAGTACAATAAATAAACTCATAATACATTCTAACATTATCCTGTATTATTTTTCCTAATTTTTCATTATTTGTAAAGTTCTTACGAGAATATATTTGCAAAGTACTAGAATAGGGTAGAATTCAAACAAGCTGATGTCATTGTAAAGGATGGCGCAAAACTACCGATTTGGTTTGAATCTTATTACAAATTACAATAAGATTCAAAATAAAACGGTAGTTTGGCGCCACCCTATACTTTGACTTTTCACGCTCATATTAATGGCACATGTTCTGCGGTATCCATGAAAATAAATAAAATGCCTTCGTCGTACCTACTTTTTTGTTTCATATTTTTAATGTATACATGCATTATATCTTATTGCAATATATTGAGCATCTTCTCGGCGATGAGTTTATAACTCGTGCTACGTACCAAGATAAAAATAATTAATATTTTCTCATTTCACTTCTACGACTCTCTGTTATTCGTCTGCAAACTATCTAAGTCTCCTCGAAATATAAATTGATACAATATTACGTTAGTAAATTTTCTCAACACGAACGAAATCTGAAGAAAATAAAAATAATTTTCTCAATAAATCTATCAGATTATTAATTTTTATTATTAATTAGCATGTTCGCTCGTCTCTCGCCTGCGATTATTGAATATCATATTACCAAAGGGCAAAATTCTCCGTAGGACACCTCCTTAGAAAATACAAAGTTATGCAAAGTTACAAGCGACAAATTCAATTAGCGTTGGTACCATTTATCAAAAGAACTTGTTGGAAAATTACTAAGTGAAGGAGTTTTCTTCAGCATACGATCCACTAAACATCTTTAGTAATAATAATAATAATAATAATAATAATAATCATCCAAATTCAGCTATAGAACGAATTAATTTACCTAGAAATTTAGGAGGTAGAGGTGTAGTCAAAATAACATCTTTGAAACACAATCAGGTAGAAATGCTTAGAAATTTTTTCCATAGGAAAGCTAATAGCTCAGAAATGCACAAAATAATTTGCAAGGCAGATAGAAATATTACACCTTTAAATTTATATGACGAGAATGCCAACATTCTTATAAATACTAACCAGGAATTATTAGATTCATGGTCAAATAAAATTATTCACGCAAAACACTTCAATTATCTCAACCAAACGTATGTTGACAAACTTTCGTCAAACAAATGGTTGAGTATTGGAGAGTTGAGCGCAGAAATAGAAGGATTTATGCTTGCAATTCAAGATAGAGTCATTAATACTAAAAATTATAGAAAGCATATAATCAAAGATATAAATCAAATTGATGATTTATGTAGAAAATGTTTGGCTTTTCCCGAAACTATAGAACATATTATATCGGGATGTTCTATATTAGCGCCTTCCGAGTATACATTTAGGCACAATCAGGTTTTAAAAATAATTCACCAAAGTTTAGTAATTAAACATAACTTGATTGATTGCCGTAATGTAGTACCTTATTATGAATATGAACCAAATTCATTTATAGAAAATGAATTTTATAAAATATATTATGATAAAACTATACTAACAGACAGAACAATTAGTCATAATAGACCTGATATAGTTTTACATGACAAAATTAAAAAAATAACTTATATCATTGATGTAGCTATTCCAAATTCCTGTAATATTCAAAAAACTGTTTCTGAAAAAATTTGAAAATACACAGATTTAGGAAATGAGATTAAAAGAATTTGGCATTCTCGGACTATAAAAATATTACCATTTGTTATTTCGGCCACTGGCATAATACCTAGGAATCTGATTCAAAATTTAAGCATATTAGATTTGTCAAAGAATTTGTTTATAAAAATGCAAAAAGCAGTAATTTTAAATACATGTAGGATTACAAAAGATTTTTTAAATATTTATATTGAGGGATCAGTAGGATTTATAGGTTCAATTAGAAATGCCACAGAGCCGAACCCTCTGATATGAAAATATCTGGAGTCGGTGAATTATATTCCCATTTGGTCTCTAGTAGGTTGACATGTTGTTCTTGTATTGTTTTGTATTTATAATACTTATATAGTGCAATTGCATAACGTGGATTCACTAGATGATCATTTGGGGAAGTGTATGAAAGGGTTTAGTTTTTCCTTCTTTTTTTTTTTTTTTTTTGGGGGAAAATTTAACCCGGACATTTAAATCTGGTGCGTAAATAATTGGATAATTTATAAAGCGCCGTTTTTGTGAAAAATCACCTCAAGGGCGCTGTACAATTTATTAGGAATGCTCAGGTTCTAACTAATTTTACTATTTATAAATGGATACAGAAACATACTTACCTGGCTGGTCACTTCCGATAAACACACTTTAATTAGAAAGTTTATGGAGAAGATACGGCTTTGCACGCGGAGGACATTACAGTTAACACACTGGACATTGCATGATTTTACATTATTTGCTTCCCTAGTGTTACATTTATGAATTGATTAGTGGCAAAAGTAGAGTTGGTATTTATTTTTAAATACTAGAGAATTTAGGACTATTAGAGATTAGTGGCAAAAGTATTGTTGATATTTAGGACTCTTTAGGGCTGGAGAATGTTCATGAAATTACCTTTTTTTTTTTCTTCTTTCTACGTTTTTACAGGTTAGTTATTTACGGTGTCGAGGGCATTGAATGTGAAGGTGAATGTGTTTATGGATACGACTGTCTGAAAAGATGAGTTAGCCTTATTATTATTAGTAACAGAACATCGATAGATAACAATTTAAAAATGCAACATATCTTTAGAAAGAGGAAAAGGGTTACCGATGTTTGCACTAAATGATATCACAAAGAATATTATGGACCTTTTTGTGGCCATTCAAGATTTTTCCGAAAGTGTGTGAGTTACTAAAAAATCATTTTAAATGAATCGTTCAACTTAAATCGTGAGTTTTGTATCTCTTCGCGAGATGAGAAAGCAATTATTCGTAAGGTAAAATAATGATAAGGTAAAGATAAATAAGAATAAAAATGAACCGAGTCTTGATGATGTTGGATGTTGTGTGCTGTGATTGTCTTATTTCATATTTAACTTCATTTAGCTCTGAACACTTTTTATTTCGCGATTTATCTAATCTCGATGTGTAGAGCCTCTTACTTTAAACTTTCGTATCTATGCCACCTTTTATTCAAACATTCCTTAATTTCTATGTCTATGCTCTCTTTTGTCTGTGGCCACGTCAAACTTTCTCTTTCAATGTTTATAAAATGGATGTTTTCATTTGCTTGTCATTCATTCTCCTAAATCTCCTTGCTTTCTCTTGAACTCAATCAGTCTTTCGCTTCTACTAGACTTTAAATTACACTCAATTATTGTTGTCAGTCAAGTGTTCAGACCAGAATGTCTTTCTGTAAATTATTCACCAGAATAATAAAGTTACAAATATCCAGCATCAACATAAGTGTTTTTACTAACAACTGATAACCTCAAACCACCTCAACACCTCTATCTATCTCACTGTACGTTCCCGTGGTGTGGAACCGAATAAAGCCAACAAAAGCAGCTCAAATTACACCCTGACTGCAGACTATCTGGAGACCACACACCTGGAACCTGCGCAGATTAGACGATATTGAATAACGCAATGCACCAGTACGTAAAACAGCTAAATTCCACATGTCGAACAACCGAGGAACCCCTCATCCCGACCCTAACATCAACAATACATACGTACTGATCTTCTATGTTTTAAGAAAACACGAAAAACAACTCGAGACCAAAGTGTTTTTAATTTTTACTCCAAATACTGTCAGGGATCATTGGTTAAAGTAAGTCATGTACATCCCCTAACACGCGGTTGAGCTCTGTTCTAATGGTTTGCATCTTTATTTTATGCAAGAGGTCAGGATGTTAAGCAATATTGCATGTATACAATGTATGATTTAAAGTAGAATAGGGGATTGATGAAGTAATAAAATGGTCCCCCACGTAAATATTCTGAACAACAGAATTAGGTAACTAACTTTTATTTTTACATGTTTATGAGATATTCTAAACGAAAAATTACTGATAACCACATACTTTGCTTTCTGTCAATCAATTATACAATATGGCATTATACAATGGGGCGGTACATATACAAATAAAACACAAACAATTTACATACCACAAAAACTAATAATAAAAACAATAAAAAAACCCACTCATATTCGTCAGAACTTTCATTGAAACAATTGAATGTCAGAAAATTAAGTGCATTATACTTTTACCTCGCAACATTACAAATTTATAAAGATAACATTCAAGATAAAGTTGCACCGTTTAAAAATAACAGAAATCTTAGACAAACATTAATACAATTTGGGAGGCGGGAATGGGTACCGCCGCCCCGGGAACCATTGTTGGATAACCAACACCTCTGCCATAGGTCACCCCAAGTGGTTCGCTACGTTTGGTGATTTAGCAGGGGTGCTCGGGTTCATGGGGTGAGGTTTGTCTAGGTCTTGGAGGCGGATGACCAGGACCCTGAACCCCAGATTTTTCCTTCCCAGAACTCTCCTCTCCTTCCTTTCCTTAAAAAACCCTCCACACAGCATCCCCAAAGATGACAGAGGCCCTGAGGGAAATTATTTTCCTCAGGGCCTCCTGTGTGGAGCTCATGTAAAAAAAAAAAAACTTCCTACTCCAAATTGTAAAAAAACAATAGGACATTTAAATCATAAATATCTCGGAATTAATTTTTTTAATTAAACTCAGCTTAAAAATTATACCGAAAGTTTAAATTGAATAAAAAAATTTAAACCAATGTAATAATACCCCCCCCCCCCTCCCCCATACAAACAAGCCCCGCATATTTGTGAGGGTAAATCGAATATATAAGACAGTTTGTCTATTGGTTGTATGACAAAACAAATCATGTGTTGCTCTGTTAACAAAGAAACTACATTTGAAGTTTCTTTGTCGATCTTAAAAACATTATAACTTTTATAAACTTATTTTTCTAATCTTTTGATTACTCCAATGTCTGCTACATACCTACATACCATGACAACACATTAATGAATGACATTTGAAAAGTAATTCATTATTCGAACACAAAGGAATCCTATGCATTTCTAGGTAGGTATTCCTTGACATATATATGTATAATGTAATTTAATTAGTAATTGTATAAAATTTATTGTAAAATATATATCTTTTTGTGAATAAAAAAAAGGAAAATAAAAAAAGGTATTACAGGTATGTCTTCCGGAAAATTGGTGTGGTTCGTTGTGAAGAAATGGGCTAATTAGTTTAGAATAAGATTTATGTATAACTAGGGTGGCATCAACTGCCCTTTTATTTTTATTTTATTTTATTATTATTATTTCCCTAAATAATAATAATAAAATAAAATAAAAAAACGGTGATTCTCTCCCGGCAAACCTTTTCTGCAGTTTTCCAGTTAAATATGTATGTGTAGCATTCAACTGTTTATGAATCTGAGTGTACTTTTAAAGAAAAAAAATCATAATAAAAAAAAACTAATATTTTTTTGGATAATATTGTTTTATATCAATAGGATAATATTATTTTTTTCATCTTTATATATGTCTGGATTACAACCGGTAGAGCGAAGCGTTTTTTTATGTTATTACCGCACAAGAATTCCCAACTGCTCCCACCCGCCTGGAGTCAGTGAGACTATGGCGTCCCCAATTGGGGTACGTTGTGATTCTGAAGGTAGTGCGGAGGAGAAGGAGATGGAAAAGAGGAAGCTGGAGAAGTCCCTGGCTAATCAGATCTGGTCACCAAACATTTGAAGCTGAAGACATTTCAAGCAACATTTCGATTCTGAATTGTGTCTTACGCCAGAGCGATACTGAACTATCTTTCACTCTAGAACGGGGGTGGGGAACCTGCGGCCAGCGAAGCTTTTTGGCGCGGCCAGCGAGCACTTTTGGTACGGCCAACTGAAAAAAATTATTCTCGGAAAGCGAGAACGGTTTTCTCTCGCAGCGTTTCAGTTTTCACACTTACAAGTTATTTTTACTGAGCCCAGGGAAAGTTATACACAGCTGACAGGTATGTCCTTACATATGCACCCACGTTTCTAGAAATCAGGTATACACAAATACATACGTGATCCAACATCATTTTATAGTTTTATTTTAATTGCTTATTATTATACAACAGGGAAGTGAGTATCGAAAAAACATATCAGTATTGATGAACATTCTATTCAGAATGAAAAAAATGATGTGTTTTCTCTATATTGCTACACTTTTGCCATAATATATAGTTAAATAAATATAAAATAATAAATAAATTTGCTGTTAAATGCAGGAAAACCATTCAAGTGTTCTGAGTACAATATAATTTAAGCTGGTGGACCACTACACAGATCCATTCATAAGTAAAAACCACTCTTGTGTGCATAATGCAAATACTTGTTGCCGATTCATCTGCTGACGCAATTCGAAGGAAACCACCCAAGAGTTTTTAGTGCAAAAATCAGACGAAAACCATTTTCGTGTTCTGGGTGTGGTATAAATTAAAGCTGGGGACTTGCATGCATATTAACTCTTAAGTTAAAACCAGTTTCATGTTCTGAATGATCTGTCAAAATTCCAGTAATGGATTAATCTGCTAATGCATTTCGAAGAAAACATTTTTAATGTTTCGAGTGGAGTTAAAATTTTTGTAAAACCATGTGCTGCAAAATTCGTAATTGGTCAATTCAAGACATTCGCAGGTACCGAGTGAAGTTTAATATTTGTATTGCACACCATAGCTGCAAAATACTGAGAAATCGACTGTTCTTTTTGTAACTATTATTTAAGCTTGTTGACTCTAACGCCGTATCAATCTTGTTAAAACCTGCATCGTGTTCTAAACACAATGTAAAAATTCAAGGCGTGAAATTTTCTAAACAGGGATTCAAGAGATACCATTTTCGATTTCCAAGAGCAGTTATAAATTAGTAGTCGCGGAATTTGTGTACAAGATTTTTTTATTGGGAGATTATTCGGTAAATGTAATATGAAAAATGCGGCATAAAACGAATCATAATAAAAAAAATTGGATTTCTACCACCCCCTCCCCCCGGCGCTGAACATCGATGTGTGGCCCACTGGTGATACCAGAGACATCCAAATGGCTCCCGGAGCCAAAAAGGTTAGAACGTGCTGCAAATATACCTTATATTATTTTTAATGTTTTAATTGAAAAGTAACACAAATGAATCAAATAAAATTTACTTGCGCATGCCGGGAATTGAACCTGCGACCTTTGGATTGTTAGTCTTACCCCTCGACCAGAGGGCGGCCAGAGTCTTAAGAGTTTATGAAAACTTAATAACATTTGTTTAAAGAATTTAAAATAGACTTTCGTAATATTCACTGAAAACTTATTACGTTTTTAAAAGTTTTAATGGCTTTACTCCTTCGTATTCAAAGAAATTAATATTAAATTTGAGAAACGACAAATCCATTAACTTAGTACGTTAACCTACGTTAAAGTTGGTGTTTACTTGAAAACTCAGAAAACTTCAGTGTAGGGTAGGTACACTAAAACTACTCAGAATCAATATGTGATATTTTTACTTACTACATTTTAAGAAGAGTTTTCAGCTAAGAGTTAGAAAATTTACAACTTTTTATACTTCTATTGATATGTGTTATTTTGTACCTTTGTTATGTGTTAGTTGAAAGCATATTAATTATTATTGTATGTTCCTAATTATTCAGGAGTAATGTAATAATAATTATTTGATTTATTTATAAACTTTATACATTAATATTAATATATTTCTTTACAATTATAAATATTTCTCATCCGACGAGTACACGCCAAAGAGACGATGTACTCGTGCTCCCCAGTTTTGTGAGGGTTGTTTCAGCTATTCGTCATCAAAAGCTTCAAGAGCTTCATGAAGCTCTGTGGCGAATGGTTGGTGACTACACACTCAACCGCACGTCATAAGTGATTCAATTTACAATAGAATTCGTAATGAATTAGATACCTACTTGTGTGTGTGTTTGTGATTATATTATGTATTTTGAATTTTAATACGATCTGCTTTAATTAGAATTTCGATTATTTGGTTTAACTTTAATTTTGTTTTAATTTCATAATGTTTTTTATTTATTTCATACATTACATTAGAGACACCGCTGAAAGTTAGCTGCATTCTGGGAGAAATCCTGAATGTACAGCTAAGCAGTGACTCTTTTGTCAAAAGAATCAGTATAATAGAAATAAATAATATTTAAAAATATATGAAAAATCGTTTACTATTATACCTTCTACCACCAGTTTTCACATTTTTGCTATAGGTGCGAGCATTTAATTGTCTACGCTTGTTTGTCTTTTCTTTTATGTCTTAATTTTCAGCACCCTTTGTATTCTGATGAAGAAACCTCTTTCATTAGATAGTGGTTAAAATGAAGTTTATTATTTTCATTTTAAGGCAAAAAGTGTTAAATAAATAAATAGTACCAGGACAATGAAGCACAGTAGAGTAACTTTAAAGAGATTCTTGCTTGTATAGTGGTGCGATGTATCGTAATATTACTGCGGGGTAAGAGGGGACTACGAGCAGGTGTTATAAACTATTTCGTATCAAACTGAACGACTATCGTTATTTTTGTTATTTGTTTTTGGGGTGTTATGCGGTGTTGCGTTACCTCCTCCTTTAGCCAACGTGTCGGACAGCGTTACAGTGTCCATCTTCAGGGCAGATATGTAAATGTTAGTGGTGATAACACCCCAAAAGCAAATAACAAAAATACTTTTGGCCGTGAACATCTAAAATCATATCTGACTATCGTTATGCCCACATCTATTCAAAATGCGCTCTGCAACCGAGCCTGAAAAGAAGAAGATGGAGAGATACGAAATTACGAATGTTAGAGAAGAGCGCTAACATTTACAGCGATAAAATCGATGCGAAAATTGCGAAAATGTTTAATAAAACACGACTCGTTTAAAATAGACCAAAAATCTCGCGGGCATTATCTTAAACAGCATTTAAAGAAACACTGTGAATTTTTTCATACATATAACTTGTAAAATAACTGAGACAAACGTGTTAATAATAATTTTTGGAGCATAATTTGCGATTTTTTTCTATCGAGGGAATTTTATATAATTTGCGTTTCGGCGCGGGCAATGTCTAGATATTATCTTCAAGAATAACATATATTTTTTTAAGAGCTTTAAAACTTACCGTGTTTAAGGGAAATATGTAATAAATCGGTACAAATCCGCTCCGGGGTTTTAACGAGAGGTTTAGGTGATATCAAGTTATTTTTACATACCTACTCTATAATTAATATATTACTACTGTGTGGCAATTCAGTCATTTGTCTGCAAACCTTTTTTATGTGCCCTTTTGGGAGCCTTCTTGCTCTCTGTATTTTGATCAAAAAGCAATATTCAAAGAGTTTTCCAAACAATAGCGAACTTGAAAGAAAACGTGAAACAAACATTTTAAAAGCATCTTTTGAATAAAACTTGTCGCCTTCAAAGATTCTGTTAGTTTAGCAGATTTATAAAGTAGACATAATCTTGAGCGTTTATCTTCTTTCATAAGTTGCCGCACCTTCCTCGCTCCTTTATTGGGTATTATTTTCTTTCAAACTTTTTTATCCAACGGCCCCCACTCAGATAGAAGTGGTATTTTATTAGTATCTTAATGGATATTGCCATGTATAAAGTTTGAAATTTCCCGCTTAACTTTTATAGTAGCAACTTATGGCATCCTATTACGTACTTGCTAAAATAGGAAACTTTACTTAAGTTAAATACACCCCCGCTGGAGCATTTCTACATACGACTAAGAAGAGCTTCTCATAGATTCCCGTGAACTTTCACCATCTTTTCACACTTCATGACTCAAACACATTCCTCGACAATTCCCTAGCTCAAAGTGTTGAAAACTTAAATTGTTTTCTCAGACTATAATTTGCAATTCGTTATATGGAGGTATTTAATACTGAATCATATGCTGCGAGCTCTCGGCGTAACGTCTCAGTTAAATATTTACTGAACTATTTGAATCGTGGTGCTCGCTGTCTCAACTTGATCAATCTATTTAATGGAGTGAATTATAATTAATTAGAATTCAATTGACATTCAATAAAATTATATTAACATATCAAAGTAGTACAAATTTTGTGGTTTAATTATATACTATTACCCAGTGTATTTACATAACCCGTGCTATCTAATGCCTCAGAACAAGTACTTACAGTAATTATGTTTAGCCGTTTGTTTTAGATAACACAGTAGATATACGTAGTAGTGATAATGTTTAGGCCTACTTAGAGTAAATTGTGCTTTAATTAATTATTGTAAAGCTCTCTCAAGAGATCCGGAGAATAATGATGTAAGCGGCAAACTCTCTACATAACGTTATGAACCAAAAAAACTTTTTTTTTCAGTCTGAGTACTTAAGCGTTTGTTATTTCTTTTTCGGCAACTATAGGGTTAAACAACTTTTGAAATTGGGTCTAAGCTTCGACGCATTTTAAAAGATAATAAACAGCTGATAGTAACCCTGTAGAGCATTCAATTTGGGAGGCGGGTATGGGTACATCCGCCCCACGAAACATGTATTGGTTAAACAATACCCCCGCTATAGATATATAAAAAGAGACCTACGTTTGACCTACTACGTGAAGGCCGGATCGGGAAAGACCTTTTGAACTCTGCAGTTGGACTCTCTCGATCCATCGCCGAGCACTGTATGGGAAAAATAGATTCATACGTCTATCTCTCCTGGACACATTGACCAGCAGATTCCTGCCCATACCTTTTTCCTTAAAAAAAATGTGATGACACAGAAAGGGATTTGTTTTTTCTCAGGGCCTCCTGTGTGGAGCTAATGTAAGAAAGGAGTGTATCTTTAGGAGAATGGATGAAGCTAATGTGTGTGTTAAAAGAAGTAGCGGATGCCCGAGGAAAACATGGCACAATCAAGTGAACTAAATATTTGAGTCGAGTCATGAAGAGTCAGAATATAGAAGGGTATATATGAGACGATGTATGAATGTGATTGAATCAAGGAATATGTGCTAAAACAGAATTGTTTGGCGTTTCGTCCTCTCTCCCTAACCCTGCGGGAAAATGGCGTGATGGTTGTTTAGTTAGTTCAAAACTCAAAATTGGAATTAGGTATTTAAAAATAATGCCGAGATCAAAAACTTTGCTACAAAGTTGCTTCCAAATTACAAACATCATCTATGTATCATATATAGGGTGGCGCAAAATTACCGTTTTATTTTTCATTGTAATACGTAATAAGATTCAAACCATATCGGTAGTTTTGCGCCACCCTTTGTAAATATATATTTTTTAATAGATTTGTAGTAGGTAACGTACGCAACACCGCGTACGTTTCAAATTTAATTGTGAAATTTAAATCATTTATGATTTCCTCGTAAGAAACAACACTAATAGACGTATTCGTGAAAATGAAATTGTACAGCCGCCTCCACACTAAACTTACTTTAAGAGCCGGTCGGGTCCCTCTCATAATACTTGTTTGTATAGAGTAGGTAGTTCGGTACTGTTAAAGAGCTCAATTTGGGAGGCAATCGTGAGGGAATGGGTACCGCCGCCCCGGGAACTTTTATTGGATAACCAACACTTCTGCCATAGGTCACCCCAAGTGGTTCGCTACTTTTGGTGATTTTGCAGGGGTGCCCGGGTTCACGGGTGAACCGTTTGGTGAGGTTTGTGTAGGTCTTAGAGGCAGATGACCAGGACACACTGAACCCCAGATTTCTACACACCCCTTAAACCCTCTTCCTTCCCAGACCTCTCCTCTCCTTCCTATCCTTAAAAAACCCTCCACATAGCATCCCCAAAGATGACATAGGCCCTTAGGGAAATTATTTTGTGTGGAGCTCAGGTAAAAAAAAACTCTAATTTTCCAAACCATTATAATCTATTTATATTACACAACTTGGGAAATAATTTACAGAGTTGAACAAGTAGGTTTATTTTTTTATTTTATTTATTTTATCTAAGGGTAATTTATAATTTTTATTATAATTATTGTTCTTACGATGAGAAGATTCTTCCAAAACCGATTAAAATATAATATTGTTGCTTATATTACGAATATCTCATTAATTAACTGCGCGTAGCGACGGATATAAAGCATTGGATGAAATTTTTTTGTATTGCTGGAACAAAACTAGAGAAGGTACAGATAATTGTATACTTGGGCTGCAATGTAAATGATAGATGGGATCCTTCAGTTGAAATCAAATGCCGCATTGAGCAAGCTCGTGCAACCTTTATCCGCATGAAAAAAATGTTCTGCAGTCATGATCTCAACCTTGGATTACGAATGCGAATGGTCAGATGCTACGTGTTTTCGATATTATTTTACGGAATGGAAGCATGGACGCTTACTGAAGAAGTAATTAGGCGACGTAAGGCATTCGAGATGTGGATCTACAGAAGAATACTTAAAATAAGCTGGATGAACAGGGTTACAAACGAAGACGTTATGGTTCGGATGAATAAAGAAAAGGAAGTAATTAAAACTATAAAAATTCGAAAACTTCAATATCTTGGGCATGTGATGAGACATCCAGAGAAGTATGAGATCCTGCATCTCATAATGCAGGGAAAGATTGCCGGAAGACAGGGCCCTGGAAGAAGGAGAAGCTCATGGCTGAAAAATCTAAGACAGTGGTTTGGCCAGTCTACCGTGGAGCTATTCCGGGCCGCAGTAAACAAAGTCCGCATAGCCAACATGCTAGCCAACGTCCGATGAACGAACAGGGCACAAGAAGAAGAAGAAGCGATGGATGTCCTCTTTTAGGTCAAACGTTTTGAATTTCGTCTATCAATTTTTTTATACGTTTTGTTTCCACTTTTGAAAATCTTCGGCATCAACTTTATTATTCAAGCAAGCCTTTCTCTGACTATATGTCTAACTTTGACGAGGTGGTTAACTTTAACTAGATGACTAACTTTGAATAGATAGCTAACTTTGACTACATTGGCTAACTTTGACGAGATGGTTAACTTTAACTAGATGACTAACTTTGAATAGATAGCTAACTTTGACTACATTGGCTAACTTTGACTACATTGGCTAACTTTGACTAGATGGTTAACTATGACTAAGTGGCTAACTTTGATTATATGGCTAACTTTGACTAGATGGCTAATTTTAACAAGATGTAGATAAAGGTTATTTAAAATGTGAAATCGTCGTTCTTATTTTCTTATTTCTTCGTCTCCCTGCCAAATACAAGTTTGAAAAAAAATTTATCACTGAGATATTGACTTTTCTTTAGCCAAAGTGTGTAATTTCAGATTAAATATACGCTTTATAAATAAATAGGTACAAATCTTATGATTTCAGAGGAAATGGTTGGTTGGAAATAAGAGAAAATTTAGGTGACCTAATAACTCAAAATGAAATCAACAGAAAAAGTCATTAACCTGTCAAGGGCCAGGGTTTTTTACCTTACCTTTTTTAAATTACCTTAATAACAAGAATGGAGGAAGCTATTTTAAGCTTTATTTTATGTTATAAATTAATGGAATAAAATTTAAAATCGCATCCAAATTATTTGAATTAATATTCTTTTTTGAAATTCCAGTCTCGCGCGCGGGCGCGTTCCTGGCCTTTGAAAGGTTAAAAGTGATGTTTTTTTCTTTGGTTTAATAGGTTACGTTGGTTTGGGGTTATGGACTATTTTAAAATTATTTTTTTCATATCTTTTAATGACTATTCAAAGAGGTGTTGAGTTGACTTGATTCTGAGTAGGCATGGAACCGAAAATTAGGCACATTCATTTTTGGACGCAAGGTATCCTATTCACAGAACTACTAGTTACATTATTCATCTGATAGTATTAATACCCTAGCGTCTGTCCTGTTGAAATTGAATAAGTCAGGTACGCTTCATACGTTGTTACTTACGTCTGGCAATGTTGTAGGTATGCAAAATTTATGCAAAACCATTTTCGTATATGAGTTTGTTACAAAGCTACTATCGGGATTTTAACTGCTAGTCGTTATTAATGTATTGTAAAAAGGGCATAATATAATCTCGTGTCATTCCTTAATAACAAAATTGTATTAGGTCACCAAATAAAAACCATATGACAATACTTAATATGAATTCTTCGTATTGGAATAATTCGCAGAATAACTTTGATTGTGAGCATGTCGGAAATACTTGCGATAAAATGCTATACTCGGAAAATTATGACGTAACTAAATAAAGCTTGTAGCACAATAGTATTACGTATAGGTCCTCGCTGAGTATGGTTGGGAATATAGTAGTCCAAGCTAGGAAATAAACTCAAACAAAAAATAAACAAACAGTATTAGAGCAAGTAAGACTAGGGGAACAATATAAAATAAAAAAAATATCCCTCGAAGAGAAAGCTTACTCTTAGAAATGTCAACGTTCTATCTGCCATTCGTATGAAACTAAGATTCGTATTTCGAGTTTCACAGAATTTGAAAAGTTCATTAAATTTAAAACTTACTGTTCAAGTCTGGTGAGAGTCCTATTCTAGTTCTGTTATTATAGAAGTACTGTGAAGCAACCCGCCCACTACGAAAAAATAACAGAACTCTCAGAGAAACCGAATTTTAACTTTGAAATTTGATAAATTGTTCAAATTCAAAGTTAATTTTCAAGTTCCGTGAAAGTCTTATTAAGGCTCTGCAACCGGGCCCGAAAAGGAGAAGATGGAGAGATACGAATGTTAGAGGAGAGCGCTAACATTTACAGCGACAAAATCGATGCGAAAATTGCAAAAATGTTTAATAAAACACGGCTCGTTTAAAATAGAGCAAAAATCTCGCGGGCATTATCTTAAACAGCATTTAAAGAAACACTGTGAATTTTTTCATACATATAACTTGTAAAATAACTGAAACAAACGTCTTAATAATAATTTTTGGAGCATACTTTGCGATTTTTTTCTATCGAGGGAATTTTATATTATTTGCGTTTCGGCGCGGGCAAAGACTAGATATTATCTTTAAGAATAACATATACTTTTTTAAGAGCTTTAAAACTTACCGTGTTTAAGGGAAATATGTAATAAATCGGTACAAATCCGGGTTGCGGGCCCTTAAGTTCCGATACTATTTAATTTCTGCGAAGCAACTTGTCAAAAATGATATAAAAACAGAATTTGAATAGAAGTTTCACAGAACTTGAAAATTAATTTTGAAATTTGATGAATTAATCAATTCTGTGAAACACCTAACCCTAACACTTTAAATTTAAGAAAGAGTGAATATGACGAATGTAATTGATATTTGTTTGCATTGAAGAACAAAAAACGCGTAGAAACTAAGCAAAAAAAAACAGCTAAAACGTTGTTGCTCTAAATGTTAGCAAAACTAAGATCACCTAAGCTCTATGTGAATTTTTAAAGTATTTTTTCTAATTGATATGATTTTTTGCATAGAAAAGCTTCAAAGGAATTTCAATTACGATGCGTTCTAAATGTTCACATTTTCATAAAATGTGATGTTTCGTTTATTTTTTAGTTTCACACAATTAACAGACGAACCTTGTTATCCAAGTGAATGAGCTCAAAGTACAACGCAAACGGAACCATGTTGTTTCGAAAATATTTTATCTACGACAGACAAAACTAATTTGTCCGAAAAATTTGCAAATGGAACCTTGTAAAAAAAATAAAAAAAATATGTTTTACACATAAATAGGACTAAGTTGTTCATTTTTAGAATTGAAACCTTGCTGTTCTAAATATTTAAAAAAAACTTTGCTGCATAATATATATTTGTAAATAATGTCCAATAATATACAGGTTTTAAAGAGAAAAACATTCTAAGAAACTTGATTCAAAAATACAATTTGGCCAAAATATCACATACAACCTTCTTGTCCCAAGGGAAGGAATGGTCTGGCGTCTGACCACAAGTATGAGAATTTATGTCTGCACGAGTGCCTTGGGTTCCTAACGAATGTCTCCATTGCATACGTAATCAGATATCGGGGGAAACTTGGATCGGTATTGCATAACATTATCAAGTCACCCCGCTTTGCTCGGGTATCGGTTAAAACAACTGTTGTTGGGGAGGCGCAAATCCCACGATTTGTAATGCAGAGAGCATCGTGATATTAATTAAATTGTTAAAACACATGGGAAAAGGGAAAAACCATTGAAACAATATCCTAACGGTTTAACTTATGTCACAAGTGAATATTTAATTTTTGGTACTAAATACGACTTTCGTGATCGAGGGGTAAGGCTCTTGAACACGAATCCAGAGGTTGCGGTTTCGTATCCCAACATGCAGGTAAATTTAAAATTAAATTGTTTTAGTACACAACTCATTTATTTAAAATTACAATTTTTACATTTAAATTAACACATATAAATATGTTGCTTTAAATGGCTTTAGCCATGTTTGGTGACCACCTCTGAATAACCAGGTACTGATATTATCCTACATTCAATGTGAAGCATACGTACATGTACCTACATGTATACATGTCACCTTGTTTTTTTGCATGAAAAGTAAAACTTACCTTTTTATTATTTTTCGAATAACTTAATGAGAAAATCCTCAAATTGTAACATTGAAGACGATAATAGCGACTCTCATACGAAAAATCAGAAAAATACTGATCTAGGAATTTAACTCAAGTCCTTAGCTTTGCCCGGGCTGGGCTCTAACCACCGAGTCAACACCCGGCATGCGATGCAATTCAGTCAACCCTATCGATTAAGAAGAATGTCGCACATTTAAATAAATAAAATAAAAAATAGTCAGACACCATCTAGATTGCATTTAATTCGGGAAGAGTCTTGCAATCAAGCATAAGATATTAGCCAACATAAATATACGTTAAGAAAATTAAGACAATGTTGGTAGTTCTTATTTGAAATATCATACAAATACGACCGAAGGGGTTAGGGTCGAATTAGCTCCATAGTTAGAGCAGAGCTCCAGGAAGATTAAGATCCTGGTTTTTATGGAAGAGCACGAATTTATTAAATATTTAATTATTTTTTGCTATAATTTTTTCGGAAGCTGTAAAGGTTGTCTCAATAACTCATAATATTGAGTAGGGGGAAGTCCCCTAGCGCCGAACGGCAGGTAGTACCGAACGTGTACGAAACCTATGACAAATAAGCAAAAAAAAGAGACGTAGCTAGTTAGGCCGCGAGAGGCGCGGCAACAGTTAGTTACGCTCGTAGAGAGCCGACACATTCATTTTGCGCGGGAACGTGACGTACCGTGCATACAAGAAAATACTGGTTGTTGCAAGATTTACGTGTGGCGGCATTCCTATTAGAGTTTAATTTGTCTTTGGCAAGTATTTTTACAATTTTTGTGCTTAACACTTGTATTAAATAAGTATGTTTATGGATATTCTTATGTTCATTTTGTTCCATGAGTCTTTAGGACCGAACAGTGTTTTTCCCCTACGACCGAACAATTATTTTTCCGCGATTATTTTATTTTAAATAATATTAGAGGTTCCATTTTATTATTTCAGATAATCTTATATAATTTAAATAATTGAGAGGGCGAAAAAAGGTGGCTGGCAACTCGAAAATTTAAAAGCTGCAATTGAAAAAAGTAACTATGATAAATATGTCCTTAAGATCTAATTGGGCATGTAGAGCGAATGAACGAGGAAAGGAGTGTAAGAAGAATATATGACGCAAATGTGAATGGTAGAAGAAGTCGAGGACGCCCAAGAAAGACATGGCACGACCAAGTGAATCAGATACTTGAGTCGGGCCATGTCAAGAGTCAGAATAATAGAAGAGAATGTATGAGGCGTTGTATGAATGTAAACGAGGCAAGGAATGTGTGCCAAGACCGGGATGTTTGGCGGTCCGTCCTCTCTGCCTACCCCTGCGGGGAAACGGCGTGATGGTTAGTTAGTTAGTTAGTTAGTTAGTTAAGATCTATTCTTATAAAACTTTCACAAATGCGATAATAACATTGCAGGCTGTTATTATGTTATAGTTTTTAAGTGCATTTATTCAATTACTTTTTTTAAATCCCTAATTTATATATACTTAAAATATTCACTTCAACCATAGAAATAAAAATAACAGTTAAAAATCAATATTATAGCACAGGCATGTGGGAATTTTTTGTTCATACATTTATTTTATTAAGGTTTTTTTTAATAAACTTTTCATTGTTTTATGTATCTATTATATATATTGTATCAAAAAATTTCAATTAAAAAAAAGAGAAGCTGCTTCAAGATACAGTTTTCCCACTACCACTTTATAATACCACTACCACTACCACTTTATATGATAAACTGAAACTTATAAGAGAAGGAAAAGAAGTAGAATTAAAATCTATCTTAGGGAGGTTCACAAAAACCTTTTCGTCGGAATATGAGAATGTCTTAGAAACACATAAGTGCCATTTTATAAGTATGTTCGGTACTAGGTGCCACAGAATGATAAACCAAAAATTGATTTTCTTTTTGAATTTGTATTCTGTTGATTGTTGATTTATTGACATTTATCTATGATTGTCATGTACCCAATAAGGTGTACTAAATAAATATAAATCCAGTATTTTTTTAATGTCTCCCAAGTTTAGTTGTTCGGCACAGCGGGACTTCCCCCTATAGGTATACAAATCAGTCATTATTGTATTTTTCTAATGATTACCGATAAATTATTAACGATTATTTTATTACATATTTAATTTGGTAGGCGAGTTTGAACACCGCCGCCCCGGGAACCATTTATTAGACAACCAATATCTCTGCTAAAGGTCACCCCAAGATGTTCTCTACGTTTGGTGACTTCGTAGAGGTCACCGGGTTCATGGGATGAGGTTTGTTCGGATCTTGGTGGCGGATGAGTGTGTCCACCAAAAGCGTGGCAAGATCGGGAGAGACTGGTAAAGGGAGACCTTTTGACCTCTTCAGCAGGACCCTCCCGGAACATGGCCTTGCACAGGCAGTGGGAGGGATAGATTCGTCCGTCACTCCTGAACACACTGACCCCCAGATTCCTACCCACCTCTAACACCTTCTTCCTTCCCAGAACTTCCTTTCATTCCTTTCCTAAAAAGACCCTCTGCACAGCATCCCTAAAGATGACGTAGGCCCTTAGAGGAATGAATTTCTTGGGAGTCTCTGTGTGGAGCTAATGTAAAAAAAACTTGAGAGTTGAATTATATTAGAATCTCTCTTTATACTTAAAACCACGCAACGATTTTGATTCGATTATCATTGGCGATTTCAACTTTAATATGCCCGGTGTTAAATAAATAAGTGGAACTAGGTAATAACGGATTTAAAGTATGATTGCACTCCGTACAAAGCCCTGTGTAATATTGACTTACCGCTTCCAGGAACATAAATGTTGAGGTTCAAGCAATCCTCGCTCTGGTTTGTCAGGAATGGCACCATCTTTTTCACCTGCTCGTATTGCGCTTTCGGCATCATGGTGAGCGCGATTGTTCTGCAACAAAAACAATCCTTTAATATAGGAATACATTTAATAGACGCTAAATTGATAGAGATCGAAAAATTTACTGTGTACAATGTTCAAAATATATATTTACTCTAATATTATTTTTACAAAAAATAAACATCGATTTAGAAAAAAATAAAAATAATTATGCACTCTGTGTATAAGCCTACAGAAATTAAACGTGAAAATGTATCATCTTACAGCAAATATAAAAATGTAATAAATAGCATCTTAATTAATCTTTATTCGCTTGTCTTTTAAATTGTAATTCCGTAAATATATTTTTTTAAATATAACTAGCTGACCCGGCGAACTTCGTACTGCCTCAGAATCAATAACTGTTGTGTTAACTTATTAGCCGAATTAAAAATAAGTTTTTTATTAAGTTAAAAATTATACAATGAAGCAATTATCGATGCGCAACTGTCCGTGTTTTGTTTTTCTCAGTATCAGATATGGCGTTGTGTACGGATTTATATTTTTGTGATTTCTTCCTTTTCAACTTACTTACGGAAATTGCGTTTCTCTTTCTTCGTACGTGTGAGGGAGATTTATTATAATTATTGTACTTTTCCTTTGGAGGGGTGCAGACATACGTTCATTTTTGTCTCATTTTCAACTGTTGACATTTAGTGTGTATGAAAGATGGGCAGCATTATATGTTTAAGAACAAAAGCAAAACAATCAACATTGTCATTCAGCAATTCACTCACTATTCAATATTATACTTACTCGTATCACAATACAAGCTGCAGCTCTTTCATAAATGAGTATTTGTTCCATTCAAAATGTATGAGGAAAAGAGTTTACTTCATGATTTTTTTTCGTGAATTTTTTCGATGTTTTAATAGCTATTCTGCTATTCGGGACGGAGACAAATCCAACAAATCAAATATAAAAAAAATCGGTCTAGCAGTTCTTGAGTTATAAATGGTGTAACTAACCCGACTTTGTTTTTTATATTAATATGTTTCATCTATATAATTAAATTGTCCTTTCTTTTACTATTTATATAAAAAAAGCTTGGGTATATTGTAATTTATATCCATGTATATATTAAAAAAATCATGTATTTTTTTTAATACATTTTGTTTAAAAAGTGAAAGTCACCTCTAGCGTAACATTGAGAAGCTAGTTATTAGTGCAGATTCCTACATGCACCGGCCTGTATAATTTCGAAGCTAGTTGTAGTGATAGTTGATAAAACAGATTTCTGTATATCATAGTCTGACATATGTGTGTCATTGTTTATTTGTTTTGGTATTAGGTTTTTTTGGTTATAAATGCCATGTTCTGTTGAATAAACGGCTTCTTATCTCTTGAAAACAGCTAGAATCAACTTAGTTATGGTCTGAAGGCCTTTTTATAGTGCTTTGTCGGGTCGGGAAAAAGTGTTGTTGTAAAATGTGCTTATAATTTAATAAATTAGTTGGATTAGCCAGTGAAGAATTTTTGCGTCTTTATTGAAGATCTTCTACCATAAAAAACTTTCAAACAAATTCGTTTTCATGAATTAACTCACATTAAATATCCCTAAATACAGCACATATTACTCTATTTGTAGAGTGCTAGATCGTTCCCCCCCCCCCCCCCCCCCCCCAACCATCCCATCATCTTTTTATTTTTTAGATTAACTCCACACAGGAAGATTTAAGGCACAACTTTGGGGGGTGCACTCATGCTGTGTAGAGGGTCTTTTTAGGGAGGGGTGGTTAACATGGATCTTGAAGAAACTGTTGTAGGAGATAGGAAACACAGAGTTCCACAGCTGAGCTGTTGAACTCAAGAACGAGTCGAAGAAAAAACCCATTTTCCCCGACTCTGCACCGATGTCGAAGTGATCAATGACGCTAGTTCCTCGAAACATCTTCCATTGAATTACCGGTAGATCAAGGACAGCATTCGCACATGACGTCTGTTTTCTAAAGATTGGATCCATTTGTAGCGATGCGGTAATCTATCAAACGGATCGCTAATGTTGTTTTAACTGTTTTTCTATTATATTCACTGATAATTAAGAAACATCAGTTAAAGTCAATTATTGTATTTCAGTTGTTCAATTATTATTATAAACATATTTGGCCATTTATTATAAAATATTGTAAACTTTTGATATTTCAAATAAAAAATAAAAGTAAACAAAGACGCAAAATGAAATAATAATTGCATTTTGATAACAATCATCATTTTTGTTTTCACAATCTATTTTGACGAATTAATTTGTTTATAGAGAATATTCAGTTACGTTTTTCGTCATTAAATATACATAAACCCTAGTTATAATTTCAAAAATAATTAATTACAAATAATTAATCCTTTACACAATTCATTGTATTACAGTACATTGGTGGGTACATAATGATAGAAAATTTTGTTAAAAACGTTTTAATATTTACAAAATATATTTATTGGATGTTATATGTTGCCTGTTGTATGCTGATGATGTGGGGCTGATTTCTAACACTATGGAAGATCTACTGTCTCTCGTATCTAGGATGAATGAAGTATGTATGAAGAATGAGTTAAAGATGAATGTAAGTAAGTCTAAAGTCATGGTGTTTGAAAGAGAGAGTACGAAAACAGTATGCAACATAGTTGTGAATGATGAATACTTGGAGCAGGTGGATGAGTTTGTGTATCTGGGTAGTATGTTTACGAGAGATGGGAAGGCTGAAAGAGATATTGAAAGAAGGGTGAATGCCGGTAACTCCATTAATGGTGGACTGAATGCCGTTGGCGCTAATAAAAAACTGTCAAAAAAAGCGAAGCTAGCAGTCCACAATGGAGTCCTGGTACCTACCCTGATGTATGGCAGTGAGGCATGGAACTGGCAGAGGAAGGATGAAAGTAAACTGAATGCTGTTGAAATGAGATCCCTGAGACGTATGTGTGGTAAAACAATGTATGATCGTGTGAGAAATGTGGATATCCGCAAAGAATGTAAGGCTGATGTAAGCATAATGAGTAAGATTAAGAAAGGGAACCTCAGATGGTTTGGGCATGTAGAGCGAATGAACGAAGGAAGTAGTGTAAGAAGAATATACGACGCGAATGTGAATGGTAGAAGAAGTCGGGGACGCCCGAGGAAAACATGGCACGATCAAGTGAATCAGATACTTGAGTCGGGTCATGTCAAAAGTCAGAATAATAGAAGAGAATGTATGAGACGATGTATGAATGTGAGTGAGGCAAAGAGTGTGTGCCAAGACCGAGTTGTTTGGCGGTCCGTCCTCTCTGCCTACCCCTGCGGGGAAACGGCGTGATGGTTAGTTAGTTAGTTAGTTATGAAAGGATACCATCAAAGATACGTTACCATGCTTTAAATCGCTTTATTGTAATGTGTGTGTCCGGGGGTAAAGTGCATTAACTTCGGGAGGTGATTCTATGTGATGGTATGAGTAAAAAAGATTAACAACTTTTTCCGAAATTCCAACATTTTTTTCCCATACAAAAATCCTTAGCGTGAAGTTAGGGAACGTGCCCATAATTCGTGACCTGTTCAGGGGGGGGTCTTCAAAATACCACGCTTGGTACAAATGAGCGGCGGGGGCCTTAGGTTTTTGGTCACCGGGGGGGGGTGTCAAAAATTGCAAAAAGTTGGTCACGTAATATGGGTACGTTCCCTTACTTGCTGAGAGCCTGCCGGGCACCCGACTCGATTGTGATTGGCCCGTATCGTAACAGCGGAAAATAATAAATCTGGCCGCACACGCCGGACTAATTTTATCGTTTTACCTCAAAACTACTCCTAAAAGTTGGAATTTTTGAAAAAAGTATTTCATCTTTTTTACTTGTACTATCATGTAAAATCACCTCCCGAAGTTAATGCACTTTACCCCCCGGACACCCTGTATAATGTAGTATCCAAAAGTAGTGTAGTGACCCAAAATATAATTTTTACACAAAGTTTTTTTTTATAATCTTTCTCAATGTTACGGAAAAGACATTTCATTTTTCTAAAAAAGGAGCACCCAAAACATGTCTGTGTTTGTTGGCAGATGAAACAAATTTAATAAAAATACATGAAATCACATCTTATAATTATTCTATATGACTGGGAATGACGCGAGAATTTATTCATGTTAATTCTCCTAAGTATATAATATACGATTCAGGCACATATCGGCATAGCATTTGATTTTAATTAAATTCTCCTCTTTGATGCTCAGACTGAAACACTCTGGTTAAAAAACACAATAAAAATCATTCTCCGAGCAAACACTTCTCTAGAAATATAAGAGAAGGGGGAGGAGAATTGTCACATTTTAATTTAAGTCCTGGCATTAAATGTTCGCTTCTCGTGTTTCTTTTATACGCACGTTTGTCGGCCATTAAGGCGAGCGCTGATTTTTATTCTTATATTTTGTAAAGGCCGTTCCAATGAAGCCGTAGACGTGGTAAAGGACTCATTAGTGCTTTGATGGTAGACTTTCAATCAAAGCACATTGTTTGAAAAATACATTTTCTAGATTTTCCTTTGTCATGCAAATTTTTAAATATTTTTTTAATAAAACAATAACTTTTTTTAAATCACTTTTATACCTATTGCCGACCAGGTTTCGCTATAACCAAAGTTTATTCATGTCTGTATAATACTCTACTATTATATTATACTTTCCTTAAGAAGCTAACATTGTAGCAAGACCTGGTAATAGGTGTAAAAAATATAAATGATGTTAACAAATTTATTGTTTTATTTATTTCAGTAAGGCAGAGTCAATTTCGTGGGATTCAAACCCCCGTCCCCTGGATTTCTCTGGCCGCTGAGATTTGGGACGCACTATACCGCTGCGCTATGGGACGCGCTCGGCGAGGCGCGAATTTACGCATTGTATTCCGACGATCGGTAAAAAAACAAAGCGGCCAATGAGCGCAGACCTATCGTTGTTTCCGTTTTATATCTCAACCAATAGGTGCCTTGAGCGCAGTTTGATACCGCAAGTGCCGTAGTGCGTCATTTCTGTTTCATCCGAATTTATCTTTCACTCTAACGGGGCTAAGGAAGTCTCTCTTCAAATATATATATTTTTTTAAATGTTAATATTTTACAATATGTACTTACTTTACCCACACACCAAACCTTGTTGAAGTGAATCTTCTTTAGCCCCGTTGTGATTTGAAATTCGGATGGAACGGAAATGACGCATTACAGCACCTACAAAGCATCAAACTGCGCTCATTGGCCGCTTTGATTATGATGTCACTTTTCAAGACTCCTATTGGTTGAGATATGAAACGGAAATGACGTTAGGTCTGCGTTCATTGGCCGCTTTTTGATCTTTCATTGACCTAATTTTTCAAGGCTCCTATTGGTTGAGATTGTTTTGGTATAGTTTTGCTTCTACCGCATGTGAAATGCACTCGATTTTTTTTACATTAGCTTTCTGAGGAAAATAATTCCCCTCAGGGCCTGTGTCATCTTTGGGTGTGCTGTATGGAGGGTCTTTTAAGGAAAGGAAGGAGAAAAATTGCTTGTAAGGAAAAGGGTGTTAGGGGTGGGTAGGAACCTGGGAGTCATTGTGTCCAGGAGTGACGGACGTATGAATCCATCTCTCCCACTGCAATGCAAGGCGATGTTCCGAGAGAGTACGGCTGGAGAATTCAAAGGGATACCCTCAATCCCACGCAGCTGGTGGGCAGACGCATCCGCCGCCAAGACCCGGACAAACGGGTTCATGGGGTGATGTTTGTCTAGGTCTTGGAGGAGGATGACCAGGACATACTGAACCCCCATCCTACCCACCCCTTAAACCCTTTTCCTTCCCAGAACTCTCCTCTCCTTCCTTTCCTTAAAAATTACCCTCCACACAGCATCCTCAAAGATGACATAGGCCCTGAGGGAAATTATTTTCCTCAGGGCCTCCTGTGTGGAGCTCATGTAAAAAAAAAAATACCTCGCCCCATGAACCCGGGCACCCCTGCCAAGTCACCAAACGTAGCGAAAGTATGTCGTTAGTATATTTAATTATAATGTATGTGTATTAGTGTGTTTACTTATATTGTCACTTCACAAAGTGTCTTCTTAATATGAAAACATAAAAATATTTATTTTATTACGTACAAAGGAAATATATTATGTTTCCGGAGATTTAGAATAAATTCATTAGTCTAAATCTGCAAGTATAGGAACAATTTGAGAGGCGGGTATGGGAATTATTTTTTTGGATAACCAACACTCTTGCCGTGTGTCAGTAGTAAATAGCTAAGTTTGGTGACTTAGCAGGGGTGCCCGGGTTCATGGGATGAGGTATATCTAGGTCTTGGCGGCGAATGCATTGCCCACCTACTGCATGGCGGGATCGAGAGAGACAGGTTGAGGTAGACCTAACCTAGACCTCTCTCGTTGGACTCTCTTGGCCCATTACCCTTGCACCGCAGTGGAGGGGATAGATTCATCCCAGATTCCTACCCGACCCTCGTACTTTTTTCCTTCCCAGAACTTCCTTTCCTTCCATTCACTAAAAAGACTCTCCACACAGCATCCCCAAAGATAAGATCGGCCGAGAGGCAATTTTTTTTCAAGGCCTCCAGTTCCACAGTCTAAGGAAGCAAAAAAATACGAAAAGGACGAGTTTATTAAAAAACGTACATAGTACCTGAATGGAACAGCATTAATGTAAACAGATATTTCATGCTACAAAAAGAAAGAGGATCTTAAATCACATTTACATGGTAATCCATGGGAAATCTAATACAGTCGTGTGCTGAAAAAACTGGGTGGCACAGAAATAATACTCTGGAACTGGATATCAAAACAAGTAGAAATAAAATTTTGGTTTCTCATATGGTGAACCATTCCTCAGTGTTAGTTAACGTAATTTACTATTTACAGGGAGTAATACTATTTTCCTTCTTCAATTAATAAATTAACGAAATTTGTTTTTGGGTTTGTTTTTTTTCTTTAAATTATGCTTCATTGTAGTGTAGGTAGTTTCAATGCCTCTCAACAGATGTCGTTAGTAGTATTAGTTGACAGCTACTAATGTTTCGGAGATCTCCGATTTACAGCACACAAATCAGTACATCAGTACACAACGCCAGTAAATCAGTACACTATCAGTAAATCAGTACGCAACGCAAAACAAAACAACAGAAACAAAATACGGACAGTTGCGCATCGATAATTGCATCGTGGTGTAATTTTTAACTTAATAAAAAAATTGAATTTATTTCAGCTGATAAGTTAACACAGCAGTTATTGATTCTGAGGCGGGACGAAGTTCGCCGGGTCAGCTAGTTATTAATAAAACTCAAAGGAAGATGTTCTTCAATAAATTTATGAAAAAATATGTTATCTAGGTAAGTACTAAAACGCTTAAGGAAAAATACCCAAATTGGAAAAAAACGTTATTTATTTGCTTATTAATTCTCTGGAGCTTTGCTACTACCAAGAAAGACATGAATATTGACAGGCTTCCGTGAATGATTTTGCAGATTTTATTTTTCAAAGAATAATGGCTTTTTTCCAAAATAGGTAAGAAGGTAGGGTGGTTCTATTAATAATAATAATATTTTACGGTGCAAATTATATTTGGGTAGTATGGGCATTCGCATTAATAAAATTAATAAATTCCAAATGAATAAATTAACTCTGTGGTATTTTTTTTTTGTATTAACTCCACGCGGGGGAAAATAATTTCCCTCAGACTTATGTCATCTTTGAAGATGCTGACTGGAATGTCTTTTTGAGGAGATAAAGGAGTGAATAGGAATATTGTATGAGAGAGGAACCACAAAAGCCGATAAATAGTACACAATTGCTAACCCTGTACAAATCGCATGTACGCCCCACGGTTGAATTTGGCAGCCACCTCTGGTCTGGAGCTCCAAAATACCTAAAAAAAAAAAACCTCGACTCTGTGCAGAATCGAGCGGTCCGTGTGATAGATTCTCCCATCTTAACAGACCGACTGCAATCTTTAGAGCATGGGCGTCAGGTGGGAATGCTGTCCTTGTTCTACCGGTATTACAATGAAAGATGCTCCGAGGAACTAGCGTCATTGATCCCCTCGGCACCGGTGCATAGTCGGGAAACACGCCAAACACGCGCCCAACATTTGTACACGGTTAACATATGAGAACGGGTCGTTTCTATGACTCGTTCTTGAGTTCGACGGCTCGGCTGTGGAACGATTTGCCGGCCTCTGTGTTCCTCCCTCCTACAACTTGGGTCTTTTCAAGACCCATGAATTCAGTTTTCAGTTCAGTTTCATGTTCACTCCTTCCTTTCCTCAAAAAGACCCTCTACACAGCATCTTCAAAGATGATATAGGCCCTGAGGGAATTTTTTTTTCCTCAGGGCCTCCTGTGTGGAGTTAATTTTTAAAAAAAAATTATTCCATAGCCAAGCTGTTGAACTCAAGAACGAGTCGTAGAAGCGACCCGTTCTCATGTGGCAAATATCAACCGAGTAAATATGTTGAGTGCGCATTTGG
Source organism: Limnephilus marmoratus (assembly GCA_917880885.1). Classification (NCBI taxonomy): domain Eukaryota; kingdom Metazoa; phylum Arthropoda; class Insecta; order Trichoptera; family Limnephilidae; genus Limnephilus; species Limnephilus marmoratus. The sequence goes on along the minus strand of OU862909.1, from coordinate 57,154,233 downwards.
CGTGTTTCCCGGTTATGTACCGGTGCCGAAGGGATCAATGACGATAGTTTGTCGGAGCATGTTCCATTGTAAAACCGGTAGGACAAAGACATCATACCTACCTGACTCTTGTGTTTTAAAGATTGCAAACCGCTTGTTGATAAGGGAATCTATCAAACGGACCGCCCATTTTTGCACAAAGTCGGGGGTTTTTATCAGGTATTTTGAGACTCGAGACTAGAGGTTTTAATTGATGTAATTGATATATTATAAGTTATGTTGAATTAAATAAAATCTTTTTTTGACAGTACTATTTTTAATTAAAATCATCAACACATTTCAAAAGCAAATGTTCCTTCATACAAAGGATACATTTTAATTTTATTTATTATGCTTTGTATCCTGACGAAGAAAACTTTATTATCGAACCATGTTGATATTTTTAATTAGACACAGTGGTGTAAACAAAGTTAATGATTCATTTTTTTTATAACAACTCTCTTTTTATAATAACTTAGTCGGAGATAATATTGTTAATTGTGAAATTTTACATAAGAGATCCACAAAAATGACTTAAAAATAAGAGATCTCAGTTGCCGAATTTATAAGGCGCTCAGCCCGGTAAGACGAGAGATGTTGGGTTCGGGTCCCAGTTGCCACCATTATCTTTTTTATTTTTTTGTGAATTGTTCTTTTTCATATTTCGTTTATTTTTAGTATTATCTTCTCCTTCAATGTTAACTATTTTATTATTTTAACTATTTTATTTTGAGTTGAAACTTCTTTTGCGTCGTTAGGGATTTGAAATTCGGATGAAACGGAAATGCGTCATAACTCAGTTCTACACAAATACTCGGTTTTAATACAATACGGTAAATTCGCGCCTCGGCGGGAGCGTTCTATAGCCCAAAGGTATAGTGCATCGCAAATCTCAGCGGCCAGAGAAATCCAGTGAACGGAGGTTCGAATCCTACGAAATCCAAAAAGTATGAACATTTTTATTTTTGTAAATCAATATCCAATCTTCAAACCACCTTCAAATAAATAGGCAATTTATTTCAATAATAAAAGAAAAGAAAGCGACATCTAGCGACTTTCTAGTTTCACTTCTACCGCGTGTGAATTACACCCTCATTTTTTTTCATTAGTTTCACATAGGAGGCCCTGAAGAAATTCATTCTCCTAAGGGTATGTCATCGTTGCAGATCCTGTGTGGAGGGTTTTACCAGAAATGGTAGGAGACGAAATTCGGAGAAGGAAAAGGTGTGAGGGGTAGGTAGGAATTTGTTTGGATCAGTTCGTCCAGGAATGTGTCCAAACGTAGCGAACCACTTGGGGTGACCTACGGCAGAAGTGCTGGTTATCCAATAAATGGTTCCCGGGGAAATTTTAATTTAAAATGATGCCATAAAGCAATTTTTAAGGAGAAATATTATAATATTGGTTTTAATAAATACATCAAAATCAACAATTCAATAACTTAACAAAGTCAATAACTCAACTACAAAAAACGTATCTCTGCATTCTTCGGAAAAGGGTGAATTTCATTATTTTCATTCGAGTAAATACCATGGGGTATTTTGCTTACAAATGGCAAGGAAGCAATAATCTGAACTCCGCCCGAGCCGGCCCTGTTTTATCACCGCAGTCAAATGACCCCTAAGAAGATGGGAAACACATTCTTGGTGAGCATATAAAACATTTCAGCCGGTTAGCCTGCGGCGCGGCCACCCTCCGGCAAAGAATGGGGGTGGAAAGTTCCCTTCAAACGACTTTCAGCACGGCTCGAGATTAAGTTTGACATGTACACTGGGATCTGTACATGCGAAGGCCGAGCAGCCGAGGAGCCGAGCACTCTAGCTCTAGACCCCTCGTCTGAAGTGGGCTCTAAAACACTGATTTCATTACTCTCGCAAGAAAATGTCAGTCAAATGTCCTGGGCTTTCGCGAACACACTTGCTTACCTTTTTTCTTTAAAAATTTTCCGAGGCTTATCACGAGAACATTCAATATATTTTCGTGACGTCTCTTTAGTATTTTGTATGCAGCAATGGCGATGGTAGCTATTCGCGGTTTAGGACAGCACAGCGTTAGAGATAATTGTTGCATTTTACGACGTGTAGCAATCTCATAAATAAATGCATTTATTTATAGAAAATTCACTGCTTACATGATATTTCGAAAACCACCCCATTCACTTTTCCCATCCAAATTTTGCACCCTTAACATTCAAAATAAAAGGAAAATTACAAATAATAATTCTTCAACTGATTTTGAAAAATTCTGCGTAAAGCCCGGGCAACGCCGGGGACACCAATAAAATAATAAAATCTGTTAATATCTACAAATATAAAAAAGTGTCCCGGTGGGGCTTTATTTTTTTAACAAATGCACAAAAAATAATACAAATATAAGAGGATCTGTTTGTATGGAATTAAAAAAAACATCCCCAACTCCTTATCCCACCCCTAAAAATAGAAATGTTAAAATTTTGCGCACTAAACGATCAAATTAAAAGGATTATTATTGCCTCCATCATCAAAACACAATAAAGCTCAAAGCACATAAATCACTTCAAGTTCAAAGCAAAGTTAATAGCTCAAAGCCAAGGCCCGAACTTCAAAGTACAAACTTCAAAGCTCAAAGCTCAAGGCCCGAACTTCAAAGTACTAACTTCGAAGCTCAAAACTAAAAGATCAAAGCTCAAAACTCAAAGTTCAAAGATCAAAGGTCGAAACTAGATAGCTAAAAGCTCGAAGCTAAATGCTCTAAACTCAAAGCTTAGTGCTCAAAACACTTCATCCAGCATATCGTCATGGTTCAGTTCTCCATTCAATGAATGATGAATTGAGCTGATTCAGCGACCACCCTGAGGTGTATTAATATTGTGACGGCCGGCGGGAGGGCTTGATGTTTTAAACAATTCGACAGTTTTTCCGAGATTGATGAAATTAGGCGCACTTGACATTCGTCACTGTCTAAGTCTGCTTTTGAAAAACTCTGAATGAAGCCTGAGCAACGTCGGGGAGTTCAGCTACTTTTTAATAATATTAATAATAATAATAATTTTTGGCTAATTTATATAGCGTCATTCTGGTGAAAAATCACCTCAAGGGCGATGTACAAGTAAATTCTTGGCAAATAAGTAAAAAGCTTGACATTCAAAATAAGAGGAAAATTACACATAAGGACATAAGGACCAGTAAATCAACGCTTATTTGTCTATTATTACGCCAAGCGTCAGTACTTACGTATACTGATGAAGGAACCATTGGTTCTGAAATACGTGAATAATTTTATACTAGCAGTTAAAAACCTGCTCTGCAAGTTTTTACTGCTAGGCCATACGGGCGGCTTTAGGTTTTCTTCAATAGGAACTGGTTCCAAAGATAGTCCGTTCCTCGGATCAACTGTCATTGAGTGATAGCTAGTCACCGGGACGGGCTACGACGTCATATGTAATAGATTTATGGCCGTGTTTTTAATTAATTTTTACGGTCAATCTTTCCATGTCCGGAGAGATACTACATATTCACAAATTCGTAGTATACCTATGAGGGACACGTCCCCATCTGACCTGCTGAATAGATAGAAGTAGCGACATCTTGTGACGATTTCTTGAATTCAAAACAGAATTACAACGAGTTGATTGAAATTCTACGTACACAGATGTTATTTGTGGCGCGGCGCGTATGGCGTGGCGTCAGACATGCACTCGAGGCCGAGTTCTAAAATTCAACCACGCAAACGCAAACCTAATACTATTTTTGTGAATGATTTTAAATCTGAACTTCACATTACCAGGGATAATTTTGATTTTAAGCCAACTAACATTTCTGAAGTGACAAAAGTGATAAATGATTTAAAAATGTCTTTCTCTTGCGGTATTGATTCTATAAGTGTTATGATATATAAACTCCATGTATCCGAATTAGCTGGTCCCATATCTCATATTATTAATATTAGTTTCAAGAGTGGGATGTTTCCTTCTCACTGTAAGAAAGCTAAAGTGATTCCTCTTTTTAAAGGTGGAGATCAACTAGATGTCAATAATTATAGACCTACATCCTTACTTAACACGCTTTCAAAAGTAATAGAGAGATTGGCTAAGTCGAGATTGGTATCATTCTTAGAAACAAATAAATTACTCTCTAGCAGTCAGTTTGGTTTCATAAAAAATAAAAGATGCAATGTTGAAGGTATTGTCGAAAGTCACTAGTGCCCTGGATTATGGAAACAAAGCCTTAGCTGTGTTCTTAGATCTATCAAAGGCATTTGACACGGTTTCCCATGGATTACTCCTCAAAAAATTATCTTCTCTTGGCATTCAATGTACAGCATTAATTTGGTTCAAATCCTATCTTAGCGATAGAACACAACAAGTAGAGATAAATGATAATTTAAGCACAAGCAAACAAATCTCTTTTGGGGTTCCACAAGGTAGTGTACTTGGACCAATATTGTTCTTAATCTACATTAATGATTTGTGTAATTTAGATATTCCAGGTAACATTGTTAGTTTCGCAGATGACACTGCTTTAATATTTGAGGGTAAAACTTGGAAAGATGCTTTTGACAAATGTGATTCAGGATTAAGAATAGTGAAGAGTTGGCTAAATAATAACATCTTAACTTTGAATACATCAAAAACAAAATATGTAACTTTTAGCATATCATCAAAAAGTCAGCCTTCCAAGACTCATAATCTAATTATACACAATTGTATGCAAAATTGTAATTGTAATTGCCACCCTTTAGAAAGAGTAGACTGTATAAGGTACCTAGGTGTAAATATTGATAAATATTTGAGATGGAATGACCATGTTGACATGTTAACAAAAAATATAAGAAGACTTACCTATATTTTTAAAGAACTTCGTCATATATTGGATAAAGAGAAATTAAAATCTGTATATTATGCCTTAGTCCAATCTCGAGTTTCTTACAATATAGTTTGCTGGGGATCCTGTCTAAAGTCCAATGTAGAACCACTAAATATTGCTCACAAATTAATTCTTAAAGTCATGTACAAAAAAAAATTTCGTTATCTATCTAAACTACTTTACAAGGAATCTAATGTTATGTGTATAAAACAGCTGAACATTACTAAAATAATTTGTACATTTTTTATCAATACTAAATCTGCAGAAAGAACCCAACAAATCCATACCACTAGAATTGGCTCAACAATGAACTTTATGGCAATACATACTAAAACATCTTTTGGCCAAAGAAACTATTTATACCAAACTCCAATTATGTTTAATATTCCGCCAGACTACATTAAATCTTCAAATTTATTAGCTATATTTAAAAAGAATGTTAAGATATTTGTGTTAACAGAGGATTGGCATACTGTTTTTTCATCCTTGTCCTTTTTTAAATAATAAGATTTCAATTTTTAAGTAATAAGATTTGTTTTTAATAATAAGCTTTTTTTAAATATTTATTTTTAACTCAAATAAAATCTATTTAGATTTTATTTGAGTTCCATTTGCCAAAATTGGAGTATCACCCTAAATGTTTTGTACTAGCTTTGTTTCTTGGTGGGAATAGTAATTAAAGATTTATTTATGGTCTATATTGTTACAAATCATACTTAAATTACCCATCTGGTCACTAATATGATATTTTTATTTCTTACTTTATTATGATATTTTAGTGTTTTAAATGTAGTCTATTTTAGTATTTTGTGTGTAAAATCACTCAAATTTATAAAAGTTAACCTCAACACAGGCCTAGTCCTAGTGAGGTTAATTTTGTTTTGTATGTAAACATAAAAATAAGAATGTATGGTGAGAAGTTAAATAAATAAAATAAATAAATTTTTACATTTTCATGAATATTGGTTTAACCAAGTTAATTATTTTCTTTTTATTATTTAATCCGTCAACGTTCCGCCACATTGTCTCGCAGTCTATGTCAATCTAAAAATACCAATATCATATCAGTTGTCATCATTTTTTCAGTCCCTCAACCACTAACTACTAATAATGTTATCCAAAAGATTTATTAAGTCCACCAAGGCCGTCCAGAAATATTCTTTGTGTAAAAGAAGCCCGGATTTATAACCATATTTCTCTTTGTTTGATAATTATTTGTTCTGTTTGAGAAATCATGCGAAACATATATAACAGAAATCATGTATAACATATGAAACCATCTGTACATTTCTCCAGCTGTCAAAAATTTGACTTCGTTTTACTCTAATCAATGGGTGACTACTTGAGTGCCGAATAGTTAAACCATGAATGTTTAATGTGCCGGAAAGCACTAATGAAAGGTGAGAAAATGCAATATCATTTTAGTACCTGGGGGACAATTATTGCTAATCGAGACCCTAATGAAACGCGAGGAAATGACCCTTAAGCGTGTAGATACTGTGGATGATGTCAGATAAAATTGTAATTAAGACATTACGGCGACTTAATACTAGAAATAAAACGTTAAAAATACACAATTCGATTGTTTCACATTTTCCAATATGGAGCTCTTATTTTTTCAACTGGTTCAAACCACTGAAGGGATCGCTTTGTACACAACTTATTTAATCAAAATTATCAACATGTTTCGAAACCAATGGTTCTTTCGTCAGTATAAAAATAAATTAACAAAAATTCATATTAATTCGTTGTGTGAAAAGGAGATTTGTTTTAATTTAATTAAAACGATGCCACAAAGTGAATTTGCGAATATTGAAGAAGATATACGATGTGGAAACATGGATACTTGGAGCCAGCGAAAGAAAGCGTATAGATGCCCTCGAAATCTGATGCTGGAGAAAAATGCTCAGGATCCCTTGGACAGCCAGACGCACAAATGTGTCCATTCTGGAAGAGCTAGGGATCCACAATAAGCTCTCGACTATCTGCTCACAACGTTTTAAGATACTTTGGACACGTTGTTCGCCAACCTGAAGACTCGGTCTTGGAGAAACTCATAGTCACTGACAAAGAAGGTCACTAATGTGCTGGAGGGACCAAGTATCAATCCGATACGTCAGTGTCCTTGGCTCTCCAGAACGCAGAACGAAGAGTGAACAAGCCTTGTTCACCATGGAAATTGGTAGGTATCACGATCCTCAGCAATGAGGAACCGACTTAAGAAGAAGACTGAAGATATAAACCGACCAGTGTGGTCGTCTCCGCGTGCCCAAATGGAGCTCATATTTTCTTTACAATAAAAAAAACACATAAATTTTGAACACATTAATTAAAAAAACACATAAATTTGGAACACGTTAGAAAAAACACATTAATCTTTATTAAAAAAATAATAGTGGTGACAAATATATGTGTTTTTTTATTGTAAATTATGGCGAGCCACAAAGTTAATGCTTTTTACAAATATGTCATATTTTCTTATTTATTTCTGGTGAAATTGATCAAACGTTTCCAAAAACCGAAATTCTTCCTTGAACAATCTCATTCTTCCATATGGAGCCTGGGAATCGAAAGGTCTTGTTAAATTGGCGACATCGGCTTCTTTCAAATCAGTACCGATCAACTACACCCTACGACTAGATCGTAATGTATTAACGGAAATCAAATAAAAACTTCCGTGGTCTGAGAAATATTTCACAATTCCATCTTCACGCAGACTAAACCTCTGCCAGCAAGCTTCTTGTATCCATGGAAACCTCGAAATTCGATACAACCTTACAGGAATGACCTCCTTATATCCTCTTTGTACCGTGAACAAACAATAGTGTCCCACTATTATTATTTGCTCGGTGACTTCCGATACTATCTGCGGGCTATGAGCTTTGGGCTTTTGTTCGCTGGTGAATGGTGACCGCAGCTACTGTCCAGTTATTGTATTCAATGTTCCGATGTAAATCAGGCGATCTTGATGGCTGTTAATTTGTTTGTGGCAAATTTAACTTTCTTTTGTGATTTACAAATACAACATTCGATGAATTTTAACCTTGACCCATTCCGGAAATGTTTCGATTTATCCAGAAAAGGAGAGAGAGACATCTTTTTTTCGGTTCCTTGTGGGTGTTTGGGACGTGCTCGTTTCGTGTAACTCGTATCTTATTCTGACAAGCAAAACTGTAAGCATCACATATATATTTTATTCTAACGTGTGATGGAAAATACCAACATAGATTTAACTATTGACGGAGAGCGTCAACCACTGTTGCTACTTCGATAGTTTTGTCGTGCGGTAGTTTTGGAAGCAAAATAAGTAGAGGTCAAGAGGAAAATTATTCTATCTTATTTTTTAGCTTTATGGTATTTGATTATCCTTGGAAAATCCAGTTAAAATTAAGAGATTTGTTTGAGACGGATAATTGTATATACAATAATAATAATAATAAATTATCCGGTTGCCCAAGTAAACGAACAAAGATTAGCTGACCAAAAAAGGTCAATTTTCAAAAATTATTTAATTCCTGTAGTAACATTAAATCAGATAAGAAAAGAAGTAGCAGATAGATTGCAATTGGAGAATAATTTAGATCAAATTAATACGAGTAGTAATGTTATATTAGATGCATTGAATGAAGATAGTTTAGATAATATTCTTGTAGAAGAATCCAATGATATTAGAGTAGATTCAAATAACTTAGACATTATTCATAATCTTAGGGAAATCAATATTGCAAATTTAAACTTACTAGATGATAATGTAATAGAATTAGCTAACTTGCTTCAAAATAATATAAATAGATATATAGATATAGAGCCCACAGTTAGACCAAAATTACCAAAATTGCATACGTCAAAGAAATTATCTAAATTAATTTCTGAATTAAATAATTTAATTTTACCAAAAATAATATTTGACGATATTAGTTTTTTAGATCTTCATACAATAGTGTACGCTAGTGCTATCACTATATGTAATAAGTTAGGAGTTAAATTAATGTCCTCTGATGATAGATCATATAGTTATAGTAAACCAGAATGGCAGATTAGATTAGAAAATGATAGTATTTTTAAGAAGTAGTATAGCTAGAGTAATTGAATATAAAAATGGAAATAGAAGTAGGAATATTTTGAGATATGTAGATGAAATTGGGAGAAAATTTGGTTATAGCATTGGTAGTAATAATAATGAAAATATAATCAATGATTTATTAGATTTATTAAAACAAAAATTAGTATACGTATAATAAAACAAATAATAATAGATTATTTCAGAAAAATGAGAAAATATTTTATTCCAAACTTGACGATAAACAGAATATTATTTCGAATAATAATATTCCGTTGCCATCTGAATCAGATATGCGCGATTTTTGGACAAACATTTGGAGTAAAGATATAAAACATAATGAGGCAGATAACTGGATAGAAAATGAAGAACTCAATTGTTCAGACATTGAACAAATGAGTTTTTCTGATATATCGGTTGAATTGTTAGCCAAAATTATAAAAAATACTCATTATTGGAAAGCCACGGGTTGCGATTGGATACATAATTTTTGGTACAAACGTCTAACTACTTTACATCCTCTTTTTGCAAAAAATCTTTCAAAACTTGTCAGACAACCTCAAAATTTTCCTAATTTTCTAACTAAGGGCATTACTTATATGTTGCCTAAAAGCGAACATATTAATAATCCCTCTCAATATAGACCCATTACATGTCTACCGACAATATACAAAATTTTAACCTCCTGCTTGACAGATTTAATATATACTCATTTGGATGAAAAAAATATTTTATCTGAACAACAAAAAGGTTGTCGCAGAAAACATATGGGATGTAAAGAACAGTTAGTTATTGATTCTGTAATTTTAAAACAAATTCAAAATCAAAAGCGTAATTTACATACTTGTTATATAGATTATCAAAAAGCTTTTGATAGTGTCCCGCACTCGTGGCTAATCAAAATATTAAAAATATATAAAGTTAACCCAATTATAATTAGCTTTTTGAAAAATATTATGTCCTTTTGGAATACAGATTTGCTAGTTAATATAAAAGGTAAGAAAATAGTAGTACCGGGCATTTCAATAAAAAGAGGGATTTTTCAAGGAGACTCATTGAGCCCTCTTTGGTTTTGCTTAGCATTGAATCCCCTTTCTAAAATGTTAATTAAAAGCAAGTTTGGAATAAAAATTAAGGGTAATACAAGAGAGAGTAGTATAGTTTCACATCTATTATATATGGATGATATAAAATTATTTTCAAATTCTGAATCAAATTTAGAGAAAATGATTAAGGTAGTTAAAATTTTTTCAGATGATATTAAAATGACTTTTGGTTTAGATAAATGTAAAACTATCCATATAGAGAAAGGCAAAGTTGTAGATGGAGACGAGCGTATATTTAGAAATTTCAAAATTCAAAGTATGAAAGGGGATGAGGTTTATAAATATTTAGGATACCCGCAATCGAATAGATTAGATCACACTAGTATTAAAAATGATATTAGGATTAAATTTCAAACTAGGATCAGAAAAATTTTAAAATGCAATCTATCTGCTAAAAATTTAGTAAAAGCAATAAATACTTGGGCAATACCTCTACTAACGTACTCATTTGGCATAATTAAATGGTCCAATACAGATTTAGATAGTTTAGAACGATTAATTAGAACTACGTTAACAAAATTTAATTGCCATCATCCAAATTCAGCTATAGAACGAATTAATTTACCTAGAAATTTAGGAGGTAGAGGTGTAGTCAAAATAACATCTTTGAAACACAATCAGGTAGAAATGCTTAGAAATTTTTTCCATAGGAAAGCTAATAGCTCAGAAATGCACAAAATAATTTGCAAGGCAGATAGAAATATTACACCTTTAAATTTATATGACGAGAATGCCAACATTCTTATAAATACTAACCAAGAATTATTAGATTCCTGGTCAAATAAAATTATTCACGCAAAACACTTCAATTATCTCAACCAAACGTATGTTGACAAACTTTCGTCAAACAAATGGTTGAGTATTGGAGAGTTGAGCGCAGAAATAGAAGGATTTATGCTTGCAATTCAAGATAGAGTCATTAATACTAAAAATTATAGAAAGCATATAATCAAAGATATAAATCAAATTGATGATTTATGTAGAAAATGTTTGGCTTTTCCCGAAACTATAGAACATATTATATCGGGATGTTCTATATTAGCGCCTTCCGAGTATACATTTAGGCACAACAGGTTTTAAAAATAATTCACCAAAGTTTGGTAATTAAACATAACTTGATTGATTGCCGTAATGTAGTACCTTATTATGAATATGAACCAAATTCATTTATAGAAAATGAATTTTATAAAATATATTATGATAAAACTATACTAACAGACAGAACAATTAGTCATAATAGACCTGATATAGTTTTACATGACAAAATTAAAAAAATAACTTATATCATTGATGTAGCTATTCCAAATTCCTGTAATATTCAAAAAACTGTTTCTGAAAAAATTAGAAAATACACAGATTTAGGAAATGAGATTAAAAGAATTTGGCATTCTCGGACTATAAAAATATTACCATTTGTTATTTCGGCCACTGGCATAATACCTAGGAATCTGATTCAAAATTTAAGCATATTAGATTTGTCAAAGAATTTGTATATAAAAATGCAAAAAGCAGTAATTTTAAATACATGTAGGATTACAAAAGATTTTTTAAATATTTATATTGAGGGATCAGTAGGATTTATAGGTTCAATTAGAAATGCCACGGAGCCGAACCCTCTGATATGAAAATATCTGGAGTCGGTGAATTATATTCCCATTTGGTCTCTAGTAGGTTGACATGTTGTTCTTGTATTGTTTTGTATTTATAATACTTATATAGTGCAATTGCATAACGTGGATTCACTAGATGATCATTTGGGGAAGTGTATGAAAGGGTTTAGTTTTTCCTTCTTTTTTTTTTTTTTTGGGGGGAAAATTTAACCCGGACATTTAAATCTGGTGCATAAAAATATATCTTGAAAGAAATTTGCAAGATTATTACTAAAAAGTACATATTCAGTGTTATGTTTACAGTGGTTTAAAATTACATAAGGACAAAAGGATATCAACAGAAAAAATATATAAATATGAACAGTAGATAAATGAAAAATAGAAAATAGTTATAAATTTTGGTTTTTCAGTAATCTGCCTCACTAGGCTAGCCTGTGTTGAGGCAGTAATTTTTAAATCACTTTATAAGACTTATAGACATACCTACACTTTTATTAAAAAAGTAATCACATAATAGATTGGTTACATTAATAATAAATTTAAATAAAAGCAACCAATACATTGTTTGTATATTTCCACTGTATAATACCAAATCATTAATAATTTCGAATTTGGGTGAGTGCACCGGTAAAGGCCCTATCATTATTTTTGATCCAAATTTTTATGTTATTTTTGAAAATTTTTTGGGAATCACATTTTTTTATTCTATCTGGAAGAATGTTGTAAAGCCTTGTTGCAAGGTATCTGAAATTTCGTTGACCAAAAGTAGTATGCGTTTTGGGGATTTGTAGTAAGTCTTTGTCATTATTTCGAGTACAGCGAGTATTTAATCTTTTTTCATAGTATTTATGTATATTTGTGTATAGATGAGTAAGGATTGTTTTTGCATATATCTGCCGAACGTCAAACACATTCATAATATTGAAGATTAAGTTCGAGTCTGTAATTAGAGGTAGTCTAAGAATCAATTTTATAATAGTTTTCTGTGCCTTTATGATTGGGTCCAGTGCTGATGCAGTACCGCCTCCCCATGCAATGATACCATACTCAATAATAGATTGACAGACTGCAAAATAAATCATTTTCAAGTGTTGTAAGTCGAGAAAGTTTCTTATCGTTCTGAAAAAGTGCATGGTTTTTCTTATTTTGTTTGCAATTATTTGAGTGTGTATATTCCATTTGAGATATGGATCAATTGTGAGGCCGAGATACTTCATCTGTGTAGTGCGCTCAATGTAGGGACACTGACAAGATTCATCGGAATTAAAACATTTGTGTATTCTAATGGAGACATCATCATGAGGCTGACCTGTTATATTTATGCTTGATGTGACATATTTAGTTTTCTCGGTGTTCAAAGTGAGCGTATTTGTATCTAACCACTTTTTTACAATGTTTATATCCGTTTCAGCTTTTTTGTAGACATCTACCCAAGTGTCAGCTTCAAACAGTAAAACAGTGTCATCGGCAAAACTAACTATTTTTCCCTGAATATTAATGTTACATAAGTCATTGATATATAAAAGGAACAAAGACGGTCCTAATATGCTACCTTGTGGTATGCCATAGTTAGTTGAGCACTGATTGCTAAGAGTGTTCAATATTTTAACTTGTTGTTTGCGCTCATCAAGGTAGCTCTTAAAGAAGTTAAGTTCGTTGCCTGTAATACCGATTATTTGAAGTTTGTTTATTAATTTACTGTGTGATATTGTATCAAAGGCTTTAGAAAGGTCTAAAAATATTGAAATACATTTTTTGCTTCTATCAAGGTTTTTTACTATGAAGTCAGTTACGGCGGCAATAGCGTCTGAAGTACTCTTGTTTTCTTGAAACCCGTATTGATTTTCTGAGAGTACTTTATGGCTAACCAGAAATTTTACCAACTGGGCATTGATAATTTTTTCAAATACTTTGGATAGAGTGGTCAGTATAGTTATTGGTCTGTAATTGTTTATGTCTGTCTTGTTACCTGTTTTATGTATGGGAATAACAATACCTTGTTTCAGGTTTGAGGGGAAGTGTCCTTGACTGATACTAAGGTTAATTAGGTATTCTAAAGGCAATGTAATTTCCATAGCCAGCGTTTTCAATATCTTAGTTGTTATTCCATCTACCCCGGCAGAAGAAGTGTTTTTTAGGGAATTAATTATTTTTAGAATCTCTTCCCCTGACACAGTTTGAAAATTGAATCTTCTTTTGGGAAATTGAAGTTCTGCTTCAGCAGGTAGAGCATTCGCACAATTTGGTAGATGAGAAGCAAGATTTGAACCAATATTTGTAAAAAAATTATTGATATAATCCGCAACGAGCTTGGGGTTTTTTGAGGTGTCAATAATGTTTCCGTCAATACAAAATTTACTTATGTCCTGTTTGTCTTTAGTGTTTTGTGTATTTGTGGCTTCTCTTAGAGTTTGCCATATTTTTTTGGGATCGTTGTTACTTTGTTGGATTTTGTCTCTGTAGTACATTTCTTTCGCCTTTCTAATGACTTCGCCGCATGTATTTCTATATCTTTTGTAGATGTTTAGTGATATTATGTCGTAAGGATTTTCTTTAACTTTTTTGTGTAGTGCGTTTCTTCTACGAATGCAGTTGATAATTGAAAAGTTTATCCATGATTTCAAGGGTTTAATTTTGTTAGGATATTTTTTTGTTAAAATTGTGGTATTATTAATTAATTCATTTTTCAAAAAGTCAACAAAATAATTCCATGCATCATCTGGGTTTTGTATTTGGAAGAGCTCTTGCCAAGATTTATTTTTAATTATGTTTTTTAGATTTTCAAAATTAATATTATTGTATATGATTGACTGATCCCTTCTGGTTTTTGTGGCGTCGGATTGTAATGTGAATATTGTTGTGTAATGATCTGTAATTGTTGATTTGTAAACGATACTTTTGTTTTGTTTATTAGTTTTGACCATTATGTGATCAATGCATGATGTAGATTTAGCTATTCTTGTTGGTATATTTATGGTACTAATTAATCCATGGAACTCTAACATATTCAGGTAGTCGTGACATTGGTGGTGTGGATTATTTGGGAGTATGTGATGACAAGAGTTTGGCTTCTGCATAGATTCTTTATCTCTCAAAAAATAAATGATTTGCTCTAATTTTTAAATGTTGTTTTTTTTCAAATCAGTCACGTAGATGGGATTGGCATAATAATTATTATTATCAAAGCATTTGAATTTGATTACATATCCCAATCTACTTATACCTAAATATATTATGTCACAGTGTGTAAATTCTGAAAGCAATGGTAACATGAATAATGAATATTCATTATTGCTATTTTCTTAGACAATATTATTGAAATGAGTTTGTTATCGTGTGCCTATCGTCTGAGAACGAATAACTTGATATTCTTCGGTAATAAATTAGGTGGTTTGATAAGATCGTTCCGTTGGATGTTATTTCAGAGCTCTAAGATAATAAAGGTAAGTAAAGGTAGCAAGAATAATAATATGTAATTTCCATGTTACGCTTTCCTTCATTCCCTAATTATTTCATCGTATTTTAAAGTCATTAGGTTTGAATAAAAGAGTAAGAAAACGGTGTGTAAGATAGTTGTGAATAATTCATACTTGGGAGGCAGGTATGGGTGCCACTGCCCCTCGAACCATTAATTGAATAATCAATACCTCTGCTATATGTCACCCCAAGTGGTTCGTTGCTTTTGGTGACTTAACGAGGGTCAGAATTATATAGGCCTTGGCGGCGGATACGTCTGCCCACCAACTGTGTGGCGGGCTGGATTTGGAGAGTCTTGTTGAAGGAAACCTTGTTACCTCACCACCAAACACTCTCGACCCATCGCCTTTCACCGCAGTGGGAGGGATGAATTAAAACGTCCGTCACTCCTGGACACACTTATCCGCAGATTCCTACCCACCCCTTATACCTTTACATTCCCAGATCTTTCCATCCTTTCTCTCCTTCCTTTTCTTAAAAAAGCCCTCCAGACAGCATCCCCAGATGACATCCATTAGATGACATAGGCCCTGAGGGAAATTATTTTCCTCAGGACCTCCATGGAACTCACGTAAAAAAAAATCCCCAAAGATGCCATATACCCCGAGGAAAATTATTTTCCTCAAGGCCTCCTATGCAGACATAACGCAAAAAAATGTTATAATAATGTATATGTAGACTCCGTCTATACTGATTTCTTCAAGGCATCTATCTTGGATCTCGTGAAACTCCAGTTAGTAATAATATAACACAACGTACCAACTTAAAATCAAATAATTCTCCAATAACCAGTGAACTAACTGAGATCAAAATCTTCCTCTAAAGTCCTTACAGTTTCATGCTTCAACTGCTTTGCTTTGATCCGGTCCCATCTTGGATATTTATTATGTCTGGGGTTTATTTCGAATAAACAAATATCGTAAATACAGGTCATACGAAATAGGGCATGACGGAAAATGTACCATACCACGTGACATACACATTATATTCATTCGAAATACTACGCCACGACTGCCATACTACAGATAAATACAAGTTCAAAGCAAACTATTTGTAAACCAGTTGTGAATTAAGGCATATATCGCAAAACGCGATCACATATCAAAATACAAATAACAAATACATTCAATCAACCGTCAAATCATTTATGGTACGACCAACTTCAAACATCAAACGTTTGGACGATTGTATGGAGAGGAAGTTCGTGCGTTGGAAGTTCGAGTTGGAAGGTAGGAGTTCGAGTTGGCCCTGAATCGCCTCCGAGGCGATCTGCGATGGCTGGTTTGTGCGAATTGGCTCAACACATCAGTCTGCGCAATATTATTATGGGAGAGTTGTATAAAAATTGTTTGAAATTATTATTTTGTTAGTTTTAAGAATCGAAATCAATATTATGGAAACCGAAGCACCGCCTCACAATTGTAGGCAACTGATAAGATACGGCGCCGCCGAATCAGCTGTTCGACGTCCGCCATTTCGGAGTTCTGAGTTCGGAGTTGAAGGGTTGGCCGCAGCCACCACACGATCGGCCAACCTTCCAACTCCGACCTAAGTTCGGAGTTGGAAGGTTGGCTTCGGTGTGAAAGTAGCATTACGGTATTCAGTACTCGAGTGCTCGATATAAATCTGACCTAGTGATTTGACGGCTGGCGTAGTCTAGTGGAAAGGAGTAAGGCTCTTGCCTCGCAATTCAAAGGTCGCGGGATTGAATCCCGACGTGGGCAAATAAATTTTATACGTTTAATTTGTGTTATTTCACAGTTTATTAATTTTTAAAAATATGTAGTTTATTTTCAGCACGTTCCAGAGAGGAAGATACTCTCAGTATCGCCCTGGAGTAAGACCATCATTCAGAATTGAAACGTTGCATGAAATGACTTTAGCCGTATTTGGTGACCAGATCTGAATACCCAGGTACTTCCCCACCTTCCTCTTCCCCATCTCCATCCCCTCCTCACTACCATCAGTCTCACAACATACCCCGATTGGGGATGTGACATATTCATATTTAAAAAAATTCAGTGGCTAAAAATAAAATTCGATAATGACATTTTTCACAGAATGGGCAAAAGATATGTGCATTGTGCAAATATTTTCGTTATTTGTTTTTGGGATGTTATGCCGTGTTGTGCTACCTCCTTCTTTAGCTTTACACATCTACCGGATCTGCCGGATCTGCCCTGATGATGGACACTGCAACGATATCCGAAACGTTGACTAAAGAAGGAGGTAGCATAACACGGCATAACACCCCAAAAACAAATAACGAAAATGCTTTTGGCCGTGAAAATCTTAAAATTGTGCATATAGTTTTTTTTTTTTAATATTAACTCCACACAAGAGACCCGAATCAATTTCCATGATAGATGTCCGTATCATCCTGTTTTGAAGATTTTTAAGAAGGAAATGAAGGGAAGGCGTGGCATTGGTCGTTTCACGACCTACCTGCTGAACACAGGAACGAGTTTCATAACCAATAACCACCCCTTCCTTTGTCGATCTTTTACTAATGCTGAGCACGCGTCTTCCAACTGTGCACCAGCGTTGTCAGTTAAAAGCGCCTTCCGTTAAAATACCAGCAGAATAAACTCCTAGCAATCCCACCTATCGTATTTATTCCAACGATTACAATACATCCGATAAGGCATGGGAATTTATCAGGGAAATGGTACGTTGAAAAACCCTTGCACACCCTCAAGGTTTCTATCTGTTTAAGTCCGTGTCAATTGGGGGCTACCAAACTCAACAGTAGGGCGCAGTGGGATTTAACTGTTGACATGGTCAACAATAATCCTACCTACAGCATTTGCGGGATCTGTACACTACGCTCAGCTTCTGGGAGGTTAACCGAACTCGTCGATTCAATAAATTTAGCCCCCGAGCCTGAGCTGGTCACTTAGGGTTACATTCAATGGAAAGCTTGTCGGACGGATTGCTTCCAATCAATCGAACTAGATTAAGAAAACCATGTAATTGAGGGCTAAAATCTTATTTGATGTTTGTTTCTTTTCTTAAAACCCTTCAAAAATTTGGCACTTTTTTTCAGATGGTCAAAATATTTTCGCTTTACAATAAAATGCAAATATTTGGAATATTTCTGAGCACATTCAAAAACCAAAAACTGTTTTAGAAAGGAGATGAAATACGCTTTCAAATCATAGAATTCGAAATAAATATATATATTTTTTTAATAAAAATTTTGCATACAAACATAAAAAAGTTTTCAAAATGGCTCACCTTACTAAAGTTACTGATAATAAAACAAAAATAAAAACACAAACATATTTTATTAGACAAATGTACAACAAACACGTATTGTAACCTCACTTTTTTGTCGCTCAATGTAAAAATAATTTATAAAAAATTTCCGCAGTTTCAATTTTTTTTTTCAATATGCGATTCTAAACTTTGTGTAAATAAAAGTGCACATTTTACTTTCTTGGTGGCTATTTTTAGATTGGAATATAAAGCGTGGTATTTTCCTTTCTAACACCGATTAGAACAAATTTCTAACTAGGAGTTACAGCGTTTTATATGAGACCTATGTGCGTTGATCACCAAAGTTCCATTTGACATGTTCAACTCGAGGGCTTTAAGTCAAACAATGTTATCTACAAAAAGCATTCAAATTAATAAATCTAGGCCCTAAAGTAAACTAAATAATGCAAAAAAAAAACATAACAATAATTTGAGGGTTTAAAGTCGAATATAATTACAAAAATAATTCAAAAAAATACTATTGGCATTTTTTTAGAAAACCATGTTTCGTTTGGCTTAAGGGTAAACTTAAAATAATTCATGATATTCTCGTTCGTAGATGGCGCTAATTTAATTAATTTGAAAAAAAAAAACCAAAAGTTGTCTCCGAGTGGCAAAGACGTCGGAGATCCTAGTGTTGAAGTCAAGTATAGATTGAATAAGCCGTTTTTCAATGCGACTAACAAAGCATTAAGTCTATCTTAATTAATTGCATTTCTTAAGAAAGATGTAATTCTTTTTAAAGTTGAAAAATACCGTTAATACTTTAACAATGACATAGGGATTGTACACACAACTTTTAACTATTTTTGCATGTTTGTGAATACGTAATATGCTTATGAAAAAATAGTACTAAAACTAAAATTCTCCCAAGGCACGCAAATACAATATCCGGTCGAATCACCGATACAATATTACATATGTATGCCTTTTTTGAAAGGATTGGCTTTTTAAACACAACAATTTATTCGTATTCGTATTCGGTGCAAAAAAACAATTCATCTTACAGAATAACTTACGAAAGAGTTGTTTCTTAATGTTTAATTTAGTACCATCTATAAAGGGGCAAAATATGAATTATTTTGCTCTTTATTTTTAGAAAACCCTCAAATCATCGGTATTTTTTCTAGGTAACACATTTTTTATTGAGGCAATTTAAGGCGTAAGGATTAAACAAACAATTTTATTAATGCAATAATTTGTGATGTCCACAACATATTATAAAGTATCTAGAGTAGAAGCAGTGTTCCTCTTTTTCTTAATCTCAACTCACTATGTACATTTAAGTAATTGTATTTTTAAATATTGTAACAATATGTAAATTAATAAGAACAGTATCATTATGCCGCACGAAGCACGCACTTAAAATAAAATAAAAACATGTCTACTGTGCTAATTTCTACCTACACGGACATTTCTTACAGACATACGAGCATACCAATGATACGATCCTCCTTGTTGGTAATTCAAACATGTTTTCCAAATGTCCTTCACGTTTTGCAATCAAAACCCCAATTTCCCAAACAATTAAAAGGCAAACTAATAACCCGTAAATGAAATTAGCAATTAACCCAACAGAAACCGGGGGTACGTAGGGTAGGCTGTAGGAAGGAGGACCCGCACCCCCTCGGCCGACCCTCCCCTAATGTTGTAGGAATGGCAGCCATATACTGGGAAATTCCAGAGATCTAACTTTGAATATTCCCCTACATGCTCAAGTATTTCGTTTCAGTACTTAACTAGCTCCTGTTGTACGCAAACGCAGATCCTCTTTGATCATAAATTTAATCTCCGTAGAATAAAAATATATTCCACGAATCCACGATCGATTAACTCGCGTCAAATTTAAGAAGAAATTTGATTCTATCAACACTTAACGTTTTCCAGGAATTAAAAGGAAAATTGATAGCATTGATGAGTGCTTACATAAGTGAATAAATAAATTCGTGTATTTGGGATTAAATGAAATATCACTTAGCATGCTCGAATTGCGGGCACGTGTTAAAGTAAGTATTAAAGCAAAAAGCTACCACATATTATTTTATATGTGCTACCATCTAAGAGTCTCAACTTGCCGGAGGTGATACAGTGGAAACCTTTAATTGGCAATTGTTGAGAGGATGAGTACATGAGGCAAGGGAAAAAGATGGCTAATAGAAAGTTAGTTTTTTTAATTACTCTTTTATAAGCCCGTGAGGCTTTTACATTGGATTTAAAACGTTTACGATCTTTTTACATAGGGGTTAATAATATTAGAAATATTAACATTTGCATGTTTAAATATTTCATTTGCTGGGTGCGTCTGTGTGTGTAAATAAAATTTACACGCATGTTTACTATGTCTGTCTCCCCTCTCTATGATATCCTGTATGAAGACAGGTAAGTTTACAAATATTTTATTTTTATAATAGATACATTTATTTTATAGATTCAAGTTGGAAATAAAAATAGTTGACCGAATTAAATCAGATTGGTATTGGAAACAATAACGGGTAGTGCTGGTAAACAATCGTAGTTTAATGGTTATTGTAGACTACCTGAAGTCCCCTGTATTGCCCGGGCCTTAAAAGAGTTTTTTCGAAATAAGACTTAAGACGGATTGTTTAAAAAAAAATCAAATATTTGAAGTTAATTTTCACGTTCTGTGTAAGTTCTGTTATTATTTCATTATACGTCAGTTAATTCATAAAACTGAAAAAATCGTAGAACTTTAATAGAACTCTCATACAACGTGAAAATTAACTTCAAATATGTGATGAAATGGTAAAATTTTTTAAACATCCCGGCAAACAAATAAACGTATAACAATCTATAGTCTTATATGTACCACCTTTGTTAATGATTCTACTGCTTAGCAAAGATTTTATATTATTTTTTAATCGTAATATTTTTATAAGTAGGTATATATTTTTCTATTTTTAGAATACTTTGTATCGTGATGACGAAAACATTGGTTTTTAATTTTTGAAACATATTGATAATATAATTTTTGTTAAAAAATAGTGTTGTAAACGAAGTTTGTTATTTTATTTGTTATATTTTTTTAGATTTTTATCTGACTTATTTTGGTTATTTTATATTTTAATGGCAATGTATTTAAAGTTTCTTTGTCCAAATGTGTTTGTCACTAAACATAGCCAAAGTCATTTTAAGGATTCTGAATGGCAGTCTGTCACCAGAGCATTACCGGGAGTATCAACGAATTTGGAATGGGGTGCAAATATATAATTAAAGAAGGAATTTGCAACGGAATTGATCACCAAGGTTAGGGAATTTTAAAAATATATAATTCTTTAGCTATATATAGAAGGTCTGATCTCAACAAAGACTCTATCGAAATTCTTAAGAGTAAGGATACCTTTCTCAGACCAGCTCAGGTAACAGGGCTCTATAGAAGCCCGAGTAAATCTGGTTTCCAAGAAACTCGGCGCCTTGTACAGGGCTAGGAGATTCTTTAATAGTGACCAGCTGCTACTCCTGTGCAAATCTCAAGTATGTCTAACAATTGAAAATGGGAGACATCTCTGGGCAGGAGCCCTAAAATACTCCTTGATAAACCTAGACGATTCTTTGCAAAGGAGGGCGGTCTGTCTGATTGACAATCCGTTGTTAACAGACCGGTTGCCATCTCTAATGCACAGATGCAATGTAGGTGTGCTAAGTATTTTCTACATGTATTGCAATGGAGCCTGCACTATGAAGCTAGCAGCATTGATGCCCTGTGCCCTGAAACTCGATGGACACGAGCGGAATAACCGTTCACATTTGATGTTAATTTAACTTGCGCCTCTTCAAGATCGGCATTAATAAATCCCTTCCCAGACCCCCACCTAAATCGGCCTCACAATGCTGTCTATCCGGGTGGGAATATGATTTTCCTGTCTTTAAACTGGAGGGCTCTTGTGAGTTGTTACATAAAAAAAAATTTATTTAAGTTGTACCAAGGCGATTTCAGGCGGCGTCTGTAGTCTTTGGTCCATATGAAAATCTGAACCACAAAAAACCCACCGACGCTAAATTCCCATGAGGAAGGCTTCGAACACAGCTGCGTGGAATGGGAGTCTTCTCGGCGACGCGACGTGACCACATCCTGGTCACAATATGGTCCAAGTATTTTGGTTTGAGAGGAAAATAAATAATAATTTTTATATTTGTAAAAAGCACTAACATTGTGGCTCGCCATAATTTACCATAAAAAACACATAAATTTGTTTAAGACCACTTTTATTTTAAAACACTCTACCGGTTTCAGAAGCACCCTTCCTTCGTCAGGAGAATATTATAACTAAACTATGATACAGAATGTTAGGTGTTTGAGTGGGAGGTGAGCAAAGGGGTGGGGGTAATTGCGGGATAATAATGCTAGTATTTTGAATAACCAAATTAATTTATCTTTCAGCCCATTCTAAATATTTTTCCAATTAACCACTCTGTTCTTTCCGGAAATCCAGTTATATATAAATGTGTACCCTCTAACTGATACAGTACTCAGATTACACATTAACACCACCAATTGGTGCCAAGGGGTGCCCGGGTTCATGGGGTGAGGTTTGTCTAGGTCTTGGAGGCGGATGACTAAAACACATTGAACCCCAGATTCCTACCCACCCCTTAAACCCTTTTCCTTCCCAGAACTCTCCTCTCCTTCCTTTCCTTAAAAAACCCTCCACACAGCATCCCCAAAGATGACATAGGCCCTGAGGGAAATTATTTTCCTCAGGGCCTCCTGTGTGGAGCTCATGTAAAAAAAAATTCAAATATAATGCAGAAAAACTTTAAAAAGTGAACAAAAAGAAAATGTTTACTGGTTTACTATTAAATTGAAAAATGTCGTACTAATGTACCGGACCGTTATGCTACCCGGTATTATTTTATAGCAAATTTAATTTCAAATACTTGGGTATTATTTTTAACTGTAATTTAAAGTGGAAAGAACATGATATCACCGCAGCAACATACTTCGAAAATCTATATACCTTTTTAGGCAAACTCACAACTTTCTTAACTTGAACCAACTCAAAACAATTTACTATGCACTATGTCAATCTCTAATCGAGAATGGTATCATAGCCTGGGGATGAGCAAACGCTGCCGCCATTGATCCGAACTATAAAGCCCAGAAACTAATCATAAAGATTATTCTAAAACTGCACCGATCACAAGCAGTTCGGTTGAAATTTTTAGAAAAATCGGTGTATTGGATATTAGGCAACTTTATTCTAAAAATATACTAATTTATCTATTCAAACATAAAATGGTTTTTGACAACATCCAAACTGTTCGTGAGACGAGAACCAAAGGGCAAAATCTGTTACTTATCCCTTTCGGTTCCATGACAGTTCATCCTGCGACAATTCATCCAGCGACAGTTCATCCTGCGACAATTCATCCGGCGACAGTTCATCCTGCGACAGTTCATCCGGCCGACAGTTCATCATGCCGACAGTTCATCCTGCCGACAGTTCATCCCGCCGACAATTCATCCGGCGACAATTCATCCTGACAATTCAACCTAACCTATAAGTATAACCTATAAGTATGTCGTATTTTGTTATTCACGCATGCTTCTTCGGAGAGTCGAAATTATTGTTAGTAAAAATATTTTTACAGCGGATTTCCACTCAAGATGCCTTCAGATATAAGTATATCGATTTTGGTTGTACGGCCGTATATCCTCTTTGCATACTTACTTAATAAAAATCTTCTAAATGATCAGGCAGGATGAATTGTCGCCGGATGAATTGTCGGCGGGATGAACTGTCGGCAGGATGAACTGTCGGCAGGATGAACTGTCGGCCGGATGAACCGTCGCAGGATGAACTGTCGCCGGATGAATTGTCGCAGGACCAATTGTCAGGTCACCATCCCTTTCTCCAAAACAACGTTTGGTCAAAGAAACTTCAGGTACTTTGCAACAACACTTTATAATGCACTTCCACTGACCATTAGACAGCACACTAAAACGCAAATCAGATACCAAGTTTTGGATCACTAGCAAAGACAGATCATACATTAACAATATTTTTAGAACCTCCTATTGCATGCTTTCCTATTGGTACGATGCTGATTGTCCTTATTTTTTTTTTTTTTTTTACATTAACTCCACACAGGAGGCCCTGAGGAAAATAATTTCCCTCAGGGCCTATGTCATCTGGGATGCTGTGTGGAGGGTCTTTTTGAGGAGAGGAAGGAATGAACAATGGTCTTGAAGAGACCCATGTTGTAGGAAGGAGGAAACACAGAGGCCGGCAAATCATTCCACAGCCGAGCTGTTGAACACAAGAACGAGTCGAAGAAACGACCCGTTCTCATGTGACAAATGTCAACCGTGTACAAATGTTGGGCACGCGTTTGGCGTGTTTCCCGACTATGCACCGGTGCCGAACTTTTACTTTAAATGTAAATAACATTATTGTTGTTATCCTTATTTTTTTAAAAATATTTATGCTAAAATGCGCCTGCTCTCAACACAGGAATTCCTGGTGAGACAGGCACAGCATAATCACCTATCTAAAAAAATAATAAATAAAGATTATAATAAAAAAAATATGTTAAGCACAGACACATGTAAAAAACATTTGGTTTATGGTAAGCATTCGAAAATTGCTTTCATCATTATCTCAAAAAAATTGCATTTGGAGATATCCGACTAATCAACTGGACGATCGGGTTATGAATGTGAAAAATGTCTATTTGATAAATCAGAAACTTTGAATTCTTAAAACAGCGTTTTTGTGTGAACGGTAACATGGTACATGAAGCTAAACTGAAAGCGAAAACACAACACGTTTACTTATTTACGTACACGATACGAGTTACATAATATATAATAAATCAGACTTAAAAACAACAGCCTTCCATTAAATTCAAAATTATTTGTTAGAATATTTCATTGGAACATGTTATTTCAAAGGAAGTATAATTAATGACTTAAAAAAATTTTAAAAGGCCTTAGAAATGTTTGCCAATTTTATTTTTAAAAGAAAATTTGGCCATTTGATGTAACTATAATATTTTCCCATCAAAATCAAAACGCTTCTCGAACATTTCCAACCCTCATTTCCCTGGGTGGCTTATTGATAAGATATTTTAGCGAGCTCAGAATTATAATGAGGCCTTACTCAATCTTTTGTGAAATATAACTTTAGTGCTGCTCATTTTCTCATTTTTAGCACTAGATCAAAATTCTGAAAAAAAAACATTCATTTTCGACTTAGCGG
This sequence comes from Limnephilus marmoratus, assembly GCA_917880885.1. NCBI lineage: Eukaryota > Metazoa > Arthropoda > Insecta > Trichoptera > Limnephilidae > Limnephilus > Limnephilus marmoratus. Next base: position 57,128,640 of record OU862909.1, on the reverse strand, counting down.
TAATCTCCGTAAATAACTTTTGTTTAAATTTGAAATAAGCAACGCATTTAATCGTAAAACAACACATTTGCCTGTTCGTGTTTTAAACGGTGAGATTTAAAATCATTGTTTGATTTCTGTACGCTTTGAAGAATTGAAATCAATTTAGCGGAAGGAGAAGGTTTTAACCAACAGTTAACAATATTTTTTAAAATATACACATTAGCTACATCAGTAATATTTTTTAAGTGTTTTGATAAGGAGGGGTGGTAAGAAGGAAGGGAGGGGTGGATCTAGTTTGTACAGAGTAAATTAGTAATTAATATCCTCGATATGTATTGTACGAACTTTTTTTTTTTACATGAGCTCCACAGAGGAGACCCTGAGGAAAATAATTTCCCTCAGGGCCTATGTCATCTTTGGGGATGCTGTGTGGAGGGGTTTTGGAGGAAAGGAAGGAGAGGAGAGTTCTGGGAAGTCAAAGGTTTTAAGGGGTGGGTTGGAATCTGGGGTTCAGTGTGTCCTGGTCATCTGCCTCCAGTACCTAGGCAATCCTCACCCCATTAACCCCATTTTTATTGATTGTTTCGATTTTTATTGAATGTTTTTTGTTGATTTTATGTTTGAAGTTTTGAGGTGCTGAGTTGAATATATCTAATTCACTTTTTTTACATAAACTCCACACAGTAACTAACACTTGTAGTGTTAAAACTGTATAAAACGCGGTGAATGAAAATGCTATCTTTGTCGCATTGACCACAAAAACCACTAAAAATTTCATATTTAATTAAATGAAGACAATACTAGCGAAACTCAATCGAAAATCTGGTGACAAAAAATCAGAAAAACTATTGGCACCTCTGGGACTCGAACCCAGGACCTTCCATTTTCATGGCAACAGCTCTACCAACTGAGCTAAGGCTTAAGGTATATCCGATTCGGTCACTTTTAACTGTATCACACTTCGACTAAGAACTACCAACCCAGTGCAAGATTCAAACCCGAACTAAATGCTGCCTCAACACAGGCTAGCCTAGTGAGGCAGGTTACGATAAACCTAAATTTATACTTATAAATCTCTATTTTTTAAGGATCTACTGTTTATATGTACCTATATTATTTTCTGTTATTAACTTTTGAACTTATGCAACTTTTAAACTATTTGGGAGGCGGGTATGGGTACCGCCGCCCCGGGAACCATTTATTGGACCATCAACACCCCTGCCACAGGTCACCCCAAGTGGTTCGCTACGTTTGGTGACTTAGCGGGGGTGCCCGGGTTCGTGGGATGAGGTTTGTCTAGGTCTTGGTGACGGATACTTTGCCCAACCACTGCGTGGCGGGCTGGATCGGAGGAGACTGATTGAGGGAGGCCTTTTGACCTCTCCAGCCGGATACTCTCGACCCTTCGCTTTGCACCGCAGTGTGAGGAATAGATTCATACGTCCGTCACTCCTGGCCACACTGACCCCAGATTCCTACCCACCCCTCATACCTTTTTCCTTCTCATACTTTTTTCTCCTTCCTTTCCCTAAAAAAACCCTCCACACAGCATCCTCAAAGATGACATAGGTCCCTAGGGAAATTGTTTTCCTCGGTGCATCCTGTGTGGAGCTGATGTAAAAAAAAAACTGTACTTATATCGTACCTTTTTTTGTAATAATAAATCTTTAAATTTTTTGTTCAATAAAGATATATATTATTATTATTATATTATTATCTAGGTAGTGTCTGGACAATTTTTTATCCATTTTATTTTTAATACGCTATATCATTTTCTGTCTAAGGATTTTCGATTGAGTTTCGCTAGTATTGTCTTCATAATATTAAAATTTGAGATTTTATTCATAAAGTTAAAAATAAAAAATAAACAAAAAATGTCATTCAATCTGATTTCCAGGGTTACCATAACTCAACTACCACAGTGCTATCAAAAGTAACTGGCGGTGTTCGTCGCCCTTTGCATGACTTACTTTACTCCAGTCAAGATGTACATCCGTGCTTGCAAAAAGTCCGGTCATTCTGAATTTTTTATATGTTGTTAGAACCTAAACCAGTAATAAATAAAAAATTTTGCAACTTCAAAAGTGCTGTGGGAGCGGCGGTGGAGCCGAAAAACCAGGAAATTTTCGGAATTTTTTCAGTTTATGCTCAATATCTCAGTGAAGGAAGGGTTTGACCAGTATAATTAGTATACATACTTTTAAAGTAGACTAAATTTGCTACAATTTGAGACCAAAGCAAGCTATATACAGTAATTGGTTTCCAAGATACAGTTCTTCGAAAATAGGCCATTTTTTCCAAAAGGTGAAATTTTTTCAAAATGTTCACTTATTTTGTAAAATATTTTCTAAAACACGCATCCCACGTCAAATATTATATGAAATAAAGTTGTAGTAAATTTAATTAACTTTTATTTAAAACTAAATTGATATCTGTAGACCTAACGGTTCTCTCTAGAACGCCAGATAACCAAAAACAGTCATAAGTGGGTTTTGGGGGAAATGCAAACAAATTGTTCTCACGTCTTTTTATGGTTTTATTGTGCTGTGAAGTAAATCCATGAGACTAATCCATGAGACCATTTATTGTGCTGTGAAGTAAATCCATGATGCGATCCATGAAAACCTATGGTGGGTTGACCCAAGGAAGGGGAATCTCCGACAGTGTTCTAGCAAGGTGGACTGCAGGAATGGTGTTTATGTTGAACATTTGTGAAGAACTGGAAAGTTTTTGCAGCATCTCATGTCCTACTGGAGAGCAGCATGTAGACATGAGACCTTCTCGAATCATCCAAGATAATAGTGATGTGGAAAAACTAAAAAACTGGTTTGCTCTCCACCCTCCATTTCCCAAAACTGACAGTTTGATTTCTATCAGTAGTGGCTTACTGGCAGGTCCTGAAATTAATTGCCACACAGCCCAGAGAGTTGGAACGGAGGGAGTGATGAAAATTGTTGGGCAAATGTACGACAAGGGAGTAATAAAACGGAAAAATAAAGTTACCATGCTGGCATCGATCACCTCAACCGTAAAACTGCCGGACAAAAACAGAAGAGTGGCTGTGGATCCGCTCACAATTTTCCAGCGAGTGTGTATTGCAAAGCAATCTGAACAGGATTTATAGGATGACTTCAAGTTTGAATTGGCCCCGTTCCCGATGTATCTGGTCAATGAACAAGGGATGCGCAAGGGCTCAAAATCTACTCTGTACTCTGCTTTTTATCCTCTTTCCAGCCACACGCCGATAGATTGGTGCCAGCACTCACGTCATTTTGGATGGTGGCTACCTCTTGCACAAGGTCGTGTGGCAGCGGAAGAGCACGGTTCGAGCACTTTTGGCGCGTTATACCACCTACGTCCAAAACCACTTTGAGAAGAACATCTCCTTCGTTTTTGACGGCTACCCCGAAGATGTTACAAAAAAAAACACCAAAACAGCGGAACGACTCCGGCGCTACGCAGCTCATTCCAGCTTATAACTCTTCTCTGTGACGCCTTTCAGAAGGAGTTTCTACTCCCAGAAGTGGCTGTTGCCGAAGAAGATGCGAATCGAGAGATCGTCATGATGGCGCTTTCAAAAAGAGCAGTAGCCGATCGGGTCGTCATAGTGGGAGAAGACGTCGACCTGCTCGTTCTTCTCTCAACGGTTTAGGCGCTGAAGAGATAAATGTCTATCTTCAGAAGAGCACGAAGGGTGAAGCTGGTTGCTGTCACTACTCTACGACCTCCTACAACCACCAGGGCTCCCGGCGATTACCAGGAATGGCACTATTCACCCACGTGTTTACCGGGTGCAATACCACCTCAGCACCGTTTGGCCAAGGAAAGGCCAAAATCACCACACTTCTGAGCAAGAATGAACCACTTGCTGAGCAAGTGGAGGTATTCCTTCAGCCAGACTTCACCCCACAAGCCGTGAGTGAAGCGGGCATCAAGTGCTTTGTGGCTCTATATGGGGGTGAGATCGCGAGGGATACTTTGGATTTCCTGAGGTATAAGACGTTTGTCACTTCAACAAACATAAACCTCGCCCATTTGCCACCGACGGAAGATGCCGCAGGCCACCATGCAGCAAGGTGCTACCTCCAAGTGCAGAAGTGGCGGGGAGTCAACTTAAATCCCACTGAATGGGGGTAGAAGCTGTCTTCTCAAGGACTCACCCCCATCCTCACCACGATGGATCCCGCACCTCCTGCCCTTCCGCGAAAATTTTCATGTAAATGCAAGAAAGGATGCTCTGGGAGCTGCTCGTGCAGAACGGCTGGGCTCCATTGCTCAGTCCTCTGTCAGTCATGCGGTGACAAATTGTGCATTAAAATCCCGGATGTGGAGCTGAAATGCTCGGACGATGAAGATGACCCGACTACAGACTGGGCGCCTCTCCCAGCGTCCATCACAGATATCGAGACACCTTCTTCGTGCGAGCCTAAGCCCGGGACATCTAAGATAAAAAGAAAGACATGATTTGGCAACCAAGACACAATACCTACATGATTTATATTAGTTTAATTTTTTGTGTTCATGTAATTTGTCCTTATGTCCTTACCATGATGTTTGTACAAGCATTTTAGTATGTAGATATATAAAACAATGTTTGAAGATGACGTAATTCCCGATAGATTTATTATCTTTTTTTTTTCATTAAAAATTTGTTAACAATAACAAAAAAAAATGTAACTATTTGATAAATAAAACCATAAAAAGACGTGAGAACAGTTTATTTGCATTTCTCCCCAAAACCCACTTATGACGGTTTTTGGTTATCTGTCGTTCTTGAGAGAACCGTTAGGTCTACAGATATCAATCTAGTCTTAAATTAAAGCAAATTAAATTTACTACAACTCTATTTCATATAATATTTGACGTGGGATGCGTGCTTTAGAAAATATTTTACAAAATAAGTGACCATTTTGAAAAAAAATGGCCTATTTTCGAAGAACTGTATCTTGGAAACCAATTACTGTATATAGCTTGCTTTGGTCTCAAATTGTAGCAAATTTAGTCTACTTTAAAAGTATGTTACTGATTATACCGGTCAGACCCTTCCTTCACTGAGATATTGAGCAAAAACTGAAAAAAATCCGAAAATTTCCTGGTTTTTTGGGTCCACTGCCGCTCGCACAGCATTTTCGAAGTTGCAATTTTTTTTTTTAAATACTGGTTTAGATCCTAACAACATTATAAAAAATTCAGAATGACCGGACCTTTTGCAAGCACAACCCCCTTTTCATGTTTAACCTGACTGGACTACTTATGTAATTGACCAATACTAGATATTGCGGTAGCTATATTCACCTGTTGGAGACATCGGGGTACCGCTGCGGGCAGACGGGGCCGAAGGAGTCGGCCAGGCGGGTGCCGTGCCAGGGCTGCGGGGCGTGCGGAGGCTGCAGGCGGCCGGCGGCGCCGTATGGCACGCCCAGGAAGGCTTCCACCGGCTCCAGGTGCCGAGAGTGGGGCTCCAGGATTATGCCGCGGATAGCTCCTGCAATTATTAAAATGATTTATTAGCAATTTAGTCAATCCCTTGAAATCAATTTTCCATAATAAAATTAGACGGTTAACTGTGAGAGTCAAGACGTTGGTACCTGACTATAAATAAATAAATCTGGAAAATAGTTTTATTTGCTTCCAAAGTTTGAATTAGGTATCGACACCAGTAACTTTCTCTGGGTGCCGAATTACACACAATCGAGGTTCGACATCTTTTCAGAAATTGAACTTATAATAAAATAACAAAACGTAAGAATAAGCTCGTGCAACCTTTATCCGCGTGAAAAAGATGTTTTGCAGTCATGATCTCAATCTTGGGTTATGAATGCGAATGGTCAGATGCTACGCGTTTTTGATATTATTTTATGGAACGGAAGCATGGACTCTTACTGAAAAACTAATTAGGCGACTTAAGGCATTCGAGATGTGAATCTACAGGAGAACACTTAAAATAAGCTGGTTGGACAAGGTTACGAATGAAGACGTTGTGGTTCGGATGCATGAAGAAAAATAAGTTATTTAAACTTTAAAAATCCTTCAATAAAAACTTCCATATCTTGGACATGTGGTGAGACATCCAGAGACGTGCGAGATCTTGCATCTCATAATGCAGGTAAAGATTGCCGGAAGATGTGGCCCTTGAAGAAGGAGAACCTAATGACTGAAAAACCTGAGACAGTGGTTTGGCCAGTCTACTGTAGAGCTGTTCCGGGCCGCAGTAAACAAAGTCCGCATAGGGATAGATAGCCAACGTCCGTTGAACGGACAGGACATAAGAAGAAGAAGAATAAAAGTAAGAATAAGGTCAAAATCTATGAAAATCTATGGTACCAACATAAGAATAAGAACAAAACCTATGCATGGTACCAACATATTAAGAATAAAAGTAAGAATAAGAACAAAACCTATGCATGGTACCAACATATTAAGAATAAAAGTAAGAATAAGAACAAAACCTATGCCTCTATTGGCCTTTTTTTTTAAATAATAAAAAAAAAAAACATATTTTAAAATAATAAGATATTTTTTTTAATAATATTTGTTTTTTAAATAAAAAGATATATATAAACATATATATTTTTTAAATAACCAGATTTTATTTGAGTCCCATTTGTAAAAATCGGAGTGTCACCCTAGTTGTTTTGAACTACCTTTGTTTCTTGGTGGGTATAGTAATTTATTAAGGATTTGTTTTATGGTCTATATTGTTACAAATTACCCATCTGGTCACCAATATAATATTGTTATTTCTTACTTTCCGCATATAATATTTTAGTGTTTTGGATGTAGTGTTTTGTATTTTAGTGATTTGTGTGTAAATGCACCACTCAAATTTATGAATTTAACCTCAATACAGGCTGCTAGCCTAGTGAGGTTAATATTTTTGTAAAAAAAAAAAATAAGAACACATGTATGGTGAGAAATTATAAATAAATAAAAATAAATATGCATGGTACCAACATTCGGCCTGACAACATTTCCCAAACAGAAGAGGTCGTGGTAGCGCAGGCTCCGAAAATTTAAGACATTTTACAAAAAACCAAATATTATGTAAAATAGAGGTCTGTTTTCATTTTATCGTCCTCTCTTTAAACATTACCAATTTTAATGTGACCACGTCCTTTACAAACTAAAGGATGATGGTCGAAAAGAGGGGTTTGATATATTATACGATATCCTTTCAAATAATGAAGAGATTTATGTTCTTTAGCACATCTAGCTTGGATAAACTCAACTCCCGCCGCTTTGGCTGTGGGGAGGGGACATGAAATATGACGCTCCCGCACCCCGCAACCCACTCCCCGTACCACGCACCGGCACCTCACCCTCACCGCGAAATTTCATTTTATATCCGCAAAATTCCCCCCTGCAATTTGGCATAGGTTTCCCTTATCGTATTTTATTATTTTATCATTTCTGTCAAAATCAGTATTTGACTTTGAATGCCTTACGAGAAGTTGTAGGCGTCTATGTTAAATTATTTGCTATTACTTTGGACACCTAAAACCTATTCCCGCTGTGAAAATCTCGGAAAAATATAGTTTAATATATTATGTAATAAGTTTTGGTTAACTATTCAATAAGAAAGTAGAAAGGGTAAATTGTTCTCAGCCTTTTTAAAGGGATAAATCATGTAATGTATTTGCCTTTCCAAAACTTTAGATAAGTTGGTTTAATTTTGGTCTTTCAATACTGGTAGAATCTAGCTTCTAAGGTTCCATGAAAGTTAATCCCCCAACAGTTGGCCACCCGGCATACATATTTATAATAGGGAAAATACGGTGTTTAATAAAATAAAAAAAAATTTTGTTTAAAACCACGAGATTTATTAATTTATGAACCGATCGGTTTCGCTTTACTCATGCATCTTCAGGGTACAAATTAATACTAAACAAGAAGTACATAATGTATGCTTATAAATAAAAAAAATATGGAGGGAAACAACATGATGCAAATATTACAAACACATAGACGGCCATAAAATACATTAACATAAGTACTCAAGTAATGGGAAAAACCGAAAGATGTTTATGTAGACTAATGGGTTATAATAATAAATTTGGAGAAACAAAGCATCAACTGGCATGGTGGTAAGGAGCACTGGGAATTTTTATTTTTAAGGGTTTATTGGAAACAGACCTAATATAGGACTACTTGATATGTTTAATTGATTATTAAGTATATGACTTTTGGTTTTTAGAGCTTTTTTATTTCTAGCACCTCTAGATTGTTTAGTCTGTTACCATGCCCGTTTTTATGTAAGATGTTGGCACCGGTGCTATGACAGAACGTATGATCTTTATCGATCAAATGATTGGCGAATCCTGAAAAACCGTTATTATTGAGGCAACGGAGATGTTCTTTTATCATAATATTGAAATTACATGTTGTCTTACCGATATAGAAAGCTGAACAATTATTACAATTTAATGTATAAATTCCAGAATGACTTAATTTGTCGTCGTTATCTTTAGAATTAATTAAAGTATTTATTTTATTAAATATGTCAAACCACAAAGTGATTGCTTTCTCCAATAATAAAATACGGTATACCTGCTTACACAAATAAAGAGGGGTGCAGAGGAGATGTACCGCCGAATAACAAAACTATTACACATATGTTCGTAACATATCATTGTAATAACAGTAATAATCTTAACGAAAATATGAAAGATAACCAGACAGAAAAAAGATAACAGTCGCAACTGAGACTCGAACCCAGAACCTCCAGTTGCTACCATTATCTTTTTCTGTTTTTCTGTGTCTTATTCCGTTTCATATTTTGGTTTAGATTATTATTGTTATATTCTTCTTCAATGATATATTACATTAATAGGAATAACCTTCAAAAGTTATAAAATGAGAATTTTTTCTTATTAAAATTTAAACATAATATTTTCATTTAAATGCATCAAGGATAAAACTGCCTGTCTAAAAATCAACATATTAAAAAATTTCCTTTGATATACATGCCAACTTATTATTAAACGTATTTTTGAAGATGATTTACGTTTGAAATTGGTAATGCATAATAATTTTGTAATATTTTTAATTTCGGGGCTCATCTATCTGGGGATCAACCGATCAACTATCTAAGACCAGACTCTCGCGTAGGAAGGTGTAGGTGCCAGATTAATTTTGTCCTCTCCAGACGACATAACGCTTCTGTTTACGAGTCCCGACTGCCCAAGAATCATTGCGACTGTTGTATCGCCAGATGGGGTAATGTTTATGAAAGCCACGGAAATCATCCTTGTGCTACAAACGTCATCTAAGGTTAGATTTGGAATCATCTGTAACTTTAAGTTTCGCGTTGAATTGAGGATTCTACATGCCTTCCAACTCCTAACATTTGTAATAATGAGGTCTTGTTTCCAAAATAACTTGAAAACATTAATTACGCTTCCCAAGTTGGGCAATGTAAATTACGGTTTTACCACAAACATAATGTCAGGCGCAGAGGCTCCGCCTTGGGCGATATAATAAATGAAAAATTTCAGGAGAGTGCAGATTGTGAAGGCAAGCTGAAAAAAACCTTCTGCTTTTAAAAACTCCAAGGGTATTAACATTTCAAAGCGACCTCGTTCATGAAAGGATGAGAAGATTACTTATTTTTTAAACCATAAAAATAACAAGCTTCTTAATATTATAGAATTTAAAAATATCAGTATCGATTAGAGCACTTTTACTATTCTTACTGACCAGGGCAGTTTTGTTAAATAATAAATTAAAGAATACAAGAATGGATTAAAGACAAGTGTCTGGAAGCCCGGTCAATTTTATTAGAGATATTTTTTTCTAGCATGACAGAAAACAACCGCACTTGATATAGATGACATCAATCGGCGTGATCCTGGGATAAGGCTCTTGACTCGCAATCTTCGGATCGTGGATCGAATCCCGGCGTGGGCAAATAAATTTTATTGATTAATTTGTGTTATTTCACAATTAATTCATTTAAAAAATAATATATAGTATATTTGCGGCACGTTCCGGAGCGGAAGATACTCTCAGTATCGCCCTGGAGTAAGACCACTATTCAGAATTGAAAAAAGCCAATAATGGATTAAAGACAAGTATTGGGAAGCCCCGTCAATTAATGGAGATTTTTTTTCTAAAGCATGTCAGAAAACAGCCATACTTGATATAGATGACAGTGATCGACGTGATCTAGGGGTAAGGCTCTTGACTCGCAATCTTCGAATCGCGGGATCGAATCCCGGCATCGGCAAATAAATTTTATTGATTAAGTAGTGTTATTTCACAATTAATTAATTTCTTTAAATTAACTTATTAACTCCGGAACGTGCCGCAAATATACCATAATATATTATTCTTTAATAATATATTATGGTATATTTGCGGCACGTTCCGGAGTGGAAGATACTTTCAGTATCGCCCTGGTGTAAGACCAGCAAGAATTGAAACAAGCCAAGAAATGGCTTTAGGCGTGTTTTCTTACCAGATCTGAATAGTCAGGTACTTCCCCACCTTCATCTTTCCAATCTCCTTCCCCTACCCACAACCTTCAACCTCACAACATACCCCAATTGGGGATGCCGTAGTCTCACTAGCTCCAGATGGGAGCAACTGAGATTCTTGTGAGGTATTCACAAAAAAAATATATCGCAGGGATAAAGTACAGAATACATTGATTATGTGTTCCCGTTTTACAAAATTGATTTGTTCCTACTCAACTCCATTATCCACCGCTTGTGTTTCAAATATGTAATTACCTCATGCATTATCAGAAAAACCAATATTTGACAGTGAGGTGTACGCAAGGTCAGTTTGGCTCGTGCACTGTTTACTGTGTCACAGAAGTTGTTTAAATACCAAGTGGATCAATTGGACAGCTACCAGCACAGGTGACCGGTGATACGCGGGATGTCACCGCGTGTTAAACATTGAACCAGTTAAAAATTAGGATACTGTTAAAACACGTTAAATGAAAATGCCAATTTCGCAATCAACACACCTTTTGTAAATAAATGTTTACAAAGCCATAATACGGTGGATAAACCGAACCAATGGTTTGTGACTAAAATTTGTTACATTAATCTGTAATTTATTTGCTTTAAATGGTAAAATGGTAATAACAAAAATGATACCGCCATGCAAGCGACTGACCAACTGCCCGTCTGACTGACTGACTGACTGACCACGATACCTCTCACCTGCCCACTGTCTGACAGATTGACTGACCTAACCTGGCCTGACTGAATGGGGCCCTGCAGCGGTGGGAAGCACCAGCACCAGCAGCAGTGGCCACAGCAGCCTGCACAGCGCGCCCGCCATGCCGCCATCCTCACGCCTCCTGACCTCCCTTCACGTGTCCTCTGTCTGACTGGCTGACTGACTAACTGACTGACTGACTGATTGACTGACTGACCTCCCCTCACCTGCCCTCTGTCTGACTGACTGACTGACTGACTGACCTGACTGCGTGTCCACGATGCGCGAGCTGTAGCGGGGCCCTGCAGCGGCGGGAAGCACCAGCACCAGCAGCAGTGGCCACAGCAGCCTGCACAGCGCGCCCGCCATGCCGCCATCCTCACGCCTCCTGACCTCCCCTCACCTGCCCATCTGAAACAATTAAAAACAAAAATATTATTATCATATTTTGAATCGAAGCACGACCCTTTCAAATCAAATTAGGTAGTAATCGAATAAATCCCAAGAGTAATTTTTGTTTGGTTTATCTCTACAGATCAGAAACGGGGGAATGCTCAGAATCCCTGGGCTACAGCAATTTATCATTCTAAATTAAACCAGGCTTCAAGGAATGTACAAACTTTCCAAGCAGACGACCATTTCAACGGAATGCAGCTAGAGAAGTGATTGTTAAATGTTTGTTGGTGGTAAGCTGTTTCCGGATATTGAACAGAGCTGGGTAAATTTTACCAGTGGAAACAAGCATCAGTAATAATATTTCGCTATGGGACTAAAAAAAACACCCGAATAGATCCATTACCAAAGACAAATTAACAAAACGTTCTTGAAAGATTGTTAGAAAGGGTGGTGCAGACCTTGAGAGAAATTATTTCCATCCGTGGAGAATTTAAATATTTAAAAAGCTAAATAATAGAATGGTTTAAATCTTGATAAATCAGCAGGTTTGAGGGCAATAGACTACATCTGTTTCTGGCAACTGGGACAGTAGGGAAAGGAAAAATTGGCGAATCAAGTGTATGTAAAACCTGCTTCACACAGCTTGAATATATTCAAAAAATGGCTAGTAGTGATACATAAAAAAAGTACCGTGACGTCATACAAAAGGTAATAAACATACGTTTCTTAACACAACAGCTACAGTTTTTTTCAAAAGATGAGTTACACAATGTACGTAGGTCTGTTTCCTCCAAAGGCAGAAAGTCATGATTTTCTTGCATCTTTCTCACACACCGCACTGAGATGTATCCGTAGACCCCCACCAATACTACTAGGCGTGACATAATGGAATATATTTACAAGGATAATATTGAACTGTGAGTGAATTCCGAAAATTCAAAAACATCAAATGTCAATGCGCTGATGGTTTTGCTTTTGTTCTTAAACATATAATGCTACAGCTCTTTCTTACACACTAAATAACAACAGTCGAAAATGAGACACACGGTGAACGTATGTCTGCATTTCCTCAAGTAAATATGCAATCATTATCATACATCTCCCCCACACGTATAAACGCAATAAAACTGCTTATAAAGGTTAACAATTCAAAGAATGTGTGTGTACAGATGAAACAGCAATATAAACGGAAGGCTATAGATTGTCCATTGGACCTAGTTCAGTGAAACCACACGAGTGGTCTCAGTAACGTATCTTCACCCTTTTCAGTCATGTAAGCATCTCTCCAAGATTTAAACAAAACAAATACCTAGTAATATTGTCTTATAGCCCAATCATGGATTTGTTCCCCTACCCACCCGCTCTACATTAATACCTACCCATCCACTCTACATTAATTACTAGCAACGGCTCCACCCCTACCATAATAAAACATTGTTCCCATCCATATTTCGAAACTGTCAAATTAGTATACACTTGCCCTGAAGAAGGAACGGTCGTTCCGAAACCAGTAGGATTTACTCATTATATAAGTGGTTCAAACAAAGTTAAATGGTTTCATTTCAAACAAATACCCTTTCCGATAGAAAATATTTAATAATAAAACCCGCTTCATCGCTTACCTGATATGATTTATACTCGTATACCTACTTGTTATCTGTATATATTGTTATATTTCCTCCAAGTTATTATCAGTTGCAAGTTAAAAAATCAAAAAGCTTACTGAAATTTAATACTTATGAATGAATATTTCACAATTACCCATTCGCAAAAACTGAAATTACTAGTTTAATTATTTAAAAAAACACATTTTGCACAAAGTCGACTACTCCTGGTGGGCACATTGTTTTCTTTGCATAAAACATATCTTTTCAATTTGGGAGGCGGTTATGGGTACCACCTACCTGGGAACAATTTATTGTATAACCAAAACATCTGCCCTAGGTCACCCCAAGTGGTTCGCTACGTCTGGTGACTTATCAGGGGTGCCCGGGTTCATGAGGTGAGGTTTGTCTGGGCCTTGGAGATGGAAGGGTCTGCCCACCAGCTACATAGCAGGCCGGATCAGGAGAGAATGGTTGTGGGAGTCCCTTTAACTTCTCCAGCCATACTCTCTTGAAGCATCACCTAGCACCGCAGAGGGAGAGATGGATTCATATGTCCATCAATCCTGAATAATCTACCAAATGCCGTAAAGGAAGCCTCAAGCCTTAACACCATGTAAAAACTGTTTTTTTCATTTGAATACGAACATACTTACTAATATTGTTTTATTAACCTTAAACAAGTTATCTGTTTTTTTTTTAAATGTATTTTTCAAACCTACTTGTAAATGTAACCGTATCTTTTAAATTTCATATTTTGCTAATAGATGTATGAAAAATTTGATTACATCTAAATAAGATTTAAAAAACAAACAAACAAACAAAACACTGACCCCCAGATTTCTACCAACCCCTCACAGCCTTTTCCTTCCCAGAACCAGTCGTGGCGTAGGGTGGATTGGCAACGGGGGCGGTTTTGTATTGAGCACCCTACCTTAAATAAAATACGAAATACTAAACATGCTTACGAGACTTTATTTTACTAAAATATTCGATCACATTATCAAAATTGATTTCCCTGTCTCTTTCAATTGATAAAATCGAAATCAGATGTTGGTGGGCCGCCATCTTGAGCGCGTAGCGAGTAAAGTTGACCGACTTTTTTCCTAGATTGTCCACAATTTGCTAGTTAGCTAGTAATACGATTACACTGAGTCAGAACTTCATCTCCTTCCTTTACATTGTTTTCAAAGATGACATAGGCCCTGAGAGGAATTATTTTACACGGATTTCAAAGTTTTCGTTAAAACATCAGCATAGTTTACAGTAATTTTAAAATTACGCGGAAACAACTAATTATTATTATAATTTAAACTTTATTCAAAAGTGTAAAGTTTTGAACAATTATCGTCATCCATTGAGAATCACCTTTCAAGAAGTTGTTCCTTATTTCTTGTGTTCTCTTTACGCTACACCTTTTGGAAGAAACATTGCTAGCACTTTGTCACCGATTGCTTTATTTCTCCATTCCAGCGGCATTGTCGCAGTAAACTCAGCGAGAAGTACCATTGGAAGCACCCCATATAATATTTCAAAGCCTGTTTTGTTTTCAAGTTGAAAATATTTTCGTTGATATTTTAAGTCTGATTACAAACACAATATTGTACGCTGGAAGTTTTATTAGGATTTCCATTTTGTTTGAAAATTTAAGTGAATTATGTGCAATTACTTTAGTTTTTTCTTTTACATGTTCAAAAGCATTGTGTTCAATTTTTTTACATTATCTCCACACTGTGGAAAAAGGTTCCCTCTTTGGGGAAGCTGTGTGGAGTGTATTTTTAAGAAAAGGAGGGATAGGAAGTTCTGGGAATAAAAAAGGTGTGAGGGATGGTAAGACTGGTAAGAGTCTGAGGGCAGTGTGTCCAAGAGTAGGAATCCATCCTTCCAACTGCGATGCAAGGTAATTGATAGATTCGTCCGTTTAGTTCGATAGATTCTCCCATCTTAACAGACGGACTGCAATCTTTAGAGCATAGGCGTCAGGTGGGAATGCTGTCCTTGTTCTACCGGTATTACAATGGAAGATGCTCCGAGGAACTAGCGTCGTTGATCCCCTCAGCACCGGTGCATAGTCGGGAAACAAGCCAAACACGCGACCAACATTTGTACACGGTTGACATTAGTCACATGAGAACGGGTCGTTTCTAAGACTCGTTCTTGAGTTCAGCGGCTCGGCTGTGGAACGATTTGCCGGCCTCTGTGTTTCCTCCCTCCTACAACATGGGTCTCTGCAAGACCCGTGCTCACTCCTTCCTTTCCTCAAAAATGCCCTCCACACAGCATCTTCAAAGATGACATAGGCCCTGAGGGAAATTATTTTTCTCAGTTAGTTGGAGTTAATGTAAAAAAATAAGTTGAGAAAATCAGGCTGGAGAGGTCTAAAGGCCTTCCTTAACCAGTCTCCCTCGATCCGGCCCGCCACGCAGTTGGCATTCGCTGCCGAAACCAGGATAAACATCACCCCTTGAGCCCAGGCAACCCTTTTATGTCACCAAATGATGCAAACCCCTTGGGGTGACCTATGACAGATGTGTTGGTTATACCCATACCCGCCTCCCAAATTGACGTGGAGTGTGGAATAAGAAGATTACCTAGTATTAATAAATATTTTATTCGCTAACTATATTCTCCCATCTTTCGTAACACTAGCAGCTAACCTCACGGCCGCTAACCCACAGCTCTGGATATTTTGATGGACTCCGCATGACATGGTGACCTTATCGGTATTTAATATCTTAAATGGCCTTTTAGGGACAAAATCGTTTTTTTTAAAGAAAGACAAATATTCCCAGGTTACAAATAACCCGACAATATTTGAAAATCTCCTACTAACACCACAGAAAGCGGAGAACATTGCTTGTGTTGTGATAGAAGACTTAGCCAGCCGAAAAATCGAACACGCGATGCCCGGGTGGGACCCAAACGCGATGCCATCTTAAGAGGGCATTACCAGAGAAAACCAGAAATATGTCATTTTCAAATCAGATTTTAGACGTATTGACTCTTTTCCACAAAAAATTATAAATGGATTTCGAAAGATTGTTCTTTTATCTAGCATTAGCATTTAATAAATTTTGAGAAAAAAAAAAATTTTTGTATAATAAGATTATTCCATAGGTCGTTGGCAGATTTGTTAAAAAAATTTTGTATTATGATTTTGTTTCAAAAAAGATTTTGTATTATACCACACCCATTTCAAATAATATAATCATGCAGTAAAATAAATCAATACATTATCTAGCAAACGCGTGTTATAGAATTTTAATTTCAGTTTCAATAAAATCATTAAAAAATATGTACGTACATGTGTTTCTTGACGAAAATTGGTCCATTTGTGTATTTATTTGCGCACTTACAAACTAATATATTTCAGATTTTTTTTAACATTTTTATTAAATTTAGACATTATTGAAAAATGATAAATACTTATAATCAAAAAATAATTACAAAAAGTACATTATTTTAATAGTTTTATCATCACGCCTTTCAGCATTTTTGGATGAAGGTATAAATTAAAGCTAATTTGGATTGAAATAAATTCGATATTGAGTTATAATTTAAAAAAGCTGCTACGGAGAATAATTCATCTTTCTCATTGTAACCGCCCTGCATGATCGTAAGAACAACTTTCGACGAAATGTGGATTTTCGTCCGCTGGCTGGTTAACGGTCATAAGTTCCTTCTGAGTTCATATTATCTGTACGAACTAGGTATCACTGCATTTTATGTATCTACATTGTCACTAAGTTCAAACTTTAACGGACTTCCTACTCGCATATATAATGGTGAAATAATAAACAATTAATAAAATTCTATTAGGAATAGCGTAGAAAAACCTATTGATTGAAATACCCTATAACCTCGGAGTCGAAAATCATTTCCATGGTTTCTGTTTTACAAATTAATTACGAAATTATAATAATTATTCCACGGACTTCATGATTTTATTGGAAAAGAATAAAGAAAGCACTGAAAAACATTTTATAATTATGATTGCTAAAGAAATTCATTTATTCATTCCCCTTTCTAAAGCCGCGCGTAACTTGAATCTACATTTCAATATCCTAATTGTAATTTATTTTTTCACCTCTCATTTTTTACAAATTTTACAATGAACCTCTATATTTTCTAACAGGACGGAAAGTCCGTATTTCCAAAGAATTTCGTTAAAATTTTTTTTAGATGAAAATATTATTTCTTTAAAGCCGAATAACAACCCAACATAATGTTCTAGATATTTTTGTTACGCATAAATCTTTTTGATATTTTCTCTGAAATACATTTTTTAATAGAACTACACCAATATAATTTATTTACTACTAGCTGACCCGGCAATCGTTCCACCTAAAAACCAATAAATGTTGTGTTAACTTATTAGCTGAATTAAATTACATTTTTTAGTTAAAAATTACACAATGAAGAAATTATCGATGCGCAACTGTCAGGGTTTTGTTTTTGTCAGAATCAGAGGTGGATTTGTGTACGGATTTATATTTTTTGTGTTGTGTAACGCCGTGGTGGAGCAGGAAACTGCAGGAGCTACGGAAACTAGTAAGGCAAGCTTTCAATAGGGCCAAAAAATCTGGAAACTGGGATGCTCACAAGCAATACCAGAAAGAGTACAAGGAAGCAATCCGGATAGCCAAAACAAACTCCTGGGAGAAGTACTGCGGGAGGTGGAAACCATCCCGCAGGCGGCAAGAATTCAAAAAATCCTTGCTAAAGACCCTGGGGCAGCTAAAGGCCCATTTCGGAAAGCCGATGGAAGCTTCACCGATAACAGCGAGGAGGAGTTGGAG
The DNA here is from genome assembly GCA_917880885.1 of Limnephilus marmoratus. Lineage (NCBI taxonomy): Eukaryota > Metazoa > Arthropoda > Insecta > Trichoptera > Limnephilidae > Limnephilus > Limnephilus marmoratus. Next base: position 57,110,690 of record OU862909.1, on the reverse strand, counting down.
GAACTGCTGGGGAAACATTTTCCCGGCTACAAAAAGTTAGAAGCAGGTGACACCGGGCCACCACCAGCCCGAGTTATGCGGGAAGGTAAGGACTGGGACACTGCAGCTAAAATAGTGACTCCCTCCAAAGTTGTAAATGGGCAATCGAAGGGTTCGACCCTTTTAAAAGCGCGGAAGAAGATGGTATCTTTCCGGCACTTCTTCAGAGGGGCCTAGATACAATCTTGCTTCCGGTAACTAAGATTCTGAGGGCGTGCTGCGCCCTCGGATACATCCCCACACCATGGAGGAAAACAAGGGTAGTGTTCATACCTAAACCAGGGAGAACTGACTACGACCAACCAGGCGCATTCCGTCCAATTAGCCTCACCTCTTTTCTTCTGAAGACAATGGAGAGGCTAATGGATATGCACATAAGAGACGGGCACTGAGAGAAAATCCCCTCCATGAGTTACAATTTGCGTATCAACCAGGTAAGTCGGTTGACACGGCACTGCACAGGTTGGTATACAAACTGGAGCAGGCGCAGGCAACCGGGGAACTAGCGGTTGGACTCTTCCTGGACATAGAGGGAGCATTCAATTGCACCACTATTAAATCCATCGATGAAGCGGCAGAAAGACATGGACACGACAAAACCACTAGAAGATGGCTGAAGAACATGCTTTCAGGTCGGATTCTTACGATGAAAAGGGGTGAGGTGATACTCAGAGTATTGGTGACGCGAGGGTGTCCACAGGGGGGGTTTTATCATCCTTGCTGTGGAGCCTGGTGGTGGACAACCTCATCAGGAAACTCAACAACAGGGGCCTGTATACTCAAGGGTACGCGGATGACATCGCAACCATAATAAGGTGTTCGGATGCAGACACGACCAGAGGCCTCATACAATCAACACTGGCAACAGTGGAAGAATGGTGTGAAGAAACAGGGCTGTCGGTCAACCCAGACAAGACAGAACTAGTCATCTTTACACGCAAAAGGAAACTAGAAGGATGGAGCAATCCAACCTTCTACGGAAAGGAAGTAGAACTCTCTGACACGGTTAAGTACCTCGGAGTCATCTTAGATGCCAAACTGAGCTGGAAAAACCAGGTGGAGACTGTAAGCAGAAAAGCCTGTGTTCTCATGTGGGCAACTAGGCGAATCTGCGGCAGAACGTGGGGACTCAAACCCAAAATTATGCGATGGCTGTACACAGCCGTTGTAAAACCAAGACTCATGCATGCAGCCTTGGTCTGGTGGAGGAGAACAACACTGAAAACAGTGAGAGCCACACTCAACCACATACAGGGACTTGCATGCAGAGGAATCACAGGAGCTATGCGAACCACTTCAATACTAGCCATGGGAGTGCTGCTAGATCTACCACCACTAAACTTAGAAATAGAGGGGGCGGCGATGGCGGCAGCCTACAGGTTACAATGCAAAGGTCAATGGAGAGGTGAGTTGCCCAAAAACAGTCATACGGAGATCGGAACAAGACTGAGGGCAATTAGTCCGACAGCTGGAATAAGGCAGGACGGCAAACAAGCCGAATATTTCTTCAGACAGCAGTTTGATGTGATGTACCCCACCCGGGAGGAGTGGGACATGGTCCCAGGTCCAACCTCCAGACAGGAACTAATCTGGTTCACAGATGGGTCCAAAATGGAGGAAGGAACGGGGGCTGGGGTATGTTTACAGGGTTCCAAGAGGGAACTAAGTATACCTCTAGGAATACACTGCACTGTGTTTCAGGCTGAGATGAAAGCCATCTTGGCCTGCGCACAGGAGAATATACGTATCGGGTACAGGAATAAGAACATAACTATTTGCTCTGATAGCCAGGCAGCCCTTATGGCACTGGAAAGTAACCGATGCGACTCCAGACTGGTGATGGAATGTAGAACCGTTCTTACAGAACTCGCTACCATCAATAAAATAACCCTGATATGGGTACCAGGACATAAGGGTATTGAGGGCAACGAGCGGGCTGACGAACTAGCAAGGAAAGGGGCGAAAGCACCACTTGCGGGATCTGAGCCGGCCGTAGGAGTAGCAGCTTGCCACACCAAATTACATATCGAGAGGTGGGTCAAATCCCAGCACTGGAAGGAATGGGAGAGGGCACCCGGAATGAGACAATCCAAAGTACTCATAAACGGACCCGACCCCAGACGGACCAGGAAACTACTCGATATGGACAGAAACTCGCTGAGGGAACTGGTAGGCCTACTAACGGGACACTGCCATCTCAGGAAACACATGCAGCTATTGGGAGTGGAAAGAACCAGTAGATGTAGAAAATGTGAAGAGGATGAAGAGACTCCAATTCACTTATGGTGCCAATGTCCTGCCCTGGTGGGAATTAGGCTCAGATACCTGGGGAGACATGTTATAGAACCAGAAGACCTAGCCACATATCCGATAACAACTCTGGTGAACTTTATTAAAGGGACTGGGTTATTGTTAAAGGATTGAGGTAAAATGGGAGAAAGTACAATGGGCCCATGGCCTAAGTACTCACGGGAACCAATGGTAAACCGTCTCCGCTTTAAAAAAAATATATATATTTTTTTTGTGATTTTCTTACTTACCCACTTACTTACGGTAACTGCGTTTTATTTTCTTTATACGTGTGTGGGAGATTTATTATAATTATTATATTTTTCCTTTGGAGGAGTGCAGACAAATGTTTACCGTTTGTTTCAATTTCGACTGTTGACATTTAATGTGTAAGAAAGAGGGGCAGTACTGTTAAAAACAAAAGCAAAACAATCAACGCATTGACATTTGACGTATTTGAATTTTTGGAATTCATTCACTATTCAATATTATACTTTTCACAATATTACTGCAGCTCTTTCAAAAGATGAGAATTCGGTCCATACAAAATGTATGAGGATATTTTTTTAATTTATAATGTGTTTTTTCGTTAATTTTTCCGATGTTTTAATAGCTATTGTGCTATTCGGGCGGAGATAAATCCAACAAATCAAAGTTCAGCCGTTATTGAGTTGTAAATGGTTTAACTAATCCGAGTTTGTTTTATTTATTATGATAATGTATTTTTATAAAAATAATACCGCTTTTTGGTGTAATTCGCCGAACCTCACAAATTACCTACACAATTTTCAAAACTTTTCATGTGACAGCGAGGATCAAATTTTCGAGGAAAAACAAAAACCTACCAAAATTGAGATTCAAACGATTTTTTCCTGTCATCTGAACCCAAACATAAATAATTAAAAAAAAAAAAACACTCTTCATATCTAAAAAGTAGCAATAGGGACAAAGTAAAAATAATTCTAACGTTAAAATTTTAATACGAAATTATGGACAAACAGATAAGTATGGCTGGTATCCAGAAGTCGTTCACCCTCTGTTGGTTTTTACTGCCTGTTGTTGTAAATAGTATAATCAGTTAATGTCCCTCATTCCCATTTCAACACAAAATGTCACTTATTTCTCGGTCCAAAAATGGCCTCTCGAAAATATGTCTCTCCGTGTTTCCGCGTATTTATTTTCTCTCGGAAACTAACCGGGTAAAACGTATTTATGATTCCTTCAAAGTAAGTTGTACCTACTGGAGATAAGCCGAAATAAGAAATAAGAGATAAAAGTAACGCGAAGAGGGAATATTTCTTTAGCGGGCTCGAAGGCTGAAGGCAGAAGGCTGTGGCCGCTGAAGGGGCGGGGGTGGGGACGGTGGATAGCCGCGTGCCCTCACATACAAGTTGGCGATTATAGAAGTTTTAGTTTGATATTAAGTGACATACTTGGAAAAGTTCACTAACAAATAAGGGATGAAAGCCGTGGTCGGGTGGCATTATTAATGTGCGCCCATTATTAACGGTAATGGGGATCGGATAAATTTCATAATATGTGATTAATTCTCCTCCATTGTTTAATTCATTTCGGCTCAAAGTCGCCTTTAATCATTGGAAATAATGATCCACATCAATTTTTATGATTCATTATAAAAATTCCCTCCCGTGTATATTACAGATTGCTTTAAGCAGACCCAGCCATTTCGTACATAATTTGGGAAACCTTTTTTAACATGGTAGGCGATTGCGAGCCGCTTAAATGAAGGCACGATAAAATGGATAAAAAACCTATGAAATTTCCGTTACGCCTTCAGTGCGTGTTAAAAATGATTTTAAGGCATCGAATTTTTATATTTTTTATACTTTTTTAGTCCTGTCAAATAAGATAAGAATAATTTTGGAGCGTATTACACGAGCCTACGCATTTTGCAATATCACGTACACATTTATTTATAATTCGATACGGTTTACATGTTTGCCTTATCCATAGATAATTAGTTACAAGAGTATTCACAAAAACCCTAATCGCAGCGATTTCCGCAGAAAACGCTACGCGTTACGTGCTCATACAGGGCTCTCGACGGTTTTCGATCATCCGATTAGTTTAAAATGTCCTCAAAGGGTTCTAACTAGATGCTAGATGTATGTATATATTAGGAATCTCTTGTAGGGTCAGGTGACCGGCCTTTAAAGCTCGGGTGGCATCCCTCCCGAGAACAACCGCCGCGCCGCTCGGCATCAAGTAGCCGGGATAAATCGCCTCGAGAATCCTCCTCGAAAGTAACCTCTGAGACAGTCTCTAGCTCAACACGGATTTAGTCTAAGAGCCTGCAATTCCGCCTTAATGGGCGACCGATGGGGGCGGGAGGCGGCGTTGGGCGGCGATGGGCCCGATAGGGCGGGACACGAGACACGAGCTTTTAGTCGTGTGTTGCGGATAGCCAGCGGAAGCTGCCCTAGCAATATGGACCAAATGTCTGCCTCAACTTAACCGCAGTCTAATGTCGCGTGTGATACAGGAAACTGGATACCAGTAAAACAGATCGTTTGTTAGATTTAATGGACTATTTGATTTCTTCCTTAAAATTTGGGTTAGAATAATAGCGCTATTTTACAAGAACACTTCGCTTTTTGGGAGTTCTGGGAAACTAAATGACAGCATAAAGCACGCACAATCTCTATACAAATGAAATATATGTAAGAAGAAATAGAAACTTAAATAATCTTTTTGTCTTTTTGCATTTAATGTTAACGTCTTCTGTTTCCTAATGTGGAGGCGGAGAGTTAGTGGAGGTGATAGATGCTGAGGTTGTTCAGTTAGCCGGTGGCATCGGGGGTAGTGATCGGGGGCACTTGATTTAGCATAGATGTGCCTCCGGAAGACTCATGAAGGGGACATTCTTCTACAATATGTTCCTTTGTGATTATTTATCAACATTCACGTAATTCAGGATTCTTAAGACCCTATTTGCGCATCATATACGCACAGCGACTGTGACTAAACCAGCCCGTATCGTCCGAGGGAGAGATGACTAAAGTTGGTTGACATCTGAAATCGCTGCGTTTTCAGTTACCGGAGACCGACGTGGAACCGGTCTTTTAACGAATTACTTCTGAAATCTGTTACTACATAAGAAAAATACTACGAAGGATGGGTTTGTGTTTAGAAGGGTGGGAGTGGCTAGAGGAATTGTGAGAAATGGAACCGGTTTTTCCAAAAAAAAATCCAAAATATTTTGTCGCATTTTTTCTAATATTCTCCATTTAATATCAATGGCTCCAGTGACAGCAAAAATCCGGTTTCAAATAATCGAGGCGTAATATTATCCATGTCTAGAGAGTTTGTTTATCAAAGTGATGTTATAATTTTTATGTCATATAAGTCTCCTATTGTCGCGTAGAAGCAACATAACAATAAAAGTTCAGGAGCAAATGGATAACAGATTTTACACTTCAAAAGTATCATTCAACTTTATAGCTAGCTACCATCGTAAATAATAAGACATAAGGGTAAAATAAAATAAAATCCCACAATGGAGATAAAATAAGTCAGAAATAGCGAGAAAGTGCGGCTTTAAAGTCGACCATAACATTACCATAAAGTACCTTATAAATCGACTCGGAAACGATAGAATCTGACAATTTAGATTGATTTTCAAATTAAGGGGCGTTAATGGCTCGGGTAACAGCCTTAATCTAAAACTGAAGTAGTTCGTTAAACCGTGACCCGGAAAACCGGATAAACGGAGATAAGATGTATTTCTTACATTTACTTTAACTATTGTTCCTCATTAACCTTCCCGTTCCCCGACACATTAGCAAAAACATGAAACGCGAGGCAGTTTCTAACCGTAATATGTTATAATAAGAGATGATGCGTCTATTAAGACACTCGCTGTGGTACCCCGCGTCGCCCGGGTTTAAAACGAACATACGCATTCTTTAGCATTGGTAAAACGGTGGTTTTTGTTGAATTGTTTTTCGTCTGCCGGCTTTAGTCAGTTTTTTAGCCAATTTTTGTTGATTAGCTAGGAATATCGCGAATTACATTATATCTTGAAAGAAGCATTTTCCGTCACAATGAGACTTAAATCTTGCTTGGTAGTCAGAAATTTAAAAAAAATATGTTTCAGCGGATTTCCATCAGCATTTTTTTTCTAAATCGTTTCTTAACGTAATAATCGGCCTACACAAGCTACTAAAAACATTCTATTAAGGTAAAAATTCATTTGGAGCGTGATTTTAATCATTTTCAAGGAAAAAGTATCCAAATTTTCATTAAAAAATCAATCCATAAAAACAAAGTGTTTTTACTGTAATACGTACAAATTTAAAAAACTCATTTGTCTGGAATTTTAACCTTTCTATCCAATGATCTGAATCAACCACGCTACCAATCGAGCTAAATCGCGATTTGGTGAAACCGACATTTATTTCATATATTACGTGCTTTAATTTCTTCGATTCGTGTGTGCGCGTTATCACCAAAAATTAATAAAATGCATTGTCATCGATAACGAGTTTATCTGGCAAGTTTCAGCTCGATCTATTATCCGAAGTGGGATAATTTTGACTTCCAAAATTCCACGGCATTCATTCAATCATGAAATTAAAAGTTAAACTCAAATAGATGCATTAAAAAAATCAACACCATCAGAAAAAATATAAATTTAATTCCTGTGAAAATTATATAATGGTTTGATTAGTATACATACGTTTATAGTTGCGGTTTTAAAAGGAATCTTCCAATGGTCATAACTCATAGTAGAAATGACACTTTCAATTGAAAAAAGTTGAGTCGGCGCTTGTTTTAGTGGAGCAAACAAAAATACAAGATAGAATTATAGTACAGATAAGCTAGATATACGAGAAGAACAATAGTTAATGGATTCTAACTACCAACATAACACACTTATATCTACACTACTTCTGTTGAAGCATCTTTCTCTTTCCTTCCCTTCCCTCGTTAGTCTCCTACCACATTCCTACATGACTACGCGTTAAGGATAATGAGCACTCTCGCCAGGACGTGAAAAGGACTTTTTCATGTTTATTCATTAATGCCAGAATACGCCAATTATATGGTATTTACATCCACCACTTTATTGGAGGGTGTTTCTGTCGTACGACCCGTTTATTAATAATAATATTATCCTGATGAGAGACATTACGTTTTTTACAACGAAACAAATGCCTTCAAAAAGCATTTATTTATTTAATATAAATGGTATAAATATACCTTCAACACTGATTAAATTACGAAGTTACACCAGAGATATAATTACAATCTATAGAATAACTAAAATTAATATTGATTTTAAAAAATTGATAGAATAGCCCTCTTGTACAGACTTGTACCTACCTTCCGTGCAGTTAAATAGATCTGATACATCTGAATGTTTATTAGCAACTTCATGTAACCTTGGTACAAGCGAGTATTTCGTATATTCAGTCCTGTTAGTGTTGTATTTAAACAGGATTGTAGAACGAGTGGTTCTCGTGGTAATATGAAATTCAATGAGCTTAGTTAAATCAGGACTGTCTTTTCTACCATTTACAATTTTGAACATAAATATTAAGTCTGATATAATTTTTCGATGTGAGAGTCTTAATAAATTTAATTCTTTAATCAAATAATTGTATTTTATGTTTTCAATGGGAATGCCGAGTTAAAAATTAATATGCCTTAGAAATTTATGTTAAATTTTTCGATTGAATCTGAATGTATTTTAAAATGGGGGGACCAGATCGAGTAGTTATATTCGACTTGACTACGTACTGAGGATGTATACAAAAATTTTAGTGTTGAATTATATTCCTAAAACCTCTATAATTTCGAAGAATGAAGGCAAAATAACTTATTCTAATATTTTAACTTGTACACAAGCACTCTACACAAAACTCAAAGATCTCAGGTTCAAGCGCGGTAAAATGTAATGAATATATTTTCAGGAAAAAAAATTGTTAGATTAGTTGTATTTAGTGTTAGATTAATATATTCGCAATATGTATCTCTTTCGTTCCATAATAGAAGACACCCCGAGGGACCCTATCGAAAGACCACCTAAAAAAATATTGCTTAAATTGGCTTTAGCTATTTGATACCAGTTCTGAATAACCAGTTACCAGTTACCCAGAAGCAGATCGTGCATACAGCAAGAGGAGCTCTTGTGAAGTGATACATAAAGTAGTAAACTGGGTTGCCATAGACTCACTAGCTTAGGAGAGTTTTTATTCTTGTACTGTATTAAATTCGAACAAAGATAGGTTAACGTTTTCTTTAAACATATAAAAATGAGGAAACTATAAAAAATGATATAAAATGAGTCTACAAAAAATAATACGCTATTCCCCACACTTAATATAATAATATAAGAAAAATGCTTTGACAGAATACGATTGATCACCATCTTTGACTCGACATCTGTACTTTCCACGAATGAATGAACTTTGTTTTTTTTTCCAGAAGACACTTATATTTATCCATTTTCGTGACAGCACTTTGAGGTCGAAAGGTCTATCAAACTTGGCACTTAACATCACAACACCCAGACACTGATGGGACCCATAAATGTAATGAAAAAAGCAAAATTAGTATATGAAAGTTGCTGGGGAAAACCGTAGATTGTCTCATTAATATTTTGATGTAAAGGGCCAACGAAGAGTTTTTGTAAAAAACTGCAAAAACACATTAGTGTTCCATGTCTTTTTTCCGTTTTCATTCGCGTAATGAATTTTTCTCTCGTATACAATTTCACTATAGACGGATAAATATGTTACTTCAGAAATTTTTAACACTAATGTGACCACTAGACCTCGTGTCCAAAAACAATAATTTTTCCAATTTTTTCTTCATCATCATCATCATCATTACATAGTATAAAATGAAGTCGCTCAAAATGTATGTGCGCGTTAATCTTTTAAACTACGCAACGGATTTTCGTACGGTTTTCACCAATAGATAGAGTGATTAAAGAAGAATGTTTATATGTATAATACATGTAAATTATATTAGAGAAAAGCCGAGAAATTCAAAGAAAACATATTTTTGTGTGATTTAAAACGGCTGGCGGGCCGTACTATAGTCACTTTTGAAATTCGTTCTACGGAAGAAATTGTAAAATAGATGTCCTAGAGTAAGTAGGTATTTATTTTCCCTTTTCAAATATCCAGTGTTGCATTGCAAGCATTGTATAATTAGTGGCGAGTTAATTAGTTTATATGTATAATACATGCTTATTATAGTAGAGAAAAGCCGAGAATTTCAAATATTCAATTCAGGCAGCGGGCAGCGGGCAGCTGGTAAGCGGGTGGTGTGGATTTTATAAAGGTTGGGTAATGGCGTTGAGTCAGCCACAGCAACGTGTGGCCAGGTCTGCTAGTAATCAATAAACCAAAATCAAAAACTCCTCTCGAATCACAAGATATTTAAGGAGGGTCCTTCTTAATTACAAATCAATTTTTATTGTGTTTTGTGTATTTTTTGTTTTTTTTTACTATTTGTATGAATAAATGTCATTATCTCAATGACAGTTATCCTTTTTTTAATACTTTCTTTCTGGCAGGTAGGTATCATAATATTTTTAAAAATATGAATGATGAAGTTCAAATGAACACGATAATTTCACAATTGAAGAAAGATTCTGTTTAAATACCACCATGTTGAAACGGAAATGGAAAGTGCAAACAAATTTACAGGACGACAAAAAGCGACATGGTCGAGTTAAAACAGGACTTATCCTAGGATGCCGCAATTCAATGGGTACCGCCGCCCCGGAAACCAATTTTTGGATAACCAACATCCCTGCCATAGGTCACCCCAAGTGGTTTTCTACGTTTGGTGACTTAGCAAGGGTGCCTGGGTTGCCCTCTCTAACTGGTCTCTCTCGACCCATCGTCTTGCAACCCAGCGGGAGGGATGAATTCATACGTGTGTCACTCCTGGACACACCGACCTAGATTCCTACTCACATTCCACTCAATCCCGGCGTGCGCAAGTAAATTTAATTTGATTGCTTCGTGTTATTTTACAATTTAATCATTTAAAAAAATATATAAGGTATATTTGCGGTACGTTCCAGAATGCAAGTGTAAGACCACCATTCAGCGTTGAAATGTAGCTTGAAATGGCTTTAGCAGTTTTTATTGAATAGATCTAAATAGCCGTGTACTATCCCACCTTCCTCTACCTCATCTCCTTCCCCTCCCCATAACCTTCAGCCTCACAACACAGATGGTATAGACCATAGTGCCATAGTCTAACTGGCTCCAGGTGGTTGAGAGCAGTTGGGATTCTTATGCAGTATTAACATAAAAATGTACTTTTTCCTTCCTAGAACTTCCTCTCTTTCTTTTCCTTTAAAAGATTCTCCACACAGCATCTCCAAAGTAATTTCCTCGGGGCCTTCTCTGTGGGGTAAATGTAAAAAAAAACATTTATTAGTACAATGTTTTCTTGAAAGGTCACTGACTTTTACTTGAATTCAATGTTTCACTGAAAACGTCAGATTCGTAACTTTGTGCTGTAACAACTTTTTTTTATGATCTCCGTGTGTTATTTTAAAACAGGTCCTTATAATAAACCCTTAACCCTAAAGTCGTTAAAAAAATACCATTCGAGATCTTTTCCATGACACTGGCAGGGTTTTCTTGATAGTTGTTTCAAAACACTCAAGTACACAAAATATATCGTAGATTGTTAAAATACGGCCGCCGCACAAATTTAGTTGCTACACGCCTTGTGACCGCCCGCTCGTCGGGAGACTTCCCAGGGTCATCAAATGTGTATTAAAATTGAGATTTCTTTGTCCCTTGTGTCAACTAAATCAAGGTTAACAGTCAATTTTATGTTTAAAATTCCTCCTAGCTACTGAAACTAATTGCCTTTGGGGCCTGTCAGTTTTTTCTCGTTTTTCTCGTCTTTTGTTTCACCAAAAAAATCATTGTGCTTTAAAAATGTATTTTAATTTAAATTAAACACGCTTTCGGAACAAAGCTTCGATGGAACAACGATAGAATGAAATTTAAATTACTTCTTTGTTGTTGATTTTTTTGTATAAAATAATAATGCTACAAAATTCTATAAATATTTTTTCATACATTTATTAAAGGAGAAAACTAGAAGTGTCTTCGATACAAATTTTTATTTGTATTTGTTCCATATAGACCATTAGCCCATCGCTCGGTCTCACTTACACTCACATACAATTATTGTAGATCTCCTTCCTATGTGAATTTCGTAAACATAGTTTTGTATACAAAAATATTTGGATCACAAACACTCCCACAAACATCTCTTCAAAATAAAACGTCAAACGAAAATAAAATATTTAAAAAAAAAACAATTTTTGAAGTGGATTATTGTGATTGGTAGCCAATATTTATAAACCATGTAATAAATATGAAAAAAAACTACTTTCTATGGTGTATAGTACATACAATAATACACAATGTGTTGTTTCATTTTATTCCCCACTAGAGTTCAAAGGAACTACCCTAACACAATTTGGTATAATTTAATTCTTCAAATTTTCAAGGTCAAATTAAATAAAGTCTAATTCTGTTTGTATAATTTCTTAACATCATATTATTCACCAACAGGTTTCATTTGCCCAGGGCTTCCTCGAGGCCGATGTTTTATACAAAGAAATTTAACCAGGTCATTAACCTCCCCCTCTTCATGCATTATGAATCCTTCTTGAGTTCGCTCGCACACTTCTGATGATATTGTAAGACTTTGTTCATTTAAGCCTGTACGTACCATAGGGCGCCATGTTCCCACACGAAGGTAAAAAAAATGAAAAAGGTGAAATGTCCCTGGCCTACTAAGAAAGAAGGATGAAAAATCTAATTAAGTGAGTTGGAAGAGGAAAGGAAAACAACAAAAAACAAACGATGTCGGGTCTCGATTTAAGTACGTAAAAAAAATAAAGCCGTGACTCGCTTTAAATCGAATGTAGCATTTACGAGGTTTTCCTCGGGTCTTGGTCACATATCACTGGGCTTAGTAATTCTTCATATTATAATATGTGCTTCATTCACTACTCCGGGGCGTACAAGCAAAAGTCGCAATATAATATTGTGTTTCGTACTTAGTCTATGTTCTTTTGGAATCTATGGCACAACGCCTTACAGCTTAAAGGGGTACAAAGGTCAAATATGACAAGGCTTGCCGTACGTTCGGCTTTAGTCCGGCTTATCTGGACAATTGTATGTGGCTTTTGTCGCGAACAAGAAAGTAGAAAATTACCTAGAAATGCTACATATCAGAGTGGTAGATACTCTCAGATTCACCCTTTTTTTACATTATCTCGACTCAGAAAGCTCTGAGGAAAATAATTTCCCTCAGGGCTTACGTCATCTTTGGGAATGCTGTGAGGAGGTTGTTTTGTAAATATATATATTACATTATTTTGGTGTTATAGTAAAACATTTGTTATAAGTTGTAATTTTACCCCGGTCTTACATTTATCACCGTAGGATTTTTGATTCAATGCTACGGTGGTATATTTCTCATGAAAAAAATAATTACTTTTTACCAGAAGGTCTTTTTTTTAAATTAACTCCACACAGGAGGCCCTGAGGAAAATAATTTCCCTCAGGGCCTATGTCATCATGCTGTGTGGAGGGTATTTTTGAGGAGAGGAAGGAATGAACATTGATCTTGAAGAGACCCATGTTGTAGGAAGGAGGAAACACAGAGGCCGGCAAATCATTCCACAGCCGAGCTGTTGAACACAAGAACGAGTCGAAGAAACGACCCGTTCTCCTGTGACAAATGTCAACGGTGTACAAATGTTGTGCACGCGTTTGGCCTGTTTCCCGACTATGCACCGGTGCCGAAGGGATCAATGATGCTAGTTCCTCGGAGCATCTTCCATTGTAATACCGGTAGAACATGGATAGCATTCCCACCCGACTCCTGTGCTCTAAAGATTGCAATCCGTCTGTTAAGATGGGAGAATCTATCAAACGGACCGCCCGTTTCTGCACAGAGTCGAGGGTATTTTTCAGGTATTTTGGAGCTCCAGACCAGAGGTGGCTGCCAAATTCAACCGTGGGGCGAACTTGCGATTGGTACAGGGTTAGCAGTTGTGTACTATTAAAGTATCTGCGGGCCCTGTACAGTACGCCCAGTTTTTGGGAGGCTAACTTTACTCTGGCTTCGATGGAGCCCCCATACCTGAGCTGGTCACTTAGGGTTACACCAAGCATATCAATGGATGATGATGAGGTCTGGCACGGATGATCGATAAAACCGTATATCAATACGATAATGACAAAATCCGTTATGTATGGTAAGTTATCAATATTTGCGAGGACCGTCAATAATTGATTAGAAATATTCCAACCGACAATTGACAAATTTTATCGCGGCCTCCTGAAAACCAAGTGTCAGATAAGCTGTCAATATACAACACATTTTGAAGAATGTGGTTAGTTATACAAAATAACTGACTAAGTAATGAATGGAGGTGAGGTAACGAAGCTCTTAGATTTGAAAGAAATCGTATTCTCATATCCATAAACCCACGGCTGGCGTGGTCTAGCGGTAAGGCTCTTGAATCGCAAACCGAAGGTCGCGGGATCGAATCGTGGCGTGGGCAATTATTTTTTATTTGAATAATTGTGTTATTTCACCATTAATTCATTTCAAATAACGTATAGCATATTTGCTGCAGGTTTCAGAGTGGAAGGTACTCTCATTATCGCCCTGGTGTAAGATCACCATTCAGAATTGAAACGTTGTTTGAAATGGCGTTAGCCGTGTTTGGTAACCGGATCTGAATAGCCAGGTACTTCCCTACCTCCCTCTTCCCCATCTCCTTTCCCTCCCCATTACCTTCAGCCTCACACCACACCCCAATTGGGGATGCCATAGTCTCGCTGGCTCCAGATGGGAGCGGCTGAGACTCTACTATAAAATTTAAAAAAAATTCATCTAAAAGTGCGATCAATTTATTCCATTCGATCTTGAAACGTGGTTGAAATATGACTAAAGACCTAATTAACTAATTAACTCTCGTATAGTCTAATAAAATAATGCGAACTGCCAATGCATACATATTAAAGTTAGCATTTCAATTCTAAATTGTCAATTTATTAGTATTTTTAATGTTCACGTATCCGTTTGACATTTCGGAATGTAAATCCATGGACAGAACCGCAACAACAACCGCAACGTTGCCATCGTATTTCGATTTCTTATTTATTCCCTGCCAATATCGGTCTGGCTATCAACAGTGCGGCCGTGCTCTGGAAATCGGTTTAAAATAGTAACGCCTATCGATTCGACATTGTAAAATTATCGATTTCACTGTGCCAGACGCCCATATACGAGTATCTCAGAACAGCACTCTACTCGCACCAAAAAATAACAAGTTTTATATTAGAGATAACTCACTCACAAAGACGCGATGTATGCTACCAAGTACATAACTAGGCAAGTATGAATAGGTACAGCGTTTCCTTCGCATGTTATTTACTAAGACTGTTTGCTTTCACGTATAGTGTTCGGTATTTTCATTATATCTCTAAGGCTTCGAATATGTCAATGCCTAAAAGGCATTCTGTAGTCCTTAGCCCACGTTATTGTTCCTAAGATTTGGTAAACGGCGAGTTAATAATAAACTGCTCATGGCAAGTTTGGGTTTAAGTGAAACCGGCAGTCTATGCAAATATTATTAAATCAGCGCAGCGGTTGATACAAAGAGACTGTTTCATATAGTGCCTACATAGCCTATTTCAGTGCAGAATATTATTGCTTTCAACGTAATCATAAAAGATAGGTACCTTGCTTTGTATTATTTGGAGATAATTATTGAACAAAATAATTTCGTGATGTACATAACATTCTAATATACATAATTATTTTATTTTCAGTATATGTTATGAATTTCTGCCGCCAGTCTTACAATAATTACGTAGTTTCCTTCCAAGCACTTGATCGGGGTTAGATTTCGTACATATTTTGAAGTTAAAATGGTGAGATTATTGAAAATGTTACTGAAATGAATTACTTAGAAGTTATATATTAGATTCCAAACTAACATTCAACAAGCACGCAGAATATACACAAAAGAAAATTGGGAAAACAGTAGTAAAACTGCAATCACTATCGACAAATCAATTATTGCCCCACATTTTAACTATTGCTCAACTATCCTTGTCCTATGTAACGAACGAGAACAAAATAAGTTTCAAATTCTCCAAAACAGGGCAATGAGAATAATACTTCGGCGAAATAGATTTTCAAAAGTAAACAAAATTTTAAAGGAATTGAATTGGCTAACCGTGAAACGGATGCTGACCTTGAATACGATGATGTTTATACATAAAATAATAAACAACATTTTACCAAAATACTTCTTAAATAAAATTATATTCAACAAGGACATTCACAGACATAGGACGCAAGGAAATCAGGCTTCAAAAAAAGACAAGGCGAATACGCAGAACAGTTTACTGAACAAATGAATGTTACTGTTCCAATGAAGTTTCCTGTACAAATGAATGAAGTTAAAAAACACGCTATCAGAAACATTAAAGTCCACACCAATTGGAAAGTTCAAAATGTATTGTAGGAGCTACATAAAATTTAGTTTGCAATGTGAAATATTATAATTAATTAGAAATTGGTAAACTTAAATGCATGAATTACCGAAATAAAAACACATAAAAAAATGAAACTCGATGAAACGAAAAATAACTTCACTAAAAAGAGACAAACACATACATCTTTAGGATTTAGCCAGCGAGAGAAAGTGATAGACTAATCGGGCTCCTCTTTGTGCAGTGCTTCGTTATCTCTTCACTCTTGTCTATCTTAGTTTTCTGAGGGTTTCATTTCTATCGCATGTGAACTGCACACTTTGATTTTTTTTAAATGAAAACTTCTTTAGCAACATTGTGATTTGAAACTCGATGAAATGGAAAAATAACGCGACGAATGTGATAGAATAATCGGTCTCCAATTTGTGCGGTGCTTCGTTACCTCCCCACCCTTGACTACTTTAGTTTTCTGAAGGTTTCACTAGTAATTGAAGCAAATGCACACTTGTAATTTTTTAATATGTTTTAACTTATATTTTTTTTAAATACTTGATTCTCACGGGTCTGCGCTAGTATTACTTATTATTTTCAATTCGTAGCCAAAAACTTGTTCGTACATCTCGTTTAAAATTCGTGCTCATTGCATCTTGAAATTTACACAAATTTAAAATGCAGTTTCTGTTTAGGTTACATTTTTGCTGTAAGATTTGAGGTGTGGAGGAAAGTTTTGAGCTGTTAAAAAAAAATTGGCGTTCTTACAATTTCCAATTTTTTAATAGCGTTGTAACTCGGGCAAAACCGGAGAGTTTTACTGATGCTATATATTTTGTTTTCGTTGTTTAGAACTACGTGATATTCGCAAAATGATATGAAAAGACTCATTTACGTACCTATCTACTCTAACTGTGATTATAAATACAGTCGATTCCGCTTTAACGGGACACAATGGGACCTAAATAGTTTGTCCCAGTTAAGCGGCTGTCCAAAGTAAGCGAAGTTTAATGGAGGTAAAAATTATTTATTTATCTTGTTATATGTAAGCATTTTATTATATTTATTCGAGTACTTTGGAATGTGTCTTTAAACTTTATTAATATATTTTTTAATATTCATTATTATTTACTAACCACAGGTACAAATATCCTCTCTGGACGCTTAATACCAGCTCAGTGTCTGGGTTTGCATCATGTCTGGATCCCACCCAGGAGTTGCGAGTTCAATTCCGCGACTAGCTAAGTCCTGCTTCACGACACAAGTAACATTTTCTGGTTATTTTGATAGCAATGGGATATTTTCAAATATTGTCAGGATATGCTTAACCCGGGAATGTTCGTCTTCCGTAAAAAAAATACCTGAAAAATATTAAATTTTACAAAGAGTGAAAAAACACATTTTTATGCAGGGATGTGAAGGGAGACTTCCATTAGTTTTATTTGTTATTTTTTTTTTAATAATTTTATTTCTCTTAAAAAATGGAACATGTTACAGTGTTACTTTTCCTCCATTAAAAGCATTTGCTTGTGGATGGAGGAGCTTGTGGATACATTTTAAATATGTACAATTTATACAGTCAGGTGTTTCACATAATATATACACAGATTCATAGTTAATGTACATACACCGTTAAAACCCAGTTTATGTTTATTAATAATCATTTTTTATGTAAATAAATATTATGCGAAGGTCCACCTTCATTTTTCTGCTTCAATCATTTTCTCTCTATTTTTTTTTCACATTATTAATTACTTGTAACCCAATCCCAAAACAATGGCAATCTCTCGCGTAGCCATACCGCACGCCTGCCCATCACTAAAATTAGTTAAATGAGACACGTTTTGCATCAACTTCAGATCGACATTCGTCCCAATTAAACGAAATAGTGTCCCGGATAACTGACATAAATTAGTGTCAGATTCTTTAATTGGTTTTTGTTCTTTGAGTTTTGTCCCTAATAACCGGCTGTCCCGATAAACGATACGAACCAACTGAATATAAACGCTAAACTTAGTCAGGCTGACGAAAAACGAATCCACCCGAGCTGCGTACTAAGCAAATTCTATTTAGGTTCTCGGATCGATAAGAAAATGATTCAAATGCCGTGTACGTATTATCGCTTACATTGAATACTTCATGGAACGGGAAAACTACTCGGGTCTTGTTTAACAAAGCAACACAAGAGTCAATTTAAACTAGATGCTGAAATACAGCCTTCCTTGTGCTTTTGCGAATAGTTTTGTTTACTTGCAAGCTATTGCTCTGATTTCTCAAATACGTAATTGATTTTATAGTGGGTTGGATATTATGCTTTCGTCAGACTTCAGTAATTAATATTCCTTGATTAACAAGATTTATTTTTACCAAGCGCAAAGTTATAACTTAACGTATTACGCTTTGGTGGATGAAAATATTAAATCAAACATTCTGGTTTTGGTTGTCCGTGCGTGAAGAGATGTGAAATATTCTTACGAATTCCTGTTTCTGTGTGAAATTATTCACGTTCAATAAACTTTTTTTTTAAATGGTACTGATTGTTGGAATAATATTCAGACAAATAATAAAGTAGGTGCACCAAATTAATTAATTATATACATTTGAAATGCGTATTTTTTATAATAATTTCAATAAAATAACTTTGTTTGAATACTACTTTATTATGTATCTTTAATGTATTAACAAACCAGTTTCGGTTTAAGCTGAACCTTCCTGAACACACTGGGGGTGAATAAAAACATTTTTATTTAATTTTATTTATTTTTCATTTGTACATATTTTTGGCAAGTATACTAACAATGATTCGAAATGTAAATTTAGACGTCCCCAGAGAAATTGTCAGTAAACATCATTATATTAAATATTTTAAATGAAAACAAAACTATGAAAATATTTGAGATATGATTAGAGATTTTCACAACAAAAAAATATGTACGTGTTTTATTTTTGGGGTACTACGCCGTGCGCTACCTCCTGTGGCCAACGTTTCGAACAGCATTCACACTATCCATCATCAAGGCAGGTGTGTGATTGACATTGTAATGCTGTGTGAAACGTTGGCTCAACAAGGAGCTGGCGCAACACGGCATATTTTGCCAAAAATAAATCACCATAATTACAGTATTTGAGTTTGAAAGGCAATGATCACGAACCAAATTTTTAATAAATCAGATTCATAAATCCTTCATTTATAATATCCCGTAATTTTTCACGGATCTGGTCTAGTCATGGGATAAAAACAAGAGGATTTTCATGCATGCTTGAGCACAAGTAAAAATTAAGCACTGTTCAAAGTAAAACATTTTAAAATCCACATCGGACAGTAACAGAAAAACTATGTTTTTTAATTGTGTATGGTAGCTAAACATGTGGTATTATAGTAGCTATTTTGCCTTATTGTTTTATAGCAGTTCCACAAAAAACATAATATTATCATCGTACCAATAATATGAAAAAAATATCTCCATTCAGTCTAAGGGCCTTCGCTCGTGGAGAGATCGAAAACTGGTTGGCAACTCAATTGACGGCGTAATTAAGCTTTACGATTTCAGTAATTATATCAGCTTGTTTAACTACAATATAATTTCTTTATAATTTATCAATTATCAACCTGAATATATAATAATAATTTTACAAACCCCCTACAAAATCTATATTTTCCTGTTCTGACATATCGCAAACTATTCGAAAACTTGACAGATCGTGAGGCGTTACCATGGCAACTTGTCAACCTGGCAACGGAAACGCTACTAGCACTGCGAGTTGCGCCTTTGACAGCTGGTCTTTAACAAGTTACCTGTGTGCAGACCGCCAATGAATTTCGGAAGATGCTTTCCTGTGGATAGCGTTTGAATTGTCAACTGGTTTTTTTTTTTTCATTTTCTCCACGAGTGAAGGCCCTTATATTTTCGATATTAAAAATCAAGACCAATTGCTATTTCACAAGTATAGTTAAGCTAAAAATAAAAATATATCTGCGTTCACTCAAAGTGAAAAAAAAAAGTGCTACGCAGTTAGCAAGAAAGGTCAGTGTTATGTTCTGAAATAAATTACGCAGAATAAAGTTAAGTTTATTGTAGCGAATTATTATTCATTAAAGCTCTGACCTTTAAAGATTCAAAGACGAGAGGTCTGCCCTTTGCTCTGTGAACCTTCTACTCATTTCTGGAGTTCATCATTCGAGAGTCGAGTATGTAAGTAAAATCTCTCTAAAATTGGAAATTTTCTCTTGTAATTATTATCGTTTGATAAATTAATTTCTTTGCTTCCATCAAACCTTGGTACGTTAATTTTCTACCAGATTTTTTTTATAATTGATCAGGGTTTTTCTTACAGTAGCTCCACACAGGAGGCCCTGAAGAAAACAGTTCCCCGGATACTGTGTGGAGAGTATTTTTAGGAAAAGAAGGGGATGAAGTTCTGGAACGGAAAATGGTTATAGGAGTGGCTAACAATCTGTGGAACAGTGTCCAAGAGTGACGGACGTATGAATCCATCTCTCCCACTGCGGTGCAAGGCGATGTTCCGTGAGAGTACGGCTGAAGAAGTCAAAGGGACTCCCTTAACCATTCTCTACCGATCCGGTTTGCCATGCAGATGGTGGGCAGGCGCATCCGCCACCAAGACCCGAACAAACCTCACCCCATGAACCCGGGCACCCCTGCCAAGTCACTAAACCATATGTAACTATAACCATATACCAAAAATTATATTTAAGTCATCAAAGGGATCACATTTCAAATCATAAGTAGAACAGCTGACCGTTTAGAAAAAAATAGTACTTAGAAAGCTGTGTTTATAAGAACGCTTTGTATACCACACAAAAATATGAAATTTATCATAACTTTTTTATTTGGGCACTAATGAAAAAAAGTGTAAATTTATTGCTTAGTTTTTCATGAATAATTTCGAATCCCCAAAGTTTCCCAATATAAGTGTGTGCTACGGTGTGTTTACATGGATTATTCAACGATAAACATTATTGAAGAAATTTTTTTATTTCAAATTACAGAAAAAGTTTTATGTTTTGTTCGAAAAACTTCCTATAATTTGTTTCTATGGTTCTAATTAATGATCTTTAGGGGAGGAAGCATGACAAACTCATCGTTCAGGGAGTGGGAACACGACCAGAAATAGTCACCCCAAACCAAGATGTAGGCTGCCACGCTCAGGCTGAATGATCTGGGGAACAGTGTCACGAACGATACCTTTGAGAACGGGGTCACATCTCAGACCTAACCCCAGCACTTCTGGATAGACCTTCTATTTCCGTAGATAGTGAGATGAAAAAATGACCATTCAAAAAGTCTGGCCTTTGGAGAGCTGAAGCCATCTTCGTGGACTCTTCCTTCAAGGGGCATGCAGGGAGGAACCAAGAGGACGAACCATGGTGAGTAGTGGGGTTCCTTGTGGGGTCTTCAAGGAACCAAGGTAGAGTGGACTCTTCCATCGTTGGACCTTCGGGGAACCAAGGAGGAGTAAAGAGAAGACATTGCCCTTTTCCCTCGTGGGGCCTTCAGGGAAGCAAAGTAGAGTGGAGAGGAGAGATAAGGCGATCTCCGTGAACTCTTCCCCTGTGGGGCCTTCAAGGAACTAAGGGGGAGTGGACTCTTCCTTCGTGGAGCCTGGAGTAGAGAGATGAGATGAAACAAAGACACATTGTGGAACCAAAAGGCATAGCCCCATATTATTATTATTATTTTTATTTATTTGATGCAATATTATTTACATTTTTTACATAATTCAATGATGTTGGCCTCACTGGGTGTTTTACCCGTGCTGAGGCCTCCATTTCATATACAAAATTATACACAATACATATAAATATATATATATACATAATATTGGTGAAAAAAGGAAAAAAAGTAAATAAAAAACATACGATTAAGATAAATATAACTTAAAAATTAGAGATTTAGAATTAACGTAAAATTAAGAGCGTTTAACCAGCCAGCGGACGAAAATCCACATTTCGTCGAAAGTTGTTCTTACGATCGTGCATGGCGGTTACAATGAGAAAGATTAATTATTCCCGTACCAGCTTTTTTAAATTATAACTCAATATCGAATTTATTTCAATTCAAATTAGCTTTAATTTATACCTTCATCCAAAAATGCTGAAAGGCGTGATGATAAAACTATTAAAATAATGTAGTTTTGTAGTTATTTTTTGATTATAAGTATTTATCATTTTTCAATAATGTCTAAATTTAACAATAATGTTAAAAAAATCTGAAATATATTAGTTTGTAAGTGCGCAAATAAATACACAAACGGACCAATTTTCGCCAAGAAACACATGTACGTACATATTTTTTAATGATTTTATTGAAACTAAAATTAAAATTCTAAAACATACGTTTGCTAGACAATGCATTGATTTATTTTACTGCATGATTTTATTATTTGAAATGGGTGTTGTATAATACAAAAACTTTTTTGAAAATTGAACAAATCTGCCAACGACCTATAAAATAACCTTATTATACTAAAAAATTAAAAAAATTCTCAAAATTTATTACATACAAATGCTAGATAAAAGAACAATCTTTCGAAATCCATTTATAATTTTTTGTAACTTTTTTGAAAATGACGTATTTCCGGTTTTCTCTGGTAATGCCCTCTTAAGAATAAATAATATTATATAAGATTAAAAAATGATATTTTTAATACGTGTTGTGTGTTTGTTGGTGATTGTGTTTTATATTGGTTTTGTGTGTTACTTATATGTTTTGTTATTTTATGCTATGGTATTTTGGTAGTATTGTCTATTTTGGTCTTTAATCCATATCCACTGACAACCCTGGTGAACTTTATGAAAGGAACCGGATTAAAGTAAATAGTTTAAATAGGTGACCGCACAATGATCACAAAAAACCGTCTATGCTTCATAATAATTAGAATACATTCACAATCAAACAATTACTTAGTAAAACGCGAAAACAGTGTGATAAATTTTTCTTTCAACAAAAAAGAGAAATTATCGACCAAATTCAACAGAACCATCCATTCTGTCATGGGATGCAGTTCCAGAACATTAATTCTAACGTGTGGTATCCTGAACAGTGAACAAGTCGCGGTGTCTACAATGCCTTTAGTTTAGGCACGAATTATCTACCGCGTTCCAAGAGTAATGGGCAATCGATTAGATTGCCAATTTTATGTTCTAAGACTACAAGTGTTGCATTTCACCTACTTCTAGGCACAGTGAGCCTCCCTCGTGTATGAAACATTATGAGAAACAAATTTCAATACTTCAAAATAGAGTTATGTGAAATATACTGAAGAAAAATACATATAAAAAAATTAAGGAAATGTTAAAGGAGTCAATATCTAGTTGGTTAAATAAATTATTTACTGCAATACTTTATTTTAAATCTATAAAAAAAATAATGGCCATATATCAATTGAATTTCTAAGAAAAATTAAAAACCTGCAGCACAAACACACACAAAGGAGGAAAAGAATTGAAATATAACTCTCCTTCAGAAAAAAATTCGAGTGCAGTTAACACGCGGTAGAAGCGAAACTTTACCAAAACAATCTCAACCAATGAAGAACCAAGGACCTTGAAAAGTAAGGTCATAATCAAAACGACCAATTAGCGCAGATCTTGCGTCATTTCCGTTTTATATCTCAACCAATAGGAGCCTTGATAAGAGTTTCCGATTCATCCGAATTTCAAATCACAACGGGGCTATAGAAGTTTCTTTTCAAAAACCCATAGTCAAAAATACTTGATATACGGAGTAATTTAAGAAATTTGGCGAATCGCCAAAGGAAATAAAAGTATAAGATAATATAAACAAATTTAATGATAAATTTCGGAAATAATTGGGTGATTCGTTTTAAAACTGTTTCTTAAATAATATACGTACAAGACAAATAAATATATATTAGTCTTACTTCTGTGCGATGAGGATAAAATGAATGTTGAAGCTAAAGCGTTTTAATGTCAAAATACTCATGAAACGCAGGTAAAACCTTTGAGGAAACGTGCCTATATAAAAACATCCTACACGCCATGAGCTATTTCCTTGATGGAAGACAGAAACTGCAAAATGTAATTGAGCCATAAACTGAAGCCTATCAACGGGAAGTGTTCCTTATTTACATTTCATTTTAAATAAAATAAAAAAAACTCTTAAAATAACACAAGATTTTACGTTCATGTTATTTCACATGACAAGACAGAGTCAGTAAAAACGCCCGTTAAACCTACAATTTGTGAAATTGCTTTTCCGCAAATATAAAAAATTATATTATAAGGAAGCACTTATTTTTTTATGAAAAGGAAATTTTTATCGTTTCCTCAAACTCTTATTAAACATTTTCTATGTGACCTACTTTGCTGGAATTCCTTTGGTCCAAAGCCAACTGCTCGTACAAAAGGACACCTGCAATATTTTGGATACATTTTTTAAAATTTTCGAGTTGAATTAAATTATTGATATACCGTTTTTCTTATATTTCTTCAGAATTAACTATGTTACTACCATTGATATACGTATTAAGCTTCTAAATAACTAACCCAATACCTACTAAACTCCTAACTAACTAACTATGTTACTACCATTGATATACCTACTGTGATGAATGCCAACCTTCAACCTACGATAAGCCTAAAAGAAATTTTTTTTTTCCCTCTAAATATTATGTAGAGAAAATGGTACATTCGGCGACATCTGTCCGAGCAGTTGGGAGCTATTACAGAGATCTGCATAGAGACTGAAGCGAGGGAACCCCATATCATAGCTATCTCGAGGACAAAGGAAGTTTAAATTCTACCAATAAGAGAGTGGACTTTGATCATTTTGGGCGGCCTTGAATTCTTTCCCACAGGAACGAAAGTTCAACGAACGGAATTGTAAACAGAACTAAAGACAAAGAGTTGAAGGATTATCGACTCCGGGTCGTGTTTACATAAGACGCGATCGGGAACTGGGGATTTTGGGTACCTACAAAGTTTAAACGGAAACACAAAAAAATCTTAGACGGGAATGTTGAAAATAAGTAAATGAAAAATCATCAATAAGGGCACGGAAAACGTAACATGAATGGTCCCAGGGGTCGATTTAATTAAAACCGATCTGGAATGATCACAAAAAACGGGTAGGATCTCGGAAATTTTCACAAACTGAATATAATAACCTGAAAAAGTGGGAAAATCTATTGATATGGAAATGGAATGGTGAAACGAAGTTATTAGAGCCAAATATCTCAAAAGAAAACTGATTGGAACTACTTAAATTGACTTTAATAAGTACCGATATAAGGATTACTCTGATCTGACAACACTATTCACGATAAACAGGATATTGAAAATATTGCATATCAAAGGCCACGGTACATTTTGGTCACTCTACAATTAAATCAAATCACAGGAAAAGATGCTTAACGTAGCCTGACACTGGGAAATGCGTGTGGACCGTCGAAGGAATCGCTAACCGTTTGACTAGAGAAAAAAGGTTGGCTATCACTTTGTTGATATGACTTTATCCAAATAAAATTATAGAACATGATTTCAAGCAATTAAGGGTATCATTAACACGAAACGACCTAAACAAAATTATATAAGTTAAATACGAATATTTACTCTAAAATAAAAACATTACTTTTATGGTGTAGGCATTAAAAAAATTAATTACGAGCAAGTACATGAAATTTTTAATATAAATACCTGTCAATGAGAAAATTTATGTGATTTTTTACGAGAGAGAGACACTAAACTAATTTGGTTCTAAGACATGGGATAGGAGATTAACAGAGATTTGACAAAAGGTCATATACGGAGGAACCGAATTTGGGCCTTTTCCTATGAAAGTCTGGGCGATGAAGAGTCATTTTTCTATGAAAGGAGAGCCCTAAGAAGTCTTTAAGACACCATGGTTTGATAAAGAAGGGGAATTCGTTGGGAGATTGGGGGAGAGTTCGGACGAAAAACAACGGGAAGTGCGGGATCGTGGTCGTGGTCGTGGAAGACTACTAGTAAAGTTGAAATGTCTACAAGTGTTTGCAAAAATAGTAAATTCAGTGTTTTATTTTCCTCTTAAAATTGAGAAATAAAAGTCCGATAAAGTGCTTTAAAATAATACTTCGTGAAAGTTCGGGTGTTTTATAATGAAAGTGTTTAAAGTCAGTAAATAAGAATTAAATTACATTCGGGGTTCTTTCTTACAACTTATATTTAGTGGTTTTATAACATTTAACAAAAATCCAGTGTCTTAAAATAAATCAAATTACCGGATAAAAGAAAATATAACACGCGATTTTAAAATTAACTATAGGTGATATAATAATTAAAACTTTAACTTTACTTTAAATAACATGACATAGGTAAAATAAATAACAATAACGAATTGTTCGAGTCACGTTTAAACTACAGTGGTTCAATAATTAGCGGTTAAAAATCCTTTGTGAATTGAATAACGAAATTGTAATAAACAGTAGTGATAATAATTCGTACACTTGGAAAACGTGCGTATCTACGGTTATTAATTCTAAAGTGATATTAAAATATTGAGAATAAATAATAATTTACCTAATTCCGGACAATAAAATTAAACATCTGACTTGTTATTTGATGAATCACCTCTCGAAGGCGAATGAAATAAACCATTAGTTAATACAAGGTTGAGGAACTAAGCGAAATACCGAAGTGAATCTTAAATAGACAGATATTTGAAGAGTTTTTTTTTCCATCAGTCTTTTCTCAAAAAGGGCCGATAGGAATCCATTAGCTAGGAATCGAAAAAAAAGGAAAACCTCGATCACAATGTCGAATTTATGAAAGTCCCGACTGGAAAAATTTGTAATCGATCGAGGGCGGTAAGATAAAACCAATTATTAATTATTTTCAGAGACAAAGAAGAAAGAGACGGGCGTGCATCACCAATAAATCAATCGGAACTTTGGAGTTTTGTACTAACACACTGCAACTAATTAAAAGATTATGTTATTTTCCACGCAGGATAACAATACCCACCAGCTCGAAAGCAAGCCAACCAGGAAATATCTACTCTGAGTTAGGCTACATATGTAGGTTTTTGCTTCAGTTAGGTAAATACGCTAATTTATTATAACTCATATAAAACGAATCGAGGCGAGTAGGACGTAATAAATGACTATCGTGGAAGCTCTTTATTCTATATTTCGTGTGCGGGAGTATACATGCGTCTCAAAATTAGGTCAAACAAACAAATACCTACTTATAAATTAGGTTATACAAGTACTTGTTTTAGTTAGGTAGGTCTATTGTTTACATAAGCGCGTATAAGGATAGGCGACATACAATATCAGTTTGATTCGTAACCGAAATACCTATATTTCTCAGAACTATATAGGTCAAGCAAACTATACCTTAGTTGAAGCTAGGTCATCCAGATACCTCTTAGGTTAGCAAAGTACCTACTTAAACGACCAATGTTTGGGCAAAGCTAGCACAAGTAAAATATAAAAGAATTAGTTAACCAATGAATTGTGTTTCAAAAGGACAATGACCGTAGAAATAAACAATCTCCAAAGTAGGTCAGTATACCGAAGGTCGTCTGTGTGAAGAGTAAACAAACAAACCATAAAAATGATGTACCTATTTAATATCGGTCTTTCGTTCATCGGAGTTAATTAACTATTGGCACAGTTTAATTAGGTATTACAAGGTGTGATAGGAGTGTGCCTCTTAATCATTCTAGGTAATTACATTGGCGTACTTGAATAATAATAATAACAATAAGACGAAGGAAAATAATTAACGACAACACATAAATTAAATAAACAAATAACCATGAGAAATGAAATACGTAACGCAAAAATCAATAGAAATAGCAAATTGATAGGTATAGCTAATACCTACCGAATTCTTTCACCGACGAGATTAGGGTATGTTATATGACCTTCGATTGTGTATCTAAAATTTCGATTAGAGTTCAATGACACGGTCACCTAAATTCCATCAACGAATAAACAAAACAAAAGCACAAAAGTCAAGGGGCAGGTTTATCAATCATAGCTTACGACGGAAACTTCTCCCAATATGTGAAAGAAAAATCGACGTTAAATTCACTCAATTCTAAACAACTGATTATACTAGAGCAATCGCCAATAGGTAGCATTGATTCCGCGCGCAAAATTTCGCAAAGTAAAGTACTGCGACTAGCTTCAAACTCAAAGAGAGCTCATCACAATTATTCAGGAGGTCATTAATTCAATGACAACTTGACTTATCTCGTTTTAAATCTTTCTTATAGCAAGTAGGTATCCAAGAACCCATAAATATCCATTATCCTAAATACCTAACACACGAGGAGCTAGTGACCTCATTTAAACAACACTGGTGTTCAAATACTCATACAGTCCTGAATCCTAACTTGTCTTCGAATGTAAGCTTCAAGGCTTCTGTATGTAGGTATGAGCCATCTGGAAATGTAAGTGTCAACCTTTCTCGAACGGACGGCTTTGATCTTGTGGCGGTATTGTCGAGGTGGGCATGCGGGGAAGAGGAAGGACGTATGCGGACAGTACGCTGACGCGGCATTAAAGCCACAGGTTATTTGCATACCGTGAGTCTTGTCGAACCTGAAAGCAAACATAAGGCTCACGAGGTGAGTTTTATGTCAGCTAGTCAGAGGTGGAGTGTAACGCTGGGTCGGTCACGTGGGAGGAAGGATCTGCCCGTCACAAGCTTACGCCACATTTAACGGATAGAGACATGATAAGGGAAGACATGAAATACCCCTTCTAGACTCAGTAGAGTTAAATTCAATCCGGAGGAGTCGGAAGTCGGAGTAAGACAGAAAAACGGCATGAAGACTTGGTATTCTCCCTGCTGGCGTGAAGGGCCCCTTTCATAGCATGAGACGCTCGTCGAAGAGAGTAAAACTTGGATCTAAGGATAAGCCTAGCAAACGTACTGGGAGAATCCGGGTTTGTAATTGTTGTTCATCGGTTTTCACTTGGTTAGCGGAGGAGCCGACTTTTCAGCAAAAATTTTATCCCCCTCTCCATATCCATCCATCCTTACTATTTCAACAGTTTTGCGAATACTAACAAATAACACTAACTATGTATACAAAACATTATGTTAGGGGAAGCTGCAGACAAAAACTCCAATTGAGAAAACCGGACTCTCGAATATGAACATTCTACACTGGTAAGATAAGGTTTTAATTTTTTTGAAATGATGTAATTTGTTAACTGTTGTTTATGTTATCGATGTATCAGCGGTGATAGGAAGAATTAAATAAACACACTAAATTCCTACGGAAATCAAATAGACACAAGGTTTAGGGCGGGGATAGTTTATCAAACTCGGTTAAATATTCTAAAATAATAATAAATAAATTGATCGGAAAATTCTCACCCTTTCTCTAAAAGAATCTAGGGGTTACCACACGTAATACATTATCTTCTCTACATATGTGTGCATATTAAGTATGCAAACAGATGTAAAATCTAAAATAAAAAATCACACAACGCAGATTATAGAAATAATGTGAACAAAAATCTTAAATCTTGATTACTGTGAGAAAATCGCAGGGATTTAAGAAGATAGGGTAGGTTTAGCTAGACTATAAGGTATAGGGGTTTAGAAATCACGAGCCTGAGGTAGAAATAAACCGAAAGGAGGGTTGAGTCAGGCCATCATACCTAGTGGTGTGATCAGTAGGACATAAGGGTAGAATTATGAGCGTGGCTACGAGACAGGAGCTACGAGATTTAAACTACGAGGTAGAAGCTTAGAAAAGTAAATCAGCTAGGTAGGGTTCATCACAATTGGTGTCAAAAGCCAAGGGTGGCGGACCATTACACTACTAAGCTACTAATTAACTAACCCAATAACTACTACTAACTCACTATCAACTATGTTACATACTATTATTGATATACCTACCAAGCTTCTATATAAATAATCCAAAACCTACTTAACTACCAACTAAATCACTACTAACTGTTACTACTATTGATATACCTACTAAACTTCTAACTAACTAACCTAATACCTACTAAACTACTAACTAACTAACCAAGAAGTATCTACTTAACGTCACACTGTTTCCGTTTTGAGATGTAAGCGGTGCAAATGAAACTCAATAAATACATACATAACTTTTTATCTAGAAAAAATGCAAAAAAATGGCGTCATATCTACTAAAAGGAGTTAGTACATTTATAACACTACTCTCAAATTATCCGTTTCAAAACATTTATTCACTAAATCGTGTTCTTTCATTTACTTGCATAGCAAATATTTCTCGTTTACTTCATCGATCCGCCAAGTGACCAAAGTACATTTTTTACGATAGCAGTTTTTTTATGTGAATACTGCACAAAAGTTCCAACTGCTCCCAACCATCTGGCGCCAGTGAGGCTATAGCATCCCCAAGTGGAGTATGATGTGAGTGTGAATGTAATGAGGAAGGGAAGGAGATGGGGGAGAGGAAGGTGGGGAAGTACTTGCCCATTCAGATTTAGTTATAAAACTAAGGCTAAAGTCATTTCAAGCAACAATTTGATTCTGAATAATGGTTGGTATTCCACTCTGGAACGTGACTCAAATATAATATTTATTATTTTAAATGAATAAATTGTGAAATAACACAACTCCTTCAAGTATGCGCATGCCTAGATTTGAACCCACGTTCTTTGGATTGCTAGTCGAGAGCCTAACCCTTCGATCATGGAGTGGGTTAACGAGATTTAAATAACATGTAGGTACCTATCTACCTATATAGTTAAAAATTTATAATATTGTATATTATTCATGTTCCCAGCATTTCATTGACAGGTAGGTGCCTACTTATCGATTGGATATGAAAATACTTACCGATTTTCAAATGATGCAGCCTATTTCTTAAATCTTTTAAAAGGTTTTTTATTTTATTTTATATAATATTATTTACTATTAAGTGATGACATTCATCGTTAAAAGGGAGATCGTTTACTACAAATCCGAAGGTCGCGAGTCCGACCCCGACGTGCGTAAGTAAATTTATTTAATTTAAAATGTGTTACATCACATTTAGGTCACATAAAATAATATAGATTTTATTGCGGCATGTTTCAGAAGTAATGCTCGTCGGTGTCGCCCTGGTACACCACCATTGAGAATGGAAACATTAACCTCAAACTGGCTCCGATTAGCAGGGAGCAGTTGAGACTCGTGTGTTAATTACGAAAAAAAAATGTATATTTTTTTTTCTAACCCGATGTTTCCCAAATGTGACAAACCCAATTCATAAGCCATAACGTTATAGATTTTGTAACGAATACATCAATTAAATACGACTGTATTCACTAGACAAAAAAAAATTGCATTCTTTAAAACTCTGTAGTTATTCACATTTCTGAAACATATAGACAGGCCCCAATTAGAAACATGATAATGAAGTATACTAAAAATGCGTAGTTTTGATGTTGGAATTGAATAATTTCAAAATCAATCCTGGACAAGCCCTGAATATGCCCCTTCAAAGTTTCGAACTTTAAGCTTTGAGCTTTAAACTTTGACCTTGATGATTGAGAAAAACATTGATTATTTTTTTTATGTGAGTAGATTTTCATTGTATTTCGACATATTTGTGCCGGGAGCGCATAATGTTGACCGATTTGAAAAAAAATTGATACAACAAATTTTGTTTACACCACTATTTTTTATAAAAAAATATCAACATGTTTCAAAACCAACAGATTCTGCAACAGATGTTGATAATTTTTATTAAAATTAGTGGTTTAAAGATTTTTTTTTATTTTCATTTACAATAAAAATTAAAATTGCTTACCATATAAAACAATTGGAAACAAAGTGGAAAATGTACCTATCTATGTAGATTAAGCATATTTAAAGAAAACGTGAAATTATTTTATGTAATAAATTTTATAAATAAGCTAAAAGTAAAATTAAAATTTTCACAAACAACAAATTAGTTCAAAATATGCCAGGAAAACAGAATGCCGAAGAGGTAGGCGATTCCTAAATTATTTTCAAAATATCTAAGTTTTCAATTTGGGAGGCGGTTATGGGTACCATTTTTTGGATAGCCAACACCCTAGACGTAGGTCACTCCAAGTTTTGTGACTTAGCAGGGGTTCTCGGGTTTATGTGGTGTATTGCGTTTACCCACGTACTGCATGGCGGGTCGGATCGGGTAAGACTGATTTCGGACCTAACCTAGACATCTCCAGTGACCCTCTTCACCCATCGCCTTGTACCGTAGTGGAAGTGATGGATACATATGTCCGTCACTTCTGGGCATATTGACTCCTCATACATTTTTTCCCAAAATTTTCTCTCCTTCCTTTTCTAAAAATACCTTCCATCAACTTCCCCAAAGATGAATTAGGACTTGAGAGGAATTATTTTCCTCTGGGCCTCCTGTTTGGAGCTAATGTAAAAAAAATACATTATCTTGGGGTTAGGGTCGGTAGGGGTAGAACATTGTTTTGGGATGACGTAACAATGGTCCCTGTCACACCCAGGATAAGGAGTTATATCTAGTCCTTTCCCCATCAAGACCGCTATGCGTGGTGAAAAGTCACATCCTACATGAGCCCATGTTTTAGTAGAAAAATTAATGGAAAGTATAAAAATATTCCTGGTAGAAGGCAGCAGTACCTTCCAGTACCAACATGAAGCCGAAAATGATTGACATTGGCAAGTTTGCGGGCAGAATGCACGCGATTGCATCAACTATAACCGCTCTGGTACAGAGGTACGAAAGGAAACCACAGTACAAATACAGGTAATAAACAAGACAAAAACGAAAAATAACCGCGAACCGATGCCACTCAAAATCCGGGTCCGAATAATGTGAAATAGATTTTTTTATATTAACTTCTCTCAGATAAGATGAGATAATTTTTTAACGATTTTTGATTCACTAATTTTGCTTGCACATTGCTCTCCAATACAATTAAATTTCACTCCACTTTGGGAAACACTGATTTTTACCAAAGAACAGATAAAAGTGACCCGACTAATATGCCGAACTGAATAATATCGATTTTGCGCCCAAAATTCGTCAAAGTGAAATCATAGAAGCCGTACACAAATTTAAAAGCAATAAATCAACAGGAAGTGGTGGCATCGCAGCTGAGATTCTTTAACTTGCTATTGACGAAGAGATCACCAGAATAGGTCATTCAAATTGTAACTACCTACACATGGCAACATGATAAATGACCAAAATATTGGGTTGAATCGGTTTTCATATCATTACACACGAAGGGTTCAACGAAGATAGACGGGCACTACAGGACAAATTTCCTCGCAATATTATTTTATCACATCCCCATTTGCAGTTTTTGGAAAAGAAATCACCTCAATGACGCCGAATAAATATTTTTATCCTCGGTTCCATCCCACAACTAACAAGAAACAATCTATAATGAAAACATTATCGCATCCACCGGCCCATCAGTCACATTTTTACATAATGTTTTACATTATTAACGAGCGCCATGGGAGTTCTTTAAAATGGCAAATACCACGCAGACAGGTTTTGTCAAGGAGAGAGGAACTCGAAAGCAATAACTCGATATCCGACATCGTATCGGGAACTCAACATGCCCGCAATGCTCTGGTTAGTTGACTACTCCAAAACCCATGACTGCGTACCTACAGTGGAACCATCGTGGGAAGAACTTGATGTGATGAGAGTTCCTAAACACCAAAATATATCTATTGTTAGAAACCCGTGTACCTAAAGACACGCATGAATCAAGATTGATAACCAATCATCGGACACTTTTAATGTGAAGAAAGGGGTACTTCAGGGTTGCGATTTATCACCAGTATTGTTCAATTTATTCATATTTCGAAAATTCCTAGCACAAAATGTTATTTTACGGATTATTAATCTATGGATAATCCCTTCCAGGAAACCATAACCCAGATATTGATCTGGCCCACAATAGAAAACGAAAACTCAGTCTATTAGTTTTCCTTCATATTGACGGCTTTAAAAGCAATTATTTCGAAATCGTATCACGAAAACTGTAAATAATTTTATTGGCAGTTAAACTTCACCCTTCCGTCAGCACGATAAACTTGAAACGGTTGTAGTAAAATTAAAAATTGCTGGAGATGCGAGTGTACAGAATAACGCGAACCATTAACTTTTCATCCCCAAATTTTATTTGCTAAATGAACGACGAGTAATAACTTCACTATTGAACTCAAATAACCGTAAAAAGCAATCACTCTTTTATTAACCATATTAATTTCTTATTATATCTGTAGCCCACAGATACTCTTAATATAATATAGCATTTAAACATTATCATGTAACAAAAAATAAAACATGTTATCATTTTATTGCGTTCAGAGAAAAGCTCAGCTACGTGTTTGCCATTTTCAATGTAGACTAACGAAAACCTTTATTTGTTTAAGTAAGCCCAGCTTTATTACCTTGTGCTTCTTTTATTTTAATTTCAAAAAGTAAACTATATCGGATGTCAATAATTTAAATTTACAATGAAAAAAATATTTTATTTTACCTTAGATTTTCGATTCTGAACTTATTACAGACATTATTTACAAAACCTTTGAATTTTTTCAACCCATTTTCATCTAATGCTTTTCATAGATGATTTGAAGGTAATCTAAGACCTATTAATATGGCAGGGCGATATTATAATTCTCCTTGAATCTGGGACTAAGGTCACGAATTTCGAATTCTAAATGCGGTGAGAGAAAATACTTCTCTGAATTTTTAATAATACTGTGTGATTTTTCATGATTAAGAATTAGTTTGTAACGATTATTTAAAGAAAGAGTTAACCTATTTGTCTAATAATAATTATGTGTGTATTAAATATTAAGGCTAGCTACAGTCTGAAAGTAGAAACATGTAATATGACAAGTCAAAGAAATAAAAGAGTGAATTAATTATATTACAATATGATTTATTGACTTGGATTATCATGACATTTGCGAAGTATATAAGACTCTTATAACATTATTGATCTCAAGGGGTGTTTGTAATACTCGAAGAGTATTACAACAATCAAACTATTTTGCGAATGTGAATTTAAGTTATATGGAAGTAAAACGAAGAATTGGACGCCAGAGTGTTTAAACAACAACACTCAAGTATTAAATAGTATAACCAAAATGGTAACCTTGAATAAATGACTAAACTAAATATAATATTAAGATCAAGATTAACGTTACAAATTCGATGCGCCATGATGTGCTGATTTCCTCCGTCGCAGGTATGCGTTCCTCTTCTTGGGCTTGCTCGATCCAAACTCAAGGTTGCGGTTAATCCTCGTACTAGCTAGCGAACCCAGAAACCCAGACGTACCAACCTCGGGAAGAAAAATGCGTTGTTGACATTATGTAGGACGCAGCCGGTAGCTACCTGCTACAAGTTTACGGGCGTTCGTTATACGATCAGTATTTTCTTGGTGAAAGATCCCATTCTGTTTTAAAATGTTGCTTCAAATGATTGATTGTAATGTTTAGTGACTAGAACTGATCTCCTCTCCCCTATATCATATTATCATTTCCCTCTAGCAGCTCAGCATCGCAACATTTCCCAAATTAGGGATGCCAATGTCCTACTAGCTCCAAGCAATTTAAAATCTTATATGTCACATTTATGCATCCGTTTCTCCGGGCACACTGGCCCTAACATTCCTACCCACCTCTCATACATTTTTCTTCACTTTACTTCGTATTCATCCCTTACTTAAAAAGACCCTCCGCACAGCATCCCTAAAGACGACAAATTCAATCAGTTTATATCACACGTCTACAGATTTTTCAGTGAATTTTGTTGCTTACTATTAAATTAATACTTCTTAGAGATACCACATGCTCTGCATAATTTCATAACTAGCTGTTTCCCGGCGTGCGTTGCAATGACATATTCAACGAAATAAATTGTTTCTCCCTGCACGTCCTTTCCCGTACGTCCCCGTTCCCCTCCCACATCCCCTTCCCCACCCGCGTTCCCCGTTCACCTTCCCCGCCTATCCTCTGCCCTCTCCCGCTCCCCCGTTCCGCCAACCCCCCTCCCGCGTTCCATGTATTCAGTACCAGTACATTCAGTTTTCAAACAGCTCGCGTACCACCGATTACAATTTTTTTTTCAAATTTTCACTTTTTATGTATTACAAATATATTCATTTTTTTGTATTATAAGAACAATCAATCTAATTTAGTACCTTCTTCTTCTTCTTCAATGGCGCTACAGCTCATTTCGAGCCTTGGCCTCCTTCAAAATAAGCCTCCACCGCCCTCTGTCCTCGGCCGTCGTCTTCCAATCTGCAACATGGAGTAATCCTCTTGCATCCTTCCTGACATCATCCTCCCATCTCAGTCTAGGTCTGCCCGCCTTTCGTTTACCTCGCGGGTGTCCTGTTAGAACCTTCTTCGGTACTCGTGTGCTTGGCATTCGGTGAACATGTCCGGCCCATCTTAATCTTTGGAGCCTTAAATGGGTGAAGAGTCTGGGAGCTTGGTAAATATCATAGACCTCATTATTGTGGCGGATTCTCCATGCATCTCCCTCTCGCACCGCTCCTAAGATTCTTCGAAGTACCTTTCTTTCGAAGATGTCTAGCTGTTCCGCTGACTTTGCTGTCAGTGTTACCGCCTCACATCCATAGGCTAAGACCGTTCTAATAATTGTTTTATATAAGGTTATTTTGGTTTTCCTATGGACATTTCGGGATTTGAACACTGGCAGCAACGCGTAGTAAGTGTTGTTAGCGGCTGTAATGCGCTTTCTTACTTCTACTGGGTCTTCATTGTCCTGCGTTATGATGGAGCCCAGGTAGGTAAACTCTTCGACCACTTCGAAATTATAATTTCACTTTATCTTTTATTCTGCGGTGAGGGGTTCTGGTTTGCATCATGATTTTTGTTTTATTCTCATTGATTTGCAAACCCACCTCTCTTGCCGCAGTCTCCAAAGAGTCAAACACTTCTCTTACAGCCTGTAGAGATCTTCCGACAATGTTAAGGTCGTCTGCGAAGCCAACAATTTGATTGCTTCTGTAGCAGCTCTTTGAGTCGGTACTGATCATTGTTTTCCTCACGACGTGCTCCAGTACAATATTGAAAAAGGTGGGTGCTAAGCCATCACCTTGTTTCAGCCCCTGGGAGATGTTAAAATCCTCCGTTGTTTCACCTCCTATCCTTACTCGACACCGTGAGCCGACCATTGTTGCTTTTACAAGCTTGACTATTTTGGGAGGTATTCCAAAATTTAGGAGTATTTCATATATTTTCTCCCTATCTATACTGTCCTGCGCCTGTTTGAAGTCAACAAATAGTTGATATATGTCTTTATCGAATTCCCAGCATTTTGTCGGGATTTGTCGAGTAGTGAAGAGTTGATCAGTGGTGGATCTCCCCCTCCTGAAACCTGCCTGATATTCTCCTAGTAAGTTCTCTGAGTAATATTCTAGTCTTTCTTTCAAAATCATTGTGAAAATTTTATACTCTGTACAAAGTAACGATATTCCTCTGAGATTTTCACACTTCAATTTGTCTCCCTTTTTATGTATGGGGCATATAATGCTAGTTTGCCATTCTTCTGGTACTCTTTCGGCGGTCCATATTTTTACAATGAGATTGTGTAGCAGGTTCTTCAGTTGTTCGTTTCCATATTTATAGAGCTCTGCAGGGATATTATCTCCTCCCGGAGATTTATTGTTTTTCAGTTTTTTTAGGGCAGCCCTTATTTCTGCCATTGACGGCGCTCTCGTTGTTTCATCACTATTTAGCTCGTCCGGAATGTGAGTTGGTTCGACTGTCAGGTTGTTATTGGGATTTAAGAGCTGTTGGAAATATTATTTCCACCTAGTCTTGATCATTTCCTTTTCTCCTGTTATGTCTCCATTACTATCTCTGCACAGAGATGGGTTAGAAGCCCTTTTTAAATACATTGACGCCTTTATATGCCTCACGTGTATTATTATTTGCAAAATCATTTTCCATTTTCAACAATGTGTTGTTAAAATACAGTCTCTTCTTTCTTTTAATCAAATGTTAGCATCTCTTCGTGCTTGTTCGTAGGCTTATCTTTTTGCTCTTGTTCTTCTTTCCACACATATATTTTTTTAATAATTTAGTACCTAAACATATTTAAAATATCTATATTTTTAAAAATCCATTGACAATTTTTTTGTTACAAAAAACAACTGCCTGCTAAATTCAAATTCATCAAATGCGCCAACTGTCAAACGTGCGAAGTTAAAATAGTCGTTAAGCTTTCCGATGTTATCCAATTATCTGTGCAATTTTCTAAATTTTTCTTTCCGTAAGAAACTTCT
The DNA here is from genome assembly GCA_917880885.1 of Limnephilus marmoratus. NCBI lineage: Eukaryota > Metazoa > Arthropoda > Insecta > Trichoptera > Limnephilidae > Limnephilus > Limnephilus marmoratus. The sequence continues at coordinate 57,072,555 of OU862909.1, read as the reverse complement.
ACAAAGTATTACTACTAGAAAACTTTAAAAAAAAGATGAATGAAATAGGAAAAGTCGTTCTGAAGTTATGGCGTTACCAAGAGATACAGGAATTCATTTTTTACGTAAAAGATAAACGGTTATCTGTATACATATGAAACAGTGAGTTTTTAGGTCAAATAAATTTATTAATGCCATAGTCTCACTCTCGAGGATGCCATCGTGACTTCATTTACTGTAGAGCTAACCTCACTAAATAATTTATGAACTCACCTCTGGGTTAGAGGCATGTACTTCCTAAAGGTAGTGAATCAAAAATCCATATGTTTTTCTTGTCCTCCAACGCATTTACGATGTTTTTGGCATTGCTAACACTTTGTTTAAAAGTAACAATTATAACGACCATTATTCCATAATTTTATAAAAATTGATTAAATATATAAAACCCATCATCTGGAATAAAACATCAGTTTACTTTGAAATGTTCAATAAAATTTAGGTACTGACAAGGTCTTAGTTCTTAGTACGGGCTATAAAAGAGTAACATAAAAATCAAGATGGTAACAAACTACGGCAAGAAATTTAGGAGCCTTAACTGTTAGCCTGTTTAATATATAGGGCTGTATATCAAATATACTAGGTAGTGAATAACCATGAATTATTAATTAATTGCTACTCACCCGATAAATACTATTGTAAACTTTCATGCTATCCAAAACAGGCTTTTCTGGTGAGTGGTTACAAACCTGATTTTAATGGAACTTGAGTAGAACTTAATAACAAATAACAATTATCACAATCGTCGACAGCCACTTTAGGCCATTAATGGACCCAGTCCCCTTTATTCGTCAGCCTTTCAGCGGCAGTCTTGTCCCCCTTTGCCTTGCGTAACTGATGTCAGACCGACAGGGTTTTTGTTCTGCTGGGTCTCTGCGTCCTGTTGTAGGTCTCCATTCAAGCTCTCTTCTCGTTCTCCTGTTGTCCTAGAATTATTTCCAGTCCAGGACCACAACTTTGTTAATTGATCTGACAGACCTATTACTCTCTTTTATAGTACACGAGATTAGTATTCCTCTTTCAAGCATCTGTATAAGGTACCACTGCGTTGTCATATCTAAAGGGAATATTTTCACAACGAAAAAAGGAAACTTTTGGTGTTTATTCTTCTCTGAAAATGTTTTTTTCTTGTCGCATTTCGAAGCATAATCATTTTTAAAAGATTCACTGGAAAAAAAAATAAATTGAATTATTCATTTATGGATTCCAGAAAACTTTTATCCGCCGATGATGATATCGCTGGGCACAGTGTGTACAATGTCGTCCTTATAATATTTATTCTTGTTGTAAATACTTAAATTAAGTGCTCACCCGGGTTCATGAGGTGAGGTTTGTGCAGGTCTTGGCGCCGGTGCATCTGCCCACCTGCTCTGTGGTGGGCAGGATCGAGAAAGACTAGTTGAGGGAACTTTTTTATCCTTTCCTGCCGAAATCTCACGACCCAGCGCTTTGCACCACGGTTGAAGGAATGGATTCATATGTCCGTCGCTCCTGGACACATTCACAACCCCCAGATTTCTACCCACTCCTCATACCTATTTTCTTCCCAGAAAGTCCTCTCCTTCCTTTCCTTAAAAAAACCCTCTACACAGCATCCCATAAGATGGCATTGGCCCTGAGAGAAATTATTTTCCTAATGGCCCCATGTGTGGAGCTAACGTTAAAAAAATCTTTCATCAAAATTACCATAAATGGAATAATATTATTTGATTGATTTATATAGCGCCATTGTTTGTGAAAAATCACCTAAAGTGACAATTTAAAAGACAATTTTCCATTTAAACATTTTTAGAAGATTAATCACAAAAACCTTAATAATGTTCTTTATAACTTTGCTTAAAAAACACATCGAATTTTAATGACATTTTTTTATACTCACTACTTTCGTGTATTTTTATGAAAGATGGAGCATGTAAGCCTTTTTGACCTCCAACTAGTGTGGAAATTATAATCATATCAAGAAAAGCTTTGGTTCGTAACTAGCGCTTTCTACATGGCAACATTTCAAAAGTTACTGAATTTGGATTCCATCGGAGTGAAAATTCGATTTCCTTTGAAATGCTAATTGTAACCTGCAAAATTTATACCAAAATGTTTATATTTTTTTATTTAAACTTAATGAATTTATTTTTATCCGTTCCTCCCTTTATCCAGAAACAGTACGTTTTTGAACACCTCGATGTTTTTTTTAATGAGGTTTTAACGTACCCAAGGTAAATTTGTTGTGGAACCGTAATTTTAGTTCCACAAAGCAACTCGATGTCTGATAATAATTTCATCTGAAAAGTTCTTCGCCTTGCTGGAATCTTCATAAGTTCACGAATCCTGAATTCATAATGAACTCTTTCACAAATTTGGAAAATTGTTGAATAATTTTTCAAAGATTATTATTTTTACCGCATGAAGAAGGAAAATGTGTTGAAAATTTTAAATAGATTCATTCAATTATATACGCAAGTTTCTGCTTTGTTTTCTTGATTAAATTCTGCATATATTATGTAGTACATTTATGAATGGATATTTTTAACACTAATAAACTAAACGCAACATGAAATAGAATAAGACACAATAAAATAATGTTGCAATGGTCGGTAATGGTCTCAACCGGGAATCGATCCCAGGATCTAAGTCTTACCGGGACAGCCTTAACCGATTCGGCCATTATTTATTTTTACGTCATTTTTGTCGAAATTATATTTCAAATTCAGAAACGACAATTTATGGCAACTAATTTTTACCCTTTACTTACAAATTAATGTTCAATTAATTTATTTGTAACCTGGATAGCGCCTCGGTTATACACATCAGATTTATTAATTTATATAGGACATAATATTTTTTCTATGTTATTATGTTGTCGTTGATATTCTTAAGATTTGTTAAATTAACTTCACACAGAAGACCCTGAGGAAAAATAAATAAATCTCTCAGGGCCTGTGTCATCTTTGGGATTACTTTGTGGAGGGCCTTTTTAAGGAGACGAAGGGGTGAATATGGATCTTGAATCTTGAAGAAACCCTTGTAGGAGGAGGGAGGAAACACAGAAGTCGGGAAATAGCTCCGCAGTGTACTTTTAAAGTATAATGTAACTAGCAGACCCGGCCACACGTTGCTGTGGCTAACGAAACACAACGCCATTACCCAACCTTTGTAAAATCCACACCACCCGCCAGCTGCCCGCTGCCTTTTCTCTACTATAATAAGCATGCATATATTGCATATAAGCCTTCATCTTGAATCACTCTATCTATTGGTGAAAACCGCATGAAAATCCGGTACGTAGTTTAAAAGATCTACGCGCACATACATTTTGGGTAACTTCATTTTATACTATGTAATGATGATGTACAGTTTAATTTAATCTTTATTTTTAGCATAAATTTATCTTAATTTTAAGTCTTTTTTCGTCACCAACATTAACATTTTTTTCAAAATGTATTATGTATAAATTCTTATATTATAAAATGGGAGCTACTGGATTGTACTATAACATGTAAAATTTTGTATCAATAAATAAATAAACAGTATGCCCAAATTCAAATACATTTACCTACATATACAAACATACGTAAAACTGAAATACGGCAACATATACATACGGAAAATTGGGACCTCCCCCCCCCCCCCCCTAGTTCACCACCTAGACGTCAGGACTTTTAGTATGTTCACACCCTAAGCACCCTAAACAAGTCCTGAAAGAAGCAAACTCTTTGTTTGCTAACCATATCATTGAAAATAACCATAGTTTTGAAAAAAATACAGGGATAAATATTCTTCATATTAATCATAAAGGAAAACGTTTAGATAACTTAGAAGCCTTGGAAATTAAAAAATCCCTTAAAAATAATGAATCTATTATCAACAAACAAAAAATATTGTCATATAGCCCAATCATGGATTTGTTCCCCTACTCACCCACTCTACACTAATACCTACCTACCCAATCTACATTATTATCTAGCAACAGCTCCACCCCTACCATAATAAAACATTGTTCGAAACTGTCAAATTAGTATAGCTTTCCCTGACGAAGGAACGTTTGTTCCGAAACCGGTCGGATTTGCGCATCAAATAAGTGGTTTATACAAAGTTAAATTATTTCATTTTTCAATAAATAAATAAAATAGTTACATAAAATAAAATTGCGAAACAAGATAGCTTTATTTCACTCTAATATATGAGTTTGCGTTTAGTTTTTTTTTTTTAACAAAGGTAATAATGTATTACGTGGATCGAAAGACTGTCTGTTTACCATTAAAGTATTTTCCACAAAGGCATCCAAATGTCTTGTTCCAGATAGGAATGTAGATGTATCTCATTTGTGGAAAATCTTTACATATCTGCGCCATTTTGAAACTTTTCAATTGGAAGTTCGATGAATTTTCCAGAGTGTAGTTTTCTAGGCGGGCAATCGAATGCATTTAAATTGCTTCATTTCATGACGACTATTGGCTGTACGGGCATTATACAAATTGCATAGCGACTCGCGACTCGATAGTCACATGAATAAAACAGATACTTATTGAGCTTCACAGAGATAAATGCCTCATCTAACAAGAAAAATATATTATCTTTTGTACAGGCATGTTTAAGGAAATAACGTTTCCACAATCGTGTGTTTTATAAAAGGTTGTTTCTAAAGTTTTACTGCAAAAGGTAATAAAGCCAATAATTAGTAAGTTCATGGTTGTAAAATACTTTTCTTACTTAATTAAATGTTGTTCGTCTATATTGATTCTACTTTTAAAACCTTTTAATTTGTCAACCTAAAACAGAAATCTCTAACGCTCAATTAACTCAGAAACTACCCACCTTAGAAAATAACTAACTAACCATCACGTCATTTCTCAGCACACTCCTTGCCTCATTCACATTTATAGATCGTCTCATACTCTTCTGTTACTCTTAGAAAATAAGACTCCAAACAAACCATCATTTTCAAAAATACTTATGGGCATCACTTTTATTTATTTATGCTTGTGGTATCCCCACCACGCAAGAAAGCATCTCTGGATCGCTCCGGCTATGACCGAGCAAATCATTCCGTCTCCAGTGCTCCATCCGGCTGGCCAAAACTCGCGTTTTGTACCTCTCTACCCATTTCATACGAGAACACTAAATCGTGTAAATATTTAATCTCAAATAAATGTTAATCACTCGAACATGAGCAAGTGTTATCAATCATCATCCAATATAATTACTGAACACTGGATCGCGGCCTAGAAGTACCGTGATCCCCAGGAGCCTGACTATCCCTTATGGTAAAGTATTGGTACTACCTCGTCTGATGTGGAGACGGAGCACCAGGTCAAACATTCTCCACCAGCTCCTCAACCCTGCAAACAACACTTCTAACATACTCAAATGAACTCTTACAAGCTTTGAAATTAAGTGTCATTTTCAAATTCTTTTTGCCTTTTTCAAAATTGGAACTGATTTATCAAGAATTTAGACTACTTCGTGATTTTTCACGAGTCTGCGCTAGTATCATATAAAATCACAGGTTCGTTAACACCATTTTTAATGCAAACCATCTTTCAAAAAGTGTCAAATGAAGTGATTCTTGTGATCTACTCCACCTGCTAGCAATAAAGTCAAAAGATCAATATCATAGACATTAAGGACGGATTATTTCACAGAATTTGGACAATTCAACAAATTTAAAATTAATATTCAAGTTCTGTGAAAGTCCTATTCAAATTATTTTTTATCCATATTATGAAACAAACCGTCCTAAATATTATTTATCTCAAACGCAGATCAAAATCGTACCGCAAAATTAAAATATACCATAATAAATAACACGCCCGTAAAATGGTGAAACCAATCCGATAGAATAAGTGGAGCCAAGATTTCATGCGGGTTTTTAAGCACAATATTTTTATTAGAATTTGAAATTAAAACACTTTTGTACTTTCTTCCACTAATTTATATTTCACCAGGACCGGTTTCATCCTATTACAGACATTTTCAGACTGGTAGTTGAAATTCTTATGGTACGGTATTTATACACACCTAGGCAGGGGTACACAACATTGTCTCTATATAATGAAAGAATTTACGTTGTATAACGTAAATTCTTTGGGTAAAATATTTATAAACAATAAAGATAAAAGGGATAATCTGGAAAACTCTGGAGTCTACCAGGTGAACTGCTCGAACTGCCCTGCATATTACGTAGGACAAACGGGAAGAGCAGTATCAACCCGTATAAAAGAACATTTCGCTAGTTGGGTTAATCAAAAAGGGGATTTATCGAATGTCGCCTTGCATTTACTAGAAAACCAACATACTTTTGATAAAGATAGAGATGTCAAAATCCTTCATGTTTGCAACAAAGGACCAAAATTAGACAGGTTAGAGTCACTAGAAATTAATCGCCTAACGAAGAAAATTGATCGAAAATACGTCATGAATAAACGGTTGGAACGTAATGCTCAATCACCCTTAATATACCCATTATAATTAACCTAGAATAAGTTTACTTCAGAGAGCAGTGGGGTAATTTAAGTATGTAATTTAAAATGTAATAACCCAAATACATGGAGAACCCTAATCATAATAAATACCATAGTGCATCAATATTTGTCAATTAAGCCCTAAGCAACAAGGAGGGAATAACCCAACATTACCAAAATAAAATATCAGTAATCACAAACCTTTTAAATTATATAAATTCATGTATATTCATTTGAAATAAAAATATCTATTTAATATGTACATCATTCATAATTTTAATAATAAACTTTATAATTACCTGTATGTACCTAAAATTTACAAAATAACTTATAATACCTTAAAATTAACAAAATAGAAACATTCAGTATATAGAGACAATGTTGTGTACCCCTGCCTAAGTGTGTATAAATACCGTAGCATAAGAATTTCAACTACCAGTCTGAAAATGTCCGTAATAGGATGAAACCGGTCCTGATGAAATATAAATTAGTGGAAGAAAGTACAAAAGTGTTTTAATTTCAAATTCTAATACAATGGAATTCCACCACGAATTATCAGTGCAAAAACTAGACTCACAATTTGTTAGTGTTTCTATGATAAAATTCATTTTGTAATCCAAAGCTACCTTCTTTACTATGGCTGATTTGAACGTAAGCACTTAAGCACGCACCATGTTACCAAAAAAGAAACTGAAATCCTTACATGTGATTACGTAGATGTTTATATATTTTTTTTTTTCTTTAATTTTTTTTTTTTTAAAAGAAAGACAAACATTCCCGGGTTACGAATAACCCAACAATGTTTGAAAATCTCCTACTACCACCACAGAAAGCCGAAAATGTTGCTTGTGTTGTGATGGAGGACTTAGCCAGCCGAGGAATCGAACACGCGACGCTCGGGTGGGACCTAAGCGCTATGCCCACTCAACCACCGACCAGTATAATTCATGTTTGTATGTAAAATTCGTTGAGGCAGTTATTTCTCGTTAGTTAAACCCAAAAACGGTTCTGATATTATTATTTCCAAGATATTATCTAAAGAATGAAAAAGACTCAACTTTATGAATATAAAATCTATACTATGACGCAATACAAAATGTTGTAATAAAAATGCTAAAAAAGAGTGTTTTATACGTGGGACGATCGGGTAAAAACCAGCGCTTATTTCTTCAGTTGAAAATAAAAATTCTGTGTACTGCAAAAATGTACATTACAAAATGCTAATGAAAAACAATAGAAGCTACGGAAGAGTCTAATTAGAACATTCAATTGTTGTGTTCATTTTAGTCTATTTAATTCAATTATCCTCTCTTGTTCACTGGGTTGCCTTATTGGAGGTGAAATCAAATTATCGTTGTTAAGAGCTTTTTTCTTTGCCCCATTCACTCCATAGTATCTGCAATGTGTTTTGGGCAGATATAGAAAATGTTTAGATTGTTCAGTCCTTTAACGCTGTGCTTCTCAAATATTTGAAAAATAATTCTAAATAAATAATTTTTCGTTTTTGGTTATACATAACGCCTTTTTTACATTAGCTCCACACAGGTGGCCTTCAGGACCTATTTCATCCTTGAGAATGCTCTGCGGATGGATTTTTAAGGAGTACCTCTCTTCAAGAAGAGTCTCCTTAAAAAATCACAGAGGGGAAGATCTGTGAAGGAAAAACATATGAGGGGCAAGTAGGAATTTTGGGTTCAGTGTGTCATCAATTCATCCCTCTCACTGCGGTGCAAGACGCAAGTGGATAAAGAGAGTCCGGTTGGAGAAGCAAAAGTGTATCACTAAACCAGTCTCTTCAAATCCGGTTGGAGAAGCAAAAGTGTATCACTAAACCAGTCTCTTCAAATCCGGCCCGCCACGCAATAGGTGGACAGATACATCCTTTACCGAGACCTAAAAAATCCTCAACCCGCGAACCCGGGCAACCCTGCTAAGTCACCAAACGTAGTAGAGTAATTTGGTTAAGTTAGGTTAGGTTATATTCATAGATAGTCCCTTGTATATTATTTCCATAATCTCTGGAATGTGTTTTTGGACACAAGGGAATGTTTAGATTGTTTAGTCCTTAAATTTTGTGCTTCGCCAATACTTAAAAAAAAACTAATAAACTAAATAAATATTTTTTGATTATCATCATACGTATATAGCAACTGAGTAATAACGGGATCCGTGTAGGATTAATAAGGTTTGTTTAAGTTAGGTTAAATTATATTTTTATAGATTATCTCTTTGAAATTATTTCTTTTTTTTACGTGAGCCTTGTGTGATGGTTTTGGTTTTCATTGCTAAAAATAAGTCATCAGGGAACTACCCAGAAGTGAACAGCCTAATAGTCATACAACGTACGGCTTTATGTTCTACTAGCGGAGTTACGGTCAGCAAGAATTATTTGTTTGGGTTGGTTATTCTTGTTGGCATTGAAGTACCCACCACTGTCCCACCCCGGTATAGGCGACTTATGGTCGCCCCTTCGGAGTTCTCGCAAGAATCTAATTTTTCTGAATAAACGACTCTACATTTAATAAAACGAATCTAGACCTTCAATGCCCCTACATACTTTGTTAGGTGGCGGAAATATAGGATCGCCTACAGTCTGTACTGTAATGGTCAAAAGGACTAATCTACAGGTGTTAGTGAGCATAAAAAATGTAATAAAGAAAAAAAAAAACCAAAAGTAGTTATTATATAATAATCAGAGGGAGACCACACACTCCAGGACTGCAGGCAACTGCGTATAAATAAGAAAAGGATAAGTTGTAAACAAAGCAATAACATTTAGTAAAGGCGAAAAAAAATAGTGATGACCGTCATGACCATCCTGTGCCCGGCAGTCCCCCAGAGAATGTGTAAGGTTATTAGTCCGATGTCATGGCACCCAGTGGAGTCATCCTTTAGCCAGCTATCCGGTGGTGCCTAGAAGAAGTAAATGGACTACGATACGAAGACCCTAGGGAAAAAGAGCGTCGGGTAGCTGGAGGGGGGACGGACAAACCTCCGGATGCCACTCTGTCTTTCCTCTAACCTTATCATGTCAGGGGGGGTGGCGCGGGCACTGGAAGGAGATAACAGAGATAAGTTACAAAAAAAAGGTAGACCTATAAAAAATATGATAGGGACAAGGCCCAAAGTCCAACCCCTTTAATGGGGAAGTGGACAAGACATAACAAACAACGGAGTTCTGTTCTAGTTGTTATCAGGAACTGAAAAGAACATGTAAAACAAAATAAACAAACTAAAAAAAAATGCAAAAACATGAGAGAGTAGAGGAAAAAAAAAAAGTATATATATATATATATATATAAAATCATAATGCACGCAGGCGTGTCAATTCACGCATTATGTTACACTGTAAAAGAAAAAGAAAAACACAAAGCCGTGTAAAAGTGTAAATAACAAGTAAGTGTAAATAAACAACAGAAAATAATAAGAAAAAGAAAGAAACAGAAAATGTAAAAAAAACCAGGCAGATAGGGTTGAAAGAGTAAATGTGGGGTAATCCGTGGATATCAGGAGACAAGTACACCTGGTCACTAAATCTTCTAATCAGCGACTCTAAGATCAGGCCATCTCTCCACCCAGATTCTTGTAAACTTCTTCAAGCACTCGAAATTCGTCTTATTCGAAACCAGATCAGTGTTCCACACTGGTCTGATGGGTACGTCCAAACCATCTAGCATTTGACCTCTGGCATCCGTCATTATTTCACACTGCCACAGGATATGCTCAGCCGACTGGTTCGTGCTCCCACAGGCACAATTGGGGTGAGGGGACAGGGAGAGGGTGTGAAGTCTCCCCCTGAATTCCCCGTGGCCAGATAATAATTGAGTGATGTGGTGGTCTAACTTGAGGAAGACCGCTTCCATTCTGAGTTTAACTGATGGGAAGAAGGAGAAAGTCCATCTTCCCAAATTCGATCTATCCCACCGGGCCTGCCACTCTTGGAGTGACAGGTCTCTCATTTGTCGAAGCAGCCCAGGGAGAGTCCCCGGCCCGCCCGGAGTTAGAGTGACTCCTAGGTGAGTGGCAGGGGTTCCTCTGGTTAACCTCTGCTTAGTAAGCACTTCCCTGATTTCCAGATCGATTGGCAAAATGCCAGCCAAAACAGGCAAAGCGTCCGAAGCCACGGTTCTATACGCCCCGGATAGTGCCAACAAGGGAGTTCGTTGGCCCCGCTTGAGAGCCAAGAGTATAAGCGAGTTACCCAAGCGATGCTCCCAGACAGACGCAGCATACGAAACTTGCGCCACGTATACGCATCCGTACAGAGTGCGCATGGCTGGGCTACGCAAACCCCACTCAGCTGTGGAGAGTCTCCTAAGCTTCAAGAAGAGGGCCTGAGCCTTGCTGGATACATCCTTGACGTGAGCCAGAAAAGAGGACGATCGATCTAGTGTGACGCCTAAGTATTTCACCGTTTCACGAAACTTGACACTAGAGTCCCCCATTTTGATGACGGGATTTCTTTCTCTACTGAGAAAGCCCTTCATCAGGAGGCCCTGGGTCTTGTGGGGAGCGAATGTCATCTTGTTTCTCTTACCCCAATCGAGGAACATGTTCAAACCTTCACTGCCTTTGCTCTCAACTTCCTTTCTACTGTCCCCAGCGACCAAATACGTCTTGTCATCAGCGTAGTCGACAGAGATGCATCCTTCAGGCAAGGGTAACCTGGAGGAGTCGTCAAAGTTGATGTTCCACAGGTCAGGTCCGAGAATGGAGCCCTGCGGGCATCCAATGTCAGCTTCCCTCTCGATCAAAAAATCTCCAAAGCTGATCGTGATCGTGCGATCAGAAAGGTAGTCGTCGATTGACTGGAACAGAAGTTTGGAGCACTGCCTGGTTTTCACCTTTGTACGCATCATTGCCCACCACGCGTGATCGAAGGCACCAGTTATGTCGAGGAAGATCGCTACTACATACCTCTTTGGACAAGCCTTCACCCAATCAAGCACATACGACAGGGCATGCACCGTAGATCTACCGGGGACGAAGCCGAACTGCAGGTCACTGGCCGGTGACAGGGTTTGCCGAAGTCGCTCTCGTAGCAATTTCTCCAAGATTTTGCCAAGTACAGGGAGGAGGGTAATTGTCCGATACGCCTTAATGTCGGTCAGTGGTTTTCCGTTCCCCTTTGGTATGATCCGGAGCACGCCACGCTTCCACTCGGAGGGGAAGACTCCCCTCCTCAGGCACGTGTCCATCACCTGGAAGAGCTCTTCCTTGGCGTGGACCCAGACTTGCTTCGCAATCACGCCGTTGAGCCTATCATGCCCTGGTGCCTTCTTAGGACCCAATCCCTTTATTATAACATCAATTTCCGCTTTAGTGACTCTAATGAAGTTATCCTCTTGGGCAAGGTCCCTAGGTGGTAGCCGTGACAGATTTCTAATCTGTTTGTGGTGGTCATTCTCCCCAATTACTGATTCTAAAGGAACTAACTCGCCCAGAAGTGTCTTGAGAGTGGAGGCCACGTCCACAGTCTCAGCGTTCCTCCCATCTGATTTCCCAATTACTGTAGTCAAATACCGGTCAGATCCTTTCCCGGATTTTTCAATAGCGCTGTGGATTTCCCACGGGTTGGCGTTACCCACATCTTTGACCCAATTATGCCAAGCAGCTCGTTTCGCTCGAAGAACGGCCCGTTTGAAGGCCGACCTGGCGGACCTCAAGCTCGCCTGAAGCGCAGTTGTCTCCTCCTCCGTACAGCTGCCACTCCTAGACAACCCAAGCGCCCTGTAGGCCCTCTTGAAGGCCCCCTTGAGCGAAGTCAGCTCAGGTGACCACCACGGCGTTCTAATACTCGTCTTCGGGTTAGATCTTCCCAAAGACGAGTTGGCAGCAGATACAACCGCCCTATTGAAAAAATTCCCCAAATTATCCGGATCAGTAGCAGCTACGTGGTGAAAATCCCTTAACGTATCTCGTAGCGATTCCCCAAAGTGATCCCAATTCGCCCTAGTGGTGTTGAAGTTCCAGGAGGATCTTGGAGCTTCTGTTTTCTTGACACCAACCGTATAAGTAATCAATCTGTGATCCGAATTAATTGCGCACTCATGGACTACCCACTTTGAAATCCTGGTCGCAACAGATCCAGAGCAGAGAGTTAGATCAATGTTGCTCTCACCATGTATGTTCGAGAAGGTACAATGTGAACTCTGTTCGTTAATGATACTTAGACCTTGCGCAGCAATCAGGTCTTCAACGGCGTCTGATCGCTCCGTTCTACAATCACTAGTGTCGAACCATAATGGAGAGCGTGCATTAAAGTCACCTCCGATAATTATATTACGGCCTTTAAGCGCGTTGAGCGCGCGCGTCAGACTCAGGATGTGGGGTCCTACCGGGTTCCCAAACTTAAAATAAACTGAGATCAAAAAGATCTCAGTATCGCCAAATCTAATACATACACAGGTTTGGTACTCATCAGAAAGACCAGCCAGAAGGAGGGGACTGATCAATGAGGTATTGACCAGGACTCCCGCCCCCGGTGAGCGGCCAACTTCAAGTACCGCACCCGGAAAATTAATGGGGGTCTTACCTTCCCAGGTGTACTGCTCCTGAATAAGCAGGATGTCAATATTGAGGTCAGACATGACCTTCAGAACTTCCAGTGTGGCCATCCGGGATCGCTGAAGGTTGACCTGACCTAGGGAAAGGGAATTAGGACGAGCCATAATCCGTCATTCGGAAAGCTGCCTCCACCGCAGCTCTTTGGGCCGGACAGTCCCTGTCACCTGTCGGATGGTCCGCCGGCTTCTTAAATCGCGAGCAAGTGGCGCAGACAGCGGGCTGTGCCCTCTTGGGGCAATCTTCGATGCCGTGACCCACAACGGCGCAGTGGCGGCAGGTTTCCGTGGCTTGCGAGCAGCTCTTGGAAATGTGTCCGTATAAGTGGCACTTGTAACACCTGGTGGCACCAGTGTAATCCCGGGTCCGACAAGCGTTCCACCCAAGATAACACAGCCCGCCGTCGATGAGTACCTTCCTGGCGGCCGGATGGCACGTCAGGACCATGTTCATGAAGCCACCCTCACGCTTCCCAAAAAGAGAAACTCTCCTCATGGTTCGGAGGTGGTCTTCTAATGACAGTGTTGAGTTTCCAGCCAGGTTGTTGTTGAAGATCTCGGTGAATAGGGCCTGGTCGGCAGAGGGATCACCTTTGGGGACGTTGTAAATTACTATTTTCGGCAGCCGACCTAAGGGATTTACCAGCTTCAGCCCACTTGCTGCAAGTTTGGTGCCAGCCTTCAAGATGTTCTCCAGATCCTTTTGCCCTTTGGCTTGAAGGGCCATCCCTGCGCCTTTGATTTTGCGCACACGAACGATCTGAAAGTCATCAGTCCTCGGGTTGATGAGTTTCTCCATATCTTTCTGTGTGCTTTCTGAGGTCTTCCCCTCTGGAGCCTCCGGGTAAACCAGTACCGTCAACGGTTTGGGGGGCAGAGGTCGCTCGCACCCATTAACTAACACCTTCTTGGAGGAGGGCAGACCGGCCGCTGCTGATGCGTACGATAATGGGGCGGTGCTCAGGGTGGGCCGAGCCTTCATGGCGGAGTCCAGTTTCTTGGACATTGAGGCCTGAGCATTCAGGACCTGCTCTATAGTAGCACTCCTGGTGGTAAGGGTATTAATTTCTAACATCAAGTGGGTGATCTCGGTCATGAGGTCATCGACTAGTTGGTTAAGTGAGTTCTTATCGGCTTTGTTAAGTTTGTTACTGCCATCTGTAATTATACACCTAATCCGATGGCACTTCTCGATCGCAGGAATCGCCTTTCGGGTTGATTCCGCGAGAGCCTGTAGGCTATTCGGCGAATCACTGATTCTCGCCCTTTTCTTGTTCCCAGCTATGGGGGTTGGGGGGATCATCCCAACAATTGAGACACCACTGGGTCCTGGTAAGGGGTTAGTGATCTCCGTTTCCATTTCAGAGTCTGAGTCCGAACCTAAATCCGCAATCTTGAAAATTCTTGTTGGCAGTGATGAATTTATTAATTTAATATATTGCTTAATTCACAAACAATTTAGTTATTTGCCCCCCAAATTAACCGACAACTTGTTCACGCCCTGTTGTTTAGAGCGCCGTTAAATGTTAACTCCTTCTCCTAGGGGTACCTCCTTGTTTGTTAATTACAATTAGTAGGGCTTAGAAAGGCTTTCACGGACCCGACACTTGTTTGGTTTGGCCAGGGCGGGGTGGGAACTAAGCCTGGCAAAGAAAGACTATCGCCCCTATATGGACGGGTTAAATTCCTCTAACTCAGTTTCTTACACGCGCCCTTAAACTGCCGGAGATTAATGGCTCACTTCTTGTTTGAGATTTTGGTAAGGGAGATATAATCAATGTCCGATGTTTCCGAATTGAGATCTAATATTCCACAATTAACCACCACAGAGGATATAAACCGGGAGAAGTGTATTGTGTGCATGTGTATGTATATTCTTATATTTTTTTTTTATGTAAAACACACAAATAATAATTGTATGCTTATACCTACTAACCAGCATTTATACATTACACTTTGTTTTATGTCTAAATTCTATACCAGTGATTCTTAACCTTGTTGGAGGTACCATTTTCACCTACCACCAGTTTCATATGCGCATTCACCGAACCCTTCTTAATTGGAAAAATCAAATGTGATTTTTTAAAATTCAAAAACCTAGATTTATATCTAGACTGATCGGTGGTTGAGTGGGCATAGCGCTTGGATCCCATCCGGGCATCGCGTGTTCAATTCTCCTCCTAATAAGTCCTCCATCACAACACAAGCAACATTTTCGGCTTTCTGTGGTGGTAGTAGGAGATTTTCAAACATTGTTGGGTTATTCGTAACCCGGGAATGTTTGTCTTTTTTTTATTAAAAAAAATACATATATATATATTTATACATAGGTGCACAAAATGAACAAAACCATTAGAGAACAAAGCCATTAAAAACAAAGAACAAAACCATTAAAACATGATTTTACACAAAAACAAAAATATAATAATGAATATCATGTGAGTCGGGGGTGTGTCTTGACCTCCGCCGAACCCGCGAGACTAACTCACCGAACCCCTGGGTTTCGGTCGAACCCAGGTTAAGAACCACTGTTCTATATATATATATATATATATATGTGTTTATGTTACGGCATTTAGTGGCTCAAAGCGTCTTTTAATTACCGGAACTTCTTGATCATTTCGACTTACTGGCTCATTTGGGCACTTAGTGGCTCATCGTTTTTTTTTTTTTAAGTCCATCATATCAAACTCGATGAGACGAGTCGAACGGTGTAAAAAAAATTTTTGAGTGAATAAATGACATTTTTACGTGGACCGTTAATGCTCCGGAATGCGTTTTTTATCAGTAAATATTCATCCATACTTAGAACATCAATTGGGTACACTTTTTATCGCATCTATAACATCACGGCATGCGACGTTGCCGGATGTTCTCGTCATACAATATCATTCAAACTCCAAGTCGTTTATCAATGCTTTGCGATATTGAACTCAATGGTTAAATTCCTCAAAATCTATTATCGCATGACATTGCTATGTCAGATTGAATCTTTTTGCGATATGTTATATGTTTGCCGGAATGTTATAATATGTTGTATTCCTACATAGGTAGCCAGACTGTCAAGCGCTCGCGGTGGACTGTTAGAAGAACAGACATTATATTATAATATTTACCGGCTATTCGCGCCCTTTTTTAAAATTGAAGATTGATTTACGAATTGCTTTTATAATATCGTTATTAATTTTGTGTTAATTGTTTTTGTTTTTATTACAAGTTTTATATTATTTCGTATTTTAATACACATTTATGTAGTTTTTCTTTAATAAATAAAATATTTGCTACGTAATTATGTATTTGTCTTTTGCGTTCCGAAAGCATAGTCAGTTGTAATGTGATGATATCTATACAGGGTTTTCTAAAAATTTCAGAAATATATTAGGTACTCATTTAATATGTTTTTTCATACAGTTATATTAATTTGTTTAAATGTTTTTTTAGTAGAACGTAATTTTTATAATGGATTATATTATCATATTTAAGAAATCTAACAAGTTTTTCATTTAAAAAAATGATCTGTACCTAGGTAATTACTTTACGCGTGACTATTTTTCAAAAGCATTGTCTCTAGTTGTATTGTAGTAGATAATAAAAAGGTGTTTTATTGTTGTTTGGGTGTATTTTATAAAAAATATTATGAACAAAAATAAACAATAATTTAAAAATAAATTACAATATACGGCCTCCATAGTCCAGGAGTAAGACCATTGACTCACAATCCGCAGGTCTCAAATTTTATTTGATTAATTTGTGTTATTTCACAATTAATTCATTTAAAATAATATATAGTATATTTGCGGCACGTTCCAGAGTGGAAGATACTCTCAGTATTGCCCTGGTGTAAGACCACCATTCAGAATTGAAACGTTGCTTGAAAATGGCTTTGGCCGTGTTTAGTGACCAGATCCGAATAGCCAGGTACTTCCCAACCTTTATCTTCCCCACCTCCTTCCCCTATCCATTACCTTCAGCCTCATAACATACTGGGAATGCCATAGTCTCACTGGCTCCAGACGGGAACAGTTGGGACTCTTGTCACTGTAAAAAAATAATATTTAGGTATTAACTTACTGGCATAATACGGTGGTTTGAGGGATAGCCAAATTTAGTTGTTTTCTGATGGGTTACGGTAGTGAATTGGTCAAAATAAAGTTGGCAACACTGTCTCGGTGATTTAGTTGATATTTGCGCTAGATTGGTATTTGGTATATTTATGGCGCCGCCGATTCGTGTGTGGATGTGGATCATATGAATCCTTTCCTTTCGCATTTTATAAAATGTCGCGCTGGCGAAGGTACCATTATTGCAATATCAATGGATTCTTCAATTAACGGTAAGATTTTATCATATAACCTTAAATATTGTGTTGCATAATGAATTATTACAATCAATGACATACCAAAAATGTTTGGTGATTATCGGTTCGGACTGGCCACGCTTATTACGAATAATTTTTATTATATAATAAAAAGTTTCCTTTTTAAGTAATTAAGGCGAATCGAAAGTGTTTTTCTAAAAATTATTCGTAATAATCGTGGCCAGTCCGAACCGATATTTACCAAATGTTTTTTTAGGTAAAATTACATTTTAGGTTATGATTTCTATAAAAACGCTTTTCACTGATATTTTAATAATAATTCTTGTTGATTTTCACATAAGTATGATAATTATGCTTATTGTTTTATTATGTTTATGATTTTTAATGTGTTTTGTTATTTTATAGATAAAAATATATGTAGTACAAGTGAAAGTTCGCCAATTTCAGAGGATAAAAGAGCCGTAATTAATGAAATGGAGGAAAAACTGGATGATCTATTTGCAAACTCTTCAGATTCAGGTAGCTATGTACATAATAATTACTGATAATATACAATAATCTTAGGTATTTTTCATTACATACCAACATTACGTTACTTATTATTGTGAAATGTTTTAGCAATTAACGATAGTGATGCGGAATATTACGTTACCTAATATGAATTGTTTTATTTCGAATATTACATTATTATGCTTTATTTTAGAAGCAAGTGTGACGTCCGGCAGTGATGACTTATTCAAGTTACCCTCGAGAATTTCGTCTGATTCTGGTAGGTAAAACAAACCCCTTTATCTGACAAACGTTAACCAATGATTCCTGATCATATATGTGATAAGCGCATGGTAAGCGCTCGTTTCAAATTTCCAACTTGGTAGTGTAAACGCTATGCTGTAGCGCAGGGGTTCCCAACCTTTTTGTACTCTAGAGCACATTCTAAAATATCGGTAGGGTGGCGGGCACCACATATTTTTAATCGACAAACTCCTCCCATAACTTCTCATTTTCCCATAATTTATTAATAAATAATAAACAAAAATGTTTCAAAATAATAAAATTATTATTCAAATTGCATACACACAGAGAAATGTATTTAATGTATTATTACGTCTCGCAATCGCAATGAAAATCTCGTCTCCTTCAACGGAAGCAACCTTCCGAACAGGCCCTCCATTGATATGCTCGATGTAACTCTAAGTGACCAGCTGAGATTTGGGGGCTCTATCGAAGCCAGAGTAAAGCTAGCCTCTCAAAAACTGGGCGTACTGTACAAGGCCCGCAGATACTTTAATAGTACACAACTGCTAGCCTTGTACAAATCGCAAGTCCACCCCACAGTTGAATTTGGCAGCCACCTCTGGTCTGGAGCTCCAAAATATCTGAAAAATAACCTCGATTCTGTGCAGAAGCGGGCGATCCGTTTGATTGATAAATTCTCCCATTTTAACAGATGGATTGCAATCTTTAGGGCACAGGCGTCAGGTAGGAATGCTATCCTTGTTCTACCGGTATTTCAATGGAAGATGCTCCAAGAAACTAGCATCATTGATCCCTTCGGCACCGGTGCATAGTCGGGAAACACGCCAAACCCGTGCCCAACATATGTACACGGTTGACATTTGTCACATGAGAACTGGTCGCTTCTTCGACTCGTTCTTGTGCTCAACAGCTCGGCTATGGAACGATTTGCCGACCTCTGTTTCCCCTTCCTACAACATGGGTCTCTTCAAGACCAATGTTAACTCCCTCTTCTCCTCAAAAAGACCCTCCACACAGCATCTTAGATGACATAGGCCTTGAGGGAAATCGTTTTCTTAAGGGCCTCCTGTGTGGAGTTTTTTTTTACCGGGTACCACACAAAAATCTCAACTGCTCCCGTCTGGAGCCAGTGACACCATGGAATCCCCAATCGGGGTATGTTGTGAGGCTGAAGGTAGTGGGGAGGGGAAGGAGGTGGCGAATAGGAAGGTTGGGAAGTACCTGTCGATTCAGATCTGGTCACCAAACACGGATAAAGCCATTTTCAAGCATACCCGGCGATTCAGATCTAGTCACCAAACACGGATAAAGCCATTTTCAAGCAACGTTTCAATTATAAAAAAATATAATATCAATATGTCAATGTGATCTGAGGCAATGCATATCATTGGCCACTGCCTCATAATTAGGAGGGTATGACGATAATCCTGTTAGCAAACAATCATAAGGATGCTCATCGGTGAGTCGAGATCTATATCTTGATTTTATTAAGTTCATGTTTGAAAACAAGGATTCGCATAAATATGTCGAACTGAAAAATGATTCAATTTTTTATGCGGCTTTTTTCAAAAATGGGAACTTTTCTCTGTCCACTGTATTCCAAAAGTCCTCTGATATTAAGGATTTTAGCTAAATATCATTCTTAAGGTCCAAAATTTGTAAGTCTAGTTCTTCTATCTTACCTTGAACAAAATCTGCAGTACAATGCGTGATGTGCAATAGTGAATAGCACTTCCCGTTCCAGGCTAGCGTGAAGAGTACAGTCTGGCACGCCGCGGCCGCTAGACAAGTTGCGAAGTACTGTCAGCAAAGGAACCACTCATACAAACAATATCGCAAACATACAAACGTATTTAATAAACCTACGCACTTAAAAACTTAAAACTCTAACAAATAAATAAAAATAATTCACATTTTTAATTAATGTTTATGAAAGAATTCTGTCTCTGTCGAATAGTGGTGGGAACATACGAACCGTTCACGGGGTCGGGAAACCCTGCTGTAGCGGGACAGCTTGCGTGAATACAGTTTAAGTTTATCGAACAAAGAAGTCATCCCATAATAAAATGACTGACACACCACATATGCTCAGGAATCGCTGGTTTAAGTTTGTGTGGTAACTTTGTATAATTCACTCTGTATAATTTTCCACACAAATTTAATTTATTAAATATGTTATAAAATGTTATTGCATTTTTAAATTTTAGATTCATATACCAGCGATCATCCAGGGAAGCAGGAGAAAACGGACTGCTATGTGTCATCAACTTCAAAACAATGTACATCTGATTTAGCTAGTAAAAAACCAAGAGTTTATGACCGTAAAAACTTCTGTCCATACTGCTTCAAGCTGATAACCAACTTTGTACGCCACATCACAATCCAACATCCCTTAGAGGCAGAAGTGATTGAATATAATAAAATTTTAGATCCCGATCTGCGCGAACGAAAAAAAAAGTGTGAATTAATTTCGAAGAAAATAAGAAATAGAGGCAATTATCTATATAAGCAGGACGCGATAAATAGAGTTGATGGAATAATACTACCGAATCGCCGCCCAAGAACGACTGCGACAGCTAAAGATTATGCGGTTTGTATAGAATGCTGTGGCACATTCAAAAGAAGTTTACTCTTTAGTCACCTGAAAAAATGTTCAAATAGAAAACAATCACATGAAGGAAATCCACTAAAACGCTGCAGAGTGTTAAAATCATCCGCTATTTTATTATCCCCAGACAATTCTGAGATCACTGAATCTTTAAGATCTCAGATATTTCCTGTGTTCAAAAATGATCCTATTGCAAAAATTGCAAAGTCTGAGCCATTAATTTGTGCATATGGTTCCCTACTATTAAGCAATCATAAAGAACATCATTTGAAAACACACATTACATCCAAGATGAGAGATCTCGCTAGACTGTTCATGGTCATCAAAGAAAAAAATCCTGCAATATCCTCATTTGACCTTGCATTTGACCCTATACATTTTAATGTTTTTATGGACGCTGTCAAAATAAATAGTGGTTACGATGAAAGTACAGGTTCTGTAAAAATTCCTAGCATCCCTCAACGACTTTGTACAGCTATAAAAGATTGTGCTGATATTTTGATGCGTAAAACAATACAGAATCCTGTGCTGACCACTTCATCCAAAGATGTTATAAAAAACAAGTTGTCTGAATTTAAAATAATCTTTGGTCACGCTTGGAAATTTGAAATTTCTACTAACGCTGAAAAATCAAGGAAAACTCAAAAAATGCTGAAAACTGATGTCATGCCTTTAACTACTGATATAAAAAAAATATGCACGGAAGTTACGAAACTAGAAGTGAATATAGCTCAACAATTTGAATGTGAAAAGTCTTATATCGCCTATGAGGAGCTATGTAAAATAACAATTGCTCATATTATAATTTTTAATAGGAGGAGGGCAGGAGAAGTTGCAAGAGCTCCATTAGAAAATTATATAGCCAGCCAAAGTGAAAAACAAGACATTCCTGAAGAAATATTGGAAATCATGAGTTCTGAGGAGCAAAATGCTATACATACATTATATTGCTTCCATATCCCAGGAAAAAGGGGGAGAACAGTTCCAATACTTCTTCGAAATCAGATGAAAAAAAATGTAGACACTATATTTGCATACAGAAATTTAGTTGGAATTCCAAATGAAAACAAATTTTTATTCCCAAAACTAGGAGGTGAACCTTATTTTTGTGGCACGCAAATTTTAAGGGAACTAAGACACAAGTTTTCCTTTGTGAATTCAGATCATATAACTTCAACTGGGCTGCGACACCATGTTGCAACCATGAGCCAAGTAGCTGGAAAGAATAATGCTTATGTAAACGCTTTGTCTCATTTCTTAGGGCATACACCAGGTACACATAAAGGGAATTACATGATACCACAACTAGCTCTTGAGAAAGGTAAAGTTTGCTTGAATTTACTGCAATTAGCTGAGGGAAAAATATCTTGCCGATCACAGTCTGATAATGGAACGAACATTACAACAACTTTACAAAATGAAATAGATTCCGTCCCTCAACCTGAAGAATCACATAAAGAAAATGTGGATCATGTTACGTTGGATAATAGCTTAGAAAATGACCAAGAGTCTTTACCAAGTAATTTACTTGATGGGAATATGGCAAAAAAAATTATAGTTAGAAGGAGGTGGCTTAATCAAGAAAAAGATGAACTTTATAAAAACTTTGCAAATTATTTCATCGAAGGGATTGATCCTGGCGCTACGAAAATAAACGAAATAAAAAAACAAACAGGAATATTGTCAATGAGGTCATGGAAGCAAATTAATACATTTATTAATAATCACCGTGTCAAGAAATTGCCCTTACCTAAGGATTTGCAGAGAAAAAGAGAATTCTACCTCCAGGATGCTTAACTTGAATTCAAATGAATTGTATTGATTAAGAGACCGCTATACCGGCTTCAACGATTGAACGATCCAAAGGTATCGACTCCGATTCCACTACAGCTGATATAAAGCGTGAAGCAATCGTAAAGTAGCTGTTGGCTTGTTCCATAGTTTGATCATTGGCAGTCGTTATAGCAGTTCCATATATTTTATCTTTTGTAATACTGGCATACAGAGTACCGGGCGAATAAGGCCCCTTTATCTTTCATCATGATATTGGTTGTGGAGGGTTATAATTTATTTTAGTTTTTGTTAAATTTATGTGCAAGGTATAATTTGATATCCCTTGTTAAATAAAAAAAAAACGAAGGATTCTTCTGTAATGTACAACGCTAAATGTTTCGTGAACGATGTATAATAAAAAGGTATTTGGTTTTAATTATGATTTAATTTTTTATTATATTATGCTGTTTTTATAATGATTGTGAATATAAAGTTATTAGGCTATAATTATTTTTTTATTGTGTTATGTTATTTTTCAAATGATTACACACTTTTTTTAGTATGTATAGTAATATTTTTTGTTTTTAAAAATTCAAATTAAAGAGTTTTTTTTCAAAATGATCGTTTTTATTTTATCACCCTTGAAATGTTGAAAGGTACGTTTGAGACCCGTATTGTAGGAGGGAGGACACACAGAGGCAGGCAAAAATGAGTCGTAGAAATGACCCGTTCTCATGTGACAAATGTTGGGCACACGTTTGACGTGTTACCCGACTTAAGGGACCGGTGCCAAAGGGATCAATGACGCTAGTTCCTCGGAGCATCTTCCATTGAAATACCAGTAGAACAAGGACAGCTTTCAAACCAGACGCCTGTGCTCTAATACACACACACACCGACACTAATCTTGGGATTAGTGTGTCGGTAACGGGCATATGGGTCTATCCCTTCTACTGCGGTGCAAGGTGATGAGTCGAGAGAGCCAGGCTGAAGAGGTTAAAAGGTCTCCCTCAACCACCCTCTCCCAGATGCGACACCTAGTCAAACCATTTGGGGCGGCCTATTGTAGAGACGTTGGTTGTACAATGTATACTATAGAAAATAATAAAATTAGAATACGTGTATAAAATTGGTGGAAGGTAGGTACCTACCTATGTGTCATACAACTGGAGACAATGCTTACACGTGTAAAAATAATTATAGGGTAAGATAAGATAAGATAAGTAGGTATAACATGATAATATAAAACATTATATAAAAATTACATTTTACACACATTTTAATAAAACTGTATGTAAACATGAAATTAATAAACATATAAAAATTATAATTTGCAAACCAACCTACAACTTAAAGAAGCGTACGAATCAATGAACAAAGTAAATTTTGTAATATATTTCTAATAAGTTTATTCATAATTTTTCGAAAACACTAATAAAACTAAGATAAAATAATTATGTAGCAAATAAAAGAAACTACACCAATATGTATTTAAATACCTAATTTTATTTGTGATAATAATAAAATAAACCTTAACACAAAAAAAAAACAACCGTAAACACCAAATAAATAACAATATTAATTAGCAAATCATACTCCAATTTTAAAAAAACGCGCCAATAATCAAAAACGGCCGCTTGAAATAATAAATGTGTGAATAAGCAACATCCGACCTGTTCTGTCAACCTACCTTCATATGAACTATATTGGTATGTATATGTAGCATTAAACTTGGCAACGTAGCGTGATGCGGTAAGTGTGTTCTTAAAATAGATCAAGGAATGCACGTTATTTTAAGATATTTTTTTTTAATAAATAAACATAATTTTTGATTACATATTATAGCTGACCATATTTTAAACAAAATTTAAAAGACAGCATGTTGGTACTTCATCTACGTAAGTATATATTACATGCGAAAGAATGAGCAACTTAAGTGGCTTCTTCTAAGATGAGCCACAAAATGTGGTATGACATAAATATATATATATATATATATATATTTACATATTTTCTTTATTTCTACCACTTTATGTTTTCTTTTATGTTTTAATCTATGTTTATAAATATATATTATAAATTTTTGCGGAAACTTCGCTGGTTAATGCAACCATGTAATATATTACTCTATTATGAAAATATGTATAACTGTTTGTTTCCTTAATAAACTAAAATAAAATAAAAAAAATAAAATCGTATAAAATGTTCATGTAAAAGCCCTCTAGGGCGTTAATACATAATAAATACATAAATATATCACAGCCTTCATGGTTCAAGGGTAAGGCTCTCGACTAGCTATCCAAAGGTCGTGAGTTCATGACCCGACGTGCGCAAATAAATTTAATTTGATTAATTTGTGTTATTCCACAAATAATTCATTACAAGTAATGTATAGTAAATAGTGGAAGATACTCTCAATGTCGCCCTGTAGATTGTAAAACTACCATTCATAATTAAAACGTTGCTTGACATGGCTTTAGACGTTTTTGGTGACCATATTTGAAGAGTACATCTTCCTCTTCCATCTCTTCCCCTCCCCACTATCTTCAGCATCACAACATACCCCAATTGAGGAAGCCAAAGTTTCACTGGCTCCAGACGGTGGCAATTGGGACTATTGTATGATATTCACATTAAAAATATATTATCTATTTTTTCTTAGTTCCCACAAAACTTTTAAAACATTTTCAAATATCAATTTACAATATAAGAGAAAATCAATTTCATTTGCCCTTTCTAGGGCCTAAGAGTCTGAAAGTTTTGTAGGTATAAACAGAGGGTGTCAGTTTTTTTTTCAAAATCGGTAAAAATTAAAATTCTTGAGAATAACTGTTCCAACAGATTTTATCGATTTCGTGAGGTGTTCGGCGATTTAAAACGTATAAATGTATTAAATATGAGAATTAACATGAATTTATTTATTTATGACTTATCTATTTACGCTCTTGGAGCATTTACATCAATCGTGTAACATTAGAAATAGAAACAATAAAATACCAATTATTTTATATTATTATTTCTCTTCCTTTAAAGTTTTACATTAATAGAAAGGAAACAGATTTTAAAAGAAATAACAACAAAAACAATTTTAGAATAATAATAATAAAATTAGAATTTTAGAAATTTCTGATATAAATTTGGGTAAGAAATAAATGAAAATATCAACTGAACTGAATTTATTTCCAAGCCTATGAAGTCTTTGAATTGGGGAGTTAATGAAATAGTTAGTTTTCGACAAATAAACTAAGGACAGCGATTATTTGAAATTATTATTATTATTTTAAATTCATTAAACAGTGAGAAATCAAATTAAATTAAATACTGAAAACTGCTCGTAAGTTTCTTGGATTAATATTTGAAAGGAATTCCTGTGTTTCGCTTATTCAAAGGAAATACAATAATATTAATCTGACTAATTCATACGTTCGAGTTTCGAGTACCTACTATGTTTATTGAATATTAGCTAGTTTCCGTTTTCCATCATTCTACGTATAATTAGTTGTGTATCAAAGGTATCAATTTAATACAACAATATAATGTATTCAATTGCACAATTCCATTCAATTATTCTTCATTCAATTTGGGAGGCGGGAATTCTACATTCAATTTTTTGACTTAACACAGGTGAGTCTAGGTCTTAGTGGCGAATGATCTAAGCACACCGAACCCCGGATTCCTACCCACCCATTTATTATTACTACTACTACCCACCCCACCCACCCCATTTTCCATCACAGAACTTTCTATCCTTCCTGAATGACCCTCCATACAGCATCCTCAAAAGATGACAAGAAAAATAAAAATATAACGGTCCACTTGCGGCCATTATCTTTTTATTTTTCGGTGTCTTATACGATTTTAGATTTTAGACGGCCAAAGGTATTTTCGTTATTTGTTTTTGGGGTGTCATGGCGTGTTGCGGTATCTCCTCTTTTAGCCAACGTTTCGGACAGCGTTACAGTGTCCATCATCAGGGCAGATGTGTGTTGAAACGTTGGCTAAAGGAGGAGATAGCGCAACACGGCATAACACCCCAAATACAAATAACGAATTTTTCGGTATCTTGTCCTTTTTTTATATGTTTGTTTAAATTATTAGTTCTCCTTCAATGATGTTTTACATTGATGAGAATAACTTTCAATATTTTCAATACTGAATTATTATAATAAAAAATGAATATTCATTTAGACTTTTACAAAAAGGTCAATAGGAGTTCCGTGTAAATAAAATCGGGTGGATATATCCGAGACAATATGTAGGTTACAAACTAGTTTTTCGAACATTTGTTTCCAATGAAAAATGGAGCTGCCAATAATATGAAGAAAAAAAATAGTCCAAGGTAATATTGTTAATTCTTAAATTTTAAATTCGAGATTGACAAAAATGACATTTCAATAAGAGGTCTCAGTAGCCGAATTGGTAGAGGCGTTTGTCCTGGTAAGCCGAGAGGTTCTGGGTTCATGTCCCAGTTGCAACCGTTATCTTTTTATTTTTCTGTGTCTTGTTTTTTTCCATAGTTATAATATAAATTATCAGTTTTATCTTCTATAATATAATTATGTAGTTATTCATTAAAGGGCCCGCAACCCGAATTTCTACCGATTTCTTACATATCACCCTTCAACACGGTAAGTTTTAACGTTCTTAAAAATATATATTTTATTTTTGAAAATAATATCTAGACATTGCCCGCGCCGAAACGCAAATCATATAAAATTCCCTCGATAGAAAAATATCGCAAAGTATGCTCCAAAAATTATTATAAACACGTTTGTTTCAGTTATTTTACAAGTTATATGTATGAAAAGATTCACAGTGTTTCTTTAAATGCTGTTTATTGCTCTATTTTAAACGAGTCGTGTTTTATTAAACATTTTCGCAATATTCGCATCGATTTTGTCGCTGTAAATGTTAGCGCTGTCCTGTAACATTCGTAATTTCGTATCTCTCCATCTACTTCTTTTCGAGCCCGGTTACAGAGCCTTAAGAAGTTTTAAATAAATAAAAAGAAAGTACGTTATTTTAAGTCACTTTATTGTTATTTTTTAGTCTACCGTTTTCGGTATCTCAGTCTCAGTACCATCATCAGGACTGTTATAAAAATAATAACAAATACATAATAATACACACATATATATATATATATATATATATATATATATTTTTTTTTTTTTTTTTTATTTATTTAAAATGTCAAGTCACAATGTGTTTGCTTCTTTTGAAAAAAAGAAATAAATAAATTTAAATTAAAAAAATATATTTAAGAAGTATTAACATTCTTGTTGTAGCCACTCCTCAGAATATTTTATGAATATTTATGACTGGGAAATAACAGTTTTTAATAAGCAAGTTATTAATTGCATTTTCCACTCTATGAACAGAGGCATAAAAAATGAAAAGTGATGATATGTTTGTGAAAAGTTTGGGAGTGTTTGCATGCGGCAAATTGTATCCTACCATTTGTTGTGGAAAATTGCATTAATTACACGCATTCCCAACTAATCCCTATCGCAAATGCCATCCGTATTACCTATTTCACATTCCACGTAAATTACTGGGTGGGAACTACTGTAGCTTCGACCGTCAGTATGAACGATTCCAGTCATCCAAATTATTAAATGATACTTCAATTAATAAAATTAAAATGTTTAATATCCGTAAACAGTACAGTCCCTAACCTAATTTACATAACTAAGCTAGTAAGTTGGTATCTACCTAACGTAAACTTACGGAAAACGTCTTCAATCTTAGCAAACGTACTTTGTGCTATCATTATAATATAATGAAAATTAAATCACTTTGTTTAAACCATTATTTAATTATCACTGTCAACATGTTTCAATAACAATGTTATCTTCATCAGGACGAGATGTTAATTAAACTTTTTTTTAAATTAACATCTCGTCCTGATGAAGATAACGTTGTTATTGAAACATGATGGCAGCGATAATTAAATAGTGGTACAAAGTGATTTGATTTTCATTATATTACAGAAAACGTATTATTACTTCATGCAATGACGCGCACATTGCTAATATCTTACCAAATTGGTCGTCTGACCAAATATGTAAATAAATAACTAAATATGTAAATAATTATTAATAATTTCAGGTTCAGTATCTTTAGGTAAGGTGTATCTCTTTGTAAGTAATAATGATAATATTTGGCTGATGCAAAAAACCACCTTAAAGGTGCTGTACAATGTACAACTACATATATTATGCAATGCATATGGTTGACTTATAAGAGATATATTTCTTCTTCAAATACAGTAAATTTATTTTGTGGCACCATTTTAATTCAAAATTAAAAGATTTATTTTTTTAACAACTTTTAATGTCTATAAAACCGACATATTTAGAGAGCAATGCTCTCTTCCTCAGGGTTTACTAAAAACTATTATAAATAAACGTAATGGTGCCAATGGAAAGGTATGAGTGGGAAGGGGAGATAGGGGTAATTGAAGGCACAATTTACAAAGGGAACAGGTTCAATAGTCGGTCATTTATCAATATTTTTTGTATACAAAATATGTATTTGGATTTGCATTTACGCTCTTTGTAATTTCTGATATTTCCACTTATCTAATGCCATTAAAATTACAATGTAATAATTCGATTCCACTATTGAACTCAAAAGTGTGACTAGTCTACAACAAATGATTGGCTCCAACAAAGACTCCGAGAAACTATTATCGTTTAAAGATTTCATATTATGTTCTTTTATCTCTTCTATAATACGATACAGCCTAGTAAGTAAAATTTGTGGAGCGTCCTTAAGATTCATTTTCACAAAAACAGCGCCGAATCAAATTTAAAAAAAACATTGATAAATATTTCGTATCGCTAAACAAATTTGAAACCCTATTATAAAACTTTAAATTAGTTGAACGAATTGCAAACATGTGTGCTTACTTGTCAACCGTATTAATTATATACATAATTATTTGATAGCATCTATAAAAGTAACTATGCGTCTAGAGAAAACATTCTAAGGTAATCTTCGACTTGCTGATTACTGAGAACTAATAAGTACTGCGAACGTATTATTAAAGGATGCGCGCATGTGAGGGCGTTTCTATGTACACTAAAAAGCTTCCAATAGTCGAAATTTTTTAATGACTAAAGAAGAGGACTTGTTTATTAGTTTATTAAGACATACACAGTTAATTCTCACACAAGTTATATGTGCATTAAATTAAATTATTACATGATTATAGTATCTGTTATGTAAGCCCATATAATATCAGTAGGTAAGGGAACGTACCCATACTACGTGACATGTTTAGGGGGGGGGTCTTCAAAATGTCACGCTTGGTACAAATGAGCGGCGGGTTGCTTAGGTTTTTGGTCGCCGGGGGGGGGGGGGGGGGGGTTAAAAATTGCAAAAATTTGGTCACGTAGTATGGGTACGTTCCCTAATTTCGTCTGAGGTGTGATCGATTCTAACTTAAAAGTAATAAAAAGGAAGAAAATGTGTAGAATTGTTAAAATTATCCATATTACTCGTACCTTTGTAATGTGATAGAATAGTTTACTCGTTTTATAAACATTCATTTTTAATGCTGCATTTTGAAATGTAATCACTTAAATACAGTGGACTATCTAAAAGCATGCCTCGAATAAATGATCCATAAAAACCTTTTCAATTTTAAAAGAACATTTAAAGTCTTTATGTTACTTGTACTCGCAACAGAAATTTCATGTCGAGTTCACTAAGTCGAATACGTGATATCAAGTTTAGTGAACCGATATATTAAATATGATAGTAGCCGACCTAGATAGAATTTAATATGTTTGTTGTCAGACTGGATACCACATGCAATGAAGAAATAACGTCTCATGAGTCTGTCTACATTAATTTTGATGGTTCACTGATCCATACTAAAGTCACTTTACGGCATCATTGCTTACTTCCATATTTCAGCCCTTAAAACTCACTTCACAAAACAGTCCCCGGGCATTTGTTTAGGTTATACGAGATCTTTATATGTTGTACTCCGTACATGTGATTGAGCACTATGATTACACGGGGCCTAGCGGAAAAAAATGGCCGAGGAAACTCGGGCAAACAAAAAGCAGGCACTAAGTGAAACGGATGGAGTTCTTTGCGGCAATGTTCGAATAGAAAAACGACAAGCCACATTAATACAAACTCCGCGGGAAGAGTTTGCTTTGCAGTTTCCTCTATGTTGTTCGCTACAAACTTCCTGCGCCGGGAGATTTGGAATCGTTAGATCGTTTACCTAATAACAAAAGGAAAGTAAAATGCTTTACGTTTTTTCTCCTATCCGGTCCCTGAAACGGGACTTGTGCTGTTGGAAAGGGTATATTCCGTTTACAAGGTTTTTTGGATTCTAGAAATTAAAAGATTCAATTATTCCATACATTGATAAAATTATCATGTATCCAACAGTAAAACTACTTTAGGTCAGTTTGACTACGGTACCCAACAATTGGGGAATATTTTTTGTGGAAAGATTAGAGATTTAGAGTGTACAACATGGTATCGCATCTACATACATAAGCACACCCTTTGCCACAATCTTCGATTACACATCTGCCCTGATGGTGGTCACTGTAAAGCATTAGCTAAAGTAAACATTTTTTTTATTTAATTAAATGAAGACAATATTAGCGAAAATTAATCGAAAATCTGGAGACAGAAAAATCAAAAAAGTTTTAATTAAATATTATATAATTCGAGATTTTACTCGAGTTAATTTTTTTTTTAATTTACAATATTCTTCACAAACTGAGTATTGTATACACTTTTTGTGAATTTTTTTTTGTTTCTTTTTCTCTTTTTTATTTGTATAATTTCGAGTATATTACCCACGCACGGGATGCGCTTCAGTGGGTTCCCATTACTCATATCGTTTCATTGTATGTATCTACGTACATTTCAAATATAAAAATTGGGAAAAATAAAGTAAATTAAAAAAAAAATGGAGTGTGTAATTCACACGCGATAGAAGTGAAACTAGAAAGTCGTTAGATGTCGATTTCTTTTGCCTGTTTATTTTAAAGTGGTTTGAAGATTGGATATTGATTTACAAAAACAAAATGTTTTTTTTTGGATTTCGTAGGATTCGAACCTCCGTCCGCTGGATTTCACTATACCACTGCGCTATGGGACGCGCTCGGCGAGGCGCAAATTTACGCATTATATTCCGACGACCCGTAAAAAAACAAAGCGGCCAATGAGCGCAGATCTATCGTCGTTTCCGTTTTATAACTCAACCAATAGGAGCCTTGAGTGCAGTTTGATGCTTCGCAGGTGCCGTAGTGCGTCATATCCGTTTCATCCGAATTTCAAATCTAAGGAAGTTTCGCTTCAAAAAAGCTATCCGAAACGTTGGCTAAAGAAGGAGAAACGCCATAAAACCCTAAAAATAAATCACAATAATAGAGCTAAGGAGATTTGAAGTAATGTCTCAAAACTAAATGATAATCGCCAGGTCACCGCGGGAGTCCTCCGCTTTAGAATGAAGGACAACGAATATGCATTGGCGCACGTAAAGGTGGTTTCATAGAAAATCAACGTTATAATTATTTTATTTTATAAAAATGAAACAATTCAACTTTGTATATAGACCACTTATATAAGGCGTAAATCCGACCGGTTTCGGAACAAACGTTCCTTCTTCAGGGAAAGCTTATACTAAAGCTTTTATAAGTGGTTTATACAAAGATATTGGAATATTAGAATATCTTTGGGTTTATACAAAGTTGAATTGTTTCATTTTTCTATAATGGATAACCACAAAGTTAGAGCTACATTCAAAAATATATTTTATTTTATATTTGTAGAACGATTTGCATTTCGATATGTTTTTTAATTCGTTATTTTTAATATTACATTTGATTACAGTAATTTATTTCAGAAACAAACTGTACATTAGTAACAGTGGTGAAAACAATTTACAATTATTAAGTATATTTCATGGTGGTATTTCACATACGGTGTGTTTCTTTGTAGTATCTTATTTGGTGCATATTAAGTAATTACCGGGTGATGTGCGTAGTGGAAAGGTGGGTGTGTGTGTGTGTGTGAGTATGTATGTATGTATATTTGTGCACTGAACAAATTATATTATTGACATGAAGCTCTTTTTAAATTTAGGCAGTGAATCTGAAAAAAATGTCGATGTTAGAATTTAGACCAGTGATTCCCAAAGTGGTCCAGGTGGACCCCCAGGGGTCCACGAGAGACTCGACGGGGGTCTACGTTGGCGTGATAAAAAAATGGGGGTCCACA
Source organism: Limnephilus marmoratus (assembly GCA_917880885.1). Taxonomy (NCBI): domain Eukaryota; kingdom Metazoa; phylum Arthropoda; class Insecta; order Trichoptera; family Limnephilidae; genus Limnephilus; species Limnephilus marmoratus. The sequence continues at coordinate 57,039,783 of OU862909.1, read as the reverse complement.
AGTTGTATGTGGGGGTCCACGAAAATTTATCTGGTTTTGATAGTAAAGAACAAAATGTTGGCTTGGCTTTACCTATCAATGTAGGCAGATAATATGCTACTCAAAAAAAATTAGGGGAGCAAAAAAAAACAAATTTTTCGGTGATTTTTGACAGGCTGCATTTCGGTGAAAAATGTTCGTGTTGAGACTTTAAAAAAAGCATTTTGAAGCTTTAACTACATTTTGAGCTACGATTCTCTTGCAATCCTAATAGATAGTGTGAAAAAATAATTTTGCAAATTTTTTGGTCCACGGGATTGAAATTTTTTTCTGTTAGGCCGGCTTATGGATCAGGTAGCCTTAATATTTAACAATAATTTCCTTTTTTTAAAACCTCCATTAATTTTTTTGAGTAGTGTATTTTAAGAAGGTCAGCGACTGTTACTTGTAAAAACTTGCATATTCGATATTTAAATCTATTAAGGTGGGAAATACACGACAGAGTTATTGCGGATGCGGATGCGGAAGTAGATGCAGATGTCTGAATTAATGCGAATAATCCGAGGTTTTTCTTTTTATTTATACCACTCCGAATTTGGGGTTGGAACTCAGCCGCGAGCAAATTTCCATCGTTAGATCTAATTTTCACATTTTTTGACGAGTTTTGGGAATGTGGTAGAAATGTAGCAGCAGGGGGTCCACCGAAATCAGTAAAATTTTGAAAGGGGTCTACGAGAAAAGAAGTTTGGGAACCTCTGATTTAGACCAATATTATTGAATATATGAAGAGCACGATTGGTTGGCGAATTACTTGCTGCATTTATCTTGTAATTAAACGTGTGGAATAATTCTGTATGGCGTCTACGTCTTAAGGATATGTTAAAATTAACAAGGGAAAGAAGTTCAGTGCAGTCAACGTTATTATTTAAAATGTTGTGTATAAATGACGTAATAATAATTGTAATGGTGTATTGCCCGTCTCACTAGGTGTAAAACGCCTGTGTTGAGATGGGAAGATCTAAAAGTTAGTTTAAATAACGTGAATATTAAGCTGTTGTCATTAGCCTGCTACTCCTCATGCATCCCTTTATATTTCTCTTACTTTCCTTCCTACTCACAACATTCCAAGTTTTAAGAATACCAACATCCATTGTTCAGTCTTGTGTGGTATTCAAAAAATGCCTAGAATTGAAACAGAAAACATTTCATTTCCCTTTTGAATCTAGATATATATATAGATGTTGACTGAAAACACTGGGATGATTAATTATCGTTCTTGGCATTATTCGAACATTTTCCGAATGCGAGCGGAAATGAATAATGCTTTTGCAATCGACAGAAAATATTTTCTTTCCGATAGCCATTTCATATTTCATAAGCATCAAAGTATTCATTTAATCCAGTGAGAAGAAAGAGGGAAAATGCAAATGAAAGGCAGGTGGAGGAATCGTATACCAATGTAGTAACGAGGCTTTAATGAAGGAGGCAGGGGAAGCTCTGTACTCAGTAAGCAAAGAAAATAATAAAAAGAAATAGGATAAAAGTTACGAGCTTTTGCCCTACTAGAGTAGTAAAATCATCTGTTAAGAATGCGACACACTCCTCCAATCTTAAAATCTTGCTTTTCTTTATTTCATCTGGTAACTTATTTCATTTAAACATTTTTAAAATATATCTTATTTCCAATATATCTTATCTTTACATGTCGGTTTTTGTAAATAATTAAGTGGTTAATACAACGTTATTTATTAATTTGAATATATCTTATTATTATTTTATTTTATACCTTAAGTGTACGCAGGAGGCTGTGAGGAAAATAATTTCCCTCAGGGCCTATGTCATCTTTGGAGGTGTTTTGGAGGAAGCAGAGGAACTTCTGGAAAGGAAAAATGTATGAGGGGTGGGTTTGAATCTGGAAGTCAGTGTGCCCATGCGTGGCGTATTAAGAGGGCATTACCAGAGAAAACCAGAAATATGTCATTTTCAAATCAGATTTTAGACGTATTGACTCTTTTCCACAAAAAATTATAAATGGATTTAAAAAGATTGATCTTTTATCTAGCATTCCCATGTAATAAATTTTGAGAAAAAAATTTAATTTTTAGTATAATTAGGTTATTCCATAGGTCGTTGGCAGATTTGTTAAATTTTCAAAAAAGATTCTGTATTATACCACACCCATTAAATAATATAATCATGCAGTAAAATAAATCAATACATTATCTAGCAAACGCATGTTTTAGAATTTTAATTTTAGTTTCAATAAAATCATTAAAAAATATGTACGTACGTGTGTTTCTTGACGAAAATTGGTCCCTTTGTGTATTTATTTGCGCACTTACAAACTAATATATTTCAGATTTTTTTAACATTCTTATCAAATTTAGACATTATTGAAAAATAACAAATACTTATAATCAAAAAATAATTACAAAAGTACATTATTTTAATAGTTTTAACATCACGCCTTTCAGCATATTTGGATGAAGGTATAAATAAAAGCTAATTTGGATTGAAATAAATTCGATATTGAGTTGTAATTTAAAAAGCTGGTATGGAGAATAATTAATCTTTCTCATTGTAACCGCCCTGCACGATCGTAAGAACAACTTTTGACGAAATGTGGATTTTCGTCCGCTGGCTGGTTAAACGCTCTTAATCCAACCCTCTCACTGTGGTGCAAGGCGTTGGATCGAGAGAGTAAGGCTGGAGAGGTTTTTTTTTATTATTTATTAAAGTTGAAGGAATATTAAAATTTCATTTTCTAACTAACTTCATAAATAAAAGATATATAATATTATTAATATATGTAACAATAATAATTCTACCCAATCATTAAAAAATATTCTACATTAAGCAAGATAAGTTTTAAGATTTTCACGGCCAAAAGCATTTTCGTTATTTGTTTTTGGGGTGTTATGCCGTGTTGCGCTACCTCCTTCTTTAGCCAGTGCGGTAAATGTGTCACATCTACCGGATCTGCCGGATCTGCCCTGATGATGGACACTGCAACAATGTTCGAAACGTTGGCTAAATAAGGAGGTAGTGCAACACGGCATAACATCCCAAAAACAAATAACGAAAATACATTAAGCAACATTATAATTTTGTTAAACTTGTCTTGATTATGTAGTTTTATTTAAATTTAAATGTTCGGTTCTCGGTTTTCAGTCTATCGGAAAGGAGGTTTCAAATGTGTGTACTTCATGGCGGTCTTTATTGTATGAGTGTACACTTTATTTTGTTGTATTGTATAGTGTGATCGCACACTTACCGGTTTGTATAAATGTTGTGTTCGTGCGTCAATTTTTTTTTTTTTTTTTTTTAGATACTATATATTTTTTTTACATTTATAGAAGATAATATTTAATTTATTATGTGTATAAAATAGACGTAGAATATATTCATAGTCCTCCTAACTAGGAGATCCCCTGCTGAGGTGGACTACTACGTTTTGGATAAGTTTTCGGCGACTTCTATGGTACATCTTCAAGGTTTGGATAAGGTTTTTCAGAAACTTCTATGACGATGTTTTGTTTTTTGAATTTGTTGATAAAAAGGAATATGTTATAACCTTATTCTGTATTTTTTTTTTTTTTTTTTTATTTATTTATTTTTTTTTTTTATTTATTTAATTCAAGATTTATTGTTTATACATTACAATCACGGACATGGGATGTCTATGATTACAATGATAATATATGCAAGATTACAAAATAATTCATGTTTTATTCTACTACTCCATAAGTTGAGCTCTAGGAGCTCGTGTTTATGGGAGGAGTATTTTACATGCAAAAAAATAATAATAATGTTTATTATGTAAACAATTTTCAAAAAAACTATTGAAATAAATATCTTAGGTAGGTACACAATTTAGACAAAAATAGTTATATAAGGACAATATCAATACAATTTTTTTTTAATATTAAATATTGCTGTTTAAGTAAGGGTAAATTAATTAATTACATAAAGGGTAAACATTAAGGGTACAATATGTCATTATCCAATTTAAGGGACTTAATTTGTTTTTTGAATAATTCATAATTCAGTGTATCTGTTATATTAATTTTGTTATTGGATAATCATATATAGTACCATCTTACACCTAAATACAAATAGTGGTGCTGAGCCGTGGTCGTTCTAAGCATAGGGGTGGCTATTAAGCATTTAGTTATATATCTATTGCTTATGCTATCTGAGGGGTGAATTTTTTGAATAAAATATTGTTTATAAATTTGGCATAAGGCGTTTCTCTTTTACATTTCTTTGAAAACCTTATAAACTTATCTTGTGAAGGGGTAATTTGCTTTACTGACAAATAAATTGCTTCGTAAACGAAGTCAGCACATTTACATTAATATTGATTTCATAGAAGCAACCACAGATAATCCACAAACTTTCAACTTCGTCGACACAATCCATCACAATTCCGTACATTTTCACTTTTGCCATAACAATATTACGAATTCCAACAACTACTGCGGTTTAACACTGCTTATTTATATTTATTACGAGTTTCCTTATATAACACAACGAATAAGCGACGGTTCCTGGTAATAGAACCACTAGACGTCACATTCATCATAAATTATTGTTAGGGAACTAGTTTAATGTTAGCCAGGAAGTCTCCAACACAATCAGAAGGAGATTGATGACGACTGATCACCAATCAAGGTTAAAAGTGTTTCTCCGTATACAGACCAATTACCCAAATATTTTTTCTCAACAATGCCGATTTGACGGCCTCCGTGGTCGAGGGGTAAGGCCCTCGACCACCAATCCGGAGATCGCGGGTTCAAATCCCGGCAAGTAAAAATTTATTGGAGTTATTTGTGTTATTTCGCAATGTGTTAATTTAAAATAATATTTACCATATTTGCGGCGCGTTCCAGAGTGAAAGATACTTTCAGTATCGTCCTGGTATAAGAACGCCTTTCTGAATTGAAACGTTGAAACGGCTTTAGCCATGTTTGGTGAACAGATCTGAAATTCCAGGTACTTCGCCATCTTCCTCTTCTCTATGTCTTACCCCTCCCTTTAGCCTCACAACACACCCCAAATGGGGATGCCATGGTCTCACTGGCTCCAGACGGTTAGGAGCAGCTGGGACGGAAAAAATTCTACTGATTTACAGAGTTGGCGTACAAATATTCATTTTCTATTTCATTATAAAATGTTTTTTAAGTTTAATTCGTAGAACTCCACTTATTTATTTATTAAAAAAAATGATAATTTTATTATTTAGTTCTGCAAGGCATAAAGCACCGTTTTTAGGGTGAATTGCCGATTTGAAAAAAAATCTGCAATTATTTAATTTTTTTTTATTATTGTGTCAGCTGTTTCACAGCCATTTTCAAACTCTCTTGTAGGCCATTTTCAAAGTGTCCTTGAGACGACCTATTCATATGATTCTAAATTTCAATTGATTTATTACCGGTTAAACCAATTTACTGAGAAAATAATTGTGAAAATATTACATAATATTATAAAATTATATATTATTTGAAAATATATTTTCACAAAATGAACTAACCACAGTTTGAAAAAGGCTCTGTAAGACGAAACAGCTGTCACAATAATAACAAACTAAAATACTCGCAGAACTTAACAATAAAATTATTAAATGAATTTTAAAACTTAATCTTTCTGTCGGAGTCAGTGAAGGAATCTTAATTACATATTTTTACCAGAGTAAGAAGGGAAAGCATAAAACTTTTACATTTTTCTATTTTCTACTTTACATTCTATTGTAGTCATCGGAGTCAATAAATTATTCGGACAATGCTTTCAACCGAAAGTTCGACAAATTTCTTTGAAGGTTTTCATTCCAATATCACCCGCAAGCTAAAATAATAAATTGGTGATGCAGGTTCTATTTTTGAACGATTGAAAACGAATGCGTAGAATCCAATTAGGTACTGTACTGGAAAGCCCTAGAAGTGTGATTGATGATTAAAAAGTTTGTCCAATTTCACTCGTAATTGATATCTATCTATCAGTTTCTATCAGTGTATATCTGCAATAGTTTCTTGCAAATATCACATCAAAATAATTTCAAATTTGAAAATTTTTATAAAAATTATTTTATCGAAAATTATTTGAGGTTTTTTTTGCATTAGCTCCACACCGGAGTCAATATCATCTCGGGGCCAATATCATCTTTGGGGATGCTGTGTCGGGGGTCCTTTAGGAAAAGATGGTGATGAAGTTCTGGGAAGGAAAAGGGTATAAGGGGTGGGTAGGAATCTGAGTGTCAGTGTGTCCTGAGTGACAGACGTATGAATCCATCCCTTCCACTGCGGTGTAAGGCGATGTTCCGAGAGACTATAGCTGGAGAAGCCAAAAGGACTCCCACAACCATTCTCTTTTGATCCGGCCTGCCATGCATCTGGTGGGCAGACGCATCCACCGCCAAGACCCGGACAAACAACAACCCATGAACCAGGGCACCCCTACTAAGTCACCAAACATAGCGAACTTGGGGTGACCACTGGCAAAACTGTTGGTTATCCAATAAATGGTTCTCGGGGCGGCGGCATACCCGCCATACCCTCCTCGCAAATTGAGATCGATTAATCATCAAAATATTTCAAATCCCATATTTCCACAAGTCAATTTCGCTCATTTCATATCTTTCTTAATCCTCAGTTGATGTCAATTTTATGATGAAATTAATATTAAATTTTACCACTGATGAAAATACCTTCGAGCATTCGCCTACTTTGTCATCGCAGTTAAAATATATTATTCTGTAACCCACGAACAAAATAAAGGTACCGCCACACTGGGCGCTACCACGCACGTAATGCAACATTCCCAGGTTGACGTGCACATTGGACTTACGCACGCAACGCGTGTGACCACGTAACAAGTGGTATCTGGTTATTACGTACGTGACTCGCTGGCGCGTCAGTTTATTTGACTTTTTTATGTTATGTTTATTTGTTTTACTTATCAACAGACGCAATTCGTAGCTTTGTAATGTCTTTTAATTTTGAATGCGAATTTGAGAACGACTTACTTTTATTTTTAAAAGAATATTTTCTAAGAAGAAAAATTAAGCCGATCACTCTGGATTCACGAAATAAATAAGCAAAGACAAATGTTTGAAAAGTCCCACTCTAGTAAAGGAACTAGAATGTGACATAAGAATAGAAAATACACGTCTTTGGAAGTCAATAAGGAACTCCACTGTAAAATATTATGGCTAAAAAATATATTTTTGTAGATCAAAAAAGTCTTTTGAAAGGCAAGATAGAGGGTCGCCGAGGGCCTGTAGGAGACAAATGTCTTGGCTGCGTAATATACGAGAGTGGACTGGCATTAGAAGTGTGGAGGAGCTATTCCGGGCAGCGCAAGACAGAGAGACATTTTCAAGAGTGATCGCCAACGTCGGGGGGACCTGATATGGCACACAAAGAAGAAGAAAAAAGTCTGATTCTTAATATACAAGTTTTATACCACAGGCAGAATTTATAAATCGCCATTTAAACGCGAATAAAACAACATCGCATTAAAACACTGCTTGATTGGTATGACTGAGTCTGTTGATTTTGACTTTACGGGTCTCGGAACCAGCCCACAATGCCTCAGGTTTTGTTTGCATTTAAAAGATTTCATTGTTTTTTTATGTTTCACATTGTTGACGGAATTACCCTCAATAATTAAAACCAATACGAAAATCGGTTTCATCCGGACAATCTTCATTTATCTAGTTGATACGCCTGACAGCCTGCTGCTACCTATAATGAGCCACTGATGAGCTGTGCCTCATTTATGATTGAATACGAATTAATTTTTATTCGTATCTAATCTATAATAAATGTTCGTTAAACCCATTGCATTTCAATCAACTGTCAAAACAATACGTCAAAACAAACCTTGGATGCGAAGATAGTGCATATCTTATACAACCCGCAGATGTCAAATCAACTCGTTGAAGGCGTGAAACTACCCCGGCGCCTTTACAATACATGTCAAACGCCGATCAGGACAGCCCAGATCGGTGATGCAATGGGAGCGTAGGTTTGCGTTGCATGTGACAAGTGTGTTCTACAGCGTATATTTCCATAGAAAACGTCTGGATTGTAATTATTCCAGATATCTTAATTCGTTGCGTACGTAGTACAGTGTTTTTTTTATTCTTTGTGTATGTTATGTCTCTGACTCTCTGTCTATGAGAGGGTAGCATATTGCATAGCAGTTCTCTGCCAACAAGAAGATTATTGAAACTTTGCGGACAACTTACTAAATAAACTACAAGTGGACAAGACAATAGTGCAATGTACAGGGCAAACGTCAACTGTCGATACGGATATGTATTCAACAAAAAGTTTATATGAATATATTTTCAATTTTAAACCATCACAGAGAAAGTCTCTGAGGAACGAGCAACAGACCAGAGACCCTGCGCAGAAAAGTAAAATTCGCTAAAGAGCACAAAAGTTGGTTGTTCGGTACGAAAAGTGCCTTAATATAATTTTGTAGCAATTATGTTAAAAGTATATTAAGGTCCAAACGTTCATCTATAAAGAAAGCTGTAAAAATTTTGCTTTGTTTTTTTATTAATATTATGAAAACGGTCCTTTTTTAATAAAATGATGAACTGATTATTTGCAACGAATATTTCATCTTACCGTGGAAATATTAGGCGCTTTTAGTATTGCAGAACGGCGACGGTACAAAAAAGGCAATAAACATACGTTCATTAACACAATAATATTGCAGCTCTTTCTTACACTTTAAATAATGATGAGACAAAAGATCAGACATAACATGTTCGAAAGTCTGTTTCTTCCATGGTACTACTTTTTTTCCTTTTCTTTTGTCTCGCGTAAGAAAGAGCTGCAGCATTATTGTGATAAGTGATAAGACTGATAAGGAACGTGTGCTTATTGCCTTTTTTATAATGTCGCCATTCTGTAAACATTCTGTGGGAATCTTGAAAGCAACTATTCAAGTTCTTCACTTGTAGATTAAATACATTATGTTACCAGTTTGTTTATGTTGGTTTCTCGGCATCATTTTTCCATAATAAATAGTTCAAAAATATAGATTACAATATTAGCGAAACTCAATCGAAAATCTGGAGACAGAAAAATCGGAAAAGATATTGGCTCCTCTGGGACACGAACCCAGGACCCTTTGCTTACATGGCAAGTACTCTACCGATTGAGCCACGGAACCCATATCAAATTCGGCCACTTTTAACTGTATGATACTTCGACTAAGAACTACCAATATTATCTTCATTTTCTTAACGCACATATTATTGGCAGCTATCTTTATATATGACTGCAAGATTCAACTCAAACTAAATGCTATCTAGATGGTGTCTGGATAAATTTTTATCCATTTTTTAATTTTTTAATACGCGACATCTGTTGACTTTTCTGCAAGTCTAGGATGAATATTTATTTTAATTTTTTTAACTTTATGAGTAAAATCTCAAATAATAATATTTAGTTAAATGAAGACAATATTAGCGAAACTTGATCGAAAATCTGGAGACAGAAAAAACAGAAAAAGATATTGGCTCCGCTGCAGCTGGGACTCGAATATTGAGTTTATACTTGAGTTTCGCTACTATTGTCCTCATTTAATTAAATATTATAATTTGAGGTTTTACTCATGAAGTTTAAAAAATTCATATAGATTATTTTCTACTCATCATTCGTAAATCCGATTGAATAACTCAACGGAAAGAAATTCGATGCTTAATAAATTCCAATAAAATAATTATGTGAAACAGAAGTAATAACAAAAACTATACGCGAGAAATGACACATAAACTCACAACACAATCACGCGGGACCGGCCGGCGAACTCAGCTGTTGATGGCGGGTGACACACGAACCACGAACTCACCCGAAGTCAGAAGAACGACGCGACGTGCGATAATTCACGAACACAGAGTTTCGGTACGGCCGAAGGTTCGGCAGATATTCTGCCGAAACCGAAACTGATAACTAAACTAGATTTTTTTGCCGAAGCTTTTGCCTTCGGTCGGTCACTAAAAATTACTGTTGTGTCGTGTAAAAAGATTTACTTCCCTAAAGTTATAAAGTAATTTAGGCGTGTGTAGATTCATTGTAAGTATTAGAATTTTGCATTAGTTGAGTGTGTTAGGAAAACGTTTTTTCCTCGAAAAAACAATATTTATAGGCAGCTAAAATTACAGACATTTTAAAGTTTTGAACCGCCACGATTAAATTATTAAGTTTTTTGGTCGAAAATATGTTGAACTTCCCACTCTAAATACTGGATTTGTAACAATGTTATTTTATGAGCCGGTAAAATTGTGAAACAATTGTTAAAAAGAAACACAGTTTTAATTTGTGGTTTTATTTCAAAAATCTATCAACGCACAAAAATTATATTTTATTTAGGTGAAATAAATCAAAATGTATTTTAACTCAACGAGTATCTAAGATCTAAAAAATATTTTATTTTGTAGCTTAATAATTCGAGCTACCGTCGGGAATAAAACTCGAAAAAACTATTGGAAAACAATAAAATCTTTTTCGTCAAATGGAACTAATAATTCGTTTGCGAACATTTTATACAAAAAGTAGCTGAAAAAACATTTACCTCTGTTTTTCTCGCTTTTCCCGTATTTTGCTTCTCTCCTGAACAGGATAATCCATGAGTGTAATCTATTCAGATTTAAAACAAAACTGGTGTCGCCAATTATTATAAAACGTTTCGGCTTCCACACCAAAGAAAGGGCAATGAAATAGAATTTTTCTGATCGAGAAAGAATTTTCAAAATTGAAATTTTCATCATTTTTACTTTTTGGAAAAAATGAGTTAACTTCGGGCACACGAACACGCCCATAATACAACTCTATCGGTTTATTTCCTCAATCGTCTTCTATCTTAGTGGGATAAATCAATATATATCTTATTTTACTGACTAACTAACCACCACGCCGCGAGACATTGAGCGAGCTTAGAAGCTACTATCTGGGATATTCACTAACTGTTAGTAAACTCGGTCAGTGTAATCGTATTACTAGCTAACTAGCAGATTGTGGACAACCTACGAAAAAAGTTGAAAGGTATTCAACTTTACTCGCTACTCGCTCAAGATGGCGGCCCACGAACAGCTGATTTCGTAACTGTCAGAATTAGTTCTCGCAGGAGTCGGAATTCTCGCTACTGTCTGGTGTGTGGCGCTAGCTGCGAGCTCAAGTTTTTTTATAAAATGTCGATGGAATTGTTATTTTAGATGCAACTGTTGAGCGAGTAGACAGTTTACATAGACGGTGTGTGTAGGCAGTGTGTCATCATGACAATCTCACTCGCCGATTCACCAACTTTTAAACTTACCGGCTAGTAGCTTGTAAACTCTCCAATATAATCGAGGCTTTAGACAGAGAAGACAGAAAGCACAACTTAATTAATTCGAAATTATAAGATTGATGTCTATCTTATGAACATCTTTATATTTGAAAATCCTGTATCACGTTTTTGAGTGCTTAGAGCAAAGATTGAAATTACTTAAAATTAGTTACATTCGATAGAAGTGTCAAATTTAATTGAAACGTCAAAGCAAGAGTTAAGCGTCAATCAATTGTGTCAGACAATTTTCACATAATGGATTTGAATAAATCAAAGGCTAGGGGAACCCATTCTTAGGTGGTGTCAGGACCAAAAGATCGTACACGTACATATCAATTAAATTCTGATTTCAAAGGACACTGTCACTTCTATCAAATGTAATTAAGAAAACGCCAGACTCAAACCTGGGCTTGCTGGGAAAGAATATAAATTCAATTAATTAAATTTAATGTTAAAGTTTAATTAAATTATCGGATAATATCTCAAAGGTCAAAGGATTTCTATTGAATTTGACACATTAATCCATTATAACATATCAATTTCGGTTGTAATATTTACAGACAAACAGAATACGAACCTTACGTTAAATTGAGTGTAAATCTGATGTCTTTTTTAATTTCAATAATGTATGTACCAACGTTTTATTTTTTAATTTATGTTAACACATGAGTTTCAAAATTTGTCGATGGATTTTCACGAATAATAAAAAATGTGTTAAAGACCATAATATACATTATCATTATTTCAATAATTAGCATAAATCAGGAAATTATCTAACTAACCATCAAATCGGGTCATGATAGGCAGGGATCGTGGAACTATATATCTTGATACAAACTACTTTATTTATTATTTATTAAATCATCGATATTACAAGAATTTTAAGTACAGTACCTATATTGACACAGAGAGCACGTTCAATTTTGCGCTCAATTTTAATTAACATTCTATAGTTGTTTTAGTCAGTGTAACTAATAATTAAACGAGCCACTGAGTGACTGAAAGTCTAAGGAAGTTGTAGTGCAAATCTGCAGAATTCTAATATCTAACTGATTAATAAAATAGACTCACAGGGATTCATCAGTCTGGCGAGAGATGCCGTTGAGGCTCTTACTGAATTAATAATAGACCCAAGTAGCAAACTAAACAAGGATCAAATTGCTAAAATTATTCCAAGAACCAACGCTATTCTTGGAACTATTGCACAAATGGCTGCAAAAATGGCAGCACTCGAGGGTGAGCTAACAGCAACCAAAACATTAACCTCCAAACCCAACTCATTAGAATCTACATGTGAAGCGGCCGATGAGCTTGAAGAAAGAAAGATTAGGGCAAATAATCTTATTATTATAAACGTTCCTGAAAGCACTAAACTAAACCAAATTGAAAAAATTGAGGATGACAATCTACAAATCACAACTATTCTAAAGAAAATAGACAACAACATTGATCCAAATTCCATCAACACTTTTCGTCTTGGAGCAGTGAGGCCTGACAAATCAAGGCCCATTAAAGTCATCTTAAGAAACTCGACTGAAGCAATGACTATCCTCCGAAAAAAAAACTATTACCTGAACAACTCCCCAGTGAAAATTTTTTCCGACCAAACACCAAATCAAAGAAAACACTTGTTGGACCTACGTCAAACCATGGAAAGTCGGATCCAGGGAGGTGAAGTTGGGCTAACTATTAAATATATCAACAGTAAGCCGACAATAGTTAAGTCAACTCCAAAAAACTCAAAGACATCAATGGATATGGCCAAAACATCCGGGGCTGCCGCACCAAACTCTTAAAGTTGCAAACAACTATTCCATTACTTCAAAACATCGATGTATTTCTTCTTACTGAAACCTGGCTTGATCCTGATATTCATACAGAGGAACTTGGATTACATCTTACAACACCTACCGCCTTGACAGAAATCCAGCCACCAGCAATAAAACCAGAGGAGGAGGAGTTCTGATATCCGTTAATAAATCACTGTCGACCACTAGATTAATTTGCAAACATCAAGACGTGGAACAGGTATTCGTATTACTAAAATCTAAATCAAATAAAATTCTATTGGGATGTGTCTACATTCCTCCAGGATCCAACATCACAGTCTACAGAAACCATATTGATGACCTCGAAACCTTCAAAAATAAATACCCTGATGCCAGAACAATTTTATTTGGTGACTACAATACCCCTAGCATTGATTGGATGAATAAAAACTCTTCTAACAACTTAAACCTGCCAGAAAATGCACGCGAAATAATAGATATGACGAACTTACTCTCTCTACATCAAGTCAATCAAGTCTATAATAAATATAATCGGCTTCTGGATCTGGTATTCTGTAGTGATCTCTCAATTCATATTGTTAAATCGGTTGATGAGCTCCTCCCCCTAGACTGTCACCACCCCGCTCTAAGCATAACCATCACGACGAATAACTCACCAGACAACATAACTATTCTGCCTAACCTTACTTATAATTTCTCCAAAGCTGACTATCCTAATATGAACCAATATCTTGCAAATGAAGACTGGTCCTTTCTTCACCACAACAATGATATTAACTATAATCTTGAAATTTTTTACACAATTATTAACAGGGCCATTGAAAACTATGTACCACTTTCACACTTCAAAGAAGCAAAGTTCCCGAAATGGTTCAGCCGTGAGCTAATTAACCTAGTTATCTGTAAAAAAATTGCACACAAAAACTTCAAAGAATCCAACTCCCTTAACGACTATAAAATATTTCACAACTACAGAACTCAATGTAAAAAACTGTCAAAAATATCGTATTTTAATTACATAAATGATATCGAAAAATCTATTCCCTCTAATACACAAAACTTTTTCACACATGTTAACTCTCTTAGAAAAAACAAACAAGGTTTACCCATCTCAATGCACTTCAAAGAAAAGATTAGCACTGATATGAAAGTGAAGGTTAACTATTTTGCTGATTATTTCAAAAGTGTCTATGACGAAAATATCCCAGACAATTATGTACCACCTCCTTCCCTTAATGAGAGCATACATATCCCTGCTGTTCACATCAATATAAACGACGTTATAACTAAAATTAAATCTCTAGACAAAAACAAGAAGGCCGGACCTGACAATGTGCATCCCAATATACTTATTAATTGCATTGCTTCACTGGCTGAGCCAATTTGTTTATTGTTTAATCAATCCCTCAACACAGGATGCTTCCCTGACATTTGGAAACGTTGTTATCTAACACCTATATTAAAAAAGGGTGATCAAAGTGATATCACTAACTATAGACCAATATGTAAGCTATCTGTAATCCCAAAACTCTTTGAAAAACTATTGCTTGATCAAATTTCCCCATGTATTAACCATCTCATTGTTCCAAATCAACACGGATTTTTGTCGGGCAGATCAACTCTAACAAATCTTTCGTTATGTGAAAACTATATATCAAACGCATTAGCTAACAAAACTCAAGTCGATTCTATTTATACGGATTTCATCAAGGCCTTCGACAAAGTTTGCCATAAAATTCTACTGGCTAAGTTACGGAAGCTAGGTATTGATGGAAAACTTTTAGACTGGTTTGCAAGCTATCTATCTGACAGAGTACTACTTGTTAAAATAAATTTGTTCCTTTCCAATCAATTTATAGCTACCAGTGGTGTACCACAAGGGTCTCATTTAGGCCCAATTTTGTTTCTTCTGTTTATAAACGATATTGTTGATATATTTGATAAAGATGTAAATGTGTTGCTTTTTGCAGATGATTTGAAAATATTTAAAATAATTAAAACTGTTGAAGATTGTCTCTGTCTACAGAATAATTTACACAAGTTAATTAATTGGTGTTCTGTTAACAAACTTTTTCTGAACATAAATAAGTGTCATGCAATAAGATTTTACAGAATAAGCCAACCAATTATTCATCCGTATGTACTCAATAACTCTACCCTTACCTCTGTCGAAGAAATTAACGACATGGGCATAATTTTTGACTCTAAATTAAACTTTATATCCCATATAAACACAATCGGTAATAAAGGAATGAAAATGCTTGGCTTCATTCTTCGAAATTCCAGAGGTTTTAGGAATATTTCAACACTAAAAATTTTGTATACATCCTTAGTACGTAGTCAAGTCGAATATAACTCCTCGATCTGGTCCCCCCATTTTAAAATTCATTCAGATTCAATCGAAAAAATTCAACATAAATTTCTAAGACATATTAATTTTAAACTCGGTATTCCCATTGAAAACATTAACTACAATTACTTGCTGATAGAATTAAATTTATTAAAACTCTCAGATCGAAGAATTATATCCGACTTAATATTTATGTTCAAAATTGTAAATGGTAGCATAGACAGTCCTGATTTAACTAAGCTCATTGAATTTCATATTCCCACGAGAACTACTCGATCTAAAATCCTGTTTAAATGTAACAATAATAAGACTGAGTATACTAAACACTCCCTTTTACCTAGGTTACATGATGTTACTAATAGATATGCAGATATTGCAGATCTATTTAACTGCACGGAAAGTAGGTACAAGAGGGCTATGCTATCAAATCTTTTTAGTCATTATTAATTCTATTTGTACTATAGATTTTTGTACGTAATTGTCTCTCTGGTGTCATTTCTAATTCAAATGCCACAATCATTTGTTAAACTATTTTTTTTATTATTTCTATATTACTATTTTTCATTTTGTGACATGTAATCAGTTCTTATGGTATATGTATACCGTTGAAATTAAATAAATAAATTTTAATAATGGCATATAAAGTATTTTCGCCGGGCAGTTTGTCTGCAGGTTCAACCATTTTTCTTTAATTCTTCTGTTTCGTCTGGTGGTGGGGGATATCCAGGTCTGCGAGTGAAACTAGGGCCTCAGACCTCACTCTGTGGACCTCATCAACCCGCGGGGAATGAATGGAGCGGGCATTCGTTGACCACATGTTCGGTGGTATGCACCGCACCGCATTCACACATCGCCGACTCTTTAAGGCCCCATCTATGCAACATGTGGGCACAGTGGCTACGGGAGCTACATTATCTAATTGATGGCGGGCCATAGATTACGAGGTAAGCAACAGCATTCGGTTATACTATGGGCGTTCTTTTAATTGGCTGATCTGCAGCTCCGAGTAGCGTGTTTGCCAGGCTTTTCTGCTATTGCTTTTCGGCTAATGTTCGAAACTCATTTCTGGCTTTAGTTTATCCCACCGTTTCATGCACATGTCCTCCAGAGACTGGAAAAGATCCAAATAAGTGTCTGGGTGGTTGGTCCTCCCGAATTCAGCTAAAAGGCGTACACTTTCTGGACTTCACGTTGGTTTACACACTTTCCTAAAGCCACTAGGAATGAATTTCTTCGCGGCTACAAACAAAAGGTTCGAAAATCGTTCGTAGGAATTCGGCTTTGATGGTGTGTTATCCATAACCCTGTCAGTATATTCCGAGAATTCTCGCCATATTGCCCTACTTGGATTTCACTGTAGCATAGGATTAAACATGTGGCATGAACTAAACGGAATGTGAATGCCTTTGCTTAGCATGACTGGCTTGTGTTGGCTGTATGGAAAACTGTTCGATATAGTTCTCGAAGCTCTCGTAGATTTTCCGTCTGTCGTTAGAGTCAAGTGAAAACACAAGTTAGACGGGTATTCACGTCGCCATCGCGCAGAAAAGAATGTCCCCTTTTGCTTAATATCGTAAATACGAATAAGTTGGCAAACCTGTGCTGATACCCAATCGGTGATTTGCTCTCCAGCTTATCGGCTTGTAGCCCCAAACAAAGTGGAGGGTGTTGAAATCTCCCACGTACACCACCGGGTGATTATGTGTAGGAAGTGCTGGTGACTGCCATATTTTATTAGGAGATTTGTAGATATTAAATACAGCCTAAAAGCCAAGCCTAGCGATACAAGCCTTTTTTCAACCTAAATCCCGATCGCCTGATATCCATCAATGATTTTTCGGGTGATGTTCTGCAACTCCGGCTTGATGTAGGTTGCAAGGCCATGTATTGGGTGTCCCAAAGGAAATATGAAATAGTCGGGGATACCCAAGCGCAGTCAGTCGTTTTTTATGATATGTGTCTCTTTGAGAAAATATCGACGTACATATCGGTGAGCATTTTTAATGATTAATCCAATCCATCTTTGAGTGAGATGTTCCCTAAATATTTAGAGATAATATTTTCAATTTTTCCCTGATATTTAGTGATTTCCCTCGGCCGGAAGACTTGTCGGTCACCGGCCCCTTTCGTAGCGGCACAATTTGTAATCGGAGGCCTACTTAATGTGGGTTCCACATCACACGCTGCCTTACCTACACTCTTGGTAAATAATTTCCCTGAGAGTCTATATCATATTTGGTGATGCTGTGTGGAGGGTCTTAAAAAACGTAACACTATTTATTTAATTCAATAATCATAACACATAATTTCCATCCACTCCCCTCTGTTTCACCCTTGGCGTGATACAAATGCAAATATGTTTAATCTCTCGCGTCATTTCTTCCTTGTGTACCCCCAACAATTTTTCAGTAGCTTTTCTTAGAAGAAAATGTAAATAGAAAATAATATAGAGTTACGCATCGGTGACATACGTGAAAACAATATTGGTTACACCATCGATATGATGTTCCTGTCCCGTTTGATCAAAGATTTCAGAAAATCGCTAAAGGTACGTGAAGGATACGCCAGCGAACACAGCTTGCAAAATATAACATAGAAATCCGTGTTTACGACCTTTTCCCCAGTAAAGGGCCGACGAGATACTTCAAGTAGCCTTGAACGGGGAAATGCCAACACAACAAGGGAGGGCAACATACTTGAGTTACACACTGGCGGCCTCCCTTGGCGGAAATATGAAGAGGCTGAAGAGACAAACACGGAGCTAGGGAGTATGGACTAACTTTCTGTGCAATTCTGGTATCGCTTTGAAGAAATGATCGGGTAGTTCAAAGCATTTCGTGCAGTGCAGAAAATTGAAGAAAAAAAACGATTTGTTATAGTACGTATTTTATAACTTTTGCTGTCACCATTATAGCCAAAAATGCAACGATTGCAATGATGGAGGATTTCGCTTGAAGAGAAATTGAACTTATGACGCCTGGGCATTTTTCAACTCGGCTACAAATCGGTCCTATTACTTTCTCGGCACTATTTATATTATTTTCAAAAATATTTACACAATAAATTGTCAGTATATCCTTGCAACCCGATTTGAAGATTATTGGAAAGTAATGTTTAATGTTCCGCCAAATTAAGCACTACCTTTATTTCGCCTTTTTTTCAAGTGTATTAATGATATGGGACATCGTAAAGAATACTATTGATTATATCAAACACTCAATTTGGAAAAAAAATTGTTGACCAATTAATTTACATATTGTTTTGAAGAGTTTTACATGAGTTCTGGAGGCTCTGAGAAAAATAATTTCCCTCAGGGCCCATGTCATCTTTGGGGATGCTGTGTGGAGGATTTTTTTAAGGAAAGGAAGAAAAGGAGAGTTCTGGGAAGGAAAATGGTTTAAGGGGTGGGTAGGAATCTGGGGTTCAGTATGTCCTGGTCATCTGCCTCCAAGACCTAGACAAATCTCACCCCATGAACCCCAGCATCTCTGCTAAATCACCAAACGTAGCGAACCACTTGGGGTGGCCTATGGCAGAGATGTTGGTTATCTAATAAAGGTTCCCGGGGCGGCGGTACCCATTCCCGCTTCCCAAATTGAAATGTACATTTGTTATTTAAATTTTAGTTTACAAGTATTAAGTAACAAATATACATGGAAAGTAAAACTCTTAAAAAAAACATGTTAATAGAAATTGTTATATGGTTAATGCCCGAGAAAAAAAACACTTTTTTTTCATTAGCTCCACACAGGAGGCCTTGAGGCAAACAATTCCCCTAAGGGCCTCTGTCATCTTTGGGAATGCTATGTGGAGGTTTCTTGAGGAAAGGAAGAAGACGAAATTCTGGGAAGTCAAAATGGATAAGGGGCGAGTAGAAATCTATGGGTCAGTGTCTTCAAGAGTGAAGGACATATGAATCCATCCCTCCCACTGCGGTGCAAGGCGATGTTCCGAGATAGTCCTGCTGGAGAGATCAAAATGTTTTGCTAAGTCCCCGCTTTTGTATCCGGTGTAATTTTCATAATAATTTCGATATTAAAATATGTAATTCGTTTAGGTTTAGACCATTCCCACTCCATTGTAAACATGTATCCCTTCAAAAAGCAATAAAAAATACCGTACTTCATAAATATAATAAAGATTTGACAATAAAATTGGGTCATTAGTAACTCATATAACTTGTAAGGTTTTTCCCTAATTATCATTGAAGTGAGCTACAAACCCAAGGTAATTAGCTTACTGGAATTACCAAAATATTTAGAAATTCGATAGTCTAAAACGACCATAATTATTATAATTGATTAAAATCCTTGTAGACCACCCCTCTCCCCCTCCCCAACATGTTGTGTATATAAACCGTGGACTAAGAATTATTTGTACCGGTCTAAAGATGGCTCTAACGAGCTGAAACCGGTTACGGTCAAATAAAATTAAGTGGAATAAAGTTTATATTCGTTTTATTATAAAATATCAAAATGCTTTCCTGAACCAGTTTCTCCCGAACCGGCCTGTCAGACAGTTTGGTGGGCATAACATGTGATATAATATGTAAGTAATACATATATCTTTTTTTAATTAAATAAGTGGTTACTAAATAATAACTAAGAATAAGCCATGAAACGTATCGTATTACAAAACCTGTGTATTTTTTTGATAAATTGTTATTGAAACGATCAACTTACTATTTTCGATAGATTTTGTCTAGTCACTAAAACCTTTATTGCGAAAAATAATCAGAGAATGGAGTTTCGTGAATTCCGAATAATACTAGCCGCCAGACATTCCTGAAATTCTGGTTGTATCTCTTTCTCGTCAATATCTTTTTTTTTCTTTTATTAAATATTTTTTTCGGAATATTCAAATCAATGTGTACCGAGCTTGAATTCTTGCAGATATGAAATTAATGAATTTTTTCAACAAATATGTTGGATTACAACGTAAATTCTCCAGGTATAACATACTCCTGAAAGAAATTTTTGTTCCACTTATTAGAAATATCAAAATCCTGCCTCCTTGATACATTTTGTAGATAGTACTAGGTAAACAACAACAAAAAATTAAACATTTCTGGCAGCTTGGACGGTGTTGGTTTTATACATCAAAAAAATGTTCCAAAATAACCGAGCTGGTAAAACATTTAATTTTATTTTGTAAGTAATATCTGGGAAACCCTTCTAAATTCAGGAATTTCATATTAATATTTTTCAGCGGTGTTACAAAACCTACCTACTTGAAATTAATAATTTGAATTTTATTTCGCAAACCTACCGAGAAGTTCAACTCACACCATTCCACTGCAATACTAATTTCAGTTTGAAAAATAATATTATAACTACTATTTTTTAATAGAACTACCCGAAGTCCCGTGCATTGCCAGGGCGTGTCTCCGGGTTTTTTTCGAAATTGAATGTAATTTTTTTTCTTATTTTGACCGTGGTTTGTGCAAATTTCATCAAGAATTAACAAAATTATGCTTTAAGAGGTGGGAAAAAAGGTGGGTTGGTTTTTAGAAAACTCATATAAACAGTGACCTTCCACTTGTTTTGAAGATCAAATATCTTGAAATAAAACTGTAGAATTGTCTAAACATCAAAGCGCACCCGCCACAGACATTATTTTTTTTATATATGTGGTTGAATAGATAGATATATGATTGTTTGTGGTATGCATCCTGAGCAATACACAACTCGCCAAGTCGTGTAACTATAATAATAAAAATATGCAATATTAAGATTACCAAAACAAAATTATACTATTGTGCAAATTCCGACCTTATTCATATTTTTCGTGCTTTCATTCTTGACAGTTTATCCCACAAATCTGAACCTTTTCACGGCGTGACAGGCCACAACATCTATAAATATGTAAATAGAAATTTTCCCTTATTTTATAACGTCCCGTTTTACCCTCAAGTGAATCGCTTAGTTTGTTTATGTTTAGTAGTAGTTTGTTTTATTATGGAGGTAGTTCTGTAAAGCGTTTTTAGGGTGAAACATAAAAAATTACAATAACAGCGTTACAAATAGCATTAATTCAAATTAAGATGAACTTTAGTGATTTGAATAACCAAATCACATCTAAAATTACAGTCAGCTAGCAGTCGGACAGATTCTTCTAAGAATTCTCTTCTAAGAGCAGGACAATTATTTTATAATTTCTCTTTCGGAATGCTTTGACTAGTGAAAGATTATTTTGTCATAAATGTGTGGGTAGATATTATGCAATGACATTATTAAAATTGTTACATTCAGACTCAGAGCTTTCAATTAAAAAAATTCAAATTTGAATTCAAAATTTAGAAACACATTTGTTGTACAAAATACAGAAAATACAAAAGGCATAGCTTAGATGTAGGTACATTCTATTTCTTTAAACTAACCCTTTTAACAAGAAGTAGGGTTTATTTTATAAATATTATAGTGCGTAAATATACAAATAAAAGCAGAGGTATTTAAAACATGTAAAGTATTTTTGTTTAAAAGGAATGTTTTTAGTGATGATTTAATTTGGAGTAGATATATTGTTTATTTGCTTAAAGTTACGTGGAAGGTTTTTATATACTTTAATAGCCATGTAGTGGGATTTTTTTTTTTGAAATGTTGTTTAGTTGGCTTGTGGTCAATATGTTTTCTGTAAACCTCGCCGCGTGTTTATGTGTTGAGTGTTTTAGTAGGAACTTGTCTGGATTTTGCCGTACTAATTAGGCCGGACTCCATTATATATATCTGCGACCGTCAGAAGTATCTGATTTTTACGTTTTAAAGTTTGTTGTTCTAGAGTCTAGAACAACACACTTTTTTTTCAAACAGACGTAGGGCATTCGATTCTTGAATTCCACTGCATCATTCACCAACAAGCCTCGTATGCTAAGAGTGGTAGCATCTCTTGATTATGTAATGATGGTTCAATTAAGGAATTTTCTGGAAGATTTTTTCAGTTCAAAGAATTATTGAAAATACTCAAGTTTATTATTTACCGTCGTGTGACGTCATTTGATAAACTGAATTTGTCCCCATTCGATTGGTTGGAAATTGATGAATTTGAAATGTAGCTGATTGATTTCCAGTTTAGTTCAATATGGATTTAAAAATTTGTTGAAACAAGGAGAGAGCTAGAATTGATTAAAAAAGAAAGATTTACAGGTAATATAAGTGAAAATGCTAATAACAAAATTTTGGAATAATGGAATGCGTTACCAGATACGTTTAATTGTTTGAAGAAGCTGGCTCATGCTATTTTAACAAAATTTTCATCAACTGCCTGCGAGTCATTATTTTCAGAGATGAATAACATTAAATAATCGGTTAGAGAGAGTTTGACAGATGATGACTCCAGTTCAGCATGCATTCTGCTAAAAGTAACATCTTATAACCCTAACATATGTTATTTGTCAACTAACCTGCAACAACAGAAGTCACACTAATTTTACTTTAATTTAAATTACGCGTTTAATTAGTAGTAGTTAATAAAGAGTTTTAATTGATAGTAAGTATTTATTATTATTATTTTCCCAATAATCACAAAGTCAAAATTATTTGATGGCACGTATGTAACCTCATTAAACATTTCTTTAGAAAAATGGCACGTTGATACGTAAAGGCTCGCTATCCCTGTTCTAGACTATATTGTTATTTTGAATTTTTGCTGGAATGCTGTGAAACTGATATGATAACATTTTGAGATAAATACAAATAAATTACACGGCGAAATTATTAAAAAATCAAAAAAGTTTCGTAGAAACGGCTTTCATAAATCTCTCAGTTGTATTGCGTCAACCTTTGAAGTGCTGCACCAACAATAAATTGTGAATCCGTGAGTTTTTTGCTGTAGAGGTGGTTTTTCCAAAAATATGAAAATATTGTGCGACAATCTTTTGATATTCCTTGTTCAATGAAAGTTTCTTGATGCATCTAAATAACTAACTTTGTTCAATTAATTAAGCAGAAAGGATATTCTAGAAAATATATGATGCAAAACTGATGCTAAAAAAGTATGGCTAAAAGAAAGTTTATGAAAAAAATAAATGGTGGTAAAAAGTCATGGCTCCTCCAAATGAAACAAACACTTGAGGCGGCTAATTTTATGAGTCAGGAGAGTAAGTACCTAATTATGAGAGGATGTATGGGAGTGAATAAATCTAGAAGCGCATTCCAACATAGAGTTACATGGCAGTTAATCCTCTCTGCATACTATGGATAGTTGGTTGATTTCGTTTGATTGCTTTATTGCAACGACTGGCAAATAATCTAATATATTTAGTAATGAGAGGCCAACGGTTGAATTATCTCATTACGGAAAGGCTCCTTCGTGGCACTCGTATACAGGGCCATCTTTCATTTTCCACCTAAACTTTATGTTTACACCGTACGACCGAACGAAAAGACCTGTACATAATTCATGGAAAACGTACGACGACGTTCTATTAGTTCACATTACCCGTATGGATTATCCAGAATTTTACGATGCCTCTTTCTTCCAGGAAACACCGCCATAAATACGTTCCTTTTCATCCGAGCAGTTTGCTACGGACAAATTTAATATGGGCGAGCGGAGACAGAGCTTTCCTTGCGGTTGTTTATATTAGAGGCTACGGTAGATAAACCTCGGGGAATGCATTATCCCGCTGGCCATTTAAGGCTGTCTCTTTTCATACGTGAAAGCCTCGGACTTTCAAATTACGAAGCAGAAAGGGTACCGGAATGCTTGTCGATATACTTTTGCGCACGGAAATGAATGAATTTACTGAATACTCTTTTGAGACATTACCGTCATTACACAAAGGGGAACTAGACAGTTCATGTTTTTCGTCATATTAACATGAAAATCCTTTATAAAGGTTCCCTGTATTTTTGTTAGGACCATCAAACATAAAAATTTACATGACACGTGTAAATTACGTGGCATCGGTATGCTCGCTATCATTGTAAAAAAACAGTTGGACTAATGAATATTTGGACCCAAAATTCGCTGCGTGGTGGGTCGGATTAGGAAAGACCGGTTGAGGGAGACCTTTCAACTATTTCGAACTTTTTCGCCGGACTCTTTCAGTTCATTGCCTTGCACCGCAGTGGAAGGGATAGATTCATACGTCCACCATTCCTGGACACATTGACCCGCAGATTCCTACCCACCCCTCATACCTTTTACCTTCCCAGAACTTCCCCACCCTCCTTTCCCTTCAAGGGTTGTGGTTCGTCTTGGTCTTGGCAGCGAATGCGTTTACTCACAAAAATTATGTTGTTTACCATTTTCTTTTCAAGCTGTCTTCAGCTTCTGAAAATTTCCAAAATAGCCACTCCAAAAGCAAAAACGGTTATTATTAAATCAATTTGGGAGGCACTGCCATAGGTCACCCTAGGTGGTTCGCTAAGTTTGGTGGCTTTGGAGGGGCGCCCGGATTTAAGGGGTGAGGATTGTCTAGATCTTGGCTGCAAATGGGTTTGTCCACCTACTGGATGGCGGGCCAGACCGGGAGAGACCCATTGAGGGACACCTAAGCTAGACCTTTTCAGCGGGACTCTCTCAACCCATCGCCTTGCCCCGCAGTGGGAGGGACGGATTCAAACTTTCGTCAGTCCTGGATATATTGACACACCTCATACAGTTTTTCTTTCCAGAACTTCCTCTCTTTCCTTTCTCTAAAAATACCCTCCATACACCATCTCCAAAGATGGCATATAAATGTATGAAGGGTGACAATGTATCCAGGACTGACGGAAGAATCCGCCCCTCCCACTGCAGTGCAAGGCGAGGTGTATATATATATATATTGCTATTTATTTAATATACATAAAAAATAAATATATATATGTACATATATATACATACGTCTTTAAATATGTGTATAACCTTTATATTTCGGAAGGTTAAATTTCTCTCCAGCTAAAATTATTTCAAATATTTTCGTTTCCGATCGGAGATTCCTATGGGTCGGATTTCCAATACCGCTACAAGGGTGAACACCCACGACAATCCAAATCCTGTTTTTACATCACTTTTCCTCGCTTAGTTTCTAGCAAATGGCATTTCATATACGGCGAACCTCGGACATCCGGCGAGTCTTCAGCCTGAAATTAAATCCGAAAATATCTTTTCGTAGGTACATAGATATTATTATTTCTTTTGTTTTCCTTTTACTACTATTAGCTTATTATCTTTTTTTTTTTTGTTTCGTGTACATTCATATCCACCATCTTTTTCTTTTTTTTCCTTTCAAATACTTTATACTTTGTACATGTATGTTTATATTATACCCTTATGGAATGTGTGGGATTGCACTCTCCTCCCCACATACTGGAATAAACACTTAAAAAAAAAAAAAAAAAAAAAGATATCCTCACAAGTTAAGTCAACAGTGCAATTAAAAGGAAGCAAGCAGACTGATTTCTAGTTTTCAGGTTCTCAAAATATATTCTAATCACGAAAGTTCGAATAATACTTTTTGTAATATTACTTCCGAAAATCCCGAGCACACAACGTTAGCTCCACACAGGAGGTCCTAAGGAAAAAAATGGGGATGCTTTGTGGAGGGTCTTTTTAGGGAAAGGAAAAAGAAGAAGTTTTGGTGAGGAACAGGAATCAGGGGTGGGTACGACTCTGGGAGTCAATGTGTCTAGGAGTGACGGACGTATGAATCCATCCCTCCCATTGCGGTGCAAGGCGATGGGTCGAAAGAGTCCGGCTGGAGAGGTCTAGTTTAGGTCTCCCTCAACGAGTCTTCCGATCCGGCCAACTCTTCCACCGCGCCTGTAGGTGGCAAACGCATTCACCACCAAGATCTAGATAATCCTCACCCCTTGAACCCGGACGCCCCTGCTAAGTCATTGAACGTAGCGAATCACTTGAGGTGACCTATGGAAAGAGTCTCCCAAATTGAAATAATAATAATATTATTAATTTTTCGAAGAAAATTTCTTTTGAGAGGTTTTCACTTGTGATGGCATTATTTATTATTTCGTGAACAATGTTCACGTCATCAGGAGTAAACGTATATTTAAATTTACTCCTGATGGTCTGAACATTGTTAACAAAATGTGTAGATTGTGTATATTATAAATA
The DNA here is from genome assembly GCA_917880885.1 of Limnephilus marmoratus. Classification (NCBI taxonomy): domain Eukaryota; kingdom Metazoa; phylum Arthropoda; class Insecta; order Trichoptera; family Limnephilidae; genus Limnephilus; species Limnephilus marmoratus. The sequence continues at coordinate 57,013,263 of OU862909.1, read as the reverse complement.
ATGTGATGTAAAGAAAGTTATTTGTCTTTTTAATAAAATAATATTATTAACCGATTTCGCTCTTGGAGTAGCCATTTTAGAAATTTTGTGAAACTTGAGATAGTGTGGAATGAAAATGTTAAGCAAAATTATGTATGGAAGTAGCAAAAACATGTATTTTTTCTAAAGTCTTTTTAAAATTTAATTAAAGTTTTGTTTCTCAGTGTAAAGGCAGAATGCAATTAATCAGAGTGGTGAAGATAATAATGTCATTATGTGGGTGAATGTCGTGGGAGGTACTCACTTACAACGACAGCCGCCATAGCCAGTGTTTCCCAAGTTATAGTGTATCTGAAAGTTCTCCATTTATATCTAATTACAGTTTAATGTTAGTTGTGGATTTCGCAAATCAGCCGTGACGAGAGGGGAAGCATTAATGATGATTAGCATTTCGTAGACACGCCAGGCCATGCGGTTTATATCCATGTATAATTAAGTTTTGATTACAACACATCCGCAAACTCATCACAAACTGTGTGTTGATGGTCGAGTGAGCTTCCCCAACCTCCGGTAACTCCTCTCTCCCCTTCCCTCCACCACTTCTTGAACACTACAGGGCCTGACAAAAACACACAACCCCTAACAAACAAACAAGGCCTGCAGTGATTACTAAGAATGAACACTCTTAGACTATTGTTGAGATCGAATTTATTACTAGCACAATTTGATTAACATTCCACAAATCAAACACATCTCATTTCCAAATGTTGGCAGCAAATTTTAGCAGTCAAATCTAAAGATATATATATAATTTTTTTACAGGTTCTCCTTAAAACAGTTTTACACTAAAATATTATGGAGAAGACTGCAAAATTAAAGAAGAAAACATACATGGGGGGCAGTTTTACGCATGTCAAAAGATATATACTGAACTCTCTATAAGTGACATTGAAGATGTCGATGTTAATGCAGAATCTAATTTTATTTAATGGCGCATTTTGATACGCAGTAGTTCTCACTTTCGGGGCATAAAATCTCCCACAAGTATATGCGTTAGGGACGTATAAGTTAATCTCTTTTAACATAGGCGGATTAGTATAGTACCAGAGATTAACTTAAAAAAATGTTTGCCTAAAAATATTTTTCGACGGGTTTCTAAGGTATTAAGATCGAGCATTCCTGTTAAGAACAACGATGGATAAAGGAGTGGGTGTTTTGTACGAGTATATTCCTTCATATACAGATAACGCATAAACCTTTTTTGTACTTTTTCTATTTCTAGGATACGGTTTTGTTCAGACGGTGCCCAAATAATGGAGCTATATTCTATATTCCCTCGCATTCTGCATTTCTACCGATTAATAACATGAACACTTTCAGTTTTTAGGTTTCTAAATAAATATGGGTTATTTTTTAAGACAATGTCTATACATTTTCCATGCCTAAACGGTAATTACATTTTCTATGCCTAAACGGTAATTACATGAAATTTTGTCGATAAAAAATATCGCAAAAATGCTCGGAAAATTATTAAAAACGTATTTTTGTGCTGTTATTTAAGATGACAATATACCCTAAAATATATTCAGAATCTTAACGACGTAAGTAAAGAAACCGTGTATACAAATTGCGACTCGCGACCCGTGCTCTGGACGAACCTACCGTCGAATTTGCCGTATCAAAGAAAAGAGGAAGAAGATAAATAATGTGGGAATCTTAACGACGTAAGTGAAGAAAGCGTGTAAACAAATATACGCCGCGGCACGGCGTATTGCACGAACGTACGGTCGAATTCACCCTAGCAGGCCTGGAGATTCGCCCTTTCTGCAGCGTTGATTTTAATTAATTCTGAAGAACGTGCTACAAATATTAAAAATGTAAACACATGTTGTCCTCCCGAAATTATTAATTCATCGTCTAGAAAAATAAAATCTGGTGCTTACCGCTAACATAGTTGAAAAACGGGTTATATAGTTTTCAAATCGTTGTACGTAAAATATATTAATGGTAAGGTACTGTTTTTATTAATCTAGTATATAAATAATTCGAATTTCTTGTGCGGCATGGAAATAAAAAAAAATATTTTAGTTACGGATTCGCCGGAAATGATTAAAATGTAAGTTTTGAGCGTACAAAAATTATTAGGATTGTGTACCGCCTTAACATGTTATGGATAAAAACAAATTCATAATGTTTCTGTAAATGCTACTTGAGACATTTCCAACGAGATTTTGGCTCCCGTCGTTTTATTAAATATTTTCACTATTTTAATTAAATTATAATCGTTTTTTTTTTAATATAAGCGCACTCCCTCTTACATTCGTATTTTCGAATCTCCCTTTCTTCTTCTTTTTGAATGCTTACTACCGGGCCTTAACAATCGTAAATAAAGTATTTTTAGTACACTGTGCGGCCGACCCTCAAAAAGTCAATAGGACCTCATTTTGGCAGCTTAATGTTTATCGTGGGGTACAGAATAAAGTTGACCACAATAAATGCAATGTGAGTGTGTTTCGTGATCCAAAAGTCTGACCAAACGGACCTTAAATATCCAAAACAAAACTGTGTTTCATCGACATTGTGAAAATCAAATGGTTTGGCGATATATGACGTCAGACAAGACTTAAGAGACAGAGCGCTTGCTAAATGGGCCTGAACCAAAATGTATTAAGTCTGTGGCTATACTGGTTTTCTTTAAAATCTACATGTATGGTATTTGTAGTATGAAATGAAATTGTCCACTAATTGTACATTACCGAAAGAGAGTTTCCGGACCCAGTGGGACTATAGCATCTTCATTACGGAGGTAAAAATAACCTCATTGAATTTAATGTTTCAAAGATCCAATCATGTCTGATTACGTCTAAAAGGGATCGAAATGAAAATCTAGTCTCCTTCAACGAAATCAATCGTCCAAACAGGCCCTTCATTGATATGCTTGGTGTAACTCTAAGTGACCAGCTCAGATATGGGGGCTCTATCGAAGCCAGAGTTAGGTTAGCCTCTTAAAAACTGGGCGTACTGTACAGGGCCCGCAGATACTTTAATAGTACACAACTGCTAACCCTGTACACAAGTGCGCCCCATGGTTGGATTTGGCAACCACCTCTAGTCTGGAGCATCAAAATACCTGAATAATACCCTCGATGCAGAAACGGGCGGTCCGTTTAATAGATTCTTCCATCTTAACAGACGGATTGCAATCTTTAAAGCACAGACGTCGTGTGGGAATGCTATCCTTGTTCTACCGGTATTTCATCATTGATCCTTTCGGAACCGGTTCATAGTCGGGAAACACGCCAAACGCGTGCCCAACATATGTACACGGTTGACTCGTTCTTGTGTTCAACATCTCGGCTGTTGAACGTTTTGTCGGCCTTTGTGTTTCCTCCCTCCTACAACATGGGTCTCTTCAAGACCAATGTTCATTCCTTCCTCTCCTCAAAAAGACCCTCCACACAGCATCTCAGATGACATAGGCCCTGAGGAAAATTATTTTCTTGTGTGGAGTTAATGTAAAAAAAAGTGGTATGTTGTGGAGTTGAAGGAAATGGGAGTAAAAAAGTTGTGAAATACCTGGATCTTCAGCTTTGGTCACTAAACAAAAACTTGAAATAACAAAAGCCATTTGGATTCCAATTGTTAAAATAAATAAATTGGTAAAAGCATTTGGAATGCCCGATGTTGCAGCTATTGATGTGTTCATTCAATAGGAATAATAATCATTTACTACCAAACCAACATGAAAACCTAGGCATTTATCAAATTATAGATTCTGAAGTGAAGCTTATTTAGCACCGTTGTAATTAAACTAGATAAAACGGAAATGACACTAAAAAGAAACACACACATACATCTTAACGATTTAGCCTGCGAGAGAACGACACAGAATAAAACCTTACCTAAGTATAATTAACCTTACCTAAGTATAATTTAAACCTTACCTAAGTATACTTATGAAGTGCCATTGGCTGCTTTGATTATGAGCTCACTTTTCAAGGCTCTTATTGGTTGAGATTGTGTGGGTGAAGGTATGAACTACCGCGTGTGAACTGCATTCGATTTTTTTGTGTTTTTCACTTTTTCACTGAGGTACGTTGGGATTTTTTTCATTGCCAAGTCTATATATTATCTTCTTAATATTAAATTCGTTACGCTAATTCGTTTTGTTGTTGTGAGAATGGTTTTAGTGGCACGCCTGCCTTTTCAAATATGCAAGAGCGAGACGGCAGAACTAGAGTATAAAAGGTGATCAATGTTCCTGCTCGCTCTCATTACCTACTGACAGCTCCGTTAGCTAGCACATAGCTTATCAACTTATATTTTGCAAATAAATGTTCATCTCGACCACGCGTCTATTATTATTAAGATCTGCAAGATCACACATCACACGCCTACACAAAAGTCTAAATAACAGTTGTGGTTGTAAAAAGCGCATACTAAGATGGCATAATTCCAATGTCCTTTGTGCCGGACCCTGCACCCTGTTCCCTCCCCTAACTCGTGTCTGACAGGGATGTTTTATCTCCCGCCGAGGAGACGGGGAGGTGCTCGAACGCCTAGTACATTTACGTAACAAGCATTAGATGACAAATACCCTGTGGTTATTGTCGGCAACAACATCTCAAAGCACTTTTCCCACACTTTGGAAACAATAAATTCAATAGAATTGATACTTAAAACTGATAAAATGCTCAAAACTGTTGTTTATGAAACTCACATTAAAAGGTCGGTTTTGAGTGCATTAGAATCCGATTTGAAAAATGTTTTCTATTAAACAATTATATACTATGCTTAGTTACTTTAATTTTTAATTTTTTGCGACCGGTTTCGACACGTGCGTCCGCGTCATTCACGAGTTAACTTAAAACTAACTTAAAAATTCTATGCAAGCACAAAAATTAATTAGGCGGGGATAGTGGGAGGGGGATTTTGGTGGAAAAATTCCTTACTATTCAGATTTAGTCACCAAACACGGCTAAAGCTATTTCAAGGAACGTTTCAATTCTGAATGCTGGACTTACACCAGGGTGATTCTAATGGTGTTTCCTCTCTGTACCTTGCAGAAAATATCTTTAAACTATTTTTAAATGATTAAATTGTTTAATAACACACATTGATCAAATAAAATTTACTTGCGCACGCCGGGATTTGCATCCTCGACTTCCGGATCGCCAGTTATAAGCCTTACACTGCGACCACGAAGACCCGTTAAATAGAAGAAAACCTTTTTTTTTCTTTCAAAAGATCATTTCATAAAGCAGTCTTATGATTTAGCAGGCTGTTAAGGTAATCTGTGACACGAAAATAATCTTTTATTTTGATAGATAAAGTTTCATAGTATATAACCCGAAAGAAAATGTTTGCAGAACAGGGGGGGATCTAGAGCCAATATCCGCAGACTTATTATCTTAATACCTTTCCCAAGGCCGCGGGGGATTAATCGTACTTTTCCCCAAAATCGGGCCAAAGAATGTCCTTTATCAGGTCCACAACTCACAACACTTGGATAATTAGCGTCAACGTGATTTATAAGCGGGAACGCATTCGTTCTCAGTTATCGAGGATCAGGAGTGAGTTTAAACCACACCTTTTTTCTCAGAGGTATAAATTGCTAACCTTTGGTCTTTGAGCGTTCACATGTCAACGAAAACTACTTGTATTATGTTGTAGTTCGTGATTTTGGTGAAGCGTTGCTCAACCGAATTACGAAATGAAAAGTAAAAGGTCGCCCTTAAACTATTTTTGTTAACATTGCAGATTTTTTACAGAAAGGAGCAGAAAAGTTAGTAATAAGACACAAAAAAAACAGAGTGCAATTCACACGGGGTAGAATTGAAACCTTTGGAAAACTTAAGTAGACAAGAGTGGGGAGGCCACGAAGCACCGTACAAAGAGGAGACCGGTTATACTACCTCACTCTCTCGCAGGCTATATAGATTTATGTGTTATTGTTTTTGTCTCTTTTTTAGTGTCACTATTTTTCGTTTCATCGAGTTTCAAATCACAACGGTGCTATAGAAATTTCAAAAATGATTGATATTCGCAACTTACCAAAGGCAGAATATTTTCATTGTAAAAACTGTGAAAAAATTCGAGTGCAGTTTACACGCCGTAGAAGCAAAACTTTACCGAAACAATCTCAACCATTACTTGGAAAATGTGGTCATAATCAAAGCGACCATTGAGCGCAGACCAAGCGTAATTTTCATTTCATATCTCAACCAATAGGAGCCTTTAAAAGTGACATCATAATCAAAGCGGCCAATGAGCGCAGTTGTTGCGTTGCAGGTGCAGTAATCGTCAATTCGTTTCATCCGAAATCCAAATCACAACGGGGCTATGGAAGTTTCACTTCAAAAAGTCTAAATATCATTTGTTCTTTCCATCGATATATCAACTCTAGATATGGCGTGTCTTACAAGTTCAGTCGATTAATTTGACCCGATGGCGTAGCCTTGTTTCGCGAGCATAATAACAATAACATATCGGATGACCAATTTGCTGCTTGCAACAAAAGGTAAAATGACAAAACCCAATTTTTAGGACCAAAGACGTCACAAAAGTCATTTTTGACATCCACACGCACTGTCTAGACTTTGTTATTCCTTATATCCTTTTTTACTGTAACAAACCGAATAAGATTGCGAATCAGATACAATTTCTCATCTGACAATTTCACTGCAATGCAGGAAAGAAGACCACATGGTGGCGCCGTGTAAAAATTAGCCATAAGTTTAATGATAAATAATACTAGGGTAGGCTGAAAAGTAATACACACATACTTGTATAGCGTGAACAAAATTACCTTCAGAGGCGCGCCAGGTGGAATATGGAAGTGATATTCCTCCTCTATGCGTAAGGTCGTTGAATTCATCCAGTATATTTTGAGAAGCGGAAGTATGGAGACGTCTATTAGTGTTATACAATGCAAGGTAAACATCGTGATGATATTGAATTTTTAACTACTGAAAAAGCATATTGTATAAGCTAGTATACTCAATAAATTAGTAGATATCTGTTCCTAGTACATTGTGGCCCGCTTCCACTAACCTTTACTTCTTGCTTTTCCCTTTCACTCACTTCTTCAAAAAATACTACGTTTATTACTTACGTAAACCGTGCAGAGATATAAATTTTTACATAATTTTAGTATCGCTGTAAACATGGTTTGGCTGGAAGAAATTTTCACCAGATGGGATTTTACCTGTAAAAAACACGAAAATATGTGTAGATACGCGTGTACCTACAAAATATTAATAATTCAATTTAAAAAATTCTACAGATAATAGAAGGAAAAAGTTTTATTATTACATAAGATGTTGTTTGCGGACTTAATTTACATTGTATATATGCAACATAGGGCTATCGACCATCTTCAATGTAGTGCCTTCGGCGTAAACCTAAGTTTCAGCCACACAATCTTTTAGTGTTTCGTGTTATCCACTGTATGGAAAAAATCGATTATACCTGATTTAATCCTAGTATAGATTAGGGATTTTTATTGTGTTGCGTATGAATGATAAGAGTTGACGCGCCTATTTCCTAGTATGATAATGTAATTCTGCCCTGTGCTAGGGGTGAGGGAGATAACACAAGGATCAGCCCCTTTCGTGTCGTGTGTCAGATACTTGCTTTATTGTTGTGTTGTATTTTGTTGTGTTTTGTTGTTAGTCGCGTCTGTTGTTATCTCGCTCCTTGTTTAGTGTCAGGGGACCGATTCTCAAATCGAGGCCGCTCACAATCGCCGTTGAAAATACTTAAGTTAGTCGACTTTTTTTATTTTTGAGAATCTTCGAAGATACAGACGCCAAACTTTGAGTCATTGAACTCGAATAACGAATGGGTCCAACCAGTGGACACCGTTTTGTCTTCAACGAAACTGTCAAAATCTAGTATATCGTATCCTAACCCAAGATCGTTTCCCACGTGCTCTTCAATGAACAGGCATCGTACATTTTTACAAAGTTGTTTCAAGGTTCCATTTAATGGTTGATTTAACGGCGATACTGGCTGCAATATATAATGTACTCATAGAGCAAGTAAGATGGTAGTTTCTTTCGCAAATTTGTCAGGAATTTCAGGCTTAACAAAGCCGATTTACTCAATACGTAGTCTCTGTATCTCCATTCATAACATCCCCATCCCGTTTTTCAACTATAGGTGTCGAAACTAAGATTAGTACAGAAATGGCTTTATTTATTTATTTATTGTAAGAAACAAAGTTGCTTTAGAAAACGTTGATAGTTTTCACATGATAAATTGCTTGCAAATTAATCTGTTCCAATTTTTTTAATAGCTCCACACAAGAGACCCTGAGGAAAATAAGTCTCCTAAAGGCCTATGTCATCCTTGAGGATGCTGTGTGGAGGTTCTTTTTAGGAAAAGGGGCGGTTAGTTACCAGCTATTTTTGATTTCGAGTAATATACCCGCCAGCCATTTCATAGTAAAAGATGTAGTGACGGACGTTTTGTTTTTAACATTCCAACTTATACATAAACATAGACAGTATTCACGGGGCTACCAATATAAGCATCTATTCAACACGTTGACATTCAAGAATACTATAAATGAAACTTTAAACAAAGTTTGTCGAGACGACGGATAATTTTTCCGTCTTAATTTTTCATTCGAAGATGGTACACAGCGAATAACTTTTGATCGCTATTGGAGAATTGAACCCCTGTTCACTTCACAGTAGTTGTGTCGGACTCTCTCCCAAAAACCAATAACTACTCATAAAGTTAGGAAAAATAACATTATCCCATGTTTGAGTACATCCCTGGGAAGAGAGGCTGTAAATAACTATTTTGTACATGAAATGATGATTTAACTTCTTTTTTGGATACCTGGGAGGATTGAAATACCTGTGATTTATTAGCTTTCAAATACTTTTGCGTGGGCAGGAACGTTATTATTTTTCCGGTACATGATTTTACAGATCATTTCTTTTTATTTAGAATATTTATTCAACTTGCAATCTAACTAACATTTGAGCCCTGTGGCTGTAACTTTGAGTGGGTTTCTTTTACCAACCGTTTATTTAAGTACCGATTTCTGTGTTTCTTGGGAAACAAACTAAACTGGATATAAATAATTTCACTATGCAGATGGAATTCTTTGAACGTTCAAATTTATTTCGATATATTTAAAGAAAATAACGTTGCATTTGAAAAATACATTTATCCGCGTGACTACTTGTTATTTTATATTTTGATAGAAAGCAGTCACTTTGTGGTTTGACATATTAATTGAAATAAAACAATAACTGAGATTGTAAACATGATTTAATCATTTAATTTATCTAATACTAATTTCTCCAACGAACTAATAATAATTTAAAAAAATCGCGGTAAATGGTTATAATGGTGATCTCATTAACACAATTTTAAATAAAAAAACAAAAAATAATAGCCACAAAAAATTCTTATTTGCTAATCCTAATGAAATTAACATTAATAGTAATCTTAGTTACCAATGGCGTCGAATTTTATTCATTAATCATTTCTCTTCCCGTAGTGTAAAAAATCTTCCTTCTGAATTAAGACCGGCATATTATACAAATGTCAATTCAAAAGATAAAGACGACAAACTTAGTTATTCGGGAATTTATAAATTAGATTGTAGTGATTGCTCCGCATTTTATATAGGTAAAATAAGAATTTTATGGTGAGGTGATCAAATGATGTCATTATACTCTAATTGGCTACAAACTAATTAGACAAATAAAATTATCATGACTATTTCATAATATTGTTTGAATCTTTGTGTGATGTGCTTCTCGTTTGTATCTCGGTGTGGGGTTTTTTAATGGTATACTCTCTACTTTTACATCAAATATAACTCCGAGGTCTCTTATTTTAGTTAATTTCTCCAGTTGTATATAATAAATTCTTTGATTGAATGGTATTTGAGATTTTTTTCGACGGAAAGTCATTGATTTTTTTTACATTAGCTCCACACAGGAAGCCCTGAAGAAAAATAATTTACTCGTGGCCTATGTCATCATAGGGGATACTGTGAGGTTTTTTAAGGAAAGGAAGAAGAGGTAGTTCTGGGGAGGAAATAGGTATAAGGGGTGGGCAGCCATCAGGGGGTCAGTGTGTCCAGAAGTGACGGACGTGCGGTGCGGTGTTTGGCAGTTAAAAGACCTCCCTTCATCAGTCTCTCTCGATCCTGTCAAAAACCGACCTGACCTGGATAAACCTCACTCCAGCACCCCTGCTAAGTCACTTTTTTAATATTTAAAAATACTTTTTTAGTTACACACCAATTACGCAATTCATTTTATGTCATCACATTTATGTCATCATTAAAATTTAACATTATTGAAGTATCTATCATAAGTCCCGATAGATTTTATCATTTTCACTTTCACAAATAGTTTTTTTTAAACTCACATAGCTAGTAGTGACGGTCCGTAAGTTTTCAGTGAGCTAGAGTGCTAAGATAGAAAAATACGACGTTACTGATGTTATTGTAACTGAAAATGAATTTTATTTTATTTTTACAAAATTTCAACTTTTTGTATGAATATCTTTCAGTATGTGGATGCGGCGCATCCCTTGACTGAAAGAATCCTGAAGAACTTCATACAAAAAGTTGAAAAAAATGAAATTCATTTTCAGCTACAACAACGTCATTAGCGTCATTTTTTCAATCTTAGCGCTCTAAATTAGCAATTTCCTTGTAGCCCTAAGGTATTTAGTTTGTGAAGAAGTAATTTATGTGTTGTTTTATCAAATGCTCTTGTGAAATCTGCATATAGACTGTCGACTTGATTTTTTTTATAACTGCATTGGTAATGTAATTTTGTTAGTCGTTCATAGAAAGACTTAATGCAAAACTTTCCTGTTTTATTTTGAAAAACATTCAGCGTCAGAAACATCTTTGAAGCCAGTAGACGTTTGTCCGTAAATTCACTTAAGAAATCTGTTTTTGGTTTCCTTCTTTCAAACATTCATTTTCCTGTGCAATCTAAAAGCTAAAATCAAAAAGATTTATTTTCTTCCATCCGGCGAAAACTGGACTCACAAGATTAATATATATAAAACACATAATGTTCCTTAAAATAAACATTTACTTTCACATAAAGCGGTCGTATACAAACCGGGGTTATATTTACGTATACCTATATGAAATACGAACATCGAGAAGTATACTTTTTGTTTAGAGGTCAAAAATAAATGCCAACATTTATTAGGCAAACGGAACGAAAAAAACAGAATAATATACGCCGTATTTTTGTCTGTCACACCAAAATTCGCGAATTTATTATTCTAGCTAATATTTTTTTATTTAGAATTTCTGAGGCAGCTATCCAGAATTATCAGCTTACATTATAATTATATCCTACTATCCTACTAATACTTTAAAGGCGAAAGTTTGTATGGATGTGTGGATATATGGATGTATATATGTCTGTTACTTTTAAAAACATTAAAAATTCTTTCATTAATAGAAAGCTATATTGTTTGCGAGTAATATAGGCTGTTTATATTGGTAAGCTATTGCGTTATAAATAAGCTCTGGCGTTATGAAATTATTTATTATGCGTTTATTGTCCACACGAAAAGCAAATCAAATCGTTTTTTTTTTTTTTTTTTTTTTTTTTTTCTTTTCTTTATTCATTATATAACTTTTTATACAGTTTTTACAGGTGGTTCGACTACCATGCTAGGCACATGCCCGTATTATGGTAGTCGAATTATTAATATATAATTATATAAATGTAAGAATTGTTATTGGTTAATTAATATATAGTTTAGTTAGGTACAATGTTTTTATATAACAACGACTCCTTTAAGTGGTTTCAATAAGGTAGATTTATATAATAATAAACATAAAAATAAACTATTCTTATTGTAGGCTGCTGTTTTACTAAATAAAATAGGTACGTAAATACATGATAAGTAGATAAATAAATAATGACTCTACTTGTGGAGATGTTGAAAATAAATCATCCAAATATAAATATTATTATGATAATTATCAAAAGTTTTTTTTTTTTTTTGAATTTGAATGTAATAAAAATTTAAAATAATAGTGATAAAGCAAATTTACTAACTTTAAAGTAAACTTAACTCGTTGACTTCAGGCATTTTTTTAAAATAGTTCCTCCCCTTTGTAAATAACCAATCCTGTACACTTTTGCTATAAAGCTTATCAGTTTTCGATTTCCTAGTCTCAATACTAAGTGAGTTGAACATTTTGGGGGCAATGTAGGAGAACTGTCGCTGTGCGAAAGTTGTTTTAGTCGTAGGAATTATGCATTTTAGGTGTGACGAGTACCGAGTGTGAATTTTGTTTTGTGTTTTTTCCATCAAATCATTTTTCCATAGGAATATGAGAATTGTCTTTATATATAATTGTCGAATGTCTAACACTGTGAATTTTTTATAAAGTGGTTCTGATGGGTGTGATGGGTTACATTTGAATATTATCCTTAGCAGAAGTTTTTGAATTAGGACTATGGGATATAGAATTGACATTGCACACCCTCCCCATCCCACAATACCATACGTAGCAATTGATTGAAAAAGTGCAAAGTAAACACATCTCAGTGTTTGTAAGTTAAGAATAGATCTGAGAGAGTAGAAAATGTAGCATAATTTGCGAAGTTTTTTTGTTGTAGAATTGATGTGTGCCTCCCAACGCAGGTGATCGTCAATAATAACCCCTAAGTACTTAATTTCGTTTGATATTTTTAGGTCATTGCATGAACAGTTTTTGTGAAGTGATGTAGGCGTGTTAGGGTTCTGTGAACATGAATGTATGGTAAGTTTATGACAGTTTTGGGGGAGATTTGGTTTCTGTATAGAAAAAATTAGGTATTTTGTTTTATCAATATTAAGAGTAAGGAGGTTGGAATCTAACCAGTGTTTTACTACATTTATGCCATAGTTTGCTTTTTCAAAGGTTGAATTCAAATTTTCACCTTCAAATACAATAACTGTGTCATCAGCGAAAGATATTATAGTGCCACCAGTATTCAAATTGCATAAAGAGTTAATGTATATTAGAAAGAGAAGTGGGCCTAATACACTGCCTTGGGGCACGCCATACGTGATTGGTAAACTTGAACTTCGTTACTTGGTTACTTACTATAAGTAATTATTTGACGTGCGCTATCATTTTGTTTTTTGTTTATGTTACTATGGAGATAGATCCCTTTGATAGTTAAAATTCAAATATGTATAAAATACTAATCTATACTAATATTATAAATGCGAAACTGCGTGTGTTTGATTGTTACGCTAGGTGGCACGCGAGCTGTTTGAAAAATGAGAAAATTGATGGTAGGAGCTAGGTGAGGGGGAGGGGGAAGGGTTTTTTTCATTAGCCTTCTTGAAAGATTTGAGTTCGTTTATGGATAAAACTATATATTCATATTCAGATTGCGTGTGTACGGGCGCAAACAATTAATTCATCTCATCTTTCTACATTTTAAAGCATAACTTGTAAAAAGCGGTTATCCGAAAAACATACGAGTATATACTCGTGCCATCTGTGAAAGAAAAGATTATGAATTCTTTTATCCATCACCTTAAACCTCTGACGGCCGGCGTAGTCCAGCGGTAAGGCTCTTGACTCGCACTCTGGAGGTCGCGGGATCGATTCCCGCCATGGCAAATAAATTTTATTTGATTAATTTGTTTTATTTCACAATTTATTCATTTAAAATAATATATAGTATATTTGCGGCACGTTCCATAGCGAAAGATACTCTCATTATCGCCCCGGTGTGAGACCACCATTTAGAATTTAATCGTTGCTTGAAATGGCTCTAGCCATGTTAGTGACCAGATCTGAATAGCCAGGTACTTTCCCACCTTCCTCTTCCCTATCTCCTTCCCTCCCCCACTACCTTCAGCCTCACAACATACCCCAATTGGGGATGCCATAGTCCCACTGGCTCCAGACGGGAGCAGCTGAGATTCTTGTGAGGAATCACTATAAATTTTTTTTTTAAATAAAAAATAATATTTTAGAAGACTACGAGGAGTAAAGTGTGTTTTAAAATTATTTGTACATTAAAGGTTTGAGATCTAGGCGTAGATAAAAATAATTCAACAAAAACATCCCCATGTTGATTGAAACGATATAACTTTGAACCAACACATGCAAAGCTAGATATGAAAGCTTGTTCATACATACAAGTAGTATACTACATAATATTATGTAGTACACTTGAATTTTACGCACAATGCTACATGGCTCCTCGTCCCAGGGCTAAGGGTGCGCCCAGACTACCCTCTCCCGTGAAAAATGTAAATTGACGTAAACGCGCGTGAACCAGGGACGTAATATGTTATTTGTCAGTTTGTTGTTCGGCCCAAATAGCGTTCCGATTGAACAGCGGGCGGTACATCAATCAACAATCTCTTTACTAGTCATACAATGGGCTAAAAAATTCTGATAAAAATTTCGGTGAAAACTAATACGTCAGCGCTGTCAAGAGGATTGGCGGGGTGTACTGTATACAGGACGAAAACCGGTGTGAAAACAATAACAGGGTTTTCGGAAAATACTTAAATAAAATGTTTGTATTTATTAATTAAATAAAACAAACGAAATTTATTTAATTAGCAGGCATCATTGGGATAAACCAATCAAATAATACATTGTCCGCTTATACATACATAAAGAGTGAGACAAAACATTACATAGAATAAAAAAACAGTGAAATAACATGAAATTAAAATCTGAAAATGTTTCTTTTCCTCAGGGCCTTCTGTGTAGGGCTAATGCAAAAAAAAAACAGTAACATTAAACCCGAAAACGATTTAAACCGTAGTGTGAATTAATATAAAGGGGGAATCGGACAATATGATGGACGAAGGAGATGGTACCAGTCGGTGTTTGGCAAATATTGAAACAAAAATCTTGAATTTGTTTTTGAATTAGTATTTTAAAACAGTTTTTTCTTTTTCAAACTATCTATTGAGGTTCAAGGTAAAATTTAATAGGTACCTGTTCTTGCTTACTTGACAAAAATATTTGTTGACACCGTTAAATATTTCATAAAATAAAAATAATAATTAGTTGGTATATAACATTATATACGCACTTATTAGGTACCTACATATTTATTTATTCATTTATTCTTAGTACATTTACATTACAAAGGTATAATATATTGTCCTCCACACTAGGAGTTCACCTGTGTTGTAGAGGACATTTTTCAGTTGTTAATTATAAATTATAAATTGTGAATAGTAAAACAAAAGCGTGTTCATAGTTAATATAAAAAAGAGAAACAATAAAAATCAAAATATAGAATCGACTTCAATTCGACAAAAATTATAAATTAAAAGTTAAAAAGGTTGTAGCCAGTTTCTTATATTTTTTTGTATTCAATAATATTAGTTGTTTTATATTGTGTAGGAAGAGAATTGTATAGTTTTATAGCCTGGTATCTGTAGTGTTTTTGTCCAAAGGATGTGTTTGTTTTTGGTACTTGTAGTTGATGAGTATGTCTTGTTCTAGTACGTGAATTTTGTGATGTGTTAAATGTGGATAAGTTCTTGCAAAGGAAAGTTAGTATTTGTTTTGAATATAATTTTTGAATTTTCAGCACTGGGAATTTTTCGAATATGATTGAAGTGGGTGTTAGTTTTGGTAACTTAATTAAGCTCTATGCCCACTACACCGTTCCATACCATGACCGTAACCGTAGCGGCGCATGCAAAAAAGTATTCTTTGTATCGATCAGTATGAAACGCTGCCCACTAGACCGTTCCGTAACCGACCAACACCGTCGCATACCATGACCGGACTGACGGCGAATTCTCGATGACAATATTTTGCAGATGCCGGTCCGCTCTCTGCTTGGCACGCGACGGAACGGAACGGTATAGTGGGCAGCGTTTCATACTGATCGATACAAAGAATACTTTTTTGAATGCGCCGCTACGGTTACGGTCATGGTATGGAACGGTGTAGTGGGCAGAGTACCTTTACGTATATTACGGGTATAATACGGTGTTAGCACGTTCTAGTGGGCATATTAGAGCGTAGCGTGTTTATTTCGTGTCTGATACGTTCATAGTACGGTCATGGTATGGAACGGTGTAATGGGCATAGGCCTTAAGTTACCAAAAGTATTTTTTACTGGCACAGCCCCAGGCAATAATGCCAATAGGTATATAACATGTAAATAGTTTTCTAGGTTGGGAATATCTTATTGAAGTTACATTTGTATTATATAGATGTTTGTTTTCATTTCATTGATATCCATATCTTTATATAATTTGACCAAATTAAAGTGTTTTGGTAAAAAAAATAACCTTTACGTCGTAAGCACTAAAAGCGGCGGCTATTAAATACTTTTTCTGAACACATTTTATCCATACTTATTTTCCAACAAGGGAAAAAGGATTGGAATAAGTTAACATCTATTCTTTCTCCGGTCTGAGAACGAGTTTCTTCAAAGAATTTAAAAATTATATTTTTAACTGAGTTGTATCATATTTAAGAGAATGAATTAAACTTTGAATATGTTCATTATTCCAGATTTGGGGAGAAGATCATGATCACAAGGTGGAAATTTTATTAATATTATATGATGGTACGAAAGTTATCAAATGTTTACAAACAACAAACTAGTAACGGGTAAAATAAGCATTGATATATTAATATTCTAATACTTTGTGAAAACCCGGTACCTAGTTTGGCTCGATGGTTGTTTGCAGGCAGGGAAGAAAAACGTGTGGAACTTTCAAACAGAATAAAGGCAACTTTATGTGTGACACATTAACAGTGTTGTCGTATTGACAGCACACAATGCAATCCCGTTGATTGGTTGTCGGCGATGTTTTCGCAGTTTTTATCTGTTATCGATATTTACTATTGAATCATTGACAACGACGGACTTGATGTGAAAAGGGAAAAAATACTTTATAGTCGGATGCTTTTTGTGAGAGAGGTTTTAGGGTGGCACACCTGTTTCCGGCCATACAAGAGCGAGACAGGTGATCCCGCATATAAAAGGAGATGCAGGCCTCTCCTCACTCTCTTTTTCCAACCGCCAACACGTTAGTTAGGACGTATTTATAGCCATTACTTATAATAAATATCCATATCGCCAATACGCGCATTATTTATAAATAACCTCGCCTACACTCGAGTCTGTATTTAACAGTGGCGCAGCCTACGGTACACGATTCTGACAATACGGCAGATCGCGTAAAGAATCGACGCGCAAAAAAATTTGGCACAAAAATTTGGCAAAAATACGCGGTAACATTATTATTTCGGGTCGGTAAGAAAGGCCGGACCGAAATTATTCCAACACTTCACTGCAAGGAGTGAAGTGCAAGAAGACACGGGAGCCAGCCAGCTTTTCGGAAGGGGGAAGCACGGGAGGTCCAGCGTCAATCGACATCTCTGAGGGTCAAGGATCGGAGATCCAGGTCGCAGGAGTGATCTGGGGTAGCCATCGGTGTTACTGTGTGACGGGTCTGGAAGGAGCCATCAATTCACAGGGTCAAGGAGCAGTTTCCGGAGCAGGGTCCAGGGAGCAGACGGCAGAAGAAGAAGCCTCATTGGGAAGTTTTTGTTTTTTCTGTTTTCTTTCTCTCTATTTGGGTACCTTCTGGGCATTGGGAACATGGAGTCTCGAGGATTGGAGTCCTTCAGTTTGCGTGACGGGAACTGGGAGAACTTCAAGGTCCGCCTCGGACAATTTCTCCTCGTGAATGATGAAAAGTTTGCATCGGATGATAAAAAAAGGGCTATTTTCCTGAATGCATTGAAAGATGATTGTTTTTCCTTATTGGTTAATTTGTGCATTCCTAAAAAGGTAACAGATATTAAGTTAGAAGATTTGATATCTAAACTTGATGAGTATTGTTGTTCAACGAAATGTTTTTTTGAAGAGAGATCTAAGTTTTACAGTGCTAAACAAAGAAATGACGAATCAATCCGTGAGTTTGCAGTGCGGTTAAAGTCTCTTTCTACTAATTGCAAATTTGGGAATAGTTTATCAGTAAATTTAAGGGATTTCTTTGTTTTGGGTTGTAAACCAGGAAAGGTAAGGGAAAAATTATTTCTCGAGGGTGAATTATACTCGTTCGAAAAATGTTTACAAGTCGCCGAGTGCATTGACCTCGTAGCTTCAACTCAAGCGCAGTCCCGAGTTGATAATACGGTTTACGCTAATGTACAGCTCAAGGCCGGTCGACTCTCTTTTAATAATTCGCGTGTGAAAGACAGAGACGTGAAGCGTTTCGGGCATAGCAACAGGGCACGGTCACAGTCGCCAGCGAATGCTGTGAAACAAAATTGTACCGTTTGTGGTCACAATAATCACATCGCGACGGAATGTAGATATAAAAATTATTTATGTAAAATTTGCAGTACGAAGGGTCATCTCGCAAAACAGTGCAAGCGTTCCTCAACACGTAAGAGTGTGAATACTTTGTTGTCGGACACAAAGTTGGGTGAAGTTAATAGTGTCGAACCATTTTTTATTGAAGTTTCACTAGACGGGATCAAGAGTAAATTCATGGTAGATTCTGGAGCATCTTGTTGCGTAATTTCCAAGGAGTGTTATTTCAGTAAATTCAGTAGAATCAAGCTAGTGCACGAAGACATTAGTCTACGGGGTTTTGACAATACGCTCGTGAAAGTGGTAGGTACAATTACGCCACAAGTGGAATTTAACGGTCAGTGTCACAATTTGAAATTTGTTGTTGTCACAAGTGCTTCGTTATCGATAGTGGGGCGTGATTTTATGAATCTTTTTAACGTCGGGATTAACGGAATCGTAAACAGTATAAAACAGAATACTTTGAAGCAGCGATTAGTAAAAAAATTCCCGGAAGTTTTTACGGATAAACTAGGAAAATTTAATAAGTACGAAGTGAATTTAACTTTGAAAGAGACCGCTATTCCGATATTTCGTAATCACAGAGTTATGCCGTTCGCTTTGAAAGAAAAAGTCGAAAGGGAGTTAGATAGTTTACTGTCAGACGGTATTATAGAACAAGTCCAGTTTAGTGAGTTTGCAAGTCCAATTGTTCCAGTAATTAAGAAAAACGGTAGTATTAGATTATGTGGTGATTATAAATCGACAGTGAATAATCAGTTATTAGTTGACAAATATCCATTACCTAGGATAGAGGAGCTATTAACGAAAGTAAATGGTGGGAAAGTTTTTGCAAAAATCGATCTTAAATCGGCGTATAGTCAATTTGTTTTAAAAAAGGAGTGTAGGCGTTTTACAACAATCAATACCCATTTAGGATTGTTTCAGTATAAGCGGTTAGTGTACGGGTTATCTCCCGCGCCAGCTATATTTGCAAAGGCAATGGCAAATTGTTTGTCAGGATTACAGAACATGACGTTTTATTTGGATGATATTATCGTGATAGGGGAAGACGAAGACGATTTAGAGAAAAACGTATGTGTCGTGTTAGAAAGGTTGAAACATTGTAATCTAACAGTGAATAGTGACAAGTGTGAATTCAATTTAAAAGTTATTGAGTTTTTAGGTTATAAAATAAGTGAACAAGGGATTCAACCGTGTGAACGGAATAAAGAAGCCATTTTAAATGCACCAGCACCTAGTGATTTAAATAATTTAAGAAGTTTATTAGGTATGATTAGTTATTATCGTAATTTTATTCCAAATATGGCAAATATATTGTCACCATTATACGAATTGCTTAAAAAAGATGTTAAGTTTCAATGGGGTACGGAACAAGAAAATAGTTTTGCGATAATTAAAAGAATATTAACTTCGGATAGGATTTTAACGCATTTTGACGAAAATATACCTGTGAAACTTGTCACAGATGGTAGTTTTAATGGGGTAGCAGCAACATTACTTCATAGGTTTCAAAATGGCGTAGAAAGACCGATTGGGTTCGCAAGCAGAACTTTAACTAAAGCGGAAAAGAATTATTCTATTCTAGATATTGAAGCAACAGCAATTATTTTTGGAATTAAGAAGTTTTATCAATATTTGTACGGCAGAGAATTTATTTTAGCTGTGGATAATCAGCCGTTAGTGAGAATTTTAGGTGAAAATAAAGAAGTACCTAAGATTGCCGCGTCAAGGTTACAGAGATATGCTATTATGTTAGGTTCGTTTAATTTTAAAATTGAATATGTAAAATCGAAAAATAATTGTTCAGACTTTCTGAGCAGGTGTCCGATTGAAAAGGTTAGCTGTGAAGATGAGATAGAGTCTGATTACATTAATTATTTCGAGAATAATGGGTTTAATTTGTCTTTAGACGTGATAAAAAGCGAAACCGAAAAGGATGATGTGTTAGGTCAAGTAAAAAATTTTCTTATCGAAGGTTGGCCAGCATCAGTAAAAAAGGCACAAAGTGGTAACTTTATTAGAATTTTTTGGGAAAAAAGGTTAGAATTGTCTTTGATAAATGGGTGTGTTTTATATCAACATAGGGTTGTTGTACCTGAGTCTTTAAGACAAGAGGTTTTAAAGATGTTACATAGATCTCACTTAGGGGTTTTTAAGACTAAAGGTATTGCAAAAAGCTTTGTCTGGTGGCCAAAAATTAATCAAGATTTGGAGAAAATAACGGAAAATTGTAGAGATTGTTTAGAAATTAAACCAGAATCACAAAAGAGTTCTTTAGCAGTGTGGCCATATGAACCTGAAGTATGGTTCAGGGTACATATTGATCATGGTAGTTTGTATAACAAAAATTTTTTAGTGGTGGTAGACTCTTCTTCAAAGTGGATTGAGTGTCTGGAAGTAAACAGTCTGTCTTCAAAAGAAAATATCGAAATACTTCATAGATTATTTTCGCAATTTGGTTTTCCAGCAACTTTAGTTAGTGATAATGGTACGTGTTTTTGTTCTGAGGATTTTGAAAATTTTTGTAAGAAAAATGGGATAGAACATATCACTAGTCCAGTCAATCACCCTAGTAGCAACGGGCAAGCTGAAGCTACAGTAAAGACTTGTAAAAATTTCCTTAAAAAAATTTGTAAACATAATGGATTTCCTTCAGATTATAAAGAAAAGTTAGGTAACTTTTTAGCAGACTATAGGAATACAGTTCACGCAACAACAGGATGTGAGCCATCTGTATTATTAATGGGTAGAAAAATTAGAACAGTATTTGACTCTCTGATTCCAAGGAAAATTGAGGATAGAACGGGTAGTTCAGGTTCTACTCGACGAAACAAAGTAATAAAAAAGGTTACTCAGAGCCAAAACAATCAGAAAAGACAATATAAGGGTAGAGTTAAATCAGGTTTTAATATAGGTCAGAAAGTAATGACTAGAGATTTCAGATCTCAGGGTAATAGGTTATGGGTCCCTGGGGTTATTGTGGATAAAAAAGGTAGTAAAATATATTTCATAAAAATTAACAAGTCTAATATGGTGTGGAAAAGACATTTAGACCAGCTAAAGGAATTACATGTTTCATGGCAGGAGGAAGATAACCAGGAATTCGCGTCTGACACGTTGGAATTGTCGACGGACGAATTAGATCTCTCCGGTATGTTACGTAATAGAAGTGTCTCTAATTCTGTTTCTCCATGTTTCAGGTCTAACCCATGGCAAGGAAGGCTTCGGCCCAGGTGACAGCACTTCGCAGTCGAAATGGACAGAAATGGACAGAAGGGAAACAGAAAGAACAAAAACAAATGTTTTGTTAATTTTAAATGTAATGTGTTAATTTTAAATGTGAAATATGAAATATAAAATATATTGTATGAAATATGTAGCTATAGGTATCACTTATGTAGCCAGGATTCTCCCGTTTAAGTAGGGGAGGATGTGAGAGAGGTTTTAGGGTGGCACACCTGTTTCCGGCCATACAAGAGCGAGACAGGTGATCCCGCATATAAAAGGAGATGCAGGCCTCTCCTCACTCTCTTTTTCCAACCGCCAACACGTTAGTTAGGACGTATTTATAGCCATTACTTATAATAAATATCCATATCGCCAATACGCGCATTATTTATAAATAACCTCGCCTACACTCGAGTCTGTATTTATTTTTATTGAAGAATTTTTTTATTTTTTATTGAAGAATTGCTACAATAAAAAGGAAAGAACACAATAAATAAAGTCTGCCGAAAATTATTGGCAATGAAACAGCATTTGACATTTAAAGTTTTTTCTTCTTTAACCCGAGATTACAAATTTTCGTCGTATAGACTACACCAACACGTTAATATTTTATGCATTGACATATGTATTTTTTAAATTTTGTAAGTTCTTCCGGCATTTAGTACTAAATATTGTACCTTTTTCGCACATCGAACACGATAACAGATTGATGAAGTGATTTGAGATTTTCATAGACAAAAGAATTATCGTGATTTGTTTGTTGTGCCGTGACGCGATAACTTCTTCAGTAATAGTAATTACTCATCTACCCTAATGATGGATACTGTAATGCTGTCCGAAACTTTGGCTAAATTTTTTTATTTTTTTTTTATTAAAGTACATAAAACAGGTATTATACCCAAAAATTTATATACATGGATGATTTAAATTACAAAAATTGTAACAAAAATAACATCAGTAATAATTAGCTACTCGTAAATATGCAAAAGTGAATGACGAACAAAAATGAGTAAAAGGTAGAGTACAAAGGAATCACCAACAATTTATTATTGGCACCTGTGCTGATGAGACAATGATTTAGTAGGTACAATATTTCCTGTCTTTGAATAAAGGGCTTCATCACAATATCAGCTTTATACGATTGATGGTAAAATATATTTTTGAAGTGATTGAATGGGTTATTAAAAATGTCAATTTCATTATTAGAGCAGTGTATAGTGTTACAATGTCGTAATGTTCGTGGTAAAGGGGAGAAATATCCTGTATTTGTGTGGTAGGTAGATATATAGAAAATATCTTGCATCCTTCTTGTTGAATTTCTTGACGGTGTGTTAATGTTAATTTGGGATAAAATGTTTGGTGTATCAACTGATGCGTGTATAATTTTGTGCAGAAGCAATAAATCAGAAAGTTTCCGTCTTCCTGTCAGAGAGTGTAGTTTATAGTGTAGAATTCGGTCTTTATACGTTCCAAATTCATCAGATATACCTTCGCGATAAGCAATAACACGGGTTAATTTTCTTTGTATGGATTCGATTCTATAATTATGAATCTCATAATTGGGAGACCAAATGGTGGATCCGTATTCGAGAATACTTCGCACAATTGATTTATATAATGTTAAAGTTAATTCTGCACTTTTAAAGCAATTTGTGATTCTGAGCGTTAATCCTAATATTTGTGACGCACTTTTTGAAATTGCATCTACATGTTTATTGAAGCTAAGTGATGAATCAAATATCACGCCTAAGTCTTTAATTGAAGCTATGTTTAATAAAGCGACATTGTTAATGTGATATGTGTTTGAAAATTTATTTCTGTTCTTTGTGAAGGAAATTAGAGCACATTTGTTTTTATTAAAATACAAATCATTTAGTGTGCACCATTCGTGTAGTGATGATAGGTCTTTTTGCAAATCGATGCAATCTTCCAATGATGTTATTTTTTTGTACAGCTTAAGGTCGTCGGCAAATAGGAGATATTTCGAAAATTTTATTTTTAATACTATGTCGTTGATAAAAATTAAAAAGAGCAGGGGTCCAAGATGAGAGCCCTGCGGAATTCCCGATGTTACAGTAAAAATATCCGCAGAGTATCCTTCTATAACTACTTGTAGTTTTCTTTCAGTAAAGAAAAAGGTAGAAGAACATGGTACAATAACCAAAAAGTAATCACGATATGATTGACAAAGTGTTCAAGAATGCGCGTTGTTGAATTGACGAAGTAACAACTAATAACGTTACTTCTCATAAATGCGTTTTTCCGTCTGGTGAATTGTTACGAAAAATGACGTGCATGAATAACTACACGAATTTTTATAGTAAGATATTTCATTTATCTTCCGACTCTTCTAACGTGTGGTATGTGACTTTTTTTAATATTTGGTAATCATTATAGTAGTAATTATTATGGTCTCATTTTTATTACACGTTTTTTCCAAAAATTTTATAGGTAATTACTCTTCGAATTTTTCAATAAACGTGATACACGTTTTTTATAACTACCTATCTATCTCATCATCATCATCACTATTGGCTCTACAACCCCTAGGGGGGTCTTGGCCTCCTCTAGAGTCTTCCTCCACTCATCTCGGTTTTGTGCCAGCTCTCTCCAGTTTAGAAGCTCCAAGATAGATGTCTTTGAGGACGTTGTCGCTCCATCTTAATCTTTGTCTTCCCAGGCTCCTTCGCCCTATTGGTCGTGAGTTCAGCAGGGACTTTGATGTTTGATGCTCGGTCATTCTCTCCACATGACCCAACCACCGAAGCCTTCCCAGTATAGCGTATAATAATAATAATAATAATGAATCGCCGAAATGGATGTACGCGCATAACTTTTTGGCTATTTAATACTATTTACACACTGAAATAAATGTAAACTGTCGATTTCCCGAAAATTAATAAATAACAAAATAAATAAAATAACTTTCGAACGACTGCAACAAAATGGTTAGTTCTTTTTTTTTGTATTCGTTATTGTCAAGACAAGGTTTGTATAAAAGAAGCGGTGAGCTCTGGCATAGTGATATTTGTATACAAAAATTGCAATAGGTGGCACGCGACCTGTTTGAAAACTGAATGTATTGAATGCGGGAGGGAAAGGGGAACTCGGGAGGGGGGAGAGGATCTCAAGAGAGTGGTTCGCTGGGCGGGGGAAGCGGGAGAGGGGAGTGGGGAGCGGGAAGGCGGAGAAGGCGGAGTGAGAACGCGTGAGGAGAAAGGGATGCGGAAGAGGAAGGGGAGGCGGAAGGGGAACGGAACGAATGGGAAAGGACACGCAAGGAGAAACAATTTCTTTATTAATTGGCATAGTTATTAATTATGCGTAATTATTAATACCACATTAGGACGTCAACGCAATATTTTTTTTGCAATGGCTATTCGGTTGTGCCTGTAGGTATTTTTTTTCTATCCGAATCGACGAAGGTTTGTAATAAACGCATATAAAAAAAGTTTGAAATTGAAGGCGTTCTTTGACCCAAAGCTTGGTATTTTTGTACTGAGATTGGAGATTTGCTTTCAGCCTGCCTGTCTGACGGTGATAAATTTACACTTTGAGGGAGGAATCCTTTGACTCAAATAAAAGTGTTTTGCAATTTGATCCCAACCACTACGTGATTTTGAATGGGTCGTTGCACTTGTGAAAACCCCTATGTGCCAGATTTCAGATAAACGTTTTTTACACCAAATTTTAAAAAATAAACAAGAAATCAGGCCCAATGTTGGCTACGTGCATAAAATTTATCGTAATCGCACAAACTTGTTTTTTTATCGTTACCGTTATCGTTATCATACAAACTCCATTCGAATACCAAATGGAAAGTTTTTTTTAATTTTTTGGTAAATCTAACATAGCCGGATTTGCAACGGTTTTACGACAACGGTAAAGTACATCTTTTTTAAGAAGTACAATTTCAATAGAGAGAAATAAAAATAAATTTCCATAAAAGTTAACAAAATAGGGGATACAGAAAACCAATATTAAAAAAATAATATTTGATTGACAGATATTCTCACCATCGCCCTGGTGTAAGACCACCATTCATAATCAAAACTTTACTCGAAATGAAAAAAATTTCCGTATTTGTTGAGCACATCTGAATAGACAGGTATTTCACAACTTTCCTCTTCTACATCTCTTTCATTTCCCTCCTCCTTCAGCCTCTCAACATACCCTAATAGGGATGCCATAGTTATGTTATACAAGCTCTGGAAAGTTGGTAACAAACGGGACTCTTATGTGGTATTCACATAATTAATTTAATTTATTTGTCCGTAATCAATTACAGTACAGTAGTCTTACCACTTGGCAATTGTTTATAAGAGCTGAAAATGTGTCGAGCCTTGCCAATTGAAGTAGATAATTGTTGTTTGCCAGTAAACTCGCATTTAGATTTATACGTGAAATAAAACGACTATTTAATTTCATATGGCAAGGACCAACACATTTTCGTGTCTACTAAGAAATTTCAACCTTTTACATTTTCTTTGAAGTTGGGACAGCCGAATTACACCCTTGGGTTTAAAAATTTCTCCCAAAACGAACCTTATTTCGCAAAGTATATTCTTTTAAGATTAATCAAGTTAGTTTACGATAAACCAAATCGAATTAAAACTTGGTATAGTATTGTCTGCATCCCGTTGATGGATCCCAGGGTCTGCGGAAGTATAATTGGCCAGAAAACATAATAATATCTCCGGACGGGGGATGAGGTGGCGCCGCCCAATTTACGGCCCCGGCGCGAAAGATTTACGGGCGAACATTTTGGCTCGGAGACGCACGGCAAACCAGTGTGGAAAATTGAACTTTTTTAATTGAATATGTTTCCTGTGCGGAGGAGTTTACGCAAATAAACATTAGGGGTGCGATGACACGGGATAAGGGGGGGAGGGCTGTGATCTGGGTCACTTACATACCTACCTACTCGTTTCTCTTGATAAAAAGGTGCTCCTTTTCCGAGAAGTGATTTTTCAGTACCCTTATTTTCACATCTCCATTCACGCCCACTTTTTTCTCGTCCTATTTTTAATCTTCGAAAATTGGATGCTTTTCTTCGTTTTAGGCTGTAGACCGGGAAAAATATGTTTTTCACAGTATTAATGAAAGATTACAGAAAGTTATAAAGTATTATTTATCTCTTGTACCACCTGCCTTCGCCTGTTTTATATATACTTAACTATAAAAGTAGTTTTATATATAATTGTTTTATATATAATTAGCATAAATCAATGGCACAGTCCCAGTTTAACTTTCTTGCACCTAAAATTTTTAATAACTTTTCAATTGAAATAAAGTCCAAAGCAAAATATCTCACTTTCAGAAAGGCGCTTGCTGACCTTCTGATGAGTAACTATGACAGTGTTTACAACTTGTTTCCCAAACTCAGATAGTGATATAAATTTATTGTTTATTCTTTATTCTTCTTTATTCTTTTTTATTTTATTTATAACTTTATAACACAGGCATATGTATGTATATATATTATGCAGTAGTATCCAGCCTCCTTTAGATGTTCTTGTTTTTGTCACTATTTGCTGGCGGCTTGCTTCTTTCATCAAATTTAAGTATATATATGTATGTGTATGTATATGTTTGTATATGTGTATATATATGAATATATTTGTTTGTGTGGGTATGCATAAATACATGTTTATGTAAGTATATATATGTATGTATGTGTGCATGTATGTATGTAGTTGTATTTATGTACACACATAACAGCTACCTTACTTATTTGTGTTTATTTTCCAGGCAACTTTGGCAATTTGTGAGTCTTTGGAAAAATTTCTACATTTTATTTAAATATGTTTACACTTACTAGACTTCATTTCACAATAACTATCCTCCGTTGGTCACCATGAAACAGGCAGCCGCCTAGTATGGTGACCTAATGTATCTTCTCAAGTAAATTTATTAATCATGTAACATGTACTTATAGGTAAATAAAAAATAAAAATTCGTCTACATTCGACCATAAAACCAGCTTTTGTTTGTGAAACTGGTTGAGGGTTACCTTTTACCTTTTTACCACTTCTCTTGACCTCTTCTAGGACTCTCAACCCATTGCCCTGCACCGCAGTGGGAGGGATTCACACGTCCATCACTCCTTAACACACTAACCCCCCGATTCCCACCCACCCCTCATAATTTTGTCCTTCTTAGATCTTCCTCTTCTTACTTTTCTTAAAAAAAACCGCCACACAGCATCCCCAAAGATGAGGAAAATTATTTTGCGCAGCGCATCCTATATAGAACTAATGTTAAAAAAAAACATAATTGTAAAAAACGGCATTAAAACTAGTTTTTCGATATCCAAAATAATGATTAATTAAATCATGAGCTTTCAAAGTGAACTTTGGTAAAACGTATACAATCGTGTCTCGTACCATTTGAGATAATCCTCGTACCATAATGAGACAATTCAGTACAATTTGTGGTACTGCAATACTACCGCGCCAGTCGTTATATAATAATATGTACCGTGACGTCGGCCAGCCACAAATATCACATTTGACGGTTTACTGTTCGGTATTTTCCGAAAATTGTTAAAGTTTTTTCTTCAGCGTGCTCTAATTAATGTTGCACATATATAAATAACATTCATTTTTTTTAGTAGACAACCTCACTGGTTTGTCAGGGAATTTTACTATTTAGATGAAAATTCCCGCAATATTCCTCAAAAATATATTCCTAGTAATTTACCCATCACTACTACTGCCCAAAAATATCGAAATTTTGATGACTGATATCTTCGTTAATATTCGGCATTATTCCTAACTAGCTGGTACCCGGCATGCGTTGCAATGCTATTCGAAGAAATAAATTGTTTCTCCCTGCATATCCTTTCACGTGCGTCCCCGTTCCCTTCCGCCTTCCCTCATCTCTTCCCTCTATTTATTGCTTATTTTACTCGCTGATAATGTAGCTTTCTATTGGTGAAAGAATTTTTAAAATTGGTTTAGTGGTTTAGGCGTGAAAGCGTAACAAACAAACACACGTACTTTCGCATTTATAATATTAGTAGGGATTATGATAAATTTGAAAATAACTTAAAATTTCTTTGTAGGTGACAAACCGCTTACTCAGGATTGGTTTGTACTATGTCCACAAAAACTCGTATTGAGAAATAAAAGTTTTGAAGTTTAAAAAACATTCATTTTTGTTTCCATTATTTCAAACTAATTGTTATAAATATTTTTAAAAAATAAATAAATAAAAAAAAAACAATCTATCTACAAGTAAAAGAACAACATATTGAATTTTGAACTGAAAAAAAAACTAAGACGTTCTGGATTTACAGCTTAAAAAAAAACTAAAATACAGGAGCACAAACCAATCCTCAGCAAGCGAAACCTCTTTAACGGCAATACGAAGGTCGTTGGTTCAAATCCCACCGCAAGTAAATTTTATTTTATTGATATGTATTGTTTCATAATTTAATCATTAAAATAATAAAAGGTGGAAGATTCTCTCAGTGCCACCCTGATATATGACCACCATTCAGAATGGAAACGTTGCTTTAAATGGCTTTAGCCGTGTTTTGTGACCAGGTTTGAACAGAACAGAACTCTCCACCTTCCTCTTCCCCATCTTCTTCTCTTCTTCTCTTCTTCACTACCTTCAGCCTCACAATATACCCCAATCGGGGATGCCATAGTCTCACTGGCTCCGGATGGTTAGGAGCAGTTTGAACTCTGGTGCAGTGTTCACATTTAAAAAATTCCTGCAATATTCCCCGTTTTGGGAAAATTCTCCAAAAATAAATTCACCGCAATTTACCCATTAATACAGCTACTGCCAGTACAAATCATTGACTGACGACCATGAGAATTCAATCATTCTCGTCAAATACGGACTCGTTCGATCATTGTTTCTCATAAATATGTGTTTTTTACAAACAGGTATACCTAATTATTACCAAAAATTTTAAATCATCAAACACAGCATAACGTTAAATTCTATGGTTAATTTATGTGGTTTGCTTTTTCTTCCTTCGATAGATCCATAGTTGAATGATAACGACTAACATTTTGAGCTAAAATGTTTGCGCTGACCCAGAAATTCACAAAGTAATAATTTCATACCGCTGGAGTGAGTATCATAACGCGAGCTTTTTCTTGGGACACGCAAAACTTCTACTGGGAAATAGAAGAGATAGATTGTGTAGATGATGATAGATGGACACGATTCCGTGAATAAGGCCACCGTTTATTTTACATTAGGTACCAATCTATCCTACCTAATCTCACCGTTTTCTACACGAGACTCATTTTAAATTTATCTAACAAAAATATTATTATTCCCATCACGTTTTAAAGTAGTGAGATATTATAATTTATTACGAATTTTACGTCCTAGCTGCGGAGTTTTGATTGAAATGGATTATTATAAATAACATTGTGTTATTTTTTAAGGGTAGATTATGGTAGAAGAGATTAGAAACGGAATAAAAATATGCCTATTAATCAAAATTCAGATAGGTTTTGTATTTTTAAAGTAAATATTTAATATAAATGATTTTTTTAGTTCTTTGATATAATTTCGTTTTATATTCATAATTAACATGGAAAGGTCCAATTCTGCGTTAAATAAACACGCAAAAAATATCTTCATTTCATGAAATCACTGTCTGGGGAATATTTTAGACGTTCGTTAGGAAATGGGAGTTTTATTTGCAAAAACAATCAGAAATGCCTATTTTCAGGGAGTAAAGTAATTGCCTGCGCTTGGGCTTGCTGAGTAAGGTATCGGAATCCCCATATCTCACCCGCAAGCACGCCCTGTTTGCTCAAAGATAGAATATAGCATTTCTATGTCAAGATGTAGATTGGGAGATTAGGTACTAGGCAGCTGAGGGTTACGCCTGTGCCTTGAGAAAGGGCTGAGAGATATTTGTATGCGCATTGTATCGGAATGATTATCATAATACGCTGATGACTGACACCTTTTTTTTTTTTTTTTTTTTTTTATATATCAAACGTTTATTGATTATAGCATATAAAATATAATGTACATTTAGATGATGTGTTAATTTGCTTACATGTTCATATTCAAATATGTTAATACGACTCTTCCATGGAAGCGTTAGCTTGTGTCTGGAAGAGTAGTGTACATTTTTTAATGCTATATTTAAGTTCTTAAATTACAATGTGAATGTAAAAAACAATAAGTTGTAAGTTCGGTGATATGTAATTATAAGTATTTATCTACTATCAAAACAATTTTACTATTTGGATAATGTGTCCAGAATTATTGTAATTAGTTGCTAAAAACAATACAAAATTTAACTTATTTGAAGAATGGAGTATCACTTGGAAACTGAGTTATAAGTAGATTAGATTAGTCGGAAACTGTTTTTTTTTTTTGAGATTATCTTTAAAATATTTTTTTACAGTGTTTATTAATTGGATTTTATCATTAATTTTTCTAATTTCATCCGGTAATCGGTTGAAAATAAGTCTTCCTTGATAAGTATAATAATTTTGTGCAAAGGAAGTGTTTAATTTTGGGCATGAAAAAATATATTTATGTCTAGTACGGTTTTCAGTTATAAATTGATATTTTTCTTTTTCTTTTATAATTTGAATCAATGCATTTCTATTGTATAGATCTTTGAAAGATGGTACTTGAAATTCCTTAAATAATTGATCCGTTGGGTAGTCAGAAGGTTTTTTTAATATGATTTTAATTATTAGCCTCTGCACAACTTCAATTGGGGAAAGATTAGTTTTGTATGCTGATCCCCAGCTAATGATAGCATATTGTAAAGTTGATTGAACCAAAGCGTAATATATTAGATATAAGTTTTTGACAGATAAAAAATTTCTGATTCTTAAAAATATATAAATCAATTTTCTAATTTTTTTTACAACTTGACAAATTTGTTCCTTCCATTTCAAATTTTTATCGATAATGACTCCTAAATATTTGATTGTGTTTGTTGTTTTTAATATTGTGCAGTTTTGGATACAATAATTTTTACTATGTGTTTTGGAATTATCATGGATGATGATGTCAATGTTTTTAGGGGTATCATTTTTGTGTATTGCAAATGGAATTACAAATGTTTTATCACCATTTAGTGATAGTAAATTTACGTCGAAGAAATTCTTTAAAATATTTATGTCTTCGGTGGCTTTAAATGTTACTTTTTCCCAAGTTTTATCGCTAATTATTAGTACCGTATCATCGGCGTATGAAGTAATTTGGCCATGTAGTGGTTGAAAAAAAATGTCATTAACATATATGGTGAAAAGGATTGGTCCGATTACTGTACCTTGAGGGATTCCAAAGTCTGATATTTCTTTATCGCTTTTAATCTGATTTATTTTTACGACTTGCGGTCGATTTTTTAGGTAGTTCGAAATCCATTTAATTGCATTGTCTTTTATACCTATATTGTTTAGTTTTTTTAGTAGAATCTCATGGGATATACTATCAAAAGCTTTTCTGAGATCAATAAATATACCGGCACATTTTTCACCTTTATCCAATGATTCATTGATGTATGAGGTTACATTAGCAATAGCATCTTGTGTGCTGAGTGACTTTATAAAACCAAATTGGTTTTGGTGAAGAATTTTATTACTTTCTAGGAAACCGACCAATTGGTTTTTCACAATTTTTTCAAAAATCTTTCCAATGTTTGAGATTAGACAAATTGGGCGGTAGTTAGTTACTTGTTGAGGATCTCCAGATTTATAAATAGGTGAAATAATTGTATTTTTATAGTTTGTCGGAAATATTCCCTCTGTTAAACTTAAGTTTATCAAATGAGTAATTGGTTTTACCAAATGAATTTTCATGGATTTTAGAAAATGTACTGTAATAAGGTCAAATCCGGGAGACGAACCTCCTTTCATGCCTTCTATTATTTTTAAAACTTCACTTTCTGAGGTTGTTTCAAATTTTGATAAATTATTTTGATTTTGTACATTTTCAATCGTTTGTTTTTTCGGGTTAAAAGATTTATTGATATTTTTCGCAAGATTTTTTCCTACATTAGCAAAAAAAGAATTAAAGATGTTTGCACATTGTTTAGGTTGAATATTAGCATCTATTATTTTATTTTCATGTTCAATGTATTTTATTTTTTGTGTTTTTTTAGTGTTATCCATGGCTAAGTTGACTGTTTTCCATATTTGTTTATTGTTATTGTCTGTAGAAAGTATTTTATTTTTGAAATAGTCTTCTTTATTTTTTTTGATACAGTTTGTTAATTTATTTTTAAATTTTTTGTAAAAAGTGTATGCTTTTTCATTTAGAGGATTTTTCAATGCTGTTTTATAAAGTTTTTCTTTGTTTCTAATTGATATTATAAGTCCTTGTGTTATCCAAGGCTTTAA
The DNA here is from genome assembly GCA_917880885.1 of Limnephilus marmoratus. NCBI lineage: Eukaryota > Metazoa > Arthropoda > Insecta > Trichoptera > Limnephilidae > Limnephilus > Limnephilus marmoratus. Next base: position 56,980,376 of record OU862909.1, on the reverse strand, counting down.
AATTCTTAGTTTAGATTTAATGCGGACTGTAGTTTCAGTAGTTGAATTTTTTATGTGTTGAGACAATATATTTTCAAAGTTTTTTGAGCAAGTCTCGGTATCATAACTATTTAACACGTTGTTCCATTGTTCATTTCTTAGTTTTTTGGATAAAATAGTCATATTTGTGTAGGATTTTGTCTTTGTTAGATTAAATTTTTTATGTTTAATTTTGTTATCATAGAGAAGAATGCATGCATGGTGGTCAGTTATATTCGTTTTCCAAACAATTGATTTGATTTTGTCGATATCTTTAATATTTATGTTAGTCCATATATGGTCTAAACAAGATGGAGTGTGATTTTTTATCTCTCTCGTATTTTTATTAATGCACGATATGAAGTTAAATTCAGTCATACAATTAATATATTCATTTTTGAAATTATTTTCTACGTTTTCATTAATGTTTAAATTGAAGTCTCCTGCAATAAAGCAAAGTTTATTACTAAATTTTAACAGTATTTGTTTAAATTCATTTATAAATGACGAGATATTCGAACCGTGTGTTCTGTAAACAGCTATTATGTGGTAGTTTGTTTTGTCGAGTTTTAATTGTATTTCAATACAGTTTACTAGATGTATAGGATGTTCAGTTATTTTGACAATACTAAATTTATCGTGAATGAATATGACGAGACCACTATTTTTATTGATGTTTATTTTGGTTGTAACATAATTATATTCTGGTAAATGATAGGTGGGTGATTCGTCATTAGTAAAAGTTTCTGATAATATTATACCTTGGAATTAATATTTTTACTTACTTCTAAAATAGTCAATGTTTTTAAAGCCAAACGAATGGTGATGCGCCGATTCTTTAACTGCTTTATAAGGAAGAAGCCAACTAGCTGTAATATTATCTGAAAGGATAATGGGAAGCAAGTGAAAATTTTTGGATTACGGCAGTGATTTCAAAACAGCATAAATATTCCATTGGCGATGCGTTCACCAATGGTGGACGCGCCAGTGCCCAGCACCGCGATCTGCCGAGAAAGCTCAAAGGGATTCATTCTGGCTCCGATTGCCGTATATTCAACAGCTCGTGAATCGCCACAGTGTTCGCTCTCCGCGTTCTCATAAAATAATCGCTATAATAAAATTAAATTATAAGTGTTGAATATTGATAAATAAATTTGTCTAAGGACAGAATTTTAACAATTCATCAAATTTTGTCAAGCTGTGTTACTTAAAGCTAAAAAAGCTATTTTAATGGCATCTAACTATTGGCTGATATTTAAAACACGTATTGAAATTTTCTGAAGACGGATAGCTTCACAGAATTTGTATAATCCATCAAAGTTCTTTAAAAATCCTAATCAATTTCTGGTATTATCCAAGTATTGTGAAACAACAATAATAACAGAAATTTAACAGAACTTGAATTTAATTTTGAAATTTGATGAATTGTTCAATTATTGAACAACAAAAACTCCTAAATAATATTGGAATATTCATTCATGTGTGCTTCTTCACTACCTATAAATATTGGTGGAATTATTCCTCCAAGGTATTGAAAATTTTGATTTGAAAATTCAATTTTAAATCTTTCTTGGAAGTTCCGGAAAAAATAATAATATTTGAGGAACTTTATTTACGTTTAATTACTTATCATTAAAGTATAAAATATGTATAATCGTGTTCTTAAGAAACGTTATTTTCAAAGTGCGACTTTTTCAAGACATTTTATTTTTATATTTTTTTTTGAAGAATATGCTATAAAGGAAAACATGTTTACGCATTAAAAGTGGGATATTTTCCAAAAATAATTTTTCATCAAAGTGCTGTAAAAGCTTAAAACAAGGTTTATTGATAAACGAATAGTCTGAAAGTGAGACAGGAATAAAACCGTCCCATTCTTTAATACAACAATGAGATTAGTTAGAAAATAGAGGCCTAACAAATTTACAATACAATGTTCATCAAACGGGAAAATACCAATGCTTTTAGCGATTATGAATTCTTGTCAATATTATCATAACAACAATAAACAAAATAGATTATTTGTTTACTGTCATGCGATGGGGAGGAGTTCTTATTTATAATAAATTGTCAATTTTATTAGTAATGTCGGTGTTAGTCACGGTAAATAAAAATACAAAAACCAAATGAAAATTACTTAGTCCATTTGGGGATCTCTGGATGCTCTATCATTTAATTTGATCGTTATTTGCGAGAGAGATGTTCTATAAAATGAGCACGTAAAAAATTGTAGGTATATATTTTGTAAATAGTTATCTCATGTTACATTGAAAAATACTTTGTGTGAGTACCACATAAGAGTCCCAACTGTCCTGAGCCAATGGCACTATGGTGTCCCCAAAAGGGTATTTTGTACATCTGGACTGAGTGGTGAGAGAAAATTCGGGAAGTACCAGGCTAGATCTGATCACCAAACACAATTAAAGCTATGTCAATCTATACTATTATTATGAAATTAAGCGCAGACTAGTGAAAAATTACGGAATATTATAACTGTAGAATTTGTAAAGCCGAAAGTATAAAACATTTTCCTCGGGATCATTGCCTATCGAAAAATTAATTAGGGAGTCGATTAGAAATTTACCTTTCGAATAAACGCCGTTAGTAAACTTACGTAAATCGTCCTTATGTCTTTATGACTTTAACTTAAATTAAAAGTCATTAGGACTCGTTGTTTCAAAAAATTTGAACAATTTATACTAATTATTTATAGTGAAATTTTTAATGTTAATTTACACGTTCTATGTAAGTTCTATTCAAGTTCTGTATATATTCTGTTCTGTATATCATTACAGGCCAGTCAACATTATAAAAAAAGAAATAATCACAGAATTTGAATAGAACTTTCCAGAACGTAAAAGTTAACTTTAAAAATTTGTTGAATTGCTCAAAATTTTTTAAACAACCTGTCCTTAGTGATCAAAAATTTAGGCATAAGAAATACTAATTTCAAATATAGAATTATTGATAAAATAAAATAATTAAGTCACACAAACAGTTGCAATTTAAAAAATTAAAAGTTCGTTGAACGTGAATAATTTCCACGCAATTGCATCACGCAGGAACGGAATATTTAACATCACAGACACTTAGTATGTTCGATTACAACAATTTGAGAGTATTGAGCATGATAAGTTGTTAATCAATGTGCTTTCAAAAATATAAGATTGAGGATGGGTTGTTTAAAAAAATTTGACAAATTCATCAAACATTGGAAGTTAATTTTCACGTACTGTGTAAGTTCTATTCAAGTTCTGTGATTATTTCAGATTTAGAAGCAACTGGCCTTTAATGATATAGAAACAGAACTTGAATAGAACTTTTTTTTTTTTTTACATTAACTCCACACAGGAGGCCCTGAGGAAAATAATTTCCCTCAGGGCCTATGTCATCTGGGATGCTGTGTGGAGGGTCTTTTTGAGGAGAGGAAGGAATGAACATTGGGCTTGAAGAGACCCATGTTGTAGGAAGGAGGAAACACAGAGGCCGGCAAATCATTCCACAGCCGAGCCGTTGAACACAAGAACGAGTCGAAGAAACGACCCGTTCTCATGTGACAAATGTCAACCGTGTACAAATGTTGGGCACGCGTTTGGCGTGTTTCCCGACTATGCACCGGTGCCGAAGGGATCAATGATGCTAGTTCCTCGGAGCATCTTCCATTGTAATACCGGTAGAACAAGGATAGCATTCCCACCCGACGCCTGTGCTCTAAAGATTGCAATCCGTCTGTTAAGATGGGAGAATCTATCAAACGGACCGCCCGTTTCTGCACAGAGTCGAGGGTATTTTTCAGGTATTTTGGAGCTCCAGACCAGAGATGGCTGCCAAATTCAACCGTGGGGCGTACTTGTGATTTGTACAAGGTTAGCAGTTGTGTACTATTAAAGTATCTGCGGGCCCTGTACACAGTACGCCCAGTTTTTGGGAGGCTAGCTTTACTCTGGCTTCAACTTACACAGAACGTGAAAATTAGCTTCAACTATTTGATGAATTCGTCAAATTTTTTGAACATCCCGTCCTGAGAATTAAATATCTACATACCAGACCCGGCATTCCGAATTTCTACCAATTTATAACATTTTTCCTCGAATACTTTATGTTTTTAAAGTATTAAAAAATTCTGATACTTTTTTAAGATAATCTCTATTTATTTTCCGAGCCAAAAAAGTAATTCAATGAGATTCCCTCTGTAGAAAATAATCGCAAGGTTTACCCGGAAAATGATTAGAAACACATCTCTTTCTGTTATTCAACATGATGTAGATTTGAAAAAAATCACTGTATTTTTAAGTGCTTTCGACATTTGTGGAGAGATTTTTGGTCTATTTTAAATAAGTCATGCCTTACTAAGTATTTTCGCTTACGTCTATTCTTTAACATTCATATTTATTACAACCTATTAAGGGACTTTCTTGACTTACATTAACTAGTGATTTCTGACATTATTTGGAGTAAAAAATGTAAATGAAATTTGGGTCTCCATTAACGTTTTTTTTTCTACAAAAACATTAGAAAATTGTAGGTTTTGGACAGTTCGGGGTGGGGTAAGAGGTTGGTCGGTTAATCGTCTGAGTGACCAGTGACGACATGCGGGAGCAATTTTTTTTTTATTTGATTTTAGAGAAAAGAAAATGAAAAAAAAAATCATCAAAAAAGTCACCGGAGTAAAAATTTCATACACATTTTTTAACTCCAAATAATGTCAGGAATCACTGGTTAAAATAAGTCAAGTACGTCCCTTAACCCCCTGTATATCCCTTTCAAACCTTCCTCGTCTTCTTTTTGAACTCCTATCATGGAAACAAATCAGATATTTATTTCCCTTAGCTTTTGACCTTCGTGGGCAATGTCCCATGATACGGCGTCGTTGGTCATGTCCGACTCTAAAGTAGTGTGAAATAAAATGATGGATGACCTGTGTCGGGGCTCAAACTTTGGGTAGGATTTAAAAAATCGTCCCTTGAGATACATTTTTATGATCTCACAACCTGGTTGCACAGATTTGAAAAAAAAAATTTAAAGTTCACAAAATCATTTCTCTATAAATCATTTTAATACTTATTCGTAGTAGTAATAGTACACTTGCATAGATTTCATGACGACTTAGAAAAAATCGTGTGGATAGATTTTTTTACTAAGATTACGAAAATGTTAGTAAAAATTTTTAGAAATGTACAGTTTTTTTTATTTTCAAATATATAAATCCATTATTTGGGCCCGTGACGTCACTACATGAAAATGTCCTGTCTCCGAAAATGTTCCTATTAAGTTTGTAAAATTCGACACTGATTTTTTTTTTTATGGCAACACTTTGATTTCAGGCGAATTTTTGAATTTGACATTTAACGTTCGATTTATTGTTTGTTCTCTGCGAACTTATCATTTGGATTGACTTTTTGACAGATGTTAGGAAGAGAACCCCGTATATTTTACGCTGTCGGTACGTGTTTTAGAGGTATAATGGCAATGGTGCTGATTTTAACAAAATCACAATTTATAATATTCTTATTATTATTATAATTTACAAGTACAAATATATTACATTGGATTTAGTAATATAAACGTTAAACATTATAATTATGATCAATAAGATGGATCAAGGAAAAAAATATTTATGAGATGTAATATTTTTGTATGCCTCGTTATTCTCCTGTACCCTTTCTTGTGGAAAACATTCTTTTTTTTAAATGAATTTCGGCTATGTAATTGTCGTTTTTTCGCACCTATAAAATTATGTCCCGTCTTTCCGGTTTATAAAAAATGGTCTGATTTTTCGGATTGAAATTTTCAAAAAATCGCCAGGGTTTCAAAAATACGATTAAAAAATCAAAACTGAATATCTTAGAATATTTGCCTAAACCGGAAAAAAAGTTAAAAATGTAACGCAAGTGGCCTATTCTGTGAGCAGTTAAGTGGACCTCGCGTCCAAAAAAGTGGGTTTCTAATTTTCTCTTATTTGATCTGATCAAAACTAAATTTTTCTCGGAAATCTAAGTAAGATTTGTAAGTTGATACTTAAATACTTATACCTTTATACTTAATTATAGCTGTGTGTATCTAACATTTTCTTTTTTATACCAAGTAAATAATTATACAATTCTTCAAAGAAACGTCACAATCTTAATGACAATTCTTTTGTAAAACTTTCTTCTTTCGGGCGGGTAGGTACATAAAAGTGAAAAGCTCCGTGAAAGTTATTTACTTTATTTTTAATCTACAAAATAATTCATGGATATATAAACTAAATTACTAAAAGTCATTATGGATCATTGAAGAGATTTAGATAAGAAGAAAATATTAACGAATTAAAATTTATGTTATGAAAATTTGTGATTAATTTATACTAAAAAGTTTTGGTAAATATGCAGAGTCCATCTCACGGATAATACGGAACGTTCGTTTTGTCGAAGTTTGATGCACGGATAGTACGGTATATTCCTTTTTTAACTAATAGACAAACAAATTAGGCATTTGTCGGAAGTACCAATCTTATAAAATATATTCTCTTCAAAATAAAAACAAAAAAGTACCTACTTCGAATTATTGGGTTGAAATTCAAACTACGAAAGCTGCATGTCATCATAATTTTAAAAAACATCCCAGGTTTTGAATGGTTTGTTTGGCAAATTGGCAGCATTGATTGATTATCTATAAAATGTTAAATAAAAAACGATGAATATAAAATGGCATTACCGCGTAAGTGAATTAATTTAAACAAAATTAAAATGTTAAACGCATATTTTTTACATGTTTTTGTCTCCCGCGACATAAATGCTTACTTTTCGTAATAATAAAGCTAAATCTAACTGATTGAATAAAAATATTCCGTATTAACGAGTAAGCGGTTCAATGCATAAACAATAAAAAAAAATTATATATGTTAATAAGGATTGTGGTTACCACGAATTTTAAAAACCGCAAAAAATAAATAAGGTTAACCACCTAGACAAATTTAGCCATCTAGTTAAAGTAAGGCTTGTTTGAATAATAAAGTGGTTGCAGCAGATTTTCGAAACCGGAAACGCAACATACAAACAAATTTACAGACAAATGATTTGCCAAACGGTGGAGTTAAAACTTCGCTATGTATTTTGGAATCTAAATATTGTATTACGAAGATAGGTGTGTGAGGCATTATTTTTTTTTATACAAATCGACAGTTCTATTCGGAGATTGATCAACTCGATTTTCAAACCAAGAGTTTATTCACTGTCTACAAGAGAAAAACACCTCCCCCCCCCCCACCTCCCACCTCTTTCTCTCTTAGAGCAGAATTTCGATACTTCTTGGTGAAACACTCGACGTTCAAAATCTGAGGAAAATTACCTCTATTTACTCTATGTCTAATTTGCAATTTGAATGCCGGAGGCTGCTGATAGTTTTTAAATAAGGGGTTTGATTCTAAGAAACTGATTTTCTTTAGTAAAAACGATCCATTTGGAAGCAAATTTGGGAGGAAATAGTCAATTTTGGTAAATAAACTCGTATATATAATTTTTTTTTAGGGGAAGGTGCGTAAGAGAGGGGAGATAAAAGTAGGTGTAAAGAAGGGTTTAAATGGGGTTTAAATGTTTAAAATGGGACTATTCGATTTATCGAATTGTTTATTTATTAAATTGGTTTTAGGTATTTAATTTTTATGATTATCTCCGAAGATTTATTAAAACAGTGATATTTTTCCGTAAGTGTTTTAATCTTTATCTGAAAAACCTACATTGTTTAGGCACCTCAAATGTACAAACACCGTCATTTGAACATTTCATATAGTTTTACTTACATAAAATGCAGGGTAATCCGTAACTCTGTATTTTATCTCGATGAAGATTGGGGTTGAACCTAAACCGAATGGTTTTAAAGTGGTATTCAAACTAAGTTATTTTATTGTAATTATTTTGATTATGTATACTCACAAAGTGCTTGCTACATGTGAAAATTTTAATTTTGTTTCATTAATTTGTGATTTTTACTTACACATAATTTGGGAGGCGGGTATGGGTACCGCCGCTCCGGGAACCATTTATTGGACAACCAACACCCCTGCCACAGGTCACCCCAAGTGGGTCGCTACGTTTGGTGACTTAGCAGGGGTTCCCGTGTTCATGGGATGAGAGATGTTTGTCGAGAGGTGGCGCATACGTTTGCCCAACCACTGCATGGCTGGCTGGATCGGAGAAAACTGATTGAGGGAGGGCTTTTAACCTCTCCAGCCGGATTCTCCCGACCCTTTACCTTGCACCGCAGTGTGAGAAATAGATTCATACGTCCGTCACTCCTGGCCACACTGACCCCCAGATTCCTACCCACCCCTCATACCCTTTTCCTTCCCATATCTTCTTCTCCTTCCTTTCCCTTAAAAAACCCTCCACACAGGATCCTCAAAGCTGGAGAAATTGTTTTCCTCGGCGCCTCCTGTGTGGAGCTAATGTAAAAAAAAATTACTAATTTTGAAATAATAGGTAATATATTTCAGAGTGTCAGTATTGCCCTGGTGAAAAACCACCATTCAGTTCAGAAACGTTGCTTGAAATGGCTTTAGTCGCGCTTGGTGACCCCGTTCTTCTTTTCCATCATCTTCCTCTGACTGCTACCTTCCGCCTCACAACATACCCTAATATTAGTATTTCCAAAGAGTCACTAGATCCAGATGGTTGGCAGCAGATTGTGCATGATTTTTTTAATTATAATATTGATTATTATAGTCTATTAATATTTTATTGATAATTGTGATCTTTATTGTGCGCTGTTCACATAAAAATATGGAAATCCTAAATAATTGATAGAGAACATTTTATATTTTTTCCAAATAATCCAACACTCATGCCTAACTTTCTTTGTGAGAGAGCTGCTTCCAATGAATATTGTATTGGAATTACAATTTTCATAGTTTTATTCATATTATAACCTTTCGATTAAAATTTACTCCAGCCCTCTTTAAAAAATAACCTTGAATTTGAAAAACGGCTTTATCTTTTATGTTTTATTTGGATAACAAATAGACTTTAATTTATATTTTTCTTTACTTGGGTTATTATAATGTGTAGAAAAAACTATTTAGATGCTATAATATCCGAAAATCTGTACTTACAGCAGATGAACAATATTTAAAGTGATTTTCTAGTTGTTTTATCTTAAATATTCATTAAAAAATGTATACAGCCTTTAATCTGAATCAATCATGGCATCAATTTATAGCAAAATGTATAATTCATGAATTTATAGCAAAATGTATAATGATAAGTAAGCAGTGGTCTAGTATAAAGTAATAGATGTTCAAATCTAGTATTTTTCGTTGAGCGTCAATATGTTTTTGGGCGTTTTTCGTCTATGTACGAAAAGGGAGCGGAAGTCTTACTCTCAGGGGATAAAATCCACTGAAAAATTCTCTGTGCGCAGTAGTTGTCGAAGCTTTTCTGATATATACGTTTATATGTGCCATCTTTAATATTGCGCAAACAAATGTATGTATATACGAACTAAGTACGTGACTTTATCTTCCTCTTTTCTGTTGTGCGGTATACGCACATAAAAATTTGAATTGACAATATTTTTAGAATACTACTGGAAATATTTTTTGCAGCAATAAAAAAACAATATCGAAATACGCGATAAGAGCAATAAAAATAGCGTAACGACCTTAAAAATAGCCCTCTTTTATCGAATTGCCGCGTGTCTTACTTCTTCACGAACTTATCCATTTATTTTAGAAATGATGTCAACCCCATCAATAAGGTTTTGTTCTCTTGATGACCATCTGCTACCTGAATGATCGCCTTGCTAGCAATCCATCCTGCGCGTTTTTCTACCCTTATGCCTTGTGTTGAAAACCACCCTCACCGCCGTAATAAATTATTTAATCCACAGTGTAACCTGTGGTTGAAAATCTATTTTTTTCAACGTAGGGTAGAAAGGCTCGTTGGAATTGAAATGCATAGAAAAGGTTTACGGATATTTTTTTATTTGCAACCGAAAGATGTTTTTGATCTTCTGGCCCCTAAATGGTGTCACTTAATAAATTGAATTAATTGTACCATGGTGCAAAATGAGTAGGCAATCGCACGGTGGTGAAGAGTCAGTTATTCTGGAATTTCAGAAAGTTGTCTCGTCAAGTGAAATAGGTACAAAACTTAATTACGTAAAGTTAACATCGTCAGCAATTCGGCCCCTACTCCAGGGTCTAATTAGTACTATCACTCTAACCTGTGAGTTATTCTTATCCCACGCAAAGGTTGAGACATAATTAAAACGTGAAACCGTTACTTTGCTTTAACACACACTTTTGAAATAATTTAAATACAAGTAATTTGTGGTTTCGAACAACAGAATTGTTTTTATAACATAATTTGTTTTTATAACATAATTTGAAGGTGGGATTAAACCACAAAGTGCTTTCTCCCAATGAAAATGTAAGTTAATTTTATACATTCTTGAACTAACTTTGATGTTATACGAATTTATCAAGAACTGAAAAGTTGGTCTGAGAGTAAGTCGCTAAGGGTAAGTCGCTAAGGTAAATATTTAATTAAATAACAAATGATCTTACCTTGCAGATTATGCATATCATAGTCGTTAACTTCCAAAATATCCATCCATGCCGGGAAAGCATGTGCTTTCACTCCTGGTTCCACACAAAAAAACTTATTTCACATCACTAATCATTATCACTTGTTTAAAAATCTTAAATAATTAAGTATTATTATATTAATATCAATCACACTAACGAAGATATAATAAATCACTTTATACTAACAATATTTTAACACTTAATGCAATTAATCACTTTCAAAATGTTAATCTTTTTAGCTACCGTTTTTAACGCACATAAATATGATAAATGGCGACTATTGAATCACCCTTTTCATGTAATTAAGTTTCATTCCGCCCTTAAATTTTATGTACTCCGCGAAATCGTTTTCTCCTTAAGGATAGCTGGGAATATTGCGGGAAGTTGATAAGGTGACGCCGACGTCGTTGTGAACCTAACGCTTCCCTGAACCGGGCGTCCCGACGATCTGCCGTCGACTGATCGCTCTACGATTTAATCACAGCCTCCGAACACGCGGGAGAGAGGGACGCCACGGGGACAGATCTCTCTCCCTCACTCTACCGTGTTTCCCTGCGGAGGACCAAAGATAATAGATAGCGTTAAAGGACGGATAAAAACGGAAAATATGCACTAAGACTTAATCGTTAAGGCTTTATTTGCTGAATCCACGTGAAAAGATGTTTAAGAGGTTTGTGAACAGTTTTTTTTAATGTAGCTACCCAAATCGGGAATTTCGATGACCGATAGAAAAAACATTGTGTTTTTATTCGATTTACATAAATAATCACAGGCGTAAATAATATTACAAATATTCCACAAACCCCACAATAATTTGTACACAAATTAAAGCTTGCTCAAAGGCGTTCCATAATGAATAATATAAATAAAATTAAGTATTATTTTGAAATAAACAGAGAGTTGTATTTTTGATGCGTATTTTAACCGATTCTTCTAATTAGATAATTAAGAAGGTTTTCAATTTGATAGGCGGGCATGGATACCAACGCCACGGCAACCATTTATTGGCGAACCAACACTCCTGCTATGTCACCGAAGCGGTTCTCTACATTTGGTGACTTAACAGGTGTGAGAGAGGTTTTAGGGTGGCACACCTGTTTCCGGCCATACAAGAGCGAGACAGGTGATCCCGCATATAAAAGGAGATGCAGGCCTCTCCTCACTCTCTTTTCCTACCGCCAGCACGTTAGATAGGACGTACTATAGCCAATATGTTACAATAAATGTTCATCTCGCCAAATCGCGCATCATTGCAAATATCCCAAGCCTACACTCGAGTCTGTATATAACAGTGGCGCAGCCTACGGTACACGATTCTGACAATACGGCAGATCGCGTAAAGAATCGACGCGCAAAAAAATTTGGCACAAAAATTTGGCAAAAATACGCGGTAACATTAGTATTTCGGGTCGGTAAGAAAGGCCGGACCGAAATTATTCCAACACTTCACTGCAAGGAGTGAAGTGCAAGAAGACACTGGAGCCAGCCAGCTTTTCGGAAGGGGGAAGCACGGGAGGTCCAGCGTCAATCGGCATCTCTGAGGGTCAAGGATCGGAGATCCAGGTCGCAGGAGTGATCTGGGGTAGCCATCGGTGTTACTGTGTGACGGGTCTGGAAGGAGCCATCAATTCACAGGGTCAAGGAGCAGTTTCCGGAGCAGGGTCCAGGGAGCAGACGGCAGAAGAAGAAGCCTCATTGGGAAGTTTTTGTTTTTTCTGTTTTCTTTCTCTCTATTTGGGTACCTTCTGGGCATTGGGAACATGGAGTCTCGAGGATTGGAGTCCTTCAGTTTGCGTGACGGGAACTGGGAGAACTTCAAGGTCCGCCTCGGACAATTTCTCCTCGTGAATGATGAAAAGTTTGCATCGGATGATAAAAAAAGGGCTATTTTCCTGAATGCATTGAAAGATGATTGTTTTTCCTTATTGGTTAATTTGTGCATTCCTAAAAAGGTAACAGATATTAAGTTAGAAGATTTGATATCTAAACTTGATGAGTATTGTTGTTCAACGAAATGTTTTTTTGAAGAGAGATCTAAGTTTTACAGTGCTAAACAAAGAAATGACGAATCAATCCGTGAGTTTGCAGTGCGGTTAAAGTCTCTTTCTACTAATTGCAAATTTGGGAATAGTTTATCAGTAAATTTAAGGGATTTCTTTGTTTTGGGTTGTAAACCAGGAAAGGTAAGGGAAAAATTATTTCTCGAGGGTGAATTACACTCGTTCGAAAAATGTTTACAAGTCGCCGAGTGCATTGACCTCGTAGCTTCAACTCAAGCGCAGTCCCGAGTTGATAATACGGTTTACGCTAATGTACAGCTCAAGGCCGGTCGACTCTCTTTTAATAATTCGCGTGTGAAAGACAGAGACGTGAAGCGTTTCGGGCATAGCAACAGGGCACGGTTACAGTCGCCAGCGAACGCTGTGAAACAAAATTGTACCGTTTGTGGTCACAATAATCACATCGCGACGGAATGTAGATATAAAAATTATTTATGTAAAATTTGCAGTACGAAGGGTCATCTCGCAAAACAGTGCAAGCGTTCCTCAACACGTAAGAGTGTGAATACTTTGTTGTCGGACACAAAGTTGGGTGAAGTTAATAGTGTCGAACCATTTTTTATTGAAGTTTCACTAGACGGGATCAAGAGTAAATTCATGGTAGATTCTGGAGCATCTTGTTGCGTAATTTCCAAGGAGTGTTATTTCAGTAAATTCAGTAGAATCAAGCTAGTGCACGAAGACATTAGTCTACGGGGTTTTGACAATACGCTCGTGAAAGTGGTAGGTACAATTACGCCACAAGTGGAATTTAACGGTCAGTGTCACAATTTGAAATTTGTTGTTGTCACAAGTGCTTCGTTATCGATAGTGGGGCGTGATTTTATGAATCTTTTTAACGTCGGGATTAACGGAATCGTAAACAGTATAAAACAGAATACTTTGAAGCAGCGATTAGTAAAAAAATTCCCGGAAGTTTTTACGGATAAACTAGGAAAATTTAATAAGTACGAAGTGAATTTAACTTTGAAAGAGACCGCTATTCCGATATTTCGTAATCACAGAGTTATGCCGTTCGCTTTGAAAGAAAAAGTCGAAAGGGAGTTAGATAGTTTACTGTCAGACGGTATTATAGAACAAGTCCAGTTTAGTGAGTTTGCAAGTCCAATTGTTCCAGTAATTAAGAAAAACGGTAGTATTAGATTATGTGGTGATTATAAATCGACAGTGAATAATCAGTTATTAGTTGACAAATATCCATTACCTAGGATAGAGGAGCTATTAACGAAAGTAAATGGTGGGAAAGTTTTTGCAAAAATCGATCTTAAATCGGCGTATAGTCAATTTGTTTTAAAAAAGGAGTGTAGGCGTTTTACAACAATCAATACCCATTTAGGATTGTTTCAGTATAAGCGGTTAGTGTACGGGTTATCTCCCGCGCCAGCTATATTTGCAAAGGCAATGGCAAATTGTTTGTCAGGATTACAGAACATGACGTTTTATTTGGATGATATTATCGTGATAGGGGAAGACGAAGACGATTTAGAGAAAAACGTATGTGTCGTGTTAGAAAGGTTGAAACATTGTAATCTAACAGTGAATAGTGACAAGTGTGAATTCAATTTAAAAGTTATTGAGTTTTTAGGTTATAAAATAAGTGAACAAGGGATTCAACCGTGTGAACGGAATAAAGAAGCCATTTTAAATGCACCAGCACCTAGTGATTTAAATAATTTAAGAAGTTTATTAGGTATGATTAGTTATTATCGTAATTTTATTCCAAATATGGCAAATATATTGTCACCATTATACGAATTACTTAAAAAAGATGTTAAGTTTCAATGGGGTACGGAACAAGAAAATAGTTTTGCGATAATTAAAAGAATATTAACTTCGGATAGGATTTTAACGCATTTTGACGAAAATATACCTGTGAAACTTGTCACAGATGGTAGTTTTAATGGGGTAGCAGCAACATTACTTCATAGGTTTCAAAATGGCGTGGAAAGACCGATCGGGTTCGCAAGCAGAACTTTAACTAAAGCGGAAAAGAATTATTCTATTCTAGATATTGAAGCAACAGCAATTATTTTTGGAATTAAGAAGTTTTATCAATATTTGTACGGCAGAGAATTTATTTTAGCTGTGGATAATCAGCCGTTAGTGAGAATTTTAGGTGAAAATAAAGAAGTACCTAAGATTGCCGCGTCAAGGTTACAGAGATATGCTATTATGTTAGGTTCGTTTAATTTTAAAATTGAATATGTAAAATCGAAAAATAATTGTTCAGACTTTCTGAGCAGGTGTCCGATTGAAAAGGTTAGCTGTGAAGATGAGATAGAGTCTGATTACATTAATTATTTCGAGAATAATGGGTTTAATTTGTCTTTAGACGTGATAAAAAGCGAAACCGAAAAGGATGATGTGTTAGGTCAAGTAAAAAATTTTCTTATCGAAGGTTGGCCAGCATCAGTAAAAAAGGCACAAAGTGGTAACTTTATTAGAATTTTTTGGGAAAAAAGGTTAGAATTGTCTTTGATAAATGGGTGTGTTTTATATCAACATAGGGTTGTTGTACCTGAGTCTTTAAGACAAGAGGTTTTAAAGATGTTACATAGATCTCACTTAGGGGTTTTTAAGACTAAAGGTATTGCAAAAAGCTTTGTCTGGTGGCCAAAAATTAATCAAGATTTGGAGAAAATAACGGAAAATTGTAGAGATTGTTTAGAAATTAAACCAGAATCACAAAAGAGTTCTTTAGCAGTGTGGCCATATGAACCTGAAGTATGGTTCAGGGTACATATTGATCATGGTAGTTTGTATAACAAAAATTTTTTAGTGGTGGTAGACTCTTCTTCAAAGTGGATTGAGTGTCTGGAAGTAAACAGTCTGTCTTCAAAAGAAAATATCGAAATACTTCATAGATTATTTTCGCAATTTGGTTTTCCAGCAACTTTAGTTAGTGATAATGGTACGTGTTTTTGTTCTGAGGATTTTGAAAATTTTTGTAAGAAAAATGGGATAGAACATATCACTAGTCCAGTCAATCACCCTAGTAGCAACGGGCAAGCTGAAGCTACAGTAAAGACTTGTAAAAATTTCCTTAAAAAAATTTGTAAACATAATGGATTTCCTTCAGATTATAAAGAAAAGTTAGGTAACTTTTTAGCAGACTATAGGAATACAGTTCACGCAACAACAGGATGTGAGCCATCTGTATTATTAATGGGTAGAAAAATTAGAACAGTATTTGACTCTCTGATTCCAAGGAAAATTGAGGATAGAACGGGTAGTTCAGGTTCTACTCGACGAAACAAAGTAATAAAAAAGGTTACTCAGAGCCAAAACAATCAGAAAAGACAATATAAGGGTAGAGTTAAATCAGGTTTTAATATAGGTCAGAAAGTAATGACTAGAGATTTCAGATCTCAGGGTAATAGGTTATGGGTCCCTGGGGTTATTGTGGATAAAAAAGGTAGTAAAATATATTTCATAAAAATTAACAAGTCTAATATGGTGTGGAAAAGACATTTAGACCAGCTAAAGGAATTACATGTTTCATGGCAGGAGGAAGATAACCAGGAATTCGCGTCTGACACGTTGGAATTGTCGACGGACGAATTAGATCTCTCCGGTATGTTACGTAATAGAAGTGTCTCTAATTCTGTTTCTCCATGTTTCAGGTCTAACCCATGGCAAGGAAGGCTTCGGCCCAGGTGACAGCACTTCGCAGTCGAAATGGACAGAAATGGACAGAAGGGAAACAGAAAGAACAAAAACAAATGTTTTGTTAATTTTAAATGTAATGTGTTAATTTTAAATGTGAAATATGAAATATAAAATATATTGTATGAAATATGTAGCTATAGGTATCACTTATGTAGCCAGGATTCTCCCGTTTAAGTAGGGGAGGATGTGAGAGAGGTTTTAGGGTGGCACACCTGTTTCCGGCCATACAAGAGCGAGACAGGTGATCCCGCATATAAAAGGAGATGCAGGCCTCTCCTCACTCTCTTTTCCTACCGCCAGCACGTTAGATAGGACGTACTATAGCCAATATGTTACAATAAATGTTCATCTCGCCAAATCGCGCATCATTGCAAATATCCCAAGCCTACACTCGAGTCTGTATATAACAACAGGGATGCCCGGGTTCAAAGGGTGAGGTTTGTCTGGGGCTTTTGCCTACTGAATGGCGTGCTGGTTCGGGAGAGACTGGTTGTGGGAGATTTTTCAACCTCTTCAGTCCGACTATCTCGATCCATCGCTATGCACCGCAGTGAAGGGGATGAATTCATACGTTCATCACTCCTGAACACATTAACCCACAGATTCCTAACCATCCCTAATACCATTTTCCTTCTTTCATGTCCTAAAAATATCCTCCACACAGTATCCCCAAAGATGACATCAGGCCTGAGGGATTTTTTAACCCTAGGGCCTCTTGTGAGAAGATTATGTTTTTAAAAAATGCTGATGATCGATTGAAACGTTATTCTTAACCATAACCCTTTATTGAAAAAGACATCTTAATATATAAAACAAAGTCGGGTTAGTTACACTATTTATAACTCGAGATCGGCTGAACCGATTTTTATGATCTTTGATTTGTTGGATTTGTCTCCGCCCCGGATAACAGAATAACTATTAAAACATCGCAAAAATTCAAGAAAAAGAAAGTTATAAAGAAAATTAGTTATTTCATACATTTTGTATGGAACTAATTATCATATTTTGAAAGAACTGCAGCAATATTGTGACAGGTATAATATTTAACTGTGCGTGAGTTCCGAATATTAAAAAACGTCAAATGTCAATGCGCTGATTGTTTTTCTTATAATGCTGCCCCTGTTTCTTACACACTAAATGTCAATGGTCGAAAATGAGACAAACGGTCAACGTATGTCTCTGCACCCCTCCAAAGGAAAAATACAATAATAATAAATCTCTGAAATGAAACGCATTTTTTTAACGTAAGCTCCACTCAGGACCTATGTCGTCTTAGGGGATGCTGTGTGGAGGGTTTTTCAAGGAAGGGTAGGATAGGATGTTCTGGGGAGGAAAAAGGCGTGGGTGGGTAAGAATCTGGAGGTCAGTGTATCCGGGAGTGAATCCATCCCTCCAACTGCGGTGCTAGGCCTTTTACCTTGACCTTTCCAGCCGGACTCTTTCGACCAATGGAAAGACCGGCTGGAAAGTCAAAAAGCCTCCCTCAACCAGTCTCTCTCGATCCGGCCCACCACGCAGCAGGTGGACAGACGCATCCACCGCCAAGACCCGCATAAAAGTCACCCCATGAACCCGGGCACCCCTGCTAAATCACCAAACGTAGCGAACCATTTGGGGTGACCCATGGCAGAGGTGTTGGTTATCCAATAAATGGTTCCCGGGCAGCGACACCCGTACTCGCTTCCTTTCAAAAATTCCCACAAGTGGAAAATCACAAAAAATATAAATCCGTGCACAACGCCATCTCTGATACTGACAAAAACAAAACACGGACAGTTGGGCATCGATAATTGCTTCATTGCGTAATTCTTAACTTAATAAAAAAAACTTAATTTAATTCAACAGTTACTGATTCTGAGGCGGTACGAAGTTCGTCGGGTCAGCTAGTTAAATATACAGATCAGTATTAACTTGGTTTTATAATCTTAATATATTTCACTACTAGTGCAATTTTTAAATTAGGTATTACTTGCACAAATATTAATGCTTACAATATATTTCCTCTAAGTTTACAATAATTAGTTACGCTCTGCTTTTACCTTGTGGATCCATATTCGAATGAAGATACCTACATAATTAACTAAATAAACTCCTCATATATAAATGTTTGAAGGGTTATAAACAACCCCCCCCCCCCACGTTCTATTTAATTATACCTTGAATTATATTAGCGCAGTCCCGCTTGATTATTTATTTAACTTAGCTTTGTTTGCTTCCTCAGGGATGTAAAAAGGCGATGTTACAGGCAAAATATGTAATACTCTGCCATCGCACACTTAGAGTAAGTGCCGAAAACCCTTCAGGAAAGAGGGGAGGTTTTCCCTACCAACACAGCTAACCGCAATTTTAAAAATGAACCCCGTGGTTCTAAAAATATTCACGTTTACGAAATTGAATCACTATTTTTCAACTTGTATTAATATCCGGGTTGCTGCAGATTGCTGGATTTAAAATAATCAAACACTTGGTTGCTTGAACGGACACAATCAAAAGTGTGTTTATCGTAAGTGACTTGCCTATAAATAATTCAATTGGATAGATCCTAATAATACATGATAAATTGTACAGCGCCCTTGAGGTGATTTTTCACAAAAACGGCGCTCTGCCAATTATCCAATTATTATTATTATTAAACAAGAATCCCAAATTCATTTTTTTTGTATATGAATTCCGCACAAGAGTCCCAACTGCTCCCGTCTGAAGCCAGTGAGACTATGGCATCCCCAATTGGGGAATGTTGTGAGGCTGAAGGTAGTGGGGAGGGGAAGGAGATAGGGAAGAGGAAGGTGGGGAAGTACCTGGCTATTCAGATCTGGTCACCAAACACGGCAGAAGCCATTTCAAGCAACGTTTCAATTCTGAATGGTGGTCTTACACCAGGGCGATACTGAGAGTATCTTCCACTCTGGAACGTGCCGCAAATATACTATATATTATTTTAAATAAAACAAATTAATCAAATTAAATTTATTTGCCTCGCCGGGATTCGATCCCGCGACCTTCGGTGTGCGAATCAAGAGCCTTACCGCTGGACTACGCCGGCCGTCAAATACCCGGAACCAACGGTTATTTGAAATCCCTAATTGTTGGTAATGTTCTCAGACTGAAGGAAAAAAAAGGAAAAGAGGCATGGAAGAAGAACGTTAGGAAGTTACTGGCAATTTGATGATGTTAATTTCGCCTTAATATCAAAGCAACCAATAAATAAAGAATCAAGATCCTTCAGAGGCAATTTTGCAGCAGTTGTATAATTCCACTTCTACGGTACACATTTTGCCTTGTACCTATAACATTGAAAAGAATTGAGCTTCTTAGACAATATTAGCTCCAAAACATGTCATTTGAAAAGCACGATAGACAGTAGTTAAGTATACTTACATGAAAAATACTTTATCCACTGGAGCGTTCCACCATATAATCAATATCAACTTTGAGCGCTCGGAAATCTTTGAGCCTATTTCAAAAATTATTTTTCATGCCTCCAAATTTCAATATGGTGACATGTAAACTATTTATAGTATTAGAGAACCATTGAATGGACCTGTATTTAACAGTTTGTCCATATTTTTAGGATTTTACGAAAAATTGTTACGTTTATAAACGCATGAACTATGCATTTTTTTTTGTTTGAGCTCCACACACGAGGCCCTGAGGAAAAAAATTTCCCTCAGGGCCTATGTCATCTTTTGGGATGCTGTGTGGAGGGTTTTTAAGGAAAGGAAGGAGAGGAGAGTTCTGGGAAGGAAAAGGGTTTCAGGGGTGGGTAGGAATCTGAGGTTCAGTGTGTCCTGGTCATCTGCCTCCAAGACCTAGACAAACCTCACCCCGTGAACCCGGGCACCCTTGCTAAATCACCAAACGTAGCGAACCACTTGGGGTGAGCTATGGCAGAGGTGTTGGTTATCCAATAAAAGTTCCCGGGGTGGCGGTACCCATTCCCGCCTCCCAAATTGAGATGCTAATATTTATTTTAAAATTGACGTTCGTAGTACCTATTTAGAGAATATTAAGAATTAAGATTTCTCTTTGCGGCTTATAGCTTAGTTGATAATCACAAATAAACATTTAAATTCGAACACGCATTTTTTTAACTTGTAAACACTGATCCATGTTTTTTTTTTTCAATTATATTTCAATAATTTCAGTTCGCTAAATGTCAAAAACAAATATTGGGAAGTGGTGCTATACATCTCTTGTTAAAAAGTGAAACTACTAAGTTATCTTTTTGAATAATCCAATTATGAAACGCGCAGGAACTTTTAAAATAAATCCAATAAATGTTTTTAAATATCTCCTTAAATTGGCCACATTTTGGCTAGCGAACGCTCAAGGGTATTTGCAAATGGCCAAAACGTAGCCAAAAACGCTCCTGTGATAATGATTATGAAGTGGCGCCATTTTGATAATTCTTCAGCGTTTATACTGGCTCTTATATAATAATGATTAATTTTGAATCTGCAATTGAAGTAACTAATTAAAAGCACCTGTGAGAAGCTACTTTATTATTACGAATCATGTGGGGAATGTGCAGTCAAGCATGTCTGGCCCTTTTACTTTGATGTTCAGTCTTGTTTGACGCTGTTACAGTATTGCTTATTGTATTTGTAAAGTGTACCTGGTTGAAACAGCATGAACTTTGTGTTGTCGATGTTCGTTGTTGTCTGCGTTGAGGTTCCCTGGATGAGCGTAGTATTGTTTTACGTTAATCTGTCGACTCTGAAGGTATATTTAGTTCACAGTACACACTTAAGCAAAGTGGAGTCACTTTTGAAGTACTCAAATGTGTGGTTCTCGATATAATTAAATCAACTATGAAGATATACCAACCTTAAAAATAATACATTTCATAACACCAAATCACATATGTACTTCAAATAAATATAAATTTAACTTTCCCACGATGTTATTAAATCCATTAACGTAATAATGTTATTAATTCACAACAATATTACGTCAAAAACACGTGAATACTGAAGCACAGGTTTATTATTCGAACTTTATAACCGATAATTATTACATTTAATCTATGTAGGTACATAATGAAATATAATTTATATTAAAATTTTATTAATTTAACTTTTAATATACATAAACAAAGATCTTTTAATTTGATATTACAGTTTTTTTATCTTTAAATAAAGATTGCCTAGATACGTCATTTATAATTGTTTCGTGAATAATGTTATGTTTCTATTGTTTATATTTATAATTCTGATATGATTTTATTTGTATGTACAATCTTTCTTCTTATGGTTACCAATGTATTATCCTAAATTTATTTATTTCTTATTCCTTATTCCTTATTTTTTTATTTATTTTTTTATTTTATTTTTTTTTTATTCCATCAAAAACATAGTATACATAAATATATAATTTAAACAATTTATCGGTAGTCCCGCGAAGCTGCCACATGGCTGCTTGTCTGCAGGATCTACCTCAATATATACACGTTATAGTAAAAAAATAATATGTGTAATTTCAAAAGTGTAGAGGAAATTGAAGACCTCTGTAAAAAGATTTACGATTACAAATATTAAAAGGAAATGTAATTTAAAAAAAAAATAACATAACAACCAATGGGATAATACAATAACATAACAACCAATACATAAAATAACATAACAACCAATACAATGAGATACAATATTTTAATAATCTTCCTCAATATTTAAAGAAGTTAATCCACCATGTAAATATAAAGTTTCCCTAACGTTCCTTAAGATTAACATTTTATTGTAGGTACGTCACTGATGTTTTATTTGATACAAACCAGCTGTCCATTAAATTTCCCAGCGTAGATTAGAAAGAGATGAACGCAACGAGTACCGGCACATAATTGGCTTCAGAAACCATTATTTGGATAATCAATACCTCCGCCATAGGTCTCCTTAAGTTTGGTGACTGAGCAGGGGTACTCGGGTTCATGGAGTTCAATGTTCAAGGTTTATCTAGGTCTTGCCAATGGATGCGTCTGCCCACCTAGTGCGTGGTTGCGAGAGACATTTTGACCTCTTCAACAGGACTCTTTCGATCCATCGCCTTGCACCGCGGTGGGAGGGATGGAATCTCATGTCCGTTACACATGGACACACTGAATCCATCTCCGCACCTTTTTCCTTCCCAGAACTTCCTATTCTTTCTTTCCTTAAAACACACACAGCATTTCCAAAGATGTCATATACCCTGATGGAAATTATTTTCCATAGTGTCTCCTATGTGGAGCTAATATTAAAAAAAATCGTTTCCCAAAGTTATTTCGTCTGTAATTCTGACCCGACCTAAGTATTTGTTTAATTTGATTGTGATATCATATTGTCTTACTGGAAAGCACCGGACGTCTTCTTCCATCATCTTGCGCTGCACACAATATCCTACTCACACTACTCAATCCTACATTCGTGTATTCTTTTCACGTTATTTGCATTCTTTTCATAGCTCCTCATTTGTTTATCATGTATCAGTCATGGAATAAATGCGCCTCCCCCCCGAGTCTAATATCGTCCTACTTCTGCCATAATGTTTAAGTTTAGACATACGTGATCGCTTGTGTAAAACGCTCAAAAACTATATTTTTTCTAAATAGGAAATACAGATTCAAATATCTTCATCAAGACTTAAATGCGAAATTCGGACAAGGAAAGGGGAACATCACACAAAAAGAGCTTAAAATATTTTCACTGTCCCAAAATGATCTCTCTAGATTTATTCATCAAACGCCCGTATATTTTCAGTGTGGCTTTTACCCTCTTTGCGTGCTCGAGGTGTAAGAGGTAAACTAATGG
Source organism: Limnephilus marmoratus (assembly GCA_917880885.1). Lineage (NCBI taxonomy): Eukaryota > Metazoa > Arthropoda > Insecta > Trichoptera > Limnephilidae > Limnephilus > Limnephilus marmoratus. Next base: position 56,957,283 of record OU862909.1, on the reverse strand, counting down.
TACAATCTCAGATGTTCCGGTAATATATCTCGGGCAGGAAAGGAGAGGAAGGAGAACTGAAAGCCGCGGAAGGCAAGGAGGGGCATTACATTTTTTCAAACGTCAATCACTTTAAAACCTTCCCACTTTATACCCGACCAGCAGCCATCTCTGCTGGGAGTGTAGAGGTGTTGTGTATACCAGCCAGCGAAGGAAACACTCAAGGAAGCAGCGTGTCTCGAGTAGAGTGCAGCGAGGAAACTAAACAGTTATCAGGAAATAATAAGATAAGACCTCTTACCGGGAAGAGAGTACTCTGTCCGTTCCTCGTTAAAACTATCCCAGCAATATTTATTATTTTATTATTAATTATTAAACATATTTAGAGTATCAATATGTGTATTACTACTACTTTCTTAACCTGAATCAACTCTAAACAATTTACTATGCACTATGTCAATCTTTAATCGAGTACGGTGTTATAGCCTGGGGAGGAGCAAACTCTGCCGCCTTTGATCGGATTTTTACAACTCAGAAATTATTTGAACATTAGACAACTTTATGCCAAAAACAAACTAGTATACTTCTTTAAACGCATAACTGCATTTGAAAATGTCCAAACTGCTCGAGATAATAGAATCGAAAGTCATAATCTCTTACTTATCCCTTTCGCTAAAACAACTTTTGGCCAAAGAAATTTTAGCTATTTTACAACAAAGATATACAATGCACTTCCACTGGCCATTAGAACACAACTTATTTCAAACATAAATCAGACATAAGATTTTATCAAAACCAATTTACAAATATGAATTTCCAACTGGGCGATGCCGATTGCCCTTAATTTTTTAAATTATCAGTCTGCTTTTGTAAGCGACGTTTCCGCCACTCACATAGACTGTAGATAGGGTGCCGGTCAGTCCTGGGTAGCCGCCGAGATACTTGTCTATTCACCGGAGCGGCGGCCCTTCTCGGGGAAGAAGCAGGGTCCCAGGGAGGTAGAAATGAAAGCCAAGTGTGCAGGTCAAGTCCGGGAGAGATCCGAGGGCCAGGCAGAGGAGGCGGAGAAGTGCTTGAGACGGTACCAGTTCGAGTTGTATGTATGCGTTGAATGACTGTCGTTCCCGAGGTACCACTCTATTTATAGCCAGACCCGCCACTCTCGCCACCGGCGGGGGCGGACCCAAATTCTTGCCCACTTTTCCGGCGGTCCGAGTTTTGGCGGGTCGTAACCTCTGCTGTGTTCCACACAGCAGAGATTGCTATTGTCTCAGCCCTTCCCCTTATCCTTCTCCTCTGTTTGACCCCCACGACCTTTCTCCACATAATTTATTCGATTTTATACAGTGATTTATACAACATTTGGCGGGCCCCCCGAACCCATATTATGCGGCGGAAACTTAAATAACTTTCTTAATTCTAAACTTAGCCTAGGTTACATTTTGGTATTACGTAGCGGAGAGTTCGGCCAACACATCCATATTGTTTATTTGCCGATATGTTGGACCGAACTCTCGCAATTCAATCTGATATCATGATTAATTCTAATTTTCCTCCCTTCGAAATACCTCTAGCTATGATGGAGCGTTCCCATTGGTCCGCCCCGAGGCATGGTGCGGGGAAGGGTAGGGAAGCGGGGGCCGTCCGCACCCCGCCGGTTACCTTGGTTCAGGGGTGTGGACAGCAGTGGCGTACGGAGAAGTCGAAAACAAAGGCTGACATAGTAAAACCTATTCCCGTCGTCAACCTCTCCGCATGGCCCATATTCATACAAAAATAGTTTTTATTAAACTAAAAAACAAATTACAAAGGAAACAATAGTAAATTCAAACTTAAAACTAATCCTAGAACTAATTTTTAGAAGACGAGGACGGTCTCTGACGGAACTCACTTCCTCGTCTTCGTTACATATATTATTTACAAATTTAATTTCGAAGAAGAAGACGGCCGGGATAGGAATCATCCTCTTCTTCGTCCACCCGTCCGGTACAGCTTTAGTATTATATAATACGTATGGTTATTTGAGAAACCATTTCAACTATAAAAATCAGTCAATTATTTTTGACACAATCTATATTGTTGTCGTTATTTTTTTAGTATAATGCCATGTTGCGCTACCTCCTTTATTAGCCAGCACCCCTAATGATGGACACTGTAACGCAGTCCGAAATGTTGGCTAAAGAAGGACCTAAATCGGAAACAACATCCAATCTATATTATGTCAGTAATCGGCACCAAATCACGGTTGTCAACGGTTTCGCATCCTGTTTAACGGAAATCGTCTCGGGTGTGCCCCAGGGGTCGCATCTCGGACCACTCTTATTTAATATTTACATAAATGGTATGCTTTCAAAATAGTTACTTTGTGTTATATGCGGATGATATGAAATTTTTTAAACCTGTACAGTCTTTATCTGATTGTATAGAATTACAAAGCGATCTTGATCATTTGTGCGCGTATTGTGAATCAAATTTACTGTCCTTAAACATTTCTAAGTGTCACTCAATTATATTTACTAGAAATAAAAATAAAATCGTCTATTCTTACAACTTGAATAATAAACCTTTACAATCTACGTCTACATGTAAAGATCTAGGTGTTTATTTAGACAACAAATTAATTTTTGATAAGCATATTGAACACATAATATCAAAATCCTACAAGATGCTAGGTTTCCTATTAAGAATATGGAAAGTTTTCAAAAGTGCTAAGACTCTTGAAATGTTGTTTTGTTCATTGGTCAGAAGTCCACTGGAGTATGCGTCCCAGGTATGGAATCCTCAATATAAGGTGTACATAGCTATAGTAGAAAGTATACAGAATAAATTCTCTAAATATTTATTCAAGAAATACAACAAAACTACAAATAACATGTTAAGTTTACAAAAAAGATGCACATTATCAGATCTGCTTTTTCTGTATAACCTGCAAAATAATAAAACAGATAGTCCTGAATTGCTATCCACTATTGGTTTAAATGTCCCAATGAGGCGTACCAGGCACACATCTCTTTTTCATATAGAATCCAATAACACTAATGCAGCGAGTAACTCACCAATTACTCGCGCAATCATAACTTATACCCATTATGAAAAATTACTACACTTAGACATTTTTCATGATTCCTTGCAAACATACAAAACTAATTTATTAAATTTCTTGGTGTGATATAATTGTTTTAAAATTACTTAAACTTTTCATTAAACTTTAATCAGTCAATTACAATTAGTGAGCATATAATTCTTGATTTTAAAATGTCTCCTTATCTCCCCCCCCCCCCCCCTTTTTTTTCTACCTTTTTATTATTATTACTCATTTATTCAATAATAATGACATTCTATGGATTTACGTAATAGGTACATAACCATGTAATAATTTAATTTAACATACCTTATAATCTGTATTATATGTACTGTGTATGTCTTAATAAACAAATAAATAAATAAATAAAAGGTCCAAAGACGATTGTGTGAAGAAAAACTACTTATTTTTTTATACAATTCTACAGTTTTATTCCGAGAAATGAAATTTTGCCATCAAAACAAAAGGAAAGTGGCTATCTACATAAGATTTTGAAAAGACCAGCCGTCCATTTTTCCCGCCTCTTAAAGCAGAATAAATACTTCAGCAAGTATTATTAGTAGCCATAAAAAGAAAAAAAAATAATTGGTCCTGCAGATAAGAGAAAAAACATTTTGGTGCGACAAAGAATCAAACTCAGAACCTTCCGCTACAATTTCCAATTACTTTATTCTGTTCGTATTTTGAATCATGTTGAAAATTAGTAAATGTGTGATAAAACATAAGTTTAAAATAAACGTATTCAAAGCAATGTTCACATAAATTAAATCACGGTCGTAAAACTCTCCCGTTAACTTATTAACTCTCTTTACCCATTCGTACATTTACTGTAAATCATATATTAGAATAATTACCAAACACAGTTTTTAATCATTTATTAGTATAATTACTAAAAAACGAAATCGTGAGAACACTAAATAAATTATTTCCCCGAGCAAAATAAATTATAATAATACAATAGTCCCAAATACTCCCAACCATCTGAAGCCAGTGAGACTATGGCATCCACATTGATGCGAGGCTAAAGAGAGTTGGAATGTAAAGGAGATGAAGAATAAGAAAACGGGCAAAAATATGGCAATTCAGATCTGGTCAACGTACACGGATAAAGCCATTTCAATTCTGAATTTTGGTCTTTCACTCTGGAATGTGTCGCAAATATGCTACATGTGTTTTATTTTTAATTTTAGTTGTTTTCTAATTTTTAGATTAGACTAATACGGCAAAAGAAAAAAGTTTAAGGGCGTTAACAGAACTTCGACATAATGTTTGTATTTTGAAACAGTTTCTACGTTTTTTATTTTCAAATAATGTTTTGCTGTAATAAATATTTATCCGCGTATTTATAGGTATTTAAATGATCGTTTCTTGCTGTGCCGCCTCGCTGCATGTCAAAAATCACTAGTGTAAATCCCCCTTAACCACAAACTGACTTTGGATTCAACCAAACAAGCTTGACTGTCCGAGTTTTTAAATTAAAAATTAAAAATGTACCAACTCTTTTTTGACGACATCAAATTAATTTTACTACTGTCGCTGAAAGTGCCTGCTCTGTTTCCTCTAATTCAATTAAACATTGTATGTTAACTGTATTAAAACAGTTATAAATAAATGGTTTTTACTTGTTCAATAATAATTATTGCGAATTCACTTTGTGCGATCATTTTAATTAAATGAAAATAATTAATTCTTTTTTTTTATTAGAGTAACCCTCAAATGATAACTTTTGTAGGTTTTTTCGTAAATTTAATATATCATTGAAAAATAAGATAATACTAACAAATCTAAACTAAACATGAAAAAGAACAAGAGACAGAGACAGAAAAATAAAAACCTGGCGGTAGCAACTGAAACTCGAACCAAAAACCTCTTATACTACCGGGACGAACGCCTTGACCAATTCGGCCACTGAGATGTCTTATTTTTAAGTAATTTTTGTCAAACTCATATTTTAAATTAACTGTGGTGTTCGTACAAATGTGTGAGTGAGCAAGCGAAATAGGATGCTTGCGAGACTCTATAAAAGGCGATGCATGTTAGAAGTATGTACGCCGGCCTAGCCGGACATGAAAATCCGACCATTAACTGTCTCGCCCAATATAGCGAGAATGAAATTACCAAACACAAAAGACCTAAAGTAATCCTCCGCAAGGAGTAGGCAATTAATTACATATTTAAAATAAAAATAATAAAAAATAATAATAATAATTCCTGCATCAAGTCGCAGTATAGTTTTAAGTTTCATTTCTCACAACCAAAAATAAAAATCCCTCCACGCAAAGTTTCATAGAAAATGCATTGTAATTATGCTAGAGTCCGTAAACTCATTGTTTAGGAACTCTATCAATAAATAATATCCAAGTCCAAGTCCAAGTATGTCTCTTTTGCTACAAGCAGTTCCCCAATAAATACTAGTACCAAAAATCAGTACTCTCTTCATTCCCGTGTACTACACTATACCGACACTGTATACCCAGAATACCCTGTAAGTGCATATACCACATTAACAATATTATATTCGACTGATTTTTCAGTGCCGAATTGGTAAAGGCGTTCATCCCGGTAACACGAAAGGTTCTGGGTTGGAGTCCCAGTTGCGACCGTTTTTCTATGTCTTATTTGCTTCTTTAATGAAAATGATTAACTTTGAATTATATGAAAACAAAACGCTTTTTAAATTAACTGAAAACAAAACACACACCTTTTTAATCAAAATTAACATGTTTCGAACTAATGGTTCGTCAGAATAAAATAAAAAATAACAAAAGACAAATAAGTTAAGTACCTATAGACAAAAACATTACAAAGAGACGTGATCAATTATAATCAATAAAAAACGATTAGTTAAATTAAAAATTATTATAGTGAATTATCACTTCCAAAAATGATTTAGTGAATTTCGTAATACAATCGCTTTTATATATCTTTAAAACTTTATAAATGAACGTTATAAATATTCAAAGATTAACCTAAGCTGTCTAAATAACGAAAATAAAATATTATTAATATGAGAATTAATATGAAAACAAATTTAAGAGATTAGTTTTCGATTGAAAAAAATATATTTATTTATTAATAATATTTAATCGGATCTTAAAACTTTTTATAATTTCTGAGTTATCTAATTGTGAACCCATTGTGTTTGTATGTCATTAAATATTTAACCATAAAACATTTAACCAGAAAGCCATAAACACTAATAGTAAGGTAGTTAATAACCAACTAAATTTAAATAAAAGTCCCATACTAAGATTGTTCCCTATTGATAAAGAACACGCCCGTTCCCTTCCCAATTCTCCATCTATGCCTTCTTCCTCCTGCACTTGACGAGTCAGCCCATTTTTGGTAAATTATATATTATAACACACATGTAACCTAATGTTAGTAGAGTATTATACTGCCCTGATGAAGCTACGGTTGTAGCGAAACCCGGTCGGCATAAAGTATAAAAAATAAAAGTGGTGTTTACAAAGTTATTGTTTTATTTAAAATAAATAATGTCACATCACAAAGTATCCGCTTCATATGAACAAAAATATTTAACCCTTTATTTATATCAAAAGAATGGTTTGTTTCCAAAATGTGGTTGGCAAATTCATTTAATTAAAATGACGCCATAGTGAAATAGCGATTTATCATTGAACAAATATTTAACTTTGTTTAAAATATTTACATTGTAATAATATTTACTCTAATTTTACATTATACGAGTAATATGCTACATTCCATAAATAGAGCTATTGCAGTTTATGTTATTAACAATTTAACTCTTCCGCAGCCAACTGGGGCCGAAGGTAGACCCCAAAATGACTTTCTTTCATATATCTACTTAAACACATTAAATATATTTTTAAGTGTTTTAGGTACTCCTGCGCAAAGAATACATAACGTGCCATTTAAAAAAAATGACAAGTTCGCAGGAAAAAATATATTGTCAAATATTTATGAAATATATTCTGCCCAATATATGGACAAACAACAACAAAGAAAGAAAATGGAAAAAAGGGCTTTCTGTGGTTTAAATGCCCATAAGAAAAATGCACGGGGTCATCGGCCGACCCACATGGTTACGGACGTTATGTTTGGCATCCTGGCCTGTCGAGAGTTAATAATATAAAGTGTATAAACAATTTACAAGTAGATTTTGGAATTATCACCCGGTAAACTGTATAAAATCTACACATATCTGAAAAAACAGACGGTAAGTAAAAATATTGAAATATTCCCATTCAACCAAAAACAAATAAATAAAATACTAAACATACCGATAACACACACCACACATGGACAAAGACACTTTGAGTATTATGCTACCAAACTTTTTAATTGTATGCCCACTACTTTGAAGCAAATACTATCTGCTAATACATCTACAAATATTCACAAAAAACATATCACTGCCTGGATTAAAAATCAAGATATTAACTTTATAGAAAACATTATAATCCCCAACCAAACATAACCAAACTACAAAAATTATAAAATTAAATAAACTAAATAATTAAATAGTTTTCAAGTATTCACCAACTATACATAGACTTACAATTTGTATATGTGTGTATTGTAATGTATGTATATATATATCTATATGTATATATGCACGTACGTGTATGTATATGTATGTATATGTATGTTTATGTATATATATTTTTCTTATTTTTTCAAATATATATGTATCTCAATATTATCTATCTTAAAGTTTAAAAAAAAAATTAAAAACTTTCTACTACAACACATAAATACTTTTCACACTTAATCACAAACACGTAAACACCTCAGCACAGGTTCTCCTAGTGAGGTGTTCACGAAACATACAAAATTACCCATCCACAGTTTCACCTTCTCAAACCTACCTTACACCCAACATAATTAAATTTCAAAATATATTATCTAAAAATGTTTTCAAAATATATTATGTAAAAATGTCAACAAATAGGTAAATACTGTAATATATAGAAATAAATAAATAAATTCAGAAAAGTTGTTTAAATTATGGATGTTCTACCAAAACTTTACAAGTGGTGACCATCAATTTGGGGAGCTTTACTGTCTGAAGTCAACGTAACTACTTTCGATCCAGAAAACCACTTTTCCAATATGGGCTATAGAGCTCAAACATATTATGGAAAGACGCAATACTTGAAGTTGAAATATCATCGAAGTTAGATAAACGAGCATAAATATGAGCCTTCGTTGGGATCTGGCGTCGGGCGCTTGACAAGAAGTTATCATACGGGATCTATCCAACCCTTTACCGTTGGATTGCAATTGTTTTAATGGAACCATTCACACAGGCAGTGGTAGAAGACGCTTGGTACCTACTTCATGTCGTACCGTATTAATGCAGGCTTACCACAAGGATCTGTGCTGACACACGTCGCTTACTCTGTTTTTGTTGCACATAACAACATCGTTGAGTGTGTACTAATACGTTACTACGCTGATGACAGTGCTATCTTCCACAGTTACCTTTTTGACAGGCACCCTCTCAGTTTATGAGAGAGTGCCTGTGAAATGTTGGTAGTATGAGAATTTGATATTAAGAGTTTTGTATGAATTGCTCTGAAAGGTTCCAGAAAAAAATGTAAATCAATATACAGAGATGGTTTCTTTTTGGGGTAGGGTTAATCTGGCCGATTTGCATTTGATTAATTTGGTCTGGGCAGAGGGGGCGATCCGTCTGATTAGCATTACAATATTTTTAAAACGACTCGTTTGGCAATTGTAAAGAATTCAGCGCTTTCTAAAATTAAGGAGTCTCTTTTACAGGGACTACTGTAAAACTCTTTACCACCGATAAAAATTTCAATGGCCAAGAGCGAGATGTTCAAAAATAAAATTGTATTCTTTATCTACGCGGAAAAAAGTTTTATTGTACTAATCCCATACTTTCACACTACAGTGTATGGGAAGGGAAAGTAGAAGTGAAAGGGGAAGATAGTGAAATAGTGAATACAATAATGATTTTTTTTTTATCTTTACAAAACAAATTAATTTCCACATTCTGGCAAGGTGGTCCAAATAGTGGAAACCTTTTTACTAGAAAAGTGTCAGCTATTACTAAGCTAATAACAAAATATTTAACCGTAATGAAAAGCATTTTCTCAGTAAACTGACTTATTTATACATTAATGCTAGAATCTTTCAATCAAAGGCTCTGTTTCGTCCAATGCATAATTTGCAGGCAATTGCCACCGACCTTTCATTATTAAGGGCTACAATTTCCGTTGTGTAATTTCCTGGTAATATTACAGCTATGGAGCCTGGGGGGACTTAACATGTCGATAGTTTGGACAGGTAGTAGTCAGCTTTCCCAGAAGTATCGTAGTATTTATTCATTCGTTTCCACAGAAAATTGTTCCTGAATTTAGGACTAGTAAATTAAATATTTATATGTTAAATAATGTGTAGAGTGTGTGAGTATACGGACCAGCCTTTAATAAAAGTATTGTAGTACATCTTGTGAAACGAATTATAATGTTGAAATTCAAAATGAATTTGTTTACAATATTTACCTCACCTAAACTCACCGACTTTAATTTGGTAGAGAGAAATTCAATGAAAAAACATATTTTGTTTTTTTTTAAATAATTTTATTAAATTTATTTATACCACAAAAAGATCACCGCTTTCTATGTAAGGTCCTTCGCTCACGCAGAAACCGAAACCAATCTAAAAACTCTATGGTAACTACATATTTGCAAACTGGTTGGCAACCAAGCTTCTCAGCTTGCTTAACCATGGAATGAAGAAGAACACTTCAGCTTTCATCTATCACTGTCATATTGCGTTCAAAAATGTCTAAAGATACAACTGATGATGAAGATTTATAACCTTTATTATTATTATTAACGAAGGTGGAAACGTCTAAAAATAAGATCATATAAGATCCAGAGTAAGATCCTGTACAATTCACTATAATTTCAATACGATACTAATTGTATTCCTGACACAATATCACCTTCGCAAAATGTTCAAATAGATTTACATTCTTTGGAGAATTACCTATATGAAATTATTTATCTATTTAATTTATTCCCACACCAGAAGCAGTACTGTGCAATAATATCTACTAAAAAAAAAATAATAATAAACAAATATAATTTCTGGTCTTCCCCACTTCGCTCCAAGCTTTTTCCATTATTTCCAGTTCGGTGTAACAACAACTACATGATTCAATCAAGTGTTTAAATTTAATTTAGAATAGCCTAGGTTTTGTCTAAGCAGTACCACTAAAGTGGTGAACCCCAAACGTTCACAAAACAAACGTTCATAAATTAACAGGTACTCAACATCCGTTCATCATATAATTATAAGTCGCGTTGATATTACATAACAAAATTTCTCAACTATGACCGCAGACACCACCTCTTGGAGATAGACTAACCACCTTGTTGGAACGAATCATGCAGCCACTTCAAGAGGAGCTAACCATCCCAAGACGGGAATTAGCAACGCTGCGCATGTGATAATATAAAAATCACAATATTGTGTGGCAATAAAGTTACAAAATAAGTAAAGTAGGTATTTAAAATTATAAATTAAATTTTACAAATTACGAAAATTATAATATTTATTTATGTTATGTCTCTGGTGCATAATTAGGAAGCCTATAGTCATAAATGCAAGGAAATTTATCAACCTCCTGAATAATTCCGGTGTTTGCATGCTCGGATCTATCGCAAATTTCTTTAACACTGACAGCTCATGAGGCGCAACCGGCAACTGAAACGCGCTGGCGACTAGCACCATGAGCGACTAGCACCATGCGAGTGACTGGTTGCGTCGCCGTTGACAACTGGTCTTTGATAAGTTGCGCAATGTGCGGACCACCATTGAATTATACAGGATAGCGACATCAGTTACCAACTGGTTGCTTTTCAGTAGCCCCGTGAGCGGATGGACTAACTAATATATTTCATTGGAGCATACAGTACATAAGGTAGAGCTTCGAAAAATAAGCACTAAAATAATAATAAGTACTAACTACCACGCAAAGCGCAAATATTGAAAATCATTTCATTAAATAAATAGCCTATTGTTACAATATACTTTTAATTAAATCCTGACTACCGGATTTCATTTATCATGGTTAAAAATATAGAATATTTCATATTATTCATATAGCTAAATAAATAAATTTATTGGATTTTCCTATAAATTCCAGGAAAGTCTCTGCCAAAATTGCAAAGCGCACCGTACAATATTTACATAGAATCTATTGGATATTGGTGATTTTTTTTGAGGCAACGAAATATCATTTATGTATCTATAAAATAAATTTATTGGATTTTTCTATAAATTGGAAAATATCTCCCAAATCACGAAACGTACCGTAGGTACTAAATATATAAATGAATCCCTGTTTCCCTTGGTTACGTCATAACTTCAGAACGACTTTATCTATTTCATTCATATTTTTTTAAAGTTTTCTAATACTTTGCAGAAGGTTCTTATGGAAAGAAAAATTTAAAAAAATTGCGCAGACAATTGGATAATTTCAGAAAACGACTCTTTTCATATCGCACATTTGACAGTTCGCGCGTTTGATGAAATTGAATTTAGCAGGCAGCTATTTTTTTTTTTGTATTAAAATAATTGTCTATGGATTTTTAAAATTATTGATATTTTAAATAGGTACCTATGTCGGGTACCAAATTTGATTGATTACAAATAAATATTTGTAATAATATACAAAAACGAATATTTGTACTATACGAAAACTGAAAATTTGAATAAAAAAATTGTGATAGGTGGCACGCGAGCTGTTTGAAAACTGAATATATGGAACACGGGAGGGAGGTTTGCGGGACGGGAGAGCGGGAGATAGACGATAGGATGGACAGGGAAAGTGGAAGGGAAACGCGGGAGGGTAGGGGATGCGGAAGGGGAACGGGGACGCATGAGAAAGAACATGCAGGGAGAAACAATTTATTTCTTTGAATATGGCATTGCAACGCATACCGGGAACCAGCTAGTAGTTATTTTGTACAATCTAAGTTAGGGATGATTTTTTGTTCAGACAAAGACATTCTTTAAAATACATTTTTATTTGTGTAAAAGATGAATAATAACACATCGATGAAAATATGAGTACAACGACTGCTGTTTTTTTTACTTTACTTATAGTGAAAATAGCCTTTAATGCAGGGTTCAAACAAGATTTCAATGAATCAATATCAGAAAGCGTTAATTTTTAAATGGAAATAAATTGTAACCGCATAATAGATCAGGAATTAGTATTTAGAAAGAATAGATGTAGGGTTGCATAAATATGAAAAATTAATTCATCTTTATAATTTAGCCTATGGAGACACGTTGACTGATTTCATTCCAGGTAAAACCAGCTAAATTTCCTTCCCATCACCTAATTGCTCCCACATCCGATGTTCAGTCTCCTTGTCACTATCTAACACTGTTAATTATGTACACATCTCAATGTCGGCAGTAATTATTATAGTTACTCGTAGTTGATGAAGTTACTCACCGGGATACAGGCATAAACTGGTCGGCGTGTAAAATAAAATATTTCAAATAAAGCAAATCTGATGCAACTATTAACCTTACTTTTCTTAAAAGTAAAAACGTAAACGTATAAGAAAAGCTTTCTTAAAAGTAAAAACAAATAATTACTATTTAAAAAAAACATTAAGTTTTCAGGTCACTTCAATAGAAAAAACACTCCTAATAATAATTAATTAACACGTGCACTTTTCAAATTCTACCCAGAAAAACACCAGTTCGGTCCCCCTAAAGATGTTATAGTTCTGATGCATAAATAAAAGGAAGTTTTTAAAATAATAACAATCCGAAAACTTCAATATCTAGGACATCTGAAATACGAGATCTTGCATCTCATAATGCAGGAAAAGATTGCCGGAAGACGGGGCTTGGAAGATGGCTGAAAAACCTTAGACAGTGGTTTGGCCAGTCTACTGTTGAGCTGTTTCGGGCCGCAGTAAACAAAGTTCACATAGCTAACATGAGCCAACGTCCGTTGAATGGACAGGGCATGAGTAGAAGAAGAAGAAAATCTTTGCAATATACAATCAACATTTTCATACCAACGAATCCATGCAGATTTGTAGATGTTGTTGCCATAAAATAATTTTGGTACTAACTTTATAGCTTTTCTAAATTACTATTGTGGCCACAATCAGTAACAATTTTAAAAATGTAGCATTCAAAGCAAATGCAAGTTGTTGAATTCATTGAACGGAGTCCGTCTAACGTGTCTAGGTAAATTGATCGAATTGCAATTTTTTAAATCTATTTTTCGAATTCAATTGTTCGAAATACAATTTTTCGAATTCAATTGTTCGAAATACAATTTTTCGAATTCAATTGTTCGAAATACAATTTTCCGAACTTCAATTTTTCGAAAACAAATTTTTCGAAATCCGAAACACTAGTTTTTCGAATTGATATAAGTATGTATACGGTATTTTATTATAGGATGTACAATATCAACTAACCTTACCTAACCTAACCTAACCTAACCTAACAAGTGAAATACGTATATATTTTAAAAGTTGATTAACGAATTCGAAAAATATGGCTTTAGGAAAATAAGTCGGTTGACATTAGTCACATGAGAACGGTCGTTTCTATGACTCGTTCTTGAGTTCAACGGCTCGGCTGTGGAACGATTCTGTGTTTCCTCCCTCCTACAACATGGGTCTCTTCAAGATCCGTGTTCACTCCATCCTTTCCTCAAAAAAACCCTCCCCACAGCATCTTCAAAAATGACATAGGCCCTGAGGGAAGTTATTTTCCTCAGGGCCTCCTGTGTGAAGTTAATGTAAAAAAAAAATGTCTCTCGAAAAATTAGTCTTTAGAAAAAATGAAATTCGAACAATTGATTTCGAACAATTGATTTCGAAAAACATGTCTGCTCCTATGTCTAACAACCGAAATGAGTATTTTTAATTATAATGTTTCATGTTTTTAATACACAGATCTACACAATATTTACAACTGAGATTTAAATTTTAGATTACAAAAGTTATCATAGATTTTATTCAAGAACCTAACTTTTCAGAATCTTATACTACTCATATGTAAGAAGTATTGTGGTGTCAGCACACAAAACCAGTAGAAAAGTCATCTTTAGTCCTGGGGCGAAATCGAAACACCCAGAGGCATTGTCCATTTTTGCCGCACGGTTTATTGAATCAGATATATCTGTCGTTGTTCGCAATAGATCTGAAACCCATCACGAGGAATAAGATTTTATTATAGTCCATGTTAAATTCGGTGCCATACCAACTCAGAATCGTGTCAACTCAACACCTCTTCGAAAATTCATTAAAAGCTATGAATACAAATAATTGAAAAATAACCCATAATCTAACCTAACGTAACATACTTAAGGGCCTTTAAACAGCCAGCGGCCGAAAATCCACATTTCGTCGAAACATGTTCTTAAGATCGTACAGGGCGGTTCCAATGAGAAAGATTAATTATTCTCCCTACCAGCTTTTTAAAATTATAACTTTTATTTTTTTTTATTTTTTTTATTTTTTTTATTTGTACATGCATATATATTACAAAACATTACACAATGAAACTTTGCCTGTCCAACTGCGAAGGATACCCGTTTCAGGACAGCCAAATTGTATATTTAGTTCATAATATTACAAAGGAATGGAAATAGAAGTATATAAATGAAATAAAAATATAAGCAACAAGAATTTAGTATAAAAATACAACCAACGAAAATTTAAAAGTAAGTGGTCATAGGTTTGCAAAATTGCAACATTAACCATATTATTGTCTTTAACACCTAAGTACATTGACGTTAAGTATATTTCGCTAGTGTCAAACCGATGTATCGATGGTACCTACCTCCTGTACCTCGCTCTGCCAGTTGCAGGAGTACGGAACCATCCAATTTTGAATTAAATATTTTAGGTAAAAAAAAAAATTAACAATTTTTTTTAATGAAATTGCAAAGGCCTTACATTTAATTTATTTATTTATTTATTTATTTATTATTACATTTATTACATACAAGATATAACAATATAAAAGGAAGCTTTGACTGTCCAACTAGGAAGGTTTCCCGTTTTAGGACAGTCAAATTGGCAGGTTGCGTGTACATAATTTTATTTTAATGGATTCAAAAATAATTAACAATAATGGTACATATTGGGGGAGTTACTTAGATATTAGGTACAATATCAGATATAAATTGTGTTATTCTAGGCATACATCAGTAATAAACAATAAAATCCAGGTAGTTACATGTAAAATATAAAATAAAATAAAAATATAACATATAAATGACGCGTAGAATGGATTTCTGTGCCTTCAGTAGCGGGTATAATATTGTTAATCCTGTTCCACCCCATCCAATGCAACCGTAGGTTATGGCGGAGTTACAGAGCCCGTAGTATATTTTTTTAATGTCTTGAGTTTTTATAATTTCCCGCAATGCTATAAATATATAAATAAGCTTGCGCACTTTATTAGCTGTGTTTTCAATTTGTTGTTTCCATTTAAGGTGGTTATCCACTATTATACCTAAATATTTAATAGATTTAACACATTCAAGGGTTTCGCATTTACAAGTAAGGTTATTATTTCCAAGGCTACACTTAATATTATGTATTGTGAGGTGATGAGGTGTTTTGGGTTGACCTGCAAGGGTAGCGCTAAATGTGAGATATTTTGTTTTTTGTATGTTTAGTGTAAGCAAATTACTGTCCAGCCACTGTTTTACTCTGTTTATACCTGTGTTCGCAAGGTGGTGTGTTTCTTTCCAATCATCTCCTTCAAACAAAATAACTGTATCGTCAGCGAACGTGATAATTTTGCCACCAATGTGTTGGTTACAAAGTTCGTTTATGTATATAATAAAGAGAAGGGGCCCAAGTGTACTTCCTTGTGGTACCCCAAAAGTGTATTTTAGTGAAGTGCTAATAGCCTCGTTAATTCTGGTTTGTTGAAATCTATTAGATATATAACTTTCTATCCATTGAAAAGCTTTTCCCTTTATTCCTATATTTCTAAGTCTCTGTAAAAGAATTTTATGAGATATTGTGTCAAATGCCTTGGCCAGGTCCAGGAAAAGGGCAATAGTTTTCTTGCCACGGTTCATATTCCCTGCAATAGTTTCCGTGAGACATGCGATGGCATCATCCGTTCCCTTACCCGACCGAAAGCCGTATTGGTTTGGACTTAGAATGTTATGTTCCTCCACATATTCGTTTAACCTAGTTTTAAAAGCTTTTCAATGACTTTGGATATCGCGCTTAAAAGTGATATTGGCCTATAGTTTTCTACAAGAGATTTAGGTCCACTTTTGTGAATTGGGACAATTATTGATTTTTTAAAGTGATCAGGAAATATTCCTGATGCAAAACTTAAGTTGTAAATATATGATAGCGGAGCAGAAATCTGATTTTTAATTTTTTTTAGTATTTGTGTATTTAGAATATCTGGACCCTTTGCATGTGTAGTATTAAGGCTGTTGATTATTTTTAAGACCTCTTCTACAGTAGTTGTTTTAATATCAAATGAAAAAGATTGTTCCTTTGTTTCAATTGTCGATGCTAAAGAGTCTTCCGTTTTCTGGGTTTCTAATAAATTTTTTTTTGCTAGATTTGACCCAACAGATGCAAAATATTGATTAGTATGACATGCAATTGATCGATTGTCAGTTATAATCAAATTTCCGGTATTTAATTCAGTTACAGATGTACTGGTATTTCTTTTACTTTTAGTTATGTCTCTGACAACATTCCACATGTTTTTGCTGGAATTATCCTTATCAAGTAAGAATTTATAATAACGCTCTTTACATTTGCGAATAACGGTTTTGCAAATATTACGGTATCGGTAATAGTTTTGCTGTTTAGTATCGTTCAATGGGTCTCGTTTAGCTATTTTATGAAGGTGATTTCTTTTGTGTATAGATTTAACAATGCCGTTGGTAATCCATGGTGTGAGATGTATTTTACTATATGGAATGCGTTTAGTTATTGTGTGTTTTGTTATGAATGTATTGATTTCATTAATAAAATAGTTTAGAGCATTGTTAACTTCAGTCTCTTTATAAACATATTCCCAATTTTTATTTAATAAAGCCTCATAATCGATAATCTGTTTGTGATTAATTTTATGTTTTTTGGGTGTTGAGTTTGGGATACTGATTGCAGTGGTGTTATGATCAGTGATTGTATTATGTATTACAAATGCATTTGAATTTGTTATATTTCTGGTATATATATGATCCAAACATGAGCTTGAGCTACCTTGTACCCTAGTTGGAGAATTAATATTGGAAATAAAATTACTTTCAACCATAGCACATAAGTAGTCGTCGGACTGCCTATGCAATACTTCTCCTACAGTATTTATATTTATGTCCCCGATCAGAACATATTGTGCATAATCCTTAGTTTTTTTTAACTCACCAATAAGATTTTCCAGGAAATCTTGGATGTCATTGGACGATGGTGATCGGTAGATAGCTAGGATACCTAAATTCTCATTAATGTTGATTTTTAAACAATTACACTGATTTATGTTTATTTCTTGTACTAAGGAATTTAATGTGTTGTCGATATATACTACTACTCCGCTATTTTGGTTAATATGCAATGTTGTATGGTATTCGTTATAGCCTGAAATTTGTTTAGCTATGTATGAATCATTTAACCTGCATTCAGTGAGAATTAGTACATGGAACTTTACCACAGATTTTATTTCTTCCAAAAATATAAGAAAATCATCCAAGTTTCCCATCGTACTAATATTTTGATGAACAATATTAATCCTATTTGATTCCCAATTAAATTGCATAATTTTGTTAATGTTTTCAAATATTATTTCAGTATTTGGCACTATGATACTATCGATTTCATGTTGAAGATCGTTTATTACCATTAGAATTCAAAAATTAATTGTTGTTTTCTGGGTAAAGTTTTAAAACAGTATTTTATTATCATATCAATACTTGTAGTACGAAATATGTAGCGACAAAACTGTAAACAAAATGATGTAGTTAGGAAAAATAAATAATATCTGAGTAAGAAATAATATCTGAAATAAAATCCAGGAAATAAATAACGTATGTAGTTAGTGTGTGGCATTTTCTCTTTCAAAAGACAGTAAAAAGTCGTATTAGTATGAAAAATAAGTAATATCTGGGTTATATAAAATATGTTGATTAGAGTTCTTATATCGAACGTGTTATTTCATATCATGCATTTTTATCGAAGAGGAAATATTCTTCATTTGAACGGCGCGTCCCCGAAATATTGATTTCTCAACACTTTAATATGAGGTGATTCATGCTCCCAAAAATATAAATTATTTTATTGCACAACGTGAAATTACAATCTGAGATGACTCACGCGGAAATAGAAATTATTTCACAATAGTTTCACAATGGTTTCACTATATTTAAAACATTGTGAAACCGACTCACCTGCCACTATAAAAGGTCTGCGAAGAAAGCAGTTGACATTCAGTCTTCACCATCAGCGATCGGAATAACATCTCTACACAGTTACTACCACAAGATCCTCGACATCGAAACGCTGCTCAATTCAAGACGTCAGTCTCGCCGACACCGGTTGGAACCTCAAGACGTCAGTCTCGCCATCACCTTTCGAGGCCCCAGGACGCAACTCTTTCACCTCAAGCACCCGATGGGATAATACCTACAAAACGCTGACGCCTGAGCCCTGACCATCTTGCTCCGGGCTGCTAGCCCGGGGCCCCCTTGCATCTCTCTACCCTGAAGACAACGCCGAAGCCCCGGCCATCCTTGGACTCCTTTGAACTTGCTGATTCTTACCAAGCCCTTGAAGTCGCTGCGCTACCCTTGACGATCTGGCTCCGGGCTGCTAGCCCGGGGTCCCCTTGCATCGAGCCTTGCATCTCTCTGCCCTGAAGACAACGCCGAAGCCCCAGCCATCCTTGGACTCCTTTGAACTTGCTGATTCTTACCAAGCCCTTGAAGTCGCTGCGCTACCCTTGACCATCTGGCTCCGGGCTGCTAGCCCGGGGCCCCCTTGCATCTTTCTGACCTGATGATAACGCCTAAGCCCCACGGCCATCCTTGGGCTCCTTTAAATGCAGACCTACCTGATCATGACGCCACGTGCAGCACGCCCAATAGAATGCAGACCGATACCCTGGAGCCAATCAAGATGTGAGTGGCTGCGACCGCCCTAGCCTAGGATGCTAACGACCCACCGCCATGCAATGAGAAGCCGGCTCACTTAAGAGTTGCTGCGACCGCCCTAGCCTAGGATGCGAGCGACCCACCGCCATGCAATGAAAAACCGGCCTACTTAAGAGTTGCTGTGACCGCCCCCGCCTAGGATTCTGTTCCCTTGTATACATAACAAACTCGAGAATATACATCATCTGGAGCGCAGCCCATCTCACATAATACACAACCAGCGTCCAGCGCAGCCTACATACTCCGATGCAAGAGCATTCCATCTCACGATGCGTGGCGGAAGATACCCAGCATGGATGCTTCGGTAACCAGATACTCTACTGCGGAACTTCAACAGCTGTCAAAGCGAGAATACATCTCTATCAGGACATTGGAATTGTCAGGCGTCTCTGTGTACCGGCGCTTATTGTTTACAGTTTTTGTGCAGGCCTACAGGTCTTGTACAGTTCTCTTTTGCCGAATTATTAGTAATATTACTAATAAATCAATTAATAATCTTATAATAAGTGTAGTTACCATTCTAGAGAGAATAAAGATTAAAATTAAAGTTAAAGTTAAAATTAGAATTAAAATTATTCCAGTACAAATAGGAGTTATGCAAAATCCTAGGTGTTCATAAAATATAATGCTGTTATGTAATAGAGTATGAAATGGCGATATAAAGCGGTAGTGAGTAGTTTTATCACGATAATTAGAATAAAGAGCAGGTAGTCAGAGCTTCGGTATAGCTTGTTCTGAATCTATTAATATAGGTCGAGAAGAGTCATCTTTTTTCATGTAGATTAGACCTGCTTTCGTCCAGACGTACCTATATTTACATTCAGTCGCACGTTGGCGAGCTAGATACCAAAGCCGTTTGCCTTTAGACGTGAGGAGTTCTGAGACGTAGATGGGTGTAATGGGGCCAGACAATCCGATTGTTCCCGTGTTTAGTTTGTCCCCAATCTTTTCGCAAGATCTGTTATATTTTTTTATAGCATTAAGGAGCTCCTCTTTTAATGCTATTGAATTAAAATTAATTACCACTGACCTGGGTTTAACTGTTGGAGGAATATTTTTATTTCTTTGTGATACTCTATATATATTATAAATATCATTTGTATTTAGTTGGCAGTCTACTGTTTTACTGGTGTTGAATATAATGTCTTTTAAGGTTTGTGATGTTTCCTCTTTGAATTCTGGAAGCCCTCGAAGTTCCAAACAAGTATTGTTAAATCGTCTGTTCCTGTTTTCTTGGTCAATCTCGATCGCTATTATTCTTTTTTCTAGGTCTTCATTTCGTTCTGTCAAGAGACAAATTTTTATTTCATTTTCATTATTTTTTCCGCTTACTTTTTCTAAATCCTCAAGTCTTGAATTTAAGGCTGAGTTTACTTGTTCATGTAGTTTTTCCAAATTATTTATTCGATATTTTAAATCTTCTTGCTGTTGAGATTTGCTTTGAATGGTTTTTAATATTTCATTATTTTGGAGCAGGATTGCATCGTATTTTTTTCCAACAGATTCAATAACTGAGTCTTTAAAATTAGCAATTTCAGTTAAAAATAGCTCGATTGTCAGATTACTAGAGCCATCTGTGGTTGTTGGTGGTAAGTTCACACTGGCGTATGATGAGGCGGCAATTGTAGATTTAGGTGTTGATGATGGTTGTTTATTTGGTTTCTCGATAGATGTCATTTCTAGATTTTTTTCAGACATATTTTTTTTTGAGTTTTTTTGTGTTTTTGTGCAAAATTTGCAGCGCCACTGTAAAATCTTAGTTCCTCGTCGTGAGGTCTCTGCGATATCTGCACAAATCAAGTGGTAGTTTTCGTCGCAGATACAACATGAGATGAAGTCTGACGGGGTGTCAATGTTTTTTTTACAGATGGAGCACAGTGTATTCATTTTAAAGGTAGTTGATTTCAAAATTTCACACAAAAAGAAAAAACGACACAATGCTTGTTTCTTGAATGAGAGATGGCAGAGCCTTTGTGACGCTAAAAACGCCTTTGGGATAGGTTTTTTGTGTTTATATAATGATCGAGTCACTTTTGCACTGAGTTGTATTTTGTGGTACAAACACCAGAATAATGACGAGTATTCCGCCTTAGCGAGATATTTTGTGGGATAAAAAATTCACTGTCCCAACGCGCACTCTCCTGATTAGACGAGTTAAACACTTTTTTAGTTTGATTTTCTAGTATTATGATTGTTAAAGCTTGATAAATTGAAGCAGCTGTCAAAATACGTCAACACTGATAGACAATATGGCGGAATTACGACTATATTAATAGTTTTATTATATTAATTACGGAATTATATTAATAGTTTTCCAGGTTATTTTGGGGAACATTTGCAATTGCATAATTAGAATTTACACTTTTATACACCAACATATTGTAGTATTTCTCCTTTATTTTCTGGGATACCTCTGATTTCTAGGTTGTTGGCCTTTAGGCCCGCTCCTGGAATTCAAGACAGTTCTCCAGTACAGTAATCCTGGCTTCCAAATCGATGTTTTTTTTGTGAGCTCCTCATTCCTTGACTCAATTTCACGGATCCTGCCTAGGAAGTCTTCGTATTGTGCACTCATGAATTGAATGCTTTCTAGAATTTTATTGTTTTGTTCCATGATGTCATTTTGTTTTCTTTCGAGATTAGACGTCTTATCCAAGACTAACCCTTGCAGTTCTTCCAAGTTTGTCTGGGCCTGAGCGGTGGTCGTCGGTCCTTTATTGTTCAATTTTTTTACCCGGCTCCAAAGGTTCGTTACCGCTGACTGATTCAGTTACGCTTGTAGCGCTCGCCGTAGTTGTCTTCGTATTTTTGCACAGTTTACATTTCAGTTGGGCACGCCGTTCCTGAGTGAGTCTACGGAAACTGTTCTCAGTTATTCCCCCGCAGGCTAGATGAAATGTTCCTTTGCATGCAGAGCACACAAAAATTGACTCCTCTGTTATCACTGGCTCCGGACAGATATTGCAGTGCATTTTGTGAGTAAATGTATGTGCTACCCGCGGTACACTTCAGTAATATTAAATTATTATTTTTTTTGCTTTTACTGATTATCCTCAGTAGGTACGGTAAATCGCTTCTATTAGGTTTATAGATTTCAGATATTGGTGTTACGAATAGCGATCACTACCGTTAACTTTCCGATACTCAATATCGATTTCTTTAACTTTCGGTTAACTTTCCGAACTCAATATCGATTTTATTTCATTCCAAATCTGCTTTAATTTATACCTACTTTCTTAAATATAAATAAAGGCGTGATGATAAAACTATTAAAATTATGAACTTTTTGTAATTATTTTTTGATCATAAGTATTTGTCATTTTTCAATAATGTCTAAGCAAAATAAGAATGTAAAAAAAATCTTAAATATATTAATTTGTAAGACCGTAAATAAATAAACAAAATAGAGAAATTTTTGTCATAAATAAGTGTTAGGATATATTTTTTAATGATTTTATTTGAACTAAAATTAAAATTTGAAACATGTGTTTACTCGGTAACGTATTGATTTACAATAATGTATGATTATATGGTATGAAATGTGACTTGTAAAATAAGATTTTTCGTTTGAAAATCTGCCAACGACCTATAGCATAACCTTATTATATTAAAATTAAACCTTTTTTCTAAAAATTTAAAACATGTATTTACTAGATAAAAGAACAATCTTTCGAAATAAATTTATAACTTTTTGTGGAAAAGAGTCTATACTTCTTAAATTTGATTTAAAAATGACATATTACCAGTTTTCTCTGGTTTTACCCTCACATATTTTTTATATGTTTTTTCTTCACTTTTAATGACTTTTCTAAGGTGTTTTAAGATTTTATTTTGAGGTGTCTTGTTACCATTAAATTCATGATGAATATTTATTTAATTCTTTGTTTCAAGTAAGTCAGTCCAGTTTTTTATAATTTTACATTAGCTCCACATGGGAGAAAAAAAATTACTCAGGCCCCTATTATTTTTGAGGATGCTGTATGGAGTTTCTATTTTAGGGAAAAAAAGGAGAGGAAGTTCTGAGAAAGAACAAGCTTTTGGGGGGTGGGTAGGAATCTAAGGTTCAATGTGTCGAAGAGTGACGGACCTCCGACCGACCTCCCACTGTAGTGCAAAGCGATGGGGCTGGATTCCTACTGTAGAGGCCAGAAAGTCTCCCTCAACCAGTCTTTCTGGATCGCAGTAGGTGGGCAAACGCATCCGTCACCAAGACCTAGATAAACCTCACCCCATCAACCCGGATGTTCCTGCTAAACCACCAAACATATCGGTACCGCCGCCCCCAGGACCATTTATTGGATAACCAACACCTCGGCCATAGGTCACCCCAAGTGGTTCGCCACGTTTGGTGAGGTGTGTTCAGGTCTTGCCCACCTGCTGCCTGGCGGGCCGGATCGGGAGAGGTCGACTTGGATAGACCCTTTGACCTCTCCAGATGGTCTCTCTCGACCCATCATGTTGCAGTGGGAGGAATGGATTCATACGTCGGTCACTACTGGACACATTGACCCCTAGATTCCTCTCAACCCCTAAAATCTTTTCGTTCCTCGTACTTTCTCTTCTTTCTTTCCTGAAAAGGCCCCCCACACAGCACCCCCGAATATGACATAGGCCCTGAATGAAATTATGTTTCTCATGGGCCCCTTGTGTAGGGTTAATGTTTAAAAAATCAGAGACATTCGCAGAAGTGGAATATTAAGAAAACTAAAGCATACAATAGTGGGGGGCTACCAAGCACCGCACAAAGAGGAGACCGATAAGCTACGAAGCGCCGCACTAAAAGGAGCCCGATTATACTATCTCATTCTCTAAGATTTGTCTCTTTTTTGTGTCGCTATTTTTTGTTTCATCGAGTTTCAAATCACAACGGTGCTAAAGAAGTTTTATTTCAAAAAATAAATTCCTAATATAAGTATTTAGACCATGCTGGTTAATCCATACAATTTTATCTTTAAAAATTAATCTCGATACCGACATTCAAGTAAATGAATTTTCTATTTTTTTTTACACTTGTGAAAATCGACGTTATATTTCCCTTCCAAACATGTTCATTCAGAATCAAATGGTTACATTTCATCCGATTTCGTTTATCGAATGATCGATTCTTCACCCGGCTCAATTGAATCTTTTTACAGTTTCCAAGTTTTCAGATCGTTGAACCATTATCCATTATTACCTATTGCTAATAATATTCATCTCGTATCTGTGCGTATGAAAATCGAAAGCTTACTTTATAAAATCTATATTGTCGTATTAGTTTTCTCCGTGCGATTTGGTAGCTTTTTGCTAATTAATTAATTAAGTTAATTACGTATCCATTTATTGCACTTCTTAGACGATTGGCTGTATTTGGTAACGATGATTTTCTTTCATGTTTACGAGAGATGGGAAGGCAGAAAGAGATATTGAAAAAGGGTAAATGCAGGTAACTCCAATAATGGAGGACTGAATGCCATTGGCGCTAATAAAAAAACTGTCAAAAGAAGCGAAGCTAGCAGTCCACAATGGAGTCCTGGTACCTAACTTGATGTATGGCAGTGAGGCATGAAACTGGCAGAGAAAGGATGAAAGTAAACTGAATGCTGTTGAAATGAGATCCTTGAGGCAGATGTGTAGTAAAACTGAGTATGATCGTGTGAGAAATGTGGATATCCGCAAAGAATGTAAGGCTAATGTAAGCATAATGAGTAAGATAAAGAACGGGACCCTCAGATGGTTTGGACATATAGAGCGAATGAAAGAAAAAATAGTGTGAGAAGAATATATGTGTAACGAAGAAGAAGTCGCGTATGCTCGAGGAAGACATGGCATGATCAAGTGAATCAGATACTTGAGTCGGGCCATGTCAAAAGTCAGAATAATGGAAGAGTATGTATGAGAAGATGTATGAATGTTATTTTTATTTTATTTTTTTATTTAGTAACTATATAATATTTTTTACATTTTTATATGAAACATGTTAGTTAGATGTATATACGTATAAAATAGAAAATATATTCGAAGTCCTCCTCAGTAGGAGATCCTATGCTGAGGGGGACTATACTTTGGATAAGTTTTTCAGCGACTTCTATGGTTTAACTTGTTTGGATAAGGTTTTCCAGAAACTTCTATGATATTTTAAGTATACTAGTAAGGTCATTTTCCGGTAGTTCCTTCAGCCAACATTTAATGTCCTTAATGTAGCTGTTTTTTGTTTTAATTTGTTTGATACTAAGTGGGAGTTTGTTATATAACTTTACTGCTAAAAATTCAGAACTTCTTTGACCAAATGAAGAGTTACACTTTGGTATATTAAGTGTTTCTGTTTGTTTCGCTCTGGTTTTATGAGCATGTGATGTTTCTTTCTCTAGGTCGTTTTTGTGGTGATGTACTAGAATGTTTTTGGCATAGATTTTCTGTATGCTTGGAACATCAAACTGTTTAAAAATTTCTGTTGTTGACGTCCTTATGGGGACCTTTAGTATGGTCTTTATGATGCAATTCTGAGTTATCTTAAGTTGTTTTAAGTGATTAGATGCTGCTGAGCCCCATCCTATTACTCCATATTCCAATCGAGAGTGGCATAAAGCATATGGAATGTGTGGGATTGCACTCTCCTCCCCACATACTGGAATAAACACTTATTTATTTATATTTTATTTATATGTGAGTGAGGCAAAGAGTGTGTGCCAAGACCGAGTTGTTTGGCGATCCGTCCTCTCTACCTACCCCTGCGGGAAAACGGCGTGGTGGTTGTTAGTTTAGTTAGTGATTTTTTTTTACATTAGCTCCATACAAGAGGTCCTTAAGAAAATAATTTCCCTCAGGGCCATTATCATCTTTGGAGATGTTATGTGGAGGATCATTTAAGGAGAAGAGGATGTTTTGGGAACGAAAAATATATTAGGGGTGGGTAGGATCTGGAAGTCAATGCGTCCAGATGAGTGACGGCCGCATGATTCCATCCATCCCACTGCTATGCAAGCTGATGGTAGAGAGAGAGTCTGGAAGCACAAGTCAAGAGGTTTCCCTAAACCAGTTTCTCCCGATCCGAATTGCCACGCAGAGGGTGGACAAAGGCATCCGCCGCTAAGACCTAGACAAACCTCACCCCATGAATTCGGGAACCGCTGCTAGTCACCAAACGTAGCGAACCACTTGAGGTAGGATATGGCAGGGGTGTTGGTTATCCAATAAATGGTTCCCGAAGCGACGGTGCATTTACCCGACTCCCAAATTAAAAGAAAAGAACGAGCCACTCGGGGTGACCTGTGGCAGATTATTCAATGAATGGTTCTCGGGGCGGCGGTACCGGGCGGGTTGACGTAGACAGATAGATGATTGACGATACCGATAAAAACATTCAGTTTGTAAAACATGAAAACCTAAAAATATAGGTTCAGATTAGGCAAATCATTTTGACTTACGATATTTATATAAAAATTCAACCCTTAATAAAAACAAAGTTTTTTGGCTATAATACATCTACTTTCAATCTTCGGGCAATCTCTTGGGGCAGCTAGTAGCCAATTTGAGATAAATGTGTGTGTGTGTGCCTGTTGATAGAAAGCATTGTTATTGGCAATGAGTCTATCTGCCGAATTTCAGCTTCATCGGAAGGTGGGTTAATTTCCACTTCCAAGATTTGCACTCATTCATTCACAAAAATAAAATCGAAATACAAGTGATGATTTATAAAAGGGTCTTTTCTACCCGGCGATGTCATCTAAGAAATGAATATTGCAAAAAGATTTTCCATTCAAAATCATTTTCAATAAAAAGAAAACCCGGAAATGTTAAGCCGGCTTTTCATTAGAGGAAAACAATTAGGGTGGGGTATTCAATGTTCAAGGGGTACTTCCTGTTCCGTCACGGAACAATTTCCTAAACGGTAGTGGAAGGCGGCACGCCATTTCTACCTTAATCATTTTTAATCGACGACCTCCTCACCCCCCTCCCAACCTCTTCCCACCCCTCCCGCACGCCTCGGGGGTCAACACATAACTCAGGTGCCATTACGCTAAAATTTTATGCCATTATGATAAAAAGTGTAATTATAAGAGAATCTAAAACCGCCACCAAACTTTTAATCATAATTACGTCATGCAATTCATATCGCGATCAATTAATGTGTTTTGTCTCTGAGTTATGTCTATCTTATGGTAATTCCCGCTAACCTAACACGATTTAACTTTAATGGTGAAATAACACCTCATAATATTGCCAGCATTATAAATCACTAACTAGCTTCCATTCCTAGCTGACCCGGCGAACTTCGTACGGCCTCAGGATCAATAAATGTCATGTCAACTTATTAGCTGAATTAGATTCAGTTTTTTTTAAGTTAAAAATTACACAATGAAGCAATTATCGATGCACAACTGTCCGTTTTTATTTTGTCAGTATCAGATATGGCGTTGTGTATGGATTTATATTTTTTGTGAATTTCTCACTTTTCCACTTACTTACGGGAATTGCGTTTCATTTTCTTTAAACGTGTGTGGGAGATTTATTATAATTACAGTATTTTTTCCTTTGGAGGGGTGCAGAAATACGTTCACCGTTTGTATAATTTTTTACTATTGACGTTTACTGTGTGTTTAGGCATTTACACAACACACTGCTACACTTACTTACATTCATCTATACACCATCGACTATGTACTTGTAGTTAGTATTGTCACATGTTCCTTCCTGCCCATCCCTATATATTATACATATACCTGTCATTTTGCTCATTACCTACCTCAGTCTTTGATCGACCCTCGCCGCATGAACATATCTAATACACCGCTTACCGCATCCACAGACCGAACCTGCATTCCGCAAGTAACCGCGACTAATATAGTCATACCAGTGCATGAATAAATCCAGCCGAGACAGAAGGAAGTTCCAGCGCAGTAAGTCCTTTTTTCTCCTATTCCTTTATGTGCATTATCTCTACATGTGCAGTGGTCTCTCACACACATTTCACACAGTTTACAAAACTCATAAAAACACATTTCAAGGTCCTTCGACATTCGCAGCCGTATAAAACACACATCAGTGTGTAAGAAAGAGGGGCAGCATTATATGTTTAAGAACAAAACGATTAAAATGATTTATTTTTTGTCGATTGCCATAATCAATTTTGCTTTGGTTTTTTGCGTCATCTGCAGGTTTTATTTCCATCCCGACTTCTGGCTTCACATAATGTTTCATGCCTTCGAGGATTAAAAAATTCTCTGCCGCAAAGCACCATATACCGTAGTTATCTCGTCCGGTAAACATGGGTACGTTGACAAGGTGACATTTTAAACAACGATACACTAAAGTTGTATACTGCAATTATAGCAATCCGTCTCGATACAGTTCAATCGTGTTTTGTGATTTGCTTTTCACACTTGCTAGTCAAACAAAAGCAACAAAATCGCGAAGAATTATGAGCGAGCCGCCCATAACCTATAATAATAAGACGTTTCGTTCAGAAGACGGAGGAGAGACTACTCATTTATTTTATTTTACTTTTACATAAATGACATAGATGGCAGCACTAGTATTATATTGTTAATATCATTTCAACAAACTTTAAGGGTGAAATAAGGCCCCTTAATACTGTCAGCCTGATAAATCACTAACGCGCTTTCACTCCGCCGTGGAAATATGGAAATTCAAACACGAAAGTATTACTTTATGCAGTAAGTATATCCGTATAAAGTAAACTCAAGCAACAGCCAATTATGCAAATCTACCTACATCTTTTGTAAATTTGTGTTCTTCATGCGAACTCTGATGTCTTGTGAATAATTCTCCAGGAAGTAATTAAGCCATTCAAAATAATTAACTTGCAGCTCTTGTTAAGGGCAGTTTACTTAGGTCACGAAACAAGGCTGACGGGAGCATGTACGGGGAACTACCTTTCAGCTTAGCTGCAGAGGAAGGGGAGAAGTTTTAAAACAACTGCACCAAATAGGCCAACAAACTTCCCCTCAGACTTAATCCACCCTCTTGTTAAGTTTAAGGCTTCGTATCGCCCCCCACTGTATGTTTTGGAGAATAATGAAAATAGTTTATCCGGCTCATGTTTTATCATTCACCTTATCATATTATTATTCCAGCAGTTCAAAGTTGTAAACAAACTGCATAAAGTCGTTCTATGGTTTGTTCTTTGAGAACTAAATTTCTGATTCCATGTTTACGAGACAGACTTTTTTAGTTTCAAAAGTTGTTCACGAGACCGTCGAATTTTCCACTTATTCGTAGTGAGGATTTTATTACATTTAACAAAGATAAATGGGAAAACAGGGCTCCATTATAAACAAATAAATGTGACTCTCCTTCCGATAATAATGCAAGATAAACCAAGATAACTTATTTGTATCTGGACCAAGCAGATAGATACCTACTTCCTGAATACTAATTTTAAAAGTATTCCGTTGCTTAAGTCATAACTTCTTGGTTTAATTTCTACTACTAAAAAGGCGGGCCGACGAACCATTCTTGACCAGTAAATTACAGAAATCAATGCATAAATTTTGGGAGGTGGGTATGGATACCGCTGCCCCGGGAACCATTCATTGGATAACCAACACCTGTACCATAGGAAACCTCAAACGGTTCGCTGCGTTTGGTGACCTAGCAGGGGTTTCCGGGGTCATAGGGTGAGATTTGTCCATGTGTGGATGACTGGACAGGGAGGGCCGGTTGAGATCCCTTCAGCTGAACTCTCTTGATCCATCGCCTTGCACCACAGTGAGAGGGATGGATTTTACGTGGACATACATACTCCTGGTGCCTACCCATTACCCACCCCTGATGCCTTTTTCTTTCTCTGAACTTAAAAAGACCCCCCATCACAGTGATCCCAAATATTAAATAGGCCCTAAGGAAAATTATTTTCTTCAGATCCTCCTGTGTGGAGTTTGTAAAACAAACAAAAAAACTCAAACCATAAATGATAGAAAATATTATGTACCTAAATGGTTTTTATTCTAATTAAATGGGGATAATATTAGCGAAACTCAATCAAAGATCTGACTTCAGAAAAATAAGTAAAAAATACGGTCACATCATCACATATGGGACTAGAATCCAGGACCTTGGCATTGCTGGGGCGCAAACCCACCAACTAAGCAAATGTGTCCCTCTCCGATTCGGTTTCTTATTTGTTAAAATAAAATTAATCACAAGAAATTTTAAGGCATACATTAACCCTTACGTCAGTTTTGTCTTAGGGAACGCTACCAGTATTTTTCTAACAAATACTATCTCACCACAAATATTCATACAAACTATTTTCCTCGCCTTATAAATATTAACGATCCGTTTAAAAGCATTAACAACTTTAAATTCTTTAATTTTTTTAAAATTCTATTCGAAACCTCAGTTAGTAATCGCTGAGCCATTCTTTCTTCCAGACCTAATTAATGGAGCGACAAAACAGTAGAACGAGGATTAAGTCTGAGTTACTAGCTGGATAATTACTTTGAAATCTCTCTGTAACAGTTCAATCGACATCGTCGTAAAATCATTTTCTAGCCGAGCAATGTTGTCCGCGGAAAAAGGAATATTGCGATTTAACGATTTATTTAGTCGAGGTGTATTTCTCGGAGTTTTTCAATCAGACGTTTTATCGGAAAAAATATAGAAGTACCGATGAATTTCACTGACAGCTATTTTAACAGAGTAGATGTCAAAAGAGAATCATTTGTGGAAAAATATTTTTAAAAGGGTACATGTTGAACATAATTTGATAAACAGCTTTGCTTTCAGCCTTACTAAAAAAATCGCTTCCCAACCGTTAAGATGAATATAAACACTCGAAATATTTCGATTCTAATGCCTTCAAAATTTTAAATCAAGCGTCCTATTTGCATGAGGTGAGTGAGCGAAAAGGTGGTTTTTATTTATTTTGTGCACAATTTTATATGAATGAAGAAAAGTTAGAATATACAAAACCTCAAAAGTAGTCTTAGCCATAAAGAGGTATTTTTTTTAACATTATTTCTTGTATTTCTTCATAGCCGTGAAAAAACATTTTTTTTGTGGTTTTCATTATTACTTATATTTTTTGTTAATAATTTTATTGTAATTCCAACACACAAAAAAGCCAGTAAAAGTTTCAATTTATCCGTTGCATATTTTTTGATGATCATAATGTAAACCGATCCGTTCTAAATATTAATCTAAATAGGATTCCACGTACAGCTTCATCTTAAAAGATGTTTAAGATACACATTGTAGAAAAACCGTGCAATTATAGATTCGATCTGTTACTAATAAAAAAGAAATAATAAAGATATTATTCAAACAGGCAACACCAAAGTTTTCGGTTCAATGGCGCATGCGCAGTTGGGATTATTTTGATCGCGCGCCGGCTATGAGCAAAGACCCGTCGATGTTGGGTTGTAGATGTTTTAGAAGTGTGTCGATTCACTTATTTTACGGAATCGATTCCGGACCCGTATTCGACTGAGTGGACTCGATTCACTGGACTCGCTCCTTTGATTCCGGCGATTCCACCGGACTCGCCGAATCAAACTCATTGTGTCGCTCCGCCGGAGTCGTTGAATCGGCCGGAACCAAACTCAGTTTGGCTCCTGCTGATTCAATCTCCTGCTGATTCCGCCGGACTCAAACTCATTGTGGCGCTCAGCCGGAGTCGTCGAATCGGCCGGAACCAAACTCAGTTTGACTCCTGCTGATTTAATGCTGAGAGTTGATTCAGCTGGACTCGCCGTACTCGGTGGAATCGTGGAATGTTACGGAGTTGGGGAATCATAATAACATACGAGGAGTAAAAGTAGGAGTTGTGAACGAACTTTACTTCAGTTTGATTACATAGAATCGGAAACAATTAATGAGTCGAGTAATGTTTGTAAATCATCAAACACTGAAACAGTTATTTATTCTTGACCTAGAAATAAATGCTGTCAACTGTAATATTATATCATTGTAACCCATTGGGGAGTTAAAAAAATAAACACAATAAGGTTTTTGCTTTTCAATATATGATATTTTTATTATTATTTAAATGGTACTCACCATCTGGTGTTCTCAACAAAAGCGGGAGTTAATTTACTAGTAAATGTTCGAAGTAAAATATTAATTTTATAAAACCGAATGTTTTCTACAATGTCCTTTAATGGTAAAGCATTTTTATTACATTTATTTTTTAGTTACATTTTCTATCACAATGACCCTTTCAAATCTCATCGAACATCGAACTTTTTTGCCACCTCGTGATGCGCTTCAATGTGTTTATGTTTTAGTGTCGAGCCATTGCCGCCAGCTGGGCGTGTGTGTTTACATTAACATGTTATTGTTTATTGCGAGATTATTATTTCGAGAAATCTTATCTTTATATAGCTAATAATAATCTGTTTGACATGAGTGATGTCATTTGACGGCTTTATGAGAACCGTGTAAGATAATATTTACGTTATATTTGAAATTCACGAACAATGGAGTCCTTGTACCTTGTGTTTAAAAAATGATCTTCATAAAACAAGTAATTATCGCCGGCGCAAACTTGCCGGAAAGCAAATTTGCTCCCACAAAAGGAAAAAAGCAATGCTCCTTGCAATATTTTGACTACGAGATAATGCTATTTCTTTTTGAAAAATGTTTTCGTGACCGGTTAGAGCGGTACACTGTGCCCCGGCCCGCGCCGTGCACCTCTTCCCTTGAGTGGCTCCTGTACTCTCACTCTCTCACTCGTTCCCGAGTGAGAGAGTAAGACCGCCCTGCTAGAGCAAATCAACGCCGCCCGGCCCGCGCCGCGTACCTCCTCCCGTTAGTGATTCCTTTACTCTCACTATGTCACTCGTTCCCGAGTGCGAGTGACTCCGGAATCGATTCATAACATTTTGCGGACTCGGAACGAATCAAAAGCATTCGGACTCGGAATCATTGGATTCGTTCCGGCCGGAACGACACACTTCTACCTCGTTCATACAATAAAAAAAACATAAAATAATTTAGAAGTGGTTTTTAATTCCCAAAAAATAACATAAAAAATAAACTGACATTTCGAACGGATTGCTAGCACATCTAAAACGATCACTTCTTTGATACGTTTATCATCTCGTGTATTCGACATTTATGTCAAAAAAACATCACTCTCAAGAAATACTCCTAATAAACAAACCATAAAATTCAAACTTGAATATATAATGGTACATCTCCACTTTCTGACAGCACGAAAGTTCAATTTACAACATACAACTACTTACTATATAATTTCTTGACTAAAACTAACGAAAAATAACACATACGGGTTTTAAATAAGTTGAACAATGCAAGTATAATAATAATTGACCATTTTTTGAAGTACAAACACGATTCATGAAGAGATTACGAACACAAACATCTACATTCAGCAATCCGTTCGAAATGTCAGTTTATTTTTTGGGAATTAAAAACCACTTCTAAATTATTTTATGTTTTTTTTATTGTTTGAACGAGAACGAGGAAAGGACATTTTTCTTGCAAATTCCTTAAATAAGTTTTCGACGTTTTGACCATAAATATTTGTAGTAAGCTTTATTACAATTTTTTTCGCGTTTGAAGCTTAAAATATGGCAATTTTTAAACGTTAAAGTATATTTCAAATACGAATACCTAATACGTAGTTTTATTTAGTTTCTAAAACGGGATTGGTTTTTACCTTATCTTGAAAAATCTATGTATCTATCTATCTATCTATCTATCTATCTATATAAATAAAAATGAATCGCCGAAATGTATGTACGCGCAAACTTCCGAACGACTGCACCAAATAGGAAAATTCTTTTTTTGTTGTGTTCGTTATTGTTAGGACAAGGTTTGTATAAAACTACTGGTGAGCTCTGGCATTATGAAATTTGTATAAAAAAAGTTGGCACGCGAGCTGTTTGAAAACTGAATGTACCGTGACTGAATGTGAGAGGGGGGAGGGGGGAGGGGGTTTGCGGGAGGGGTGGAGGAGGGGAACCATGGAGGGGGAGGGGGACCCGGGAGAGGAGGGGGGAAATCGGGAGGGGGGGTTCGCGGGACGGGGGAAGGGGGGGAGTGGAGTTGGGAGAGGAAAAGTAGAGGAGGCGTAATGAGAACGCGAGAGGGGAAGAGGACGCGGGAGAGGAAGGGGAACGGGACGAATGGGAAAGGACACGCAGGGAGAAACAATTTATTTATTAAATAGCATAGCAAAGCATGCCGGGTACCAGCTATTAAGATATACATAGGACATTTCAAGTACTCGTACCTTTGTTTTTTAATATCCGAATTAAATATTTCCGTAATTCGATAATTTTATTTATTTAAGTTTTTATTCCAGCAGGACTGGAAGGGTAGTGCAATCCCAGTCTGCCATATTACATAAACAACTATAAAATAAAATAAAAACATATATATGTTTATATATATTTTTGTATACTTATTAAAACATAAAATGAAAATAAAATTCATCACATAAATAACAAAATATTAACCATAAAATTTAAATGAAATTAAACAAAAATTAAACAGAATTAAAAATAAAAAGATATTTTAGTATTAATGAATTATATTTATGAATACCGTACACAACAGAAAAACAACCCTATTTGGCTGGATAAGCAATGTATATATCTTTCCATGAATATTTTTGTCAGCTTCTAATTAGTAACGTTTTCTCATACACGGTCATTTATCAATTGAATAAAATATTCACGACGTTTTTATCAGATACTTGAGACGGGCCATGTCAGAAGTCAGAATAATAGAAGAGTATGCATGAGACGATGTATAAATGTGAGTGAGGCAAAAAGTGTGTGCCAAGGCCGAGTTGTTTGGCGGTCTGTCCTTTCTGCCTACCCCGAAACGCGAAACGGCGTGATAGTTAGTTAGTCTATTAGTATTTGAGATAATTTGGCTGGAAAACTATTTTAATTCGGAACATGTTACTAATAAAGTAGTAGTTTTGTGAACAGCTCGTCCAAAAAATGATGTATTAAATTTTCTCTTATTTGAAGTCAAAACTAAAATTTCCTTTGAAATAGTCATATTTGTAAGAAGATACTTAAATATTTATGTACTTCATTATAAACCATGCCATATTTCAAATAACTTTTTTCAACTTCGAAGAGAAATGAAGATGAAGCATCACTATTTAAATGTAAATTCTTTTTCTTTAATGTTTTTCTCAGTGATTTTTTTTCATGCAAGAAAACAGAATAATGTTGAAAAGCTCAGTACTTACTGAGCTATCTAGTCAAAGTAAGGCATGCTTGGAAAATAAGGTCGGTGCACCATATTTTCGAAAACGGAAACACAACGTATAAAAAAATTACTGCCAAAGGCCGAGTTAAAAAATGACTTCGCTAGGCTCAATCAATAAAAAAGCAACCTAAAGGAAAGAAACCCGTCAACAAAAAATACAATATAGTAAATGATGCATGCATGTATAAGAGGGGTTGTGGGTTGAAGATATTTGTATCACGATGTATTATTCTTCTTATACAAGACATAGCCAAATTTTATGTTTGATTCTTTTTTTATATAAATATGTAAATAAGAAGATACGTTTGGCAACCGAGGCCTTGGCAGTGTATTCTCCAAAAAGCAAACAGGAATTAATTATGCAAACGGACGAAAGGAGATGCTTTGAAATGCAGAATTATTGTACTTTGCCGGGCAACGTTTCTTCTCTGTATGAATTCAGAAACACTTAGGAAAATGACCAAGGAATCCGGATGAACCTTTCACTAAAACCTTTTTAGGGATATGTCGTAAATGCAAATACAAGTTCGTCATTATGTTAGAAAACCTTCCGGAGGCGGAAACTGAATAATGAAAAGATTTATTAAATAAGTTATTTCAATATTCTTTCCCAAAACGTAATTTGAAATAATAATATTATATTTATTCTAATATAATAATAATAATAAATGTTTATTCCTGTATGTGGGGAGAATAGTGCAATCCCACACATTCCATAGGGGTTATAATACAAACACAAAATATTTTAAAGAGAAAAAAAGAAAAGCACGTGATTATGATTGTACATGAAATAAAGGTAATAATAAAAGAAAATAAGAAAATGGTAATAATTGGCTTTTAGGATTCTGTGACCACAATAGGAGCCAGTATTTTTCTGCAGTGTGTATCGATGCTGGATGATGGACTGAGACGGGCTTCCATGACGAGGACATTTCCAGAGCTGCTTATCCTTACCCTCATTCCTGCCACCCTGGATCTAATAAGGGCTGCATAGCCGAGAACTCGCCCCTCCGTGAGCATCTGGGAACCGCTGCAATTTTTTTATTTTTTTACATGAGCTCCACACCGGAGGCCTCGAGGAAAATAATTTCCCTCAGGGCCTATGTCATCTTTGGGGATGCTGTGTGGAGTGTTTTTTAAGGAAAGGAAGGAGAGGAGTGTTCTGGAAAGGAAAAGGGTTTTAGGGGTGGGTAAGAATCTGGGGTTCATTGTGTCCTAGTCATCCGCCTCCAAGACCTAGACAAACCTCACCCCATGAACCCGGGCACCCCTGCTAAATCACCAAACGTAGCAAACCACTTGGGGTGACCTATGGCAGAGGTGTTGGTTATCCAATAAAGGTTCCCGGGGCGGTAGTACCCATTCCCGCCTCCAAATTGAATCTGGGGAGACCAAACATTATGCGGAAGGCGTTGTTGTACTGAACCCGGAGTCTTTCTATACTACTCTTCTTGTAGTTTGCCCAGAGTTCGCACGTATACAGCGTTGCGCAGAAAGAAAGGAAGAGAGTCCTTTTTACTGCGGTACTGCAAAGGTGGAATCTTCTGCTGAGCATGTTTGCTTTTACGCTGAGAGCTCTTCTTTGCCTATCGATGTCATCATCGTCCATCAGATTACTGGTGATTATGTGTCCAAGGTATTTAGTTCCTTCAATCAACTGCAGATTCACACCATTCAGGGTAGCTGGAGGAATATTTTTTGGTCCTTGTCCATAATGTCCATGTCTCATGACCAGTAGAGCCGTTTTAGTGGGGTTATATAGTATGTTTGTTTCTTCAGCAAACTCTTCGCAGATCTTCAGAATAATATGTAGGCCACTTATAGATGGTGCCATCAAGACCATGTCGTCCGCATAACTGATGTTGTTCAAACACTGTCCTCCATTTGGCAGCCAACCCCTGCATTGTTTAGCCTGTCGGTGAGTTCGTCCATGTTCAGGTTGAACAATATCGGGGACATGCATCCTCCCGGTCTGACGCCACTCTTTAGGAAATAAGGTTCTGAAAATCCGTTTTTCCACTTTACAAGGTTTTCCTGTTGACGGTGCCAAGTTTCGAGAATTTTTACCACTTTCCAAGGTATACCGCTTTTCTTCAATTTTTTCAACAATAATGTGGGTGGGAAACTCGGTCAAAAGCCTTACTTAGATCCAAAAAGTATGCATAAGTTGATGCTTTCTTCTTCCTGTAGTATTCCAACGTCCGTTTTACGCAAAAAATAGCTGAGTCCGTAGAGCACTCTCTCTTGAAGCCCATTTGGTTTAATATGAGTAGATACATCTGGAGATCACGTCAATTAATCATTACAATCTGATTTCGATTGTATAGAAGGTGAATGACAGAAAAACCTCAATACTAATTTTAACCGAAAACTTGTCATTTAATCGTTGGTGTCACTCAGGAAGTTGAAATCTCAGGTTATCCTTTTTAAAATATTTAAAATTGCACGGGTTGTTGTTTTCCTTATTCTTGAGATTATGTTCAACCCAAAGCCCAAGAGAAAGGCTTTTACCACGCCACAAATTATTCTAATACCTAAATCCGGCAATTTCTCAACAATTACACGAATGTTTCTATCAGATGAAAGGAAATGTCGGTAATTATTTCCTTGTTCAGAAAAGATCCCAAAACGCAAAAATAACCGTGTTCCTAAATTTGTTCAAAAATTCAATCTAAAAAAATAATCTCCACACTTTGCTCACAGAACTCCAGGAAAGTATTCATAACAGGATGGATTACATTAATTTTAAATGTTTCATACTGCCGAGAGAAAAAACGTTCTACCAACATTATCACGCCATTGTGTTCGTCGAGGTTTGGAGAGCTCGACATGTAATTTTTATTTAACATTTTACCACGCACCACAAATATCAAGTACGAAATTTTAATATCCACTCTCTGAAATGAGCCTTAATTTTGTGTGTTACCATAATGGCTTTTGCTTTTACCTTTCCATGGCAAGATCCGAGCATTAAAAAACCCTGTTGAGCCCCGCTCCCCGGAGGCCTTTGTTCGCGATTGTTCCCGCAAGTTCCCGTCAGCCAGTTCGCACTCTCTCTCTGTATCTGTGTCTGTGTCTGTGAGCTCCTGTATATAATTACATAATTAAATAGCTTAGCGGCACTTGCCCACATTTCCAAGCTATTTATTTGATTTGGAGGGGCTTTAAGACAACAATCGTAGGTGTATTTATTAATAGAAAAAGAATTAAAATACTGTAATTAAAGTATTTTGTAATATTTGTATGCGCTTATTGTACCTAATTTTGCAATATTGTCAGCTCTTCTATTTCTAATATCAATGTTAGAATCAACTCTATGTACTTACCATCTACCATGTACCTATTAAGTAAATGTAATAATAATTTATTTTTTCTACTGTGTTTATTTCTTACTTTTTTTATTGTATATTTAATTTAGTAACAGTTATGTTATTCATGTTCATTATATGGGTTTATTATCATGCTACATAAGATTATTTATTTCTTACTTCGAATAATATAATTTCTTTACCTTATTATATACTGGCACTACTCCCCAATTCAGGCACGAAAATGTTTTCTCTATTGCGTTAGGTAGTTTGTTAACAAGAAATTACTTTATTGTATTTTATACACAAGTTCTTTTTTAAATCTGTTAAAGGTATGTATTTTAAATAATAACAAAAAAATATAATAAATAAAACTAAACAAAATACGAAAGACGATATAGAAATTAAAAAGGTAACAGTTTCAACTCGGAATCCAGCCCTGGGTACCTAGCATGGTCGATCGATATAGGTTTTATCGAAAATGTCGGTAACTTGTCATCGCTCCAGAGCACGACTGCAGGACGCTAACGAATAAATAACAGTTCACGTTAAATAAATTATGAGCCCTTAGTCGTTGTGAACTGTTGTTTGTTCGTTAGCGGCCTGCAGTCGTGCTTAGGAGCGATGACAAGTTACCGACATTCTCGGTAAAACCTATATCAATCGGCCATGCTAGCACCCCAGGATCTCTCTCTCTCTCGCTTAAGCCTCGATTGCATTGAGCGAGTTTACAAGCTACTAGCCGGTAAGTTTAAAAGCGGGCAAATCGGCGAGTGTGATCGTGACGATGTCACATAAAACATTCCATTCGCTTAGTAGCGAACTAGATAGCGAAAAGCTGAGCTAAAGTAATGACTCCCGCGCGAACCGATTCTGTCGACATGTTGAGGAAAACTGGGTTTTTCGCAGTTAGATCACCGCTTGTAGCTATTTGCTGGTTACTTAACAGATTGTACAACGAATAATTTAGATCAGCAGTAGTTTCACAGTTACGAAATCAGCTGTTCGAGGGCCGCCATTTGCCATCCGCCGTACACGCTAGCGAGTAGCGAGCAAAGTTGACCCCCTTTCAACTTTTTTAGTAGATTGTTCACAATCTGCTAGTTAGCTAATAATACGATTACACTGAGCGAGTTTACTAGCAGCTAGTGAATTCACCGACTAGTAGCTTGTAAACTCGCACAATGTCATCGAGGCTTTACCGGGACGACGGTTTACACAACTAAGCCATTGAGATCTGATTATTTTTTGTCGTTTTTGTCGATCTCAAATCCCAAACTAAGAAATACCATTACTGTCTTCAACTAATTCTCACATTTCCCATATATTTGGCTGCCATCCTTATATGATTACAAAGTTCTATCCGAATATATTTGTAACCCAGATAGTAACGGATACAGCTATCCGATTCTTATTTTATATGGGTCGCCCATTGACTTTTCTACAGAATGAATAATAATGATTAAAGAATTTTCAATTTATTGGAAAAGTTTTGAAGGTTATGCCTATCATTGTTATATTGTTTAATCATTGAAGAAGAAGATAAATTAATAGATCTAAACGAAACATGAAACAGAACAAGACACAGGAAATAGAAAATGTGAAACATTGTGTTTGTTCTACTTATATTGTTCTTACTTCTTTTATACTGTTGTTATTATTTGGGAGGCGGGAATGGGTACCGCCGTCCCGGGAACCTTTATTGGATAACCAACACCTCTGCCATAGGTCACCCCAAGTGGTTCGCTACGTTTGGTGATTTAGCAGGGTTGCCTGGGTTCATGGGGTGAGGTTTGGAGATGGATGACCAGGACACACTGAACCCCAGATTCCTACCCATCCCTTAAACCCCTTTCCTTCCCAGAACTCTCCTCTCCTTCCTTTCCTTAAAAAAAACCCTCCACACAGCATATTCAACGATGACATAGGCCCTGAGGGAAATTATTTTCCTCAGGGCCTCCTGTGTGGAGCTCATGTAAAAAAATATATATGGTATGTACTATTAATATTACTACAAGTATACTGTTATTATAAATTCCACTGTTCAACTTCCGATGTAAGTTAAAGCCTTCAAGATAAAAGACATTGAACAATTTAACGATTCCTAACGTTAAAGTACCAGCCGAAGACACATTGAATTTGTAATGTAAATGTTCGATACGTTTTTTTTCTCTTCAGCATTTGAAATACTTTATTTGCATTAGCAAAAAAGTTTAAGTGTTCTTAGAAGTCTTACAAATTCTTAGAAGTTACAACAATATATTGTAATGAACTTAGGTATAACCAAAGATATTAAAATATAATATATGTGCTATCTGCAGTTTTTACTAGGTGGGACTGCGCTTCCGGGTGTTGCTAATATTGTTTACCAATTAACAAATAAACTAAATGAACGAATAATTAATGAATAAACCAAACGAACGTTAAACTAAATGAACGAATTTTTTACGTATTCAAACTATATTGTTAACCAATACGAATGCACACCTTAAAAAAATCAACTAAATGAACAAATTCTTTTCGTATGCGAACTACCCTGATTAGGTGGTAGTCCGCCGACAGTTGCGCGGACATCATAGCATATCCCTTTTGTATTTGAATATCTTTATATAACCGTATTTCTCTTGCAACCTTAGAGCATTTCGCGTTTAACAAATGTTGATAAGTTAAATACGCTTAGGTTGGCAAAATATCTTCAGTGCCCTTCTAGAAAGTTAAATCAATTGTAATTCTTTTCGTTTTCCATAAGTAACCCGATTTCTAAAAAACGTTGGTTCGGGGGACTTTTTCTATACGACGCTTTCATTGAATCAAAGCAACAAATAATAATATTATACAGCACAACTTTTAACAAAAGCTTTTGATTTGACGAAATTTCGTAAGTACCATTGTAGAATGTTAAATCGATCGTAATTTATTATTTCCGTTTTCTCCAAGCAAATCAAATTCTAAAAGCGTTTTTTCAACGGACTGTATTCTAAACCTACTCTTTAAATAAATTATATCAATAAATATATATTACAAATTGGGAGGCGGGAATGGGTACCGCCTCCCCGGGAACCTTTATTGGATAACCAACACCTCTGCCATAGGTCACCCCAAGTGGTTCGCTACGTTTGGTGATTTAGCAGGGGTGCCCGGGTTCATGGGGTGAAGTTTGTCTAGGTCTTGGAGGCGGATG
Organism: Limnephilus marmoratus; assembly: GCA_917880885.1. NCBI lineage: Eukaryota > Metazoa > Arthropoda > Insecta > Trichoptera > Limnephilidae > Limnephilus > Limnephilus marmoratus. Next base: position 56,915,338 of record OU862909.1, on the reverse strand, counting down.
ACCAGGACACACTGAACCCCAGATTCCTACCCACCCCTTAAACCCTTTTCCTTCCCAGAACTATCCTCTCCTTCCTTATCTTAAAAAAAACCTCCTCACAGCATCCCCAAAGATGACATAGGCCCTGAGGGAAATTATTTTCCTCAGGGCCTCCTGTGTGGAGCTCATGTAAAAAAAAATAATAACTTTAAAAAAGCGAACTTTTAAACATCGGTTTTTGATTTAACCGAAGAAAAATAATCTTATTTTGACCAACGTTAAAGATAACAATATGTCTTAGAGACGTACTGAAGTTTTAAAGTGTTTATTTAGCATTTTATAATTCTTAAACAGTTTAAAGGTAGTTAAATAATTATTTTAGGAATTAGTACTTTAAATAAATCCAAAATAATTGTAAAAAATATATTGTAATTAATAAAATAACAAAATGCTGTACAGGTCTTACGAATCAACTACAAAATATTAAGTCTTTTTTATAAATAATTTTTCATTTAATGTCTTTAATCGTATATTTTTTTATTTAAATAAATGAAGACAATATAAGCGAAACTCAATCGAAAATCTGGAAACAGAAAAATCGGAAAAACATATTGACACCTCTGGGACTCGAACCCAGGACCTCTTGCTGGGTTCGAGTCCCAGAGGTGTCAATATGTTTTTCTGATTTTTCTGTTTCCAGATTTTCGATTGAGTTTCGCTTATATTGTCTTCATTTATTTAAATATTGCAATTTGAGGTTTTACTCATAAAGTTAAAATAAAAATTAAAAAAGTATATTTTTTTACGTGCTATGAAAGTTTAAATGATAATCAGTTGTTATACATAAAAAACAATATCTTTTTTGTTCGGTAAATCACATTTATAAGAACAAGTCAGAAAGTTACAAAAAAGTTAATCGTACTTCTTTAGAACGTAAGGTGTATGTATTTATTTCTCCATAATTATTGTACTCACCGTGATGACAGAGCCGTCCCGCGCAACGCGGCAACTGAGCTAACTGAGATAGACAGCGGGCTATGTTGCGAAATAAAAAAAGACGGCAATTCTTGTGTCTCGCTTACGTCGCAAAGACGTAGACTATCTTTCTAGGGTTAACAAAATGTTGTAATTTGTGAAAGTCAAAACGATTACAATTTGCTCTTGTCGTTTTCCCCAAGTAAACCAAATTTCTAAAATGTTTTTTTCGGGAACATTATTCTTTTATTAAATCATATCAACAAATAATAACTTTAAATATTAGAAATTTACAACAATTTCCGATTTCAAATATTAATGTTAATTATTATTTTTAACATAACAAAAATCATAAAATAAATGCATTTCTATAAAACAAACCCAAAAACAGTGTAAAAAACAATTTTGCATATCTCCAGTGAAAGGATGTTGAAACAAACTCCGGCCTGCCAACATAAATAAATTAAACATTTTTATTTTCATTTATTAAACGAACGAACGTGTGTTGGTATATATGAATCTATATAGAAACAAAGTTTTTTTTATCACAATGCAAAAAACTCATAAAAAATACCCAAATAGGAAAAGTAGGAATTCCTCGTGGTCAGGCGCCAAATGGAATTGAAAATTTTTAATACTTCATTGAAAACGGTTAAAATGTTATTATTTATTCCCTCGGTTTAATATGCTCCCTTATTTTCAATACAATCCGGGGAAATTTGAACCGCCGGAAAAAGGTCTGAACATTGATTTATGGCACTGGTCAGTATTGTGGTATGAAGCGTGACTAAAAGTTATATATTTTTATAAATTTCATAAAGGATTTTATATTAAGACAGTATTGCCTTACTTAATTTATTGCGCTTGTGTGGTTATTTATGTGGCTTTTTTGCTTATGTTTTAGAAAGATTTATACTCCCACAAAATTTAACACGGAGTACTTAACTCCGGCGAGTTTGTAAATAATAAGGCAATTAATTATTTACAAGTTGACTATTTGGAGGATTTTTGTTTATTAAATGGTTACCAAAATGAGAGCTTTTCGGGGCCAAAAATATTATCCTTATGTATGTTTGTGGTATTATACCGTGTTGCGCTACCTTCTTCCTTAGCCAACATTTCCGACAGCATTGCAGTGTTCATCATCGGGGCAGTTGGGTAATCAATAATGTCGTTTCTCACCCGGCATGCCGCTTAAAGTCTCGAAAACCCTTCTGGACGGAAGGAGAAAGACTCCTTCGAACACCTCTCACCCCAGAAGATAGGTGGAAGCTTGAGTGGCAATCAGCCAACGTCAAAAACGCCCATCTCGTGCAATACCCCACTGAGAGACAGCCTGGGTTCTCATTGCCTCGCAAACTCTGGACTGCCATCAATAGGATAAGGTGCTCCCATAGCCGTTGTGCTCACATGATGCATAGATGGAGCCTTAAAGAGTCGGCGACGTGTGAATGCGGTGCGGTGATGACCACCGAACATGTGGTCAACGAATGCCCGCTCCATTCATTCCCCGGCGGGATTGATGAGGTCCACAGGGCAACGCCTGAGGCCCTAGACTGGCTCGCAGACCTAGATGTCCCCCTCTGACCCCCCACCATACGAAAGAAGAAGAAAAGGTAATCAAAGATTGTGGTGTGTGCGTATGTATGTAGATGCGATACGAAGCGATGCGTATGTAGAGGATTGGATCTGGCATCGTATCTATAAACACATACACTTATGCACACACTTTATAACTATCGATTACACATCTCCCCTGCCCTGATGATGGTTACTGCAATGCTGTCCGAAACTTTGGCTAAAGAAGGAAGAAGCTCAACACAGCGTAATCCCCTACAAATAAATCATGAGGTTAAAAAATTGATGGGTTTTTGTCTTGATCCCCGAATACGAAAATGAATATTCCGCTTTCCAGAGAAAAAAAATATTTTCATGAATTTTATTATTGAAATTGATATCCAAGACTAAGTTGGCATTATCTGATTTCTGGTAAACAAAAAATACAGTCGAATAAATAAGAATTTTTATCATTTATTTTTTTATTCCAACTCATTTTTTTAATAGAACTTATCATTTTAAAACAACGTGTATAATCACAGACTTTACCGAGAAGAGATCATGAAAATCTCAGTTAAATTAATTTGATAACAGTTATAAGTTATAACATTATTTATTTGGTCGAGGAATAAATCTCTTAGCTATGAATCCGAAGGTCGTGGCGTTTGCAAACAAATTTTATTTAAAGATTATTCGGTACGTTCCAGAATGGAAATTAATCTTAGTATCGCCCTGCTGAAAGAATACCTTTCAGAGATAAAAGGTTTCTAGAAAATGGTTTTAGCCGTGTTTGCCCTCGCCCTTCCCCACCTCCTTCCCCTTCACACTACTTGCTTCACAAAATACCCCGATCAGATACCTCGATAGTTGGGACTATTATATTAAAAAAAAAAATCTGGATATAATTTTATCACTAATAAATATCGCACTGAAAATTAATAACTTCTTAATTTTAATGATTATTATAGTCACTGAAGGGATTATGTAAGAAGAGATTGTACCACAGAATTTAACAATATTTAATCAATTTTCAAAGTTAAAATTTAAGTTCCGTGAAAGTTGTATTCAAGTTCTTTTATTATTTCATCATTGGCCAATTATTTCACAGTACTTAAAGAGTAACAAAACTATTGCAGAATTTCACCAAACTTCAACATCAAATTTGATGGAATGTTCAAATTCATGTATTCGGGCATGTCCATGACCGAATTATGACCAGATTTTCCTTACTTTTGTTGAAATTGGTTTAACATTTTCAAATATCAAAATTCTATCGAGCAGAAAATCAAATTAAATGGCCGGCGTGCTTGGGCCCAAAAAGTCATAAGGCGACATCAATTTCTATCAAATCTGTATAGATCTCACTTCCAAGAATTTTCTTCTATTCAGCGATTACAGTCAATACAATAAATTTAATGGAAAGCGCCAGTGAGGGGTAGGTGATAAAATAAATCGAGCGACCAGTACCTTCGTACGTACTCGTCTTTCGTGAATTTAAAACTTATAATAGTTTAATCGTGGCATTACAATTACGGATGTCGAAAGTGAAAAAAAAATATCGATTAAAACATCAATATCGACGTCGATATATCGAGGAAAAAATATCGATATATCGATATGTCGATCAAATTTTCAAAAGATTTTGCGTTTTTATTATATGAATGTATTCATCTCAATATAACAGAATAAAAATAAGATCATATATACATATGATGGTGAGAAGTTATAAATATATAAATAAATATTATTAAACGCAATTTTTATACAAAATGTACATTATTTTAGTGTACAAAAATCTTAATGAAAATTATTGTGTTTTTATGATTATTCCATTTTATTAAGCAATGTACCTACACATATGAGATAGTATTAGTGATCACAAATACTAATGCAAAGACAATAGATTTATAAGCTATTTATAGTTAAAAATTCAACCGCCAGATGTCATGACTAGTGGCGGCTCGTGACTTTTGGTGTGCTAGGGTGCTAATATTAAAAAAATGACATCATGGATGTTGTCGTAGGCGAAAAATTTTTTTTTTTTTTTTTTTCAAAAATCGGTGTTTTGTATGAAGATTTTTCAGGAAATCGGTGCGGCACACCGCCAAACTGAAACTTTCTGAAATTTTTCATACAAAAATCTAATTTTCAAAAAAAAAATAAAAATTATTTTTCGGCTACAGCAACATCAATAATGCAATTTTTTTAATACCAACACTCTAGCACACCCAAAATTTACGAGCCGCCACTGGGCCCGCCTCATGACCCAAAATGGCTTCACACACCGCACCGTATCAATAGCATATCTGCCCTTCCCTCGACGCATACAAATAATCCTTGCCAGTTTACTGGCAGTTAAGCTGCATACGTTATGATATAAGTTAAAGAATGTAGGTATTATTTTTGTTTCTGTATCTTAAAATTGTCTCAGGCCTACACCTACACGATCCTGATGATAGCGATTATTTTTTCAAACTAGATGTTACGTTTTTGTTGATTCAGTGTCCACTCCATAACTACATCGATACCACACGAGAGGTGTGTTGAATGCATCAAGCAATAAGTTCAAACAAGCATCAAGCAAAAGGCTCAAATATAATAAATAGGTATGTTAAAATATTTTAAATTGATTTGATTTGATACACATAATTAGTTGCTTTTTGCGACTGGGCTTCATCCGCCAACCGCGTATCGGACGTATGTAGCTCTTGCCATATTCTGCGCACCTAGCTCTTGCATTATTACCTATTGAAATATGTAACTGCACAAAATACAAAGTAATAAGTACGCTTAAAAATAATTAGTTAAAAAAAACGGAATTTCTTTAATTTTTTCTACCAAACTGAACTTTTTAAGACTAGTTGTAGAATTTTATAATTTCATCAAAATTTCAAAGATAGTATTAAAGCTCTGTCACAGGCCCATTCCAGTTCTGTTATCATCTAAGTACAGTGAAACAACGGCCCATGATTAAGTAATAAAAAAACTTTAACAGAACTTTCGCAGAACTTGAATTTTTACTTTCAAATTTGCTGAATTGTTCAAAACTTGTGAAACAATCCGCCAATGAATTGTGAAACCGTCCTCTGTATTAAAATGCACAGTTTGACACAATTTTGAAATTTTTGTGAATCGATTTTTTTTTAGGAAATCAAAACAAATCAAACTTCAAATTGACTTATTGTCAAAATCCACAACATTGTTTTCTGCAAATTATATTTAAAAATATATCTGTGGCGAGTTCTTTGACGGTATTACCTATATTGATAAAATAATATTATAAAAAATTCTGTAGCGAAAAGCGAAACCTCCTGTTTGCTAAGAACACAATATATCGTTACGTGCGTAGTATTTTTCGTAGTCATAACAAGGGGGTTGTAGTTTTAATAAAACGTATTGAGTATGATGTTGACACACAGCCGAAGTTATATGGAACTTTTTTTGCCCTACTCACGAGAAACATCTTTCAATGGTGTCGCACGACTCCCAATATTTCTCTATCTTTATTTCATGCCGGTCTCTCTTCCTAGGTCCAAATAGATCCTAGGGGTTAGATAACAGTGGTGCGAGTGCTACCTTATAAATAATAAATAGACTTGCTTACAGCCCAACTTTCTTTTTACGTGTAAAAAATCACGAAACATAAAAACCTGATGTATTTTTGCAATTTTGACTATTTATGTTATTTGAGATAATACTTTTTTGGTAAAAGGCAATTGCGATGAGTTATAAAACTATTCTTACGATTCATAAGCGGTAGATAATAATGAACAGAAATGTAAGTTATACAAATATTTAACATTTAGGTTAAGTAGAAAAAAAAACACCAAGGGAAAACAAAAAAGAAACATGCAAGGACGTACGTATGTACGTACAAAAGGAACTTGTCATATAACATATAGGTAAAAATAAATTATGGAATTATGGAAGATTAGGGTACAGCGCAAAAAAAGCGAGAAAAAGGGACCGACATAACAAAATATGGCAAGAAAATCACATTTTATTACAAATATATTTTAAACTATATACCCTTGTAATTTTTTATTGATATTTCTTTGATAATGGTATGACGGAATAATAGCCCTGTAATTACCGCAATCTCGGACAACAGAACTGACGATAACGGACAATCTAGCAAGCTTTTACATTCTTTGTATTTCTTGGACATTAACTATGTAACAATTCATAGACATTTTGTTTTGAAGAGTTCTCATTTTCAATGTACATTTGTTACTTTAATTTTAAATTTTCTGCGACCGGTTTCGACACATCTGTCTCATTCACGAGCAAACAAACTAACTTAAAAATTCAACACAAGTACAAAATTAATAAGGTGGGGGTAGTGGGAGGGGTGATTTTTGGGGAGGGGAGAACGGTGGGAGGACTCAACATTACATGGAAACATCGTTAGTAAAGGTGATATACAGGATGCTATTATTTTATTAACTAAATTAATAGTCGATTTATTTTTTTGTTTATTTCTAATTTTTCTAAAAATTAAAATATGAATTACATTGCAAGGTTTAAACTTGGTTTTTTCTTTGTTAAAGCTATGGCCTGTCTCTATTACCTAAATGGTTAGCAAACTCTAGTATTATTTCGTAAACAACGTTCATGTTCCCTGATTCTACATAGTTTTAAAATTTCTAGTACGCAAGCCGAAAACAGTGATTGAAAATTGAGTTTTGGGTTGAAATGTTGGTGCCGGAATAAGCTTAAATTTAAGATCTATTTGCGTTGAGACCATCACTCGATATCTCGTGCGGTCTTCTTGACTGGCCTAATTTTTTTTAAATACAAATTCGTTTTAAACATTCCAAACTTTATAACACGGAGCTTGCGAAAGAAGTAGGCCGTAGACGAATTGGTTGCGTGACAGAATTATCCGTTTTCGGTTACAAGGTTTACTTATAAAAAGTTTGCAATTCTCTGTCCTACTAGAAGAACTCGGAAAGATTTATATATTTGGCCCTTATCCTGCTCGGGGCGGATGGGGTGATGGGAGAGTGAGGGGTGGTGGAAGGGGAAGGGGACAAAGGAGAGGGGAGGTGGTTGAATCCCGGGAAGGAATGAAATAATACATGTGTTTATGTCTGTATCGCGAGTCACAGCTTGCAAGAATCCTCTCGTCTTTGACGTTACCATAAACACATATCGTTACGGCTTGCTTTCTTCCTTACGGAGAAATGAGTTTTTCACGAATCTCTTTCTACCTTCAAAAATAAAATGGTTTTTGTCTTGACAATATGCGATGACACACATATAAAACTACAAATAATATGTTAACTTTACAAAAAAGACGCACATTTTCAGATCTGTTGTTTCTATATAACCTGCTAAATAATAAAATAGATAGTCCTGAATTGCTATCCGTCATTGGTTTAAATGTCCCAATGAAGCATACCAGGCACACTCCCCTTTTTTACTTAGAAGCTGACAACACTAATGCAGCAAATAACTTACCAATTACTCGCGCAATCACAACTTATAACCACTACGAAAAATTACTACATTTACACATTTTCCATGATTCCTTGGCATGATTTAAAACATATTTTAAATTTTAAAACTACTTACACTCAACCTTTCACTTACAATTTAGTGAAAATATAACTCTTGGTTTTAAAATGTCTCTTTGTCTTCGCCCCCCCCCCCCTCCCTTTTCTTTATTTTTATTATTATTACTTTTTCATTCACTAATTTAGTTTTAAAACCCGTTATTACATATGTCAGGCGTAACTACCAAATGACATTCTATGACTTACGTAGGTAGATACATAACCATGTAAAAAGTTAACATCTTATAACTTGTATTATAATGTAATGTGTATATCTTAATAAACAAATATACAAATTTGTTATACAATACTGGTGTTTTATAGTGTGACGGTGTTTACATAAAATAAAAACGATTAAACACCTTTGAAAATCTTTTATACCCATTCATCATTATGAGAATATTGAACATATCGTAAGTGTGAAAATCAATATACGTGAATAGTCTGAAAATAAGGTACAACTCTCAATTTTTTAATTTTTTTATTTAATAATCATGTGTGCTAATAATTTCACAAATTCATAAATAAATAAAACAATTGGCATTACTTGGCAAATCTTGTTTTCAATATGTTGGTAGAAAGCAGTCACTTTGTGGTTTGACTATTTAATAAAATTAAACAATAACTTTGTTTATAACCACTAAATTTTATTTAATTAAATGAAACAATGCTACTTTGTTTGAACCACTTATATATTTGAATAAAGCCGACCGGTTTCGGAACGACCGTTCCTTCTTCAGAGCAAACGTATACTGATTTGACAGTTACATAATAGTAGATGGGAACAATGTATTATTATAGTAGGGGTGGAGCCGTTGTTAGGTATTAATGAAGAGTGGGTGGGTAGGGGAACATATCCATGATTGGGCTGAAAGACAATATTTTTTGTTTGTTTATAATAGATTCATTATTTTTAAGGTTTTTTTTTTATTTCCAAGGCTTCTAAGTTATCTATTTCCTTTATGATTAAAATGAAGAATATTTATCCGCGTGTTTTTTTTTTCAAAACTATGGTTATTTTCAATGATATGGTTAGCTAAATCAGAAAAATTATTATTATCAAGACACCTTAAATGTTCTTTGATTTTGATTTCAAAATTACGAGTTGTTTTTCCAATATAAAATGAGGGACAATCATTACATTTGAGTTTATATATTCCGGAATTAGTCAATTTATCGTCTTTATCTGTAGCGTTTCTCAAAAAATTACCGATATTATTTCTTGTGTAAAAAGCTGGTTTAATATTAGAAGGGAGAGTTTTGCTGATATGTTTATTAATGATCTGGAAACAACTGTTTTAAATTCAAAATACCCCCTTTTAAGCAATGTTTTCGACATCTTCGTCATTTGGACAGGATCGGAACGCCAACTCAACAACTTTCTTAACCTTTTAAATTCCTTTCGTAATCAATAAAATTTACGATAGAAATAGGCAATGAAAATTTATTTTTGGATTTAACTTTATCTATTATAAATAATAAATTTGATTTTAGTATATATTGAAGCCCACATACACTGACATAGTAATTCATAAAACCTCCAACCACCCTGTTTCACAAAAACACTCCTCCTTCCATTCCATGATACACCGCTTAGTAAATGTCCCAATGTCTAATAATAATTTCCTTTCTGAACTTTCTATAATAAAACAAATTGCTGTAAATAACGGATATGAACCAAGTTTAATTGATAACATCTAAAAAAATAAATATCTATACAATCCTAAATATGATAAAGAATGTAATAAATATATCTATGATGAAGAATGGCGTAAAATTTTGTATATTGATAATTTTCTAGTTCAATGTTGCAGAAATCTCCCTTCTAATATTAAACCAGCTTTTATACAAGAAATAATATCGGTAATTTTTTGAGAAACGCTAAAGATAAAGACCATAAATTGACTAATCCCGAAATATATAAATTCAAATGTTATGATTGTCCCTCATTTTATATTGGAAAAACAACTCGTAATTTTGAAGTCAGAATCAAAGAACATTTAAGGTGTCTTAATAATAATAATTTTTCTGAGTTCGCTAACCATGTTATCATTGAAAATAACCATAGTTTTGAAAAAAATACGGGGATAAATATTCTTCATATTAATCATAAAGGAAAACACTTAGATAACTTAGAAGCCTTGGAAATAAATAAAAAAAAATCCCTTAAAAATAATGAATCTATTATCAACAAACAAAAAATATTGTCTTTCAGCCCAATCATGGATATGTTCCCGTACCCACCCACTCATCATTAATACCTAGCAACGGCTCCACCCCTACCATAATAATACATTGTTCCCATCTACTATTTTGTAACTGTCAAATCAGTACACGTTTGCCCTGAAGAAGGAACGGTCGTCCCGAAACCGGTCGTTCCGAAACCGGTCGCTCAAATATATAAGTGGTTCAAACAAAGTAACATTGTTTCATTTATTTATAAAATGGATAACCACAAAGTTATAGCTACATTCAAAAGTGTTTTATTTAATTTATAAATATCGATCGGTTTCTCTTAACAAAATCATCAACCGGTTACAAAACTAAACTAATAAAAAATACATTGTGTGAGCTTGTATATACTCGTACATATAGAAAGAGACAAAACTTAACTTATAATAAAAGTATGTTTTATTTCACTAAATATGTCAAACCACAAAGTGATTGCTTCCTACAAAAATTTTGAAAATTACGTTTGTCAAATAATGTCAATTGTTACTTATATTTTTCAATGTTTAAAAAAAATTAAGTGTATTTTCTTATTTCGGAGCCCATTTTATATAGAAGGAAAATTCTTTCGGTATTTTATTATGTAGTTGAACGACCTGGTATATAAGAGATATTGGGTGCTTGATATTTTCCTTGTTAGCAATCTAATTTGCCTTGCGTATGTCCGTGTAACTTGTGATTTTAAGTTATTTTTCTTTGACATCATCCCTGTGTTTATTTTATGTTTATAATAAATACATTCAAATGTATAATTTTCTTCACTGTCATAAAATCATGATTCATACGGACGCTTTACCCAAAAGAGACATGTTAAAAAAAGCTAAATATTATTTGATGTGCTTGAGCATTATTCGCATTGCTTTGTTGTACAGTATTTGTATTTCAATTTCTTTTATTGTGTAGAAAAAGAATGCTTTAACAGTAATTAAAGTGTGATGATATAATTGTATCGTATTATGCGATATGTTTATTTACTTTGATAAAACACGTTTTCTCTTGTTTTTTTTTTTTAAAAGATGTAAGTACCTGCATAAAATATACGAATTACACTGTTTTTACATGACTTCAAAAAGGAGGATGTTATCAATTCGACTGTATGTTTTTTTAATTTTTTTTTTATATATTACATTTTTATATGATCTTTGGCTGTCCAACTACGCAAATTGCCCGTTTTAGAACAGTCAAAAAGAAAAGATTTTTTACATGTAATTAGTGTGTTGACTATAATATTGTCTTATACTTAAATATAACACTTGATAAATACTATTAAGGTTTTGATGGTAGATACAACATACAATAAGTGTAAATTATATATTTAACAATTAAAAAAATAAAAATATAAAAAAGAGAAATAAAAAGGACATTCCAAAAAAAAAAGTGTTTTTTTTTTTTTTTTGTTACCTCAGAACTTTTGACTGGGTGAACCGATATTGATGATTCTTTTTTTATTTGAAAGCTGATGCTTCCCTTGTAGTTACATTTTATTTTGGTCCAGTTCCGACAATGGCATCTATGAGAAAACCATATAAGTCTTAAATTTGCATTAAGTATGTGCGCGACAAATGGACGAATAACTCAATATCACGCTAACCGATTTCGATGATTCTTTTTTTATTGGAAAGGATGTACCTCAGGGGTAGTTTGGTTAGGTTCTGATTATGGGATCCGTGACAAAGTAACGGAACTCTTTAATTCTTAGGAGCAAATTAACGATACTCGGCCGAATCTCTTTGACCCTAACGTCGTTATGGTCAAATTATGTCTGTCTCATATGAGCAGCACGTTTAGAAGGTCTACCCATATTCAGACAAATTAGTTATAGTACTTCAGATTCACTAAAAATCAAAAAATAAACAAAAATTTTAACAAAACAAAAAAACGACTTCAAAAAATGCACTAAAAAGTAAAAAAAATTATTTCGTATTCTTCTACAATTTCATAATTAACTTACTTTTTCTACTCATCGACATGTAGGTACGATTGTTATTTTTGGAGTCGGCGTCTGCAAAGGTAGGTACCCGGCCCAGCGTGTTCACTTGACAGCTCCCCTCACACCGCGGCCCCGCTCTCGCCTCTAGTCGCTCGTGCGACACAAGCACAACTCACCTATAACTATGTATGTAGTTATAAACCTACCTTGGCTGACACCGACTCCAAAAATAACAATCGTGCCTACATGTCGATGAGTAGAAAAAGTAAGTTGAGTATGAAGTTGTAGAAGAATACGAAATTATTTTTTTACTTTTTAGTGCATTTTTTTAAGTCGTTTTTTTGTTTTATTAAAAATTTTGTTTATAAAACTACTCTTCTACGGAAGTGTACAGTATTTAAATGCAGATATTTATAAGTAATTAATAATACTGTGGTTACATGTGTTTTATATGCTATATTGAGTAAATTACAGTGAGAAACTATAAAATAATATAATGTTAGTTGGAGAATGTGCTATAATTGTCAGGATTATACCACTGGTAGTTCAAATCAAAATAAATCAAATAACGTATCTACTCGAAAATTCAAATAACATATCTAAAAATACTGTAATCAGTAATTAATACTAAAACAAAATTTAACTTAATTGAACTAGGGAATGTCTCTTAAGGAAACTAATTGAGTGGAAACCAATATCAAGTGGACACGCTATTTTGGTAAGATTGTTTTTAAAATATTTTTTTAATGTTTGTTATTTGGATTTTGTCATTGATATTTCTAATTTCTTCTAATAGTCGATTGAAAAAAAATCTTCCTTGGTAAGCGTAATAATTTTGTGCATGAAAAATATTTTTAAGTCGAGTACGGTTTTCAGTTAGAGATTGACTTGTCTTTTCTTTTATGATTTGAATTAATGAATTTTTAGTGTAAGATCTTTAAATGAAGGTACTCGAAATACTTCAAATAAACTTACAATTATATTAAATAAGAAATAGTTCAATAATACACTCAATAATACCAAATACACTATTCAGTCTGGTAAATAACGTACAATTATTCCGTTAATGTGGTTATTTGAATCGGTAATTCAATTTGGTTTGTCGTACTTTTAATTCATATGCGCTACAAGACTGAATTAATTTAATTAATTTAAAAAAAAAATCGTCTAAAAAAATTCGAGTGCAGTTTACACGCGGTAGAAGCAAAACTTCTTTACCAAAACAATCTCAACCAATACTTGAAAAGTGAACTCATAATCAAAGCGACCAATGAGCGCAGACCTCGCGTAATTTACGTTTCATATCTCAACCAATTGGAGCTTTTAAAAGTGACGTCATAATCAAAGCGGCCGATGTGCGCAGTTGATGCATCACAGGCGCTGTAATCGTAATTTCCGTTTCATCCGAAATCCAAATCGCAGCAGGGCTATAGAAGATTCACTTCGAAAAATCCACTTGTGCTGAGTAGGAAGGTTGACAATCCGATGTAATAAAAAGTAGAATAAGTATGATTTTTGCATCGAAACAATTCCCAAAATAACTGCATATACCTACATATCGATTTAAGTCTCAATCTCTCTTCTACACTTGTATTACATATTTTTTTAATTGCTGCTTTGTCCTGTTTTTTTTCTCAAATATTCTAGTTTAGATTCAGTTAATTTTATGTTTCTCAATACCTATCGAACATTAATAATTGTTCTGTTTTTTGTCATCCTCTTATGTATATTATGTTACTAAGAAACATAAAAACATTTTACTTAAATGTTACTTAGTGAACAAACGATCGCAACAAAAAAATCTTGTTTTTTGCTTTATTTTTTTATCCCCTTTTGTAAATAAAATATTTATATCAGACGTTACACAAGTATTCCCCTTGTGTATTTTTTATCCGCGCGTAATCATTTCATGTATTTGTTTGACGAAAATCCGTCCACAATTGAAAAATGTTTGAATTGTTGTAAATCAATCTCCTCTGATGTGATTGAGCCGAGTCAATAAGCGTGGAATCACTTCTCAATCTTACTTATCAAATAAAACTCCCCGTTTCCCGTTGTGCTTGAATTTATTCCCGAGACTGGTGGCTCCGTGCTCCGTGCTCCGTGTTCCGTCCGACTGGTACCCGATCCGTCAGCGCCCGGCCGATCCTCTGATGTGTCAGTGCCCGTTTTCTAGCCTGAAATCATAAATTCGATCACCCGACATCATCTCTACCTCCTCCTTCCTTCCCCTTTCCAGTGAAATGTGAACTTTGCATGCTACGCCAATTTCATTCGAAGAATAATTTCGTCCCCCGGGTCGTGATGCGAATTTGTAAACCCTTTTTACTTTCGGAGTTCAATGCCTTTATCTTCCGTTCGTGGTATTTTTTTAAGTTTTATTCGATTCCAACCATTACTGACCGTCGTACCTTTTACTCGCGTTCTTTAAGGCCCGGTAGTACCTGCTCAAAATGAAGAAGTATAAGAGAAATATAAATACGAATGTTAGAGAGAGTGCGCTAATATTAAAAACGATTATATTTAAGCGAAACTTGTTAAAATGTAAAAAAAAACACGACTCGTTTAAAATAGAGCAAAAATCTCGCGGGATTCATATACTTGTAAAATAACAGAAAAAAAAACATGTTTATAATAATTTTCGGAACGTACTTTGTGATTTTTTTCTGTGAATGGAAATTCATATAATAACCATTACAGCGTGGCCTGTACGTACATTTGCCGTATTATCTTCTAAAATAACATATATTTTTTAATTTAATTAAATTAATACAATATTAACCAAATTCAATCGAAAACTGGAGACAGACAAATCAGAAAAAGATATTGGCACCTCTGGGACTCGAACCCAAGACCATTTGCTTACATGGCTAGTGCTCTACCAACTGAGATGAGCTAAGGTGTCTCTAAGGCGAGCTATTTAAGGTGGTTCAGTTCGGGTTCGAGTCCCAGAGGTGCCAACATATTTTTCTAATTTTTCTGTCTCCATATTTTCGATTGAGTTTCGCTAATATTGTCTTCATTTAATTAAATATTATAATTTGAGGATTTACTTATAAAGTTTAAAAAAAATTACTTAAAGTGTTGAGAAAAATGTTATAAAACAGATATTCGGAAAGCTGCGGCAAATTCATGGCATCCGACAGGGATAAGTTTTGTCCCCAAAATTATTTTTGCTTTACAATTTTGATCTTCTGTGGGCGCGAAGACATTATTGGGTGGAAGATCGAGCAATAATCGTTGCCTTTAGTTAAAAAAAATGCAACTAGCTGAGAAGCATCATTGAAAGGTGTAACGAGGAATTGATTCCCGGAGTGATTTCAATAAAATATCAAAATTTACCCATCAACTTCGTCGTTTTGATTCATGTGCGGAGTTAAATAATATGTAATATTGTATAGATTTAAAATTTTCTTAATAAATGTATCATTCTCTAAAATTTAACATAAATACCTGCAACACCCAGAGCATAAAAAGTGGAATCCCTTGTAAGGATTCTAGGGCTCTTTTCATCTTAAACATCTCATTTCAATTCCAATATAAGTGTCACATAAAAGTACCCTAAAAATATGCTAAATTAATCCATATTTTAACATTTATATATTTACTAGCTGGTTCCCGGCATGCGTTGTAATGCTATATTCAAAGAAATGCACTGTTTCTCTCTGAATCACCTTTCCCGTGCGTCCCCATTCCCCTCCCTCGTCCACTTCCTATCTAGCTTTATAAATCATAGCCTATATGTTATTGTAAAGTTTCATTAGCATCCATTCAGTAGTTTTACGTGAAAGAGTAACAAACACACATACGTCATACAAACTTTCGCGTTTATAATACTAGTAAGATAAGATTAAAGTGCTCAAGATGTTGATCAAAGTATTATTTATTGGGTCATTAAAAATTCTAAATGCTGGCAGATTCTTTATGGCTGATAAAATTACTCAATTTCTGATAAATTCGCAGATTGTACGGCAGACGAAGATAGTGCATGGAATTTAATGGCCGATAAAATTTAATTAACGTCAAAAGCACGTCAAGCTTTAAAACATTTGGTTACATTTTCTTTCCATCAAAGATACCGAGCTTTAACATTTTATGTGGATGGCTTTGCACAAAATATTCGTTCCAAGCTATTGTAATTACACTTGTCTATGTTGCAGTTGGTCATAAAATTCTTTAAAATTTTCTGCATTTTTCAGTATTATAAATATCATGTGCTTGGGTGTAGATTACAGATTTTTTCAATTATGTTCACAGTCTAGCTAAAAATTATTATCAGCAATAGATTCATAAAATATGCATGAAAAAAAATGTATGTACGACATGGTATTGATTTCGCACGTTTGAACCGCTGACCTTGTTAATTAAAAGCACAAATAATAAGAATAAACACAGCACCAGATGACCCAAAAGCTAGGAGAGCTCAAAAACCGAAATCGGAGAGGGAGGAAAATATTACCTCGGAGCATGGGCCTGTTATCTGTGGTACGTGAAGCGAAATTATTATCAGAAACACAGAAGTAAATTACTTACTCACAACTGTTCAAAAAAATATATTGCTCCACGCAGGAGGCCCTGAGGAAAAAATTCCCCTCAGGGTCTATGTCATCGTCTATGTGAAGGGGAGAGGAATTTCTGTAGATGAAAAAGGTCTGAGGAGGGGTGGGTAGAAATTAGGGGGTCAGTATGTCCAGGACATATGAATCCATCCCTCCCACTGCGATAAGGCGATGTTCCGAGAGAGTCCTGCTGGAGAGATTAAAATGCCTCCTTTAATCAGTCTCTCCCGATCTGGCCTACCACACAGTTCAAGATCCGGACAAACCTCAACCCATGAACCCGGGCACCCCTGCTAAATCACCAAACATAGAGATCCACTGAAAAAAGGAATTTAATAATGGCCTGCCTAAGTTTGAAATGGGTTACGAATACCCATGATTTTTTTTATATGAATTCCTCACAAGAGTCCCAGCTGCTCCCGTCTGGAGCCAGTGAGATTATGGCATCCGTATGTTGTGAGGCTGAATGCGGTGGGAAGGCGAAGGAGATAGGAAAGGGAAAGGTGGGGAAATACTGGGCTATTCCCACTGGTCACCAAACACGGCTAAAGCCATTTCAACCAACGTTTCAATTCTGAATGGTGATCTTAGGGCGATATTGAGAGTATCATCCGCTCTGCAACGTGTCGCAAATATACTACATATTATTTTGAGATGAATTAATTGTGAAATAACACAAATCAATCAAACAAAATTTAGAAGCTATGCGTCATCAAGGTTTCCAAATCGTCGTGCGACCATTGTGCCTGGTTCCTATTTCGCTTTGGCAGTCACCCGCCGGGGAGGTTTCAATATTGAGAATATACCAGACCCTCCCCCACACCGATTCCCACGAAAAGCGACACCGAATATGTACCGGAGTCATAACCCGCGCGTCACGTGTAACGGCACGTCTCGGCGCCCTCGCTGGTCCCAGGTAGCGCCCGCCTCCAATCTTGCAATACATTTTGAATATAAAGATTACACCGTTTAAATGTGATCTGCGTGACATAATATGTCACCCCGCCGACTGACTCATGCCGCGAGGCAGTTGAATTTATTTAAATGTGTTGTTCGTTGTGATTTTTTGTGAGGCAACTTCAATTTCCTCGTTCCGTTATAGAACTGTGTATTACAATATGTTTTTATGCAATTCAATTGCTCAAGGAATTCTTTTAAGTATTTTTAATTATACTCGTAATATCGTCATGATTGCGCTAGATCTCGGGACTTAATTACAATAAATTTGATTTATTTACGATTTATGAATACAATAGTCCAGTAAATACAAAAAAATGAAATCTTTTCGAAATAGTTGGCTATCGGAAACTATAATGTTTATAAAATTATGATTTTTGTGCATTGATTATCAATTTCAAAGCTGAAATCGACATCAAAAATACCTTTAATAATAAATTGGTATGGATATAAAACGAATTTATTCACATATTTAGATTTTGTATAATTTTACGCTGGTATATACATTACATAGACATGTAGCTTTACTATTGATGCATTTGAATGAAAATATTCGGCAGTACATCCTCTCAGCTCACCTCTTGGAGTTGTGCTGTGGTGGAGAGGAAGAATTGCGGAATACATTTTTCGACCACTGTTGGGGTCACTCCTACTGAGACAGTGTACGAAGTTGTGTCGCTGTGAGTGCATTGGTTCGCCGTGAGAATTTTTTTAGTAAAACAACTTTTTCCATTTCGGCGAAAAGGAGATGGCAGATTGTCGAGAGCAACGTGAGGCTGTGAAATTTTGTTTCCTGTTGAGGAAATCAGCCAACTATTGTAATGCCGACTGCTTATGGGGAGGCTGCCATAGGTAAAACCAGGGTCTACGAGTGGTTTTCACGTTTTAAAAATGGAGAAATAATAATTGAAGACCAACCCCGCTCAGGACCCCCCTCAACATCAAAAACTGACGAAAACGTCGACAAAATCAATACCCTCGTTCGTGAAGACCGTCGCCGAACCATTGATCAACACTGTGAGATGTCTGTAATGTCATGGAGTTTAATTCAGAGGATTTTAACCAAGGTTTGCCCGTGAGAAAGGTTGCAGCCAAATTTATCCCTCGCCTTCTCACAGATGAGCAAAGGGAGCGTCGACTTCAGGCATGCTTTGAGCTTCAAAATCAGCTCGAAGAGGACCCTAATTTTTTTTCCACGGTGACCTAGCCCCCTGTGACTTCTTTCTGTTTTCCACTCTGAAAAGGGACATGAAAGGAAGGTGTTTTGCTACTGCGGAGGAGGTAAAACAAAAATCGCTGGAAGGCCTAAAGGACATCCTGATAAGTGAAATTAAAAACTGTTTTAACAAATGAAAGAAACGATTGGAGAAGTGCGTTGTGGTCAATGGAGAATGTTTTGAATGTGATAAAATTTTTTTTTGTAAAAATTTGAGAAATAAAGAATTTATGACGAAATTCCGGTTACTTTTGGGTCCCCCTCGCTTTTTATTAAATTAAAAAAGCCTCCTTGTCTGCACGCGAAAAACGACCACTCTGTCCCTTACGTTTCACTCACATTAAGGTTCACTTTCGCTTAGGTGATTGAGCAGGCGAAAATCGACCACTCTGCCTATCCAGTTTAACCGACCGCAAAGACCATTATCGCTGGACAGGAAACTCACGTAAAATCGAACTAATACATAATTTACATAGAAAAATGATACGAATTAGTGGCAAAACCTGGAACCTCTAATTAAATCTCTGAAATTCGGCTTCAGTTATATTTCCCGCCGACAGGTTCGCACTTCAAAAAGATAAATCTCGCGGAGTTTTTTTCCCTAAATAGCATATTGTATATAAGTACGCCGGAGGGGGCAACTGTCGGGGATCAACTGTCATAGAATCATAAAATCCATGGATTAATACTATTAACATATCGTAAAAACACTTTTTATTTTTTTCCATTCCATGAGCAAAGGAATGGGAAATTATTGTAATTGTGTTTAATTCGAAGAACTTTAATTTTTTTTCATTCAAAATAAATCAAATTAATTAATGTTATCATTAAGTTCTTAAGTCAAATAGTTTTCACGTCATTGCGAAACAATTAAGTAAACCTGCCATCAGGGACGAAAACAATTTTTTTGACGGTAAGTGCCTCACAGGATTAATTATCTAAGTAAATCGGTTTTTACCGAAAACATCAATAAACCACTTGAAACATCAGGAAATGAAAATAGGAAAGGAGTAAAAGTGACATAACTACAGTTTGATTATGGCCTTGAAAGCCGAAACAGCTCTAACAGTAACGAATACTAAAACACTTACTTAATTAACTAACTAACCATCATGCCGTTCTCTGCAAGGGTAGGCGGAGAGGACCGACCAACTAGGTTTTGGCACACACCCTTGCCTCGTTTACATTCATACATCATCTTATACATGTTCTTCTATTATTCTGACTCTTGACATGGCCTGACTCAAATATCTGATTCAATTGGCCATGTCTTTCTTGGGCGTCCTCGACTTCTTCTACCATTGACATTTGCGTCATATATTCTCCTTACACACCTTTCCTCGTGCATTCGCTGTACATGCCTAAACCATTTGAGCGTCCTTTTCTTAATTTTACTCATTACGCTTGCATCAGCCCAAAGTTGAAGTAATTTATGACAGCATCTCAACAAGTATTAAACAATTTTCCAGCAGTGCAATGACGGTTAACGTTTAAATAAATTGCCAGTATTTTAATTTTTTGTATCACTATAATAAATTTATTATCTTTGCGTTTTATATCATTATCATAAATGGCATTTGCAAATAGAAGGTAGTAGGTCACTTGCTTTAACTTAATAATAACATCAGTAAATTATATTTTTTTTTTTAAAGAAAAAACTAGTAAAAGATTATAATAATAATAAGTCCGTCTTAATCGAAATCCCCAATCGAATTAACAACATTACAACGATGTACAATAATTTATACCTATATTTAACAACCTTCGTAAACAAGATTTTGTATTACAATACCCTATCATGTTTCTAAGTAACTAGTACTGCAGCTCATTTAGTCTTATTAATATCACCATCTGATACTCGTATTAAATTGACTAAATTTACTTCTTCAAACTTAGCAAATTCACTTTGTAAGTTTATTTTTATATTACTCTTTTATCCTGACAAAGAAAACTTTGTTTATGATTTGTTATGTTTATGTTTACGATAATTTAGATTATATAGTGATACAAAGTAATTTGTTTTTATTTAATGACTACATTAATGTTACAATTACGTCATCATGAAGAAAAAAATCGTAACTTGTAAAAGCCTTATGCAAAACCTTGTAAACGAGATTGAAAGTAAGCAAATTATTTTTTTCCAAATCCATTCCAACGAAAGCATAATGAAATCTAGTATGTTTTTCCAGACGATCCAGCCTACATTTACAAGTCATCTTAAATTGTATAAATTGCGTCCTAAAATAAAGAATATTTACACTTGTACTTCTTTGATTTTTAATTTATATATTTGAAAAAAAAAAACAAAAAATATCATCAAACAGTATTAATAGCCTCGCGTCTGCGTGGTTGAAATTTAAAAACCCGCCTTAGAGGGCATGTCTGACGCAACGCCCTATGCGCCGCGTCACATTAACATCTTTATATGTGAAGTTTCAAACAAAGCTACCGTTGTAATTCGGTTTCGAATTCAAGAATTCGTCAAAGGATGGCGCCACTTACGTGAGCAGATCGCATGAGGACGTGTGTCTGGCTGGTATAAGTATTACGAATTTGTAAATTTGAGAATCTCTCCGGATGTGAAAAGATTAACGGTAATACTAGAGTTGTGAATAATAGTATCACGCGGCTATATATTACATATGATGTCATTACCTGTCGCGGTTGCTTTTTCCCGGTGAATAGCTGTCACTGGAACACAGTGGATCAGAGGAATCGGCTATTCTTGGAACCAGTTCCTATCGGATTTGTAAAATGGTCACCAACACTCAAACTGGACGAAGTCGAACCAAAAGCCGCCCGCAGGACTTAGCGGCAAAAACCTGCGGAGCGGGTTTTTAACTGCTAGTTTACAATTAATGTTGTTTACTCTTTTCTACTCAATTACAGAGTTTACTGACGTAAATTTCATTTCATTGCCCTGGTCGCGCTAACAATAGACTGACTCTACCGTTCTACTATAATAACACACATACATTATCACATTATTGCTCACCAATCAGTTGATTACACATTTTGGGAAATGAATATGCTAACATCGGCGAAATTTATTTCTTAAAATTAGCGCAATATAAACATGCATTCAAAAATTATTTTTCCATAATGTAACTTTATATACGCAATATGGACATGTTGTAATGAAATGATGATATTTCTCATTGTTCGTTTTTGTTGTGATACACAAAATAATTGTATGTTATTTTGAAGTTTCAGTTTTTAAGTTTTTAGTTTTTTCCATAATGTAACTTTATATACGCAATATGGACATGTTGAAATGAAATTATGATATTTCTCATTGTTCTTTTTTGTTGTGATACACAAAATAATTGTATGTTATTTTGAAGTTTCAGTTTTTAAGTTTTTAGTTTTTTCCATAATGTAACTTTATATACGCAATATGGACATGTTGAAATGAAATTATGATATTTCTCATTGTTCTTTTTTGTTGTGATACACAAAATAATTGTATGTTATTTTGAAGTTTCAGTTTTTAAGTTTTTAGTTTTTTCCATAATGTAACTTTATATACGCAATATGGACATGTTGAAATGAAATTATGATATTTCTCATTGTTCTTTTTTGTTGTGATACACAAAATAATTGTATGTTATTTTGAAGTTTCAGTTTTTAAGTTTTTAGTTTTTTCCATAATGTAACTTTATATACGCAATATGGACATGTTGTAATGAAATGATGATATTTCTCATTGTTCTTTTTTGTTGTGATACACAAAATAATTGTATGTTATTTTGAAGTTTCAGTTTTTAAGTTTTTTATTTTTTCCATAATTTAACTTTATATACGCAATATGGACATGTTGAAATGAAATGATGATATTTCTCATTGTTCTTTTTTGTTGTGATACACAAAATAATCGTGTGTTTATTTTTAAGTTTAAAACTACTATTATGTAATGATATTATTTTTCTTACGTTTGTACTCTATTATATGTTTATTTATAAAAGGCAGTATAGCCGTTTATGTATTTAAAATAAAAAAATAAAAAAGTAAATGCCTACACACCATTTATCTTGTGTAATTTCATTAAATGCACAATCAATGATTAAAAATAATGATTTCAAAATTGGAATTGATTATTTATTGAAACGATTCAGACCAACGAAAAGTAGATGACAAGGTTATATCGTTAATTAATAATTCTATGTAACAAATTTGTATTTTCTTTTGTTTAACTTTTTGGCAGATGTAAGACGTAATTTTTTGAGTTTACTAATGGTTTTCATTCGAAATATAAATTTCTGATCGTTTGAAATGCAATGATCCTGAAGCAAATATTTTTTTATAAATACTTTCGGCTAATGACAAATCTTACAATTTAGTGTTTAAATTAAAATAAAACAACTTCATTACACAGTATAAAATAAAGTCACTCAAAATGTATGTGCGCATAGATCTTTTAAACTACGCAACGGATTTTCATGCGGTTTTCACCAATAAATAGAGTGATTCAAGAGGAAGGTTTATATGTATAATACATGTTTATTATAGTAGAGAAAAGCCGAGAAATTCAAAAATTCAATTCAAGCAGCGGGCAGCTGGCAAGCGGGTGGTATGGATTTTATAATGGTTGGGAAATGGCGTTGTGTTTCGTTAGCCACAGCAACGTGTGACCGGGTCTGCTAGTGTAAAATAAAATGTAAAAGCCTATAATAAAATATAATAATAAAATTATAATATCTCGTATTTTTCACGGGTCTGTGCTATTATTTAATGAAATAAGAAGGTTCTATCATTATTAAGTGATCTTAATTCTGTAAAAAGATTCCCGACAGTTTTTATTTTCAGGTTTGGCCATTTTTAAAAGTCTTCAGAATAAATTAATTTTGCGACTCTTTTTGTCTCTTAATTACCAAAAAAGCATTTGATCCTGATAAGTATCAGCAGTTTAGAGGGGCTCAACCCTTTTACCTCCAACAAAAACCTAAAGGAGCCTCCCGAACCCTCCGAACCCCACCGAGCCTGACATTTAGTAACGTGGATAAATTTCTTATGGCAGTCAAGGATATTAAAAATTTAAGCCTTCTTTCAGCTCCTTTCAAGGAAATGTTTTGTGGGTGATCTCTTATCCTGGGGAAGTATTTATCGTAAAATTTTCGTTGAACCTCTGTTTTACCAGACCTTTATTTATTTCTGAGAAAAGTTAACAGCAAATCTAATAATTAACATACAACTTATTAAAAAAATTGTATTTCATTAAATTAAGACAAAACATATAAGCAAAACGCAATCGCTTCGCCCATTAGCGCGTTTGCCCGGAAAGCGAGAGTTCCTGGGTTTGAGTCCCAGAGGTCCCAATATCTTTTTCTGATTTTTCTGTTTTTAGAATTTCGATTGAGTTTCGCTTATATTGTTAAAATAAAAAATAAATAAAAAAATGTTAACTATGCCAACCATTTGTTCGATATCCAACACCCTAAGTGGTTCACTACGTTTGGTGACTTAGCAGGGGTGCCCGGGTTCAACGGATGAGGTTTGTCTACGTCTTAGCAGTGGATACGTTTACCAACCTACAGCGTGGCGGGCCATATCCGGAGAGACTGGTTGAGGAAGACCTCTTCAGCCGGACTCTATCGCCCCATCGCCTTTTACCGCAGTGGGAGGAATAGATTCATTCGTCTTTCCTGGACACACTGACCTACAGATTCCTACTCACGTCTTATACCTTTTTCCTTCCCAGATATTCCTCTCCTTCATTTTCCTAAAAAGACCATCAACACAGGATCCCCAAAGATGTGTGAAGCAAATGTAAAAACAATTATAAACTTTTCATTGTCGATCTATAAAATGACAGAAAAAATTTAGGTACCAACGGCCGAGTTGATTAAGGCGCTGTGTCCAGTCAAGACAAGAGATCCTCTGTTCGTGTCCCAGTTGCAAACGTTACCTTTTTTTTATTTTTCTGTATGGGGCCATTCATTTATTAGGTAAGAAGATAGGGGTGGGAGGGGGGTCGACCATGTCTTATTTTTTCTTACAAGGGGGTGGAAGGGAGTCTCGATAGTTCTTTCGTAAGATCACAAAAATGCGCAAAGTTAAAATTATTAGTACCTTTGTAAGTGCAAATAAACATTTCTAACAATTGTCACTTTGAAAAATAAACATTAAAACAAACCAAACGTGTATTCATTTTTTTCCTTTAGATTCTTACGTAATAAATATTAAACAGGGAGGGAGGGGGTCGGCCTATTCTTATTTTTTCTTATAATAGGTGGGGAGGGGGTCGAAAACTAGCAAAATTCGTCTTACGTAATAAATGAATGGCCCCTATCCTGTTCTTTTTCATGTATCTTTAGATTTATCTGTATTGTCGTATTCCTTAAAGATATTAAAATGTTAAAATTAAATATTACGTTTCGAAAAAAAAAACAGAAATACAAATATTGAAATAGAATAGAGTTATGAAAAAAACATTATTTTTTTATTTACTCTTAATTTATTGCGATGTCATAAACATAGGTTTTAACGTGGCGAGTATAATATCATTGTATATTCTGTCATAGCTACAAACCCTCGATTCTGCGAAATGGACTGTTCGATCAATCTATTCCTTATCATAACTACCCAGAGATGGAATAAAATAATAATGTCAGTGTATTTGGGGCACCTTTACCCCTCAATGAATGGTGAGCGATCTTGGATCATAAAAACAACCTTATTCCTACGAATCGTTTGATATCGTCACATCTATTTTTATTATTAACCAGCCGACACTGCGTACTTCGTACCCCCTCAGAGTCAATAACTGCTGTGTTAACTTATTAGCTGAATTAAATTCAGTTTTGTTATTAAGTGAAAAATTACACAGTGAAGCAATTATCGATGCTCAACTATCCGTTTTTTGTTTTTGTCAGTATTAGAGATGGCGTTGTGTACGGATTTATAATTTTTGTGATTTTTTTACTTTTCCACTTACCTACGGGAATTGCGTTTCATTTTCTTTACACGTGTGAGGAAGATTTATCATAAGTATTGTATTTTTCCTTTAGAGGGGTGCAGACATATGTACGTTCACCGTTTGTTCCATGTTCGACTGTTGACATTTAGTGTGTAAGAAAGAGGGGCAGCATTATATGACTAAGAACAAAAGCAAAACAATCAGCGCATTGACATTTGACGTTTTTGATTTTTTGGAATTCGCTCACTACTCAATATTATACTTATCACAATATTCCTACAGCTCTTTCAAAAAATGAGAATTCGTTCCATACAAAATGTGAGAGGAAATTGTTTTTCGTCATAATTTCTGTTTTCGTGAATTTTTTCCGATATTTTAATAGCTATTCTGCTATTCCGTGCGGAGATAAATCCAACATATCAAAGATCATAAAAATCGGTCCAGCCGTTCTCGAGTTATAAATGGTATAACTAACTGGACTTTGTTTTATATATTATTAGCAGACCCGGCCACACGTTGCTGTGGCTAACGAAACACAACGCCATTACCCAATCTTTATAAAATCCACACCACCCGCTTGCCAGCTGCCCGCTGCCCGCTGCCTGAATTGAATATTTGAATTTCTCGGCTTTTCTCTACTATAATAAGCATGTATTATAGATATAAATCTTCTTCTTGAATCAACTATATTATAATTATAATTTTTTTATTTATGTAATAATATAGTTAGCGGTTGCCACTAATTATACAATGCTTGCAATGCAACACTGGATATTTGAAAAGGGAAAATCAAATACCTACTTACTCTAGGACATCTATTTTCCAATTTCTTCCGTAGAACGAATTTCAAAAGTTAGTACGGCCCGCCAGCCGTTTTAAATCCCACAAAAATATATTTTCTTTGAATTTCTCAGCTTTTCTCTAATGAAATTTACATGTACTATACATATAAACATTCCTCTTCAATCACTCTATCTATTGGTGAAAACCGTATGAAAATCCGTTGCGTAGTTTAAAAGATTAACGCGCACATACATTTTGAGCGACTTCATTTTATACTATGTAATGATGATGATAATGATGATGATGAAGATAGTGGATTTCATGCGAGGCGTTTGCCTGATAAATTAATCTAAAAGAACGTTATTTTAACCTATTTTTAAATATAAAAAATGGTACCGCATTCCAACTGCCCTGAGCAGAGGAAATAAATATGTAAAGTTGTTAGACTGAAAAAAATTGTGTAGAGAAATAGATGGGGAAGATAAATGCTTTGAAGTACTTGATTAGCCAGATCTGGTTACTAATCACGGTTTAAAGATATTTCAAACAATGTTCTGATTCTGATCGGTCTTGGGCGGTGGCAAACGTATTTTTCTTCGTGGAACAAGGTATGCTATTTAATATGTTCTTGAAAAACATTCTCCAATACTTACCCGCGACCTTGGGGTCCAGAGTCAAGCAGCTTACGTCTCCGCTACGTAGGTCAAAGTGTGCTCTCTCCAACATGACGTATTGATAGTTCGCATCCCAAAAGCACTCTCGCGAAATAAAATGCTTTTACGACGACATTTTCCCGATACAAGAAATATATTTCCGCTCTCTAAAAAATCAATCAAAGAAACTTATTTAATATCCCGACCACGTTAACGTCAACTACTGCCTCAACTTCCACGTATCTATTAATATGCGAGATTTTGGAAAACTGAAATAAGTCCGTGATAAATCCTAACTTATTCACTTCCTATAATATATCCTAACTTCTTAATAATATATCCTAACTGCGTGATAATATATCCCTGTCATCGTGATATGTCCTAACATCCCCATAGATCGTCAGTTTCTGACCAATAGGCCACTTGCATCACATTTTAAAAACAAAATCCGGTTTAGGCAAATATTCTAAGACATTCCGTTTTTTTTTTGTTAATCGTATTTTTAAAACCCCGGCGATGTTTTGAAAATTTCAATCCGAAAAATTGGACCATTTTTTTTAAAGACGGGACGGGAAAGACGGGACATAATTTTATGGGTGCGAAAAAACGATAATTACACAGCCGAAAATCATTTTTTAAAAAATAACGTTTTCCCATTCGTGCGGCACAGGAGAATAACAAGGCATACCAAAAATATCACATCTCATAAATATTTTTTTCCTTGATCCATCCTTATTGATCATTAATCATTATAAATATGACTAAATCCATTGTAATTCACATGTATTTGTAGATTATGTTACGATACACAAATACGCCCCTGCAAATTACTCGGCCCCTCCTCCCAAGTTGTAGATCACGCCACTGCGCAAACTACAGTTTCGCCCCCTCGCCGCTAGCTTACCGGCGCGCTACGGGCGGCGGAACCCAGAAAAGCCACCGTCGGCAGCGAGCCACCAACCGCCATTCTTCTCCAGCGCCTGGCTTGAGCGCCCGTGTTGTCGTAAACCGTTCCGCATAGTTCCGGAACATTCTGCAAGCCACGATGCAGCGTGTTTTGCATAGTGACTTGCGGGAACTCCAAGAATGGCTATATTCTTTCCCGTCACTGAATCTACAAGAGTTCAGCCCCCAGCTGTAAGTACCCAAGCTGTTTTCCCCCCTTATTTGCGTGTGTTCGCAGTAAATTCACCGCGGAGATAAATAGCCCTTCCAGAGAGATTATAGAGATAGATTCCTCCATTTTAGATATAACTGTTGTTGCTACCCTGAATTACTATGTATGCATTATTGTGATATTGTGTCTACGCAGGTGTTTTACCCAATATAACTGATGTTTACCCTGATTACTGGTTTCACTGCCTTCTCCCAGCCCGTAGAAATTTGAGCTTTATTTCAGGAAAGACCCACACACGCCTCACAGATCCTACCACCCTGGTGGTGAGGGCCTCTCCCGCTCTGCTGACTAAAACCTAAGCTAGTCTGTCGGCAGAATGTAGGGACCCCCATTTAGGTCCGCTAACAATTATAATAATAATAATAATATTATATACTTTGATTTTGTTAAATTCAGCACCATTATCATTACACTTCTAAAACAGGTACAGAAGGCCTAAAATGTACGGGGTTCTCTTCGTAACATCTGTCAAAACAAACAAAAAGTCTAGTGAATGTTAAATGTCAAATTCTAAAATTCGCCTGAAATCAAAGTGTTGCCATATAATAAAAAATCAGTGTGGAATTCTATTAGTTCAAAAGAACACGGAGACAGGACATTTTCATGTGGTGACGTCGCGGGACCAAATAATGGATTTATTTATTTAAAAAAAAAAACTGTAGATACATTTCTAAAATTTTTTACTAACATTTTCGTAATCTTATTTAAAAAATCTATCCACACGATTTTTTCAAAGTCGTTATGAAATCCATGCAAGTCGCCTATTAGATCCTAATTACGTGATATTCTTATTTAACTTTGTGATACATTCGCAATGTCGTGATATATTCTAACTTCATACGCATAAGAGTATTAGACAGGGTGATTTTTAAAGAAGTTAATATACTTTGTGATACCATAAATAAAGATTATTTTAAACTGATCCTTTCATTTTTTTATCCTTAGTAGCGTGTATTACGAACTTAGCTCAGTTTACCCTCGTGTGTATGTGTATATTAGCGGTACAATATACAATTCCCGCATTCTTACAACGCGGCGCGACGCGATGAAAGCTTTGAAGGTGGCGTCAGGTTTATTGCAATAAGGAATCGTTCAAAACACAAAAAGGATATTTTCAGAAAATTCCACTCTCTTTGGAAATCATCACAATTTGAAATGGAAAAGTCGAGAAAATTATCCCCTCCTCGTTGTCCGGGCCCCATAAAATACTGTTTGTGCTACATTCCCTACAGAAATGAGCATTATTTATGTTATTCTGCCAAGCATTTATATTTTATCGCTCCAGAACACAGTACGGAAAATAAAATATGTTCCGTTTCGTTTGGTGCAAAGAGCGCGATCAAGAAACTTGGAATTCAAAAACAGTAAAATATTTTTAATCACCTCATTAGCATTTTACACAAATATATTCTATACACGATTGGCAAAATTTAAATTTTGTAGTTTTTAAATTTTCCATTTAACGTAAAAAATATTTAAGATTTACATTTTGCAAATGGTTGTGCGTAATATATAAACCGAAAATAAAGATGATTAAATCGATTTCAAGAGAAAGGCCATTGATTGATAAATTGAGGGTGGGATGTTCGGCTATCATTCGAACAGTTGAGTTGAGTTTTCACTACTTTTTTTATTCATATTCATAATAAATTTTGCTTAGTGGAAATGCTTTGAAGCAGGTATCTACTATTAAAAACAAACAAAAAACTTTACGTGTGTTTGCCATAGGCAATTGCTTTAAATATGTTCTTTCCCATCTACGTGATTTTCTGAAGAGATTGGTTTGAAATTTCACTCTAAATTCTTAAATTAACAAAAGCGATTTTCTTAAGAGATAAGTTTTATTTTACTTTACTCTTAACACATCTTCACTTGGGATTTTATTTGAAGCTTTAGGGTCTATACGCGTTGTATCCATTCTCAGTTTCCGGACTTCGTTATGTTTCCTAAGATGACCGTTGTTTATTAGTTATTTCAGATTGCATTGTTCAGATATTATGTAAGTGAAGTTATTGCATGAATAGCTTCCCGGGTATGTTTCCCGGTCATTAAAAAGTTATTGGACTTTATTAGTTTGGCATTCATAAAGGCTAAGGAATATTCCGTGACAATAATCTAAATGTAGAATGAATTTAAAAGGTAGAATGGTGCTTTCATTTCTTGTACGGACTTATAGTTGTTTGAAGTATTAAGAAACCTATTCTACGATCGATTTTCCTGTAAAACTCTGTGCTAACGTATCTACAAAATTGGCCTACATAATGAGGTGATAGCATGTCTACAAGATTGCTAAAAACTGTGAAAGGATTTGCTAACCTATCCATAAGATTGTGATGAGAAACCTTGTACAAACATCCGTACAAGTGTTCAAATAGTGTGAATAGTTTGTGATATTTCGCGATTTCTCCATTTAAACACCTGCCTCATTATAAATAAAACAGATGGGTACAATGATGATAAACCTTGGTCATTAATTCGTGCTTATCATTTAGTATGAAACTCTTTACGTATCGCTGTGTACATTGTCTTCACATTCGCAGTATAATATCGCCCTCTATTCCTTCGTCACGGCTCAGCCTCGCCTCGGTGTAAAATGAACGAGGAGGTATTATACTTAGGATTTGCATCTTACTCCGAGCACCTCTGTAATTGGGAAAGGTCCGGGGCTCGCTTTCCAAACATTCATCTTTCCTATCTCAAAGTAAATTTATGTAACCATTATAACATCTCCTTGCAATTCGCAAATAATTTATTTTAGGAGCGTGATTTTTGTAATCCAATCAAGTGATTTATCATTTGTATGGAAATTGTGAATTAGAAACTACCTACAGATATAACATATTCGTAAAAAATATTGAGAATCATGAAAATTAAGCAAGTTTAATTGTTGTTTTTCCATCTGCCAATAAAATGCCGTTTTTGAGGCCTCAATAAGACATTTGTTTTAATTTTGGTTTAAAAAAGTTGTTTACCGTATTTTTTTACTATTGTTACCTTACCTTTATCATATTATGATAACGTATTTTTGGCCTGTAATCTGTATACTGAGTGTTAAGAGAAGTCCTGACATTGTTTGGAGTAAAATTTGTTAATGAAATTTTGGTCTCAGGTTACACTTTTGATGTTTTTTTCAACTTAAAACATAAAAAATAAGTAGGTTTTGGGCAGTCAGGGTTAGGATGAGGGGTTGACCCAAAGATATTCAAATACAGAATAGATATGCTATGGTGTCCGCGCAACTGTCGCCGGACTACGCGCTAATTAGCGTAGTTTTCATACAAAAAGAATTTGTTCATTTCGTTGATTTTTTGAAAATGTGCATTAATATTGGTTAACAATATATTTTGAATAAGGAAAGAATTCGTTCATTTAGTTTAACGTTCGTTTGGTTTATTCGTTAATTATTTGTTCTTTTAGTTTATTTGTTAATTGGTAAACAATATCGGCGACACTCGGAAGCGCAGACCCACATAGTAAAAACAGCAGATAGCACATCTACTTATATTTCAATATCTTTGGGTTGACCAGTTACTCGGCTGTGCGACCAGCGTAGTTTGAATTTTTTTTGTTTGGTTTAAACAAAAAGTCACCGGAGACCAAAGATTAATTTACATTTTTTACTCCAAATAATAAGAAAATCACTGGTTAGACAAGCACATCCGTTAACACCCTTTATATAGGAAGAGTGACTGTGGCGGGCGGGCAGGCAGCGCATGGCGAGCGGATTACGTGGTTTTGGTTTTAATATAAATCATTTTATTCCGAGATTGATGACATTTCGCACACTTGGCCTTCAAAACAGGAGAAAGGTCACTGTCTATATGAGATTCTACAAAAAAACTACCCTCGCCCCTTTTCCACCACTTATTTGCAGAATTTTGAGACTTTTTAATGAAATTTTGCACACTTAACTTTCAAAATAAGAGGAAAATTATTGTCTTCACCTGATTTTGAAATGCTCTGCGTAAAGCCCTGGCAACATCAGGGACTTAAGTAGCTAATAAAAATGACTTGCACTTCCTTTTTCTGCGTCTTTTTCTGTGTTCTACCAATATTGCTTGATGTGTATCGCCTTCCTGTTCTTTCCGAGTTTTCTATTTTAGAACTCCGCTTGTTTTGAAGTCATCGCCCTTTTCTACTGTGTCTTATCTTCTGGTCTCCAGTTTAGCAGGATATTACAGTAGCAATATTTTTCCTAGCTACGTGATGTGCCCATTTCATCCATTTGACAATGTCCGTGACTTGGGGATGATATTATCTAAGCTATTTGTTTGTTATATTATTGTATAAAAGAGTTTATTTCACCATATTCCTCATCATGGCACGTTGGTTGATTTAAAAATGAACATTCTTATATTCATTGCCGTTATTTATTTTTGGGGTGCCATGCCGTGTCGCGCTACCTCCTTATTTAGGCTGCTGTGATGATGGACGCTGTAACGCTGTTTGAAACGTTTACTAAGTAAGGAGGTAGATATAATATATATATGTATATACACGGCATAACATCCCAAAAATAAATAACGATAATACTTTTAGCAGTGAAAATGTAAAATCATATACCATTCTTACATTCTCCATAATACAAACCTTTAACTAATGTTAATTCTTCTCATCACTTACAAAATTAAACCATTTTAGTGTTTACGTTATTTGTTTTTGGGGTGTTATGCCGTGTTGCGCTGCCCCCTTCTTTAGCCAACGTTTCGGACAACTGTATGGCATAACACCCCAAAAACAAATAACGAAAATACTTTTGGCCGTGAAAATCTTAAAACCTGTTTTAGTGTTATTTAAAATTATTGTAATAATTAATTAATGAAGAAAATATTAGCGAAACTAATCAAAAATCTGAAACAGAAAAATCAGAAAAAGATACGGTCACATCTAGGACTCGAACCCAGGACCTATGACTTGCCGGGTCAGTGCTCTACCAACTGAGCCAATGTCTCCCTATCCGACAGACATTTGAGTTTTTATTCATTAATATATTTGAGATATTACTCAATAAACTAAAAATAAAATTATTGTATTTACCATTACACGTGTTATTCGCTTTATTTTACATAATGGTTCGTGAACATTTTGACAGAACGTTTCATCTACACATAAATTAATGTCAAAAATACAATCATAACAATATCTCATTAGTAACGGGATAAAGCGGGATAAACGAGACGCGTCGCTAAATCCCAGTCCGCTTCTGCTTAAATCCGCGACCCATACTCTTATCCTGTCTCCTCTCTACACCTCCACCTAAACCTCCAGCCTGGCACATATCATATGTACTAAACCTGCGTATCTCTAACATCTAACATATATACTCGTATGTACCAAGGCCTGTGTATGTAACGCCTGTCAGACTCTCTTAAGCCCTAATGCGGGAAGCTTTCCGAGCTGAGAGAGCTTTATCCGAATCTTGTAGTATGAAAGGTCGGAGATTTAAAATTTTATCGCGTTAAACGTCTTCACTACATTTTTCTTTCTATTGCGTAGATTTAGTTTACGTCGGAGTTTAGTGATCGGATCCTTATCACTATTTAACATTGTACGGTTTGTTGAGATAAATCCCTGGGAAACTTCCCGTGAAGTCGACATCTTTACGTGAAAATTCTTTTAGGATGCTGAAAATTTTAAGAATGTTCGGTTTACTTTTAAAAGATGTTTTTTCGACTAAATATTTAACGAAAATGCTTTATTTTTTCGGGATAAAGGTGTTGTGGTTGGTGGTTAATTTATGTGTGTTTATCTGAGAGTTGGCGATAAGCAATATGGCTCCACTATGGTGACACCATAAAATGTAAATTTCGACCCGGATATTGGTATCGTAAAGGTTAGGATGGGTATATGAAAGCTTGGAAGTTGATCTGGAGTCCAGGAGTCCATTGTTGTGCAAGATAGTCTTCAGAATCGCGAATTGTAAATCATTATATATAAACGTCTCGGCTCCTGCCATAAAACGTGCAAACAAACAATACATGCAAACGTAGCAGAGTGGTAAGTTCCTTTACTCTGGACCATCGGCGCACAGTGGTTCCAAATACCCCAAAAGTTGGAAACAATTCACAGGGAGAATTAACGGGGGAAAAAAGTGATATTATTTTTCGGTATGGTTAAAAAAATATATAATATTCGGTTTTAGTAAGTTTTACTGGATTTTATTATATTTTTATCATCGAAAAAATAAAATTAATTTTTTTTTTCTTAAAATTGATATTATTTATGTCCATATCCATGTGAAAATAAAGGCCGAGTAATGTTTAATTTTGCTTTTTAACATTCTGAGGCAGACGATGAACAATCATCATCATCGTCGGTGCTAAAGATATTTGAAGAATGAATATCCGGAGGAATTATTAAATCGAAAACTTCCTCAGGAAAACGATTTAATTGTTTCTTTGGGGGTTGCCTGTAACTAGTTATGATAGGATCAGATGTAACTAACATTAAATTAAAAACACCTTCATAAAATTTCTCACGAGAACATTTTCTAGAATAGTTCTCGCGATATTTAAAAAAAATCTTTGTTCCGAGCTTCCTGAGCCTCTTCTGATAATCTTAATCGGGTGGCAATATCTGATGAACGATGGGCAAGGATTCTGCTACACTACGTTTATATTGTCAGACTTCCCGCGAACTAATCGCAAAGGTAGGTACAATTGAAGATTTAAAAATACTAAAATAATCCGCACCTCTCGCATTCCAATGAACACTTGTTATTAAGAAGAGCGATTATCATCAAATATCTTGTACACTTGAATGTTAATAGATGAGCGCCTAGAATAATGTCTTCTAACAATTTTGATGTTACCGATTGACCGAGAAATATACCTCTTTCTCAAACACCAAATGAGAAAGAGGTGCACTTTTCCGAAGATCTTTGGTTTTCAAGCGTTTGGATTGGTCTGAATTACATTCAAAATGTGTTTACGATCATCACGTGCCATTTTCAGGATAAATCGCATACAATATAAAATCAATCGGAGTCTCAAGTCATTTTTTTTTTATTTTCCATCACAAATCTAGCATCATCTTGTATTAATGCGAAATTTGAAGCCCGTGATTTTTTTTCTGAATTTATCCAACCTCTCTTTAAGGCAATTGGTGAGGTTTATATACATTTTTTTCAAATCTTAAAATCTTTTTCCATCTTTTGACACTTCGAGTTCATCATTATGCCAAATAACTCCTTTTGTCTTAAGAACAAATCCTTTGAAACCGAACCTGTGACTAAAATAATGTTTATGAAGCACTCAAATTTTACAGTAAGTAAATTACGTAAAAATTCCTGGGCCGTAGAACCGCAAAAATGCGCAAGATTTTTTTTTAAATATGATACGTAAATATTTCAGCTACAAAAGTACATCAGCACATTTACTGAATATTTCTGAATATCTAACTTTATCCTTAAGTATTCCAGAAATCTTCGTAATTTTTTTTTAATTCACGAGACGTTTTTTAAAAAAAATATCCCAAATTTGTCGCATTAGGAAATGAAAAAAGTAAACTGAACATCTTTAGTAAACACCTGAAGGTATTGAATCCAAGTTAAAAAAAATTTGCGAGCATGCGGTGTAAAAATTTATCAGTCCCTAAATGTTATATAATAAACGTTGCATTTATACACAAACGTCCTGACTGCACGGGAAGTCAATCTTTGCTGACGTGTTTCGCAGTGACGAAACGTTTTGTTGAATTTTGTGGTATGGGGAAAGATGCGCTGGTATGTGGTGTCAAGATATAGAAAACAAATTTAGTGATCCTTGCAATTTGAAATTTCGAATTGTTTCCGACGCTCCCATACTAGTAAAACCACTGTGCGGCGGTTCGTGATCTTGTTCTCTGGGGGTTCAGAAATTCAATCGATAATATTATATTTCTATTTCGTCAACTTTTAATAGGCCACTTGCATCACATTTTTTTAAATTTTTTTCCGGTTTAGGCAAAAATTCTAAGATATTCTGTATTTTTTTTTTTTTTAATCGTATTTTTGAAACCCTGGGGATTTTTTGAAAATTTCAAACCGAAAAATCAGACCATTTTTTATAAACCGGAAAGACGGGACATAATTTTATAGGTGTGAAAAAACGATAATTACATAGCCGAAAATCATTTTTAAAAAAAAGAACGTTTTCCACACGAATGGCACAGGAGAATAACGAGGCATATCAAAAATATTACATCTCATAAATATTTTTTTCCTTGATTCATCTTATTGATCATAAATCATTATAATGTACAGCTTCTATATCACTAAATTCAATGTAATATACTTGAACTTGTAAATTGTAATAATAATAAGAATATTATAAAATTTTATTTTGTTAAAATCAGCACCATAATCATTATACCTCTAAAACACGTACCGACATCATCTTCACGTTCTGAAGAGAACCCCGTACATCGTTAATTGTACGGGGTTCTCTTCAGAACATCTGTCAAAAAATCAAACCAAATGATAAGTTCGCAGAGAACAAACAATAAATCCAGTGAACGAATTCGAAAATTCGCCTGAAATCAAAGTGATGCCACATAAAAAAATAAATCAGTGTGGAATTTTATAAAATTAATTGGAACATTTTCGGCGACGGGACATCTTCATTTAGTGACGTCACGAGCCCAAATAATGGATTAATTAATTTAAAAATAAAAAAACTGTACATTTCTAAAAAATTTTACTAACATTTTCGTAATCTTAGTAAAAAACTCTATCCACACGATTTTTTCCAAGTCGTTATGAAGTCCATGCAAATGGCCTATTGAAGTCCAGCTGTGCCGGCGCGGGCGGTAAGCTTTGGGGCTCGACCAATCTATATGACTCTTATAGTCCGGAGATACGTGGCGTCAAACATTCAACTGTCGCTGTCATCATCGATTGCAGAAGAATTATTCCACGGGCTGCCACATTTATTATTCTTTTGTATTATGTTAATGTAAGTACTTGCATACTGCTTTCTAACCCCGCATGCATGGTGTTAGCGGACCTACATGGGGGTCCCTACATTCTGCCGACAGACTAGCTCAGGTTTTAGTCAGCAGAGCGGGAGATGCCCTCACCACCAGGGTGGTAGGATCTGTGAGGCGTGTGTGTGGCTTCCCTGAAATAAAGCTCAAATTTCTACGGGCTGGGGGAAGGCAGTGAAACCAGTAACCAGGGTAAACAACAGTTATATTGGGTAAAACACCTGCGTGAACACAATATCACAATAATGCATACAGAGTAATACAGGGTAGCAACAACAGTTATATCTAAAATGGAGGAATCTGTCCCTATAATCTCTCTGGAAGGGCTATTTATCTCCGCGGTGAATTTACTGCGAACACACGCAAATATGGGGGTATATAACAGCTTGGGTACTCACAGTGAGCGTTTGGACTCTTGTATCTTCCGTATCGGGAAAGAATTCGGCTATTCTTGGTGTCCTAGTGTATCACTTAGCAAAAACACGTTCCATGCTTCCGCGTGGAACTTTCTGGAATGCGCGCGGAACGATTCTCACATTATGCGTGTGCACTAGACCGGGAGTTGCAGGGAAGTGGCGGTTGGCCGCTGGCTATCGACGGTGGCTTGGGTTCCGCCGCCGATAGCGCGCCGGCAAGCTAGCGGAGAGGGAGTGAAACTGTAGTTTGCGCAGTGGCGTGCGCTACAACTTGGGAGGAGGGGCCGAGTAATTTGCAGGGGCGTATTTGTGTATCGTAACACCTCCACCCGCGCTCGGAAAAAAAGCGGCGTGGCAATGGAGCAATAGGGCAAGAACCCTCTACGTTACCCGCGGGAGTTGAAAGAGAGATTTGTTGACCAGAGAGAGAGCTGACTAACATCTTAAAACTAGCTTATGCCATGGGCTAGGTACAATGTTTGTCAGGGTGGAGAGGGGGGTACATAAAATATGAGGAACAGGCAGTTATCACATGAGGGGTGAAACAACATACATATTTATGCAATTGAAAGAACAAAAACAAGGTTATGAAAATGTGAAAATAAAGACAAAATTATGAAAATGTGAAAACAAAGACAAAATTATGAACAAAAAATGTGACTCTAGGGTTTCATTGGTCTGGAAGCTAAATTTGCGGTGCGTAGATTTGTTTGTGTTTTTGACGGGGTTCGAAGAGTTTCGAAGAATTGCGAAGAGACGTGATTTCACAGACTCTAAAGGGATTACATTATCACTGTAATCTGACCCATTTGAGATAACACTCAAGAGTACACTAGGGCCTTGGAGAAAAAACACTTTGTTTTGTCGTAGACGTCGAAGGTTACGAAGTGGAGACTGTGGTTGCAGTGCGGAGGGCTATGGTTACAGAGGTCGTTGAGGAGAAGAATCCAGGATCTGCAGACATGCCAGTACGAATCCTAATGTGCCATTATAGTGGGCACGGATCGTGTATAATGGTTATCGAAGCATAATGTAGCTCGGAATAACTTGTGAGGGTGCGCATTCAGCGAATACTGGAGAGTCAAGGTAATAATGGTTTACACATGACATGGTGTGCGTCACTGCATGAGAGAGCAAGAGACGGCAAAACTGGCTTGGTAGCGAGAGCAGGAACAAAACCCAGGGGCTAGCGTGCCCAAAGGTAGTCCAGAGTGTCATTATATATAGCGGGACAACTCGGTTCGCAATGGCGCAACAAGACAACATCCATAGGGGCGGTATGGTCTGTGCTTTCAGGAACAAATATGTAGAAAATGGCGGCGGGGGACCTCCGTAACCACAGCGAAGGCTGCTAGGAAGTGAAGCTCAGCTTGGCTGCCGATGGAGACATCCTTCCGGGCTTCTTTTAAAATCCGGGAGGAATTATTATTAAAGCAAAATTCTTGAAGTTTACCAGCCTAGAGACCAATGAAGAAAAGTTTGGAGAGAAACAAAGTGTGTTCAGAGAATAGCAAACGAGGTTTTAACCCGGTGATCCAGAGAGATTGAGAGAGAGAGAGAGAGAGAGAGAGAGATTCCTAGCTAGTGTACAATTACATTTTTGAAAATAAATACAAAGGTATCCTTTGTTAGGATGACCTGGCTTTGCAGGGTGACAAAATACCTTGGTTGAAAAGCAACCGGCCTTCCATGGCCTATGTTAACATAAAATGTAAATATACCTTTATGTTAACATAAAGGTAACATTTTTGAAGAATTTCAAAGAACAAGACACAAAGTCGTGAACGAGTCACGGCAAGGCAGCGAAACTGATTCATGGATAAAGGTTGTCGATAAGAGACAGATGATACGCCAAGTGCATAACATACGTGTCCAATATTCATGAATCTGCCTCATTGAAACCAGGATGAAGAACCGAAGAAACATGTGACAAGAGTGAAATAGAAGGCCCGTTATGCCTGGTTAGGTACCGATTCGAACTCCAAGTGAGGGCGAAATATGGACAACAACGGATCTTCCACTTCATGCATGATAAGAACGTGAGGGAGGGAAGGGGAAAATGGATGGAGGGGAGTTGAGTGACGAAACTTGCTAGGGACTGGACTAATTTCCAATTCAAACTCTATGTGAGTATAAAACGTAATCCACCAGCATGCTTCCTGACTCTTTACATAAGAAAAAAAATGATATGAAAAAGAATACACATTGCACCAAAGAGACTAGTCTTTCGCGTGTATTTGACGAAAGATTAGGGGTCACTTAAAACTTCTCCTTGATTGTGAGAAAAGATAGACCCTCGTTCCAATTTCACAATCCTGGGATTTCTTTTATTCGCTTCCCAGACGACGAGTT
The DNA here is from genome assembly GCA_917880885.1 of Limnephilus marmoratus. Taxonomy (NCBI): domain Eukaryota; kingdom Metazoa; phylum Arthropoda; class Insecta; order Trichoptera; family Limnephilidae; genus Limnephilus; species Limnephilus marmoratus. Next base: position 56,875,117 of record OU862909.1, on the reverse strand, counting down.
TGGTGGATTTTTGTGCCCATTCGATTAACTCCCACGGCACTATGCCCCATAGCTGACAGTGAAGCTGACAAGCTAGTCCTTTTGAGATAGTAGATATTCCTGGGCTTCTTTCCTTTAGAGAAAGAAGTGGCAAAACAGGAAGTCCACGGGCATTGTCGTTGAACAATTTGCAAAAAGGTTGTGGACTACTTTGTGTAGTGCGCACAAAAAGGGTTGATATTATTTCGTTCGCACGATTCATGGTGAGTATTGTAACGTCTTCACGTTTGGTGCACAAATTATATAAGTACACAATTATAACAAGGTACAGCTCAATTACAGACAGAAGTCAAAGAGTGTTATACAATGCATCTTAAAGAAGATAGCAAGGCCGATATTATGTCGTTCACACGATTCATGGTGAGTATTGTAACGTCTTCACGTCTCGTGTACAGATTATACAAGCACATAATTATAAACAAGGTGGTTCTCATGACAATTTAATGACACACGACCAAAAAGAGGCGGTTCTCATGCCAAATTTAATGACACACGACCAAAAGGGGCGGTTTTCATGCCAAATTAATGACACACGACCAAAAAGGGCGGTTCTCATGCCAAATTTAATGACACACGACCAAAAAGGGCGGTACTCATGCCAAAAGACACACGACCAAAAGGGGCGGTACTCATGCCAAAAGACACACGACCAACTCAATAACGTTTAGTTAAGAGTATAAAGTAATTATAACGAACTTCTCGTATCGTGGCGGATGTTTTAAGGATCTCTCCTATGATGGTGGATGTTTTAAGGATCTCTCCTATCGCGTACAGGTTGTGCATAAGTACAGCAAAGTAAATGATAACATTCGTTTTAATGTTGTTTATAAAGATTCGTTAGATTTAACTAACCCCGTAGCCCGGGGGCGTACGATAGAATGACATAAAGTGATGGCAGGGTATATTCTGCTTACACCGAGCAATAAAAGAGACAGACCTGGAGTGGTTTTACATACTGTCCGAGTAACCATTTTTAGAAAAGAGAAAAAAGGTGATAATTGCAAAACGATGATCGAACAAATCAATGTTGATTTACGTTAAAAATTACAATTATTTGGATTCGAGAATCAGGATGACCGTTTGGTTTTACTAACCTGTCTCGTGTTAAAACGTGTAATACTAAACATACGTGACGTAACAGTAGAGAAGAAACAAATCAGTGGTTTCGTTGTAGCAACCAAAGACCTGGTGATTCGGTTTTACATACTTTAGTCGAACGAGCCAACGGATTTGTGTATGACTTATAAAAAGCCAACTTGTAGGTTTTTTTTTTTAATATATACCTATATTAAATACAATTTCCAAAATGGACGTGTCAATATCCTATTTTGGGGAGAGAAAAAAAAATTGAGCACGGGTGAAAAGGACGCCATCAATTTTTGATTTAAGTAAAAAAATTGAAAAAGACTTATATGTACAAGAAAAAAGGTGAAGTAACCATTTTTTGACTTTCGTGCTTGAGACCACTATTGGGTTTTACGTACTCAAGGTGAGCTGAAAATCGAGAGGTAAGAAAAAGGTTTTACCCTGGTAGGTAAAATGCGATGAACGTGAGAATGAGGTAAAAAAATGTACAAGGGCGGCCGAAACTGAGGCCATAGACAAAACAAAACAAAAACAACAAAAAAACGAAACACAACGAGTGACATGACATGAACATTGCATAGTGTGGGGTTGAGAAACGACAATTGGGATCATGACTTCCCAAAATATCGTGACTCGAGGTGTCTCTGCTCCGAAGTGATCCGCCTCAGAACAGAGCAAAAAAAATGTACAAAGAAACAATGCTGGCAATTTGCCGTGATGGGGAAAAGAGAAGTTGGTACAACCATGACATTTGGATGTACCTATTGTGAATGTACATTTATTTACAAACAAGTATAAATAAAGGGCTTGCTTTATTTATGGGGGTCTGGTCGTGTAATTGAAACCTTACACGCCAGTTATATGCATATTTATTTATTTACAAAACATTGTCAAGAGATCGCTCGAAAGCTGACTCGAGACCTGCCTCACGCTTAAGGACTTATGCCACAACTCCATTTCTCGGGGTGTACTCTTGTAGGGTATGCACGCTGCGAGGGAGGTAGGTATTGCGGAAATAATTCTGTGAATTGTAGTTCCTTGTGTGAACGACGCCATTGTTTCGTTCACGATGTATTTCACACATAATAATCGTATGTGCTTCCAAGGGGTTAACAGCTGCAAACAGCGCCGTGGTACAAGCTTGCGGCCAGCGTGTGCAACCGAGAATGTCGCGCGCAAATTTTTGTTGCCATGCGCGACTTGTGAAATCCGGTAGTGGATAATCTCGCCAGGAGAGGCATTATTATCGGCCTCTATCCTCCTGGATGGCACGACCTGTGAGGTGTGTCCATTTCTTGAGTACATATTTCCGGGTATGACAGCTCCTATAGCTTGCGGCCAATGTACTTGTTGATGGTTTTCATGTTGACAGTGCATCGTGCATGATTTTGTCGATGCCTTTGTGAGTTGAAAATGTTCGTGATTATGTACGAAAGTTTTGATTATCACTCATTGTGATTCCATTTTGGTGCAGGTGATGGACGGCGTGACGGCTTAAATTCTTTCGCTGGTCGATGAGTAGAGAAATAAGAAAACAAGAGGGAACTTTTATTTTTTTTGTGTTGAAAAATTTTGCCAAGAGGGGTCCTTACAAAGTTGCTTTTTTGTGTTTAAAATAAGCACTTTTTGAAAATTTGAAAATTTCAATTCTTGCAAAATTTGGCCAGGGGTCTCCTTCTAGGGTGCATATTCTTGGTTTCACTAGACACTTTTGAAAAAGTAACACTTTTGTAACTCCTCAATTTCACTTTTAAAAGATTTCACTATTTGGAAAAAAATTCGGCCTGGACGGCCCTTAGGAAAAGTTGTTTTGTTTCTTTTTCACGAAGCACCATTGGAAAACACGATGGAAATTACGAATATTGTTTTTGGAAAAAAAATTGCCAAAGGAGGCCTTTTGAAAAAAAAACACTGTTTGATTTCATAATAATAATTTTTTTATTTTTTTTTTATTTTAGTAATTTGTACATTGAAGTTTACAAATTTCTAATTGATTAAAATATTTCATATTCACTATATTTTTTCAAGTTTTATGTAGCTCCTACAATACATCTTGAACTTTCCAATTGGTGTGGACTTTAAAGTTTCTGGTAGTGTGTTATACAACTTCATTCCCTTGTACAGTAGACTGTTCTGCGTATTCGCTTTGTCCTTTATTTGTAGCCTAATTTCCTTGCACGTCCTTGTGTTATATCTGTGAATGTCTTTATTGTATACAATTTTATTTGAGAAGTATTTTGGTAACGTGTTGTTCAATATTTTGTGGATAAATACCATCGTGTTCAAGGTCAGCATCTGTTTCACGGTCAACCAATTTAGTTCCTTTAACATTTTAATTATTTTTGAAAATCTGTTTCGTCGGAGAATTATTCTCATAGCCCTGTTTTGGAGAATTTGTAACTTATTTTGTTCTCTTTCGTTACATAGGAAAAGTATACTTGAGCAGTAGTTGAAGTGTGGAGCAATAATTGAATTGTATATGGTGATTGCAGTTTTTCTAGAAATTTTTGGCCGAATTCTTCCAAAAAAAGATATCTTTTTGCCAATTTTCTTTTGGGTGTATTCAGCATGTCTATTGAAGTTTAGTTTGGAATCTAATATAACTCCTAAGTATTTCATTTCAGTAACATTTTCAATAATTTCACCATCAATTTTAATTTTGCTTTCACTGGATGTCTTCTTGTATCCGATCACCATATATTTTGTTTTTTTTTGTATTTAATTTAAGCTTATTTATTTTTAGCCATCTTGATACATCATTTAGTTCATTATTTAAAATGTGTATTAGTTCTTCATAGTTATCTCCAATTAAGTATATTAGTGTATCATCGGCAAAAAGTCGTACTTTGCATTTTGAAAATATTTTCACCATGTCATTAATATAGAGTATGAACAATAGAGGTCCAAGGACCGATCCCTGTGGTACTCCTAACTTATTTTCCATTGGTTTTGAAAATTGATTATTTATTTTTGTTACCTGTTTTCTGTCTCTCAAATACTCTTGTATTAATTTAATGGCTACAGATGAGAAACCAATTTCTTTAAGCTTTCTTATTAGTATGTCTCGGTCTATAGTTTCGAATGCCCTTTGAAAATCCAAAAATATTGCTAAGATAAATTTATTATTATTCATTCCTTTCTTCCATTCTTCGACAATTACGTTTAATGCTGTTTCACATGAGTTATTAGATCTGAACCCTGATTGCTCTTGGTATAAAATATCGTGTTTATCTAGATATTGCAAAATTTGTTCTTTTATTATAACTTCAAGAATCTGCTCATATTTTGGTAAGGTGTTGATTGGTCGAAATTCTTCACATTTTCTGGTATTTTTTACCTTTGGAACCGGTATAATGGTAGATATTTTCCATGACTGTGGAAATTTTCCTTCTTCAATCGTCTCATTGATAATATTTAATAGAGTAGATCCAATTACTGGAAAAGCATCTCTTATTTTACTAATAGTTAATCCATCTGAACTATTCTTTGATTTTATTTTGTTTAAAATGTTAAATAAATATTCTGCATTTATTTTTCTGAAGACCAATGATTCTTTGTTTGGGTCGATATTATCATTTGTGGGGTTAACAGCAATGTTGGGTATTAATTTGTTAATTTGAATAATACTTTCAATAAAATATTTCTTAAAGTTATTAGCCATGTTTTCTTCGTTTATCTCTTGTGGAAAGTTTACAATTTTTATGTCGTCTTTGTTTTCGCCATGTACTAATTCTTTTATGCTTTTCCAAATTTTTTTAGGATCCCCTTCTTCTGAGTTTATTTTATTTTTTATGTACTCATTATGCGTTCTTTTTATGTCTTTGGAGTATTTGTTTCTCGCTTTTTTGTAGTTATCCCAATCCGTAATACTATTAGTAAGGCATGCCCTTTTGTAAAATGCATCTCTATCGTGCTGCATCGTACGTAGTTCGCTTGTGTACCATTTATTATTGTTTCTTTTATGTATCTTCTGTTCTGGAACAACTTCATCAATAGATTTTTTTAAGTTTAATATCATCTGGTCAGCTTTTTGGTTATATTCCATTTGATTTATTCCATTCCAATTAATAGTCTCTAAGGATTGAATGAAAATTTCCTTATTGTATTTTTTGTAATTTTTAAATGTTGTTATTTGTGTTTCCTTACTGGAGTTGCATTTTTCTCTGTCATTTATTAGAATTTGAATGATGTTATGGTCGGTAATTTTAGAATTATCTAGTACTTTAATATTTAAGTTGAATTTATTTGAGATTACCAGATCAATCGTCGTTTTTGAGATATTTGTAATTCGTGTAAAATCTTTGACTAATTGTTTCATCCCTGTAGCTTGTATAATAGATTTTAGTTTTTTTGTGTATATATCTGCATTTGCTTTAACATTTATATTAAAATCTCCAGCTATAACGTTTATATTTTCATCTTGTAAATTTTTCATGCACCATCTTTGAAAATATGTTAAAAAGTCGCACTTGCTTGTGTTTGGCGATCTATAAATTACAGTATATACACCTTTCTTGTTTCCTGATTTAATGGTGATGGCTAAGATCCAACAATGTTTTTCAAATTGATTGTTCGATATTACTTCATATGGAATTTTATTGCTTAAGAGAATCATCACTCCTCCTGTATGTCGACTATGTGAGTCGCAACGGATGGTATTATAATGTTCAAATCTAATTTCACTATCTTGAATATCTTCAGTAACATGTGTTTCACTCATCATAAGCATAAAAGGTTTCTTCTCCTCTAAAAGTATTTTTACCTCTTCGTAATGTGCCATGATGCTTTGTATATTCAGGTATATAATTTCATCTTTCTCGTAACTTTTTTTTATAAAAAAAGAGATTCTGCTCATTTTTGCTTCTAGTTTTCTTTTATAAATTGGGCATTCACTGTTCACTATTTAAGAATTTCACTTTTTCAAAAAGGGCTCACACTTCATGAGAAAGAAAACAAACACGGGGCACAAACCTATTTTGATGAAAAAGATTTGCCGACGGCTCCCGCTTAGGTATTTTACTTTATGTGCATTTCACTTCACTTGACGCGTGAAAACATAACAACACTTGTGTAAATAAGTCACAATGTACCTAAATATTCATGGGAAAGAACAGTAAATCAACATTGTTATTTATAAGAAGTATTCCCGCCTGATAACTGGAAGGTATATGTTTGGAGGCAAACCGCGTTGTTAATTTTCGCGCGCATGTCGTAGTTACGGCTTACGTAATAATAGATCATTCCCGAATAATGTTGTTGTTCCCGCGCCAAAACTCGTCGCGTCGTTGAAATGACGTAATCGACGAACCTTCTAGAATTATTATGCGCGGGAACAAAGGTACATACGAATGTTGTTTACAATATGTGATTGTTAGGTATTATTCTGGACCAGTAAAGCTGGGAAGAAGACAAAGGAACAAAAATACATATCCTTCGACGGCCTGTAAAGATTTGAGCTCAGGAAAGAGAGAAAAAAGAGAAAAAAAATGCCCCACATTCTAGCGTCAGTGTTAAACGTGGGGAAATGAGGAAAAAAATTGCCTCTAAGATGGAATGCCAGTATTGGCGCCACAACGCAAAAACGTACCACGTTCGGGCAACAGTGTTAAGCACGACGTGGGGGAAAAGATGAGGCGGAAAGAAAAAAAATTGCCCCTAAGTTGGGAACGCCAGTGTTAGCGGCGGAGGTGAGGAAAAAAAATTGCCTCACGTTGGGCGACAGTATTAGCGGACCTACATGGGGGTCCCTACATTCTGCCGACAGACTAGCTCAGGTTTTAGTCAGCAGAGCGGGAGAGGCCCTCACCACCAGGGTGGTAGGGGATCTGTGAGGCGTGTGTGTGGCTTCCCTGAAATAAAGCTCAAATTTCTACGGGCTGGGGGAAGGCAGTGAAACCAGTAACCAGGGTAAACAACAGTTATATTGGGTAAAACACCTGCGTAAACACAATATCACAATAATGCATACAGAGTAATACAGGGTAGCAACAACAGTTATATCTAAAATGGAGGAATCTGTCCCTATAATCTCTCTGGAAGGGCTATTTATCTCCGCGGTGAATTTACTGCGAACACACGCAAATATGGGGGTATATAACAGCTTGGGTATTCACAGTGAGCGTTTGGACTCTTGTATCTTCCGTATCGGGAAAGAATTCGGCCATTCTTGGTGTCCTAGTGTATCACTTAGCAAAAACACGTTTCATGCTTCCGCGTGGAACTTTCTGGAATGCGCGCGGAACGATTCTCACATTATGCGTGCGCACTAGACCGGGAGTTGCAGGGAAGTGGCGGTTGGCCGCTGGCTATCGACGGTGGCTTGGGTTCCGCCGCCGATAGCGCGCCGGCAGGCTAGCGGAGAGGGAGTGAAACTGTAGTTTGCGCAGTGGCGTGCGCTACAACTTGGGAGGAGGGGCCGAGTAATTTGCAGGGGCGTATTTGTGTATCGTAACAATGGACATTGGAGGGTCTAGAGTCGTTCAAATAAATGTAGCGTCGTTCAATAAAATAGAGTCTTGTGCGGTGAAGGTGGAAACCATATGTTTCCTTATTTTGGCGTTGGGAAAGTGGTGGGGTCCCCTCCAATGTCGCTGTCATCGATATGCCAATCGCAGCGCACAAATATTGTCTTGTTTTAGCTTAGATTATTGGTTCTCACCATCAGAGGGGTTGTGATATTTTGGATTTCTTTTTATGAAGTATTTTGTGCTGAATCTATAACGCACGAGATAGAAATATCGGGTTGCTCTTCGACCAAATTTTTCTATTGCTTGGATTTTAACGGCGCGCTGTTTATAATGAGCAAATATTGATAAAAATGCAAGTTTGTCTTATTTCCTCATCTTTTTGAGGGCTTCACTATATACACACAATTTAGAGAAAACAGCCACAGCTCTGGACTCGTGGTTCACGGTGTCATATCTTGGTGTAGTTCAGGCGTAATTACTACAGGCGTAGTCATTACCATTTCATCCTCTCTTTTTCGAAATGAGTTTCCTAACTTATCGGGATTTATAATATGTGGCAAGATAGTAAAATATAAATAATTAAAAAATCTTTCTTTGTATTATTTTAATATCACTAATTGTATATTTGCATCTCGATCAAAGGGGGAAAATATTTCCCTAGTGAAAGTCATTTCTGAAGCCTTGACATATTGGTTATATTTTTAGTGACTAGATGCAAGTTGCTTGGTTCCAACATTTTCTTATTCAATGCAATTCAAATTCAAAAACCATTTATTACACAAAATTACAAGTATACAAGGTGTAGCTTTTACGTACATTCTTTCTATTATTGTAAAAAAATAATTTATTTCATACATTTTTAATAAAATAAACAACAACAAAAAAATTTGTGTCATACAATTTGTTTCAAAATGTTGTCATGGGGCCTTTGAGATGGCGATATTTTTTTGGATGTATTGTATAATTCCTTATTTCGTAAAAAATATTTATGGTTTATTATTAAGAAGGTAGGTGTTTAAGTACCTACTTACAAATCTTATGATTTATCAAATAAGATAAAATTGGAAACTTTTTTTATACGCGAGATCTATTTACTGTTCACGAAACTACTAGTTATATTATTCAGATTTTATGGTTCGCATTAATTTATGCATTGTACGGAACGTTTTTATCTTCCATTAGAATTTTATTGCTCGTATATCTACCCATGTTACGTTACCTGCAGAAGTGCTGTATGTATATATACAAACCTGGTTATGCTTCAGCACTTGCGTGATTCTAGAGTTTTTTTATAAGAATAACAAAGGCCCAACTTCAAAGCCACCGCTATAAAGACATTAGAACCAAAATACGACATTAGTGGGCATAATTTTGCCGCTTTTAAAAAATAACCAAACAAAAAATATGTCTAAACGGTTAAATCCGATTATTTTTTCGTTTGTAAAGAGTGGATTTCTTCTGAGGCAGACATGAGCGCATCAAGTTGGGATTTCGTCTATTCGATTTCCAGAACACGTATTCTTTTCATTTGAGGTTGCTTAGAAATTTAAATCAAGTTTTGTTTACTTGAGTCAGCAAAAAAAAATACTTTTCGACTTCTTACGATTTTTTGCTTTTTTTAATAATCTACCTTTGGTCTTTGAACCGTTTCGGTTCATGTTGTGGAAAAATCAACGTTCTTACAAATAAAATAAAAACATCTACTATATCAATTTTACAACATTGCAAATCAAAGATGATCAGAAGTGCGATTCTGTATCTTTTGTGGATACGGAATAGATTTCCTACGTAAAATTAAAAAAATAATTCAATTAATTAATTTAATTTAATTTACCCGTTAAATTTGTGTAAATGGCTATGGCTTGCAATTGCTTTTTCTACGGGCTGATGAGTAAGCTCTAAGCTATCAGCATTGTCGCTGACTTCGCAAATGTCAAATCCATGGTATACAACTTTAAACGTACATTAAATGAATAAATAATCATGCATTCTTACGCATTTCGTATTTTAAACCAGTTGAAGTCAGCGACAGCGCTGACAGTTGACACATCAGCCAGTAGAAAAAGCAATTGCAAGCCAGAGACAATCACAAAAATTTGGTAGGCGATTACGTATGGAGTCGATTCCGTATCCACAAAAGATAAAGAACAGCATGGCAGGTTTTATTTCTTTTAAAATTTGCCGTAGATAATAGTTTATAACATTATATAATGTTTATCATTATTTTACTTGCATAAATCGATGAAAATTATTGAATAGTAAACAGTATCTAATCATTCAAAGCACGAAAAATAAAATTATTGTATTTTATTTAAACGACAAACATTGTCAGGTAGTTACCTACTAACAAAAACGTCGTTTTAACACATTCACAGGATTGTATTAACTAAATATTATTGTATGTAGTGTACATTGTTATTTCACGGAGAGCTTATATCCATTCTACTGAAAAACAAAGGTCTCTTTTATGTGGCGTTGGCAGTTTTAAAGATTACCTGTTCTCCTGTTCGAACCAAAACGAATCGCAAAACCTAACAAATCTTTTCCATTAAAATTACGTGACTGCTTTTTTATGTTTCAGTCTGAATGTGATTGTTGTTGGTAATTTTTGGGCGTTAAAAATGACTTAGCATAATGCAATTAGAAATAACATACTAAGTAACTTTTACCCTGTATATTATATACTTAATTCCATTTTTTTGTTTTTACAGGCCAGAAATCTTTTCCCTTGTATCTTTTTCCAGGGATTAATGCATGACGATAATAATATAACGTTCTACATGAAGTGTCACTGATTTAATAACAAGTGCCCTTTATTATCGATCGCATTGCTTGAACTACCAAAGTAAGGTCTACCTTAACTTGTAGATTATACATTCCAAAACGTCGATATTTTTTATAAGCAAAATTGAATATTTTCCTGTAGAAATCGCTACCATCTCCGTAATCGAGGGTATTAATAAATTCAAAGTCTTCGTCTTGAAAGTTCCGTTATGATTAGAGAAGCTTACCGCCACGGCCGTCTACGGTCTGATGAGACCAAGACCTGAAATTTCCTTTAAACCTTCGGGCTTCGCGAGTTTTCAGCAGTTTTCAGAGATAATTTTAAATGGGAGAGCTGGGAAACCGGATAGCCGAGCGTTTTACCGGCGGAATATTGAGATCTCGATTTCGGGATGCAACTTTTAAGCCCGCAGAGGAAGTTGCCGGAACGCGGAATGCTGCTGCAGGTGATGTATGTTGCAATCAGGATTCCAGCTCCTGGCACCCTGTCCGCTGGGGGGATTTACTGCCCAAGATAATAGTCAGCAATCCACCACTAAAAGCAAATGCAACAAACATATCAAGTCCGAACCCAACCTGTATGTACTCTGTTCTAAAAAGTACCTCTTCTAAGGATGTTGAACGTTTCGCCGAATTTACTCGAAAATTTACTGGTACGACTTTAGTTGAAAACTCTTTCTCGGTGGGGTTTTAAATAAATAACACTTTTTAGTGTATTTCCGACCCTTAACCGTATATTTCTGCTGATCAATGAAAACAAAATTCGAGAAACAAAATTATGAGGGTTTGGCATTCTACTTTAGGTATAGAAGGGTAAGAAATGATGAATCAGCCATTTTTTTTACCCACGAAAGCATTTTGAGAATGCGAAATCTATTTATATCGCATTTAAATGCCGATTTCCATGTGTATGTAAGATATTATAGCTAACCTGTTGTCTCCGGAAAAGACATTAATTTCAAGGTTTGTTGTACTACTTGGAAATTATGTATCACTAATCATTTTTCTTTCAGGGCTAAAGTTTTTTTTTCTAATTTTTTTTATGTTAACCAAAGGAGGCCCTGAGGAAAATAATTTCCCTCGGGGCCAATGTCATCTGAGATACTGTGTGGAGGGTCTTTTTGAGTAGAGGAAGGAATGAACATTGGTCTTGAAGTGACCCATGTTGCAGAAAGGCGGACACACAGAGTGCAGACGTAAATTTAATGTGAAAAAAATATTTGTGACTAGCAGACCCGGGGACACGTTGCTGTGGCTAACGAAACACAACGCCATTACCCCCCAACCTTTATGAAATCCACACCAGCCGCTTGCCAGCTGCCTGCTGCCCGCTGCCTGAATTGAATTTCTCTGCTTTTCTCTACTATAATATGCATGTACTGTACATATAAACCTTCCTCTTGAATCACTCTATCTATTGGTGAAAACCGTATGAAAATCCGTTGCGTAGTTAAAGATCTATGCGCACATACATTTTGAGCGACTTCATTTTATGCTACGTAATGATGTAATGATGATGATAATGATATTTTTTAATTTCCTTTTTCGACAACCTAAACGCTTGTAAAAATAACGGTATAAATTATACAACACAGCATTCATTTTGTGTAAGCACATTAGATTTGTAGGCGTACAAAATACAAAACAGTGTAAGTATTTATCGAAAAAGTATAGCATAGTTTTTTACGGATTTCAGGTTTTTTTGTTCCATTGTCTTTCTACACGGTACACTTTTATTATCACATAATAATTTACAATATATTTCTCGCCAAAAAGTATTTCAATAAGAAACCCGCGTTAAACAAAAACTCGGTAGGTAAGTGAAATAGAAAAAACTTTGTGGGAAATAAATCACGGCAACTAAGGCTACCTCCACCACAACTGCCAATAAGTTTTACTAACAATTAATTTTCAGACTTGCGTAAATCTTTGAGTAAATAAGCAAAACTACGCGACCTTTCTTTGACCAACATTTTTATAAACGTGCAGAATTTATACAGCACACGACAGCTTTTACGACAAGTAAATTATAGCGTAGTCACTTTTAATTTTTTTTTTTAAATATAAATTAAAATAATAAATACAGAAATCAACGTGCGATTTTTGCAACAGACGTGAACGTAGAAAGTTATTGATAGTGAGACAAAAATGGTGCCTTATTGACAGTATGTCTGTCCTATTAAGCGTTCAAATTTATTAGTTTTTAACACCGGTGGACAAAATAAACTTAAACTTCGAAAGTACAAAATAAACTTCGAAAGTTTGTAACAGCATAGATAGTTTTAGCTACATTATTTTTTTTATGTTTTTTTTTATTTACGGACAAATAGTCCATTAACAATATAATAACAACTGTTACGTTACGGAATTGATTCCCGTGCGAGCTAATAGCGAATTGACCCCTTACACAGGCCCTCCGCCCCCCTTTCCCCGCACCGCTCGACACAAGTAGCCAAGCGCCGAGTGGCTCCCAGCATTCATTCCTCGGCCGACCTTCGGCATAACAACTGTGTCCCCGTGATTGCGCTCTCCGTAAACGCTCGCGATGTTTATTTTAATTGTGCATTGTGCTCCAGAGGCTCCCGCCTCCTCAGTACCTGTCTGCCGACCGCCTATCTCCTGCTTGTGAGTACCAATGAACCTTGCTACCCCTCTGTGTGCTAAGAACTGACATTTAAATTTACTAAACACGTGTAGAGAGAGTTGAGAGAAGCTCCCCCGTTATGATAGAGTTAATTAGAGATAGGCAAATACTCATGTGTGTAGTGCCGATGCTGGCCTTTTGTAGAACCCTGTTCACCTTTAAATGAATAAAACCCTTTTTCGTGCATAACTACTGTGTTCTGATTGAGGAAGGAGACCTGGAGATTTTGAGGAAAGGAAGGGGAGTAGGAATTTACAAGTGAACCACAAACACTCGCCCTGGGTTTAAGAGGGACCTTGCTCGCGCCGGCTGTGCAGAGCTAGCCGCCGGCTTGTTTATTGCATGTCCTTTCCAGGTTTTGGGTTTGGCGTTGGCCGCAAGTAGCGCCGATGCTAACACAACATACCTATAAATGAATGACAATGACAATGTCGACAAAATCGACCGGTCAGTGGTTGAGTGGGCATAGCGCTTGGATCCCATCCGGAATCGTGTTCAATTCCTCGGCTGGTTAAGTCCTCCATCACAATACAAGCAACATTTTCGGCTTTCTGTGGTGGTAGTAGGAGATTCTCAACATTGTTGGGTTATTCGTAACCCGGGAATGTTTATCTTTCTTTAAAAAAATAATAAATAAAATAAAATAAAAATAATAAAAAAATAATATAATAATATAAAAAGTACTTATAGAAGATAACTACAAGTCAAAGCATGAAGGAGGATTTAAAAGGCTTTTAAATGGTATGCATAATTATTTATTTATTTATTTATTTGTACACGCCCAATTAGGGCTTTTACATATGATAAAATTAAAAACACATTTGTTATAATCAAAGAATTAAGAGATAACAATTAAATAAGTATCAAGTATAGATTTTTTAACTTAAAACAAAAGAGTAGATTATAGGATACACATTCATATACATTTAAAGAAGTGATTTTCTTGCAGCTTAAAAGCAACAGAATAAAATAAAGGATACACATTCATATACATTCGACACATATTGAAAATTTATGAACATTTCAAATTTATCTAGATAGACATACAGATTTAATAACAATGTTTTTATAGGTTGATAGACTTTCAGTACCGTTGGTGTTCATGTAATATTTATTCCCTGTACTGTGCAGTCGGTTCATTACTGAGTTTGTTTCTGAATTGGTACCTGAATTGTTACAATGGTAAGGTACAATCTGACGAACCGTTCTACTAGGCACATGAAAATTAATCAGCCTAAGGAGTTCAGGGGAGTCAAACATGTTATTAACAATTTTATACAGAAAAATTAATAGAATGTTGATTGAGAAACGGTAATTCATTATTTCAGAGTCTACGGGAAGGGATGTTGAACTCGATAAGTTGTAACAAAGCAGATGTGTCCGTAATTCCGTTGATAATTTCGAGTATGCGAATGAGATCAGAATCCTCTCTACGTTTTTCTAAAGAAGAAATGTTTAAAGTTTCTTTAATCAGTTTATCATATTAAGTGATGATCGGCATTTTAATGAGCTCAGTGGCAGAATGGTTAACGTTTGACTCTTGATTCAAAATTTTCAGGATGATGCAGGACAAGGTACAGTACACATACATACATCATAAAAATTGTTTTCATTGTTTTTCGATGACCCTGTACATTTCATACGTATAATGAAACGTAAAATTTAAAAATAGTGTTCTTGAAATGAAACGTAAATTCGTAGTACACAAATTTAAAATTTCAACCATAAACGTTTTTTGTACAATGTTTTATTATTGATTATTATTGAAGGCTAGGTTTAGCACGATATTTTTTTTAATAATTATCTTTAATTCACACAAAATGATCGTCATCATTAAAAATTTAAAAAAAATTATAGCCCAGATATTTAATTTTTTGCACAAATAAATAAAATAACCAATATACATATTATATATTTGCCACATCTTTTGATTTAAAAAAATATTATTCATTTTGGTCATGTATTTTGGCTTCTAATCCAAATTTTATCCGAAAAAGGCCTGGCAGCCGTTTCTCTTAAGACGTTATGCTTATAACTAAAGTGACAAATATTTTTGTAACTTTCTGGAAAGGGGGTTATCTTTCAATCAGAAGCGTTAACGAGTTGTATTGCAAACCTCCCCGTAAAACTGATTTATCCACCGTACATGATGTGACATAACATTTAAATTAGGTACCTACACATATCCGTCTAGTTTGTAAAGCTTTTCTCGTTAATCAAAATGTACTATGCCTAACTATATTTGCATTGACTTCATTAAAGCACGTTCATCAATTTTAATCGTTTGTAAATAATGAGCCTTTCGTTAGTAAGCATACAAATAATAGTATAATTGTTCCACTAATTCATTTTTACACATAATAATTTTAAAAAACACTTGGGGACTATTTTACTTCATCAATTAAGTAGATAATATATATTTTTAATTTATTTAATATTTGAATGTTTTTTTACAATAAGTATACATTTTTTCATGTTGTACAGTTTTACAAACGAATATAAAAATAACCTTTCCTCCCAATAAAGAGACAAGGCTCTTGTGTTTGGTGAGGGAATTCATGCTTAATTATATGAAATCATGTAAGTAAATAATAAAATATTGCAAACAATAACAAAAAGAGAAGTAAGAAAAACTGATTTATCAATAATAGATTTCAAGATTTAAAGAAATAATAATAATAGATGTGAACCATAGACACCTAAATTTAATAGACGAGAAGATACAGATGAGGGGTAAAACCAAACTATGGGGGGCGAAGAGGGGAAAGATGACTGTGATTCGTTAAAAAATCAATCTGACAGTATATAGACATCTCGCAATATAATATCACCATTTAGTTCTTAAAAGCAAAATCTGCTTTTGAATGAATAGACCTTTTTACATGGGAGCGCGAATTGCTCGCCACGTTATTAACATATTTGCGAAGTCCAAATTCGGCAAAGTAAAGTTCGCCACTTTTCACAGACGAATATTTTGTTGCCGTATTTAGTTAAGACACTTTTACAAATTTTTCATAATTTACTTACCCTTGTAACCAGCGACGAGCTCACTGGAGAACCGCCCACATTCGTTATGATTGACATATTTTAGGTATAATGTATAGCACAAGCTATCATTTTTGCCTTGTTATTTCGTAAAATGTACGATGTGAGCTCGACGCTGGCCAGGACAAGAATGATGACGTCACATTTTTTAGATTCAAGCGAGGCTCTCGCAAGCCCAGCCGGCTCCATGGAATCGGTGTGGGAAGGGGGAAATAATACGCTTTTATCACTTAGGGCAGGTCTATATATATTCATACGTCTATGATGTGAACTCTAATAGTTTAAGGTATTTTTTCAATATTTTCTAGATTTAACGGGAGGTTGTTGAAATAAGTTATACCGAGATAGAAGTAGGTATTTTGAATGTGCTTGAAATTATATTTTGGGATTTTAATATTATTCTGATATCTCGCTGATATTTTGAGATGCAACCCGGGAACTTTTGTTGGATAACCAATACCTCTGCCATAGGTCACCCCAAGTGGTTCGCTATGTTTGGTGATTTAGCAGGGGTGCCCGGGTTCATGGGGTGAGGTTTGTCTAGGTCTTGGAGGCGGATGACCAGGACATACTGAACCCCAGATTCCTACCCACCCCTTTAACCCTTTTCCTTCCCAGAACTCTCCTTACTTTCCTTTAAAAAACCCATCTACACAGCATCCCCAAAGATGACATAGGCCCTGAGGGAAATTATTTTCCTCAGGGCCTCCTGTGTGGAGCCCATGTAAAAAAAAAAGAAATGCCGAATTTCTTTGAAAGTTTGTAGTATTGAATATTTTTTATATATTTGGTCTGTTGTAGGTATATTGAATATTGAAAAGATTTTTTTGATTGAAAATGTAGATGGTTTTATTAAATATAGAGTACCTTATGAGTATCTTATGAGATGAAATATCGACATCTATTTTAATTTAAGTATAATCATCTCTCATGGTATTTATATTATTATCTTATGAAAGACGTAACATCATCAATTGTTTCATCTATCGAACACTTATTTATAAACATAATTTAGGAAACACATCTGATGGCAATTTGATGATAAAGAAGAGACTAAAAATGTACGTCATAGTTCAATGGTAGGATTTGAGAAAACTAACCTAAAATAATAATTCTCATAGGTAACCATTTATTATTGTACTATTGTATGTACATTGAGGAGTATTATTGTAAAAGCTAAAATTAGCAAGCTAATTGTTAACATTGAAAAAAAATAAGAAGTAGATATGGATACCGCCGTCCCGGGAACAACTATTGGATTTTTTTTTTTACATGAACACCGCACAAGAGTCCCAACTGCTCCCGTCTGGAGCCAGTGGGACTATGGCATCCCCAATTGGGGTATGTTGTGAGGCGGAAGGTAGTGGGGAGGGGAAGGAGATAGGGAAGGGGAAGGTGGGAATAGTACCTGGCTATTCAGATCTGGTCACCAAACACGGCTAAAGCCATTTCAAGCAACGTTTCAATTCTGAATGGTGGTCTTACACCAGGGCGATACTGAGAGTATCTTCCACTCTGGAACGTGCCGCAAATATACTATATATTATTTTAAATGAATAAATTGTGAAATAACACAAATTAATCAAATAAAATTTATTTGCCACGCCGGGATTCGATCCCGCGACCTTCGGAGTGCTAGTCAAGAGCTTTACCGCTGGACTATGCCGGCCGTCCGGATAACCAGCATCTTTGCTATATGACATCCCAAATTGTTCACTACGTTTGGTGACTTAGCAGGGGTTAGCGGGTTCGCGGGGTGAGGTTTGTCTAGGTCTTGGTGACGAATGCCTTTGCCCACCTACTGCGTGGCGGGCCGTATCGGGAGAGTTTGGTTGAGGTGGGCCTAACCTAAGCACGTTGACCCCAGATTCGTACCCACCCCTCATACCGTTTTACTTCCCAGAACTTCCTCTCATTCCTTTCCATAAAAAAACCTTTTACGTAGCATCCCCAAAATGACATAGGCTCTGAGGAAACGCCTGGGCCTCCTGTGTGGAGCTAAAGTAAGAACAGTGTTAATTTATAAACAAGTTCTGTTGTGTAAATATTATTGCGTCTAACAGCTGTCTTTCTAGACTACTGAAGGCATTATCAATCTGTCTCGCGTAAAATAATTACACGGCAAAACTTGTTTTAAAATAAACTGTTTCATATAAATTCAATTATAATATCATTGAATATATAAAAGAAAAACTTAATATTCGTGGTAGAAAGTATTAAAATAATGATTGATCTATAACTTTAAAAACAAATTAAACCAATGAAATGAATATTTCAATAAGCTTTTTCCAGGAAGGACTGTTACTTAATTCATATTGAAGCATTATGGTACCAAGAGGTTAAGCAGGGTTCATAAACTATTTTAGAATAACGGAAAAATACACAAAGGAATAACATTAATATGCGGATATAAAATAAACATCGTTTACTTGTTTAGATATTCATTTAGGAAAAAATATTATTATTATCTCCTACTTGTGATTTCTTTTTGTCATTTATTAACCTTTTTTTGCTATTTCATAACTTTACATTGCGTATAAACTCAAATGAAATCATGTCTATCTATTTTAATAAATAATTATTTAATAAGTTCTCCAAACATGGCAAACTTATTTTGTGGCACCACTTTAATTCAAAACTAATAGAATGTTAAATATGGTAGAACGTGGTTAAAACTAAATATTCCCTTAATTTTTTATTAATTAGTTAATTCAAATTAAATTGGTATGTTCACACTGCATACTTGTTTTGTATTGTGTGATTGCAAGATTATTCCCGAACTAAAAGCAATATTGGTAGTAATTTGGACAAATATAACTATTTTTATTTTAATGGATATATTTATATATTAAAATAGTGCGGATAGTATCTCGCAATCATATATAAAGATAGCAGCCAATAAAAATATGCGGTAATAAAATGAAGATAATGAAGGTAGGCCTTAGTCGATGTATGGGTATGAAATATGTCGAATTAGCTCAGTGGTTAGGGCAGACTTACTGGGTTCAATTCCTAGATGCGTTTTTTTTTCAGATTTTCGTATGCGAGTCGCTAATATGGTCTTCAATGATTAATTAATATGACTTTTACACTCATCAAATCGATTCAGGAGCATCATTATATCGCGAATAATAATTTTGTGCATTAAATATCATCGAGTTCCCATCTGCATACTATAATGTATAAGTAACATAGTCAGCAATCGATAATTACAGACCTGTAGCTATCTTATCAGCACCCGCAAAACGTTTAGAAACCATAATTCACTCACAAATATTTAATTAAACAAAACATATACTTATCGGAGAACCTGAAAAAATAAATAAATACTAATTTCAGTTGTCGATCCATAGGTGTTTGAGTTGATCATAATACCAGACAAGCGATAAAGTAAGTACCAACATTATTTTGTTAATTAATAACGCTTTATTTGAAATATGTATTTGTTCTGTTCAAATGTTTGACAGATGGTCATAGGATAAATTTCATAATTTTTCAAGTTTACTAACATTCAATGAATGATCATGATCACTAAGAAATGAATGACCATGAGGCGATTTTTTTAATAAATACTTTTAGCTTCACAATCAATTCCGTGATCTTTCACGGGAATATCATAATATGATCTGAAAGATGTAGGGGGATTCCTTTTGTCCCGATACGGGAAGATCCTTGAGAATATGATGTATGAATATGTTATTTTAATTAATAAGGGTCGGACAAGACAATGGAACGCGGAGGTATCACGTCGCAAACAAAGAGGCTGTCTGATCCCTCTTAGAGATTCACTCAGAGACGTTGTTTACGCTGACAATATATTCAACAAAGATAGCACACTCTCAAAACAATTACGAAAATGATACGATCTCCTTTGTGACGTTAAAATAAGTGACGGTGTGAGATAGAAGAATGTAAATGTTGAGGAAGAAGGCTTTGTGTCGAGAAGAGCATGTGAGGCGACGTATCGCTCTTAGCACTTCAGGGGAAATCTAATAAGATGAATTGCTACTCTGAGTTTGGAGTGCGTTTCCGGTTGAAGATATTATTTTGTTTTATATTATTTTCGTGGAAACAAACACTGCGGTGTGACTTTGCATATAAAATGAAACACAGTACCTGTTCTTTTTCACCGACCGAGTTTCTCTTTGACAAAAAAAATATCATCAAAGGAAAGGGTAAGTTAAGTAACTGTAAGAAATTTCAGCTGGATTTTGTCAGAATCACATCTAATTGATGGATAAACAATAGGCCACTTGCATCACATTTTTTTTTTAATTCCGGTTTAGGCAAATATTCTAAGACATTCTGTATTTTTTTTTAATCGTATTTTTGTAACCCTGGCGATTTTTTTAAAATTTCAATCCGAAAAATCAGACCATTTTTTAAAAACCGGAAAGACGGGACATAATTTTATAGGTGCAAAAAAACGATAATTACATAGCCAAAAATCATTTTTAAAAAAAGAACGTTTTCCAGAAGAAAGGGCACAGGAGAATAACGAGGCATACCAAAAATATTACATCTTATAAATATTTTTTTCCTTGATCCATCTTATTGATCATAAATCATTATAATGTACAACGTCTATATTAATAAATCCAATGTAATATACTTGTACTTGTTAATTATAATAATATAATAATAATGACGAGAATGCCAACATTCTTATAAATACTAACCAGGAATTATTAGATTCCTGGTCAAATAAAATTATTCACGCAAAACACTTCAATTATCTCAACCAAACGTATGTTGACAAACTTTCGTCAAACAAATGGTTGAGTATTGGAGAGTTGAGCGCAGAAATAGAAGGATTTATGCTTGCCATTCAAGATAGAGTCATTAATACTAAAAATTATAGAAAGCATATAATCAAAGATATAAATCAAATTGATGATTTATGTAGAAAATGTTTGGCTTTTCCCGAAACTATAGAACATATTATATCGGGATGTTCTATATTAGCACCTTCCGAATATACATTTAGGCACAATCAGGTTTTAAAAATAATTCACCAAAGTTTGGTAATTAAACATAACTTGATTGACTGCCGTAATATAGTACCATATTATGAATATGAACCAAATTCATTTTTAGAAAATGAATTTTATAAAATACTAGCTGATCCGGCGAACTTCGTACCGCCTCAGAATCAAAAACTGTTGTCAACTTATTAGCTGAATTGATCTAAATTGTTTCTCCCTGCGTATACCATACCTCCCCCCTCCCCCTCCCCCCCCCCTTCCCCCCCCCCCCCTCCCCCTCCCCCGCCCCCCTCCCCGCTCCCCCCTCTCCCCTCCCCCCTTCCCCCTCCCCCTCCCCACTCCCCCCTCCCCTTCCCCTTCCCCCTCCCCCCCCCCCCCTCTCCCCCCCCCCCCCCCCCCCCCCCCCCTCCCCCTCCCCCTTCCCCCTCCCCCCCCCACCCCTCCCCCTCCCCCTCCCCCTCCCCCTTCCCCCCACCCCCTCCCCCTCCCCCTTCCTCCCTCCCCCTCCCCCTCCAATATAAAAGGATTTACAGAACGGAAAAACATAAGTTTTACAAGTAGTACTCACCATACTTTCAGGGCAGCTGGTGGAATGCTTTTCGGAGACTGCCCATATCTGATGACCAACAGGGCTGTTTTAGGGGATTACACAGCGGGCGTCCAGAAATCTCAATCCGAACAGCGAGAATTCTATCTCCAAAAAAAACACGCGCGCCTTGGTGTCTCAGACCACCATTCCGTCATCTGGCGAGGCAGCATCCGAACCTCCACGTTCCGAGCCGAATCTGTCAATCTCAATTAAAACCCATGTCGGGAAAAAATCAAAATGGCACGAGTCACAATGACTTCAATGGGCACCAGGGGTCCTAGCATGGTCGATCGATATAGGTTTTATCGAAAATGTCGGTAACTTGCCATCGCTCCCGAGCACGACTGCAGACCGCTGATGAACCAACAATAGTTCACAATGACTAGGGGTTCCTAATATATTTGACGTAAACTGTTGTTTATTCGTTAGCTACCTGCAGTCGTTCTCGGGAGCGATCGCAAGTTACCGACATTTTCGATAAAACCTATGTCGATCGACCATGCTAGGGGGCCAGGACTTCCATATTTCCGGCACATTTTCTTAGGTGCATCCGTATCTCAAATATGAGTCCAATAGACACAGGACTTCACATCAACTGGCACATTCGCCTTGACGCAAGTGCATCGCAAATATCACTCCCCGTCGTCAATCAAAAAATTAAGGAAGGCCTCGATCTTAAAAAAAACCCAAAATAAAACCGTCCCGTCAGGGAACACAAATCCACGTCTGCCGCCATGTTTCTCCCTCCCCCGCCGCGCTCTTTCCGGAGCGAGCCTACCAACTTCACCGTCGACTAACTGTCAAACTAAATAATAATAAAAAAATTAATCAAAACAGTACCTACTCGAGTATGAAAATTAATACGTTACAATTATTTTTTTAACCGGTCAGTAAACCTTTTCGTACGGTACCTACCTACAAGAAAAGTAATGCGGGTGTTTTTTTCTATTTCAAAAGAAATTCAACGTGTCAACTAACCTACTTGTCCGAAATCCCCCTTTTGGCGAGTAGAATGCTTGAGTGGAATTTATTCAATCCGTGGAGAGCGACCAGTATCTATTATGGATTCATCCTCTGACACGAGTTCACAGACGATGTTGACCTCACCCAATATTGGAATAGAAAACGCTATATCAATGGAATCTATTCAATCTATTATCAGACTTTTTAGTTTCTATTATGTTTGATGAACAATAATGAAACGTTTTAACACTAGAAAGACCGGGTACTGCTCCATACCTATAAAGACCACGACCGTCACTTTGACGGCTGATAATTTTTTTCAAATACGGAGACGGGTATGAGTACCGTCGCCCCGAGAACCATTTATTGAATAACCAACTCCTCTGCCATAAAATACCCAAAGTAGTTTGCTACGTTTAGTGACTTAGCAGGGGTGCCCGGGTTCATTGGGTGAGGTTTGTCTAGATCTAGATGGCAAAACGTTTATCTACCTACTGCGTAGGGGACGGGGTTGTGAGCATAGAGATATACTGTCGTGAGACACTGATTGAGAAAGAAATAATCTAGACCTATCCAGCAGGACTCTCTCGACCCATCGCCTTGCACCACAGTGGGTGGTATGGATTCATTCGTCCGTCACTCATGGAAACATTTACCAATTTTTCCTATTCACCCATCATACCCTTTACCAGAGAGATTCATAACAGAATTTCCTCTCCTTCCTTTCTCTAAAAACACCCTCCACCCAGAAGCCCCAAAGATGACGTAGGCCCAGAGGGTTTTATCCTCAGGGCCTCCTGAATAAAAAACATGTGAGTGCAAAATGCTTTTTTTTGCGCAAGCGTGAGTTATAGTATCATATCGTTTGAATATTATAAAATCGAATGCACTTTCCGCAAATTGGTTTCTTTCAATTATCACATATGTCACTTATTTGGGTTTTCTTATATTTTACATTAATTTTGCACTGTCGTCTTTCAGAAGTTTTATTTTCCGGTTTCTTTTCTTTTTTCTTTTACGTTAGATCCACAAAGAAAGCCCTGAGGAAAATAATTCCCCTCAGGGCATATGCCATCTTTGGGGATGTGGAGAGTATTTGTAGAGAAAGGAAGAAGAAAAAGTTCTCGTAAGGAAATGAGGTGTGAGAGGTGGTAAGGAATCTGGGGGTCAGTGTGCTCAAGATTGGTGGACGTACGAATCTATCCCTACTACTGCAGTGAGAGAGAGGGAGAGGTCAAAAGACCTCCCTCAACCAGTTGTAATGGTCCGACACTCTTGGCTTTTGACACCAATTGTGATGAACCCTACCTAGCTGATTTACTTTTCTAAGCTTCTACCTCGTAGTTCAAATCTCGTAGCTCCTGTCTCGTAGCCACGCTCATAATTCTACCCTTATGTCCTACTGATCACACCACTAGGTATGATGGCCTGACTAAACCCTCCTTCCAGTTTGTTTCTACCTCAGGCTCGTGATTTCTAAACCCCTATACCTTATAATCTAGCTAAACCTTCCCTATCTTCTTAAATCCCTGCGATTTTCTCACAGTAATCAAGATTTAAGATTTTTGTTCACATTATTTCTATAATCTTCGTTGTGTAATTTTTTGTTTTAGATTTTACATCTGTTTGCATACTTAATATGCACACATATGTAGAGAAGATAATGTATTACGTGTGGTAACCCATAGATTCTTTTAGATTCTTTTAACCGAGTTTGATAAACCAGTCCCGCCTTAAACTTTGTGTCTATTTGATTTCCGTAGGAATTTAGTGTGTTTTTTTAATTCTTCCTATCACCGCGGATACATCGATAACATAAAACAACAGTTAATAAATTAAACATTTCAAGAAAGCAAACCTTACCTTACCGGTGTAGGATGATCGTACTCGAGGGTCCAGTTTTCTCAATTGGAGTTCTTGTCTGCAGCTTCTCCTAACATAATGTTTTGTCTTCATAGTTAGTATTCACGAAATTGTTTGAATAGTAAGGATGGATGGATATGAATAGTAAGGATGGATGGATATGGAGGGGATAATATGTTTGCTGAAAAGTCGGCTCCTCCGCTATCTAAGTGAAGACCGATGAACAACAATTACAAACCGGTTTCTCCCAGGTACGTTTGCTAAGCTTATCCTTAAGTCCGAGTTTTACTCTCTTCGACGAGCGTCTCTTGTTACGAAAGGGGCTCTTCACGCCAGATGGGGGAATTCCGAGTCTTCATGCCGTTTTTCTGTCTCACTCCGACTTCCATCGCCTCCGGATTGAATTTAACTCTACTGATTCTAGAAGGGGTATTTCATGTCTTCCCTTATCATGCCTCTCTCCGTTGAATGTGGCGTAAGCTTGTGACGGGCAGATCCTTCCTCCCACGTGACCGACCCAGCGTTACACTCCACCTCTGACTAGCTGACATAAAACGCAACTCGTGAGCCTTATGTTTGTGTAACGTATCACCTTGTTACACAGGAAGCTAGCTCAGGATAATCATTGATGTTCAAATAAGTGCAGTTTTTATACCTACCTCTGTACTTCCACCAATCTGCCTTCTCCGCCTTCTCGCCGACTCGGGTCGCTTGGGTTGGGACAAAGGGGGTATGAATTTGATTATAAATATTTTATATGTTAGGATTTTAATTAGGTTTGGCAAGGTCTTAATACATGATCTTAATTTTACTTAGATCTACTTACATCTAAATCTTAACTAGTTGTAATATGGTTCGGGGTTGCTTCTCCATTGTTCACATCGTCATAGTTAATTGTTCACTGAACTACCTTCGTGTCACTGGGTTCTCGCGGGTGCCTTGGTAAGGCTGAGGTCCTCGATGGCAGCTCCTCCGGTTCAGCAGCTCAGGCCTTCCTAGCCGAGTCTCCTGCCTCTGAAGTCGAAGTCTCCTGAAGTCGTCTGCTTCACTTCGCACTTTGGCCACTCGCCGCGTATGGTCACCGCACTTTCTTCGTCTCACGCCCAACTTTACGTCGCCGGACGGAGGAACGTATGTTTTGCGAATCATTTCCTTGAACTCCACTATAACTTCTTCATCCACCGCCCAGCACCACCTCGCGGGGCGGGGAACGCGTACTTGCCGTTGTACACTATACGTGTCTCCTCTCCGTCCCGGTCTTGACTCCTGTTTCTTCATCCACCGCCCAGCATCACGCCGCTGGGCGGGGAACGCGTACTTGCCGTTGTACACTATACGTGTCCCCTCTCCGTCCCGGTCTTGACTCCTGTTTCTTCATCCACCGCCCAGCATCACGCCGCTGGGCGGGGAAAGCGTACTTGCCGTTGTACACTATACGTGTCCCCTCTCCGTCCCGGTCTTGACTGTCTTTCTGCGTGCCCACTGAACTCGTAGGATCCGTGGCCCTACCCCGCACTTCTCCCTTCTTTCGTTCCTGTCCTTGCACCCTCATCTGTCATCACTTTCTTTGTCTTTGGGTGCACGGGGCGAGACTCTTTCATAACACAAAATTATTTATTCAAATTTATTTGTGACGAAATTTGATTCGTCACATTTGCTTTCAGGTTCGACAAGACTTACGGTATGCAAATAACCTGTAGCTTTAATGCCGCGTCAGCGTACTGTCCGCATACGTCCTTCCTCTTCCCCGCATGCCCCAACTCGACAATACCGCCACAAGATCAAAGCCCTCCGTTCGGGAAAGGTTGACACTTACATTTCCAGATGGCTCATACCCACATAAAGAAACCTTGAAGCTTACGTTCGAGAAAAGTTAGGATTCAGGACTGTATGAGTATTTGAACACCAGTGTTTTTTAAATGAGGTCACTAGCTCCTCGTGTGTTAGGTATTTAGGATTTTTGAGTATTTATGGGTTCTTGGATACCTACTTGCTGTAAGAAAGATTTAAAATGAGGTAAATCAATTTGTCATTGAATCAATGGCCTCCTGAATAGTTGTGATGAGCTCTCTTTGAGTTTGAAGCTAGTCGAGGTACTTTACTTTGCGAAATTTTGCATGCTAAAACAATGCTACCTATTGGCGATCGCTCTAGTACAAATAAGTTTGTTTTGAATTGAGTGAATTTAACGTCAATGTCGTCTTCACATTTTGACCGCAGATTTCGTCGCAAGCTATAATTGATAAACTTGTCCCTGACGTTAAAGCTTTGTTTTGTTTATTCGTTTATGAATTTAGGTGACTGGGTCAATGGGTGGCATTGAACTCAAATCGAAATTTTTGGTACACTATCGAAGGTCATATAACCATACCCTAATCGTGCTAGTGAAAAGAAGCGGGGTATTTACTTTGCAAATACGCTAAGATACCAAAATTGATTTAGTGATGCGTTTCTATCTAATTATGTGTTAAGTATTTGTTTAGCAACATTTCATTCTGTATGGGAGGTGTGACATGCGAGTGCTAATAAATTGGTTAGTTATTTATTTACCCTTACTTGGTATCACGTTCATCAATGTCAGATTACCCACAGGAACCTGTAAAAGCTTAAATATTGTAAGGACTCACCAAGCTCTAATGTCTTAATTTCAGCTCCACCGGGTTACTAGCGTCGGCAAGAAATTTATTAGAGCATCCAGACTACCTGTGTAATTTATCGCACTTTTATTTCGACTTCCCACTTTTAACGATTTAATCCTACAAGATCCGGAATTCATCTCCTCCCTTTCTCCTTTGAATAGATCTCTGATGTAAAAAATTCCTCACGTTTTCCTTTAATATCTGCCGTTATTATTGAAGAAGAACGATTCTATCTAATTAACCCCGACAATCCTTACCTCCCTTCCCTTTTCTCCCATATTTGATTTCAATCTAAAGAAGAGAATCGATTCTTAATAATCGTTCGCTAGAATATTATTTTATTATTTGATATATAACTATACTTCTTTAATCTTTAATGAATTCATTTATTAATTCGGATTTTCATAAAATTTTAATTATTCTACTTTATAATAATATTTAAGCTTTATTTATTTTTTCTCAATTTAAATAATAGTTTTTTTTTTATAACAACTAAAGATTTTCTTTAAATTTGAATTATTCCACTTTGTAACAATATTTAAGGTTTATTTATTGTTTTTTTTTTTCGCTTTTAAATTATAGTTCTTTTATAACAAACTAAATATTATTCGTCACTCAAATTACAACAAAACTGAAAGAACCACTTTCACTTCATTTTATAACACTTTCGTTTAGCAACAAATTAATAATTTGGATTATTTATTTGAACTTCGGGTTAAGTATTTTCCAGATTTCGGATCAATTATAATTTTTGTCGTCTAACGATAATTAATATCTCGTAATAAAGTTTCCAACTTTCGACTTAAACGTTAATTTTTATTTAATAAAACTTATTAGACTGTAACTTTCTTTATTTAACCTCGGACTAAATAACTTTATTTTAACCTTCATAGAACAGATTTAAATCAATTCAAACACACTCTATTAAACACCTTCCGCATTGAATTTGTAATTAATTAATTAATAATTTGATTTTATTGAATCGGAGACTATTACAAACACTGATTTTTAGAGTTATTATAAGATCATGCACTCCGTTAAATTGCACGATTAATCGTATCCGTACACTCCACTCTCTATTTTATCACTGAATTTTTTATAAGTATAAAACGTCAACGACTGCAGCCCGATCACACAATGTTACCATTGCCTCAAGTTCGGCCACACAGCCCAAAGATGTCACGCCAGGACGCAGCCTCCCATTTGCCCTCATTGCACTAAGGAACATATACTATCTAAATGTGAAAACAAAGAACAAACTCCAATCTGCAACAACTGCTGTGTCCAAAACAAAAGGTTTGATATGAACTATTCCACCGATCATAGAGTCGATAGCATAAAATGCCTTTACCGGCAAAAAATGATTCGAATTGCTAAAGAACGCATTGACTACGAATAAAAATTGTAAATTTTCATTTCCTCAAACTCTTATCTATAAATTAACAATGAATGATTTTTTATGTAACGCATTAGGTAAAAAAATATGTATTGAAGAAAACTTACATCACTCTATAAGAGATTTCTATTTTATATGCACTGAAAAAGGATTTACTCAATTTCATAAAAATATTAAAAGTGTAAAAAAATTTTTTGAAAAATTAATAATATCTTTAAAAGAAATAATTTTTTCCCGGGCTTGATTGGGTTTACAAAGACCTACTCTACTGGCGAAACTAATTACTCCATACCAGGGTACCAGGTAACAATAATAAGTATAAACAAAAACTCTGATATTGGAATATCTATTTCCAACCAGTATAATGTTCTCAATATTAATGAAGTATTTAATGATTACGATGTTAATATTTTAAATATAAAATTTAAAGACGTTAATAAATTATCGCATTATATTGCTATTTATCCTACACATAAGTCTACAGTACAACAATTTATAGTAGAATCAAAAAACATTTTATTGAATTTTAGAAATATAAATAATATTTTTATACGAGATATGCATTTAAATATTGTAAATGACTATGCTAGTAATGATAAAGATGTGATCAATCAATATATGATCAATAAAAACCGGAATATTCTTCAACAATCTATACATTATAAAATCCGTATTTGTATTACTAACTCTATGTCACACTCTACTTTGAAAATACTCTATACAATATTTAAAAGAAATCAATATCACATTAATATTTTTACTAAATGGATGACTTCATAGCTAATGAATTAGAAAATAATTTTAAAATACAAGAATATGAGTGTGTATACACCGATTCATGTAATGACATAATCTCAAAGAATCTCAACAATATTTTCATTTTTCATATTAACATACGAAGTATGGAACGAAATTGGGATGAATTAATTCTAAAATTAAACAATCTAAATAAAAAACCTGACATCCTAATATTATCAGAAACTTTTACTAATGACGAATCACCCACCTATCATTTACCCGAATATAATTATGTTACAACCAAAATAAACATCAATAAAAATAGTGGTCTCGTCATATTCATTCACGATAAATTTAGTATTGTCAAACTAACTGAACATCCTATACATCTAGTAAACTGTATTGAAATACAATTAAAACTCGACAAAACAAACTACCACATAATAGCTGTTTACAGAACACACGGTTCGAATATCTCGTCATTTATAAATGAATTTAAACACATACTGTTAAAATTTAGAAATAAACTTTGCTTTGTTGCAGGAGATTTTAATATAAACATTAATGAAAACGTAGAAAATAATTTCAAAAATGAATATATTAATTGTATGACTGAATTTAACTTCATATCGTGCATTAACAAAAATACGAGAGAGATAAAAAATCACACTCCATCTTGTTTAGACCATATATGGACTAACATAAATATTAAAGATATCGACAAAATGAAATCAATTGTTTGGAAAACGAATATAACTGACCACCATGCATGCATTCTTTTCTATGATAACAAAATTAAACATAAAAAATTTAATCTAACAAAGACAAAATCCTACACAAATATGACTATTTTATCCAAAAAACTAAGAAATGAACAATGGAACAACGTGTTAAATAGTTATGATACCGAGACTTGCTCAAAAAACTTTGAAAATATATTGTCTCAACACATAAAAAATTCAACTACTGAAACTACAGTCCGCATTAAATCTAAACTAAGAATTTTAAAGCCTTGGATAACACAAGGACTTATAATATCAATTAGAAACAAAGAAAAACTTTACAAAACAACATTGAAAAATCCTCTAAATGAAAAAGCATACACTTTTTACAAAAAATTTAAAAATAAATTAACAAACTGTATCAAACAAAATAAAGAAGACTATTTCAAAAATAAAATACTTTCTACAGACAATAACAATAAACAAATATGGAAAACAGTTAACTTAGCCATGGATAACACTAAAAAAACACAAAAAATAAAATACATTGAACATGAAAATAAAATCATAGATGCTAATAATCAACCTAAACAATGTGCAAACATCTTTAATTCTTTTTTTGCTAATGTAGGAAAAAATCTTGCGAAAAATATCAATAAATCTTTTAACCCGAAAACACAAACGATTGAAAATGTACAAAATCATAGTAATCTATCAAAATTTGAAAAAACCTCAGAAAGTGAAGTTTTAAAAATAATAGAAGGCATGAAAGGAGGTTCGTCTCCCGGATTTGACCTTATTACAGTACATTTTCTAAAATCCATGAAAATTCATTTGGTGAAACCAATTACTCATTTGATAAACTTAAGTTTAACAGGGGGAATATTTCCGACAAACTATAAAAATACAATTATTTCACCTATTTATAAATCTGGAGATCCTCAACAAGTAACTAACTATCGCCCAATTTGTCTAATCTCAAACATTGGAAAGATTTTTGAAAAAATTGTGAAAAATCAATTAGTCAGTTTCCTAGAAAGTAATAAAATTTTTCACAAAAACCAGTTTGGTTTTATAAAGTCACTCAGCACACAAGATGCTATTGCTAATGTAACCTCATACATCAACGAATCATTGGATAAAGGTGAAAAATGTGCCGGTATATTTATTGATCTCAGAAAAGCTTTTGATAGTATATCCCATGAGATTCTACTAAAAAAACTAAACAATATAGGTATAAAAGACAATGCAATTAAATGGATTTCGAACTACCTAAAAAATCGACCGCAAGTCGTAAAAATAAATCAGATTAATAGCGATAAAGAAATATCAGACTTTGGAATCCCTCAAGGTACAGTAATAGGACCAATCCTTTTCACCATATATGTTAATGACATTTTTTTTCAACCACTACATGGCCAAATTACTTCATATGCCGATGATACGGTATTAATAATTAGCGATAAAACTTGGGAAAAAGTAACATTTAAAGCCACCGAAGACATAAATATTTTAAAGAATTTCTTCGACGTAAATTTACTATCACTAAATGGTGATAAAACATTTGTAATTCCATTTGCAATACACAAAAATGATACCCCTAAAAACATTGACATCATCATCCATGATAATTCCAAAACACATAGTAAAAATTATTGTATCCAAAACTGCACAATATTAAAAACAACAAACACAATCAAATATTTAGGATAAAAATTTGAAATGGAAGGAACAAATTTGTCAAGTCGTAAAAAAAATTAGAAAATTGATTTATATATTTTTAAGAATCAGAAATTTTTTATCTGTAAAAAACTTATATCTAATATATTACGCTTTGGTTCAATCAACTTTACAATATGCTATCATTAGCTGGGGATCCGCATACAAAACTAATCTTTCCCCAATTGAAGTTGTGCAGAGGCTAATAATTAAAATCATATTGAAAAAACCTTCGGACTACCCAACGGATCAATTATTTAAGGAATTCCAAGTACCATCTTTCAAAGATCTATACAATAGAAATGCATTGATTCAAACTATAAAAGAAAAAGAAAAATATCAATTTATAACTGAAAACCGTACTAGACATAAATATATTTTCTCATGCCCAAAATTAAACACTTCCTTTGCACAAAATTATTATACTTATCAAGGAAGACTTATTTTCAACCGATTACCGGATGAAATTAGAAAAATTAATGATAAAATCCAATTAATAAACACTGTTAAAAAATATTTTAAAGATAATATAAAAAAAAAAACTAAAAAAAAAGTTTCCGACTAATCTAATCTCAAGAACAACTACTTATAACTCAGTTTCCAAGTGATACTCTGTTCTTCAAATAAGTTAAATTTTGTATTGTTTTTAGCAACTATTTACATATCACCGAACTTACAACTTATTGATGTTTAAATTCACATTGTAATTTAAGAACTTAAATATAGCATTAAAAATGTACACTACTCTTCCAGACACAAGCTAATGCTTCCATGGAAGAGTGGTATTATCGTATTTTTAAATGAACATGTACGCAAATTACTACATTATCTAAATGTGTATTATATTTTATATGCTAAAATAAATAAATAAAAAAAAAATAAAAAAAAATAAAAAAACTAAAAATAAACTGAATCTAATTTTCCACTGTATTTTTTAAAGTATAAAAACTGATTCTAAACTCTAATTAATTACCAGGGTAATTCTCACGACATGCGCGACGTTTTAAGCAACCTTGCCAGTTGTCGAGGGACTCCCGAATAATCCCAAACACGCTAATTTATACCCGTCACAGCTCCAAAAGGGCATAATCGTATTTTCCTTGACAAGAAAATATAATCTGTAATAGCTCGAATTTTTTTGAAATCCCCATCTCGTTATCCTTTGTTCCTACATAAGATCTTTCGATTTTTCCTCTTCCTAATTCTGGGTTCGTCCCACAACTTTGTCTCGCTTCCCTAAGGTTTATAGTCCCGGACTTAGTAAGCTGCCATCCAGTTTGCCCATTTTCCACATGTCTTCTGTCTTCATAATATATTTTATAAACATGGTTTTAATCTTGTTTTTTTTTTCTCAATTTGAAACATGCCCATAAGTGATCTGCTAAAACTGTATTTTAATTGGCATAAATATTTGGGAAAACGTAGATTCTTCAGTCTCCTAGTTTTAAACGCTAGTTGTCCTGTATGAATTTCCACGAAAATTCTTTCTTTTCCCCTAGTCTACGTAAGCAATTATGTCTCAGAACCGTATTTTCATTATTTATGTGGCATATTTAACTTTTCCCTTTTTTCCACCTGAATTTCCTTCAAGTAACGGTGTTTTAGCAACTATTCTTAAATGATTTTCCCTTCGTTGTTCATAAGGAATCATATCCTGGTTCCGTATCTACTCTACTTATAACGTTTTGAGTTTTTCCCATTTCCTTATCTGGGTTTTTCCGGTTATGTCGGTTTTTCGTTCTCTCCCCCTCCCTAACTCATGATCCCTTATTGAAATTTGACGTTTGCCTTTTTGCCGTGATTTCATCTCCACGCTAAAATCCTTTTTTCCTTTTTTGATATAATATTTATGGTGTTTTTTTTGCCCCATTTCCCATTTCTACACTGGAATATCTGTCAAGTTAACTACTTCGATCAAATTCCGCCCAATTTTCTATCTCTTTCTTACTCAAAATCCCATAAACTGTAAGCTCTGACGTTTGTATACTTAATAATTTCTACGTACTTGGCAATAAATTCATTTTTATGTGTTTGTAATTTAGTTTTATGGAAAATCTCTAATCTAAATACCACGTAAGAGCAATGTTAATTTTTATGACCCTTTTTAATAGCTAATGGTGTTAATCTAAACAATTTCCATGTTAGAATATTCCTTGTTTATATCAACAATATACATGTGGGGTCGACAACCGTTGTAATGTCTCATTTTCCCTCGCAGTCTCGTGTAACTTTATGTTATGATCCCTATTTTAATTACGTAAAATGACTCCTTTTCATGAATTAAATCTATCGCAATGTTTGCAGTATTTCCACCCCCCCCCCCCCCCCTAGGTATGCTATTCCAATTTCCTTCCAAGCACCTGCTACTGCACCAACCCTTTGTTTCGTCCCCTTGTTCAATCGTTAAACTCTACATTTTTTGAAATTTTCCTTCCCAATTCGCTTTCCTAATCTCTCCGTTCCGTCTAGAATTGATAACAATAATTTTCCATTGTGTTATGTATATTCATTTCCCTTTCGTACGTTTTTTCCTCGAATTTGGCATCTCGGCCGTCATATGTAGTTATTCTATAATTGAGAATCCTCCGGCAAGCATGCCCCCTCGTTCCCGCGTTTTCTACTCAATATATTACTGATAAAAAATTTTATCGTTACCCAAGTGTGTTTTTCCGCAACTAAAAAGGCTCTAATGCATTCGAAACTAAGGTTCCCGACCTCTTGGATGTACCCGTTATTAATAACATTTCTTGAGTTCATCGTACTAAGGTCCTTGAATTGTTGAATGTTTACATCTCAGTGCCTTAACCCCCGATCTCTGTGGGAACGTCAAAACCATTAATTACTTCACTAATCACTCGGGTCAAAGTCCAATCTTTTGTGTCCATAATGGGCACAACCCTCTCCTTGCTGATAGGCTGAGTTGATTTTTAATTGCTTTTCCTGCTATTTAATTGGTTGTCTCAACTCTCGTGTTTAAAATCGACCCTAAGCCTGGGGTTCCCGTTAAATATCGATCTCATCACCATCTGTGTGTAATCTAAGGCAACTATAAAACATCAACCAACTTAACAATACCTCTATTTTCGAGCATGTTTTGAATTTGACCATACAGATGTCGTAGCGTTGCGCTTTTCTCCTTAGAATAAAAAAAAATTATCGTAGGCCTTCTCGTAGATTGGAGGTTACCATTCATCACACAGTTTCTCCTGATTTGACCTGCCACGCAGTTATTTGGCAGACGTATTACTCGCCAAGATCCGGACAAACCTAACTTCATGAACCCGGGCATCCCTGCTAAGTCACCAACCTCATGGGGTTACCTGCAGCAGAGGTGTTGTTATCCAACAAATTGTTCTGTCAGTTCTTCAGGAGCAAATACAGCTGGACATGTATTGGTATTTGTATACTATGTCCTAAGTTCTCCAACAAGCAATAAAATAAATTTGGGCAAGAGATGTATTTTTTGTGGTCTTTTATAAATTATGTACAAACCAACGTTCAAAAAGGTATGTTGTAAAGTTGGTTGAAGTAGGTTGTAAACTATCTCAGCATAATGACCCAAACCGTCACATTGACGGCGGCGGTCTTTATAGGTATAATTCAATATATCTCCAAAAATAAATAAGACTTGTACCTGTTTTTTTCACCGAAGTTGTAAAATTATAAGTCATGAAAAGTAAAAAAAAATCAAAACAATACAATAATTTTTAAGCCTTATATCGTCAAATTACTTCGAGCAGCCGTCAAAATGAAGGCTCCGGTCTTTCTAGTGTTAACTATAAAATAATTAATACGTAGGTGAAAAAAAGGAACATTTTGAATATGAAACATTAGTGACAGTGTTATCACATTTTTTATGTAAATTCCGCACAAAGGTCCAATTTGAGGTATGTTGTGAGATTGAGGGGAATGTACATATCTAGATATTCAGAATGCATCGTGTGAGAATGGTTTTGTTGGTACTCCTGCCTTAAAATATGCAAGAGCGAGATGACAGAAACAGGGTACAAAAGGTGATGGATATTCCTGCTCGCCCTCCTTAATCACCGACAGCTCTATTAGCTAGCACGTAGCTTACAACACAGACTTTATATTGTGCAAATAAATAATCATCTCGTCCACGCGCGTTTTATTAAGATCATCAGATCTCTCATATCACGCCTACACAAAAGTCTAAATAACACATCATTAAGTACAGCTAAAAGCAATTCGAGTATCATTTCTTAACTGAATGGTCTTTCACCAAAACGATATCGACATTATCTAGCACTCTGGATCGTACCGCAAATATTCCTTATATTGATTTTTAATCATAATGTGAAACATGATAAATTTAATTTATTCTTTGCGTACGCTATGTTTTGAAACAGCCACCTCTGGATTTGAAACAGCCTGCCAAATGTCGTAAAGGAAGCCTCAATTCTTAGCACTTTTCGTAGGATATGTGCATCAAACGTAAAGAATGTTTTTTGATTTGTAACAATATTACCAATATTATTTTAGTCACATAGTTATCTGTTTTCCTTAAAATGTTTTTTTTTTATGTAGTAATTTTTTTTTCCTCTTAAAATGTATTTCTAAAAGTGTAACTGTATATCTAAATTGTATTTGTATATATTTTCTTACTAGATGTATGAAAAAAATTTGCGTACATCTAAATATTTATTCAAAAACAAACAAAACTTCTGCCTATTTTTTTACATTAGCTCCACCCAAGGGGCACAGAGGAAAAAATCCCTTATGGCCAATGTCATCATTGGGGATGCTGCGTGAAGGGTCTTTTTATGGAAAGGGAGGAGAGGAAGTTCTGAGAAGGACAAAGGTTTGAGGGGTGTGTAGGAATCTGGGGGTCAATATCTCCAGGAGTGACGGACATATGAATCCATCCCTCCCACTGCGGTGCAAAGTCGAGAGAGTTCGGTTAGAGAGCTCTAGGTTAAGTCTCCTCAACCTATCTCTCCTCATCCGGCCCGGAATAAATTAAATGCTCTTTGCTCGGCTAATCGAACTGTTCCTTCATACCTTAAACACCCGTGAACTGACAAATGTTTTTCAGTCATGAAAATCTCCAACTAAAGTGGCTAACTAAATTTACAACACTCGGTTTATAATGATTTATTAAGACAATATAAAACTTTTATCCACTTTTATATGCTTGACTCCTTACCGGTCCATGAGAGAGCCGCCTTAAAGTGACAAACTTCACTCTGCATATAAGACAAGATTCGTAACTTTACACTCGGATGGGAACTGGCCGGCAAAAAACGTTAATTTCTTCACTACCAACTTTGTAAAACTTACAGAAACTTAGAACAGTACCATTAAATCCTTGTAGACTTATCAAAACTCCCACATTAAACACAGATTTGAGCGGATTACTATTCACTAGCAGCTAATACCCGTGGAGAACAGAGCATTACCAATATAATATTCGTTGTTTGAGCATGTTTACATTGATTGAATAATACCTTAGTGGTAACGTCTTAGTAATATCTGAAATTTCCCCAACAAATGTTGTGCTTATATTCCATATTATCCATATACGAGTATCTCTTGATTCGAGGAGCATCTTAACTAGATCGTAATGCACCTTGCGGGCGTCTTAAACTAAAGACAAATTTAATGAGCGATTTAGCTGTAGCAAATTTTGCTCCGAGCACTATATTAATTTCTTGTGCATAATAATTTGAGCAAGCAAATTGATTGGACGTATATATATAAATCTCGTGTCACGGTGTTTGTGGTCGCACTCCTCCGAAACGGCTTGACCTATTTTTATGATTTTTTTTACGTATATTTGGTAGGTATGAGAATAGGTTTTAAAGTATATTTCATACCGCTATGTGATTAGGGTGTCCCTATCCAGAAAAAAAAATCTATTTTTTTGACATTTTTTTGTATATTTATTTGGCATCAAAAAATACCTATAACCCCAAATTTTAACCCTCCTACCCCACCCTCCCATTTTTAATCGCGATTTTAGTATTTTTGTATGAACTAATTTAACCGTCTTTCTAATTTCAAACAGTTGAATTATGTATGTTGTTGAATGACAGATGACACTACGTCCACCTCATAGAACTTTCATCCACACATGCGCAAGACATTCACGAGAAGCATCGCGTCATTTTGATATTTCATTTGGCATCATGTTCTCGCGTGGGCAAACCATCGAGCTTATTTGTGTTGGCTAAAGACGGACTGACAAAAAATATCGTACACTCAATTGCTCTTCGAAATTCATATTGATTTTCTTTATTTCATTTTCCTACTTTAGTTGGTGTTTTTTTGCTTTTATCGGCGGTCATCGTCTACAGCGCTCCATTCCTCTTTCTGTCATATTATTATATGTCAGATTGTTATGTCATATTATCATATGTTATAAAATATTCACTAGAAATAATTTATATAGCAGAACAAGGTTTGTCGAGTAAGCTAGTATTATTAATTAAAAATCTCAAATGTGTCATCTGTCATCCTTGCGAATAGTGAATATGGAACACTAAACGCTTCTTTTTCTGCTTTCGGGAAAAAATTCGCAATGTTTCTTTCGTAAAATTGGGAAATGTCTTTTTAAAAAATTCCTGGTGGTGTAGATCCGCATTTCAAGAAATGCGGATCAGGTGACCAGAAAGATCGTGTATTATGCCACCATGCGACTTCTTTCATTGAAATTTTTGAAGTCTGTATGCCAATTAGCCACAATCATAAGCTAACATTTGAGTACCATAATCAAACCACAAATTCGCAACGATGTTATCTTAAATTGTATTAAAAGAGCAAGAGCTTTCTCTGACATTTTATTCCATGCGTAATCGAAAAATTTGTACTTTACAACGAAATAAAAAATAATGTCACTTTTTGAATAACCAACGTGTTTTGTTCGTTTTTGTTTTTGGAGTGTTATGCCGTGTTGCGCTACGTCCTTCTTTAGCCAACGTTTCGGACAGCGGTGCAGTGTTCATCATCAGGGCAGATCCGGCAGATGTGTACAAATAAATTCTTAAAACGTATCTAATAATGTGTTTAATTCAAAAACTTCATTCTGCGCTCCTTTTGGGACACCCTGTACGTTGAATACTAAAGGCGTATCACATCAGGATTTAAAATAATAATGGAGGAGAATATAAAGAGATTGTTAATAAAGGATGTGCTCCAGGAAAGAGGTGTGCGAATTTCGATGTATTTTAGTTATTATTATTAATCTTTAGCTGGTTCCCGGAATGCGTTGCACGACCATATTCAAATAAATATATTGTTCCCCTCCTGCATCCCCTTCCTCTCCCGCGTTCCCCTTCCACCTT
The DNA here is from genome assembly GCA_917880885.1 of Limnephilus marmoratus. Taxonomy (NCBI): domain Eukaryota; kingdom Metazoa; phylum Arthropoda; class Insecta; order Trichoptera; family Limnephilidae; genus Limnephilus; species Limnephilus marmoratus. The sequence continues at coordinate 56,836,134 of OU862909.1, read as the reverse complement.
CCCCGCCTACTCTCTCCCGTCTCCCGCTCACCCGTCCCGCCAACCTCCCTTCCCGCGTTCCATATATTCAGTCCCAGTACATTCAGTTTTCAAATAGCTCGCGTGCCACGTATAACAATTTTTTCATTCAAATTTTCATTTCTCATATATTACAAATATTCATTTTTGTGTATTTTATGAACAATCAATCAAATCTGATATCTAACATAGGTACCTATTTAAAATGTCACAATTCTTTTGTCACAAATAAAAAATAGCTGCTTGCTAAATTTAATTTCATCAAACGCGCGAACTGTCAAATTTTCTGCGCAATTATCTTATTTTTTTCTTTTCGTAAGAACCTTCTACAGAATATTATAAATTTTTTAAAAAAGATGAATGAAATAGGTAAAGTCGTTCTAATTTTATGAAATGACCAAGGGAAGCATGATTCGTTTGTATATATGTACATCGATAATTTTTTTTTGCACATATCTCTTTTGTGAAGACGAACCTCACTTCAGGCGATGCACCACGTCAGTTACAGTTCGGGATCAGGCCGCTAACAATAACACTTCATCATGTAGATGGCCGTAAGGTTTAAATTCCTGTTAAACACCAGCCGCCTGGTTTGATATATTCAAGGAAAAAACATCGCCAAAAAGCATGTTTCATTTTTTTGGGAAGTGCAGGGACAAATATATAAATGTTTTAGGATCATTTTCTAAAGATTTGATTTTCCACACTCTACAATAAAACCATAACCAAAACGGGGTTTGTAAGTGGGAGATTTTGATCTTTAAAACAGTTTTTATAGGCCTGATTTCTGCCATCAAATTTTGAAACCATAAACACGTATTTCGCGCCGTCCTCGTATCTTATAATTTACTCGTGTTTATATTTTTTACGAACATTTCATACAGGAACCTACCTAATGTTTAACTGCCATAATAATTTAATTAATTAAGCTTAACCTAATATTTAATACGAATTAGAAATCACAATAAATGGAATAAAAGAACGACAAAATATAATGACCAAAGCTATTCAAGCAAAGGTAATATTAAGGAGGGGAGATTTTTCAAGAATTAAAGGATTTTCTATCTTAATTCTCTCTCTATTAATCACTACATATTATAAATTAAAGTAATCCGCCGCATCTGTCTGTCTGTTCGCAATAAACTCAAAAACTACTGAACCGATTTTTATGCGGTTTTCACCAATAGATAGAGTGATTCATGAGAAAGGTTTAGGTATATTATTTTTCAAGGTTTTGTGTAAATTGGTTGAAATATGAGAATATCTGTAATTGGTGGACGAGCGGGCTGATTTGATTTGTATGCAAATTAATAGATGGCGGTATGAGTTAATTTATCGTAGTTTTAAAGGTTGGGTAACCATTCAGTAGATGGCGTTGTGTTTCTTTAGCCACGGCAACGCAGTTCAGCTAGCATGAAATATATCGATATACTGATAGTTTTTGAGCAGCAATAAAGTAAATAGGTGCTTTTCACCGCTGGCAAGACGGGTAGGATTTTTTTACCTTATCTCCACAAAGGAGTCCCTGAGGAAAATAATTTTATTCGGGACCTATGTCATCTTTGGGGATGCTGTGTGGTGGGTCTTTTTGAGGAAAGGAAGCAGGGAATCTCGGTTTGTAAGGGACCTAGTTAGCTAGTTCCTCGGAGCATCTTTTATTGAAATACCGGTAGAACAAGGACAGCCTTCTCACCCGATGCCTGTGCTCTAAAGATTGCAATCTGTTTGTTGAATAATCTATCAAACGGACCGCTCGTTTCTGCACAGGGTCGAGATCTTTTTTCAGGTATTTTGGGGCTCCAGACCAGAGGTGGCTGCCAAATTGGGATATTTGTAGGGTTGTTTACCATTTTCTGGATACTACACCGTAAGGAAATATAACAAGCACAGAGTCATTTTAATGGCCTTTCCAACATTATTTCCAACTTTAAATAATGTGCAGAAGGTACCTACGTTAGTTTCCATCCTCAGTACTAAATCACGTTATTTAAAAAAAATTAAATAAATTTATATTGTAATGTAGTAGGTACATCTAAATGTATTGCAAAATACAAAAAAAAACGCATATAAAAAATTATTACAATAAATTGTCGAAAGTCTTTTGAAAAATTTTTTTTTTTGTTTGACTGAGAATTGAACCTTCCTTCTCAGATACTGGATTTAACAACGCTGGCCCCTAGGCCAAATCCCAATTGGAGAGTATCAACGTTTTTTCGTTTATTACGTCACGGCTGTAATTTTTTAAATATAATGCCATCCATTTTCAGAAAAATGCCCGCGTATGTAGTGCGAGAGGGCCAGCAAAAGTTGATAGAATGCATCGTTATCGATAACGAGTTGAGATTCAGATCGATCGGATGTCGGGAAGTAATATTTTACTTCCAAGATTCTACTTCATTCATACGTTCACTCAATCAAGAAAACCAAAGTGAAATTCATATAGATGAACTTATATCGAAAGAGTGTATTTATGTACAGCACTTTATTTATGTTTAATACTAACTCTTTTCGGACACAACCGAATTTTCTCCACAGAACTGTAATAAGTGTGGTGAACGTATGTCTTGCAGTATGAAAGAGACATGCGTGAATGAGTGAGACAGCATGAACATATTAAAGGGTGGAATTGCAGTCCATTGTCCTCTTTGCCATCAGACTTCCTACGAAGCACACTGTACAATATCTGGGAATAAACATCAATAATCTACCTACGACTTATTATTGCTACACCCTGTACTGAGGTCATAATCAGAGGAATCTGAATCCACCACAAGGAGTCCAGAAGTAATTATGATAACCGGCCACGGTCATCACAATAAGTAAAGCTTTGTATTTTTTTATTGTAATATAAAAAATATGAGTTACATATATACATATATATATTTTACAAAATATTATATTAAAGGTCATTTTCGGTCATGTTTACCCTATCAGAAAAGAGGAGCTCTTGTGCCTGATAAGCGAGACACGATTCTTACTTAGGTTGTAAGTTATAATATGTTTTGTATAAAATATTTATTTTTTACAGCAAGTTTTTTTTTTAAATTGTTTAATATATATTATTATATTACTGTTATGTTAATTACATATGTCAGGCGTAACTACCAAATGATATTCTATGACTTGACACGTAATAGGTACATAACCATGTAAAAATTTAACACTTGTAACTTGGATTATAATGTAATATGTATGTCTTAATAAACAAATATTATTAGTGTTATTGTCACTCTTTATGATGTTGAAAGATCCGCAAGGATATTTATTACTTAAATACACAAAAAATTACGCAACGAACATGTTAGAGGTGAGGGAGCGGAGCCAGTATCGGTAGAGACGGGGCGAGAAATAAAAGGCGTGCAGTCGATGTATGAGTCAGTCTTTATTTGTAGCTACGTAGCGGAGGTCGATGCGGAGCGGAGTGACAGTGGTGATGAGTGAAGGAAGGTCAGGAGACTACGGCGGTGAAGATCACTGGTCTTCAGGGAGCCGGCGTGTTGCACTACACCATGGCGGTGTAGAATGACCTTGATCCAGGCGGTCGACCGTCGTCGCGTTGACGAGGTATTGGCGGCTGTGTGTCCAGTGGGTCGGAGCACACACGTGACGCAGGAAGGAACCTTGAGAGGCGATGAGGATGCTGGCGCGTTGCCGGTTGTGGTTGCTGCTCGTTGCAGGATGTTGATTGCCATCTCATGTCGAGATGGTAGTTGGAGAAGTTCCTCGAAGGTGCTGGAATGTTCCTGGGTCACACTGGATAAGTGTTTTCACTGTTGACTGCGCGAGGCCTGTGCCCCGCGCGGGCGGGTAGAGTGTTACTACACTGCACTTGTTGTATCACAGCCTGATGTGTAGGTGAGTCGACCAATGAATGGAAACTAGACTTAAGACTGAGCTGCATGCGGCTCGTGCTCGCTTTTATACTCTGCCGGATGGGCAAGTAGTTTCGCTGACGGTAGGTAACGCCGGGTGAACTCACGCAAAGCCGAGGTATCGCTCGAACTTTCTGCGGGCACTTGAACGGTACAGCCAGACGTTCTAGCTCTTTCGCGTAGGTGGCGGATTATTATTTCTACTACGTTACGGCACTCGCTGCAGGTAGGTATGACGTATCTTCCAGCGTATTCAACATAGATGGCATAAAAAATGTTCTCCCGTAATCTCAGCATGATACTGGAAGCGTCTCTTTCACTTTGGTCCTATTCTGCTAACTAACTGCTCAGTAATTAAGTTGGCGTTAACACCCCCCAAAAACTCGTAGTAAATTACAGTAGTTTTTCGAATTGAACAAGATTGCTTTAAAATGCAAACTGATCTGGATGCACTATCTGAATGGTCGTTGACAAACAAATTAGATTTTAACACAAGAAATGTGTCACAATGTCCTTCACTCGTTGTAAAAACATTATAGTTTACGATTATAAAATTAAAGGCGAAACGTTATCACGTGTAAAATCCGTGAAGGATCTCGGTGTCGTCTTTGATCCCGAACTGACATTCTCTTGCCATACATCGCAGCTCACTCAGTCTTGCTACAAACTTCTTGGGTTCATCATCAGGACTTGTAAGCAGTTTGATAACCAAGAATCTATGCTAGCGTTATTCGATGGCATACTGAGAAGCAAGCTGGAGTACGCGAGCGATGTTTGGGCACCGTACCACCAGAAGTACGTTGATATGTTAGAGCAAATCCATAATAAATTCCTCAGGTATGTTTATATGCGGAAGCATGGAACCTATCCAAGGTTCATGCACCATATTGACTTACTTGAGGAAACTGATTCTGTGAGTCCAGAAACTAGACGGAAAGCGAGTCTTGCTATTCTGTCTTTCAAAATTTGGAACAATTTCATCGATAGCCCATTTCTCTTGGGATGCTATGATTTATATGTACCAGATCACAACAGCCGAAGTCGACATCATGACTTATTTAATGTACCGAACGGCGGAACAGACGTCTTGGCAAAGCATAGCATGACGAGGGGAGTGGTGCTGTTAAATGAAATTGCCAACCATTTGGATGTAAGTGACTGTTCTTTATATGCCTTAAAAATATTATTGAAGAGTCACTTGCCTAAATGCTGATAGGGTAACTAAATTGTACTGTAATTGGAATGATTCTGTTGTACAATAATAATAAAAAATAAAAATAAAATAAAATAATAAAAAAAATTAAAAAATGAACTCACACACGGTTGTTATTTGTTTGAAGTTTTCACCACTCTAAAATTGGGACATTGTTTTTATGTTAAGGTTGCGGGTAGGAATAAGAAGGGTTAATCCCTAACACATTGATAAGAGTGTATGTAGAAAACATAAAGTGAATCCCGGGAAGTAATCCTGATCAACTTTTTTTATCAACTGTACATCTTAAATCGAAGAAGTACGAACGCCTCCAATGAAATAGAATAAATCACAATTTCAGTTTTGTGGAATTCATGAAATCCCTTTTATTTCATTACTTTTAATGCTGTCAATCAATCCCGTTAAATAAGGCAGATACCTAACTGGGAAAACACAATAAGCCTCGTTGCTTTACACCAAATAAGGTTCATAATATCGGACGGAACGTTTCCGTTATCAGAAAATCCTATATTTACTTTTCCGGAAACTACGGGTAAGTTCGTAATCGGAAAAAGCTTTTTTTATAATCTGACGGTTTATTGGTTTTATGTTCACTCTGAGGCGTATTACACAAGTAATATTATTTTTAAGCTGTCCAATAATGATATAAGAGGTCATATAATGAAAAATATCCGTTTATTGACTTTATAACGTCAATTATGCTTATATTTGGATTGCGGAATAATAGTCAATAACGGCCTTCGTGGTCAAGGGGCTCTTGATTCACAATTCGAAGGCCACGGGATCGAATTAGGGATGTGAAAAAAATAATCGATTATGAAAAAAATCGATTTTCCCCCAACAAAAATCGATTTTATTAAGCGATTTTTATTTTCTAAGAAATCAATTAATTAGTAATCGATTTTTTTTACACTGCCGATTTTTTCATTTGCAGCCCTGCCACGATTAGTCATTAGTCCGGAATCCGTAGCGTGAACCTCTATGATGTTTATTAACAAAACATGACATTAACACGCCATCTTTGCGTCTACGAAGACTCTTTTTTTTGGGCTTTGAAAGCAGAGTTGAAGTTTCTAATCAAACTTGTCACTTGATGAAGTTAACAGAGTTAACAAACAATTTGTAATTTGTATTGATTATTTAAAAAAAACTTTTAATTTCGGTTCATTATTTTAAAACTTATAATTTCTGTTGAACGTATTTTAATTAATAAAAATGAGATAAGTAAAAAATTAAAGATATTTTAATTTGACGAATTTGGGGAAAAATCGATTACCTATTATAACAAATTACCTATTATAAGAAAAAGAATCGATTATATAATAATCGATTATTTATGTAAAAGTCACATCCCTAGATCGAATCCTGGCGTGCATAAATAAATTTTATTTAATTAATTTGTGCATTTTCATTAAAAATAATATATAGTATAATTGCTGAACGTTCCAGAGTGGAAGATACTCTCAGTATCGCCCTGTCGTAAGACCACCATTCAGAATTGAAACGTTGCTTGAAATGGCTTCAGCCGTGTTAATATCCAGGTACTCCCCCACTACCCTCAGCTCACAACATACCCCAATTGGGGATGCCATAGTCTCACTGACTCCAGACAGGAACACCTGTGACCCTTGTGAGGTATTCATTTTTAAAAAATGTGTTGTCACGAATAATCACGGTGATAAAGAAGAGGCATGGGAAAATCATTTACACTGTTTTACAGTCCTTTTTTCTCGCACTCTCCTGTCGTCTCTTTCATAGTAGTTGCTAATCGCATGGTTATGTTAAACACGGTGTCCGAAAACTCTCGTACAAACGGGAAACTGGCGATTCATTTGCTATTACTTTTTTGGATTTGAGATTTCGTTTTTGAGTAAATCGAACAAGTAATTGGAATTTATAGATGGAATTTAAAAAAACCTGGCACTAACGTGAGCCGTGTAATGTCTTTTAGAATAAAACTTTTTGAGGGGTTCGCTTTGTGATGTAGAATCACCAGTTTTCCGCTCGTACCTACTCCAATTTTCCGAACACCGTATATGAGAACATAGTTTTTCAAATCGTAAAATAATAATGTCGAAATAAATAACGCATATTTTTGTGTATATGGCTCATCTAAAAGACATTAAAGTGGTTGACGAAACAAACACGTGGTCGTATTATTATAATAAACCATTTTTATCTTAAGGGGATAAAAAGAGCGAGGAAAAGGAACATAAGAAAATGAAGATACGGTGAAGGTAATCCCAAACCTGAACAAATTTTAGGCTTCACTTCAAAGTGATACTGAAGATATACCTTTCTGTTTTGCGTAAACTAGAGCAGACTCTTTAAAAATCACTAGATATTATATTATTGAAATTTGTGAAGCTGACAGTATTTATAAAAAGAAAATGTATTTGCTTCAGAATCATTGCCTTTCGAAAGACGAACAGAAATTTTCCTTTCGAATGCTACGAAGAGATCAAACCAGTAAAACACATTAAGTACTTAGGTGTAAATACAGACTGCCAACTCAAATGGTCCAACCGAAAAAAAACTGTAAACTGAGATTCTAATTCTAAAAAAAAACTGTAAACTGAGATTCTAATTCTAATTCATTTAAACGAATGAGTAATATAGTAAATATAAAAACCCTGAAACTTTTTAATGCTGTACTCATTCATGCATCCCTTTCCTATTGAGAAATTTCCAAAAAAGTGATACTTTGGAACTAAGATGAACCTGTGGCATTCAATGTCTAAAATTTATTTACAGCCGTCCAAACAATTTCTGACCTTAATGAACAAAACATAATAAAATGATTAAAAAAATATTTGACATCTTAGATCTACACCAAATACACATAAAAAAACGTTACTAAAGTACATTTTCTAAAAAAAAAACAAATTTACAAATTAGTTAGACGAGCGTACACACAAACATGAAAACTCCGTCGATAAGCACAAGCTTTGTACAAAGACACCACAAATGCCAGGCGAAAAACCATAATCTTCACTCGATACAAAAAATTATCAAATCAAAAAACATTTCATAAACGAAATATTAAGATATGGGTAGAACAAAAAAAAACGTAAAAACAAAGTTTTTGTACTATAATCTGTATAATATACAAAAATGAATCCCTGTTTCCCTTGGTCACGCTATAACTTCAGAACGACTTTACCTATTTCATTCACCTTTTTTTCAAGTTTTCTAATACTTTGTAGAAGGTTCTTACGGAAAAGGAAAATTAAGAAAATTGGATAATTTCAGAAAACACTGACTATTTTATCTTCGCACGTTTGACAGCGCGCGTTTGGCGTTTTGCGCATTTTTAGAGGGGGGTTGGCAGGACAGTGGAGTGGGAGAGGGGAGAGGGAAGACGTGGAAGGTGGAAGGGGAACGCGGGAGGGGAAGGGGACGCGGGAGGGGAATGTGTATGCGGGAGGGGAACGGGGATGCAAGGGAAAGGACGTGCAGAGAGAAACAATTTGTTTATTTGAATATAGCATTGCAACGCATGCCGGGAACCAGCTAGTACATTATATTTTCAAATGACCCTTAGAACATCTGAATTTAAAAACCCACATTTATTTAATAAATACAATCATTTATTTTAATTTGAGAAGAATGCATGTATGTCCGTGTGTTTGTGAGTGATTTCCATCAAAAGTAGAAAGATTACATAATCATCGACAAGGAATCTATCTGACGAGTTTCAGCTCTATCGGATGCAAATCAATGCAAATGAAAAATACAGCTGATCTATATATGTAAAAATTAAAATATGTTTGTTTCTGGGTTTGTATGTATGTATATAAATATATACGTAGAGAGCAATAGGCAAAACACAGTGGGTCGCTTAAGTACGCCATCAAAAGTAGAAAGATTACATAATCATCGACAAGGAATCTATCTGACGAGTTTCAGCTCTATCGGATGCAAATCAATGCAAATGAAAAATACAGCTGATCTATATATGTAAAAATTAAAATATGTTTGTTTCTGGGTTTGTATGTATGTATATAAATATATACGTAGAGAGCAATAGGCAAAACACAGTGGGTCGCTTAAGTACGCCATTAATGCGTACCAGTTTTGCACAACACTTCTACACATACAATGGAGTGATGTGGTTTAATCAATTGGCAATGGAACTGAGGTTGGAACCTGACTATAATAAATTCAAAAATAGACTACACAATGATATCTTAAATAGTTTGGCTACCTAGAGTCGCATTGGCAATTGATTAAAAATACTTAATTGACAGTTTCTTTTTTTTTTATTTCTTTTTTATTTTATATATATAAATATTATTATTTTTCATCTATGCACGTATATATTATTTGTGTTATAATTTTTTATTTTTATTTTTAATACACTTCTCTTATGTTCTGCCTTTACACACGAGTAATTTCACTCTCGTAAAGGTTATATATTGTATACATATATGTGTTTTTACAGTTTTTTAATCAATGTTGAGTCTAGTTTTTGCACTGATAATTCGTGGTGGAATTCCATTGTATTAGAATTTGAAATTAATACACTTTTGTACTTTCTTCCACTAATTTATATTTCACCAGGACCGGAATAGGATGAAACCGGAATAGGATGAAACCGGTCCTGGTGAAATATAAATTAGTGGAAGAAAGTACAAAAGTGTTTTAATTTCAAATTCTAATCAATGTTGCATGTGTAATTAATGATTATGTTACATGTGTTTGTATACAAAAACTAATAAAAGAAAAATAAAAAATATGCATGTCCGCTATGCGTTGCTAAACCATTCATCCGTTTGCCATGAAACGTTTGCGTTTGGGATTTTATGTGCGCATGCCCGCGATGCTTTCTGTATACAATAGTGAGCTCTGGCATCGTGAAATTATGCATTACTAAACCGTTCATCCCATTGCGACGCAACTTTGGGGATTTGATGTGCGCATGCCCGCGATGGTTTCTGTATACAAAAGTGAGCTCCGGGATAATGAAATTATGCATTGCTAAATAATTATTTACGTCAAAATTTGATAAAATATTTGAACTTATGGCAACTGGCTATTTTAGGAACCAGTTCCTATAGATTTATAAAAAGGCCACCAAAACTCAAACTGGACGAAGCCTAAGTAAAAGCCGCCCGTAGGGCCTGCCAGCAAAAACCTGCGGAGCGGGTTTTTAACTGCTAGTATGTCAATAAAAACCACATCTTTAAAGAATAAATCGTAGGCAGAGCAGGTTGATAAAACTAACAAATTACCTATGAAGAGTGGTTCCTGTTATTTTTTCGTTAGAAATTTCCTCTTTGTATTCTGCACAGCGGAACCTTAATCTTTCCTTCTAAAAGGGCCGAGTTTAAATAGCCTCCGGGCATTATCACAACATTTGACCGAACGATGTCATCTTGACGTGGGCTGGACGCAGAAGGGCAGATAGATAGGGGATAGACCGGCCAATCGGGGAAGGACCGGCAGATAGGGATGGGCAGGGGACGAAGTAACGAGAAGAACCGGAACTAGCTCCGGTTCTAAGGGTCGCATTCCGGGACCGGACCCACTTCAGATTATACCAAGAAACTGGAAAACCAATCAACCATAAACAGAGTAACGGTGACGTCGGGATTTGGGAAAACATCATTAGATGACGAACTGAATGCCAAATTCGACTTGGCGTCGCCCCACATAATATAGGCTTTGTCTTTTTAAATCGATTCATCATTGAAAAGATGTTTGAAACTTGTGATTAAAGGTAATGTAAATAGTAAATCAACAACACTAATTATATAATTTATTGTTAGTAAACTTTAAAAATCATCCGTCAAAAATATAAATAAAAATTTAATACTTTCCTGATTATTGGTAGGTACACCCTATTATACACCTCAGTTTAAAAAAGAAATACAATGATTTGAAGTAAGTACCTATATTACCGATTGTCTGAATTCGCACAATCATCAGTTACGACAGTTGGACGGCCGGCGTAGTCCAGCGGTAAGGCTCTTGACTCACAATCCGAAGGTGGCAAATAAATTTTATTTGATTAATTTGTGTTTAACAATTTATTCATTTTAAATAATATATATAGTATATTTGCGGCACGTTCCAGAGTGGAAGATACTCTCAGTATCGCCCTGGTGTAAGACCACCATTCAGAATTAAAACGTTGCTTGAAATGTTTGTTTGGTGAAGTGTTTGGTGACCAGATCTGAATAGCCAGGTACTTCCCCACCTTCCTCTTACCTATCTCCTCCCCCTCCTCAATACCTTCAGCCTCACTTCAGAATTCTTTTTCTATCTGTAATTTCTGAGTAAACGTTAAAATTTTCGTCTTACAAAATCGATTTTCCTCAAGAGCTATGAATTGTTGAAATATACATAAATCTTCGACCAATGTATTCATACATAGAAAAAAAAACAAAAACAATTCAACCCCTGATACGTTTTAAGATTTTCACGGCCAAAATTATTTTCGTTATTTGTTTTTGGGGTGTTATGCCGTGTTGCGTTACCTCCTTCTTTAGCCAACGTTTCGGACAGCGTTGCAGTGTCCATCTTCAGGGCAGATTCAGGGCGTGCGTGTCTTCCGTGGCGTAAGATTTCAAATGTCAATACATCTTGATACACTTCGGTGAATAGTTAGCAGGTTAGCAGTGACGTCACCACTAACCATTTCAGTAATGCCAACTTGACGGTGTGTTTTTTCGAGAGGTTTAAAAGTGCACTTTTTAATAATTTTTTAAAAACTCTGCATTTAATATTATGAAATAAAACTTATATATTCAGAATCAGCGTTTATTTGTCTATATGAACATATTTTTTTAAAGCCATAATATTTTTCACTGGAGTTCCTTATTGTAATATTTAATTAAATTAATATACAGTGAGCGAAACTCAATCGAAAATCTGGAAACAGAAAAATCAGAAAAAGATATTGGCACCTCTGGGACTTGAACCGAGGACCTCTCGCTGTCCCAGAGGTGCCAATATCTTTTTCTGATTTTTCTGATTCCAGATTTTCGATTGAGTTTCGCTCACAGTATCTTCATTTAATTAAATACAATATAAATTGCCACGCGAAGCCGTTAAATAAAACTCACACAATACATGAGACATGGTGGTTTAAGTTCATTCGAAGTATAGTTTGGAACGGAAAATATTTATTATCAACCGCACCGCAACTACACAATTGCAAAATCATGATTTCCTTTGTTTTGCCGGATGAATTTAGATGCCAACTTGGCCACATTTTCCGGAAAAATGCTTTCGCTTCTGTAGGGGCTGTTTGCAAACCACGCGAACTCAATTTCAAAATGCCGCACGTTCGATCCCGCCATTTTCCGGAACAATTGTTAATTTCCCTCCAAAACTTTGGAGTTCCTAGCTTGTTCCTGATTTACGTCCAGAGCACATGCTTCAGGCCACCTATTGCGCAAAAAGCAAAGGTGCACTGTTTTCCTAGCTCTTGAAATTTGCTGTAATCGATCGTCTAGTTTTTGCCAACTTCTATGGTCTTCGCTCTCCCGGGCTTCGGGAGTTTAATACCCGTGATAGTAGACTCCAGCAAGACGTTTTATTCTTTTATCTTATTTCTTACCCAGCAGTCAGTGTTTTATTTACTTAGTTATTATTTATTTATTTAAGTTAATTATTTTCATAAAGTATTTTGGATACTCCACTTGCGACATTGCGATCTTATTCAAGTGAAACTTTTTTAGCCTCGTTGTGATTTGAAATTCAGATGAAACGAAAATGACCCATTAGAGCACCTTCGAAGTATCAAACTGCGCTCTTTGGCTGCTTTGATTATGATGTCACTTTTCAAGGCTTCTATTGGTTGAGATATGAAACGGAAATGACGATAGGTCTGCCTCACTTTTGAGGCCTTCTATTGCATGAGATTGTTTTGGTAAAGTTTCGCTTCTACCGCGTGTGGAATGCACTCGATTTTTGTCGTTTTTTTTTTGTTGTGCATTACAGATTAATATACCTAATCATATTACAATACACATAATATATGTGCAAAGAAAACTTTATTTATTTATTTGTATCTATATATTACAGTTTATACCATATTATTAACATTTTTACATATGTAATATATTTTTGAAAACATTTTAACATATTAATATTACATTTCATTATGTTGGGTGTAAGGTAGGTTTGAGAAGGTGAAACTGTTGGTTGGTGATATTGTATGTTTCGTGAACACCTCACTAGGAGAACCTGTGCTGAGGTGTTTACGTGTTTATGATTAAGTGTGACAATTTAAACGAGAAATTTTACAATTATATATATTTTAGAGTTCCTGCCTAAAATGACTCTTGAAACCTATAAGGCCATTTTTTTACATTGGCTCCCCTGAGGAAAATAATTCCGCTCAGGGCCTATGTCATCTTTGGAGATGCTGTGTGGAGGGTCTTTTTAGGGAGGAAGGGGAGGAAGTTGTGGGAAGGAAAAGGGTATGCGGGGTGGATAGGAATCTGGGGGTCAGTATGTCCAGGAGTGACGGACGCACAAATCCATCCCTCCCACTGCGGTAGAAGGCAATATTCCGAGAGAGTACAGCTGGAGAAGGCAAAGGGACTCCCTCAACCAGCCTCTCCCGATCCGGCCTGCCATGCAGCTGGTGGGCAGATGCACCCGCCGTCACGACAAACCTCACCCCATGAACCCGGGCACTCATGCTAAGTCACCAAACGTAGCGAACCACTTGGGGAGACCTATGGCAGAGGTGTAGGTTATCCAATAAATGGTTCCCGGAGCGGCGGTACCAATACCCGCCTCCCAAATTGAATGGAAAATGTCAAGAGACCTAGAGATATCATTTAGCCGCATCATACCTCTTGTCATGCTAAGCTGGGCCAGAACGTCTGTTCTGCCGTGTGGAATACAGAGCAAGTCGTGGTGATGACCCTGGCGGTAGTTGTTCGGTACGAACAATTTATAGCATTTCAAGAGTTTTATTTATTTATTTATTTATAAGAAACAAACAGCTTTTACATAATATACACAATAATATACAGTGATAAATATACAAGTGAACTGAAGTCAAGCCACAGAAGTTCGTCCATATCATTGGGCTTATATTGGTTGAGATTGTTTTGGTAAAGTTTCGCTTCTACCGCGTGTAAAATGCACTCGATTTTTTTTTTATGTGAATACCAAAAGTCTGTAATGTCCGAAGCCGGGGGGATGATTATTGCGGTGTATTTTGGAGCTGGGGGAAGGTGATAGGGAAGGGAATGGTTGGGATGTATTCGAATATTCATGGTCACCTAATACGGCTCAAGTCATTTCAAGCAACGTTTCGATTCTAAATGGTAGACTTTCACCTGGGCGGGTGGGTTTCTTCATTTACCGAGAATGCTAAATGCAATGCTAATTGTAAAATTAAGCGATCGAAATTTAAAATTTTCTATGCATTTCACCGTTTACTTTTACAATTAGCATTGCATTTAGCATTCTCGGTAAATGAAGAAACCCAGTACCACTCGGGCACGAGACGTAAATACACCATTATGTACGGTTATTTGTTTTTGTAAAGTAAGACAAACAAAGAATCGTTATCGATCGGCCCGGAGGGAGGCCGATAAAAATTATTTTACCAAGAGAAAAGCATATTTTTTTTATTTCCACGACTGCCGAACTCGTAACTTATTTTTTTAGATATTTAAAGTATACTTACTCATAGAGTACAAGAATATTACACAGGTAGGTAAAAAATAAATAATATTTTAAAACACAAAGGAAATGCTTTCCACGAAAATAAAGTAGGTTTATGTAAAATCCTCCTTTTTATAAACGTATCTAGAGATTTAAAAAAAAAAACAGAGTGTTCCATTCACACGCAGTAGAAGTGAAACTTTCAGAAAACTAAAGTAGACAAGCAGTAAGACTACGAAGCACCGCACAAAGAGGAGACCGATTATACCATCTCATTCTCTCGCAAACTATAGATGTACGTGTTTGTCTCTTTATCTATTATTCATCGGGTTTCAAATCACAACGGATCTATAGAAGTTTTTACTTCAAAATCATTAATACGAGTATCTCATGTGAAAATGAGATGACAATTAGATTCTTAATATATTAAATCCCATCTTGATTGTTCACTTTTTCAACTTGACATTGATTCATTTAATGATTGGTGCAAAATTAACTGCATGGAACTTAACGTTGATAACTGCAAAATTTTGTCCTTTTATAGAACCAAAAAACCTATTCAGTTTGATTATAAACTAAATAATGTTTGTCCCTCTACTGTCACATCTATCAAGGACCTTGGGGTCACTCTAGACTGCAAACTTTCTTTCCGTGATCACATTAATAACATCGTAAACAAATCACTTAAACTACTCGGCTTCATTCATAGAATTACCTCGGACTTAAAACATAAACACTTGAAACTCTTTACTGTTCGCTGGTTCGCCCTCACCTTGAATATGCTAGTGTCATTTGGTCTCCTTTCTATGCTGTCCACATTTGACACATCGAATCTGTACAACATCGCTTCCTCCGAGGAATTGCTTGGAGGTTAGAACTTGAAAGAGGCGTATAATGAAATTGAACAAACTTTAAACATTTCTTCTTTAGAAAAACGTAAAAAGGACTCTGATATAATATGCATTTTCAAAATTATCAACAGTATTTCTGACACACCTGCTTTGTTACAACTCATCCAGTTCAACATCCCTTCCCGTAGACTCCGAAATAATGAATTGCTATTCCTCAATCAACATTCTACTAATTATGGATATCATTCTCCTTTATCCAGAATGTCGAGACTTGTCAACGTAAATCAAAGCATTGAATTTTTTGGTGCAAGCCTAAATGACTTTCGGCAGTATTTTTAAATCCATCTTCAAGCTACTTGTAGTTAGATATGATTTTAGATTTTCACGGCCAAAAATTTTATGGTTATTTCCTTTTGGGGTATTATGCCGTGTTGCGCTACCTCCTCCTTTAGCCTCCTTGTAGTTATCTTCTATATGTAGATACTTTTATATTATATGTATTTTGTCAATGCTCTTCATCTATATGTACTCTCCTTTCATTATCGTCTCTCTTTTTTTTTATTCGTGTTATTGTTATTGTTGCGGCGGGTAGCAAATGATATCTCTCAATGGATCGAGGGATCAAATGCTGCGTAGACTGTATGCGTATGCGGTTCTTATCTATTTTATTATATATATATGTTTTAATTCGTACTTACCCAGACTGCTTCCCTCTTCGTTCAGTGTTCACTGGAAAGGTAGGTAAGTTAGTTTGGAGAGATTTTTGGAAGGGAATGGCGATTGGGAATGAACAATTAATTGATCCCGAAATCATAAGCGAGAATGGATGGCGATGGTACTCGCGGAATAGCTGCGGTTTAAGAATTACGTTTGCGGTTTGATTATTTAACTGTAAAAGCGGTGCGGTTCTTAGGACTTGTGTCCCTTGCGGCGAGGCAAATTCAACTGAGGCAGAGGGCTCCAAAAAGGCAGCTCCAAAGAACCACATGCAACAATAAAGGCGTTAAGAGGGCATTACCAGAGAAAGCCGGAAATACGTCATTTTCAAAAAAGTTTTTAGACGTATTGACTCTTTTCCATAAAAAATTATAAATGGATTTCGAAAGATTGTTCTTTTATCTAGTGAAGTTATGTAATAAATTTTTAGAATTTTTTTTAATTTTTAGTATAATAAGGTTATTCCGTAGGTCGTTGGCAGATTTGCTAAATTTTCAAAAAAGTTTTTGTATTATACCACACCCATTTCAAATAATGTAATCATGCAGTAAAATAAATCAATACATTATCTAGCAGAGTTATGTATTAGAATTTTAATTTTAGTTTCAATAAAATCATTAAAAAATATGTACGTACATGTGTTTCTTGACGAAAATTGGTCCATTTGTGTATTTATTTGCGCACTTACAAACTAATATATTTCAGATTTTTTTAACATTCTTATTAAATTTAGACATTATTGAAAAATGATAAATACTTATAATCAAAAAATAACTACAAAAAGTACACTATTTTAATAGTTTTATCATCACGCCTTTCAGCATTTTTGGATAAAGGTATAAATTAAAGCTAATTTGGATTGAAATAAATTCGATATTGAGTTATAATTTTAAAAAGCTGGTACGGAGAATGATTAATCTTTCTCATTGTAACCGCCCTGCACGATCGGAAGAACAACTTTCGGCGAAATGTGGATTTTCGTCCGCTGGCTGGTTAAACGCTCTTAACAGTTATATTGTTAATGTACTATTTGTCCGTAAATAAATAAATAAAAATAAAATAAACAAAAAAAAAAAATTTTACACTTTTCAAAATATTCCGAGATTTCAGCGTTCATTTTGCGCTAATTCAAAATAAATCCTAAACAAAATATTCTCCGCTTATTGGGAGACTTTGTAATAAACACTTTATATTATTTCATAAAGGATTTGATTAACCCTTTATGAAAGATAAATAAGCGAAGGTACGGCGTCATCTGCTCAATTTATCAATCTGAATCCAATAGAGCCGAGTACCTTCGACCTCGATAAAAGAACCCTTTGGGTTGTTATTAGGCCGAGTTCTAAATGAAAGCAATTTAATCATTATCTATTTATCAAATTTTGGAAGGAGATTAATTGCGGAGATAAATGTGAAGTCATTACAATATCCTAACAAAATAAGATCGTATCGGAAATTGGACTCCGAGATTTAGTAGGGGATTGAAAGACTTTCATAACCGTTATTATTTATAAGGTAAAATCAGGTAAGTAAAGTTTTTTAATTGGAAGGCTGAACTTTTTTTTAAATGTATTTTGAACCACATAAAATCTGGTTTGCTTATCCGAGAGACTATCTGGGTTATAAACCAATAGGCCACTTGCATAGATTTCATAACGACTTGGAAAAAATCATGTGGATAGATCTTTTACTAAGATTACGAAAATTTTAGTAAATTTTTTTAGAAATGTACAGTTTTTTTTTATTTTTAAATAAATAAATCCATTATTTGCGCTCGTGACGTCACTACATGAAAATGTCCCGTCTCCGAAAATGTTCCTATTAATTTTGTAAAATTCCACACTGATTTATTTTTTTTATATGGCATCACTTTGATTTCGGGCGAATTTTTTAATTCGTTCACTACATTAATTGTTTGTTCTCTGCGAACTTATCATTTGGTTTGAATTTTTGACAGTTGTTGGGAAGAGAACCCCGGACATTTTAGATGTCGGTACGTGTTTTAGAGATATAATGGTTATGGTGCTGATTTTATCAAAATCAAATTTTATAATATTCTTATTATTATTATAATTTACAAGTATATTACATTGGATTTATTAATATAAACGTTGTACATTATAATGATTTATGATCAATAAGATGGATCAAGGAAAAAAATATTTATGAGATGTAATATTTTTGGTATGCCTCGTTATTCTCCCGTGCCTTTGGTGTCGAAAACGTTCTTTTTTTTAAATGATTTTCGGCTATGTAATTATCGTTTTTCGCACCTACAAAATTATGTCCCGTCTTTCCGGTTTATAAAAAATGGTCTGATTTTTCGGATTGAAATTTTTAAAAAATCCCCAGGGTTTCAAAAATACGATTAAAAAAAATAAAAAATACGGAATGTCTTAAAATATTTGCCTAAACCGGAAATTTTTCTAAAAAAATGTGATGCAAGTGGCCTATTGTTTAGAACTTTGTGATCATTTAAAAAGTAGCAGCCAAAAATATGATAATAAATAATCAAATATAATGTTGTTAATTAATGAATTTGAGAAATAAGAGGTCCCCATGGCCAAGTCAGTTAAGGCGTTTGTCCCAGTAAGATAAGAGATCCCGGGTTCGAGTCACCTTTTTATTTTCTGTGTCTTGTTCTTTTTCATATTTTTTTTTAGATTTATTAGTATTATCTTCTTCTTCAATGATATATTACATTTATGGGTTATTTTAAAAAGCATTATTCAATAAAAACTTAATATTATTTTCATTAAAAAAATAAATTATTTGAGTTTATGAAATTATAAATAAAATGGTTAGAGACAAAAACAGAGCCTACACCTATTGCATACTACATATTAAAGGCACTTTTGGAATGTAAACTTCTTTTTTAATGAGCTGTAGTAAAAGCATAGATATAAATAAATTATTTTTCAAAAATTGGTCACATACTATCCAGCTCATTCTTCTTTCACCATACGAAAGAAGAATGAGCTGGATAGTATTGATTGATTGAGCGATGCTTTTACTACAGTTTAAAACTATATAGATGATAAATTTAAGAAATACAAAAAAATGCTCCTTATATACTGAGCATGTTCAGAAAGTAAGAGTACTGTGACCATAACGGGCGGTGATTTTTAGTTTTTGTGGGTTGGCAACACTGAGTGGTAGAATACTGAGGAGATCTCCTGACCAGAGCGAGCATCGCAGGAACATTGTAGTACGTAAACTCACGTTGTAGTGTCCACTTGCGTGAAAGATGTCAGCAAAAAATCCCGCCAAGTGCTGTGATCCGCTTTTTACTCACGGAAGAATAACTCCTACAAGAAAAAAAAGGTGAGGATTTCTGAGCTTTATTGTGACTGGAGACGATGGTGGGTGACTCATTACATGCCTGGGAAAAAAACAGTCATGAAAGTGGCGTCACACCAATTCCCCAGCTGTCAAAAAATTGAAAATCGTGCAAAAAAATCATGACCTCAGTGTTTTGGGACCGAAAAGGCATCATTTTGGTCAAAGCTCTGTCTCAGGTTGAGACCATCAATGCACAACAATATCTTGATACCCTAAAAAAATCAAAAGGAGCATTCAAAACAAAAGGAGGGGAATGCTGATCAGAGAGGTGTGCTTGTTTCACAAAAACCTCAGTTCTCACACAGCCTTAGCCACCAACACGCTCTTGGACTCATTTGGTTGGGATGTTTTGAACGGTTCCATGTCAACTCATAATGATACCAACTCAGAAACACCTCAAATAGGTCATTAAAAGCTATGAAAAAATAATTTTAAAATAGCCGGTAACCCTAACCTAACTTAACCTATTTGACCAATTTTTTTTTATTTTTTTTATCATCACTCCTAGTGACCTTTCTGAGGTGCTTCTGAGTTGGTTTCATTATGAGTTGTCTGGTCACCGTTTTGAACCACCCCCCGTATTCCCCTGACTTGGCGTCTTCATATTATCATCTTTTCACTTTCTTGAAGGCATTTTTATTATTTTTTTTATTGGCAATGCTGATTAAAAATACATAAACATCAGTTACATAGTTACATAAGGTTTTAACAAAGATATAAAAAAATGCCTTTCCTCACCATAAAGAGACAATGCTCTTGTGTTTGGTGAGGGAGTTCTAGCTCAATTAGTAAATTAAAAGATCGTGTAAGTTAGTAATAACGGCTATTGTAAATAATAAGTAGGTTAAAAAATCATGTATAAATTTAAAGATAAAAATCATGAAGAGTTTAAAAAATCATACGATAAATTAAAAAAATCATTATAAATGAAAGAATCATGTAAGTTAGTAACAAAAATTATTGTAATAAGTAAGTAAAGGATATGTAAGAAAAAAACGCAAGATTTATACAATACTAGACTTAGAGATATAGAAACTAAGAAATGAAAGAAAAAGAAGGAATGAACGATTTATAAAATAGCAGACTTTAAGATATAAAGTAAACATATTTGTGACTTTTATAGCAGTTTAATGTAATTTTTTTTTAATTTAGGCTTAAATTCCGGTATATTTTCGATGATTTTTAATTTTAATGGGGGGTTGTTATAGTAGATTATGCCTAGATAAAGATAGGAATTTTGAATGTGCTTAGTATTAAATTTAGGGATTTTAATAGTTTTCTGGTATCTTGCTGATGTATTGAATTGGAAGTTACGAGTATTTAACTGTATTTCTTTGTAAATTTGAAGTACTGAATATTTTTTATACATTTTGTCTATTCAAGGCACATTGAATATTGAAAAAAGAATTTCAGTAGGAAATTTTGACGGTTTTCTCAAGATTACCTTAATTATCAACCTTTGAACTATTTTGAGTGGATTTAAAATATTGTCGTATGTTCCTCCCCAGCCAATAATACCATATTGTAATATAGATTGAACAGTTGCATAGTACACTCTTTTTAGGTTTTGTAAGCAAAGAATATTTCTAATTCTAATAAATATATAAATACATTTCCTAATCCTTTTGACGGTTCACAAATATGTGTTTTTCATTAAAAATGTTGATCACCAAGATATTTGATTTTGGGAGTTGGACTAAGTATAGCACAATCTTGATTGGCATATATGGATAAAATAAATTTTCAACTGACGAGCAGGTGCAGAAAGTGGTTCTGAAATGGGGGGAGGAGCTGGCAGGAGAATTCTTCGAGGAGAGAAACTATAGAAACTATAAAAACTATAGAAACTTGTGCCACGGCTCACCGCCCACGCTTCAGAGTCTCTTTTGAAAAAACTTCAAATTTTCCAGAATAAAGCCATACGTATAGCCCTAGGCGCCCCCAGATGGATGAGGGTAGCCCAACTTCACAATGACTCTGAAATCCCCTTATTGAAAAAACACATCTTAAGTCTCGCGGAAACTTTTTATGCGGGAATTCCTACCCATGAAAACGCGTCCATAAACTGCCTCGCCCGGTACGACGAAAACGTACGTACCACACATAAAAAACCAAAACAAATCCTCCGTAAATTCTAACCTCCCCATATTGCAGCCATGTACATTTGCAAAAAGTTTTTAACAAACAACTAAAAAAATCTATTTTCTTCTACAACCATTAACATAAATTCATGATGAAAGAGAAAGGGGCCTTTTTGGCCCGGAGCTCTGTATACCAATATTTTAAAAAGTTAAAAAGTCACGGCTCATCAATGAACGGGATGGCAATTATTTGGAAAAATAGTCAACAAGTGTGTCAACAATATCCTGTAATTTTTTTTCTAACACACTTTTCCAAAAGAAATTAAAAATCAGTACACTTAATTTCTGAACATGCCGCGTTAAACATGATAGGTAGTAAGTAGAGTATAATATAATCAGTAACTACTGTAGATAAATGGTTAAAACTTAACTAGTTATGTTGTGTGAACACCTCACTAGGAGAACCTGACATGATTGATTGAAATATGAGAACCTGATATGATGATTGTATTATATTATGGATGTTTTTAAAACGTTTTATTCGGCCGTCATAATAAGTAGAAACACGGTATCCTCTTTGAGACTCTTAAATGAATGCTGTGGTTCTACCCATGGCGGCAGTAATGTACATTTAGGTTAGTAGCTGTGTCGAGAGAAAAATCGAAATGTTATATAGACAATGGCATTATTTTCACATTCATAATTATAATACAATCATATTTTATAATATTATTATAAGAATTATTTTCTAATTTGGTCTCTGGTAGGTTGTCATGTTGTTTTTGTATTGTTTTGTATTTATTGTACTTATATAGTTCAATTGCATAGCGTAAATTTACTAGATGATCATTTGTGGAAAAGTGAGTGAGTTTGTGAAAAGCAATTTTTCCTGTAGGGAAGATTTAACCCGGCCATAAAATCTGAAGATAGTATTATAATATTAATATATAATAATAATATTTATTCGCGTATAGATATTGATTTATGAAGGAAGTTTTTCTTTATTATCACATTATGAAAAAATATATATATGTGCCCACACTACTTTTATTTGAATTCATAGTTATCTCGTTTCGGTCCCAATTGAATATATTTCGAACTATTACTTCAAATAAAAGTTGTGCGGGTACATATATATTTTTTTCATTATGTGATAATATCGTCAGTACTTTAAACATATAATCAGTAAGTAAAATTAGTTTGAATTTTTTTTTCCGTAAAGGCCTGTCTCCTCCGACAAAAACACATATTTTGTGGATGGTTAGATCGGGGCCACAATGTTTTTGCTTTCCGTGGCCGATAGAAAACAAAAAACTTTGTGGCCTCGCCAAATATGGTAATAATTGAGGTATTGTTTGTGGAAACGGTCGCAGAAGACCGGCCATAATAATTATAGTGAAAACAAAAAAATAATAGTAAACATCCCCAGATAAGTACTTTTAGACAAAAAAATCATACAGTGATTGAATTTTGTGCAATTTATAATACATTTTAAAGAAAAATAATTTTTTTGAATGAACTCGCTTTAATATTAGTTTTCCACACTCCCTTTTCGCAACATGAAAGATCTGTTGCGTAAAGATATAACCTATGAAATTTTTATTTCCAAAAAACGTAAATCGCTTTGGCAATTGAATGAATGTGCTTAAAGTTCCTAGCCGGAAAAATAGGCAAGCGCAGAGACGGTTCCATCACAACTCAGATTGAACTCAACTCAGCACCTTTGAAAAGTCATTAAACGCCATTAAAAAAAAGAAAAATTGCCCATAACCTAACCTAACGCAACCTATTTAACCAATTTTTTTAAATATATTTTTTTCATCACTTTTAATGTCTTTTCAAAGGAGGAGTTGATTTGAGTTCGTTTTGAGTCGTCCGGTCACCCGCAGAGACATGCTTTTTTCATTGCACCAAAAATTTATCCTACTGTAAAAAAAATCGTATATTCGACATTCACCACACATAAATATAGTATAACCAATAATGCAAATATTTAGCTGCTATGATTTCTGTACAAATTCTTAATCTCCAATTGTAATTCTATAAATACGAGTTTTATTTTTTTAATTTTCTACAAATAAAATATATGTGTATAAGTAAATTTTAACGGCTTTAAAAAAACACAAATACAGACGCGATGCCTATCTGGGATTTTTTTATATCATACATATGCATACCATTATACTATACGTGCTTATTTTTTGTTTAATTGCGTTCTATTTTGTATCATAAATAAAGCATCGATTTCGTCGTCATTTACATGTCGAGCAAATAAAAAACAATTTCATCGCCGGAGGCGGGAGAAACGAAAAATAAAATTTCAACGCCAAAATAGACACAATTCATAATGAATCGGTTTATTGTGAACGAATTGCGTTTACTCGTTGAAATGAATGAATCGGTTTACATTAAATTTCATATTCCCATTACGTACCTACTTATGATTAGTAAGTAGATGATTCGCCGTTTCTTTAGAACCACTGGAGCGACAGAGAAATTTAAAACTTTTTCTCCGATTGATCGAGAATTTTTGATGGAACATTTTCCGCTCATATTAAAAAAATCATAACTCAGAATTTTAATATTGACACATACAAAATGGTTATAGTTCTATATAACCAATGAATTCACCTATTTTTTGTCGATTATCACATATTCATAGGTCTTATAAAAAAAATATTATAAAATCGTAAACTTCCACTTAATTACTTAAAATAAGGAAAATTTGCCAAAATTGTCAGCAAAGCAATCCAAGATATTTTAAATAGTGCCATATTGTGGCAAGAAGCGCTCCAGTGGGTAGCAAGATTCGGAAATTCGCACGTACTCGAATCACACACATCTTTGTTGGCATAATTTGATCTTAGATAGGATCGGTAGGATTCGGTTGGCAACAGGCTTTTTTAATTAAACTTTCACATTTATGAAATTCCACTGCCTGTTAGAAGTTTATTCAAAGGTTTTTTTTTCAGGAAATGGGAGTACTCTTATATGCACCCTAATAGCTAACAGCCGGTGGACGAGCGCCTGCCTTTTTTCCGGTTCAGCGATTTTCCAGAACAAAAAGGTTACAGTGATTTTTTAAAAATATTTAGTGCAACTGTTTTTATTTGTTTCAAAAAATAAATAGGATAAAAATCTTCTCGGGTATATGTACTGAGAATTGAACATTAATAATTGGTGCGGGGGCGTGTTCTAATCACTAAGATTTGTCTATGTATTTGCCTTATCTTTTTCTTATAACTTCAAAATACTTACCTCGGGTTGTGCTACCTCCTTCTTTAGCCAACATTTTGGACAGCGTTGCAGTGTCCATCAACATGGCAGATCCGGCAGGTGTGTAATTTTTAGTGGTGAAATGTTTGCTTATTTACTTGGAAGCGATACCGTGTTGCCAGCTTCACTACACTATGAGCTGGTATTACAATATACTTCAAAATGGACGTAGATTTCAATTGCCTCCGTAATCAGGCGTGTTACAATGAACACTGGTTCCAAAAAACTGTTCCTCGAATCCATTGTCATTCAGTGATCGCTAGTCACCGGTACAAAGTAACAAAGTACAGAGAAACTTCGGCTAAAGGAGGAGGTAGCGCAACACGCAACACCCCAAAAACAAATAACGAAAATATTTTTGGTCGTGAAAATCTAAAAACGTGTCCTACTTACCCCGGGGTTCATTGAATTCGCTGCCTATAACCGAGGTTCGTAGAAAATGTACTGTGTAGAAACTTTAACGATCGAAGGACAGCCATTTTAAACCACGTAATCGGTACGCAAGATGATGTTTATTTTGCATAGCGTTAAAATTCCCGCACTAAATGTGTTAACCGTTTATTTATTATTGCATCCTCATTGATATAACATGCATAGATGAAGTGATATATAACACATAAGATTGGTCTTTGTGGTACCAAAAATGACCCACTTTCAAATTAATGTACTTAGTCTAAATTTATACAAAACGACCGCAATCGAACAGTATTAATACCGCAGCGTCTGCGTGGTTTAATTTCAGAACCCAGCTACGAGTGCATGTCGGACGCCACGCCATACGCGCCGCGCCACAAATAACATCTGTGTACGTGGAATTTCACACAAAGCTACTGTTATAATTCAGTTTCGAATCCAAGAATTCGACACAAGATGTCGCTACTTCCGTCAGCAAATCAAACGGGGACGTCTCCCCCCTAGGTATAACTGCTACGAATTTGTGAATATGTGGTATCTCTCTGGATAGTCCGGATACGAAAAAATTAACGGTAATACGTGTTGGATCAAGTGACTATATATATTACATATGACGTCATTGCTCTATCTAGGTTATTTTGTCCCGGTGACTAGCTACAGTGGATCCGAGGAACGGGCTGTTTTGGGAATCAGTTTGTATTGGATTTATAAAATGGTAAACACTAACTGGGGGAAGCCGAACCAAAAGCCGCCCGAAGGGCCTAGCAGTAAAAACCTGCGGAGCGGGTTTTTAACAGCTAGTGTATAATGATTTCCTTTGAATGATGAAACATTTTTTTATTGATTTAAATATAGAATTTTAGAAATACTACCGAGAACATGGTTTCTTCTACTAATTGCAAAACTTAATTACCTTAATTTTAGAAATGTGGCCAAAATACCCAATACAATGTGATTAATTATTTTTTAAATCAAAATGTGTAGCAAAATTGTCTATTTGTATTTTAATGTATAACGTATAAGTCATTAAACAATTAATTTTTTCATGATTTAAAAGCATCTTTGGCATTTTTGTGAGTTAATTGCAATTATTAATAAAAAAACGGTATTGATAAAACTACTGTGTTAATATAATGAAATCATAAAAATGCGTTTTCCGGTCGAAATTTTAATTTATATACGAAATTTTAATTGTGTTCCAATGTAAATCGGTAGTTTAATATGCCATTAAAATGTTTTTTTTTTTAATTTCATCATACTTTCGTAGAATATAGTGTAGAAACTTTTTTGTTTACATAATTGTTCTTAACCTTCAAATAATTTTCAAAGTCGCCTCTGAAATCAAGAAAAATCTATTTTTTTAGTGGCCTACATTTTATTATTTAAAACGCAAATAAATAAAATAGCTTACTTACATTGTACATATTTGCAATACCTTATGTACCTCATACACCTTAAAAATATATTCAATTTGGTAGAGTATTTTATCATCAAATATTTATAGAGGTCTCCAACTTTTATCTA
The DNA here is from genome assembly GCA_917880885.1 of Limnephilus marmoratus. Lineage (NCBI taxonomy): Eukaryota > Metazoa > Arthropoda > Insecta > Trichoptera > Limnephilidae > Limnephilus > Limnephilus marmoratus. The sequence continues at coordinate 56,809,190 of OU862909.1, read as the reverse complement.
CATGGGAGACCCTGTTATTAAGTCGATTTTTTCTTTTCTTGGTGTGGCCTATCAAGTCCCCTCGACGTTGGCGATCACTCTGAAAAATGTCTCTCCGTCTTGCACTGCCCGGAATAGCTCCTCCACAATTCTTACGCCGGTCCACTCTCGTACATTTCGCAGCCAAGACATTTGTCTCCTTCCGGACCCTCGGCGACCCTCTATCTTTTCTTTCAATACCAATTGGAGCAAGTGATACTTCTCCCCTCGAAGTATGTGACCCAGATATGAAATTTTTCTGACTTTCACCAATGTAAGCAGCTTTCTATCTGCTCCAGCCCACCTGAGAATTTTTCTGTTGGTGATCATGTCGGTCCACGGGACCTTGAGCAATCTCCAGTGAAGCCATATTTCAAAAGCCTCTAACCTGTTCATGGTATTTACCTTCAAGGTCCATGTCTCACATCCATACAGCAAGACCGACCACACATAACATTTTAGCATTCTCTGCTTTGATTTTAAATTGATATTGTCATTGCAGAGGAGGGATTTCATTTAACTGAATGCAGTTCTTGCTGCTTCAATTCTGCACCTAACCTCTACATCTGGATCAAGAGTCTCCGTGAGAATACTGCCGAAGTATCTAAATCTTTCCCCCTTTTCGACATTGCAAACATTTAACTGTATCACTGATCCAGAGTGATCTTGTCGTTCAAATGTCAACCATTTAGTTTTATTGACGTTGATTGTTAGGCCCAGTTGCTCACCAGCATTATTAACAAGATTAAAAAGTCAAAGTCAAGTCATTATTAAGTCGATTTAAATCAATAAAAAGACTTTACATAGTTGGCGAATTTTCATTCCGTATTTGTAAAAAGCATTAACTTTGTGGCTCGCCATAATTTACAATAAAAAACACATATAAATTTGTTGTAGACCACTTTTATTTTATACACACTCTACCGGTTTCGGAAGCACCCTTCCTTCGTCAGGAGAATATTATAACTTTTCCATTCCCTTTATTATTTATTAGATTATATTATACTGCAATGATACCATTTAAAACATACATTTATTATTAAACTTAAAATAAAATCACCTACTAGCCCCATCACATGAATTTATTACTGCGACCGAGATTTTACCTTCGAGATCAACTGCTAAACCACGATTGAAAAAATAGAGGTCTTGGATTTTTTTTATGTTCTCAGCTTATTGATTTAGAGCGGCTATTTTTATTTACAGAAGTTCTTGTAATGTGGTGAATTTATCGCCGACAGACTCCCTTATTCACTGAAATAAGCTGCACATTGAGCATATCACCATTCTAAGGCTTTTACTGTTTCAGACAATGAAATTTCTGGATTAAAGATAATTTGACATTATCTGTGTCTCTAGTGTCGTCTTCCTTGAGATAATATTTGGGAAATTAGGCCACAATGGGCCTAATTTCAATGCCTGATTCCGATAGAGCTTATCTTGATGAAGCTATATCAATGCACGGTACCTAGGACAGGAAACAAAGGTGGTCCGGGCGAGCGGAAGCAGCCTTTGTGTGACCCCACCGCTGTGTCACCCGACGCTGTGTTACCCGACGCTGTGTCACCCGGTGCAGTGTCACCCGGCGCGCGGCGCCCGAGAGCGTCAACCAGGGCGGCCCAACCAGGGTGGACCCTGGCCATTGTAGTCACCCAGTCAGCCTGACACCCAGCAACCTTCCTTTCAAATCCGTAATTACCGCCGCAAGCCAAATGCAATACATATATTATTATTTCACACCGATTTGCATAAAGTATGGCCAGACAATCGGTGCTAATATAATATGATACTTCGTCGCCTGGCGCTTTCTCGCAATCGTAGCGCCAACACGTACCTAATCAAAAAGACGTAAGAACATTATTTTAGAGTTATTGGCCAATACTGTCTGTATTCCGAGGGTTTCCGGAAACCCTTTGTTAAATATGTAATAATCTGTTAAACGTCCTCATAGTCAGAAGATATAGTCTTTAAATTGAACGGCAGATAGTTGATGAAAATTATAATATTTCTTATTTGCTGAACTTGTCAAAAGTATTAGGAAATGTATACATATATTTATAAGACTTAGAAATATTCTTAGACTAGAAAACCTAAAAAGAACGTGACCTAAAAACTATAAAAACGAGTGACTACACAATTGTTCAATCTATATTTGAAACCTAAAACCATTAAAAAAATAAATAAATTAAAAATGTAACCATTAAATTAAATTAAAGAATTATCGTAGAAAGCAAACACTTTGTGGCTTGACATTATATAGAATGAAACAAGTACTTTGTTTAAAAACCACTTTATTTTTATTTATATTTGTCAATATATATACAATAAACGTATAAACTCTTTATGTAAACATATATTTTTTTATTTTTTTGAATGTAGCTATTTTTTTTTTTTTTTTTTATTTTAGCATATAAAATATAATATACATTTAGATAATGTAGTAATTTGCGTACATGTTCATTTTAAAATACGTTAATACCACTCTTCCATGGAAGCATTAGCTTGTGTCTGGAAGAGTAGTGTACATTTTTAATGCTATATTTAAGTTCTTAAATTACAATGTGAATGTAAAAAACAATAAGTTGTAAGTTCGGTGATATGTAAATAGTTGCTAAAAACAATACAAAATTTAACTTATTTGAAGAACAGAGTATCACTTGGAAACTGAGTTATAAGTAGTTGTTCTTGAGATTAGATTAGTCGGAAACTTTTTCTTTAGTTTTTTTTTTTTATATTATCTTTAAAATATTTTTTAACAGTGTTTATTAATTGGATTTTATCATTAATTTTTCTAATTTCATCCGGTAATCGGTTGAAAATAAGTCTTCCTTGATAAGTATAATAATTTTGTGCAAAGGAAGTGTTTAATTTTGGGCATGAGAAAATATATTTATGTCTAGTACGGTTTTCAGTTATAAATTGATATTTTTCTTTTTCTTTTATAGTTTGAATCAATGCATTTCTATTGTATAGATCTTTGAAATATGGTACTTGGAGTTCCTTAAATAATTGATCCGTTGGGTAGTCCGAAGGTTTTTTCAATATGATTTTAATTATTAGCCTCTGCACAACTTCAATTGGGGAAAGATTAGTTTTGTATGCGGATCCCCAGCTAATGATAGCATATTGTAAAGTTGATTGAACCAAAGCGTAATATATTAGATATAAGTTTTTTACAGATAAAAAATTTCTGATTCTTAAAAATATATAAATCAATTTTCTAATTTTTTTTACGACTTGACAAATTTGTTCCTTCCATTTCAAATTTTTATCGATAATGACTCCTAAATATTTGATTGTGTTTGTTGTTTTTAATATTGTGCAGTTTTGGATACAATAATTTTTACTATGTGTTTTGGAATTATCATGGATGATGATGTCAATGTTTTTAGGGGTATCATTTTTGTGCATTGCAAATGGAATTACAAATGTTTTATCACCATTTAGTGATAGTAAATTTACGTCGAAGAAATTCTTTAAAATATTTATGTCTTCGGTGGCTTTAAATGTTACTTTTTCCCAAGTTTTATCGCTAATTATTAATACCGTATCATCGGCATATGAAGTAATTTGGCCATGTAGTGGTTGAAAAAAAATGTCATTAACATATATGGTGAAAAGGATTGGTCCTATTACTGTACCTTGAGGGATTCCAAAGTCTGATATTTCTTTATCGCTATTAATCTGATTTATTTTTACGACTTGCGGTCGATTTTTTAGGTAGTTCGAAATCCATTTAATTGCATTGTCTTTTATACCTATATTGTTTAGTTTTTTTAGTAGAATCTCATGGGATATACTATCAAAAGCTTTTCTGAGATCAATAAATATACCGGCACATTTTTCACCTTTATCCAATGATTCGTTGATGTATGAGGTTACATTAGCAATAGCATCTTGTGTGCTGAGTGACTTTATAAAACCAAACTGGTTTTTGTGAAGAATTTTATTACTTTCTAGGAAACTGACTAATTGATTTTTCACAATTTTTTCAAAAATCTTTCCAATGTTTGAGATTAGACAAATTGGGCGATAGTTAGTTACTTGTTGAGGATCTCCAGATTTATAAATAGGTGAAATAATTGTATTTTTATAGTTTGTCGGAAATATTCCCTCTGTTAAACTTAAGTTTATCAAATGAGTAATTGGTTTCACCAAATGAATTTTCATGGATTTTAGAAAATGTACTGTAATAAGGTTAAATCCGGGAGACGAACCTCCTTTCATGCCTTCTATTATTTTTAAAACTTCACTTTCTGAGGTTTTTTCAAATTTTGATAAATTACTATGATTTTGTACATTTTCAATCGTTTGTGTTTTCGGGTTAAAAGATTTATTGATATTTTTCGCAAGATTTTTTCCTATATTAGCAAAAAAAGAATTAAAGATGTTTGCACATTGTTTAGGTTGATTATTAGCATCTATGATTTTATTTTCATGTTCAATGTATTTTATTTTTTGTGTTTTTTTTAGTGTTATCCATGGCTAAGTTAACTGTTTTCCATATTTGTTTATTGTTATTGTCTGTAGAAAGTATTTTATTTTTGAAATAGTCTTCTATATTTTGTTTGATACAGTTTGTTAATTTATTTTTAAATTTTTTGTAAAAAGTGTATGCTTTTTCATTTAGAGGATTTTTCAATGTTGTTTTGTAAAGTTTTTCTTTGTTTCTAATTGATATTATAAGTCCTTGTGTTATCCAAGGCTTTAAAATTCTTAGTTTAGATTTAATGCGGACTGTAGTTTCAGTAGTTGAATTTTTTATGTATTGAGACAATATATTTTCAAAGTTTTTTGAGCAAGTCTCGGTATCATAACTATTTAACACGTTGTTCCATTGTTCATTTCTTAGTTTTTTGGATAAAATAGTCATATTTGTGTAGGATTTTGTCTTTGTTAGATTAAATTTTTTATGTTTAATTTTGTTATCATAGAAAAGAATGCATGCATGGTGGTCAGTTATATTCGTTTTCCAAACAATTGATTTCATTTTGTCGATATCTTTAATATTTATGTTAGTCCATATATGGTCTAAACAAGATGGAGTGTGATTTTTTATCTCTCTCGTATTTTTGTTAATGCACGGTATGAAGTTAAATTCAGTCATACAATTAATATATTCATTTTTGAAATTATTTTCTACGTTTTCATTAATGTTTATATTAAAATCTCCTGCAACAAAGCAAAGTTTATTTCTAAATTTTAACAGTATGTGTTTAAATTCATTTATAAATGACGAGATATTCGAACCGTGTGTTCTGTAAACAGCTATTATGTGGTAGTTTGTTTTGTCGAGTTTTAATTGTATTTCAATACAGTTTACTAGATGTATAGGATGTTCAGTTAGTTTGACAATACTAAATTTATCGTGAATGAATATGACGAGACCACTATTTTTATTGATGTTTATTTTGGTTGTAACATAATTATATTCTGGTAAATGATAGGTGGGTGATTCGTCATTAGTAAAAGTTTCTGATAATATTAGGATGTCAGGTTTTTTATTTAGATTGTTTAATTTTAGAATTAATTCATCCCAATTTCGTTCCATACTTCGTATGTTAATATGAAAAATGAAAATATTGTTGAGATTCTTTGAGATTATGTCATTACATGAATCGGTGTATACACACTCATATTCTTGTATTTTAAAATTATTTTCTAATTCATTAGCTATGAAGTCATCCATTTAGTAAAAATATTAATGTGATATTGATTTCTTTTAAATATTGCATAGAGTATTTTCAAAGTAGAGTGTGACATAGAGTTAGTAATACAAATACGGATTTTATAATGTGTAGATTGTTGTAGAATATTCCGGTTTTTATTGATCATATATTGATTGATCACATCTTTATCATTACTAGCATAGTCATTTACAATATTTAAATGCATATCTCGTATAATAATATTATTTATATTTCTAAAATTCAATAAAATGTTTTTTGATTCTACTATAAATTGTTGTACTGTAGACTTATGTGTAGGATAAATAGCAATATAATGCGATAATTTATTAACGTCTTTAAATTTTATATTTAAAATATTAACATCGTAATCATTAAATACTTCATTAATATTGAGAACATTATACTGGTTGGAAATAGATATTCCAATATCAGAGTTTTTGTTTATACTTATTATTGTTACCTGGTACCCTGGTATGGAGTAATTAGTTTCGCCAGTAAAGTAGGTCTTTGTAAACCCAATCAAGCCCGGGAAAAAAATTATTTCTTTTAAAGATATTATTAATTTTTCAAAAAATTTTTTTACACTTTTAATATTTTTATGAAATTGAGTAAATCCTTTTTCAGTGCATATAAAATAGAAATCTCTTATAGAGTGATGTAAGTTTTCTTCAATACATATTTTTTTACCTAATGCGTTACATAAAAAATCATTCATTGTTAATTTATAGATAAGAGTTTGAGGAAATGAAAATTTACAATATTTATTCGTAGTCAATGCGTTCTTTAGCAATTCGAATCATTTTTTGCCGGTAAAGGCATTTTATGCTATCGACTCTATGATCGGTGGAATAGTTCATATCAAACCTTTTGTTTTGGACACAGCAGTTGTTGCAGATATTATAATATTAGCATATTACTTTGTGGTTATCCATGATAGAATAATGAAATAATTTTACTTTGTATAAACCACTTATTTGATGTGCAAATCCGACCGGTTTCGGAACAAACGTTCCTTCGTCAGGGAAAGCTTATACTAATTTGACAGTTTCGAACAATGTTTTATTATGGTAGGGGTGGAGCTGTTGCTAGATAATAATGTAGATTGGGTAGGTAGGTATTAGTGTAGAGTGGGTGGGTAGGGGAACAAATCCATAATTGGGCTATATGACAATATTTTTTGTTTGTTGATAATAGATTCATTATTTTTAAGGGATTTTTTAATTTCCAAGGCTTCTAAGTTATCTAAACGTTTTCCTTTATGATTAATATGAAGAATATTTATCCCTGTATTTTTTTTCAAAACTATGGTTATTTTCAATGATATGGTTAGCAAACAAAGAGTTTGCTTCTTTCAGGACTTGTTTAGGGTGCTTAGGGTGTGAACATACTAAAAGTCCTGACGTCTAGGTGGTGAACTAGGGGGGGGGGGAAGGTCCCAATTTTCCGTATGTATATGTTTCCGTATTTCAGTTTTACGTTCTTTGATTCTGATTTCAAAATTACGAGTGGTTTTTCCAATATAAAATGAGGGACAATCATTGCATTTGAGTTTATATATTCCGGAATTAGTCAATTTATGGTCTTTATCTTTAGTATTTCTCAAAAAATTACCGATATTATTTCTTGTATAAAACGCTGGTTTAATATTAGAAGGAAGATTTTTGCAACATTGAACTGAAAAATTATTAATATACAAAATTTTACGCCATTCTTTATCATTAATATTATTAGAATTGTATAGATATTTATTTTTTGAAATTTTGATAAGTTTTTTATTTAACGTTTGTTCTGAAACCGGTCGGATTTGCACATCAAATAAGTGGTTTATACAAAGTAAAATTATTTCATTACATTATATATATTTTTTTTTCATTTTTTTTTTTTTTAATTATTTATTGAAACATTTATTATAATTACAATTTTACAACAAATATATATATTTTTTTTACAGGTATTTTTTTTTACTACCCTTCCATTTAAAGCATTTGCTTGTGTATGGAAGGGTATATAACATAAATGCTATTAGTTATAAGTTAGTACTTAAATAATTAATTGTACATAAATATATGTGAGCTGCAGTATTTATTTGATAATGGTGTGAATTTTAAAAAAAAAAGAAAGAATGTAATGGAAAACTAAGGATATTTGTAAGATTAATTGACAGTAGTTTTTTTCTTAAGAATATTTTTAAAATGTCTCTTGACAGAGAGCAGTATTCGGGTTTTATCATTAATGCTTCTGATTTCTTCTGGTAGACGATTGAAAAAAGTTCTTCCCTGGTAAGTATAATTTAGTATAATATAGTTAATATAGTTATTAAGTATAATATAGTTTATAAACATACTCCCTACATAAACATATAGTTTATATGATACGATTTTAGATTTTCGCGGCCAAAAATTATTTTGTTATTAGTTTTTGGGGTATTATGCCGTGTTACGCTACCTCCTTCTTTAGCCAACGTTTTGGACAGCGTTGCACAGTTTATGGTCTTGAAGAAGGTTGAGGTCAACCGAAACCGGTCGACAATTATAAATAAAAATAAAGTGGTTTTTGAACAAAGTACTTGTTTCATTCTATCTATTAAATCTGAAACCTAAAAACCTGAAAAGAGAGTGACTACGCAATTGTACAATCTATATTACAATACGGTATTACAGGATGGGGAAGAACATATGATATTATTTTAAATCCTCTCAAAATAGTTAAAAGATTAATAATTAAGGTTTTCCAGAATAAACCATCTGCATTTTCTACTGAAAACATCTTTTCAACACTCAAAGTATCTACAATATATAAAAAAATCAAATCTACAAACTTTCAAAGAAATATAGCCAAAAAAATTACACTTCTATGTACCAGCAAAATATCAAAACAGTATTAAAATCCCAAAATTTAATACCAAGCACATTCAAAATCGATACAGATAGGTATCTATATCTATTATTTCAACAACCTCCCTTTAAAACTAAAAATTATCGAAAATAAACATATATTTCACTTTAAATTGAAAAATTACCTGAAACAACAACTGTAAGAGTTCATTATTACTATTATTAATATTTCATTTAAATCTTTAAATCTGTTTATTGATATTTTTTGAGTTTTTCTTCATATCTACTGTTATTAGTTGCAATATTAACATTTTCTTACTCAAATGATAACATATTCTTGAGCATAAATTCCCTTACCAAACACAAGAGCCGCGTCTCCTTATTTATTTATTTATTTATTTTTTCATGTTCTCCGTAAAACGGTTATTCACCAATACATTATGGAGAAGATTACAAATTAGACAAAAAGTATAGCAAAACACATAAAAAGGTCAGTTTCACTACTTTGTGACATACGTCAAAAGATAATTGTTAAACTGCCTGTAGGTTACGTTAAAAATGTCAATGGTCAATGCAGACTCGTTGAGCAGTTCAGTCGCTCTGTTGACTGGCGCGTTATGGCCAGGAGAGGCTATTATTATATTCTTTTTACAACTCTTTTAACATGTAAACAAAAAACACTTATCGTAAAAACGTACAAATATTAAATAAATAAAAATAAAAATTATAAAACATTTAAATTATAAAATTAAGATCGAGATAGCGACCATTTTGTTAATCGGATCATTTCGATGTTTATACACAGGTGAGTTGCATTTATCACTATTCCTGGCGCAGACTTATAAATAATAATAGGATTCGTGAAGCTGACAGTTTATGTAATAATAAAAAATATTTTGAGATCTCCCTTTTAAGTAACAAGTAGAGATAATGATATCCTCATTGGAAATCTCCCGTGCTGATTTCATTCAGGCCGATTCTCGACAACGTGGTGGTGCAGATAAACAGTGATGCAGTGTGGGTCCTCTATCGATGCTGTCGGTCCTCGACGCCATGCGGGTGGAGGCTGGACGGTGCGCTAGCTCGGCGACATAATTCGGTCTCAGACGGCGAACGCGAGTGAGCGCTGGTAGACCAGGACCGGAGACGCTTGTGGATCTCGAACGCATGGCGAGCACGGACGAATGTCGCCAGCCAGTCGTTGACTGAGAGCGAGTGAATACTAGACTAGACTGTGAGCGCAGTGGCGGCGTTTATATAGGAGCGGTGTTTTGTATAGCCGGGAGAGTTCCAGAAACTGCGGGTAAGCATACTAGAAACTAGGGATGTTACGAACATTCGCATTCGTCTATGCGAATAATTCGCATCATTTTAAACATTCGTATCGACATTTGCATTCGCAACAATCGATGCGAATGTTTAGCGAATGCGAATGAGATGTGTGCAGATCATGTCGTGATTCGCCCACTTTTCGCGTGTTTTTTGTTTTTCGCGCAAGCGCACGAGCGCGCTACCTTCATTGTTTGTGATTCCTTGATTGGTTTATCATTTTAGTTGTCATTTGTCATGTCACTTGTCAGTCACCTCAGTCGGTTGTAAATGTTGTATTGTGTAACTAATCAGTCGTTACCTACGTAAATAAACAAATAGTTTATGAGTTTGTAATTGTTTTGGGCTATTTTGACAGTTTTAAGTTAAGCATGGCACCGGGATAGAAAAGTGAAATATGGCAATTTTTCACGCCTATAGATCGCTTCTTCATGCAAAATTGCTTTTTCTGAAATATAATATGCCTCTTTTGAACTTCGATTATTAAATTGCTTAATTACGATTATAACTTAGTGTATAAGAATTGATTTATTGTTTTTATTTTTTTATTAAAACCATGATTAATGTGGACTAATGTTTTTTTTATGTGATTCCTTAACATTCGCGTTCTCATTCGCACATTTGCACTCTGAACATTCGCAACTGATTCGTGAGAAACAGATTACGTGCCTTTTTTAAATATTTCTGACGTTCACCCTTTAAGTGTGTTCATGTCCATCGTTTCAATATATTAAAAAAGGTCAAACGAATTTAATTTTATTGCTTCTTCAAACTTCGCAAAATTACTTTTTGGCATCATTAATTATATAATGAATAACATATCACTTTGTTTAAACCACTATATTATACACAATATCTACATGTTTCGATAACAATGTTTTCGATTACATTGTTATCGAAACATGTAGATATTGTGTATAATATAGTCGTTTAAACAAAGTGATATGTTATTCATTATTTAATTTTATTGATTTATCAATTTTATTTAAATGGACAAATGTCATAATTACCCAAATGGAAGATTGGAGCCGAGTTCAGGTTTAGAAGAGATGAAATAATGATGAGTTGAGGGAGGCAATTGCAGATAAAACTTTGATAGAAAACAATACATTTTTTAGAGAGGGCAACCGAAAAAAATGCGATTTAAAATTACGTTCTTTCAAATTGAGTTAATTCTTCAGAAGTGACTTCAGTGTTTTCTTATTTGTAATGCTTTGAAAGTGAATAAAAAAAATTAACAGCACTATACTTATACTATACTTTATACATACATGTACAAACCTTGCTATTGAAATTAATAATAAATAAATAAATAAATATTAATATTACAACGTTCGGCTTTATTTTATTTTATTTATTTATTTATTTATTTATTTTGAAATACACGGCACAACATGTGCCATTAACATACATGTATATATAAAGTATAGTAGGTATAAAATATAAAGAAAAGAGTACAAAGTATAAAGTTTTAAGAAAAGAGTAAAAACAAAAGTTAAAAGTTAAAAATATTATAGTAAAAAGTAAAATATAGAAATATAGATATCCTTAAAAGGTACAAAGTTTTATATATAAATTATAAAAATTAATAAATATAAAAAGTTATAAAATACAAAAAGTTATAAAAGTAAGAAATCCTTTTAGGAGCAAGAACAAAAAATTATAAAAAGTAAAAATAATTAATAGGTAGATATCATGGATTATGTCAACTTGATGTCAACGATGTGAACCTTTGACCAAGTATATGTGAACCGATATGATTAATTTTACAAGTAGGTAAGTACCTGTGATTTCTAAGGTATTCATTAATTTTAGAAATATAAGATATCTTTGAAAGGTAGAAAGTTTTAAATATAAATTATAAAAATTAATAAATATTTAAAGTTATAAAATATAAAAAGTTATAAAAGTAAGAAATCCTCTTAGAAGCAAGAAATTTTTTTTTTATAAAAAGTGAAATAATTAATAGGTAGGTATCATGGATTATGTCAACTTGATGTCAACGACGCCGATATGATAAATTTTACAAGTAGGTACCTGTGATTTCTAGGGTATTCATTAATTTGGTAGGCATATTATGTTTACCTGATGTATTGTGTTTACGTGGTTCTAGCAGACAAATTTAGTTTGATGCATCTTTTGTATGAGGCCAGGTTACCGGCGCGGCGGCGTGATCGATATTAGCGTATGCATTGCCTAAAGTATGCAGGCGATTTATGATTGAATTTTGTCCTGCATTGGTGTTATTATTGTTGCAGTGAAAAGGTGTTTTGAATCGAGTTGGTCTGCAAGGTACATGATGATTTATTAACGATACCAATTCAGGGGAGTCAAACCAGTTATTCTGTATTTTAAATAAAAATATAAGATCATTAATTATTCTTCTATCTTTTAACGATAAGAGTCGCATTTTTTGTAAAAGAGAATTATAGTTTATATCATCCGCGGGAATTCCTAATTTAAAATTAATTGATTTCAGAAATTTGCGTTGGATTCTTTCAATGGAGTTTGCGTGGCTTTTGTAGAAAGGATTCCATATGGGGGAATTATATTCCAAATGACTCCTAACCAGAGTTGTGTATAGTATTTTAAATGTGTGGATATTTTTGAAATCCTTACATAACCTTAGAATAAAACCCAGCATTTTCATAGCTTTATTAGTTACGATATCAATATGGTTGGTAAATAGTAGTTTAGTGTCGAAGGTTATTCCGAGGTCCCTTATTACAGGTACTGACAATAAAATGTGATTGTTAAGTGAATAGTTATATTTGATAGGGTTTTTAATTCTAAAGAAACTCATGATTTGACATTTTTTAATGTTAAGTGTAAGTTTGTTAATTGTACACCACTCTGCGAATTTAATAAAATTGGTTTGTAGGGACAAACAGTCATACGTATTTTTAATGATTTTATATATTTTCATATCATCGGCAAATAATAATATGTTAACATTAGAGAATATGGAAGTGACATCATTTATAAATAGTATAAATAATATTAGACCAAGGTGCGAACCCTGAGGCACGCCGCTAGTGGCTTCAAATTCGTAAGACAAGTGTTCTTTAATCCAGACAGTAAGTACACGTTTTGATAAGTAATTCTTAATCCAACTTAATAATTTACCACTTATTCCTAGTTTAGACAATTTATTTATAAGAATTTTATGGCAAACCTTATCAAAGGCTTTACTAAAATCCGTATAAATCGAGTCAACTTGTTCTCTATTAGCAAGGGCATCTGAGATGAAATTTTCGTACAGTGTAAGGTTAGTTAAGGTAGATCGGCCAGAGACAAAACCGTGCTGAAATGATGAAATATTAAATTTTATACAAGAACATATTTTTTGAAGTATTAACTTTTCAAAAATTTTCGGTATCGACGATTGTATGCATATTGGTCTGTAATTTTCAACTAAAGACTTGTCTCCGTTTTTAAATATTGGAGTAAGAAAGCTGTTTTTCCATATTTGCGGGAACATACCCGTTAAAAGTGATTGATTAAAGAGTAGGTACAGTGGGTAAGAGACACTGCCTGCACAGTTTTTAAGAAATATGGGGGGAATTTTGTCTGGCCCTGAGCAAGATTTAGGTTCCAGTAGTTTAATACATGCCGCAATTTCTTTAATCTCAATATGTATCTGACTTAGTTGTAAATTTATATCTGACTCAATTTTTGGAATGTGTTCATCAGGGATATCAGTTTCATACACATCTTTAAAAAAGTCTGCAAATAAATTGACAGTTTCTTTGATTTTACACGAAGTTTTCAGTTTGTAGTGCATTGTTTCAGGTATGCCAAAGTTATTGTTATTTTGTGTTTTACAATAGTTGAAGAAATGTTTTACATTGTTAACAATTGAAAATTCAACATTCTTGATATAATTATTATAACAAATGTTTGATAGTTTATTACAGTCTTTTCGTAGTTTGCTGAAAATTGTAAAATCGGAAAGATTTTTTGTTTCTTTGTAAATTTTATGAGCTTTTTTCTTTTCGATTACTGTGTTAATGAGGTCCTTGCTAAACCAGGTAGGGAAATTTGAAGAAAATTTATAGCTTATTGGAACAAAGTTTTCTATGGCTTTATATAGATGTTCATAAAAGGCGTTAATATTTTCGTCGAGATTATCTCCTTCTAGTATAGACCAGTCGGTGTTATATAGGTAATCGCGTATTGCGACGTAATTGGCTTTATTAAAGTTAAGAAATTGAGTACGGTTTTTAATTTGGTATTTTATGGGGTTACATAATATAGTAATGTCTAAAGGTGGGTGGTGAGAATCAGGAGCAAGAACTGATTCGAGGGACTTATCAACCACAGTTGCTATATCGGTACAAAGAACAAGATCTAGTAATCTATTATTGTCATTTTTTACATTGTTCAATTGAGCTAGGTTAAGGAAATCGCATAATTCAACTATTTCTTTTTCTATTTCAGATAAGCTACAGTTTTGTGATACTGTGGAATTGTCGCGGGTGCCCCAATTGATTCTTAGATTAGTCACCGATGATAGTGATTTTAGGTAGATTATAGTCACCGATGATAGTGATTTTACTATTTGGAAATTTGTATGACAGTTGTTCAATATCCTCAAAATGACTCTTGTATACACTTATATCCGATGATGGCGGAATATAAACACAGCCTATGATATTTTTTTGATTTTTACCGTTCATTAAGATATAAACTTGTTCCACATTAGAATTTTTGGTTTTCAGAAGTCTTGAGGGATGTTCTTTGTTGACAGCTATCATGACGCCGCCGCCTCTAGATTTAGAGCTGGTATGTTGACTTCTGTCAGACCGGTAAATATGATGATGGGGTAGACCGAGCTCAGCAGAGTTGATTGATGGTTCCAGCCAGGTTTCCGTTAGAAGGATGATGTCATGATGCAGAGTCGGGGCATGTGTTTTAAAGTCCTTAAGTTTAGTTTTCATGCCTCTGACATTTTGATAATAGCATTTCAATTTGTTTTGGTTGTATCGTTTTTTGGTAGAGTTGATACAATAGTTGGCTTGGAGTTTATGTACTTTATTGTTAGGTTTGGTTCACCATTCTCTTGACGGTACAATAATTGCTTTCTTAGTTCTATCAGCTGATTCCGTTGAAGGATGGTTAAGTCGTTACTCGCTTTGATGCCGTCTATAAATTTGGTGCTGTTTCGTAAGATTGTTCGTGGTGCGATGTTATCCGTAAATTCTAGTTTTAGAGGTCGATTTTTGTTAGCAATTTTCCTGGCACCCAGTAGAAATACTTTGACGTTGGTTAGATCTAGTGAGGGATCGATGTTTTTTACAGCAGAAGAAACTTTGACTCTATCTTCCGTAATGATGACAGACTTTTCTTCGGACAGGCTCTCGGGCACGTTATACAATATCACATTTTTGGATCTGATCGCCCTCTCTTCCATTTCGCTAACAATTTCACACATATTTAAGTCATTCGGATGATTAGACCTGATTGGAGTCATGATTTGCGGATTATTTTTTATTGAATTCAATTCTCCTTGCATTACGCCAAAATCAACAACTAGTTCTCCTATCGTAGCCATAAGTTCGGTAGTTTTTGGTATTATTTTAACGATATTTTCTTTTGAGAATTTATTGTTCGGGTCATGAACGATTGAAATCAATCCACTGATTATCTCATTTACTTTGGTAATGTAGTGCGAGGCTTTGTCACTTAGAGCCATTTTTTTAACTATTTTTTTTTTTTTTTTTTAAACAGTTGTATACCCCTGGATTTTAGGTAAGACGTGTAAGTAGCTGGGCTGCCGGCGGTGTAGGTGCGGGCGCGGGGGGCTTATAACAACTGTCACTTGATTGCACTAATCCTTGTTTTAAACACTTTAAATGCACTATTTACTTTTGTGATGATTCGTCAACGTTAATCCAGTATTAATTTAATATATTTCAGTGAAACACTTTGATTTGAATACTTTTTGTGACTGCTATAGACGAATTTGTTAGGATAAAAATAATGCGTGTACTCTCCGTATTGTTGTTGTTGTTCAATGCAAGCGTTTTTCTAAATAGCATCATTTTCCCTGCATTATCTTTTCTTCCATCCAATTTTCCTCTTCCGAGATACCTCCCATTGTGTGCCTACCCTTACCGGTGAACAAATTTGTATATTCATCTGTAACCACAGTAGGCACACAATAAAATGAGATAAATATACGTAAATAAATTCTTACTTTCCAATATCATTCATAATAATTGAAGCGTTGCTTTAAATGGCTTTAGTTTTAGGCGGAATGTATCTTTCTCGGGAGATTTTTTCAATATAGATGACTAGATGAGTATTTCAAGCTAATAATTATTACTTATAATAATTGTTAACCCTTTGCGCTATGCATAAAAATCTTGTCTTAAACATTAGTTTATCAATTAAAAAATAATTATTAATATTTAACAAGTTAAAAGTATTTCACCAAAAATGTAGAAATAATTTGTCTCAACGCCACCTAGTGGGAGATTTAGCACCTACAATGCCTTTCTCATGTAAAATAAGGTTGGTTGTTTGCAGGTGGAAAAAGGTAATAAGTAGTAATTTTTTAATGAAACCCTAGTATCCGTCTGCTAAAAGTTGACTTTGGTCTCTAATTGGAATCGGGCTGAAAAAAGATGTCGTGTATTGTAGGCATTACCGAAATCTTTCACCATTTTATTTCACCAGAAATTGAACTATTCATCAAATTTAGAAATTAATTTTTGAAGTTCTGTGAAAGTTCTATTCAAGTTATTGTACAACTTCAGTTTTGTGAAGCAACTGGCCTATAATGCTATAAAACAGATCTTAAATAGAACTTTCACAGAACTTTAAAAAAATAACTTTGAAAATTGATAGATTGTTCAATTTCTGTGAAACAACTGGCCCTTAATCTTGTTCAGTGAGCTTAAATCAGCATTCGATTCTTCTCTAGAACACATAAAATATGGTCAACGTCATAAAACATGATTTCAATTACACACGCCTCAAAAAATTCATTTCTGTTGCATCCTGCGTGTTCCAAGTTGGTTTCGACTTCCAAGTTGATTTCAGCGCTCCATTGCGGACTGCTTGCACTATGACTACATTTTGCTAGCGATTTACGCGTTCAGACCACTATTAATGGGGTTTTCCTGCATTTACCTTTCTAGAAAACACTTTCTGAATACATAAATTCATCCACTGCAAGAATTAATTATTCACAGCTACTTAAATATTATTTTGCGCAGCGTTTTTATAGTCTCTCTTTCAAATTAAAATTTTAATAATTAAAATATAAACCATTAAAATATTAAAACAAACAAGGCTTCGAAGTAATGGTTGAAAACGCTTTCATCGGTAGACAGAGCTACGTTCATAACAATGTTAATTCAACGTGAAATCATCAATTCGTTATTTCACGATCTCCGACCTTTGATACGCGCAAGCCTTGATAAAATAATACTTTGCTACACTTTCTCCTATTCAATAGTCAATCCGCCCTAATAAGGAAAAGCCTTTCGATATGGAACATTAATAATTATTACATTTAACATTTCCCACGCGTTTTCCTCCTTTGTCCAGTGGCACAATATCGGTCCCTTTGTTATCCCGTATCCGCCATATGTAAGCATATTTTTTCTTCTATCAATCGCACGTCTCTCCATTGTGGAAAGTATTATTTGAAGGGAATTCGTGGGTCATTCAGCGGGAAAGGGCAAATACCATTATCATTTAATTGAATCATTTGTTCGCATTAACGTTCGCAGTTTTCCGCGAAATTCGAAATTATTGTGTTTGGGTTTACTTAGAGATATTTAAGAATACAAAGAAATAATGTATTGTGAACGAAAAAGGGAGTAAAGGCAAGAAAAAAGGGAGTAAAGGAACTAAAATATTAATTATTATAAGTAATAATTATTAGCCTAAACACTCATCTACATTGAAAAAATCTCCCGAGAAAAGATGCATGCCACCGACGGGACTCGAACCCGCGTCCTTCTGATTTCCGGTCAACTGCTCTTATCCACTGAGCTACATCGGCTTATCTCCTGCCAAATAATTCATTGTATTCTAGTGTTCATTCAACAATTACTGCTTATTACATTTTTCCACCTGCAAACAACCAACTTTATTTTTTATGAGAAAGGCATTGTAAACGCTAAATCTCCCGCTAGGTGGTGACGAGACAAATTATGTCTACATTTTTTTGGTGAGGAGATAAGCCGACGTAGCTCAGTGGATAAGAGCAGTTGACCGGAAATCAGAAGGACGCGGGTTCGAGTCCCGTTGGCGGCATGTATCTTTTCTCATGAGAATTTTTCAATGTACATGAGTGTTTCAGGCTAATAATTATTACTTATAATATTTGTTACTTATATTATTACTTATAATTATTAATTATATTATTACTTATAATTATTACTTATATTATTACTTATAATAATTATTACCCTTTGTGCTATGCATGAAAATCTTATCTTAAACGTTAGTTTATCAATTAAAAAATAATAAGTAAAGTATTCTTACAAAGTAAGTATTACTATGTAACCATTCAGGGTTAAAATGAAGGAAGCAAATTTTCTAGTTGTCATAGAACGTACTAGATGGCTACCTCCGGAGTGAAAACAGACGCTATTGTCCAAACCGAGGTAAGAAAAGCACAACATTAAAAATTAGCTAGCCCTAAGAAATCCATAATCACAGTGCTTCAAATAAATTCATTTCGTAATGCAACTCTCTTTAAAATTCCCTAACAAACCGGACACAAAACATGATTTGTTCGAAAGTAATTGAATGAATAAATACATCATTTTAATTTCAGAGCCAAGAGGTAAAACATAATTTATATTAATTTAATTATATTATAGGGGGTGGGCAGTATTTGAATTACTTGTAATGGAAATACGTATTTGAAATATAAATACGTATTTTGTATTTGTGTTTCAATTACTTCCTAAAAATGTGTTTTGTAATTAGTATTTCAATTACCTAATGCTGAGGTATTTTGTAATTTGTATTTCAAAAACGTATGGCTTCAAAATACATTTTCAAATACATTATTAGTGACCTTAATAATGATAATGAAAAATAAACTGACTTAGATAATACGTAGACTAAAAACGCTAGAAACCAGAGCCACAAAACTTTACAAGTGGAGCGGAGATGAGATGTGTCTTTTGAGCAATATGTTTGGTCAATTTTGTTTCAATCTTCTCAGCTTTGCTTCTGTGGAAACGCACCCTTAGATGGCACTTACGACAATTTATTGTAACCAAAGGTTCTACCAAAACCAAATGAATTTTGTATTTTGTAATTTGTATTTGAAAAAAAATGGTTACAATACTGTATTTTGTATTTCAAATACACGTCTTGAAAGTATTTTGTATTTCGTATTTTAAATACATGCGAAAAAGTATTTTGTAATTTGTATTTTAATTACAGCAAAGCATGCATTTTGCCCAGCCCTGATTATACCCTATACTGACTTTCACAAACAAACGTGATACGAGTATCTATATATGTAATAATTTAGTGGAACAGTAATCAAAAAGTAAAATTTGTTTCCCATGCAGAAGAATAATAAAATCTAACATTAGTACTTATTTATTTATTAGGTATGTTATTATAGCCCTCTTGTATCTAAATTCAGTAATTATGATTAATTAATTATAATTCCGTATTGTATTGCTATGGATCGAAACATCACGCTATTGTACATAATTAACTGGTTTTTGCTTCAAAATGTTCCTCCAAAGAAAGCGTTACATGAGCATTATGCTACCGAAGCAGTAAACAGTGATTCTATCATCCATTTAATAATAACTGAATAACTACTGTCTAAATGTTTACGGGTATCTTGGATGAAGGCAAAGATAATATTGAATATCTTTGGATGAAGGCTATCGAATTTCTGGAAAGTTCTTGAAACTCTCGTTTGTTTCGTTCAAACTTTCAGAACAAAACTGAACAAATGTTTTAGCGATTGAACACTATGCAAAGATGTTTTACATGAATCTATACTGAGTTCTTGTTCCTAGTTCTTACTGTAAGTTTTTTCGTTAGTTTACACTCTGTACGTATTAGGTATTATAATTTATTTCAGATTTAGTTAGTGATTGGTTTGATTCTTGGAGGAAGTTGACTCACTGACAAGATTTTCATTTACACCGGTTAATAATTTTTAGACTACGAAATTATTTATTTTGAATTCTTACCTAGCGATGAATTAAATATATAGATTTGTGTTCATAAATAATTTTGTAATTTGGTGCTGGAGATACCTGCTCAAGATTCAGTGGTCAGATCATATTGCAGCGCTTCCATTCTGCAACTGCTGAACATAAAAGACAGACTCTTATATGCATAAAATCAATGTATGGCAAGACCAAAATTCATCACAAATTTGTGATAAAGAATAAGGTCCTTGGTGAGTACAATATTATATAACTTACTTATGTCGTACGTCAAAACATGTCAGAACGATAAATTATATATTTTTTACAGAAATGGTTTCGTTAATTTTATCATTTATCTGTGACTGTGTGGAAGAAGGAGAACCTCATGGCTGAAAAACCTGCGACAGTGGTCTGGCCAGTCTACCGTGGAGCTGTTCCGGGCCGCAGTAAACAAAGTCCGCATAGCCAACATGATAGCCAACGTCCGTTGAACGGACAAGGCACAAGAAGAAGAAAGAAGATATAATAGGTTAAGACGGCAGGCATGGTCTAGCGGTAAGGCTCTTGACTCGTAATCCGAAGGTCGCGGGATCGAATCCCTGCGTGGGCAAATAAATTGTATTTTAATAATTTGTGTTATTTCACAATTATTTAATTTAAAATAATATATATTAGTGTGAGACCACCATTCAGAATTGAAACCGCGTTGCTTGAAATGGCGTTAGCCGTGTTTGGTGACCAGATCTGAATAGCCAGGTACTTCCTCTTCCCCATCTCCTTCCCCTCTCCTCTACCTTCAGCCTCACAACATACCCCAATTGGAGATGCCATAGTCTCACTGACTCCAGACGGGAGCAGCTGAGACTCTTGTGAGGTATTACTATAAATATTAAACAAAGGTCCAACTACGCTAAGGTTTTCTCGAGTTTCTTGAGAAGTGTCGTTCTCTATGTCGTGGCTTACTGTAACAAAGGCTTTTTGTAGGTTAACAAGTATAAATAAAATATAATTTCCACTATTAATGCCGCTTCTAAATTTACTGTAAATTTATTGCCGCAAGTGTGTCCGATTTTTTCTTAAAGCCATTTTGTTTTTTTATAGAATAATGATTTTTTGACAGATAATTGTTTAATCTTACGTAAATTACACGTTCAAATATTTTATATAAGATTATGGGTCCGTAGTTTGAGGTAATTCGTTTTGGACCCACCTTTGTTAAAACACTGATCGATTCACGTTGATATAAAAAGGAACCAATTCTGTGGAGAGGCTTGCATTGTCTTACATTTGAGTGAATCGTAGCCAGCACTTGCATTTGGTTTTAAAGATTGTATTATTTTACTTATTTCTAACTCCGTGGTGGGTTGAAGATTTAAGGCTCTGCAATCGGGCCCGAAAAGAAGAAGATGGAGAGATACGAAATTACGAATGTTAGAGGAGAGCGCTAACATTTACAGCGAAAAAATCGACGCGAAAATTGCGAAAATGTTTAATAAAGCACGACTCGTTTAAAATAGAGCAAAAATCTCGCGGGCATTAACTTAAACAGCATTTAATGAAACACTGTGAATTTTTTCATACATATAACTTATAAAATAACTGAAACAAACGTGTTTATAATAATTTTTAGAGCATACTTTGCGATTTTACATAATTTGCGTTTCGGCGCGGGCAAAGTCTAGATATTATCTTCAAGAATAACATTTTTTTTAGAGCTTTAAAACTTACCGTGTTTAAGGGAAATATGTAATAAATCGGTACAAACCCGGGTTGCGGTCCCTTAAAGATTCAACGCTTACCTGCACTGATGTTATTTACGAGTTATTGTGTATTATTTCGTATTTGGCTGGATTGTGTGTGACTATGTTTTGTATATTATCTGCTAAGAAGGAGCCAATGTTGCAAAAGAAATTGCTAAAATTGTCGCGTATCTCGACAGTGTTAGTGATTAATTTCGCCTGTCTGTAAATGGTTTGAACTTTCTTATTTGCATTTTTTCAACATTATGATCCTACCTGCCTCCAGAAAGTTTTTTTTTTATATTTCTGACTTTCACCTACAAGGGTGTTCATGGCCATCAATCGAAATTAAAGAGAGAGAGAGAGAGAAAAGTTGAATTCATATTTTTATTTTATTCAAAAGGGCAAATATCAAAATTATACATTAATTAAATATGTAGTGACATTTCTTTGGCCAAATTGCATAATCCCTTGTTTGCAATTTTAAGAAGAAGCGAAGCCAGTCTGCGATGGTGTGCTGGTACCTAACTTGGTGTATGAAGTGAGGTATGGAGCTGGCAGTGGAAGGATGAAAGTAGACTGAATGCTGTAGAAGTGAGATCCCTAAGGCGTGCGTGTGGTAAAAATATATATATGATCGTATGAGAAAGCTTAATGAGCAAGATTATGAAAGGGACGCTCTAGTTTGGGCATGTAGAGCGAATGAGCGAAAAAAATAATTTCCCTCAGGGCCTATGTCATCTTTGGGTATGCTGTGTGAAGGGGTTTTTTAGGGAAAGGAAGGAGAAGAGAGGGAAGGAAAGGGATTTAATGGGTGGGTAGGAATCTGGGGTTCAGTGTATCCTGGTCATCTAAGACCTAGACAAACCTCCCCCCATGAACTCGGGCACCCCTGCTAAATCACCAAACGTAGCGAACCACTTGGGGTGACCTATGGCAGAGGTGTTGGTTATCCAATAAAGGTTCCCGTTGCGGCGGTACCCATTCCCGCCTCCCAAATTGTATTATAATAATATATATTTGAATATATGACGCAAATGTGAAAGGTAGAAAAAGTCGAGGACACCCGAGAAGGACATGGCACGATAAAGTGAATCAGTTACTTAAGTCGGACCATGTCAAGTGTCGGAATAATAGAAGTGTATGTATGAGATGATGCATAAATGTGAATGAGGTAGGGAGTGTGTGTCAAAACCGAATTTTTTGACAATCCGTCCACTCTGCCTACCCCTGCGGAGAAACGGCGTACAGAGCAAAGGAACATTCAGATGTGGTTTAGAAAATAAGAGAAAATTACATACATACATAATTGATACCGATATTTTATTATTTACCAGAATTCAGTGATTTCCTAGCATTATCTCTAACAAACTGTCAGATTATGTTACACTGTCACCAAATTCTGACACCTCACCTCACCATTATTTATATATCTCACATTGTACAACACACGAGGACCCAGAAACAATATAATTGGTTCAGAAACACGGCTTATAAGTGTGTTGTTCTCGGGCCCGTTATTGATTATTGGCTGTAATTTGACAAAGAGATTGGAAAACAAAAGCCTTGTTTTTTCCCTCGCAGTGTGTTAAGACTCCCTGCCGCAAGAGAGCAGCACCATCTGCCACTCGGAAGCTGTGAAAGGAAGATTGATTACTGGGTGTTATTGGCGAGGAGCGCAAACGGAATATTAATAAGTGCACCCATTGACTGGCGATCGATTTATCTAATTAAAGGGTGAAGGAGAATAGATAACTCTTATTTATGGCTGTCGGTCGGGACGTGAACTACCCATCACCTCGTCATGGGCAAGGGGGAGGTTGCTTTGTTTTTAATATTATAATCTTTATTCTCTCAGTAAATTGCAATTATCTAAAGAATAATTAAGTGTCGACGAAACTCAATTTTATTGCAGTTTTCCCGAACATATGTCATGTAATCCAAATCACTGGGATGGAAGAACATCACATCAATGTACTTATTTTTTGAAGTGAAACTTCCTTAGTCCCGTTAGAGTGAATTGAAATTCGGATGAAACGGAAATGACGCACTACGGCACCTACGAAGCACCAAACTGCGCTCAAGGCTCCTTTTAGTTGAAATATAAATCTGAAACGACGATAGGATGCGCTCACTGGCTGCTTTGTTTTTTTACGGGTCGTCGGAATATAATGCGTAAATTCGCGCCTCGATATAGTGCGTCGCAAATCTCAGCGGCCAGAGAAATTCAACGGACGGAGGTTCGAATCCTACGAAATCCAAAAAAAAAACATTTTCCTTTTTGTAAATCAATATCCAATCTTCAAACCACTTTAAAATAAACAGGCAAAAGAAAGTGACATCTAGCGACTTTCTGGTTTCACTTCTATTGCGTGTGAATGACATACTCTATTTTTTTGTATTTTTTTGATATTCTGACGGAGTTTATTGTATATTTTTAACGCTATAAATTCAGAGTAAATATAAATACTTTATTTTTAGCAAAATTGGATGAGATTATGGTAAATGAAGAAATTTCTCTACATCTCTTTATAATTCTATGACTTGTTCGTAATTTTGCCATGAATAAATATTCTGAAAAAATTACATTTCTAAAGTTCTATTTATAGATATACCTACCCAATTTATAAAATTCACCAAACTAGGCTCTGGTAAAGTAACAGATTTGCATATAGAGTACTTTAGGCAGGGAGCGTCGATATGGAGACAAAATCGTTATTAGATTACGCTTATGTTATCCGAGGAGAAACGATATTAATATTATGGATTACTGGTGGGATTCCTCAAAAACGTCTGCGTCTTTCCAAAGGTTGTTTTTATTTTATTATTTACACGAAAACGGGAAAATATTATATTCTCTAATGCAAAATAATTCAATTCAATTTGAAAGTATCATAGGTACCTACATAGTCAACTAACGATGTTACGATTACGGATTACAGGAGGGATTCTTGGAAATAACTTAGTAGTTTATGAAAATTAATCTTTCTAAAGGTTGTGGTTGCTTTTTTAAATTACTACGAGAAAATATTATTCTGTAATGCAAAATAATTTAATTCAATTTGAAACATAGTCAATATGGTGCCTACATAGTAAACTAATGATGATACGATTACGGATTACAGGAGGGATTCTTGGAAATATCTTTAAGTTTATCTGAAAACGAGTTTTTCTAAAGGTTGTTGTTGTTTTTTTTAATCACTTATATGAAAACAAGAAAAATATTCTATGATGCTAATTAATTCTATTCTATTTGAAAGTATGCTAGGTGTATGGTCAAGTACCTTAATAGGATATAGTAGAATGTGCTCATTGGCATAGTGTTGGGTAAGACACGATATCAGGATGAGTTTGTATGAGGTACTCAAATATTGAAATGAGGTGTTGAGGTGTCCCACCTCATTTGAGGTCGAAAAATGGATATAAAGAAGGCCTCCCCTGGGGAGGGGGTACCCCACCTTCACCACCTCTGATCCCCTCCCTGCACCCCCCCTCTGATCCCCCCCCTGCACCACCCCTCTTATCCCTCCCCCTCCTCAGCAACCCCCTCCACCTCATCTCAGCACTGCCTCATCCTCCCTCCCTTGGGAGCTGTCGGGACTCTTGTGCGGTATTTACATAACATATAACAATAATTTAAAATAAAAATATATTAAAAAAATTTTTTTTTGGCACAGTTGGTACTGTTATGCGGTATTCACTTATCAATACATAATTTACAATAAAAAATATTTAGAATAAAAAAAAAATTTAAGCAGTTGGGACTATTGTGCTCATAAATTATTGTTTTGTGTATTCACATAACAATAATTTACAATAAAAAAAAATTTCGAAAAAAAAAATTTTTTGGAGCAGTTGGGACTCTTGTGCTCATAAATTATTGTTTTGTCTATTCACATAACAATAATTTACAAAAAAAAATATTTTTAAAAAAAAAATTTTTTTGGAGCATTTGGGACTCTTGTGCTCATAAATTATTGTTTTGTGTATTCACATAACAATAATTTACAATAAAAAAATTTTCGGAGCAGTTGGTACTCTTGTGCGGTATTCACTTAACAATAATTTAGAATAAAAAAATAAAAAATTTCGGAGCAGTTGGGACGCTTCTGCGGTATTCACAATATATGAATTGGCTTACCCCATCACCACCTCACGGTTCTAATACAAAAATGTCATAGAATATACAAATACTTCACGCCTCACCACCTCATACATTTGTCCCAAACTATGCATGACATGACATGTAGTTTAATACATCAACCACCTCACACCTCACCTCATATTTGTCCCATACGTGACAACGTGACATGAAATGTAGTCCAATACACCAACCACCTCACACCTCACCTCATATTTGTCCCGTACATGACATGAATGTAGTCCAACAAAACAAACCACCTCACACCTCATGTTTGTCCCTCCTTCATATTTGTCCCCCCTTCATATTTGTAGTAGGTAATACAAAGAAAAAGAGTTGGTACAAATACATATTGTCAGGTGTGGGGACATTTTACGTGTTTGTATGGGACATTTGAGGTGCCTCTTGTATGAGGTACTCAACACTACATTGGCAAAGATAGGCGGTGGTAGGCGGTTATGTGTTACGGTACTTTTGGTGACTTAGCAGAGGTGCCCAGGTTCATGTGGTGAGGTTTGTCCGAGTCTTGACGGCGGATGTGTCTACCCACCAACTGCTTAGCATGCTGGATCGGGAGAGACCGGTTGAGGGAGATATTTTGACCTCTCCAGCAGGACTCTCGCAGTTGGAGGGATGGATTCAGATGGACTCCAGGACACATATTAGACAGATTTCTACCCATTCCTTTCCTTCCTTTCCTTCCTTTCCTTCCTTTTCTTCCTTTTCTTCCTTTTCTTCCTTTCCTTCTGTAACCGACGTGTTGCTCTCCCTCATTTCTTAATTTTTAATTTTATATGTTTTGCTATGTACAATGCCCCGGTGCAACCAAATAAAGCTTGTGTGCCAAGTTTGCACCGGGAGACATTCTAGAATCCTATAATTTTAACAATTAATACTTTATTTATGCTTATTTACGCCTCCAAAGGCAACCAGGCTGACTAGCCTCCTTTTTATTTTTAATTAAGACCCCTTTGAGGGCCTTAATTTCCAGCCTTAGGCTAAGGCCCTAAAAAGGGCCATTTGCCTTCCCTCCCTTGCCGCTCTGCTGTTATGGCTCTGCAGGAGGCGGCAGCTCCGCCAAGCGGGCTGCTCTCTATTTTAATTATGGCCCTTTGTAGGGCCTTTTTTCGTCCTGGCCACGAAGTTCAATAATACCGTGCCGCCAGCAACGATCCTTTTCAAAACACATTTTTTCAATTTTAAATGTCCTTTTCTTAATACACAGATGCCCTGGTGACACAAGTAAAAACTTGGTTACCAAGTTGCCACCAGGAGACATCCTAAACTTATTATTTCATCGCCTTCAGGGCTATTTTTCCGGCTACAAAGCCAAAACACCAATTTGGGTGTCCCTATTAAGGGCCGTCATATTAGTCAAAAATACACCATATTTTAATATAACTTCGTTTAAACACCCCGTAGGACGCTGAAACTAAGACGTTTCAGTGCAGAGTCCTACGGGGCATCCATAGAGCCATAAATAAACATTGTAACTCTTAAACTGCCAGCGCTATCAGCACTTGAGCAGATTTTCGAGACTTTAGCATCATTTCACTTTTTCTCCATTTTAAAAATCCCAGGACCTCGTAAAGCGACGGAACCAAAAGGTTTCGATAGCCAAGCTTACGGGGGACCTGGGAAAAATATTAACTTCTTTGTAACTATTCAAACACTTTGTTAAATAACAAATACCTACCGACAAAAAGTCAAACTTCCTTAAAATCAACCCAAACTTATCAAACAAAAAATCTACGAATATAGAACATCCGTAGAAACACTGTAGTTTTAAGGAAAACATTGTAAATACATTAACCTGACCTGTATAATTAATTTAAGAAATCAATTTTAATCAACCACTTTCAAGCAAGTGTTTTCCAAAATGGGTGGCCCACAGAAAGGCACACCTTATATAGGTAAAGGGCTAGGTAAAACCTCCCACCACAAAAATGTACCACGTGACAGGTTTTGTCACGGAAATCGGGTATATAAACCCGGCCATTTCTCTTAATAAATCAGTTCTTCCATCAACGTCAAACTCGTGTTATTATTTCCTGCTGGGAAAAGTTATTATCATCCGCTGCCTCCCGCCGACCTCTGCCTAGACTTGCTCCTGGTGCCATCAGTCTCCTCCAGAAAGCCGGCCCTACTTCAGGCAACCGCCACGCACCAGGACTGGGCAGAGGAGTAGGCACATCCAGTGTCCTCAACTCATCAGGCACTGGGTGCAAGGGAGGTCAGTATTTTATTATTTCAACCATTTCATCCTGGTCGTGTACTGAAACCGGTACCCTTTTTTTACAGTCTTGTACAGGCTTGATACGTCTGGTACACCTTCCTTTCCTTCCTTTCCTTCCTTTCCTTCCTTTCCTTCCTTTCCTTCCTTTCCTTCCTTTCCTTCCTTTCCTTCCTTTCCTTCCTTTCCTTCCTTTCCTTCCTTTCCAGCATCCCCAAAGATGACGAGCTGACGGAATTTTTTTTCCTCAGGGCATTCATTCCGACAGTTGGTAGACAAATGCCGCCGCTTTTAGCGCGGAATCCAAGGTGTTAGATAAACTTCGGTTAACTGTCATTAAACGCAATTTTTTTAATAATGTCGTTCTTTATTCAAAATTACTGGCTTATAAGTGAACTAAAGAAGCTCTTAGAATTGAAAGAAATTGTATATGCGATAAATTAATTCCGTTCCACTTTGGAGAAACGAAAGTTTAAATATTTAAATTATCACCAACTACGGCTAAAGACCTCATTAACTGACTAACCCCCTTTTTAGTGTGAAAGAATTAGAATTTAGTGAAAAGAAGAAAGAAGAAGCGGACTACGAATTTTTATTTTTATTTATTTATATTTTTGTTAGGGAGACCAACAGTTTACATTTTTACATTAATAACAGAGCATAATAATATCACAGTAATTGTACCATTTACAGGTTTCCATGTATTTCATTAGTATTTCCAATTTAGATTAATTTTAATATTTCATATTTCTATTTTTGATACTGACAATTGGCCACTTGCATGGATTTCATAATGACTTGGAAAAAGTCGTGTGGATCGATTTTTCTACAAAGATTACGAAAATGTTACTAAATTTTCTTAGAAATTTATAGTTTTTTTTTTTTATAAATAAATAAATCCGTTTTTTGGGGCTCGTGACGTCACTACATTAAAATGTTCCGTCTCCGAAATAGTCCATTAATTTTGTAAAATTTCACAGTGATTTGTATTTTTTTATACTGCAACACTTCGTTTTCAGGGGAAATTTTGAATTTGACATTTACAATTCACTAGATTTATTGTTTATACTCTGTGAACTTATAGTTTGGTTTGACGTTTTGACAGATGTTACGAAGAGAACCCCTTGTATTATGCCTTGTGTACATGTCTTATAAGTGTAATGGTAATGGTGCTTATTTTAACAAAATCAAATCTTATAATATGTCATTATAATTATAATTTACAAGTACAAGTTTATTACATTGGATTTAGTCATATATAGACGTTAAACATTATAATGATTAATGATCAATAAGATGGATCAAGGAAAAAAATATTTATGAGGTGTAATATTTTTGGTATGCCTTATTCTCCTGTGCTATTCGTTTGGAATTCGTCGTTTTTTAAAATGATTTTCGGCTATGTAATTATCGTTTTATCGCACCCAATTGTGTCCCGTCTTCCCTGTTTATAAAAAATGGTCTGATTTTTCGGATTGAAATTTTCGAAAAACCGCTAGGTTTCAAAAGACACTTAGTGGGTCCATAATTAAAAATTTAAAATGAAATAACTTTCTATAAATACCGCTTTATTATACATCTTTAATATATTAACCAATCGTTTTCGGTTGAACCTGAACCTACATCATCATGTAAAAACATATTAAATATATTACAGGGTACTTCACACCTACTTTGTCACTCTCTTTTACTTACCTCCCCTTCGTTCCTCACCAAAGTTGATGTTATCTCTCTCTCTCTTCTATTTTACCTCTTAAAAACCTGTAACTGTGTAAGTTATTTGATACTAGCTTTTTCCCGCGGCTTCGCTCGCATGGTATTAGGGGATTCCTACTCCGCCTCCTCCACCTTCCCTCTCCCCACTTCACTCCACCCCCATCAACCCCCTCCCCCCTCCACCCCCATCAACCCCCTCCCCCCTCCACCCCTCCCCCCACACCTCTCCTCCCCCCACACCTCTCCTCCCCCCACACCTCTCCTCCCCCCACACTTCTCCTCCCCCCACACCCCCCCTCACTCCTACCCCTCCCCCCTCCTCCACCCCCCCACCCTCCTCGACCTCTCCCCCCCCCACCTACCCCTCCCCCCTCCATCTCCCTCCCACCCTCCTCCACCCTCCCCATTCCTTCCCTCCCCCCTCTCCCAACCCTAACCCCCTCCACTCCATAGTTCTCGCAAATAATGTAGCTTTCTATTAGTGAAAGAATTTTTAAAGTCCATTCAGTAGTTTTTGTGTGAAATAGTAACAAACATACATCAATACAAACCTTCGCCTTCATAATATAAAATTAGTTAATTACTTAAATAATTTATTAATTAATTAATAGGAAATAGGATAGGATAGGATGTTTACATATACCCCTGATGAAGGTTTAGGTTGAACCGACACCGGTTGATTAAAATATTAAAGAGGTACAATAAACTGGTATTCAAACAAAGTTATTTTATTGGCATTGTTATAAGTTTTTTTATTTAATTAAGTGCCAATCCAAGCGTGAAATACCGACGACCCTTTTTCATTTAAAAAGCACGAATCAATATTCTATTTCTGGTAATTCGTAATAGTAAATTTATAATTAATTAATTATTTAGTAATTAATTAATTTAGTAATTAATTAATTATTAATTATATTTATTAATTAATTAATTATTCGAAATAGTAAATTAATCTGCCTACTTCTCTTTATCACCAATAATTCAAAAAACGAACAATCAAAGTGTGTGATTTTATACAAAAACACTTCGTAATTCACCACTTATATTGAATTAATACACGACAGCCAACCAGGTTTCGGTTTTCTCAAGCTTCCCCATGGCTTATATACTGACAAAGGGTATTACTAATTCGGTGTTTTTCAATTAATATATACCTACACATTATAATGTTATACCCCCAAATATTTGCTTCCTTCGAAAAAAATAAATATGTATATAGCCAATATTTTTTTTTTCAGAAAATTTACAATGTTTATGAACATTAACTGTCCAACTAGGAATTCCCGTTTTAAGACAGCCAAATATACAATTTTAGTTCCTAATATACACATACACTCAAGATATTATTAAATATGATGATCAGTCAAATTGTTCGAGACGTGTATTTGACATTCTTTAAGATTTTTGAGTCTTTTTTTTTTTTTGTTTTAGGTAATTCACCCTGAAAAGAGTGCTTTGTGCCGGTAATAGTTAAAGTGGATAAAAAAATTCGGTTAATCTATTGGGAAAATAATAAAACAAATAAAATTTTGGACTCATTTAGATGACTAAAACAAATTAAATATTGAATTCATTCAGGTTAATAAACTTACATAAAGCTGTATGAACACGAGAATTGTTAAGAGATAAAAGGTATGAAATGTTAAGGGGGGACTGGTGTGTGATTTTAATAAGCCGGCGGTATATGTTCTTGAAAGATGAATGGTTTTTACAGTTAAAGAAAACGTGGTCGAGGGTTTCCTCTTCCACACCGCACTGGCAGACCGGATCATCTAAAACTCTAATTCTAGACAAGTGAGATGCAATTGAACAGTGACCAATTCTTATTCTCGAAATACATGAAATGAATCGTTTTGAAAGTTTTTTACCGTGAAACCATGGCTTAGCAGGGATATGGTTTTGAATTCCAGCATAGAAAGATCCAGTTCTTATTTTGGAGACTGCCCAATTTTCTTCCCAGGCACGAGTCATGTTGGATTTAAGAATCGGGAAGACATCGGAGATAGGAATTCTAAAATTTAGTGGGATAGTTCCGGAATCTGAACCAGATTTGGCGAGAAAATCGGCCATCTCATTACCCTCGATACCCAAATGGGCAGGGACCCAGGTCAATATCGTCTCAAACCCAGATTCACTTAGAGAATTGAGAAGATTTTTTATTTTACATATAATATTGTCTTCCGGATAACATAGAATATTTGACCTAATTTTAGTTAGAGCACTTAGCGAATCAGTACATAGTAAGGCTCGATGAATGTTGAGAACCTGGATTTGATTTAGCGCTTGTTCAATTGCAAAGCATTCAGCTGTAAATATGGAAGCTTCTTTCGGTAATTTATAGGTGAGATTGATGTTGAATTCTGGACTATATATCGATGCTCCACATCTTTTATTTTCAAATTTGAAACCATCAGTGTAAAGGATGGAAAATCCAGGGAATTTTGAAGCCACAATGCTTTTAAAACAATCATCCACATTTTGAAATTTATTTGGGGAAGATAAAATATTCTTCTGAAAGACTGATGTTATTGTGTTCGGCATAAAAGTGATTGCCTTAAATGGAATATTGTATATAGGGAGATTGGGAACTTCTTGAAGATATTGGAGGGAAGATGATAAAGAATTATAGAGATGAAAACTTTTAATTAGGAGAGGAAAACATTGTTATTCTCTCAATCTTTTGTTAGAATTCAAATTAACACTTAACCGATTAAGACTTTGTTTAATAGGATGATGTGATAACGATAAAGCCTTGAAAATACATTTATTGGCAAGGAATTGCCTTCTGAAATATAATGGAGGCTCCACACATTCCACCTGAAGCGCATTAATTGGAGAAGACTTCATAACTCCAATAATCATTCTGAGGGCTTTTGATTGAATTCTTTCTATTTTCTTATCTAAATATTTAGGGAGTGGGTCAAAAAGGAATGAGCCGTAATCCAAGTGGCTCCGAACTAGGGAATTATACATTAATTTAAGAGTGGTAGGATGAGATCCCCACCATACTCTGGAAACTGCTCGCATCATATTAAGTCCCTTTTCACACTTTGTAGAAATTATCTGAATGTGTGGAAGCCAGGAAAGTTTATGGTTCAAAAGAAGACCAAGGAATTTGATTTGAGTAGCGGTTTGTAGAGGCACATTATCAAAAGAGATTGAGAAGTGTGGAATTTTTCTTTTGCGCGTGAAAGCACGACCCTTGTTTTAGATGCCGCCAGATTCATCCCATTTATTGACAACCAGCTTTTAATATATTGTAAAGCCAAATGAATTTCCTTAGCTGCAAGAATAATATTTTTATGTAACAAATATATAAGGATATCATCCGCAAAGTAAAGTCGCTTGATAGAAAAGGGAATTACTGAGTCTAGGTCGCGTATATAAATATTAAACAATAGAGGACTAATAACAGAACCCTGGGGCAAACCTCTCCATAGTTTGCGCCTTAAGCATTTAGAGGAAGACTCAATAATAATGGACCTATCTGAGAGCAAATTAATAATAAATTGGACCAATTTCGGGGGGATTTGTTTTTTAATTAGCTTTTCTTTCAAAACATTCAGTAAAACATCATCGTAAGCTGATGAAAGGTCAAGGAATGTGGCCAATGTATAAGAATTTAGGGATTGAGAAACTCGGATATCAGTTGTGAACAAACTTAAATTATCCATTGTAGATAATTTAAGTTTGTTCACAACTGATTCTTTTTCCGAAAACCATACTGATTTGGTGAGATAATATCTTGACTTTCAACAAACCACTCTAATCTGTTTTTTATCAAACGCTCCGCAACTTTCATCAAACATGATGAAAGAGCAATAGGCCGATAAGACGAAATTTCAGATGGATTTTTTCCAGGTTTTAAAATGGGAATGATTTTTTGAGTTTTCCAATCATCCGGAATTAGTCCTGTTTCAAACATATTATTAATAAGAGATAAGAAATATTCAACCGCCATATCAGAAAATGATTTAATGAAACTATTAAATATTCCATCGGGACCCTGAGCAGAGTCAGAAAGGGCTCTTATTACTCGTTTCATCTCATCAATGGAGAAAGGAGCATCTAGCCAGTTAGAATGAGATGGATATGGCTTAATAGAAGGCATTTCTTCACATCCGGCCACTGATGGGGGGGCTATTTTATCCGCAAATCCTATAAGAATTTCTTCTGATATATGTTTGATTCTCGGCGGAGAATACGACGATCCGAATTTTTTTAAGCTAGACCAAACTGAAGACTGGGGAATTTCCGGAGACAGGTTCTCACAGAACTTCCGCCATCCAGCGCGTTTTTTATTTTTCAAAATTCGTTTGGTTTCTGCCTGGGCTTTTTTAACTGATAAAAAATTTTCTAGTGACATACACTTACGAAAAGAGGAAATTGCTTTTTTACGAGAGTTGACGGAGCGAGTACATTCCTCATCCCACCACGGAGTAGAGTGTTTTATTTTAATGTTCGCATGGTGTTTCGGGATGGATTTTTCTGCTGCATTTATAACCATAGAGGGAAACGTCTCACATTGCATTCTGATGTCTCCCGGGGACGATTTTGTTAAATTAATAAGGTTATCTAGTTCAGAAGAGAAAGTGCTCCAATTCGCATCTTTTATTCTAAATTTGAGATTATTTTTAACTGGGGGGGGGATAAGTGTTAGATTGATGGCGGAATCGGATTATAATTGGGAAATGATCACTAGAGAGGGGATCGTTTAGGATTTCCCAAGAGCATTTAGATGCTAACGAATACGAACAAAGAGATAAATCAACAGCACTTTTCCGTTGATGAGGGGGGGTGAATCTGGTTGGAGATCCGTCATTTAAAAAACATAGGTTATGGGTATCAATAAAATCTAAAAGATTGCGGCCAGATCGATTTGTTATTTTGCTACCCCAAGAAGGGGAATGTGCATTAAAATCTCCAAGGATTATATAAGGGGAACAAATCTGGGTTAAGATTGGTGCCCATTCATTTTCAATAAAAGTCGTAGAGGGAGGAATATATATTGATAAAATTGTGATATCAGATAAGACAGCTGCTATTATCTGGATATCGTCGGAGGGAGTATGAATATTAATTTGTTTAAACGGGATAGAATTATGGATTATCCGGTCTGTCGTGTCTGAGACAATAATAACCTGGAATTCTTAAGTGAAAGGAGGGTTTTAACCACGTTTCAGAAATGGCGGCTACTGAAACGTCGTGTTCGTCGAGTAATTGAATAAGGTCAGATTTGTTAGCGAAGAGGCTTCTACTGTTCCACTGAAGAATTTTGTTCAGTTTCGAAGTCATTGGGGAGGCAAAATAATAAAGATTTAATGTAATCGTCAGCGTTGGACGGTACAGTATTGTTGTTTGTAAGGATTGAAATTAAAAGGGTAATTAAAGTTTGTATAAAAGAATTATTATTCATTATTTCGGGGAGAGCAGGAGGGGAAGTATTACCATTAATGGCACACCCATTGGGCGTCTGGGATTTGGCATTCCCATTCGGGCTGGCCAAAATATTATTCAATTGTTTTTTATCAAGGTAAGGAGTATATTTTGGGTTGGGTTTGACTGGCTTGAGAATGGTTTCTCTGTGAGAAGATGACGTTGATTTTAAAAAGGTGGTTGTTTGGAAAGGAGCTGAGGACGATGTCATCTCTGCGAATGATTTTTTAGCAGGAGAGAATAACTTTGAGGCCTGGAAGTACGAAATGTTGTCGGTAGCCATTTTATGTTTTATGTTCTTCTGTCTTGATAATTCCGGACAGGCTAGACTGACCGCGGTATGTGCACCCGAACAGTTAATGCAAATGGGATCATTGGAAGATTTTGGACATTGATCAAATGGGTGACCTTCTCCGCAAAAGTAACAACGTGGAGGGGAGCGGCATACGGGTTTTGAATGTCCAAACCGGCAGCAATTGAAAAGCATCAACAATTTCAGCCTCTGGGATCTCCGCGGGAATTCCTCGCACAAGACCCATTCTCGTAAGGTTAAATGTCGGGATGAACGATTTATATTTATGGTTTGAGAGCGAGTCAATTTTTTTTACAAATCCATTTGCGGAAGCTGCAGTATTAAACTCGATAGATAATTTATATCGCCCTTCCGGTTTAATTGAACCGTTAACAATACCAAGGTTACTATTTTTTGAGTCAAATAGGAATTTTCCAAAATCTAAAGGATGAATAAGTTTTCCTTGTTCAGTTCTCTGAACCATAACGATAAAAGGACCGGAAGCGGAAGCAGGATAAAGTAAGTCAGTACTTTTTGTATTATCGCTAGTTAAAGTAATTGTCTGGGTGATACCATTAGTGTTAAGGTCGTTAGAGGTCGAGGTTTGTTGAATCGGCGGTATAGATTTAACTTTCGATGGAATGTGAAGGCTATGCGATGGTCGTCGCTTACGAGATGGGAGCGTAATAGAAACCTGGCTAGTATTAGAATCCGAATCAGAAAAATCTAATATCGACCCTGGGTCGGGAGGCCTATCTTCGTCTTCCTCCATTATATAAAAAAAAACTTAACTTTTAAAAATTAAACTGAAAAAATAATACGCAGTCCATTTCATTGACTGTACAAACAAAAACGGATTAGCCGTAAGCAAATAAATAAACAAATTGGTATACGATAAACAAAATTAAATGAAATGTAACAATAATCTCTTATCTGTATGAGGCTCAGGAACGGGCGAACGGCTCTAAGCAATAGGTAAGGTACACACAACCACTGTTGACCGCGGCTCGAATCGGACTCCAATTTTGAGTCTACAGTAGTCCCTTGATGAAGTAATTTAAAGTAATTTTTCGCTCTTATTTCTCCCTATTTCGTGAAGCCAATCTGGCCTTTTTGCTTTCCAATGTGTATAATTTTGGACCTAAGAATGAAAACAGTTTTTGCAAGAGAGATGTTTTATTTATAATTGGTACAACTGGATTACTCCATGATGCCTTGTGTCGTGAGAATGTCCGATAGATTGAGGGGTAGAGGTGACGTAATTTATGTGTAGGTACATATTATTAATTATCTGATGCATTATTAAGTGTCTAATTTCCATCGAAATTATTCAAACAGTGCGTCACTGGGGTACCCAAATGGTTTTTTGAGATGACTCTAAGAAATGATTTTTTTCAGCTTGGGGAGGCTGTGCATCGTCAATAACATCATATTTTTCTATCTTACCACTCTAGTTCACTGAAAACTTGCGGACCGTTACTGTAATAAACTAATATCAATTTGCGGGGCGGGAATGAGTACCGCCGCCCCGGGATGCACACCCAGCGTGGCCGGCCGAATCAGGAGAGACTGGTTGGGAGACCTTTTCACTTTCCCAGCCCGATTTTCTCGACCCATCGCCTTTGTACGACAGTGGAAGGAATAGATTCATACGTCCATCACTCCTGGGTATCTAGCGTGGTCGATCGATATAGGTTTAATAGAAAATGTCGGTAACTTGTCATCGCTCCCGAGCACGACTGCAGGCCGCTAACGAACAAGCAACAGTTCACAGCAACTAAGAGTTCCTAATTTATTTGACGTGAACTGTTGTTTGTTCGTTGGTTACTTGCAGTCATGCACGGGAACGATGACAAGTTACCGAAAATATCGGTAAATCCTTTATCGATCGACCATGCTAGGACCCCTGGTGAGTCCTAACCTAACCTAACCTAACCTCCAGTTTCCTACCTGCCTCTCATACCGTTTTCCTTCATCTACCCCTCATATCTTCCTTTCCCCAAAAACACCCTCCGCACAGCATGCCCAAAGATGAAATAGACCTCGAGGGAAAATGTTTTCCTCAGAGCTTGTTGGGGTTTCACAAGGTACCCGCAAAGCGGAAGGAAGGAAAATTGAGGAATGCCGACTTACCCGCAGGTTTTCTTCCTTCGCTTATCCTTTTTCAGTTCCGCGGGATCTTTTATATTCACCAATTGAACTCATGAGTTCACGATTTTCACTTATATAAATTTTCGACACGGACAATTAACAGTTCCGTACTCAACATAGATGTTGACAGGACGTTTGGTAATTTACAACTAAATAATGTGATACGGTCGGCATGGTGAGTAGGAAAAATATGATTTGTTTAGTAGGAATTATAAGAATTGGTGGGTAGAAATTATAAGCACATAAAGGAGCAATGCCAGGCACCAACAGGGCCTACTGTGTAGAGCTAATGTAAAAAATTAAAAATAATAATCGATTGACAAATAAATGTTTTATTATTAATATTACCCAGACAGATCAATGAAGTTGATTATCTGTACAGGAAAGAATTTCTATATTTATTTATGTTGGATTTTTACAGATATTCTCACTTCCTCGCTCTCATGCGTTCATGAAAAAATTTTATCAATTCCAGGAGAAAAATTAAATAAAATGTGACCTTATGCATGTTAACGACAAATTAAGCCCGCTTTGGGCATACAGACTTGCCCACAAATCATTTATAATGACATATCTGAAGGGCGGTAGATACGCAAAGGCATTAAGGACGTGCAATGAAATCATACTACCAAAAAGGAAAAAGCCAATACGAACACAGTTTTCTCTGTAAAGTGATAAAATATCATAATGCGCTGCAAGAAAATATAAACTCTGCACCAATTGATAAATTCAAGAAGGACTACATGAATCACAATTAACAAGATAGAATATGACAGCGATAGAAAGAGTGCGTAAGTTATAATAAATTATTGAAGAAAAAGATAACAATAATAATCTAAACGAAAATATGAAAGGGAATAAGGCACAGAAAAAGAAAACGGTCGCAACTGGGACTCGAACCCAGACCTCTCATCTAACCGGGACGTGCGCGTTAACCAATTTCGCTATTGCCACCTTCTGTCTAACCGTCAATCTAATTTGTCAATCTCATATTTCAAATTTTAGGATTAACAATATAATCTTCAACTATATACTTAATTATTTTTTCATATTACGGGCAACTACCCTTTTTATTGGAAACAATCATTCTAAGAATTGGTTTGTAACCTGGATAGCGTCTCGGATAAATGTTTTCGAATTTATTCCTATGGAACTATTAACTTTTTATAAAATTCTAAATGAATTTTTCGTTTAGATTATTATTGTTATCTTCTTCTTCAATGATATATTACATTGGCGGGAATAACCTTCAAAAGTTATAAACAGAGAGTTTTTCTCTTAAAAAATTGAATATTCATTTAGACTTTTATAAAAAATCAGTAGTTCCATATGAATAAATTCGGATGTATTTATCCGAGATGGTATCCAGATTACAAACCAATTTTTAGAATGATTGTTTCCAATAAAAAAAAGGTTAGTTGCCCATAATATGAAAAAAAAGAATTAGTTGAATATAACAAATTAATTATTTGTGAACTTAAATGTACAAATAACTCAAATTAAATTCTGGTTTCAAAAATCTGATGTAATCTGTGTCCCTTTTTCATAATTGATGTGTGTAAAATATGGAGATATTACAAATTACAACCGAGATACGCTCTGTGGTACGAACGTTATTCTGATTGTGAACGTGTCGTCCCTTGCACAGGGAAATTGCCACAACATTGTTTGAATTCAGAATAATTACGCCATAAACCGATAGACAGGCAGACTAACATGAGACATTATGATATTTAATAGCGAAACCATTAAACATTACTGTACTAATATGGCCATTCATGGTATAGCCGATTGTTCGAGATATTATATTCGTGTTTAAGTGGTTATATTACCATTTCAGTCGTTCAAGTAGGTAAATGTACCTTTCGAATTAATAGTTACATTGTTAATTCCTTGGAAAAATTGACGTAAGTAGGTAGTTAAGTTGCACTCAAGGTGGCCTATAATCTGGGAAATGTCAGAGAGAGTTGTTTTTTTACTCTAATTTGCTACTTGTAGTTGAAGTCAGCGATTTCATCAACAAAAACGATTTCATCACGATAAAGATCCAAGTGATGAAGGATTTTTTATGTAAGTAATGTGGAACTTAAGGGGGGGGGGCAATTTAAGCATTTTTCTCCGAACGCCTCAATGCTGAGACGCTGTATTTGTAAAGCTATGTCAAATTAAATTACTACAAAGCGCGCCTGCCTTTGGGCCGTTCCATTTGTAATAATTGCAATCCTTGTTGAAATTTTTTTGCACTCTTCAGAAATCGAGTCCGAAACCTCCTGTCCAGATCCAACATCAAACACGTATACCACTACGCCATTAATTCCATGCACATACCGCGAAGGGTGCGAAGCATGATCTAGACCAGTGGTCGGCCGACCACGGCTCGCGAGCCGCATACAGTTCTTTGGACGGGCGTTTGCGGCTTTTTAGACATCAATTAAAATTTTACCTCCACTCAACTAGCCGCCATGAGATGGAGCCGACGCGAAAGAACTTTGACTCGATCGGTTGGAACGTAAGATCTATTTAACAAGTCACTCGGAACATGAAAATGGTTGCCTTCGAAATTTCATTCGGAAACCAAGACTGATTTAAACTTCAGGGTGATCTGCATAAGAGGCCACAAACTTAAATTATTGTTACACGAGGAACACGCAAATGGTTTTCCTCTGAATTTTCCAGCATTTTGTCAGGAACTAGAATTTTATATTTTTACTCGGAATATGAGAATAGTTTCCTTCGAAATACGTCAGCGGATGAATCGGCAACTGGAATTTTATTGTGGCATTCAGAACACAAAACTGGTTTTAACTTAAAAATGAATCTGTATGCTATAAAAAAATCATTTTCAGACACAACAACATCAATAATATCGTATTTTTAAATCTTCGCACTAACTCACGAAAAGTCTGGAACCGTCCATGCAGTTAATCTAATTAAAATCGGTGCACCAAATAATTGTTTAAACTCAGAAATAAGTAAATAAAACGTTTATTTGACACATAAAAATGTTGATGACACAAAGCATGTTGTAATAAGTATTTCCCACATTTATCACAAAATATTGTGTTTACTATTGATAAGCGAAAAAGCTTTATCTACCCTAAAAAACATATCCTGATATACCGTGAAAGAAAATGAGCCCAAATTCTGAAAAAGATTTTTTTCACCAAAAGTATTTGCGGGCCCCTCCAAATTGTCTTGCGGGCCTCGATATCGCCACTAAGTAATTGGATATTTCTGGTCTAAGAAATCAAATATTTCTGTGTTGAAATTTTTTTTATTACATATTGGTCCATTGCATGAACGGAGAAAAAGTGTCAGGAAAATATACATGGTGTGCGGAAACTCGTAGTACAAACGGGAAACTGATGAAACCTTTTTTCGATCCGAATATTTTGATTTTTCGGTAACTAAGGGGTTGAAAATACTTTCGGAGCCAGGGAAAATACTTTGCGCTTCCATGCATTTTAAAATACGTCTAAATAGCTGATAATAGCTGAAATAGCTGAATATTCAAATTTGACCTAAAAATTCCAACTTCGCACCCGTTTTACTCGAAAAGGAAAGCTCAAATCTAAAAATATTTCAAAATCGATTCCGAATTTGATGTAGATTCACTAGTTTCGCATTTGTAGATGCTACCAGTTTTCGGAAACCGTGCATTTTGTGATGCCGAAATGAATAAATGGTAAAGACGCCTAAGAAAGACGGGAAGAAGGGAAAAGGCATAATTAGTTAACACAAAAAGGGACAAAACTGCGACATTTAGGTCATCGTTCCCTAGAATTACTGTAGATCGTCAACGAATAAGTAACAGTTCACAATTACTAAGTGTTCTTAATATATTCGACGTCAACTTTTGTTCGTACGTTCTGCAGTTGTCCTAGAAAACGGTGAGAAGTTACCGAAAGTATCTTATTAATCCTTACCGATCGACTGTGTTAGAGGGCCTGTACTAGGGTAGGTAAAAGATGTGTATTAATATATTGTATTCATTTTTGGTTCGTACATTTGTGTACCGAATGTATAAAAATATATTTCATCTTCTTTTTCTTGTGCCCTGTCCGTTCAACGGACTTTGGTTATCATGTTGGCTATGCGGACTTTGTTTACTGCGGCCCGGAACAGCTCTACAGTAGACTGGCCAAACCACTGTCTCGGGTTTTTCAGCCATGATGTTCTCCTTCTTCCAGGGCCCTTCTGTCTTCCGGCAATCTTTCCCTGCAATATGAGACGCAAGATCTCATACTTCTCTGGATGTCTCATCACATATCCAAGATATTGAAGTTTTCGGATTTTTTATCGTTTTTTTTTTTTTTTATTATTATTAAGTTAAAAGAAACATGATATTTCGCTTTCTTAACTTAAATACAGAGCATATATAGTACAGTAGTAAGAAGTAATATTTTTAATTTTGTTCCAACATTTTGAGTTTAAATAGTTTTTTTTTAAAGGTTTTTATATTATTTTCCGTTTTTAGGTTATCTGGAAGGAGATTATATATATGAACTCCCTCGTGACCAATACTTCTCTTGCCACTTTCAGTCTTGACAGTATTTGTGTACAATTTATTGTGTTGTCTAGTATAATGTTCGTGTACTTGTGATGTTTTTATAAATGTTGTGTTTGTGTGTATAAGTCCATTTTGTATTTTGTAGATTAAAAGACATATGTTATATTCGTACAATGTTCTTATTTTCAAAAGGTTCATTTCCTGGTATAGTTTTTTTGTGGGAGTGTCTGGGTTATAGTTGAAGAGTTTTTTAATAACTTTGTTCTGTATTATTTGCAAGTCGTTTAAGTACGTAATGTATGTGTTTCCCCATATTTCTATTAAATAATTTAGGTGGGACTGGATTAAGCTAAAGTATAAGCCCCTCTTTACCTCTGTTGGTAGAAGATGAGCAATTCTACCAAATACACCAATTAATGGGATGATTTTTGTTTTTAGTTTTTCTACGTGTTGTTTAAATGTTAAATGTTTATCAATATATAAGCCTAAGTATTTTTCACTATCTAGGATATGTAGGTAGGATATGTAGGTTTTAATAACTTATTTTTCTTTATTCATCCGAACTATAACGTCTTCATTCGCAACCCTGTCCATCCAGCTTATTTTAAGTATTCTTCTGTAGATCCACATCTCGAATGAATCAAGTCGCCTAATTAGTTCTTTAGCAGTCCATACTTCCATTCCATAAAATAATATCGAAAACACATGGCATCTGACCATTCGCATTCGAAATCCAAGGTCAAGATCATGACTGCAGAACATCTTTTTCACGCGGATAAAGGTTGCACGAGCTTGCTCAATGCGGCATTTGATTTCAACCGAAGAATCCCATCTATCATTTACATTGCAGGCCAAGTATACAATACTCTGTACCTTCTCTAGTTTCGTTTCAGCAATATAAAGATTTTCATTCAATGCGTTATTTTTGCTTATGAGCATGTATTTTGTTTTATTTATATTCAGTTCTAGCCCAAAATTCTCACAAGTCTTCACTATTTGATTCAGCAGAAGTTGTAGATCCTCACTATTACTTGTTGGAAGTATATTTAAAATATGTATTTATCATTTTAATCCATTCGCACACTTCTGCGTTTTTGAATACAACTTCTGCTATTACGAACAGACCGATTATGTATGTATATCTCCTCCGCACTAAGCCGAGGTAAGTCTGGCAAGTACATACCGGTTAGATTTGCTCGCGGTAAAAAAATCAACGAAGCTTTTAGGCTCGAGCGAAAATGGCGAAACCCCTTATAAAAATCAATACAACCGTTGTTT
Organism: Limnephilus marmoratus; assembly: GCA_917880885.1. Lineage (NCBI taxonomy): Eukaryota > Metazoa > Arthropoda > Insecta > Trichoptera > Limnephilidae > Limnephilus > Limnephilus marmoratus. The sequence continues at coordinate 56,765,672 of OU862909.1, read as the reverse complement.
TTATAAACACAAAGGCTTTTTGAACTTTTAATTGGAAAGTTGAATTATCCAAACTTTTAATAAGCCCCCCTATAATTTATTCTTTGAACTTTTTAAGGTAAGGTATTGAGTTTCCGAAATGGAATATGATATTAATTCTTAGCATGTTACACGGCCCAATTTACACCCAACCTTTCCTAATTTTAACCTAACCTATATATTTATAGCAAACTGCCTAATAGTACATTTTTGAGCTCATTCCCTGATTTATATTTATGTTGTTTTTTTTCTACAAACACTTCACACATAAGTATGTCGTTTTTGCTAAACGTCAGTATTCATTCAGAATTGAAACGTTACTTGAAATGGCTTTAACCGTGTATTGCGACTAGATCTGAATAGTTAGGAACATTTTCCATATCTCCTTCACCTCCCCACTACCTTCAGCATCACACCATACCAAAATTGGGGATGCCATAGACTCACCGGCTCGAGACGGTCGGGAGCAGTTGGGACTCTTGTGTTATATTCAGATAAAAAAAACTTATATTATATTATGCGTTTAGGAATCTTTAGCGGTTTTTGCTAAGCCGACTGCACGTGTTAGTATGTAGTATGTTGTTATTGTCGCATGCTTCTTCGGAGGGTCGAAATTATTGTTAGTAAAAATATTTTTACAGCGGATTTTCACTCAAGATGCCTTCAGATATAAGTATATCGACTTTGGTTGTGCGGCCGTATATCCTCTTTGCAAACTTGCTTGAAGAAAAAATCTTTTAAAGGATCAACTGTCGGAAGGATCAATTGTCGGGGGGATCAACTGTCCACCGGAACAACTGTCGGAAGGATCAATTGTCACCAGATCAACTGTCATGGAACCTAAAGGAATTTTTATTATTTATTATTGTGAGTGGAGTTTATAAATCGTCATTTAAAAAACGAAGAAAACACCATCATGAACACTCTATTTGGTTGATACTTGATACTACTGAATCTGCTGATTTTTGACGTCACGGGTCTCGGAACCAGTTAAATCAAAGAGTTCATTGTGGTTTTGTATAAATATAGAGCCAATGAAACTCAGATTTTTTTTAATTTAAAAGATTTCGTTATTATTACATTGTTCGCGGAAATGAAACATATTTAGGCCCTCAATAATTAAATCCTCAACGGAAATCGGTTACATTCAGGTAATCTTCCCATACCTAGTTGATAAAGAGGTGAGCATTTTATTCTAGTGTCATACTGGCTATAGAAGTAAAGATTTTCGTCGAATAAAAGCTTCTGAGTAAGAAAATTATCTTAGTCCTCGTGTAATGTCGTAGTTTGCTATAAAAAATACTTTTTTGAATTATATACGGTAAGTTTCACACTGTTTGAGGTTATGATCATGTCATATTTAACATTTTCCTTACAATAATATCGATTTTTTTCCGAATTCATTTCATCTCCTTAAGCCTCGACTGTATTTTTCAGTGTCAAAAAATTCCCAAAATAAAATAAATATTTAAATAAAATTGCAATAAAATCCAAATAAATGGAATATTTTAAAGTATCCGAAAACGAAAATCTGTTTTAGAAAGGTGATAAAATACGGTTTCAAGTTTTATAAATTAACATAAACATATAATTTTTGAAATATAAATATTTTGCACGCAAACACAAAAAAGTTTGTTAAAAGGCACACCTTACTTTTGTCTGACTAAAATTACTAATAAGGAAACAAAATAAAAACACATACATATTTTTTTTAGACAAAGGTATTAAAAATTATTATCATTCGTGTCACTTTTTTGTCGTTCCATGAAAAGATCATTTATAAAAAATTCCCAAAGTTTCATAAATTTATTTCAAAATTCGATTCGAAACTTTAGTTTCATAAAGGTGTACATTTTACTTCTTTTGTGGTTAGTTTTTGTATCTGTATATAAAGCGTAGTATTTTTTCTTTCTCACACCGTTTATATCATATTTTTCACTATATTAAGGGAGATACTACCATTTCTATGAGTTGGCCCCAAAAGGGGTCAAATACAGGTACGTGTTTAACAGTCGTCATGATCAGTGTATTATAAACACCGGTATGTTGTTTGGACGCGATTTCTGGAGACTCAAAAATTAACTTTGAAAATCATTTTTTCCGTTAAAACTAACGATAATAATAAACAAAACATACTGGTATTTAAGTTAGAAAGTCATTATTGATGAATTCGTGACACATCAGTTCCAATTTTGAACCAGTTCACTGATACCAGAGTTACAATCACAGACAAACCTCCTGTGGAGCTATTAAAAAACTATTACCATAGTTCTGTCAAAATACCCCTGCAGGTTGGAACCGAGAGACGAATTAATATCGCCTACCATGATTTTTTAATAACATTTCCTCGAAGAGGGAATAACCAGACACAACCGGAAATATGTCATTTTTAAATAAAATTCTAGACATATTGAATTTCCACACAAAAAAGTATAAATTGATTTCGAAAGATTGTTCTTTTATCTAGTAAAGATATGTTTTTAATTTTGAGAAAAAATGTTTATTTTTAGTGTAATAAGGTTATACCGTAGGTCGTTGGCGGATTTGTTAATTTGTCAAAACAAATTTTGTATTATAAAACACACATTTCAAATCATATGCAGTAAAATAAATCCACAAATTTTCTAGGAAAGCTACTTTTCAGAATTTTAATTTTAGTTCAAATAAAATCTTTAAAAAAAAGATCCTAGCACGTGTTTTGTGACGAAAATACTTCAGTTTGTATATTTATTTACGGTCTTACAAACTGATATATATCATTTTTTTACATTTTTAATTTGTTTAACGTTATTGAAAAATTATAAGTATTTATGATCAAAAAATAATTAGAGAAAGTACTTAATTTTAATAGTTTTATCATCACACGTTTGAGCATTTTTGAATTTAGGTATATAACAAAGCAAATTCTTATTGAAATAAAACCGATATTGAGTTATTATTTAAAAATGCTGATACGGAGAATAATTAAGCTTTCTTATCGGGACCACCCTGTACAGTTGTAAGGGTACAATCGGAAGACCGTCTTTCAACGAAATTTGAATTCTCGGCCGCTGGTTAATCGCCCTGAATAGCCAGCCGTGCGTGATACGAAGAATTTTCTTTCAACTCTGTTATTTATGTAGTCTGTGATATCGTTACTTAGGTAGTCGTTAAAATCGAGGAAACATTTTTTCTTCCCAGAACTTCCTCTCCTTCCTTTCCCTAAAAAGACTCTCCATAAAGCATCCCCGAAGATGATGTAGGCCCTTAGGGAATTTGTTTTTATCAGGCCTCCTGTGTGGAGCTATTAAAAAAATGATTTCCATAATTTCGTCAAAATACTCCTGCGCGTTGGAACCGAGAGACGAATTAATATTGCTTGCCATTATTTTTTTAACAACCTTTCTTTGAATAGCCGTGCGTGATACGAAGAATTTTCTTTCAACTGTGTTATTTATGTAGTCTGTGATATCGGGTCGTTAAAATCGAGCTTTACTCAAGAGACGCGATATGTAAAACTTGTTATATTTCCCTGTTTGTTGTATTTTCACCACCGGAAAACAAACTCGGTAAAAGGTAGAACAGGCTTTGCGAAAGAAAAAACTATTTACCTTGAAATAAATTGCTCGCGAACATTACACGGAGTACAAGGTACTTTTGATTTAAAGAGATTCCACAAATTCTCTTCTCTCATGTTTATTATCCTCTATTTACACTTATTACATCTCTTTCACAACGCAACACATCATTTTAACCACCAACTGATCTGGTCTTTTTAGAAAAGAAAGGATAGGAAGTTCCTCTGTTTTTTTTCCCTGTTAAACTTTGTTTTCGAGTTTCACTCCATTCCGTTTGTTGAAAATAACTCATTCACTTTCATTTAGTACAATTTAAAAACACATTAAAATATTTCTTCAATATCAAGAAAGTACCGCAGAATAGGGTAATTAAAACTTGGGGCTGAATAGAAACAAATTAGAGAAATAATTTAATATGCCTCCCATTTTTTCTCAATCGTTATCTTATCATTACGTTTTAAATTTTCACCATAATTTGGCAAAATAATATTTATGTTTTCTGGTAACCTGAAACTGCTTTTGGCACGGCAGAAGTGACAAATTTCAAGCATTTTCTACTGGTTCCAGTCATCAATTCAGCATGTGCTTCTCATATCTCCCAAACATATTGATAGAGAACTGATTAAAATGAAAGGTAAGCTGCATTTCTTTTATTAACCGTAAAATTTGTGTTTTTACCGATAGAATTTCATTAAAAAATGGGATGATTTAAAAAGCCATAGGGGGAGAAGAGAAACGAGATATATGGTGATTAGAAATGACGTACGTGGTGGCTAGAAATATCAATGGAACGTCTCCGAATCCAATATAATAATACAGGCAGAATCATATTTGGATACAGAAGGTATAGCAGCGCATAAACAATGTTTACGAAATGATGACACCATGGATTCGCCAGCCTGGTGAGACAACGGGTCACTAGATCCAGGATGCGGCTAATTGTTGATGTTAAAAAATACTTGATTCGTTATCCATGTTGAAATTTAACTTATTCCGGAATAGGTCATTTATGTTAATAAATTGTACTATTCCATTTAATTGTGATGAAAAGAGTTTGGGCTATTTCGATATGGTGAGGTGAAGGAAATGGGGCAGAGGAAAGTGGGGAAGTCCCTGCATTTCAAGCACCGCTTCGATTCCGAATAGTGGTCTTTCACAACTTTCTTGCGATGCTGAGAGTATTTACCACCGTGTAGGACTGTATGTATTATTGTATGAATTTAATTATTCTTAAGACTTTCCTTGTTATAACCTTGTCACAACAATTTTCTAAATGAGACTTTCAATTTGAAAAATTTAATGTCTCCAATAAGGCGCTAATAACCTCGATTCTACATCATCATCGACGCCGCAAATATTCCTGGGATCTTTCCCTTTTATTCCGAACATTAGTTTTATTATAATAATTAGTAAAATATTACCAAAGTATTATAAATAAATCTTTGCAAAAGGATTCGGAATCGCTTGAGGCCACTTAATTGCAGTAAATTTAAATTTCCTGTTTTTATCGCTCTCGTGTATTTATTGCTCTAACTCGGATGTTTCTGGCCGAACGTCTTTGAAAATGTGTCAAAATACGAGTTTTAGTGAAAGCTTTGTTATGAGATTGAGATAATTGGTTTTGCATCGTGCTAAAAGTGCTAAAACGGGCGGTAAAGTTCGCAACTGATTTCAATTTTGGACAAAGGAACCCACAGCATCATAAGATAAGATCCTATTTCAATTTTATTCATAACGTTGAAGTTTTGTTTATTTATGGGCTCATGTCAGAGGTATTCAACCGTTGGGACGCTTGACGTTCCACAAAATGCTACGAATTGTTGCTAATTTTAGGTTGTAGCACTCGGAAGAAAAATGTTGCGATTCAATGGAAACGTTGATATTTGAAGCGTTAAAAGACAAGGGTCATATTGGTCTTGTATTGTTATTATTTATTATGTATACGTCTTTGTGCCCAGATGGAGACATAACACCAATAGTGGGTAAAAAAAAAAAAGTCACGAGAATTTGGAGGGCGCTGCCTAATTGCGTATTTATTTACTGGTGGAGCAGTTGTCTACAATCTGAACAAACTCATCTAGTGAATGCAAATGTCCTCGACTCATACAAGAGGAAAAATATGAGAATTGCAATATTATTATTAAACGTTTTCATTTTAATTTAGCTAATTAAGTTCATTTAATTTATCTAATTGTTTATTTTCAGTCGGTTTTTATATTTTCTATGACGCTTCCACATTGATGCGGACTTGTTTTTTAAATAACTCTTGTTTCGTTCAAGCTACCTTCCCGAAAATTGTCATAGACACGCGTTACAATCAATAATATCTGCTTAATTTCGCGAATTTTTTTTTATTTCTTCCGAGAGAGATGTTACGCTCGATTTTAATTATATGTTTTAAAACTTAATTCGTGTTCTTTGTGTGATTTTGGAAACAGACGGTCTTCGACATCCAAGTAGTGTTAACCAACCATTAAGGAAACAAGGAATGCACCACACCAATAAGATATATATTCACTTTTATTTATTGGTTGAAGAGTTTTGTTATTTTTGTTGATGGGGTGAAGTTTGTTTATTTTTTCCAGTCGGCCTTTATTTATTTACATTTCAGAGGAGTGTCATCTTGTTCGTACAAGGAATTTGTGCATAGATAAGGAATTTTAATTTTTAATTTCTTGGGAAAGTTTATATTATTTTTTATTTATATATTTCATGGAAACTAGAAGATTCAGGATGAAGAAATCGGATTATTTCAGAAGCCATTACCACTGGGTAAAAATAGTGAGAGGGTGAATGGGTGGGGATGGAGAGGGGTTGCGTGGCGGGACTAAGTGGCTAGTTCCAATTCAAAGCTAGATCCAAGAAGCTTACAGAAAAGCCAAGAATGGGGGGTAAGAAGTAAGAAGATTCAAAAAGAGTCAAGAAGGGTCAAGAAGAACAAAGAGGTGACAAGGCGAGTCAAGAAGAGACGAGAAGAGCCAATGGGGACAAGGCGTGCGGAAAGGGTCGGGGGGGGGGAGGATGCAAGCAAGGTCACGAGTCACTAGAAGAGACAAGAATAACCAAGAAGAGGACGAGAACATCCAAGAAAATTCGAGAAGATTCAAGAAAAGACAAGAAGAGACAAAATAAGTAAAAAAAAATAGGCAAGAGGATGCAAGAAGAGCAAAGAAGAGATGAGAAGATACGAGAAGATCCCAAACACACAAGAAGAAGCAAGAAGAGACAACGAAAGCCAAAAAAAGCGGCAAGAAGATATCATATTTCACGGAAACTGGAAGATTCAGGAGGAAGAAATCGGATTATTTCAGAAGCGAAAGAATTAAATGAGAAAGTGAATGGGTGGGAGTGGGATGGCGGAACAAAGTGGCTAGTTCCAATCCAAAGCTAGATCCAAGAAGAGTACAGAAGAGCCAAGAATGGGCGGTAAGAAGTAAGAAGACTCAAAAAGAGTCAAGAAGAACCAAGAGGAGAAAAAGCGAGTAAAGAAGAGCCAATGGAGACAAGGCGTGCGGAAGGGGTCCCTGGGGGGGGGGGGGAGATGTAAGCAGAGCCACGAGTCATTAGAAGAGACAAGTAGAGATAAGAAGAGACAAGAAGAACCAAGAAGAGATGAGAATATCCCGGAAGAGACAAGAAGACACAAGAAGAAGCATGAAGAGACAAGAAGAGCCGAGAAAAGAGGAGAAGAGACGAGACGATTCAAGAAGAGGCAAGAAGAGACAAAATACCAAAAGAGCCAAGAAGAGGCGAGAAGATCGAAGAAAAACCAAGAAGAGATGAGAAGATCTCCGGAGAGACAAGATGACTCAAGAAGAAGCAAGGAGAAGCAAGAAGAGACAAGAAAAGCCAAGAAGAGCCGTGAAGATTCAAGAAGAGTAAAGAAGATCCAATAGAGCCGAGAAGAGGCAAGAAGAAGGAAGATACATAGAAAGAGGGGGAAAAAACAACGCTCAATCCGTTCCTTTATTCCTGCCCATCCTTAATTCCAATATTGGCTTATTAGGTTGCCTTGTATACCGGTCGATTAAACTCCAACCTCCTTCCCATCCTCAGAGCATGTGTTCCAGTCCTAACAAATCAGTGCCCCCTGGTGTACCGGTCTCACCGGGACAGGAGTACTCCTGGCTGGGGTGGTACAATCGTATCGTATCGTATCGTAAGTGGAAAATGGACTCCAAGCTACGTCACGACTTTCCATCCAATCGCCGCTTTACCCGATGAGCTAACGGCTAATCTTGTTAGATACATTTCCTACGAACCTTGCTTCCCACCTTGTTTCCAACCACTTTCCCAACGGAGCCTTTTAAGGAAAACAGAATGTTTTATTCCATAGTCACAACTCAAATTATTGGGATTAAGTTCATCTCGAAAGGGTAAAACCAATAACAAGTATTAGTAAAATTACTTTGCCAGTCCATATTGTTTTCTCTTCTGGAAATTCCTCCCGTCACAATTTCCCGAGAAAATCAAAGGCAAAACTTTTTTATATATTCGCATCTTAAAAGCGCCATCATTTCTAACTACGGCCTAACATCGGCATTGTTCTAAATTGTTATTGTTATTTGTGGCTATAAAAACAACGGCTTTAGTGCCGTTCTGACGATAGCTAGATTGCTGTTAAAATACGAGTAAGCCCGCGGCAGAGTTGGTAAGCTACCTATAAGGTGAAGTTATGTGCAATATCTCTCGGGGGTTCTCATAAACTGAAGCTGTTATTTTGTCGCGCGCAGATAATAATAATAATATGTATCAGAGAAAGCAAGTAATTTAATGAAATTGCCGCTAAGCAGTAAGCACACAGCTGGGAAATCTTTACCGGGAACAGACGTAGGTACTACAATGAGTGTTAGGCCGAACACTTTCTTGTTCTCTTTTCTCTTTGCCGTGGAATAGGCAGAATTGGTTTCAAGATTACAAGTGGAAAAGTCAAAAATAATTATTTTCACAAGCATTTTCTCTTTGAAAGATTCAGATAAATAGTATTAATTGCGTTATTTAGATCACTTTTGAGTATTTGCGTGTTTTATCCTCGTATTATTCCGATGATGATGCCAATATTTTGTACCCGCCTCGGAACAGACTTAGTCTAGTGAGGCGGATTACTAACTTGTTTGTATAAGATATTATTATTACAATAAACGCCCGGGTTGCCGGCATTAAATAAAAAACAAAATAATCTCTTAGAGTTGACTTTTCACGCGACCGAAAAATGGCGGCGATTTCAAGCATTGGATAGTGTGGTGTAACCTAACTAATAACTAATGAAAAAAACATTTTTTTATCTGAATACCGCACAAGAGTTTCAGCGCCGGATCTGCCATACGTTCAAAAACGTGCAAAAAACCTGGCGCCAACTCCGAAGGGGCGCCGTGAGAAAATAAATATTGTATTAAAATTTAGTTATAATATTCTCTGAATCGTTTAAAAATCACCCATAGTACGAAATAATTATTACGCTCTAGCAACACTTTCCAAAGAAACAGAATGCGCACGCATCAGGTTGGTATCAACGGCTTTCGAATTTATAGTCAGTTACAGAATTTTTTTACAAATTCCATATATTTAGTTTAAACGTAAGATCTATTTTTCCATATATCTTTTACCGTGTTTTACGACGAATGGGTGCGATCCAAATTCAATAACCAATCACAGCGCGGTATTTTTGTTCGTAAGCCGTTGATAGCATTGTTTAGTGTTTGTAATTTGTATGGTATTTGTTCGCTCAACACAGGGGAAATGCAAGGTACAAATTTGAGGTTATATTCTTATTGAGACTGCTCACTGTCTCTCGTCGGGACTGCCTGTTGCTAGTCAGAAGTTGTATATGCTATTCTTGTGTTGTACGTTGCCATGAGAACGTATTTGTATTTGCTTTTTCTAATATTCGCGTTGGGCATATACATAAACGCAGTAAATCTCAAGAATGTCTAATGGACCTAGTTCAGCGAAACCAGCCGCATTGTCTCGTAACCTATATTTTAAATCATGGTACGGGCACAAACAAACAATTCGTTGTATTATTTTAAAGCATAACTTGCAAAAAGAGTTTTTCCTAAAATAAATAAAATAGCACCATAATTTTATGTTTACCCAATAGATTGTATAGGGCTCCTGGCGATCCTCTCTTTAAAAAAAACGAGTGTGAGAGCTAACTTGGAAAAGTTACACCCTTTATATGTCTTGATTTTATTTGATAAATTAGTGTAAAAAAAATTATGAAATAAAAATAAATAAAAAAATTGTGGTGAACGAATTTTTAATCAAAATAAAAATGTAGGGGGGGGGCGCCATCGGTACCTACTGTACAGGGCGCCAGATTTCGTAGATCCGGCCCTGATTAGAGTTTCAACCGTCTGCATTGGGGATTATTGTGAGACTTAAAATAGTGGGGAGGTGAAGGAGATGAGGAAGGGGAAGATGGGGGAGAACCTGGCTATTCACATCTGGTCACCAAAGACGGCTAAAGCCATTTCAAGCAACGTTTCAATTCTGAATGGTGGAACATGCCGCGAGTAAACTACATATAATTTTAAATTAATATGTTGTGATATAGAATAAAATAAAGAAGAAATAAAGTATCAGGCCTTTCATTTATTTATTTTTTAAAAACATTACCTATTACATATTGCAATGATCTTTGGCTGTCCTACTAGGAAATTTACCCGTTTTAGGACAGTCAGAATGAGCAGATTTATTGCTGTTATTATTGTTTTGTCTATTATATTGACTTTTACTTGATATTAAAGTTTTAGTGGTAGTGTAATGTACACTATGTAAAGGTTAATATTAAGAAAGAACAAGTAACACTCATCTTAACTGATATCGGCTCACGGCCAGCGTCACGCGTCTTCTCTATGCGGTCGGTCCCCCAGTACCGTCCTACGCCCCACAACTCCGCGCACGCACTGCCTGAGACGACAGAGTTATTCACAACTATACATGTGTGAATACACTACATCCCTCCCTTATTATTGTTTTTAATAATAAATATTTTATTTTTCCATAAGTACCTATATCAAGTACAATCAGCAAGTCCTTATTCAAATTATGTTTAATAACTAATCATCAATTATTTCCTCATTATTGTCCATCAATTTATTCACTCGAATTGTGATTGATTTACATGGCCATTATCGTTTGTTTGAGCAGCACTAGTATTATTCTCATCATCTAGCACCTTCCAATGTCCTTCCACTCCTTTAAGGTGTATGTGTCATCTGATTCGCTGACCAGTTTCATCATTCCGAAGACTTACGTCTCCTCCTTTGTTCGCTTTAACGATATGTGTTTTGGGTTCGTCGTTCAAGCGCAGCTTGTTTTTTTTTTAGTCATGTTCTTGACGTATACTTTATCACCAACTTCCAATTTACAAGCAATAGCTCTTCTATTCATGTCCACTTATTCCTACCCTTTTTCTTTTATCTCTATCCCTCATTTCAAGGTCCTCTGAGAGATGCGTCATGTCCTGAATTATAGGCAGCTTGTCTCGAAATTGTCCTCTAAAGAACAGTTCTGCAGGTGTTTTTCCTGTAACTGTATGAAGTGTACTGTTGTACATCACCTTGTACTCACGAAGAGCCTCCTTCCATTTATTTTTCTCTACTTGAGAAATCTTGAGGTGTTTTACGATGTCCCTATTCTGGCGCTCCACCTCTCCGTTTTGTTGCGGCCAGTAGGGAATGCTATTATAGAGTCTTATGTTCCTCTCTGCACAGAAAATCTAAAGTCTTCGCTGGAAAATTTCCCCCGTTATCTGTTGTAAGCGAGATCGGGTTGCCAAGCCTGCTAAAAATATATTTAAGCTTTCCACTTATTTCGAAGCTTGTTATGGTTCTGCGTGTTTTCATCTCTTTATATCTGGTGTAATTATCCACGACTACCAGGATATACTCTCCACTAGGTAAGGGCCACTACCCATGAGGTCAATTGCTATGTCAACCCATGGTTCGGAAGGTAAGTCATTTCTTTTTAACGGGTTTGGGGCGCTGGGTGCACCCTTTACAGGCTTTGCATATGTTTTCAGCATCTTTGTCGCACTTAGGCCACTATACTTTGGTCCTCAATCTGCCCTTCATCACGACTATCCCCGGATTGCCTTCGTGCGCAGCTTCCAGAATTTTTCTGCGTACTTTGTTTGGGATTACAATTTTCGTCATGGTTTGCTTTCGGACCAAATATCACCTCCAAGGGCTTATGGTCCGTTACCTGATCGAACACCTTGCCATACAGTGGAGGTAATCCACCTCTTACCCGCCTTGCTATAAGTAACTGATGGTTACTCCTTCAAGGCTCTCGCAAGATTCTAATTTTTTTTGTTAAACGAAGCTACATTTATTTATTTTGAACGAATCTAGACCTCCAGTGTCCATGCATACGTTGTTAGTAAGCAGTATGCAAGTGCTTAACAGGAAAAACAAAATGCAAAAAATAGGTTAGTAAGACAAAGATAATTAAACAGGGCAAAAGAAAAACTCATTCATGAGGCTCCATGAGGCGGCATTGCATCTGTAAAAACCCGCAAGCACCTGCATAACCTTGCCATACAGGAACATGTTAAAATGTTCGACTGCCCAAACCAGGGGTGGCCTCTTATGGCCTCTTTTTCTGTTTGGCAGTAACGACGCTCACAGCTGATAAGGTTTTTATTATCAACTGCAATTATTCTCGGCCCGTTCTTATTGATTTGCACCAGCACTGCATCCAGACCCACTGGGCTTGCATCTGCAATCACCACAGTCTTATCATATGCATTGTAGTAACCTAAATTTGGTACCTTCACGAGCGCCACTTTGAGATCATGCGTTCTTTTGGGCGTCGCCCCAGTCATCTTGAATGTCCATGTTTCTTCCCGTTCTTTTTCATAACAATTGCTTAAGGGGTTCTGTTACCGTTGCTAAATGGGGTATCCATTTTCCCACGAAATTCACTAAGCCCATAAAGCTCTGCAGTTCAGCGATATTCGTTGGGGCTCTAAATTCCTTTATAACCAAGATATACTTGTCTAGTTGTTTAACTCCCTGTTCTGACAGTTCATGCCCTAGGAAGTGGATTTTCTTCATTCCAAAAATGAATTTGTCGTCCCTCAAACTCATGCTATTTTCTTCTAACACTATCATAATTCTTTTTTCCTTCCATGTCTCTGTTCCTACTCTGTTGATTGACTAACTTTCCATAGGTTTCATACCAAAGTTTCCTAATTGACGATCTATGGCTTCCAGTGCATTCGCTTCTGCAACTTTTCATCCAAACCGATCTTGTCCCCTGTCTTCAATATCTTTTTTCGGGGTTCTTCTGAATTACCCTTTTTAGTTATTTGGTCTATGACATGCTCGTTTTCTTTATTCACCAAACTGACACTTCTTGGCCTGTAGTCGAAGTCTGACAATAATTTTTTCGAACTTCTCATCCTGTTCCTGTTTTAGGAGACGAAACAGATGTCGCTTTGCTCTGTTTAGGTGCAAAGTAGTTGTCTAATTTTTTGTTCACGTTTAACATCGCAATGAAGGTTCACCTTCAGTTGCATTAGCTTCCGGGATGTTGTAGAAAATTTCTTATAACTCGGGACCACCGATATGTAAAAGACTAGCTAATTTCTTTGCCTCGATGTTTATGCCTGTCACCTCGAGGTAAAGGTTCAGACTTCTTTTCCATCTTTCCCAACGGGTAGATACTGAACCAACCTCCCCTTCACATTCGAACCTCTCGAAAACTTCGCAATTTAATGCCAAGAAGGTATATATCCGCAATTTAATGCTATACGGTAAATATCCGCAATTTAATGCAAGTTGTACTATGTATTCATCGATATCTGCAATATAATGCTTTTATTATTTTTTTTCGAATCTCTCGAAAACTTCGCAATTTAATGCTATACTTGTAAATCTCCGCAATTTAATGCAAGTTGTACACTAAGTATTCATCGATATCCGCAATACAATGCTTTTATTATCTTTTTCCGAACCTCTATTGGGGTATGTCCGCAATTTAATGCTATACCGGTACATCTCCGCAATTTAATGCAAATTGTGCACTAAGTATTTATCAATATCCGCAATATAATGCTTCAATTATTTTTTTCCGAAACTCTTGAAAACTTCGCAATTTAATGCCATGTAGAGGTATGTCCACAATTTAATGCTATACCGGTACATCTCCGCAATTTAATGCAAATTGTGCACTAAGTATTCATCAATATCCGCAATATAATGCTTTTATTATTTTTTCCGAAACTCTTGAAAACTTCGCAATTTAATGCCACGTAGAGGTATGTCCGCAATTTAATGCTATACCGGTACATCTCCGCAATTTAATGCAAATTGTACACCAAGTATTCATCAATATCCGCAATATAATGCTTTTATTATTTTTTCCGAAACTCTTGAAAACTTCGCAATTTAATGCCACGTAGAGGTATGTCCGCAATTTAATGCTATACCGGTACATCTCCGCAATTTAATGCAAATTGTACACCAAGTATTCATCAATATCCGCAATATAATGCTTTTATTATTTTTTTTTTTTAACTCATACTCATATTGCAACCTTACTGTAACTAAATGCTCAGTCGCAATTGAATGCCCAGTCGCAATCTAATGCACAATCTCAATTTAATGCCAAGTCGCAATTCAATGCCAATTCGCAATTTAATGCATAGCCGCAATTCAATGCATAATCGTAATTTAATGCCAATTCGCAATTCAATGCCAAGTCGCAATTTAATGCCAAGTCGCAATTTAATGCCAAGTCGCAATTTAATGCCCAGCCGCAATTCAATGCAGAGTCGCAATTTAATTCCAAGTCGCAATTGAATGCCCAGCCGCAATTTAATGCAAAGTCGCAATTTAATGCTAGTCGCAATTTAATGCCCCGCCGCAATTCAATGCAAAGTTTGCAATTGAATGCCCAGCCGCAATTTAATGCAAAGTCGCAATTTAATGCAAGTCGCAATTTAATGCCAATTCGCAATTCAATGCCAAGTCGCAATTTAATGCCAAGTCGCAATTTAATGCCAAGTCGCAATTTAATGCCAAGTCGCAATTGAATGCCCAGCCGCAATTTAATGCAAAGTCGCAATTTAATGCTAGTCGCAATTTAATGCCCCGCCGCAATTCAATGCAAAGTTGCAATTGAATGCCCAGCCGCAATTTAATGCAAAGTCGCAATTTAATGCAAGTCGCAATTTAATGCTCCGCCGCAATTCAATGCAAAGTTGCAATTGAATGCCCAGCCGCAATTTAATGCAAAGTCGCAATTTAATGCAAGTCGCAATTTAATGCCCCGCCGCAATTCAATGCAAAATTGCAATTGAATGCCAGCCGCAATTTAATGCAAAGTCGCAATTTAATGCCCAGCCGCAATACAATGCAGGTCGCAATTTAATGCCAAGTCGCAATTGAATGCCCAGCCGCAATTTAATGCAAAGTCGCAATTTAATACAAGTCGCAATTTAATGCTCCGCCGCAATTCAATGCAAAGTTGCAATTGAATGCCCAACCGCAATTTAATGCAAAGTCGTAATTTAATGTCCAGTCGCAATTCAATGCCAGCCGCAATTTAATGCAAAGTCGCAATTTAATGCCCAGCCGCAATTCAATGCAGGTCGCAATTTAATTCCAAGTCGCAATTGAATGCCCAGCCGCAATTTAATGCAAAGTCGCAATTTAATACAAGTCGCAATTTAATGCTCTGCCGCAATTCAATGCAAAGTTGCAATTGAATGCCCAACCGCAATTGAATGCCCAACCGCAATTTAATGCAAAGTCGTAATTTAATGTCCAGTCGCAATTCAATGCCAAGTCGTAATTGAATGCCCGGCCGCAATTTAATGCAAAGTCACAATTCAATGCCAAGTCGCAATTTAATGTCCAACTGCAATAAAAACTGCTCACCACCGCACGATACTTTCGGTGATTATCGAAGAACATTATATGCCTCTTACCACTCAATGTAATGTGTTACTCGAGTGACCTTGTATATATAATTCTGTATTTTTATTTATGATGTTTTTGTTTTTGTAATTGTATGTATCTGTATTTAATTGTAGATTTTTATAATTGTGAAATAACTGAGTTTTATAACTGGATAGTTCTCACGTAAGTGCAAACATCTGTAAAACCCCGTATAAATAAATAAATAAATTCATTTTAATAAGTAGGTAGGTATGGTTGACAATTCCGTTGGTATATTACTCCCCTTAAATGCTCTCATAGGAACCTAGGTTACCTAAAGTCCTCCGTTCATGGAGACACCCACAAACCACGCGATTGTGACGCAACCACAAGCACCCTGTAGATGTACTACTCTTCAATGCCGGCCTCCGTATCACCCGAAATATACTGAACCAGATCACCTTCCACGCAGCCGTGGAGTTAACATGATTTCAAGCGATGTCAAATGCCTTTTTTCCAACATCAATCCATGCCTTCTCCACCAAATGCCCCCTTATATATTCTGGTAAAGTAATTCCGGTAAACACGCCGTTTTTCTGACAAAACAAATCCAACATTAATTTCATGTTCCGACGCCATTCCCGTCAAACGACAAATAATAGAACAATTATGCAACTGACAGCTAAATGAGTGCACTTGCCTAGCTTTACATTTTTTTGTAAAAAATCCTTAGATTACTTACAGTTTACCTCGTCGCCACATGTAATGTACACTATGTAAAGGTTAATATTAAGAAAGAACAAGTAACACTCATCTTAACTGATATCGGCTCACGGCCAGCGTCACGCGTCTTCTCTATGCGGTCGGTCCCCCAGTACCGTCCTACGCCCCACAACTCCGCGCACGCACTGCCTGAGACGACAGAGTTATTCACAACTATACATGTGTGAATACACTACAGGTAGATTCAAGAAGTTGCTTATGAATGTAAATAATATATTTTAAAGTAATTTGCACATAGAGAAGAGAAATAAAAAGATAATTTATTTTTAATTTTAGTTTACGAGTAAAACATCAAATTGTGATACAGTTAAATTAAGACAATATTAGCGAAACTCAATCGAAAATCTGGAGACAGAAAAATCAGAAAAAGCAAATCATTACGCCAACATGCCCAGGAATCCAAATCAGAGTGACAGTTTTTCCAGAGCTTTGAATGGAGGTTATCATTACTCGAATAAGACATACAAAGTGATCATCAGGATGAAATACAGGACTGGATTTAAGTTTTGGGATGGATGGATGGATGGATGGATTTGGCAGGCGGGGATGGGTACCGCCGCCCCGGGAACCTTTATTGGATAACCAACACCTCTGACATAGGTCACCCCAAGTAGTTCGCTTCGTTTTTGTGATTTAGCAGGGGTGCCCGGGTTCATGGGGTGAGGTTTGTCTAGGTCTTGGAGAGATTGACCAGGACACACTGAACCCCAGATTTACCCACCCCTTAAACTCTTTTCCTTCCCAGAACTCTCCTCTCCTTCCTTTCCTAAAAACAACTCTCCACACAGCATCTCCAAAGATGACAAGATGAGGGAAATTATTTTCCTCAGGGCCTCCTGTCTGGAGCTCATGAAAAAAAAATGATTACTAGGGTGTGTCAATTATTTCAACTTTTGAATTCAGAATCGCCCAGGGTCTCAAAAGTTGCGTCTTACAAAGAAAATGAGAACTTTATTTAAATTATTTTTTTTAAATGGTTATTATTGAAAATCAGAAGACAAGCCTAAAACCATTTTTTTTATCTTTAATAAAAATTTTTTTTCAATAATTTAACCTTTTAACCTTTTCCACGCGATCGTAACAACAGTTGATACGGCAAAAGCCATGCCTCACACGCGCCCGTATCAGCCCTTGTTACGCTAACTTCGACTGACGATATAACAGCGCTACTATGTCACAGTATTTTTTCCCGCTCGCTAGAATATTCGTGTAACTATCACGATGCTGACATATTCAGGCATATTTTGAAAGTAAATTTTTTTTTCGAAAAAAACATCCATAATCAAGTGAATGTGTCCTCGTGCCTCGTGGTACTTAAAATATGACATATACATACCGCGTATGGGTATTGAAAAAACGGAGTAGATCAACGCGGGTAAAAAGTGGGCATAGACCTTTAACGTTTGTTTGTAATTAAAAAATGCGTATAATTGACAAAAATTAAAAAAAAATCAAGTTTATGAATATATATGAATACAAGTAAGTCAACCCGAATTCTGATTTTATCCAGAAGTTATTTTCCCCTTTTATATTTTTAACCAACACATGTTTAAAAAAAAAAAAAAAAAATTGGGTTCTTTGTACCCCTTTAAACCCTTTTAAACACTTTGTTTTATTTTTTTTCCAAATCACGAAATCTATTTTTTTTTCAAAACTTTTGGCCATTTTAGCGGGCAACAATAATTTCTTTTTTTTTACTTTTTTGAATAGCTACAAATCACACGAAACTTTTGAGACCTCGGACGTTTAAAAATAAGGCCATTTTTTTTCTCTCTATGGAGAGCGACACAAGCTAATGATTACAGCAATTCTCCAATCTAATGGTGTGTAACCCTCCTCTAAACACTGGTTAAAAAGTTTGCACAACCATGTGAGAATAATATGGCCATCTCCTTTAAAGTATTATTGCAGCAATATTGTCGAAACCAACAGCCTTACCGTTCTTCATGCATTTAATCGATTTTTTTATTTCATCCACCTGATTTTGATAACATTTACTGTCACTCCGTCATCGTTCATACCTGATTCGCCGCTGGACATCTCTCTTTTATTTCTTCCTCATTCGTCAACATTCTCCCATCCTTCGATTTTATCACTTTCAGGCTTCCGTTCTCTGAACCACTCCGGGACCTTTTGACTTCCTTCCAAAACAGTTTAATGTTTTCTTGGAAATGTTTTATCATTTTTATTCCCTCTTCCTCTTCCAGGCGTTTCTTACGTTCTTCCACTCTAACTCTTTTCTTATATACTTCTTTCTCTCTATCTCTCTTCACTAGAAGCAGTGCCAGCCACTATCAGACAAAACCATGCTTTCTTCTCCGAGACCAGTGTTTTAATCTCATCATCCCACCATGCGTCACCTTTCCTCCTATCTTGCGTACTTATTCCACACACATCTCTAGCAGATTCATAAAGACTCATCTTTATGTGGTTCCATGTTTCGTCGATGCTTAGACCGTCCATTTCCTTCGCATTAAATCTCATCTCTGCACAATTCTCATACTCACTTCTGACATTAGCGTTTTGTGGTTTTTCTACTTTGACTCTTGTTTGAGTCGATATCATTTTCACTTTAGAGCGCCAGCTGCGAAAGAGGTTTACTCTCGACACCACCAGAAAGTAGTCAGTTTCAACCTCCGCCCCTCTGAAAACTCTTGTGTCCTCTGTAACAGCTCTCAACCTAGAGTCAATTACTAGAAAGTCAATTATTAATCTTTCATTTCCTCTTTCCAATATATTTTGGTGGATACGTTTACGATCGAAAAAAGTATTTGATACAAACAGGTTCCACTCTAAACACGCTTCAAGTATTCTGTTCCTGTTGTCATTCGTTCTTTTATCCCCGAACTTACCTAAGCCTGAATCAAACCCGTCACACCTGATTCCAGGTAAATAAACTAAAGTAAAGTTCGTTCACTCTTATAACTCCTATTATGACTCTACAACTCCGCGATTTCCAACGGGTTCGGCGAGTTCAGCTGAATCAACTCTCAGCATTGAATCAGCTGGAGTCAAACTAGTTTCGCTCCGGCTGATTCAATAACTCCGGCGGAGAGACACAATGAGTTTGATTTTACTAGATTCGGTGAGGACGGCGGACTCGCCAGAATCAAAGGAACGTGTTCAGTGAATCCACTCAGCTAAACGAATTGATTCCGTAAAATGAGTGAATCAACTCACTTCTAATCTGGAAGTCAAATGTCCAGTAGTAACGAACATACGAATCCATCCCAAAGAGTCCGGCAGGAAAGGCCAAAATAGTTTCTTGAACCAGTCTCTCTCGATCCGGTCCGCCACGTAGCAGGTGTGTAGACGCATCCGCTTTCATAACCCAGACAAACCTCACCCCATGAACCTGGGCACCCCTGCTAAGTCACCAAATGTAGCGAACCACTTGGGGTAACCTATGGCAGAGTGTTGGTTATCCAATAAATGGTTCCCGGAACAGCGGTACCCATACCCGCCTCCCAAATTAAAAATTATTTTCACAATTTATTCATTTAACCCTCCGTTAGGCTCAATGCAAATCCTAACACGATCGGGTGCAATTCATCTGTGAGATTATATCAGAGAAAAACAGATCAAAATTTATTTTTCCCTTATAAATTACACTAATTTTTCGAGATGAATAGAAACTGGCCCTCTGAGCGGTGGGAAAGGAGGAAAAGTCAGGAGGCCATGTCCCTAGATCGGCGATATTTACCCTTTGGCACACAGATAACAGATCACTTCATCTCACAGATTAGTTGTGCCTTACGGAGGGTTAAAATATTAGATATGGTACATTTGCGGCACGCTCCAGAGTGGAAGATACTCTCAGTATCGCCCTGATATAAAACCACCCCTCAGAATTGAAAAGTTACTTGAAATAGCTTTAGCCATGTTTAGTGACTAGGTTTGAATAGCCAGGTACTTCCCACCATCCTCTTCATCACTTCTTTCCCCTCCCCACTACCTTCAGCCTCACACCCCAATACCTTAATTTTGGATGCGATAGTCTTACTGACTCCAGATGGTTTGGAGCCGTTGGAGCTCTTGTGCGATTTTCGCATTAAAAAAATATATACTTGTAAAGAAGAAACTCAAATAAATAAACTCCAATATACACGAAAATTAATTATTTATTAAAATTTAAATATTTTTGGTATAACATTGAGTCATGCAAACAAATTAGTAATATTTTAACAAACTTGCACAGTACCTACCACACTGTGATGATTTACAACAATAATTAATTTTATATTCTTTTCAAAAATATATCACACGCTATCCTTCCACATCTACGCATATTCCTGAAAAGGAACCAAATAAACAAATCACAGTTAATACAAAATGGTGTTAAGAAACTAAGCAGAAAACAATATCCCATTATAAATTTGCAAAAGGTAATTTTTTATTATATGAAAAATGATTTGACCCAGTATAATTCTGAGCCATTCTTTTCACATTCTATAGGAATAAATATGGCTGCTTTTGACATGGGTTAGAATAATAAATGCTTGGGAAATGATATTATTTAGATATCAAATGAAAATTAAACATGTTCTAAATGGAAATTTCCAAAAATGCTGAATTAATTTATTACATTAGGGGGCATTAAAGTATTACGTAACGCAATTTTTGAAGATTTTTGACCCCCCCTCCCCCCCATACGACGCGCCGTAACGTTTTTGCGTACCCCCCCCCCCCCCCTCCCTCTAAACGTTATGTAACGCTCAAGTGACAATTTTTACCTGAAAGTCACAATTAAGTTGCGCAAAGTACTGGAAAGTAGCTTAAATACCTTTTTTCTTGTTTTAATCGCGTTTGCGGTGATAAATAAAACAAGAGATTTCGAGAACGAAAAGGATTGCCAACTTGGAAGATTTTAATTCTCTTTTTTTTTATCTAAATAAAGAAACACATGTTACGTAACGCATTGTTCGAACCGCCCCCTCCCCCCCCTCGTAACGCACATTAACGTTTCACAAGACCCCACCCCCCAAGTGCGTTACGTAATACTTGAACGGCTCCTTACAAGAATCTTAACAGCCCAGAGTCAGTGGTACTTAGGCATCCCCAATTAATGGAATGGTATGAGGCTGAATTGGAAGGGTTGAATTATACCTGGAAATCCAGAAGCATTCACAAAACACAGGTAAGCAATTTCAGTAACATATTGTTTTTGAATGTTGTTAGGAACTGGAACATTGCTTGAAATGGCTTTGGCCATGTTTGGTGACCAAATCTGAGTAGCCAGCTACTTCCCCACCTTCCTCTTCCCCATATCCTTCCCCTTCCCACTACCTTCAGCCTCACAACCCACACCCCAATTGGGATGCCAGTCTCACTGGCTCCAGACGGTTAAGAGCAGCTGGGACTCTTGGGCGGTATTCACATTAAAAAAAAAGAAGAAAAAAAGTCAAGGGACAGTAAAATGAAAAAAAAATACAAACGAAGGAGAATTTAACAACAATAAGAAGTTTTACAACATAAAAACAAACAAAAAAAACATAGGAAATTTATTGTAAACCCATGTATTTTACATCAAGCCTGATCCAATTGCTTTGGATATTTCACAAAGGATCCTAAAAATAAAATAATTTGGCAAGTGACAGATAAATAATTATCAAATAAATACGCTCGCACAGCAAAAGCCCTCTTCTTCATCGTATTATTTATACCCTACAATAATACCTTCAACAATTTTACTTTTGGTTTCATTAGATGTACATGTTATCTCAATATTATTAATACCACTGGAGCGTTTTTGGCCACATTTTGGCCAATTTGCAAACACCTTCGAGTGCTCGCTTGCCAAAATGTGGCCAATTTGAAGAGATATTTTAAAAACTTTACTGGAATTATTTCAAAAGATCCTGCGCATTGTATGGATCGAATAATCACAAAGATAACTTAGTAAATTCACTTTTCAACAAAAGATGTCTCACTCTTTCTGAATTACATATTTGTTATTGACATTTCGCGAACCGAAGTTATTAAGCAATATTTTTTCTTAAAAATCATTTGTTACATATTAAAAAAAGCGTTCAAATTAAAATTTATATCTGTGATTATAGACTAGGCTTTAGACAACACATAGAAGTCATAATATTTAACATTCTCAAAATAGGTACTATTTGCCAATTTTAACATTTTTTTATAATTTTTTTAATGAATCCTAAAAATATGGGATAAACGGTTAAATATAAGTGCATTTAGTGGTTCTCAGAAACTATAAGCAATTTATAGGCCTCCATATTAAAATTCAGAGGTTTGATTTTTTTAATGAGGGTGGGAAATTTTCCAAAACGAACGCTCAGAAATCCCTGACGATGATGCGTATTTCAATTATTAATGCAAATGAAGTAGTATTTCAATTTCCAAAGTGATAATTTCAAAGAATGTAAAACAGACATTAGACAATAGATATTAAATTCCTAATGACTACCGACACACACTTTTTTTACTCCTGCATTATTTACAGCATAAATCAATGCGACAATACTCATTTTTATTGTACCTACTTACATAATAAAATGGGTGGTGTTGGAACATAAACCATTTTTCTACTTATTTTACTTCTTTTTTCATCTAGGTACATAAAATCAGCATTATTGTCAAAAATATTAATTAAAACATATACTTAAATTGAATTTCCACTATGGAAATCCAAAATTTGGTTCATTAATTAACCTATACAAAAAGAAGAACATAAATATACAAGTCCCAAAATAAAATAAAATTTCGAATTCTTTCACAGTTTTTAAAAATTAAATGTACATAGGAGATATGTATATGTACATATTTTCATTATGCTCGTAAGTGCACAGTTATTGCAAAAGGTTGAAGTTATCTTAATTACTGAATAATGTTTATCGTAATTGTAAATAAAAAATGCTATTTCAATGGCACAACAACACATTTATCATTTTTCAAAATAATTCATGTCAAGACTTTCAAAAAATGTAGAGCAGAGTATTAAAAAATTCCTAACTCTAAATCGTTCTGACGTCATTTTTTTTAAATATTCAAATGATAATATTGTTGTACAAAAAAAAAAACAATATCTTCTCCAAATGACAGTCTGTGATAAATTCTGTTTGCAACATTATTCAGAGTAAGGCTTTCTTTAGTAAATTAAAAATACTATAATTTACTACAAAAATACTATAATTTACTATAACTCATATGTGTCCGAGTTTTCTTGCAAAGGAAAAACTTCTTGGAAAACGTACAACCAAATGAGTAAATATTATATAAATATAAAGTTATTTATTAGAAAAATAAATTTAAAAAAACTATGTGAAATCTTATTGTTACTAAGGGTTAGCTTGTATTTTTACAATAAATAAATTAAATCTGAATAAGTAGCGCTTATTGATAGTGACATAAAAAGATCTATTTTGAGATTTCTCCACGAACGTCACTACGAATTAAAAATACAAACAATTTCAGTTCAATACATAAAAAAAAAACTTTTCCCAAACACGACTGCACATAACAATATGTACATTTTACATTTATCATTCCTGTACAGGCGAGAGCAGGTAATCTCAAAAACATGTAGGAAGAATAATAATAAAAATTTAAGAACTAAAAGCAGCGTTGCCACAGAAAAAAAAATAAACCTTATTTTGTCCTAAATGTTACCTTACATATTATATATGATGCCATTTTTGTAATTTTCTTCATCGCTATTGCAATGCATTGGCTTTTAGACTGTTTTGCAAAATAAATAAAAACAGATTTTAAATCTCCAGGGCATTGTTGACCCCCTATAAGCAATATTTAAAAAAATAACATCTTTGGGCCTAAATTACAGACTAAGATACTGCTTAGCACTTTAAACAATATTAATAACAAATCAACTTTAAAATAATTGAATTTCAGGAAAAAAATATTTATAAGAAATCTGAAATAGAAAAAGGATCAAAAAATTTTTTGGTTGAATTTCGTAACAATTTTTGGTTCATCCATCCTGATAATTTACGTTAGTATAAAAACATTCAAAATACATAATATTAATAAGTTTCATTCATTTTCAAACATAAAAATTGTGACATTGCAAACGCACCTCAAACATGTTTTTGAGGTTGGTTACTTTTGCCTGAACAGGAATGCTAAAATAATGTAATTACTAGTAATCGAGATCTATTCTACACAAAAGAGGTACATATTATTGACACCATTTTAATACCACACAAGACTTGTGCTTCAAATGCTTTTCTTACGCAATCACGAATCTAGCACCTTCGTTACTGGAATACCTTTGTCCATCTCACTGATCCTTATCAAAATATAATCGCTTTGTAGCCAGTAATGTTGCAAATTATATTACGCATTCTACAAAATTAAATTAACTAATGCTTTAAGCCAAATTTACATTACACAACTAGTTGCGCACAAGTTATTCGGTGACATTAGTTGCACTGTTAGTTTCACGTATAAGCATATAGTTTCATCGAGTTGTATGCCACAAAATTAGAATCACACTAGTGCGAAATACCCTCAACTTTAGTGGAATGCAATAATTTTGTTGTGTAAAAACATGATGCAACTAGTGTCGCGAAAGCATTTCAGCTGAGCGGACATGTATACGAGCAGTATTTTCTCTATTTTGTACATCGCCACGTGTATTACAACATTGTGCTTTGCAGAAAAACGCTTTGATTTTGATGGTGCCATTATTGCTGCGATACTGAAGGTTGCATGACACTAAATTTTGCGCAATTATTTGAAACATGCATGCAACTGGTTGCTCAATGTAAATTTGGCTTTACAAACGTAGGTCTGCAAATATTCCATTATAGATACAGATACCGATAAGATAAGCTAATTTAAATCACCAATAACTTGAATAAACTCTTAAGGTTTTTTTATAAGCTTTAAAGCCATTGTGACAGTTGAAAAATTGTTCTTAGAAGATATGATGGCACTTGCAGTGATCACCTTGCTACTTTTAAAAGCTCAACCAACAAAATATTATAAAAATAAATGCTAGAGGAGTCAGTAACCAATGTAATATTCATTGGTTGAAACACGTTTCCGAAAATCATGAAGCGGTGAAAATGCGATACAGAGGAAACTATCGAAAATAACGATAGGTTTGTTTAAATGCACTTAAATAATGCAAATAGTGTTTAGTAGAATTTCTTCATCTGTTCGTAGGTTATGAAGAAGATGATGTTCCACGGCCCCATCCGCAGCCAAGCGGGGATAAATCCTTTGTACAGCGCTCCAAACCCTTCTGTCTTGACCGACTAGAAAAAAAAATTATTTGTAAAACAAGAGGTTAACAATATTATTGTATTATAAAGTGTAATGAAAATAAATTGAAAAAATTATTGCCTGGTCCATTAATATATCTATTAATCTCTCTGGCTATTTGTTCGCTTTTAGGAACAACTCATATAGGTCTCATAG
This sequence comes from Limnephilus marmoratus, assembly GCA_917880885.1. NCBI lineage: Eukaryota > Metazoa > Arthropoda > Insecta > Trichoptera > Limnephilidae > Limnephilus > Limnephilus marmoratus. Next base: position 56,740,018 of record OU862909.1, on the reverse strand, counting down.
AAATCTTTGTATCCCCCTTAGGGGTCGTCCATTAATCACGTGAGGCTCGTAAGGGAGGGGGGTTCGGAAAAAATCACAAAACATCACAAGGAGGGAGGGGGATATAATGAGATATCACGTGTATTTATTTTTCGTTGAACACACGATTTCTAAACCAAACAGCGGGTATTTAAAGATAATATTTTGAAAATTTTAATATACTTTTTACTAAAAAAATACCTACACGTGATTTTGGCTATGTGGAGGTAATCTAAAACCTCACCACATATCACCAGGGGGGGAGGGGGTTAAAAAGTTGCTAAAAAACATCACGTGATTAATGGACGACCCCTTACCGTCATGGTGAGAAATATAATCTAAACAGTGTTAGAAAGAGAAAACACCAGGCTTTGTGTTCGAATCTGGAAGTTAACCACAGTAAAATTAAAATGTTCACTTCTAGGAAACCATAGTTTACGACCGCAATTTGAGAAAAATTTATGAAACTTTGTGATTTTTTTATGAGATTGCAAAAAAGTGAGGTGACAATTACATTTATAACATAAACGTCCTGAAGAACAATGTCGATTTAGTTTTATAGTAGTTTTTCAGTAGAGCTGTTGTATAAGTTTCGTTTCGGCATTTGAATTTCGGCAACTGTTTTTGAGATCCCGATTTATAGCGTTGTTTTGATATTTTGCATTTCATTCAAAATTCTCAAAATACAGAAAGAAAGGAAATTAAAATAAATTAAAGATTTTAAATTTTTAGCAGATCCGACATTGTTCTTCTGGGTAGCTATTCCCGAGAACGATCAATCATTACTTGTTATGCGCCATCTACAAGCGAAAAATTACTCGTCGTCGTGACCAACTTTGTGGAATGTTTAATTTTTATGTATTCTTGAACGTTGAACGGTCGAAGAGATGATTATATTGGCAGCCCTGTTAATATTGTCTATTGAGATTTAAAACAGTTGATACACATATTTTTACCGCATATAACTTCTACAGGTTGATAATATTCAACATGGCTTGGCAACCAAAACATTGCTGGTAAATCAGCCATTGTAATATGGAACCTTAAAACGACTTTATAAATATATACGATGTCTTAGCGGGTGCTAAAGTTAGCGCGGGAAAACAATACTAGATTTTGACAGCCAATTGCTTAGATACGCAATCAACCCACCACTCGCTGCTCTGTTTCTACTGGTTTGCCCCACTCGTTGTTGTGTGGAATGACTTTTGACGTTTGGCGTCTAAGTATGTTCCTTCAACCAAGCTCAAGAATAACCAAGACGACAACGGGCGTACTTTCAACGGCGATTGCGAGCGACGGGGCTAATACATGTCTAATAAAACATGTTTTTCTTTTTTTTTTCATTTAGTAATTTTAGTTAAAAAAAATGCACAGGGAGCCATTTTTATAACTTTTTAATGTTTGCATTCAAAATTTTAATATTTCTAAAATTATGTGTTATTATAATAACATTTGAAAACGTATTTCATCACCTTTCAAAAACAGTTTTCAGTTTTCAGATACATTCAGAAATATTCTATTTATTTGGATTTCATTGCAAAGTGGAAATTTTCTGACTTTCTGACAGAATATGCCTGAGGCCTTGACCCATTCACTGCTCATAAAATAAAATCAGACATAATATACATAAGCTGCGTATCATATTGGTTCAATGAATGAACCAAATCCTGAAAAACATCTAATCACACTTGTTTGCCATAAACAAGCAGCAAAAAAACTCCACAAAAATGACATAGATCTTGAGGGAAATTATTTTCCTCAGTTGTGTGGGGTGGGAATTTTTTTTTTAAAAAAGCAGACTACTTGTCTGCAAGAATCTCACAAGCATGCATCAGTCGTAGCTTGTAGGTAAATTATACCAGAGTTCAGTTAAACTTGGACGCAACACATAATTATTTGGGTCAACTCACACAAAAATAAAAATAGATTTTCTTTCATCATTAGTAGTTTGTCTGTTACTTTTGTCACACAACGGAAATAAACAAAATGATGTGGCAAGTTTATGCATCAATTATGAAACGTTTGGCGTCTAAGTATGTTCCTTCAACCAAGCTCTAGAACAGGGATGGCGAACCAATGGCACGCGACACAATATTTTGGGCACGTCACTGATCAGTGATCACAAAATTTATTATGCACTACGAAAAAAAGTGTGAAGTGTATAATAGGTGAACGAATGTTCGGGTGCGATATGCGGGATGGCGGAGGGAAGCGCGGCGCTCACTCGTTTGTTTTCTTACCTAAAATCTACATCGCGAGTTTCTATTGCTAACGAATGATTATATTAATTGTTGTGTTTAATTCGGAGAACTCTATTTTAATTTTTACAAATTGAATTAAAATAAATTTTCATAATTGCAAGTATTTTAGGATGTATTTTAGTTACAGCTGTTTTGACTTGTAAGGTCATTTTCAAACTGTTTTGTCAGCTCTCCATAAAAACGTAATCAAATTTAATTTTAATTATATTTCTAAAAATAAAAAAAATGCTAATGAGTGATGCATATTTTCTTTATGCATACCATAATACTGAATTTTTTATTTGACTTTTATCTGTGATTTAAATGTTATTTAATATGGCTAGTTCAGCATCTAACTTGCAAGAACAGAAATCACACTAATTTTAATTTAATTTAAATTACGCATATAATGCAAAATGTTCCTAATTTTTGTAGTAAATAAAGAGTTTTTAATTGACAGTAAGTATATATTATTATTATGTAAGTCAAAATTATTTGATGGCACGTCTATGACCTCATTAAACATTTCTTTAGAAAAATGGCACGTTGACACGTAAAGGTTCGCCATCCCTGCTCTAGAATAACCAAGACGACCAACGGGCGTACTTTCAACGGCGATTACGAGTGACGGGGCTAAGACTTACATTATAAAGAGACAAACAAAATGAGACTCACTTGCATTGCGCAGTCAATAGTTCCTTTATAAATTTGTTCACCCGGTAATATACTGCTTATTCTCTTCAGTTTTCGCTGATTCATTAATCTTGTCTGAAACATACCAAAATAAAACAGATATGAAAAATAACTCTATTAATTTACATTGGTTTTCATTCTAGCACACGAAAATAATAACATCCATGACAACTCAGAATCATGCAATTTCATCACCCCTTTAAAAAACCATTAAAAGTTATGAAAAAAAATTGAAAAATAACCGTTAACCTAGCCTAACCGTAACCTATTTAACCAATTTTTAAAATATTTTTTTTCATTTAGGGGTGTTGAAGTAGCATGATTGTAAATTATTATGAATCATCCACCAAACTTTTTATATTCAGTAATTCAGAAGATTCAATATCGTTTTCATAACAAAATTATAAACTTGTCATGTAAAAGCCCATCAGGGCGTTAAAAATTAATAAATAAATAAAAAGACAATGTTTATTATTTCCAGCATGATTATTATCAAAATTTTAAATATAGTTGGCATTTAACTGGTGATTGATAAGAATACGCACAGTAAGGCCCTCCGTTTTATTGAGATACTTACAATCTACGTAATTGTGATGAAACCACAAGTACCCTGCTGATATACCACTTTTTAATGCTAGTCTCCGTACACGGCGCTATCCGAAATGTACTGAACTTGATCATTTTTCACGTGCAGCCGTGGAGTTAACACGCTGTGATGCGATGTCATATGACTTTTTTTCCAACATCAATCCATGCCTTCTCCACTAAATCGTTTCTTACGTATTGTGGTAAAGTATAGTTATGTAAACATGCATTTTTTCCACTTCCAGAACAAATCTAACATTACTTTCATGTTCCGACGCCATTTCTGTGAAACGTCAAACGAATAAGTATCAGACAAAAATGATGCGACCGTCGCGTGCGATCAGCACTGTCGGTATCGTGATACTGATTGGAAGCCGACGGCCACCGTGTAGCGCCGTGAACGGGCACCAGCTAAATCGTACGGGGGGTACTTACGATCGGCGCGTATGATACGCGCACGAGGATCGAGTAGCTTGTAAGTATCTCCGTGAACGGAGGCACTAAGTTACACCATAATGTAATTTACGCATAGAATTTTTAATTTTGTTGTTGTACCATCCCAATGAGGGCAGGTTTTGTCTGACATTAGTTGAAAAGTGTATAATTTATATAGAATTGTGTACATATAGGCAGGGTGCCAAATGAGGACACAAAGGAGAAAACTACAAACTGAAAATAAAACAATACCGGATGGAAATTTTCATGGTAGGTATCACTCGAAGGAAAATCATATTATGAAGCAAACCAAAATAAGAGAACATGTCAACAAAAAATAACATGGGAAAGACATGTAAACATTTTTTTTTCGTTTTTTTAAATTAATAGCATAATATATTAGGGAACGTACCCATACTACGTGACCAACTTTTTGCAATTTTTAATTTTTACCAATGTAAATGACACCAAAAGTCATTTCACGTAATTTATAGCAAGTTGCAGAAGCTGTTCTTTCGCAAGTTTTTTGGCAGGTCTAATTGCTTCCAGCCTTCTTACAGCTTATAAAATCAGTTTGATAAGCTGAGAAGACTTGCCGCAAAAAATGGTACCAAAACGTTTGCTAGATGTCAAAAATTAAAAACAGTTGTTGTCATAGGATTTTTCTCCTATAAAACTAGTATTTATTTACACTTATTTAAGTTTTCTGTAAATGAGCATCCTTCTATTCAATTATCGGTCCAATGCTTTCTATTCTCAAAGTTTCTGTTTATAACATTACATGTTTGAATTCGAAGTAGGTTGCTATCAGGTAGCTGTCGTTTGGATAAAATGAAAGCACTCCATTAATTTCCGCATTTGACGTCACAAAAGCATGTGGATAATTATCTAATTAAAGCCAAATTCTATTTCAACACTTTATTTGAGCCTTTTCGTCTTTATTGACAAAATCGCCTAAATTTGACAGTAGCAGATCGTTGTTGACAGGAAGCCATCTTACTGCAAATAAATTTACAGATGTAAACGGTCGCATGAACATTTACACAGGTCGAATTTCCGAACAACTTCTGTGAGCATTAATTACCACAAATGGGATGCATATGTAAACGCTCCTGTGAGTAACTTGTATAAAACTTCCGTTAAGTCGTAAATTTTACTTATGAGTGTAAAGCTAGCCTAACAATTCTATTGTTCTTTCAAAACCTATATTAATTTGTATTATTTTTATTACTTTATAAAATTATTAACCCAGAGGCTTGTCCTAGGGAGGTTAAAAATTGAATTAAAAAAATAATACCTACTATGTAAAAAATCAAAAAATAAATGTCACTCGGAGGGTGGAAAATTGAAGGATAAATTTTATTTAGGGCACGGCTTAGAGATGCCTTCACTCAGCAACAGTAACAACTTGTCTTTTATTGGCAGTAATAAAATTAGTTAGCAATCTCACCCTAACGACATCAAGAGGCGTGGAGGCCACGGCGCTCCCAAGGCTGGCGATGAAGCTGGAGGTGAAGTGGTTGGCCACACTGTCGCCAAGAAGCGGCAGCAGCTTGTGCTTGCACTTGTCGTACACCGGCAGCTCCACGGCGGCAATAACAGCTGCTCGCTGGGCCGTGGGACCCACACCCTAGCAACACATGTAAGTTACATTAGAATATATTACACACAAACATCACAGAACAGGTGAGCTATTCTTTATAGAAAAGTTGCAGTTATTTGAATGGTAACCAGGCAACTCGGGGCAGTGGCAATTCAAAACACTTCGGAAAAGTTAAATAGGTTATGTTTGAGACCATTTTTTTATTTCATCACTCTTTAAAGAAAAAAACTCTCAGTGACTTTAAAGCACTGTTAACCCTTTGAGCCCTAAGGCCCTAAGCACTTGATACGATAGTTATAACATTGATAGGAGAGTTTTGGTGGATCACTCGATACAATAGTTTTGACTCATTAGCGATGACGTCGCTAATGAGTAAAAAGTATCGTATCAGTTTGTATTTCGCAGACTGGTATTCCGGGCTGTAGCGAGATAAAGATAGATGTCGAGGTCGGTAAATCGGCCATTAGGGTACATGCCTCGCCAAATCAAGCAGGTTTACAGGGTTCAAAGGGTCAAAAGATGTGTTGAGTTATCATGGAACCACTTGGACTTATACTCAGAATATCAGAAGAGCAATTTCCAGCAATTCCATAGGGAAGACATCCAGTCCCCCAAACAAATTAAGTTGGGAAAGAACGCTAGAGGCTGTACGAGGAGAGGCGGGAGCTGGAAGGAGGCCGCTAAAGTAGAACAGAACAGGAAGGCTGGAAAAAACCTTGTCAAAGCGATTGATCCCAGAATAAGAAGATAAGATGATCGCAATGAGTTTATTAACTCCTGGGAGTACAATGCTTTATATAATATACTATATTCTGTATTGTATACTTTTGATAAATAAAAAAAAAATCTATTTATATAAAGAAATTTTCAGTGAGCTAGAATGCTAAGATTGAAAAATACAACATTATTGATGTTGTTGTAACTGAAAATGAGTTTATTTTTTCAAAATTTCAATATTTTGTATCAAGATTTTTAGGATTCTTTCAGTTTGGGGATGCGCCGCATCGTTATAAAAAGTTGAAATTTTGAAAGAAAATAAAATTCATTTTCAGCTCTCTCTCTCTGGTTTCAATCCTGGGATTGGTTTGCAGCAATTTTCTTTAGTTTCCTCTTCCATTCTTCCCTGTCTTGTGCGGCTCTTTTGAGGTCTGCATATGATAAGCAGCGCACGTCCACCATTTTCAGCTACAACATCAATAATGTTGTATTTTTTAATCTTAGCATTCTAGTTTACTGAAAACTCACGGACCGCCACTGGAAGATAAATGTCTACATCTGAATGTGAAAAACTGCTTATAAAAAAAAAAAAAAAAAACTCAGGGACTTCAGCTAGTTAGAAAACAAAAGAATCTTATACATATTTGCATCCATTAATTCTGTACACAGGAAAACCAAAAGTGTACAGTCTTATCTCATTTTTATGGCTTTTAAAAAAACTCTTAAACAAATTTTCAGGTCTTATAATTTATCATATTCTCTACCGCAACCGTATATCTATTTTTGGTAGAGTTGAACAATCTTAAAAATCAGCATACGTAAACTTCTTAATTTTATCATCACCACACATTCATATATTTTAGCGCGGGAATCTAACAAGCAATGATTCAAAGTCTACGGCTCAAGAGTCTAGGCACGGGGCTTAACACAATTTTTATCTTTTCATCCATTAATCAATTGATTTAAGAGGAAACACGGTGCCGAGAAATTTGAATAATAGAATGATTTTTGGAGAATCCTAACTCCTATAAGGAGTAATATATCAAAAAAAGCAAAACGTACCAAAATGCTACAGTCAATATCTACATTATATTAAAAATATTTGCATTTTACATCAAAATCTAGAGAAGAAATTGGAGAATACGTTTGTACGGACAAAACGCCCCCAGTTTCGTCTTAAGTCATCATATAATAATTAACACATGATTTTATGGAAATCTACTGACATTTATAAAATGATAACATAAATACAGTAAGCAACTCCAGTGATATACAAACAAACGCCCATTCTGAATACATGTAATATTCCTGAAAGACCGGTGATTCCAGAGAATATTTGGAGTAAAAAATGTAGATGTCATTTTGTTCGGTGATATTATTTTCAATAAACAAAAATTATTTTCACACGTCGCAATGGATCTCGTGGTAAATACTCAGTCACGTCTGTATGGAGCTACTGGAATGAGACGGAGTGCTTACCACACTATGCGCGAGGTTGCAGTCTATTTTATTTAGAAATATACCCATACCCACATAAATAGAACACAAATCCGACTCCCAATTTGGAAGGAGGGTATGGATACCGCTGCAGAAGTATCCGGGTTCACGGAGTAAGGTTAGTCCGGGTTTTGGTGGCAGCTGGATCTGTCACAGATCGAGAGACTGTTTGAGGGAGACCTTTTGACGTCTCCAGACGGTCTGTCTCGATCTATCGTTTTGCACCGCAGCTGGAGGGATGGATTCATGCATCTGTCACTCCTGGACACACTAACCCCCAAATAAATATCCTTGTACCATTTTCCTTTGCAGAACTTCCTCTCCGTCCTTTCCATAAAAAGGCCTCCTGTATGGAGTTAATGTAAAAAAAAATTTAAAAAACATAAGCAAAAATCTAATTACCCTCCATAATCCCCGGATCCCTTCGTTCATGTAAATCTCTTGGAAACATCTTGCTAAGTTCTGATCAGCGCCCTTCCCAAGAACCTGAAAATATAAAAAATCCTATAAGAACACCAATACCTCAAGATACAACCATTTTGTGCACTTGAAGTGAAATAACACAAAACTGCGCTATATAAATACCACATTATTACAATAATAATTATTTCAAATAAAGCATACCACACATTGCAATCATTCACAACTGAATCTAATTTTGCAGAAACACTACACTGTTATTGTAGTCACTGACTATTCTAGAAAATATGAAATAAATGATCCCCAATTCGTAATTAAATCAATATATATAAAAATCATTAATTTTTGGGGATCGTTGGAAACGGTTAATACGCACTTTTTTTTTTAAATATCTTTTGATTCACCTTAATTACATTAAAAGACAACTTTTTGCATTGGGGGAAGTGGAAAATATTTCATTTTAAATTTCGATTACGTAAAATTAAAATTAGCTTTCGTCTTGTGAGATTGTACGCCATTATGGTTATTATCACTTTGGTATGTTGGTATTCCCGATACACTTGAATGTATAACGAACGGCTAGAAGATTTTGAAGGTACCACGAAATCTGGAAAGGTAAGTACTAAATTATCGGAGTTTTGGGAATAAAATGACGGAAAAAAACATGTTTTTAATTTCGGTACCTAATTATTTTTTATAAATAATACATTCACTTTTGTATCAAAAACCGTGTTACACAAACCTAGCGTAGCCGTTAAACTACTTGAAAACTGGGATGTTTTTCTTGCCTTGACGCGAGTAGGCGTTATAAAGGGGCACTTTCTTTTGTATCACAAACCATGTTACACAAACCTAGCGTAGCCGCTAAACTACTTGAAAACTGGGATGTTTTTTTGCCGTGACGCGAGTAGGCGCTACGAAGGGGGCACTTTCTTTTCTATCACAAACCATGTTACACAAACCTAGCGTAGCCGCTAAACAACTTGAAAACTGGGATGTTTTTTTGCCGTGACGCGAGTAGGCGCTACGAAGGGGGCACTTTCTTTTCTATCACAAACCATGTTACACAAACCTAGCGTAGCCGCTAAACTACTTGAAAACTGGGATGTTTTTTGCCGTGACGCGAGTAGGCGCTACGAAGGGGGCACTTTCTTTTCTATCACAAACCATGTTACACAAACCTAGCGTAGCCGCTAAACTACTTGAAAACTGGGATGATTTTTTGCCGTGACGCGAGTGGGCGTTATAAAGGGGCACTTTCTTTTGTATCACAAACCATATCACATAAAATTAGCGTACGTAGCCGCTCAACATCGCAGAAATAGTTGACTTATAAAAATAAAATTTTAAAGTCAAAAAAAATTTAAACTAATAAATTTTAATCAACGCACGCAATACATGTGTATTAGGTAAGTACCTACTAATTAGGCGGAATTTCAGTTTTATAACATTAAAAAACTCCCGCGCGATTTTGTCTCTAGCCGTTGGTTTTACGAGCCGAATTCCCATGAAGTCTGCTACGATTTGCTCTAGCATCTTTTCGTACAGTAACAAGAATACCAACATCACAAAAAAATGACATTTGAAAATAATGTTTGAAAATGGACGGTCTCGTTTCACAGAATGAAAGCTAATTTTAATTTTACGTAATCGAAATTTAGAATGAAATATTTTCCACTTCCCCCAATGCAAATAGTTGTCTTTTGATGTAATTAAGGTGAATCAAAAGATATTTTCAAAAAAAAGTGCGTATTAACCGTTTCCAACGATCCCCAAAGTTTACCTAAAAATCAAAATATGCTGCTTGGGGATATATATTTATATATGAGTATAAGAGATGTCTATGTATTGCTATATTAACCTCTTTTTTGCCGCTCGTGCGCCGGCGTGTCGTGAGACTTTACACGCGATTTTGACCCTTATGTATAAAGAAAGTGTATGAAGAACACGGTCAGAATCGATTGCTTTATTATCGCCCTTTACCATAGAGAAAACCGCAATGCGCCAGATCACTCCAAATAATTTATATTAATAATTTACCGGAGCGCGGGAATGTGCGCAGTTCTTGCGCATGCGCGGGAAAAATTCCTTTAGTTACGATTTTGACCTTTCTATTGTTCTAAATTTCTCAAGGACACTGTCAGAATCGCTGGACACGAAATGTCATTGGGTGTCATGGCTGCCGTTTTTTGCGAACGCTAATTGGTGGACAACCAACCCCAATTACCCCGGCAAACAAGGGGTTAAGCATAGGAAATGTTTGAAACTTTCAAAATACCTTCTTTAAACCCCCGCGAAGGTTTCTGGATTATTACAACCACATGACAATAAGTCTGAAAAGTTTTTTAATCATTACAAAAACTCATGCAAAACTGTTGAAAATGTCAAAATTTGAGAAAGACATTTTGCAAAACAATGATTGTTAAATAAAAATTCAACTTTCGAAACTCTTTTCAATGAATTTATTTGAAGTACTCGCCTAATACTTTGAATCGAACCAAGAATTACAGACATTTTAAATAGGTGCCGCCTATGTTAGGTACCAAATTTGATTGATTATTCTTATAATATACAAAAATGAGAATTTGTAATAAAGGGTCCGCCAAATAACTTTTTTTTTTTGAAAATGCTATAAAAAAAAACTACTGAATATTTTCTCTAATTTCTTTTTTTATTTGGAAGTACAATCCTTCCGGTTAATAATGGAAAATAATTTCATTCAAATGGCTGCCTCGGCTGGCCATGCAGTAGCCTACACGATCGGTCCAATTTTTAAGCACATTATCGATTGTGTGCAGCTGTATTTCACCAATGGCTTCACGAATATTGTCCTTTAAAGCATCAATTTTTTATTTATTTATTTTTATAACATTACATTTGATACATTTGTATGGCAAAAATAACATAATAATAACATTGAAAAATAACTATAAGGGAACGTACCCATACTACGTGACCAACTTTTTGCAATTTTTAACCCCCCCCCCCCCCCCCGGTGACCAAAACCCTAAGCAACCCGCCGCTCATTTGTATGGAGCGTGACATTTTGAAGACCCCCCCCCCCCCTAAACGTGTCACGTAGTATGGGTACGTTCCCTAAAATGTGTACAAGTGTTATTATGTCTTGTGCTGGCTTGTCGGCGTAACACTTATCTTTGAGGGCACGCCACAAATAATAGTCCAACGGTGTCAAATCGCAGCTCCGAGGTGGCCAAACGATTTTTTTTGGCTAAAGTTTGGTTTAGGGGCGGCGTTCCTAGATAATAAAACTAGTTATTTTTATACTAACTATGGGCCGGAAAATCCGAATCTGAAAGAATTAGGCGTCGGCAAGCAATATTAACTGAATTACATGACTTTAAAATTTTCTATAAACACAAAGGAAAACCAGCCATTTTGAATGCATTGACATTACAAGTCATAGAAAAACAAGAAAGATGTTACACCACATAAAATTAAGTGTTGTAACATCTTTCTTGTTTTTCTATGATTAGCGTTAGGTTAGGTTAGGTTAGGTTACGCATTTTTAAGACTACGAATTTTCATACTTTTGGTCTAAGAATACGGCCGTTGAGATAGTCATAATTCATCAGGTTAATGTGTTATGTGATGAATTATCATGTGAGGAAGTATCGTGTCGGAAAGTTTTACGTTATTGATATTTTTGCTTAATGGCAACACTTAATTTTATGTGGTGTAACATCTTTCTTGTTTTTCTATGACTTGTAATGTCAATAATGGCTTCTTTTCCTTTGGGTTTATAGAAAATTTTAAAGTCGTGTAATTCAGTTAATATTACTTGCCGACGCATAATTCTTTCAGATTCGTATTTTCCGGCCCATAATTAGTATAAAAAAAAAAAAATTTATCTAGGAACGCCGCCCCTAAACCGAATTTTTTCCTTTTTTTTTCAATTTTTAAAAAATTCCAATTTTTGCACACATTCTGCAACATTACCATGATTTTCAAAGTAATGTTGCAATATTTCTCAGCGTTGTTCAAGCGTATACACAACCATATTCGTTCAGCGGAAGGATAACACTAATTATCTGTCAAATCAGACATGAGCTAAGTGTTACCATTCACGAAATAGGCACTAGTTGAAAAAAAAAACATTAGATGGCAGACCCTTTATATGAAAAATGAAAATTTTAATAAAAAAATTGTAATAGGTGGAACGCGGGCTGTTCGAAAACTGAATGTACTGGGACTGAATATATGGAACGCGGGAGAGAGATTGGCGAGATGGGGGAGTGGGAGAGGGGAGAGGGTACGCGGGGAACGTGGAACGGGAACGCGGGAGGGGAAGGGGATGCGGGAAGGGAACGGTGACGCACGGGAAAGGACATGCAGGGAGAAACAATTTATTTTTTCGAATATGGCATGGCAACGCATGTCGGGAACCAGCTAGTAATAAATAAATTAAGATCACGTCTTGCTGTTTAATGCCAACTTCAAATCGAATTTTCTCCTTTAAATCTTTTTTTATAGACAAATGAATGAACTTATAATATTGTTCAAATTTAAATGACAATAAAATAATGAATGTGTCTTGATAACCTTTATGAACACCTCATGACAGAATAGGCAGATAGCGTAATAATGGGGTATCTACCAAGAAATTCCTTTCCAATTAAATTTTTGCATTAATACAGTAGATAAAAGGTGACATTTTATCATTCATACTGGTAAAAAGTGGTTAGGAAAGATCATTAAGTCATCAGCTGATTGCATGAAAAAAAATCATGTTTAAAGTGAAGATAAAAAGTAAATTGACTCAACAATGTTATGTTGGTGGATGTTTATCAACATACACAATATTTGCTGAGTACATAAAAATGATGACCTAACAGTTGATTCCCCGACAGATGGCCCACCGAAATTATAATCATTATAAAATTATAACTTTCCGTGCATCATTTACCAATTTAAAACCTAAAATCGACTTAAAAATATCTTTAAAAGTAAGTTGGGATGGATGTCATACAAATTTATTAACAGTTTATTTCATTATAATAATAGCCCAGTCATTCCGTAGTTAAAAAGGCCTTTAGCTTGCAAAAGGTCATGTAGTAGCGATTTTGATATATGTTGTTAAGATTGGGACTCTAAAGAAAAAAAAAAGTTTTCGACCTCGGGAGGGTCGAGCTCGATCCGCCATCTTGGATTGAAGGTCCCAAAATTCGATTTTTTCAAAATAATTATGAAATGGTTGATTTTAAAACCAAGTTGTTCAAGGTGAACTTGAAGAAAACTAAATTACGTACATTTTATATCAATTTTTTTTTTTGTAAGTCTAATAGGTAACAAGTTACAATGGCGGAAATGTGAATATTTTTCTAAAAAATGATGAAATTCCCAATTTGTGTTATTTTTTCGGGTTATTCATTACATAACTAGCTGTTAAAAACCCGCTCCGTAGGGTTTTACTGCTAGGCCCTGTAGGCAGCTTTTGGTTTGGCTTCGCCCAGTTAGTGTTGGTGACCATTTTATACATAATTATATTATATAATATATTTTTTATCATATAATTATAATAATTTTGTTAACTCATTTCTACACCACCATGAGGTAGAGAACATGGCGCATTTTTTTATTGTGGTATCCTCTGTAGGTCTACTCCACAGATTTACCAGCGATGGTAGATTTCGAAATTATTTTATATATTGGCTATTGCGTAATGATATTTTTTTGTTGATGCCGGTTGGTTGATATCGGCATCTTAATAACAGTCTTCATCAATGTCATCATCTAATCATTGCCTGTGGTACTGAGATTCTGGGCTTCCATTGACAAAATCTCTTCATCTTCTTCCTCGACATCGATATGAACCTCTGGCGAATTTCGGCATGTTTGACCATTACAGCACCCACACACAATAGAACAATTCAATCCAGCTTTCCTGCAGCCACATGCAACGCCGCATCCTTTTTTACAATTACATGAAATAAATTTCAATAAAGTCTCGGGTGCTGGTTTCTTAGTCATTCTTACTGGAACAAGCCCGTTGGTGCCACGTTTCCAGCTCCAGTTTTCTGGATTTTTTTGGATTCCATACCATTTTTGGACTTGGTGGTACGTCCTAAATGCATGGTACCGTGCAGCGTCGTTCGTTGGTGGCAAAGAGGCAAGATTGAATTTTCTTTTTGTTGTTGACTTTGCGAAACGTTGGTAGCGGACTTCTTCCAAGGTTTCCTTATCCATGTCACCCCCATACAAAGCAATAAGAAAGCGTGTTCCTGCATCTGCTATGTCTTCTGGTTTTGCATCATGTTGTTTGAAGATTCCTATCATGGTATTGAGTCTTGTGTCGTTCTGTACAAGTGAACAAAATTTTGTTTTTCCTTGGTTGAAGAAGGACGATGTTGTATCGCAGCCACTAAAGGCATGGAGAAACAGAATATTCTCAGCCGCTTCTTTGTATTTCACACTATTCGCGGAATACAGTCTTTCAAAAGTTTTGCCTCTCCCGGGTTTGCGAAGATATATACTACTTTCGGGTGGTGCCAATGCTGTTAGCAGAACTAGGAGATCAACGTCTTCACCAATAACGAATACAGCGTCAAATGATGAACACAAGGAAATCGCAATATTGACAATCAACTCATCAGCATCTTCTTCAGCCTGCTTAACTCTAAAATCAGCCTGTATAAATTGCTTTGTAAGCATCGAAATCAGACGGACTTTGTCATTTTCATTGGCTAAAAAACGTTCTTGTGAAACTTGAACTGGCATTGTTTCATCGAAAAGAACATCTGCAGACATATGCTTCTTCGATCGGCGAAGTCTTTCTGCGGTTTTTGTATTTTTTTTCACCATCATCTAGCGGATATCCATCGAAAACTATAACTGCATGTGATCCATAGTGATGTCTTACATAGTGAACGTACTTCTTGCAAATTGACCCAAAGAAATCATTACGTTTCCATACAACTTTATGTAAAAGGTATCCTCCATCCACAACATTAATTTTGCTACCTTCAAGTTGCACGCCTTCTGGAAGTTGTTCAAAAACACCATAAAATGATGATTTCGTACCTTTGCGCATTCCTTCTTCAGAGAAAAGCGACAAAGGAAATGGAGCGAGTTCGAATTTAAGGTAATCCTTCAATTCTTCGTCGGATTTCTTCAAAATACACATTCTCTGGAACAACATTAGCGGGTTGATGGAAATAGTTGTTTCGCCGATCTTGATGCTGCTGTTGACTGCTACTAATGGAATAACTTTGTCCTTACGTTTGAATTTAATAGATTCAAAATTTGTATACCTGGTAACCATGTTCGACATCCTCCGACGTCCGATAGACTGAGCGTCCAGGCATCGTCCAGTAACCAGGACTCAATCAGTTTTGCCAAGTCAGCTATAGACTAGGAGCCCACTATAACAACGTCAATCAACGTTATTGAGCACATGGATGATGCTATATAAGTATATTGTTTGTGGGAATACGTTAAAATGATATTTTGTAATATTTTCTTACAAAAATTTATCAAGAAAACTTGAGTTTTACATTTTTTTGTCAAAATTGTCTTCTTTCTTCCGCTGTAACTCGTTACCTATTAGACTTACAAAAAAAAACATTCCACATAAAATGTACGTAATTTAGTTTTCTTCGAGTTCGCCTTGAACAACTTGGTTGTAAAATCAACCATTTCATAATTATTTTGAAAAAAACAAAATTTTGGGACCTTCAATCCAAGATGGCGGATCGAGCTCGACCCTCCCGAGGTCGAAAACTTTTTTTCTTCTTTAGAGTCCCAATCTTAACAACATATATCAAAATCGCTACTACATGACCTTTTGCAAGGTAAAACTACGGAATGACTGGGCTATATATAATGTAATAATAATATAATAATGTAATAATAATGTAATATGATGTTGCTTAGCAACGCTAGCCTTGACGTTTACTTGTATTTTTGCTCTCTAATTTTTTTATTGTATCAGATAGAAAAGAATTAGCTTTGATCCCAAAACATATAAATATTTGAAAATAAGTATATTAGATAACATAATAAACTGCCAGTGAACCGTGGGATATTTAGGTAAATAAATACGATATAAATTTTTTCCTTTTGTGAGGACTTCAGTAACCAAGGTATAGGTACAATTAGTCATAATAGACTTGATATAGTTTTGCATGACAAAATTTAAAAAATAACTTATATCATTGATGTAGCTATTCCAAATTCCTGTAATATTCAAAAATCTGTTTCTGAAAAATAAGAAAATATACAGATTTAGGAAATGAGATTAAAAGAATTTGGCATTCTCAGACTATAAAAATATTACTATTTGTTATTTCGGCTACTGGCATTATACCTAGCTCTCTCATTCAAAATTTAGGCATATTAGATTTGTCAAGGAATTTATATATAAAAATGCAAAAATCAGTCATTTTAAATACATGCAGGATTACAAAAGATTTTTTAAATATTTATATTGAGGGATCAATACGATTTATAGGTCCAATTAGGAGTTCCACAAAGCTGAACCCTCTGATATGAAAATATCTGGAGTCTGTGAATTATTTTCCCATTTGGTCTCTGGTAGGTTGACATGTTGTTCTTGTATTGTTTTGTATTTATAATACTTATATAGTGCAATTGCATAGCGTGGATTGACTAGATGATCATTTGAGGAAGTGTGTGAAAGGGTTTAGTTTTTCCTGTGGGGAAAATTTAACCCGGACATTTAAATCTGGTGCCTAATTTTTATTATCATATATTTTTATACATTATTATAATAAGTACAATAATGTATAAACATTATTGTACTTATAATACTTGTCATTTAATTGTACTTTTTCCTTGATGCATTTGAATGAAAATATGTTTTATACTTTTGTTGCTCGGCGGTACATCCTCGCTGCACACCCCTTCGGCGACACTTGGGTATTTTGAGATAAGTAGGTATATCGTATTTTCCCTAAAACGACTGCATATTGAATGTAAGTATGGCTGGGGGCCAACTGTGGGGGATCAACCGTCATAAAAATGTAACTACGGAACAATTTTCTTGTGTTTAGTTTACGCAACGTGTACATATTTTGATTAACTTTTGGGTTATTATGTGTGTTGCACTACCTCCGCCTTTAGCCAACATTTCGGAGAGCATTAGTGTCCATCATCAGAGCAGATGTGTAATTACACACTGTAATGCCGTCTGAAATGCCGGCTAAATAAGGAGGTAGCGCAACATGGCTTTATAACTGAAAAATTAATCACAATAATATTTTTCAATGTGAAAATCTCAAATCAAACATGTACGTACTAGCGCTGATTTGCCATCATATCAGGATTAATTTGCACACACAGCACACATGACTAATGGTAGGACTTACTTCATTAATGTCCTATTGCCACAAAGCATCTTGACAGCTAGAGATTATACTATCTTCAAACTGCTATTATAAAAAAAAAACAGTAGCTAATTGATAACGTCATAATTAAGAATCAACTTATAGGTACATCAATGATGTATGAAGATGATATGCTTCCGCATGTAAATGATTGCAATAGATTAGATATTGAGTTGGGGAAGGATGAAAGGTACCTGACTGGATACTAAACATAGCTAAAGCCACTCAATAAAAAGTTTTGAATCTGAATGATTGTCGCTCACCAGGGCGACAATGAGGGTATCTTTTAATCTGGACTCTTCTGAGAGTATCTTCAACTCAAACTCTGGACAGAGTGGTAGATACGTGGAAGACAGCAATTCAGAATCGAAACAATACCCACACACCGGCAGTACCTTAGAGGGTTTCTATTACATACTTACTTTTGATTTTATATATACTTTTATAGTTGACCGGACAACTCAGCTGACAGAATCAACTCAACTCTACACCTCTTTTGAAAAGTCATTAAAAGTTATGAAAAAAATATGCTATAAAAATTGGTTAAATAGGTTATGTTAGGTTAGGTTACGGGCTATTTCTAAAAAAAAATTTAGTTATCATGGAACCATTTTTATATGCAAATTATGTATACGAAAAAATAATAATGTCTTTCGGTGTGTTTGGTGACTAGATCTGAATAGAAAGGTACTTTCAAACCTTCTTCCGCCCATCTCCATCATTTCCCGTCCCCTTCAGCTTCATAACATAACTTAATTGGGGATGCCATAGTCCCGCTGGCAAAGTGACTCATTTCACTCAACATTTTGATCCTAAATGGTGAACCATCACCAGGATGATACTGGATATGTTACGGTAGTATCTTCCATTTGAACCTTAATTTTATTTTTGATGACCGTGCTTCTATAATAGCAAATAATACTGAAGATGATGAATAAAACAAGATACCAACCTGCAATAAACTCTGACGATGCTAGTGGAGTAGGTTAGGTTGAGAGTATCTTCCACCCAAGTAATGAAAAATAACATTAATTTCATTATTGATGACTGCAAGGCGTTATTCCGTAGTAGCCAATGAATACTGACAATGAGGAATAAAACATATGCTGACCTGCATGCGAACTTTGAGGACGTCGGTGGGGTTGGCGATGGCACTGGAGAAGGCCCCTGCGACGGTGGCGCACAACACGTTACCCCACACTGACTCAGACACCTCAGGCCCCCGGTGCTTAGCGAGCAGCTCCTTCAGCGAGTAGTAAGTGCCGAACTTGATGGTGCCGTAAGTGGCCTGTCGTAAGACCGCCGGCCAGATTCTGGAACAAGAAATTAAACGTAAAGACTTCGAGAAATTCATAAATTTTATTAATAAACACTTATAATAGACCATAGTGGTCGCTTTTGTAATTTTCACGGCAATGGTAAGGTGACAGTGTTTCATTTCTTTAATATATTAATTTGGGAGGCAGTATGGGTACCGCCGCCCCGGGAACTATTTATTGGATAACCAATACCCTAAATGATTCGCTATGTTTGGTCACCTTCTGCGTGGAAGGCCCAATCAGGAGAGACTGATTGAGGGAGACCTTTAATCCTCCCCAGTCTGACTCTCTCAACCCATCGCCTTGCACCGCAGTGGAGGGGATGGATTCACATGTCCGTCACTCCTGAACACACTGACCCCCAGATTCCTACCAACCCCTTACACCTTTTTCCTTCCCAGACCTTCCTGTCCTTCCTTTTTCCTGAAAAGATCCTCCACACAATATCCCCAAAGTTAATATAGGCCCTGAGAGGAATTATTTTCTTCAGGGCCTCCTGCGTGGAGCTAATGTAAAAAATAAATATATATAACATATATGAGTGAGATCCATGATAATGATTACTTTTTCCTTTGGAGAAAGCAGACATACATACGTCCCGGAACATATATTTTAACTGTGACGTTACTTGCTTAATTAGCAAAGAAAGGAGTAAGTATGCTACCTAAATAAGCCTATTACACTGCAGATTTACACAAAATAAAAATAAATTGATGTAATAATTGTATATTGTGCCCTGTTTCATGACTCCGATCACCGAGCCTATATTCAGCTTAACAGTATTCTGTATTAACAGTATTCAGCTTAACAGCTGTCATTTTATTTTCTTAACCTGGATGTACCCCTGCTGTTGCGGCTAACACTAATAATATACTAGCCTCTCACTTAATATGCTTCACAAATAATCCAAAAGATAAATGTTCACATAATGTAAAAGATAGAATTACAAGCACAAGCCATTCGACATACATGCATTGGGCATGCGTTGAATGAGTAAATTTATTAATGCCAAAATAATAAACTAAGTCACCAATAAACTTAACAGATTCGTATTCAGATAAAGGAAATTATAATTATTTATCTTTTATTACGCAATATTCTCATGAATGAATTTTCCTTTCAGTATCATATGTTATTTGCAAGATAAGATGTTATTTTGAAATCGAATCTGTACAATATAGTTGTTATTTTGAAATCGAATCTGTACAATATAGTGTAAGTAATGCATAATATTATTTGGGATAGTTTAACAAACATCATGAAACTTTTCCAAACTTGAACACGTAAATATTATTCTGGGAATTGAAAAATGGCTTATAAAGTTAACTCTAATGAAATATTGTGGGAATCAGCCTTACTAATAAATAATAAAACACTTCCCAACTGTTAAACAGTGTTTTGGTTGCACATTGCTTGAAGACTGTACAATTTTATATTCGATTTGGTACTAATAAAAACATGTCTTTAACTGTGTTCCAAAAGAGCTGGTAACGTGGAATTTCAGCAAACTGGCACATATAATTCCTGACTCAGGTTATTTCAGACATTATTTTTTCAATTCAATTCAATAAGTAATATACTAACATAGGTATTTACTTATAATTCAAATAATAAAACTTGTACAATGTGTCCTTAGAACTTATACAATGTGTCCTTAGAACGGGGTACCCCAGTAAGGACACATTTTCTCTAAAAACTGTAAAAAAAAAAAAATAAATAAATAAATAAAAATAAATAAATTGACTATTACCTCGTGAATTTTATAACGATTCTATGAAAGTGATATTTTTAATAAAATAAATGTTTCATGCAAGTGTAGGAAAATATAAATCCGAGAAATCAACATTTGTATTGCGCAAACAGTGAATCAGTAATGTTTTATTGTATAAACGAGATAAAATGGGAAATGATAGATTTCCTAAATAAAAGGAATATGTTTTCTAAATTTCATATTTTATATTTCGTATTTCGTACTTCAAAGTAATCCTAAAGAAATCCTCCACATATCCAACAGAAACGCTTTACGCAGATTTCGGGGTACCTCGAGTAGAGGATATCTTCAATAAAAATGCAATCATCCAAATTTACAAAGATAATTTCGAAAAATTTGAAACCCACCCATCAAAAAGATATCAATACAACATAAAAATACCAAAATTTAATACCAAACAAATGCAAAACAATTATATCTATTTAGGAATAAAGTATTTCAACAACCTTCCAATTGAAACAAAAAAATTAAAAGATATCAACAAACTGAAACTCAAGCTGAAGTTATACTTGTCAGGAATAATTAACTAAATAATTGCCTGTTTTTCTGTTTCTTTTATATTTACATATCATATCTATTTTATTTAGATGTTTCTAATTACTCTCCTAAGTGCTCAATATTTTAGTAAGTAACTGAATCCTATACAACGTGTCCGGAAACTCGTAGTACAATCGGGAAACTGGTGAATCTACATCACGTAGAGAACCCAAAAAACCTATTTTTTTCGATCTGAGCATTTTGATTTTAATATTATTTTTTTCTATTTTTCCATTTTTTCGGCAACTAAAGGGTTAAAAAAATTTTGAGCCCGGTTTACCCTTCGATGCATTTTATAAGACATTACACAGCTGAAATCAACCCCCTAGTGAAAAAATTTTTCAAATTTAAACAAAAAAATTCCAACTTCAGACCCGATTTACTCGAAAACGAAAGCTCAAATCACGAATCGACTCCGAATGTGATGTAGATTTACCAGTTTGTACTACGAGTTTCCGGACACCGTGTATATGTACACCTACATATATAGATGATTCAGAAGTTTCAATTGTTCCTATTATATAAACATATACTTACCCATTGCATAATGTTATTCTATTTTCCTTATAATTAGTGTAACTCGCTCACCAAGCACAAGAACCAGTTTCTTCTTTGGTGAGATTGCGATTATAAATATATTTTGTCCCGATATATAATTTATATACAATTTTTGTAAAAAATTCGGTTAATGGGGGATAGTCCAAAAAAATAATTTTTTTTTTTTTTTACTAATTATGGGCCGGAAAATCCGAATCTGAAAGAATTAGGCGGCGGCAAGCAATATTAACTGAGTTACACGACTTTAAAATTTTTTATACACACACAGGAAAATAGTCATTTTGGAAGCATTTTGATTCCTAGAAAATCAAACTAGTTATTTTTATACTAACTATGGGCCGGGGAATCCGAATCTGAAAGAATTAGGCGGCGGCAAGCAATATTAACTGAATTACACGACTTTAAAGTTCTCTATACACACACACATGAAAATAGTCATTTCAACAACATTTTGACACACGAAGTACGAAAATCATAGAAAAACAAGAAATGTAGAAAAACATGTGCCGGCAGTGTTACCAGCTCTCAAAAATATTTATCCCTATATTATGAATTACGACTATCTCAACGGCCGTATTCTTAAACCAAAAGTATGAAAATTCGTAGTCTTAAAAATGCGTAACCTAACCTAACCTAACGCTAGGTTTGTGTAACATGGTTTGTGCCCCTTTATACCGCCTGCTCGCGTCACGGCAAAAAAACATCCCTGTTTTCAAGTAGTTTAGCGGCTACGCTAGGTTTGTGTAACATGGTTTGTGCCCCTTTATACCGCCTGCTCGCGTCACGGCAAAAAAACATCCCTGTTTCAAGTAGTTTAGCGGCTACGCTAGGTTTGTGTAACATGGTTTGTGCCCCTTTATACCGCCTGCTCGCGTCACGGCAAAAAAACATCCCTGTTTTCAAGTAGTTTAGCGGCTACGCTAGGTTTGTGTAACATGGTTTGTGATACAAAAGTGAGTAAAATTTATAAAGAATAAGTACTTAAAATATAAACATGTTATTTTACGTTATTAATATTACTGCTTAATGGCAACACTTAATTTTGTGTGGTAAAAACATCTATGTTATCTTGTTTTTCTATGATCTTCGTACTTCGTGTGTCAAAATACTTCCGAAACGACTATTTTCATGTGTGTGTGTATAGAAAATTTTAAAGTCGTGTAATTCAGTTAATATTGCTTGCCGCCGCCTAATTCTTTCAGATTCGGATTCCCCGACCCAAAATTAGTATAAAAATAACTAGTTTTATTTTTTAGGAATTTCCCCCATAAACCGAACTTTAGCCCAATTTTTCAGTGATTTAATAAGTCAGGTATGCCTCATACGTCATACATATGTCTGGTAATGTTATATTATTGTGAAAATAAGCTTATGGGTCCGAGTGGTTAAGTAAAAATATAGAGGTTTTTTTTTAAACTTTTTTCATGTTTGAAATTGAAATATTCTAATTTATTAATATTGAAATATATTTGCAATACAAAAATCTGAAAGATAATTTTATCTGCTTTCTAAAATGGTATTTGTTTTTACGACATCTTCAAAAATAAATATATGGCACAAATGCCTTAGAAATATTCCAAAAATCGATGGAAATTTCAAGATTATAAAATATAAACAACCCTCTTTGACTGGATAAACAGTGTATACATATATCTTTCAATAAACTATTTTATGTCAATTTCTACTCAATATGGGAGGCGGGTATGGGTTCCGCCACCCGGGGAACTATTTATTGGATAACCAACACCTCGGCTATGGGTCACCCCAAGTGGTTCACTACATTTGGTGACTTAGCAAGGGTGCCCTGGTTCATGGGGTGAGGTTTGTTCGGGTTTAGGCCTCGGATTCGTCTGCTCACCAACAGCGTGGCAGGCCGGATCGAGAGGGACTGGTTGTGGGAGACTTTTGAACCTCTCGAGCAGGGCTCTCTCGATCCACCGCCTAGCCTCATACCTTTTTCCTTCCCAGGACTTTCTCTCCTTTTTTCCAAAAAGACCCCCCACACAGCATCCCCACAGATGACATAGACCTTGAGGGGAGAAGTAATGTATGGAGTAAATGTTAAGAAAAAAAAAGTTAGGTTTTCACGAATATGGTTGTTTATCAACATTTTTACAATGTTTATTAAAAAGGCTGAATGTGTTTATCCAGTAAAATATATTATCACAGTTTGAAACCACAATTTCCACTAAGGACAGCAGATGGAATGTGAAGTGTCAGATTACATAATCAACAATCATAATATTTCCTGGTTGATCGTATAGTAACTGAAATTGATCCAATAAGCCAGCATTTATGATAATGCCAATAAATAAATTATAGTATCAAAATAATCTGGAGAGATTTTCATGGCTAAAGTAATTGTGAGAAATTCAGAATAAATTCATAAATTATTAAAATCGTAAATTACATGAAACTAAGATAATATACTGATGTGTCCTATGTACTCTGTCTGTGACAAACGTCTATGGACTGATTTCAAATTTTTTTATTTTTTTTTTTTATTTAGTAACTATATATATAATATTTTTTACATTTTATATGAAACATGTTAGTTAGACGTATATATAATATAGAAAATATATTCGTAGTCCTCCTCACTAGGAGATCCTGTGCTGAGGGGGACTATGCTTTGGATAAGTTTTTCAGCGACTTCTATGGTTTAACTTCATTGTTTGGATAAGGTTTTCCAGAAACTTCTATGTCGATGTTTTAAGTATACTAGTAAGTTCATTTTAAGATAGTTCCTTCAGCCAACATTTAATGTCCTTAATGTAGCTATTTTTTGTTGTAATTTGTTTGATACTAAGTGGGAGTTTGTTATATAACTTTACTGCTAAAAATTCAGAACTTCTTTGACCAAATGAAAAATTACACTTTGGTATATTAAGTATGTCTGTTTGTTTGGCTCTGGTTTTATGAGCATGTGAGATGTCTGCCTCTGAATCATTTTTATGGTGATGTACTAGAATGTTTTTGGCATAGATTTTCTGTATGCTTGGAACATCAAACTGTTTAAAAATTTCTGTTGTTGACGTCCTTATGGGGACCTTTAGAATGGTCTTTATGATGCAATTCTGAGTTATCTTAAGTTGTTTTAAGTGATTAGATGCTGCTGAGCCCCATCCTATTACTCCATATTCCAATCGAGAGTGGCATAAAGCATAATATACTCTCTTTAAATCCCTTATCAACAAGATGTTTCTTAATTTTTTGAAGAAGTAGATGAGTTTTGTTAGCTTTTTTGAGGTAAGATCAATGTGTGAATTCCACTGTAGTTTTTCATCAATTTCAATCCCAAGATATTTAATACTTTTTGTTTGGGTTATAGACGGGTAGGAACATTGTGGAAAAGTATTTTGACATTCATGTAATTTGAGGGTATGCTCATTCATTGGTTGTCCTCTTTTGTTTTTGGAGAAAGTTAAATATTTAGTTTTATTAACATTCAATGTAAGGGAGTTTACTTTTAGCCAGTTTTGAAGTACAGCCAGGCCTTATTATGAGCATCTTTAGAATGGTAAATTTTTGTAACAAGCAAGGATAATCGGCATAACATCTGGATTAGGTTATTAATAACATTGATTTAATTTGATTTTGTAAGCCAACCCTTCTGATTTAATTTTTTCAGCAAATTTTTTCCCAATCTACTCTAACGATAGGTACCCGAATTTGGATAGATGATTTTTATAAATTATAAATTTAACAAAATTTTTGAAAAGAATTTATAAAACCTAAAAATATGGGATAATTTTTTCATATTACTATTTGGAGGCATGATTTTTTAATGAGCGCGGCCGAATCGAAAACCGAATACCCGGAAATCTCTATCGCTCGAGTGGTTATAGTAATGGAAAATAATCATAAATCATAATATTAAGAGGTAATACCACCGGTGAGAAATCTCGACGGTAGGTATTTTCAAATATTATCGTTGTCGCGCAGCGCTCACAAAAGAACTAGCTATAGATGTGTTGGTGAGACCACGTGAGTGTTTGGCTCGAACACCCGCTCGCCCCCTCTGCGTCTCCTGCCTACCTACCGTCTTCCGCGAATCTCATCGCATCTTCGACCAAGTATCGCATGCATGTTTCGACTTATTTCGTCGCTAATGAAGTTTTTGACTCGGCGCGGTACCGCTCTCCATACACAGAAAAAAGGGAGCATTATTTTTAAACGAACGAGATCTCTAAAGGTGCATATGATTTGTAGCTATTCGAAACGTAAAAATAAATAAAATTAGTCTAAACGACCCGAAGTTTAGAAAAAACTATATTTCGTGATTTGGAAAAAAATAAAATAATGGTCTTTTGTTTTGTAGCAAACTTACTTTTTATTCAATAACGGCTGTACAAAAAACACAAAACATATTTTGTCCAATATACGTAATCTAGTTGTTAAAAATGTAAACTAACTAACCATCACGCCGTTTCCCCGCAGGGGTAGGCAGAGAGTATGGACCGCCAAACAACTCGAACTTGGCACACACTCCTTGCCTCGTTCACATATAAGTAACTGATTCACTTGGTCGTGCCATGTCTTCCTCGGGCGTTCCCGACTTCTTCTTTCATTCACATTTACGTCATAATTATATTCTCCTTACACTCCTTTACTCGTTCATTCGCTCTACATGCCCAAACCATCTGAGCGTCCCTTTCTTAATCTTACTCATTACGCTTACATCAGCCTTGCATTCTTCGCGGATCTCCACATTTTTCACACGATCGTACATGGTTTTACCACACATACGCCTCAGGGATCTCATTTCTACAGCATACAGTCTACTTTCATCCTTCCTCTGTCAGTTCCATGCCTCACTGCCATACATCAGGGTAGGTACCAGCACTCAATTATGGACGGCTACCTTCGCTTCTTTTGACAGTTTTTTGTTGGCGCCAAAGGCGTTCGTCCTCCATTAATAAAGTTGCCTGCATTTACCCTTCTTTCGATATCTCTGTCAAAACTACCATCTCTCGTAAACATACTTCCCAAGTACACAAACTCACCCACCTGCTCCAAATACTCATCATTCACAACTATGTTGCACATTGTTTTCATACTATCTCTTTCAAATACCATGACTTTAGATTTACTTACATTCATCATCAACTCATTCTTCATACATACTTCGATCATCCTAGACACGAGAGACTGTTAAAAATGTACAAGGGAAAAATAACACGTTTTCTGGATAAAACTAAGATACTAAACAATAATGTACACCAACTGTACTGAATATCCAGGCACTTCCCCACTTTCCTCTTCCTCACTTCCTTCCGCTCCCCATTATCTTCAGCCTCACAACATACCCTAATTGTGGATGCCATAGTCTCACTGGCTCTTGTGCGGTATTCACATAAAAAACAACATTTTTTAACAAAATATAACAAATAAAATATAACGGTTGGATAAAACTGAATGTTAACGTAGTTTAAAGGCAGCGATTACTTAAAATCTTGCTTCGAATTCAAATTTAACATTATATTTATTGAATGTAGTTTGGCGCTATTATAACCTTTTCAAGCATTATAGCCAGCGACAGAAGGAGATACACACATCTTTCCACGTTTTTTTTTTTCATTAGCTCCACATATGGGATCCTTAGGAAAAAAAACCCTCAGGGCCTATGTCATCTTTGGGGACGCTGTGTAGGGGTCCTTACAGGGAAAGGAAGGAGAGGAAGTTCTGGGAAGGGAGGTATCTGTCAATGGGTCCAAGAGTGACAGAAGTATGAATCCAACCCTCCCATTAAGGTGCAAGGCAATGGATCGAGAGAGTCCGGGTGGAGAGGTCAAAAGGTCTCCTTCGACCAGTCTCTCCCGATCCGGCGGAATCCATATCCGCCTCCATGAATACAAAGAACATCCAAGGCCATAATCCTGGTAAATACGCGAAGCACTTTGTAATAATAATAATAATAACATTATATTTATATAGCGCTGTTTTGTGACATTTCACTTCAAGTGCGCTTAACTATAATAAATTTAAAAAATAATCCTACAGTGCTCCTTATAATATTGAGAAAATAATAAAAGAATATTGAGTATTTACAAAACAATGACAGAAGAACAAAATTAACAAAGATAGTGCTGTTATAGCACACACGGGACAATAATAATAATAGACAATAGCGGTGCTATTGTAACACAGGACACAACAAGAACTTTAAAACTAAAATATAAAATACTAACAGAAAGGCAGTTTGCGTTCAGAAATGAGAAATATTCTGACATAAATTCGGATATTAAACATAAAATAAAAATACAATTATGAGGAAACCGAAACCAAACAATCACGGGAAACTTGAGAACATGGCTTATTATTATTACGTATATTGGAGAGATGTTAAGATTCATGAATGGTATGATTTTTTAAATAATTTTGTTTTTAAAGCCAGTTTAAATTCAGCCAAATTCTGGATATTAGTAAGAGCTGAGGGAAGTTTATTCCAAATGAGAGTAATTAGTAACATCTAGATCTGCTGACCTTAGAGTAAGCTGTCTCTCGCTTAAGTTTTGTCGGACACATAGTTCCAATATATAGGCTGGCGCCATTCCTTGCAATATTTTGAAGGTCAAGCAGATCTTGAAAGATCTTGATTATAGAAAGAAAACACCTTCGAATGAGAATATGGGAAGATATTGGAAAAGAAAACTAACGTTTAACGAAAACACGAATGGAAAGAGGAAAAAAGGAATGGTCAATTGGAATTATATAACAGATATGCCACCTGAATTGTTTAAAATGAAAAAAGAGGAATTTTACCATGAATTATCTTCACCGAATAATGAAAAACTCGAAAGGAATACGGTGGGTCAAAGTGATGATAATTTTTAAGCAATAGAAACTTTGGAAAAATATGTGAGCTGCGGCCAAAAACTTCAGTGGCTAGAGTATTAAACATGTTACAGCACTCGCAATTTAAAGGAAATATGCAACAAATTATGTAAAATAAAATGAAAACCAAGTAATAAAGCAATTTACAAAAGAAACAGGATTACATGTGCCTGTGGACAGTGTAACGATGAAAACAAAACCTTTTTAGCGGCAAGTCCGGTTGACCTAATCGGTAAGGATACTGTAACACTGGTCGACATTTATTTTTTTAAGTGCAGTCCCTTAAGCAAAGCTAATTTTTTTATATGTATTTAGTATCCATAAACACGAAATGAAACAAAAAAAAAATTTTATAGGTCAGGTTTTTTTATTATTTAACGAAGTTTTTTTTACATAATTCTTACAAAGTACTTGCACTGGTACTTACAAGAAAATGTCAAAACTAATTAAATTAATTTTTTTTTGCTCCTTATTTGCGCTTGTGAGTATCTTAAGAGTCTCTCTGCAGGGTCCAGCAATAGTCTGCTAGCATAGATAGACTCCACTTTCCTTGGTATCGCTTTTCCATAGCCGCAATGTCCTGGTGAAATCGTTCGCCGTGCTCGGAACTGACATCTCCCATTTTTTCGGGGAAAAATTCAAATGAGAGTGAAGGAAGTGTATTTTTAGTGACATGTTACAACCTATATTTTTATAGGCCATGAGCATTTCAGACACAATGCTGATATAGTCTTCACACTTTTATGACTTCCAAGAAAGTTCTCGACAACATTCTTGAAGACTGACTAAGCGGCTAGCTCGACTGGTCTCAACACTGTTATAAAATTCGGATCAGTCAAGACCTCCCTTTTTTGTGGTCCCACGAATATTCCTTCTTTAATTTTTACGTCGC
Organism: Limnephilus marmoratus; assembly: GCA_917880885.1. Taxonomy (NCBI): domain Eukaryota; kingdom Metazoa; phylum Arthropoda; class Insecta; order Trichoptera; family Limnephilidae; genus Limnephilus; species Limnephilus marmoratus. The sequence goes on along the minus strand of OU862909.1, from coordinate 56,710,531 downwards.
TGATCTTAGGAAACTTTTGCTTTAAGTAAATCATGCCATTTCCATCCTTAGACAAGCCTTTTACAAAATTTTTCATCAAACCCAATTTAATGTGTAAGGGTGGAAGTAAGATATCTTTAGATTTTACTAAGGGAGCATGTTGAACATTCTTCGTGCCAGGTTTAAGGTGCTTTCTAGTAGGCCAGTCCTTCTTGGTATAATGGTTTTTCCTGTCTCTGCTGTCCCACTCGCACAGAAAACAACAATACTTTGTGTATCCCGCTTGCTGTCCTAGTAGGAGCCCTATTAATTTTAGATCACCACATATTTTCCATTCGTATTTTACATATTTAATTTTTGTTAACAGCAACTTCATGTTGTCATAGTTCTCTTTCATGTTTGCAGTATGACCAAGTGGAATGGATGGTTGAGTATTTCCATTGTAAATTAAAACAGCTTTCAAACTTACTTTCGACGAGTCTATGAAAAGTCTCCCAATTTGCTACGTTATGTTCCAAGCCAAGAGCTGCGAACAGACCTTCAATGTCTTGACAGTAACATAGTTCTCTTTCATGTTTGCAGCATGACCAAGTGGAATGGATGGTTGAGTATTTCCATTGTAAATTAAAACAGCTTTCAAACTTACTTTCGACGAGTCTATGAAAAGTCTCCCAATTTGCTACGTTATGTTCCAAGCCAAGAGCTGCGAACAGACCTTCAATGTCTTGACAGTAACATAAAGTGTCTTCCATGACATAATATGGAACCAAGATACGTTGCCAGTTTCTAAAATGCGTGATTTTTGTACCCTTTTCGCCATATTATAAAAAAAATCAATGATAACTCACAAATAAATATGAATTAATACATATTTTAGTAAAACTTAAAACCCATAAAAACCTGACGTGATAGAAAAAAACTATCTGAAATCAGCGTGAAATTTCCTGTCAGATTTGGCTACTTTCGTTAAAGGGACAAAAAATGTGTTGACCAGTGTAATTGAAGTTAAACGCTTCTTCAAACTTTGAAAATTCACTTTGTGGCGTCATTTTTAATTAAATGAGAACAAATAACTTTGTAAAAATAGCACGATGTAATCAATATTATCAACATGTTTCAAAAACAGAGTGTTCTTCGTCAGAATAGGATTAATACTAAAAGTCAAACAAATATGGACACATAAGAATTATAGACAAAATATTAAAGGGAGAAGCATTTTATCGAAAGACAACGACGTTCGAAGGAGACAACACAGAGGTGTCGAAAAAGAAAACTAAGGTAAACGGTTATCCAATAAATGGTTCCCGGGGCGATGGTACCTATAACGCCTCCCAAATTGAAAATTTATTATAGTACTTGACATAAACAATTTTAATTTGGCTCAATTTTAGTATGAAAGCTCGATCAGTATTGGTATTCCGCGATGAGTCACTAAACAGAAAAAAAAACGAATAAAAAATATCGATTACTCGGGCAAGGACAACACTAGTCTACCGATAAAATTCGTTACATCACTACTTCGCTTTATATGTATGTATTTGTCAAAACTCTCGTTCCCCGGCCCCCTCAGGAGAAATGAGCGAAAGGGACACCTGCACGTCGGGCCGAAAATACCTAAATAAAATCTTCGAAATCGATGTTTTGTATTCCCCATTTTTCTTCTCCAAAACTGGACGGATTTAAAAAATTTTTTTCACTAACTGTATTAAAAGAAAATATTCTATGTCGGTACGTTTTGCTTTTTTTCAAAATACATTGTTTAGTTTGTATACTGAACGTTTTTTGACGGCGTTTAAATTAGGCAATTTTATTCATTTTTGGAAGGTCCTAACTTCTATAAGAAGTAAATTATCAAAAAAAACAAAACGTACCGACACGCTAGTGGTCGATATCTATATTATGTAAAAAAAAAATTTTGCTCTAGGGTCAAAATCCAGAGAGATAAACGGGGAATACGTTTGTATGGAAAAACGCCGCTAGTATTTCCTCTTAATCCCTGAGCTAGATGCCAAAAATATTCTTCCATTAGTTGAAAATGTACCAAGCCTATAACAGGGTAATGAATACCGCACAAGAGTCCCAACTGCTCCTGTCTGGAGCCAGTGAGTAAGTGGTGAGGGGAAGGAGACGGAGGACGTAGGGGAAGGAGATGGAGAAGGTGGGAAAGTCCCTGGCTATTCAAATCTGACCACGAAACACGGCTAAAGCTATTTCAAGGAACATTTCAATTCTGAATGGCGGTCTTAAGCCCACCTTCCACTGCGAGCGGAGCGGACTCCATACGGACCCCGCTCAACTAGCAAACGTTAAATGCATACAAGTGCTTCCATCAAGAACGAGGTGAGCGGAGCAGACAAAACGAGTTAAAATAGGTTTGAACGAGTCCGCTCCGCTAATGCGAGCGGAGCGGACTCCGTACGAACTCCGCTCGACTCGCAAACGTTAACTGCATACAAGTGCTTCCATCAAGAACGAGGTGAGCGGAACGTACCGAACTAGTTAAACTAGGTCCAAACGAGTCCGCTCGCGCACACCATCGCCGACTAGTTTCTAGCGGACTCCGCTCAAAAACTGTCATCAATTCAGTTGTCTCGACTGCATTTTTGTCGAGTCGGAGGAGTTTATTGAAGAGGTTTGCCAATTTTGTTTATAGGATACGACTAGCGAAGATTGTCGCAATGTCGACAAAAAGAATTCGGCTTAGAAAACCACCATTGAGATGAAATTGGCGGAAATAAGAAAGTAAATTGTTGAGATGATGAGATTCCTTTTATAAATGTACATTTGCAAACATTTTTTTCATTGCATACATGCTGTCAGAATCATCTTCACTAAAATCAGTACTTGACATGACAAAAATCATTCCGTCCACTTCGAAACAAAGCGATACTGACTCGTTTTCAATGGAAGGGCAAAACTATTTCTCATTTTTCATTGACCTCGCTCCGCTCGCCTCGCTCATTTCTCGCACGGGCAGTGGAAGGCAAACACCTATCTTCTAAGCGACTCTTTTTTGATGGAAGGTCAAAACTATTTCGCTCAGCTCCCACTCCGCTCCGCTCTACTCTTTTCCGCTCGCAGTAGAAGACGCCCTTTACACCAGGACGATACTGAGAGTATCTTCGTATATACTATTCATTATTTTTAAGCAATCAATTGTAAAATAATGCAAATTAATGAAATAAAATTTATTTGCGCACGTCGGGATTTGAACCCACGAACTCGGATTGCTAGTCAAGAGCCGTACCCCTCGACCATGGAGGCTGTCAGTCTACTATTATATAATGAGATTACACATCAAATGAATGTTTTAAAAGAAACTTGAAGACATGCTTCGTAACATAACAGATATTAAAATTCTGAATAAATAATATGTATTCTGTTGCATTGAAAAAATAACACTATTACGTTAAGAACTCTCCTCTTCAAAGAATGCAAAGCTAAAATTAGAAATGTGTAGGAGGATGATTCATGAACTACTATTTGAAAACAACAGCATTAATAGTACCAACACCAGGTAAGTAAAAATAAATTTCACACCATCCAAAATTCTTATACATATAAATAGAATGCCCAGAATTTTATATAAATCTTTAAGCCTCCTTAATTCATAAATCTTAACTCATAAATAAAGAATTCAAGTCAAGTTAAAGCCAAACAAAATGCAAAGTTTATTGACTGAGCTTAGCGAAGTCCTGTTTTAATTCGACCATTTGGCATTTTATCTGACTGTAAATTTGTTTGGTTTCAATATGGTGGACATTGTCGTGCGCCACAGTAGCCGACAGACACAATAAAAAAATCATTTCTTTGAATATAAGCGACTGTTCTGGGGAAAACACTTATGTAGATTTTATAAATACACTAACTTGTAAAAAATATGTCATTATCTGGTAAGACAGAACAATTTACAACAGCATAATTTTGCAGAAAACAAATTCCTAAGTTATTACGAGAACAGAATCAGCTGGTGCAAGGCAAAAATTTAGCATCAGCACACGATGGGATGGTTCAGTAAAGATTATTTTTTTCGAATATGTAATTGTCATATTTATTAATTTTGAATTAAATTGAAATTTTGTTATTAATTTAAAATAACAGAATATTAGAAACATCCTTTTTGGGATGCGTCTGTTGTTCACAGAACTACTACGGCAACTTTGATGGCCTCTGTGGTTGAGGGGTAAGGCTATTTCTTGTCTCACAATACGAAGGTTGTGGGATTGAATCCAGGCATGCACATATAAATTTTGGAATAATTTCGGTTTACGGAAGGTCTTCCAAAATAATTTATTTTTATTTTTTTATACTAATTATGGGCCGGAAAATCCAAAACTGAAAGAATTTTTTTTCGGAAAGCAATATTAACAAAGTTACACGACTTTAAAATTTTCTATAGGCACACATGAAAATCGACATATTGGAAGTATTATGACAGTTTAAAGTCATAGATAAACTAGAAAAATGTTTTACCACACAAAATTAAATGTTACCATGCAATAATATCATCAAACATACCTTATAAATCGACGAAGTATGAAAATTCGTAGTCTTAAAAATGCGTAACCTAACCTAACGCTAGGTTTGAGTAACATGGTTTGTGCCCCTTTATACCGCCTGCTCGCGTCCCTAACCTAACCTAACCTAACCTAACGCTAGGTTTGTGTAACATGGTTTGTGCCCCTTTATACCGCCTGCTCGCGTCACGGCAAAAAAACATCCCTGTTTTCAAGTAGTTTAGCGGCTACGCTAGGTTTGTGTAACATGGTTTGTGCCCCTTTATATCGCCTGCTCGCGTCACGGCAAAAAACATCCCTGTTTTCAAGTAGTTTAGCGGCTACGCTAGGTTTGTGTAACATGGTTTGTGCCCCTTTATACCGCCTGCTCGAGTCAATTTTAAAAAACAGCCTACGTTTTCAAGTAGTTTAACGGCTACGCTAGGTTTGTGTCACATGGTTTGTGCCCCTTTATACCGCCTGCTCGCGTCAATTAAAAAAAATATCCCTGTTTTCAAGTAGTTTAGCGTTTACGCCAAAAGTGAGTAAAATTTATAAAAAATAATTACTTAAGTTAGTTATTGATATGGCAACACTTAATTTTATGTGGCTGTTTCTATGACTTTAAACTGTCATAATACTTCCAATATGTCGATTTTCATGTATGCGTATAGAAAATTTTAAAGTCGTGTAACTTTGTTAATATTGCTTTCCGAAAAAAAATTCTTTCGGATTCGGATTCTCCAGCCAATAGTTAGTATAAAAAAAAAAAGTTTTATTATTTTGGAAGACCTTCCGTAAACCGAAATTAAGCCTAAATTTTATTTGATTAATTTGTGTTATTTCACAATTAATTAATTTAAAATAATGTATAGTATATTTGCAGCACGTTTCAGAAAGGAAGATCATCTCAGTATCACCCTGGTGTAAGACCACCATTCAGAATTGATATGTTGCTTGAAATGGCTTTAGCCATATTTGGTGACCAGATCTGAATGCCAGGCACTTCATCACCTTCCTATTTCCCATCTCCTTCCCCTCTCCACTACCTTAGCCTCATAACATACCCCAATTGGGGATGCCATAGTCTCACTGGCTAAAGATGGGAGCAGCTAGAACTCGTGTGAGGTATTGAAATAAAAATAATAAAAAAATGCTAATTTAAAATTAATAAATAAATAAAATTATAACTTAACATTTGAGCTTCCCAAAAATTAGCACACTACTATAAGTTTGCTTCAATAAAATTAATATTATAAGATTATGAACTGTTTTTTGTTTTTAGTAACCGAGAAATAAATAATATTTTGTTGTTTATCATTCCGAAGCTGAATGATGTTTACAGTCTGTTTACATACCCAGAATAGAGTGCAGAGACCCCTTCTTGCCTGGATATTTGCAAGAAGGCGTCTGTCATGCCGCTGTACTTAAGCTGGACATGCCTAGTGTCCAACTTCTGCCCCTGTATCTGCAACCGAGTCTTTGTCGTATCGATAGGAAACGTCCCTGAAAAATAATAACAACGGCTAGAAAAACATTCATCACAATATTATTACATTATCACAACTCTTGTCAGTCATTAGGCAAACAAACATTACCATGTTTTTTATTAATATGACTTAAATCATTCACTATATCAAAATCTTGTCCAAGGACTTGACATTATCTTCCTAATTACATTTTTGTCCCATTTGTCTTTGCTTTATTCATATACTTAGTGTAATTGTGTATTCACTGTCCTTGCTATTTTTTCTCATTTCATATTGTGGTGTTATACCGTAAAAATTAATAAATAAAAAATCATTGTATTTGCGTCAGACGATTACTGATTCACCATCGCTGTGGCTCGCCGAATTACGCATATTCTACAAAGAAAATACGAAATGTCACGCAAATCTAAATATAACTCCATTCATGATTTATTTTTGTCTTGAACGTACGCAATACGCCGTACGAAAGCTGTGAATCATATTGTATTATGTATCAGGACGAGACCCCCGACAGCACGTGGATCTGTCTTGACGTATCCCCTCCATAGAATATTGAATGCACATAGGTTAACTGTAGGTCAAAGGATCTTACCAAATTCGGCGGTAATGGATGCGAGCCCTCCGTACACAAACGGTCTCCAGTCGCTATCTCCCATTACATGCACAATATAACAATTATTCAGTTATTTTTGTCGAAATATCGAATTAATTCACTGACGTTCGGAGCCCGGGAAAAACTGAGGAAACCGCGGAACAAATCTGACGGATCGCGAACGTGTTTGAAAATAGTGCTGCCAGAACGGTTTTTAATCTTATGTCGTAAAAATGTTGACATACAATAAACAAATCTTTTTTTAATCAACTATACTAATCACGCAGCAATTCTCTCGTTTTTGAAGTGAAAACTTCCTTTGTACCGTTGTGATTTAAAACTCGATGAAACGACAAAACGACACTAAAATGAAACAAACACATAGGTACATCTATGGGATTTAGCCTGCGAAAAATGAGATAGTGTAATCGGTCTCCTCTTTGTGCGGTGCTTCGCTGCCTCCCCTTTCTTGTCTTTTTTAGTTTTCTGAAGGTTTCACTCCAACCGCGTGTGAAGTGCACATTCTGATTTTTTTGTGCACATTGGTAATATTTTAGGATTTCTGGCCACGCTTATTTCACGTAATAGGAATATATGTTTTGTTTGAAAAAATACTTTGATTCAACATTTTACATTCATTATATGTATGCATTCGGGGTAATGGAAAAAAAACCCGTTTCAAATTACAATTATAGGCTGGCTGCATACATCAGGCTTTTCCATCCGGTTGTCTGATCAGACAATCGGATTGGATAAACATCGCACACATCCGATTCGAAAACTGGATAGGTAATAGAACCAGGGCCACGCCCTTTTTCAGACCGGATTGGACGGCCGGCGCGGAAGTGTGCGGGCTTTCGTAAAAAATGTATGGCGCGAAGACCTTCCGGTTGTCTGATCAGGCAATCGGATAAAAAACACCTGATGTATGCGGCCAGCCTTTTTATTACGTGAAATGAAAATTTATTTTGTATTGGATGACAGCATTAATTGACATTTTGGTAAGTTGGTATTCCTGATATTTTGTATTAATATAAAATTGGTTCATAGACAGGTTTTTTATTTTACAGTTAAAAAAACTTCGTTTAAAGAAAACTTGCCTGAAAACCTATTTCGTATTACAAAATATTGTGAATACTCAGATACCAAAATGTTATGGTATGGACAGAAATTATTTAAAAAAAAACAGCAATAATGCGGTCGTTCCGTACAAAAGAGAATTATCGTTTCATGTAATTATAATTTAAATTGCCGTATTTTCCTTTCCCCCGGTTGTTAAGGCTGTCATACCAGCAAATCATAATTTCGATTCCGACTGCACCGCTCACACATCAGCCGTTGCAAGCGGACGTTTTTGGAACTAGATTTCGTTCCGCTAGAAGCCGGGTTTCACGTACCTATAGTTCACGCGAAGCTGGACCTACAGTATGGTTCAGATAAAGATGTTGAATTCTCGCTTCCAGAATTTTAATAAGTAGTAGTTATTTGTAATTTGTGTATTGAAGTGCGTAGACATAAATAGATACATAAACACAGTAGGTATAAAGTAGATACCTACACAAAAAAACAATTTGTTATATTTTTTTAATATTTTGGTTTTTGTTTTTTCATTTTATTTTACGGCCATTAGAGTGGAAGAATTGAAACGTTACTTGAAATGGCTTTAGCCGTGTTTAGTGACCAGATCTGAAAAGTCAGGTACTTCCCCACCTCCATCTTCCCTAACTCCTTCCCCTCCCCCACTACCTTCAGCCTCACAACATACCCCAATTGGGGGTGATAGTCCCGCTGGCTCCAGACGGGAGCAGTTGGGACTCTTGTGCGGTATTCATGAAAAAAAGAGTACCTAATATTCAGTTGGATTGTAAAAAATATCTCATTTTGAAATATTTATTCGTGTGCATAATTTTTAATTTTATATTTATGTGAATACCGCACAAGAGACCCAAATGCTCCCGTCTGGAGCCAGTGAGACTATGACATGACTATGGGGTATAGTATGAGGCAGAAGGAGGTGGGGAAGGGCAGGAGATGGGGAAGAGGAAGCGAAGAATTACTTGGCTATTCAGATCTGGTCACCAAACACGGCCAAAGTAATTTTTAGCAACGTTTCAATTCTGAATGGTGGTCTTACACCAGGGCGATACTAAAGTATCTTCCACTCTGGAACGTGACGCAAATATATTATTTTTATATGAAATAACCCAAATTAGTCAAACAAAATTTATTTGCCCACGCTGGGATTCGATCCCACGACCTTCGGATTGCGAGTCAAGAGCCTTACCTCTTGACCACGCCGGCCGTCAATAAATAGTATCAGTAATTTGGAAGGCGGGTATGGGTACCGCCGTCCCGGGAACCATGTATTGGATTATCAACACCGTACGGGTAGCCCGGGTTCATGGGGCGAGGTTTGTCAGGATCTCGGCGGCGGTGGAATCTGCCCCACCAACTACGTAGAAGGCCGGATCGGGAGAGACCTTTTTTTACAATCGCTCGACACATTGCCTATCTCTTCTTTGGGGATGCTGTGTGAAGGTTCGTTTCAGGGAAAGGGAGGAGAGGATCTTCTGAGAAGGAAAGGGTATTAGGGGTGGGTAGAAATGTGGGGGTCAGCGTGTCCAGGAGAGCGGATGTATGAATCCATCCCTCCCACTGCGGTGCAAAGCGATGTTCCGAGAGAGTACGGCTGGAGAAGTCAAAGGGACTCCCTCAACCACTTTCTCTAGATCCAACCTGCCATGCAGCTGGTGCGCAGACGCATCCGCCGCCAAGACCTGAAAAAACCTCACCCCATGAACCCAGGCACCCCTGCTAGTCACCAAACGTTGCGAACCACTAAGGATGACCTACGGCAGACGTGTTGGTTATCAAAAAAATGGTTCCCGGGGCGGTGGTACCCATACCCGATTCTCATGTTTGTTATTTTTGTAATACGAAAAATGGATATAAAAAAGCCTACCCCCCATCCCTCTCAACCCCCTCCCCCTCTCACCCCACAACCTCTAACCACCCTCCACCCCCCCGCCTCTTTTACCCCCCCCCCCCCTATATAAAAATCAATTGCTGTTTGTTAGTTTCACTAAAACTCGAGAACGGCTGGGCCGATTTAGCTGATTTTGGTTTTGAAATGTTTGTCGTAGTCCAGGAAAGGTTTAAACGTTGAGAAAATATGGAAAAGTTGCGAGGAAGATAGTAAAATCAACAATTTAATTCTCCCATATAAACTGTTCTACATACTTTCCTGTGAATTGCTAACCGTTCATCCGATTGCGATGAAACTTTGGTGAGTTGTTGTGAGCACGCCCGCAAAGTAGTCCAGTCAATAAATGCTCCAAAAGGAGGTGTAGAGTGCGTGAGCAGGGACCTAAGCGATTCCTCCAGAAACTTGTTTAGGGTGCTTAGGGTGTGAACATACTAAAAGTCCTGACGTCTTGGTTGTGAGCTAGGGGGAAGGGGGGGAGGGAGAGGTCCCAATTTTCGGGTTTCCGCTTATATCTCAAAAACGGTGCGTCACACATGAAAATTTCCTAAGGATAAGTAAAAAAAGCTCATAAAATTATCGATTATATTTGACTTACACGCTCCACAAATGTAGATATTTTTGAAAAAAATTATTTTACCTCACATTTTTCATCAAACATTCCTTCATATCGTCTAAAATATTCATCAAAGAAAGAAATTTATTTATAAGAAGTTGTAATAAATTTAATTCCCTTTTAGAATATATATACATATGCAAATAAGTCTCCAACCAGTAAATATTTACAGCAATTTTAAGGTTTTGCGTAAAATGTCGTCATTTTCAGAAAAAGCTGTTTTTATCTTATTACTGACACACCGACGTGCAACGACGATTATGCGACGCTCTTTTAGTAAGGCGTATGATCAGATATGACCATGGAAACCACATTGATGCTATCATTCAAAAGCCGAGAAGGCATAACAGGAGGCAGAGGTATTTTGCACAATGTACTAGAAGTGGTTAGTTGGTATGAGCGCAACTCATGAGATCTGCACTTCCCTTGAAGAGTATTGTGGAGTCTTCACGTCCAGTAACAACACAAGGACCTCGGACAAGCCCACCGAAGTAAAGATGCAGCAGACATTTTCAAACTCAGTCAGTGGTTTGATGCACATCCTCCCTTCCCACAAGCCAATGAAATAATGTCAATTCCCAATGTCTTCTGTCAGCTCGTCGATAAAAAATCACGATGAAAAGGTTGCAGTTGACCCAACATTTCTGTTTCACCGGATGTGTATAAGCAAACGATCAGATGAGGATTTGAAGAAATTCTTTGAGTATGAGTTGGCCCCATTTCCCTTGGCACTGTTCAATGAAGGTGGGATGTGGAAGACAACTAAATCTGTCCTGTACAGCTTATTCGAGCCTACCAAAAAACTGGTCTACTGTCTCAGGTGAACATAGTTGTGGACGGAAAATTTCTACTACACAGAGTAATTTGGCAAAAAGATGCCTTCCTTGTCACAATTTGTGATCGTTACATCAACTACGTCAACCACCACTATCCTGGATGACTCACACTGTGGTATTTGATTGGTACCCAAACCCAGCCAACGGTACAAAATCACAATAACAGATGCGATGATACAGACTGAGAAGGTCAGCTGACATCAATTTGACTTGGAACACTTCAATACCCGTTAAAAAGGAAGATTTGTTATCCAATCCTACCAACAAAAGTAATTTCATCTCTTTACTACAGACGAAGCTTCGGGAGAATGGGATACAGACTCTTCAGGACATGATGCTGACTTCCTTGTTGTGAAGATTGCTGTGGAACATTCCTCTCACAGTTTTGTGAGAAGCTTTCACTTCCTTTTGATTGCTTCCACTCCTCCCACCCAAGATATTCTGCTGCTGACAACGGACGAGGGAAAACCAAAACAATGCCACTGTCCATCCAAAAGATGCAGCACCGTGCATTTGAACACATCCTGTTCTTACATTCATTTACCGGCTGCGACACAACATCTGCAACTTTCAGGAGAAGCAAGGTGGGCTTCTCAAAATTGTACTTGGAGTCAGAATTCATCAAGCAAGCGGCAATGATCTTTATAACCCCTCCTCTACTCACGGCGAGGTTGAAGAGGCTGGAAATAAATGTTTCCTGAAATGGTATGCGGCGCTAAAAAGACAGACCTTCCTTAACCAGTACCGCTTTTAGTCGTTCACAGGGTTGGTGGCAAATATGAAGCCTGACATCAGCTCCCTCCCTCCAACAGAGAACGCAGTTAAACAGCATTCCCAGTGCACCGATTGAGCTGCCCCCTGAATAATGGGGGTGGAAACATGAAGGAGAGACCCTGATGCCAAATACAACAAAAGATCCACCAGCGCCGGAGGTCCTTCTAAATATGATATTTTGCCGCTGCACCAGGGATTGTGCAATTGGCAAATGTGGATGCCGAAAAGCAATGCTGACCTGTTCTGCAGCGTGTCTCCGAGTCTCCTGCCAAGGGAGATGCCTCAATAGCGTGCCTGTTGCCGAGGACGACGATGACGACGACATAGAGCCCATTCAGCAAGAACCATCCAATACTGAGGATGAAGATGCCATGGATGAACAACGCTTGCGAGGACCCCCACGTCCAAGGAGGATGAGAATGTAACATGATGTTATTGAGAACAGTGATAACAATGAGATCTATAATTTTATGTGCTTAATGTAACGAAATAGAATAAACATTATGATTATAAAATACAATTATGTATTTTTCAAGTAATATGATTTTTACCTATTTTATTTAATAACTGGTTTTAAAGTGTGGTCACACATATTATTAGGCGAACGAACAAGTGTTGTGTGTCAGTAATAAGATAAAAACAGCTCTTTCTGAAAATGACAACATTTTACGAAAAAACTTCAAATTGCTGTAAATGTTGAACGGTTGAAGATAAATTTACATATGTCTATATATTCTAAAAGAAAATTAAATTCTTTACAACTTCTTTCGAATAAATTTTTTTCTTTGATGAATATTTTAGACGATATGAAGGAATGTTTGATGAAAAATGTGAGGTAAAATGATTTTTTTCGAAAATATCTACATTTGTGGAGCGAATAACTCGAAAATGGCTGGGATTTCGAAAATTACGTATAGAATAAAAGTTGTAGATAATTTTATCAGCTTTTACTTATTATCAAAAAATTTTCCTCTGCGGCGCACCGTTTTTGAGATATAAGCGGAAACCCGAAAATTGGGACCTCCCCCTCCCCCTCCCCCCCCTATCTCACCACCTAGACGTCAGGATTTTTAGTATGTTCACATCCTAAGCACCCTAAACAAGTTTCTGAAGGAATCGCTTAGGTCCCTGCTCACGCACTCTACACCCCCTTCCTTGACTGGACTAAAGGTTTCTGTATATACTGGTGTACTCTGGCATTATGAAATTTGTATATAAAATTGCAATTGGTGCCACGCAAACTGTTTGAAAACTGAATGTACCGGGAGTGAATGTATGGAATGCGGGAGGAGGTGGCGGATGGGAGAGGGGTGAAGGATGAAGGAGGGAAGGGGAGGGGGACAAGGGAGGGGAACTCGGGAGAGGGGGCCCGCGGGATGGGTTGGGGAGGGGAACCCGGGAGGTGGGAGGGGAACTCGGGAGGGGGGAGAGGAAAACGGGTGGGGGTTTAAGGGATAGGGGAAGCGGGCGAGGGGAGTGAGGAGAGGGGAAGGGGACGTTGGAGAGGAAGGGGAGGCAGAAGGGGAACGGGACGAATGGGAAAGGACACGAGCTCTGGCATCATGAAATTTGTATAATAAAATTGCAATAAGTGGCACACGAGCTGTATGAGAACTGAATGTATCGGGAATGAATGTATGGAATGCAGGAGGGGGGAGGGGAACCCGGGAGGGTGGAGGGGAACTCGGGAGGGGAGAGGGGAATTCGAGAGGGGGATCCGCGGGAGGGAGGAGGTGATTATGGGAGGGGGGAGGGGAACTCGGGAGGGGGGATCGCGGGACGGAAAAGGGGGGAGTAGAGTGAGGAGAAGGAAGGTGGAGGAGGAGTAGGAACGCGAAAGGGGAAGGGGACGCGGGAGAGGAAGGGGAGGTGGAAGGTGAACGGGACGAATGGGAAAGGACGCGCAGGGAGAAACAATTTCGTTATTAAATGGCAAAGGTTGGTACCCGGCATATATATAAATGCTAATAAATGAAAATGAATCGCCGAAATGTATGTACGCGCATAACTTCCGAACGACTACACCAAATTGGATAATTATTTTTTTGTTGTGTTTGTTATTGCCAGGACAGGTTTGTATATAACTACTGGTGAGCTCTGGCATTATAAAATGTGTATACTAAAAATTCAATGGGTGGCACGTGAGCTGTTTGAAAACTAAATGTACCAGAACTGAATGTATGGAATGCGGGAGGGGGGATAGGAACTTGGGTATTGGTGCCGCGGGTGGAAAGGGACGGGAACCAGGGAGGGGGAGGGGAACCTGGGAGGGGGGAAGGGAATTCGTGAGGGGAGTTGGCGGGACGGGGGAAGAGGAGTGGAGTGGGGAGTCGGAAGGTGGAGGAGGCGGAGTGGGAACGTTTGAGGGGAAGGGGACGCGGGAGAGGAAGGGGAAGCGGAAGGTGAACGGGACGAATGGGAAAGGACACGCAGGGAGAAACAATTTTTTGTTGAACGGCATAGCAACGCATGCCGGGCACCAGCTAGTATATAAATGAAAATGAATCGCCGAAATGTATGTACGCGCATAACTTCCGAACCCATGCATGCCGGGTACCCGCTGTATATAATTTATTTATTTATAACACAGCATCTACAAAGATGACATAGGCCCTAAGGGAAATTATTTTCCTCAGGGCCTCCTGTGTGGTGTTAATGTAAAAAAAAAAAAAAAAAATTATTTACGGACAAATAGTCCATTAACAATATAACAATAACACGAATAACAAGCGAGCCTAAAGGCCCGACCCGCCTAGCAATTGATCACTGTTCGCATCGATTACCGTTCGCATGTCATTTTTTGTAACCAGCACCACTTTTCGTAACAATCACCACTTTTCGTAACGATTCACCAGTTAACCCCATGTGTCGAGCATGCGTAAAGAAGTTTTACTTTAAAAAAATGGGGCATTTGGGACTCTTGTTTTTTGTATCGTATAATAAGGGACAAATAAAAACATTTATTTTTAAATATAAAACTTTTTGCATAAAAATATTCAATGAAAATGAAATTCGGTCAACCCTGTAGATTTTACGAACGTGAAACAAGGAATTCGTATGTATTTACATTTCGTTTCCAAAATATTATTTCAAACTGTTGTAATTCAGAGCGACGCGGACACGTCCTCGTCTGGCCACGTTTCGGACCGTAATGAACTGCGAAATTTTGTGTTTCGGCGCTATGATAAAATCGTCAAATGCGAAGCTGTTAATTAATTAAAATTAAATGCTTCCCAAAATTATTTTTCGGTCAAACTTATTTATGATTTGTCAATAATGTCTTAGCACAATAAGTATGTAAAAAAATATGAAATATATTAGTTTATAAGTGCGCAAATAAATACACAAATGGACCAATTTTCGTCAAGAAACACATGTACGTACATATTTTTTAATGATTTTATTGAAACTAAAATTAAAATTCTAATACATAACTTTGCTAAATAATGTATTGATTTATTTCACTGCATGATTACATTATTTGAAATGGGTGTGGTATAATACAAAAACTTTTTTGAAAATTTAACAAATCTGCCAACGACCTATGGAATAACCTTATTATACTAAAAATTAAAAAAAATTCTAAAAATTTATTACATAACTATGCTAGATAAAAGAACAATCTTTCGAAATCCATTTATAATTTTTTGTGGAAAAGAGTCAATACGTCTAAAAACTTTTTTGAAAATGACATATTTCTGGGTTTCTCTACCTATGTCCTCTTAATAGATTTTTTAATAGAAAGACAAACATTCATGTGTTACGAATAACCTGACAATATTTGATAATTTTCTACTATCACAGTAAGCGGAAATGTTGCTTGTGTCGTTATGGAGGATTTAGCCAGTCGAGGATCAAATATGCGACGCCCGTCCAAACGAGATGCCAACTCAGCCACTTACTGGCCAAAAAGTTGGCCAGTATTTCAAAAAATATTGTTACTAAGCGTGGCGAGCAATCCTAAGCGTTTACATTTTATTATGTTAAAACATCTTTTTGTTTGTAATTTTATTCTTTCTTACTAGCATATTTCTTCGAGCATCTGGCAGCATTTTAACATTATCTCCCATAACAGTTTGTTGATAATAACATAGATGGCAGTAAAATTCAGAAGGAATTTTTGTTATCGACTTTGACTTTAGTGTACTAATTATTTGATAGATGGCAGTACAAGATAATGGCTTCAACCTTACCGCTTTTATTTAAAACTATCTTGTCAAAAGAACGTCGTGTTTTCATATCTACTATGTTTTTTTTTTTTTTTACATGAGCTCCATACAGGAGGCCCTGAGGAAAATTATTTCCCTCAGGGTCTATGTCATCTTTGGGGATGCTGTGTGGAGGGTTTTTTTAAGGAAAGGAAGGAGAGGAGGGTTCTGGGAAGGAAAAGGGTTTAAGGGGTGGGTAGGAATCTGGGGTTCAGTATGTCCTGGTCATCCGCCTCCACGACCTAGACAAACCTCACCCCATGAACCCGGGCACCTCTGCTAAATCACCAAACGTAGCACGTGTTGCACGTGCAACGGTAATTATTTAATTTCTAAAAACTCTCAATACATATTTTTATTTTCATTATGTCGGTAGATGGATAGTTACATTGGCACAATCTATAAATTTTACAAAATGTAAGTATAAAAGATTTTTATAGGTATTTCTTTAATAATTTCACGGGGCATTGTGTTTCTCGTGTGAAATGACAGTTCCATACCACCCACACAGTTCAGTCCGTACGTATCGGACGTGAAAAATATTGTTCTGAATATTTTTTTTCTCCTGCCTTTCGTGGGTTGCTTTCAAAACCATTCCATGAGAAAAATACTCATAAATCATAAGTTTGTAGTGAAATTGTTTGATAAATAATTATGCTGATGAATGGTCCCATCTGATCATAGGCGGATTTAGGGAGGGGGGGGGGGGGGCACGGGGCACGTGTCCTCCCAGACGGTATTTTTGTGTACTGTGGAGATTCCATCACAGTACATACTTAGAAACAGAAAATGTCTTTATTAAACATTTAATTTTTCTATTGTTTTGACACTTTCATAAATCTTCCTATATATACTTGAACTTGTAACCGTCCGCCCCTTGTGCCCCCCCCAGAAACAATTCCTGGATCCGCCCTTGCATCTGATTCAATTGACGAATAATCAATATCAATATATATATTATAAAAGAAAGTGTATGAAACTGTGCTTCCGGCTAAAACTCAGAAACGAGTCCCGGTACGGTCAAGGGAGTTATATGGTGTGGTAGCCCTCTATCCCTCATCCACGAAGAAGGTTCCCGTTTTTAATGGTTTTTACCTGAAGGGCGTGCTTTTGAAGATATATTATGTAAGTGCTGGAAGTTTCGCCCTTTAGAAATTTCTAGAACAGTTCAGAATTCTAGAGCATTCCACAACATTACAGAACATTCCAGAATATCCTGGAACATTCAGAAATGTTGTGAAATGTACGAGAATAGTCTGGAATTTTCGGGATCATCCCAGATCATTGTGGAACATTCCAGAATACTCTCTAACGTTGTGGAATGTCTTAGAACATTGTAGACCATTCGAAGCCTATAAGTATGGGTGGTGCTACCCATTTATAGGGGTATATAAAGAAAGATACGTCATGGGTTCAACGTCAGTTCAATCTCTATTAACTCCCTGAGCGAAGCCGGGACTGCCGGGTACCCCAGCTAGTATTGTACACATAAATGATAGTTTGTTATCAAGCAACCTTGTTTCAAATTAAATACTGTTTATGTACCTAGGTAGGCGATAAGGTTACGTGAAGAAGAATCTCATAGTAGGTAGGTAGGTATATAATAGAGGTAATAAATAAAAACACATGGATAAGTATGTAACATACTATAAGCACAGTTTTATATTTCAAGTGCTTCCGCATACAACTGATAAAGGTGTCCACATAACAACACAATACTATTACAATCAAAAATATAATATGCTTATGCCTAATATTATTCTGTGAGTAAGTACCTCCCTACTATTCACATTGTTATTATCATTTAGTACTTAGGGTAGGTACCTACTTATGATAGAATAATTAAAATGCGTTTTTGCCTACTTAATTAACAACCTAAAATTATCTATTGGTATTTACACTTAGGTAGGTATAGATCTTAAAATCACAATATTATAAATTTAAACACTGTAACAAATATGTATAGCAAAAATACAAATATGAATAGTGGAAGACTTCTGCGAGAATATTAAAAAGTAATAATTTATCAGGTGGATTCAAAATAAAATAATGCCGGTTTAAAATTACCATAAAATGAACGGAATGTTAGTTTCTCAGTCAACTTTAAAATAGTTCTAACTATAATATAGAAAATATTTTTCACAAGTTTACTTCAAGGTATTATTCATTCATTTTTATCACAGTCGTGCTGTGTCGATTCACACAATCCATTAAGTACAAACTCTACACACAATGTGTGTAAAAATAACATCGTTTTGGTTACAATTATAATTATAACTGACCTGTTAATCGCTAAATACACGTCACTTATGTGGCACGGGCTATTCTTTTTTCACCTAGTGATACCGAACAAACACTATATACCTAATAATAATTCAAAGTGCTTGTTTGTTAAGCCATTATTAATTATTAGGTGTTCATCGTTTCACAGATCTCCGTTATAATTTTTTATAAAAATAATGTTTATTTTCATATCACACCAAATTGTTTTTTTTTCACTGCTTTCATTTTGTCTATGGTTTCACCCATAGGTACCTATCCCGCGTATTATTAAAAAACTAAAAGTGCACCCGCGCTCAAAATTTTGTGGTACAAAAATTAAAATGATTGATGTGCGGGGTCACCATTGTAACATTTTCTAATTTTCGCACGACAGTTAGACAGGCTTCGTTAGGATTTGTTTTCTGCAGTGATTTCCGCGCTGGTGGGTGGTGCTGCTGGGTTTGGGGCGGCTCCAGCGGCCATATAGAGTTGAAAGAGATCTGTCACTGACAGTTTAGTCATCGGAGTGGGCGGCGTATGGGGACTCCAGTCCCCTGCGGAGGCCTCCGCCTGCTTCTGCTTGGCTTGCTTCTCCCGGACTATCTTTAGCTGCTGAAGCGCCTCGTCGTAGCTCGGCAGGCCGGAGACGATGGTGTAGCTTGGGAGAGACTCTCTGTCGGCTGCCTCAATGTTCGCTTCGTTGACGGTGCGGGCTTGTATTACTGAAAAGAAGAGAAAAACAACTTGTTTATTATGTCAATAATCGTAATATTCATCAACAAAAAACAGAAGAAAAATAATGCACTTAAGATTTTTCTTTCAGTAGGAAACAGTAAGAAACTACCTACTTATTTCATTGTTTGTTTAGGAATTCGCCAGTGATAGAGTATACATAGTTGTCACAATTTGCCAAATCAGACTACGAAACATCATATAGTTTCTTCATTTTGTATATCTGTGATCTGAGGTAAGGGGCCATCCATAAATTACGTCTTACCTTAAGGAGGGGAGGGGAGTTGAGAAGTGTGACATTGTGTGACAAGTGGTATGGGGGGGTAATCGGCTCTATGACGTCACATGTAAAAAAAATTGAACTACTGTTTTGATTATTTTTAGATGTAAAATTGAAAAATTATGTGACGTCACACTAGGGAGGAGGAGGTCTCACTCTCACAAGTGTGACAGGAACGGGGGGGGGGGGGGATAAAAAAAATCATGAAATTCGTGTGACGTAATTTATGGATGGCCCCTAAGAACCATTAAATTTATTTGAATTTTAGAAAAATGCGTATATGTCCGTGTGTTTGTGAGTGATCGCCAAATTCCAATTGGAGGGTACCGATATTTATTTCGTGTAGTAACTTCTGTAAATTTTAAAAAATAACGTCATCCAATTTCAGAAAAATGCGTGTGTTCATGAATGCCACTAAAAGATGATAGATTGCTTTATCATCGACAACGAGTCTATCTGCCGAGTTTCAGTTCGATCGGATGTCGGGAAGTTGGTTGATTTCACTTCCAAGATTCCACTTCATTCATACAATCATTCAATCTATGTATCAAGAAAACAAAAGTGAAATTCAAATATGAACGTAGTTATGTGAATGAACTGGCTCTATTTAAAGTTTAATAAATAAATAAAAATAAAATCTATCGGATGTATGCACTGTTGCATGCTGTGAGGAAAACTTGTAAAAGACGTAAGTAAGTGATATAATATGAATAGAAGAGCCAACCATGAAGGTGTTGCTCTCAAGTTATAAGATTTAAATTTAAAAACCCTAAAACTTTGTGATTAAGATTTAACTTAGTATTTTTGCTAAAAAGTGATGAATAATATTAACAATTTGTTATCGCGACACAATGAATTCACAAATGTTTTACATGCCATCGTAGGATTGGTAGGTATATCGAGTGAATCTAAAGGCAAATTATGTTAGGCATATTGATAACTTGAAGGCATAAAGATAAGGTTTATATTCACGATTTCAGAGTAGGTAGTGATTTTTGCAAATACCCGTGCTGGCATTCTAGTAGTTATTTAAATTTAGTTATTTAAATATTAAGTTATTCTTTAATTTACACCTATTTAACCTAAGTACCTAAAGAATCAAGCCTTCGTTATAAGTTGGAAACGTATAAAAAGAAGAAGATTATAATAATAAGGCGTAAGCGAATGTATTGAAAATATTTAATAAAACACATTTATTTTTAATTATTTTATCACAATTATTTTAAATAGAGCAAAAAATTCTCGACATCCGAGTTGAGTAGAATTTAGAGAAACCAGGTAAATTTTTATAATTTTCGGAGCATACTTGGCGATTTTTTCTTTCGAGGGAATTTCAAATCGGCATCCGAATAGAGATTATCTTAAAAAATAACATATGTTTAAGAGGTCAAAGGCGTGTTAAGGGAAGTAACTAAGTAGGTACCCATTTTATGATGTCAGTAGAAATTCGGAATGCGGGACCTTACATGCAAAATTTAAAAATAATAGGCGAATCTATTTATACGTCGATTTTTTTGAACACCTACTTGGGAATTAGGTCCTCAGAGTAATGCCGGCGCCAGACATGTGTTCAAAGATGTGTTCACACATTTGAAGACTTTGCGCACACCTTTGTTCACTTATGTGTGTCTCTGCCAGATATGTGTTCAAAGATTTGATCACTCCTTTGAGCTCACAGTTTTCAAATAGACTTCTCACAACATGGTCGACGATTTGGTCGACACAGTTTGCTTCTATTATTTATGTGCGTCTAATTATTTATATGATCTAATTAATTTATCTAATTATATTTATCTAAATATATTTATCTAAATATATTTATCTAAATATATTTATCTAAATATATCTATCTAATTATATATTTATCTAAATATATCTATCTAATTAATTCTTCGATAGAGCAAGGTATTGAAAAGTGGTGTTTAATTGAGTTCCAGGCGTCATTGATGTTATTTCGATTTTTATGCCCTTTACGTTTCGGATCCCATATATCTGGCTCTACTTGCATCAACTCTATTTCTATAAACTCGAAAACGCTCTCATTATTCCACTCCATCGTTAGTTCGTTTGGCTGTCCACGCACGACTACTCTCCACGGCGACGCTCGCGCAACTGAGCTTCGCGCGGAGGCGTCTACTAATATCTACAGGAATTCCAAAAACTGAAAAAATCGAACTAATATCTATGAGAATCAAAGTGTTGACGAATATCTACAGCTCAAACTGTTGATTAATATCTATGAGAACCAAAGTGTTGACGAATATCTACAGCACTGGCAGAGGTTGGATTTGCAATTAAAAATAGCATATTGGAATAACGTAATATTGCGTATGCAGTTTAAAAAACTTAATTTATGTAAGTATGTATGTAAAAATCCCTAATATCGGACTATTGGGCACATTTAGCTGATTAGTCCAACCTACGCTCTGTAGATATTAGTTCAACATACGCTCTGTAGATATTAATCAACACTCTGAAGTTAGTAGATATTAGTTAAACATATGCGCTGTAGATATTCGTCAGACATACAGGCTGTAGATATTCGTATCTGGAGTCCTTCGCGCAGTGTGGCAGGCATGCAAACATTTCGACGCTGATCCCTTTGATGTGCGCTAAAGAAACCGACACGGAACGGCAAAGCGCACATATGTGCCCAAATAAGTGAACACAGTATCATTTGCCCGTGCCACACATGTGAACACATATTTGAACACATCTTTGAACACATGTCTGGCGCCGGCTTAAAGAGGAATGTGAGCGATTTTTTTCTTATATGGCTTGTTGTATGGATATTTTAAAAATGAGTACGTAGATATCTAATAACAATACGTACACATATTATTACATAAATTTTATGTAGGTCCTACACATCGAGAAAGATAATAGTCCAGGCTGATGTCTTTTGGTCGTAATATTAGTAATAAATTGAAGGAAGTAGCTAATCAAATATCTACCTCATTGACTTTAGGCATTTTTTATTTTTTTATTTATTTATCAAAGTAGGTAATTGTAGGTAACATTTATAAAAAAATGTGTCCTTGCATACATAACCGCGTACCTACCCCGTTCTAAGGTAACATTCCGTAAACGTAAACAATAGTTATGAAGAATACAAAATTTATCGTAGATTATACCTACCCGCCATTAGAATATTTATTCTAATTTCCCCTTTAATATAATAAACCAGATGATTGTAAGTTAATTTTTCAAATAAATAAAACGAAACATTACACTTGACGTAAATCAATCTGCCAACTTCCTTGTCACGATCTTGTGAAAATGATTTTCCGTGAAAAACAATTTATTTCCTCGGTGTTTAACACATATTTTTCTTTTACCTATTTACATAGCTAGCATTCCCACCTTCTATTTGTATAATTAGTCAATATGATTAGACTGATTCTTGTAAATCTCGAGTCTTTTGTACAAATTAAAAGAGCTAATATTTGACTTTCACAATTGTTAGCAATCACTATTTGGTTATGTAGTTTGCAAAAACATTAAGAGGGCATTACCAGAGAAAACCGGAAAAACGTCATTTTCAAAAAAGTTTTTAGACGTATTGACTCTTTTCCACAAAAAATCATAAATGGATTTCGAAAGATTGTTCTTTTATCTAGCATTCGTATGTAATAAATTTTGAGAAATTTTTTTAATTCTTAGTATAATAAGGTTATTCCATAGGTCGTTGGCAGATTTGTTCAATTTTCAAAAAAGTTTTTGTATTATACCACACCCATTTCAAATAATAAAATCATGCAGTAAAATAAATCAATACATTATCTAGCAAACGTATGTTTTAGAATTTTAATTTTAGTTTCAATAAAAACATTAAAAAATATGTACGTACATGTGTTTCTTGGCGAAAATTGGTCCGTTTGTGTATTTATTTGCGCACTTACAAACTAACATATTTCAGATTTTTTTAACATTCTTATTAAATTTAGACATTATTGAAAAATGATAAATACTTATAATCAAAAAATAACTACAAAAAGTACATTATTTTAATAGTTTTATCATCACGCCTTTCAGCATTTTTGGATGAAGGTATAAATTGAAGCTAATTTGAATTGAAATAAATTCGATATTGAGTTATAATTTTAAAAAGCTGGTACGGAGAATAATTAATCTTTCTCATTGTAACCGCCCTGCACGATCGTAAGAACAACTTTCGACGAAATGTGGATTTTCGTCCGCTGGCTGGTTAAACGCTCTTAATAAGAGACTGACATGTGGCATGTTTTTTTTTTAAATACACAAGTTACAATTTTGTTTGATGAACTGCAGCTGACCTTCGTAAAGAACTGTCTACTAGACATATGGAAATATTTATGCAGTACTTTTAGGTAGCATACACTTACGGTCGAATCCCGGATTGCGGAATAGAATTCACAAATCCCGCGATTATATTGGAATAATATGTTTTCATTATCATTAATCTCCGGTGCTAGTAATACTTTTAAAAATAACTATTGAAGATTGATAATTTTTTTTTAAATCAGACAATAGACACAGCGTCCTGTAACTGCAGGTATCTCCCTCTGATATTCTTGTTCTTAAAAATCGATTCCAGGTCTTGAAGTTTCCGAATTACTCTTCCTAACATCAAGTACAGTTCCTCATTCATTATCAAATATTGACCACAGCTAATCTATATAAATAAATATCTATCTTCTATCTTCTTCTTCTATCTATCTATATAAATAAATCTATATCTATCTTCTTCTTCTATCTATCTATATAAATAAATCTATCTTCTATCTTCTATCTTCTATCTTCTATCTTCTATCTTCTATCTTCTATCTTCTATCTTCTATCTTCTATCTTCTATCTTCTATCTTCTATCTTCTATCTTCTATCTTCTATCTTCTATCTTCTATCTTCTATCTTCTATCTTCTATCTTCTATCTTCTATCTTCTATCTTCTATCTTCTATCTTCTATCTTCTATCTTCTATCTTCTATCTTCTATCTTCTAATGTATGTACGCGCATAACTTCCGAACGACTGCACCAAATTGGATAATTCTTTTTTTTGTGTGTTCGTTATTGTCAGGACAAGGTTTGTATAAAACTATTGATGAGCTCTGGCATTATGAAATTTGTTTAAAAAAATTGCAATAGGTGGCACGCGAGCTGTTTGAAAGCTGAATGTACCAGGACTGAATGTAAGGAATGCGGGAGGGGGGATAGCGGGGAGAGGGAAGGTGGAGTAGGCGGAGTGGGAACACAAAAGGGCAAGGGGACGCAGGAGAAGAAGGGGAGGCGGAAGGGGAACGAGACGAATGGGAAAGGACACGCAGAGAGAAACAATTTCCTTATTAAATGGCATAGCAACGCATGCCGGGAACTAGCTAGTTATATATAAACAGCGTATTTTTGGTGTAAATTTAGTATTTTCAATCCCGCACGTGGGATCAAATATTGCTGAAATCCTGCAGGATTGTGGGATTGCAAACCCTACCTAGATTGCCAACTTTAGTTTTTTTTTCAGACATTAACATTTTATTTACGTAAACCACTTACTAACTCAAGAACACATTAATTAATCATTTTTATGAACCCTATTATCTTTAATTTTACAAAAGACTAAAGAGCTTCTGATCTCATTATGGTTGTGGAACAAAAGGTCCTCATTGTATGAATCACTTGACAATTTTTGGGTACCTAATTGTAATAATAGACTCCCTACCACGAAGCATCCGGTAGTTCGGTTATACATTATAGTATTTGTAAGGAGTATGTAAGAACAAAGAAAACAAGTTGCATTTTATTTTACCTACACCCAGAACAAAGAACATAAGAAATACGATGTGGGCGTGTTTCGTGATATACAAATCTGACCATTTTTTTGCTTAAATTTGAATGCGATAAATTCGTTTCATCATTATTATGAAATGATCATTTAGATCAAATGTAATGGCGATGTAGTGTAAAACAGACAAAATGAACAGGCTAGCACCAAAAGTTAATAAATTAGGGGCCGTTCAAGTATTACGTAACGCACTTGGGGGGGGGGGGGGGGGGGGTGTTCGAACAACGCGTTACGTACAACCCTTTTCGTTCTCGAAATCTCTTTGTTTTATTTATTACCGCAAACGCGATTAAAACAAGAAAAAAGGTATTTAAGCGACTTTTCAATACTTTGCGCAACTTAATTGTGACTTTCAGGTAAAATTGACACTTGAGCGTTACGTAACGTTTAGGGGGGGGGGGGGGTACAGAAAAACGTACGGCGCATTACAGGGGAAGGGGGGGGTCAAAAATTGCGTTACGTAATACTTGAACGCCCCCTTAACGGCGTTATCTGTTTCCATTAAAATCTACATGGAAGGCATTTCTAGTGTATATTATCTGGTCAGTGATTTAACTTTAGTTTTAAGTTTTGTAATATTGTACCCTTGCAGTGATATCTAACAAAAAGACGCTTTAAAATGCACACGATAAAGCAATGATCACTCTGAGTTTACCTTATGGGCCTTACTAATAAACGTATTTTATATTTTACCCAACTGATAAACAACCATGAATGTAGGTTAAATGGTTGTTTATCAGTAGGACAAAATTTAAAAAACGCTCATCAGTAAGGTGCTAACAATGATTTTTACCATTATGGCGCCCTTCAGATATCGCGCCTGGGACCAGCACTTCAGTTGTCCAACCCTTGATCCGGGCCTGCATTTAATGTCAGTAGGAGCGTGACAAATCAACATCACACTTACAATTATTCCATAATGGTTTCAACAAAGTGAGGATCTTCAATAAGCAATATCATTCTTAGAAAAATAAGACCCAAATAAAATTTCACCAACGAGCCTAAAATTTTACAACACATTAGATACACTAGACTTAGATTTTTTTTAAATATAAAGGTCCAATTTTCACAAAAAGAATGTCAATTGTGTTGTGAGCTCGAACAAACCTTGCATAGGTATTGTGTATTGAAAATTACAAAGCAAACGCGCTGCTTTGTGGTAGTCAAAGGACGGTTAGAAATGTTTGCCAGAAACGGTATCTGTCTCATTATTTTCGTAATTGGATATGTCTCAGTAGGAATAACGTCTTTTGGCTAAAATTTAGTAAGAGGATATTTGGAATCAATTCTGAGATTGGCACATGAAACAGGATATTTGGGATACGATAGTGATCGGAAATGTACCATTGAGGATGAGATTTCTGAAGATAATAGGTACCTACCTAAGGTTACAAATAACGAAAAAACCTATCTGAGGTTCTTATTGTAACATTATTTTTTTTTATAACTTGCAATAATTGACAATGCAACACTTTTACTTTTATTTAGCTTTATTTAAAACACATGGTGACACAATCAATTTGAAAAAAAAAACTCCAGGTAAATTACCTAAGTATCTGTAAACCGACATTCTATTTGCATGTCCCATTAAAAACTAACACTTCTATAACGTAGAGCTCCAATAAATTCTCTTTAAAATCTCTTTAATAAATTCACACAGTTTTCTCTGTTTGGAACTTCTAGGTAATCGCAAAAAATATCGTTTACGTCATGAGCTATGAAGCTTTGAAACAATTAATTAATTGATGTCATATTGTTTGTTACAAATTCGTCAAGTGTTCAGTAAGAAAAAAATTAGAGTGTGCAATTCATGGTAGAAGTGAGACCTTCATAAAACTAAAGTAGACAGGAGTGGGGAGGCTACAAAGCACCGCTTATACTATCGAGGAGACCGTTTATACTATCTCATTCTCTCGCAGGCTAAATCCCATAGATGTATGTGTTTGTTTCTTTTTAGCGTCGCTTTTTTCGTTTCATCGAGTTTCAAATCACAACGGTGCTAAAGAAGAAATTCGTGTTGAAATTCAGGTGAAGCCGGGTTTTAGTAATTACTGGTAATTTTGTAAAATAAATTTCATTGTACAAATTGCGCCATTCTACTTCTGTCCTGTATCAAGGTTCCATTGTCACCAAGCGACAACAATAAACACCGTGTTAAATTTCTTTCTACAAGTTTTGATAAGAATTTCACAGCATTTAGACTCGTGTCTGGGCGGGATATACTACGGTGAAACGTTTTCAAAGCAATACCAGGCAAAAAAAAAATAATTACTCACAAAAAAACATCTGGTTCTTAGAACTTTCTACTATTCATTACATGGATTACACGGAAGAATGCCTGAAAATAAATATTTTAGGTAAAGATAAACACTCGAAAACATGAAATAACACACAGTGAGATAACTAACTAACTAACTAACCATCACGACATTTCCCCGCAGGGGTAGGCAGAGAGGACGGACCGCACACAACTCGGTCTTAGCACACACTCTTTGCCTCACTCACATTCATACATCGTCTCATACATACTCTTCTATTATTCTGACTTTTGACATGGCCCGACTCAAGTATCTGATTCACTTGATCGTGCCATGTCTTCCTCGGGCGTCCCCGACTTCTTCTACCATTCACATTCTTACACTACTTTCTTCGTTCATTCGCTCTACATGCCCAAACCATCTGAGGGTCCCTTTCTTAATCTTACTCATTATGCTTACATCAGCCTTACATTCTTTGCGGATATCCACATTTCTCACACGATCATATATTGTTTTACCACACATACGTCTCAGGGATCGCATTTCAACAGCATTCAGTTTACTCTGCCAGTTCCATGCCTCACTGCCATACATCATGGTAGGTACCAGGACTCCATTGTGGACTGCTAGCTTCGCTTCTTTTGATAGTTTTTTATTAGCGCCAACGGCATTCAGCCCACCATTAATGGGGTTACCGGCATTCACCCCTCCTTCAATATCTCTATCAGCCTTTTCATCTCTCGTAAACATACTACCCACAGGTACACAAACTTATCCACCTTCTCCAAGTATTCATCATTCACAACTATATTGCATACTGTTTTCGTACTATCTCTTTCAAACACCATGACTTTAGACTTACTTACAGTGAGATGATTATCAAATTAAAGTTAAAATAAAGCAAACTAAATAACTAATACGATTAAGCAGGCCAAAGGTGCTAAAGGTAATTAGTAATGTAATGACTAATGTTACTAAGGACGCAATGAACACGACAAACGAGTATCTCGAAGGACGGAGAATCGATGAACAAATTTCATCATTCAGTGACCCCAAGAGGATCCTAAAGGACTCAAGGCCACAATAAAACCCGCTAAATCTTCGAGGTAACCAAACCAGGCGCAACCACGTGGCAGTGTAAAGCATGGATTCGAAAAAAGTAGAAGTTACTCGAGGTCCAAGGTCCAGCATAAAGCAAAAAGCTACTTACATAGTCCCAGTGTCCATAAGTTTAATCTTACGTAACACCTATGCAACTAGAAAAGTACCATTAAAGGTGAGCCTTCTATTGAATGGATACATTTAATATCCCTAGTCAAAGAAAATCGCACGTAGACACACGTAATGAATTTATTATTAGTTGGCAGTATTTCTAGGACCTACACACCTCTACGAAACAGGTTTTTCAATGTCAAGTTTATGACTTTCAACACGTGCCTAAAGGCTATGTAATAGTATTTTTTCATGGTTCAATGAATATTAATAAAAAAATCAATGTCCTTAACACTGAATGTGGGTGGAAACCTTTTCCAATGATAAGGTTGACAACGGGTACAGATACCTACATACCGCGCTGTCGGCATTATCGCTTAGATTATATTGTAATACAAATCCAAATCATAGTGTACCTACCAATATTTTTTATGCTTATTTACAAACTTTTCCCAAGAAGTTCCCGATATCGACTAATTAAAATAAACTTCCATATTGGAAATACATTTAAACTCAATTTAAAAGAGTACCTAACAGGAGTCCTTGGGCAAAACCGCGTGTGATTTATTAAGGTACCCGTCATATGGGTTTTTCATCAATATTCGCTTCTTCCATATTTAACAATTATCGCTTCTTCCTTTTCTAAGCAAAACAAGATTCAGATTCATGATGTAAGTAATACGTATTATGATCGATCTGGACATTTTTGAAATCTGACGAAGCCTCTTTCCAGGAACTCCGTTAATAATATTTATTTTCTACCTTTAAATGCATTGTATTGTTATTAGTTATTACTTATATTACTAACTTACGTTACATAACTTGCTCAGAGTTAGTAGGCTAGCTATAATAAAATGTAGCCTTGACAATGATTCATAGATGGGTGCTATTATAGATTTATTAGGTATCCTGTCGATTAATCCCTACAAGCCAACAAGGTTATTAAAGTCAGCGTTTACCTACCATAAAAATTATAGTTGATTTGAAATGACTCAACGGCACCGGCGCGCGTGATCGCATAGTAAAATAAATCCCTTCGCGTAGTAACACCAAACGCGATTAACGTAGCATGTGATTACTGTGATTTGGAAGGGATTTAACTATAATTCATAACCTGTAAACTACGTACTAAGTACGTACGCAATTTACGATCTGCGTACAAAAATATAATTATGAAAATTAGGTATTATTACTATTGTATTGCTTTGCGCATGGAATGTTTGGTAAACGCGGTAAACCTACCTAAAGGAACTTCCTATTCGACGTTTTAACATCACATGAATAATTTTCTAATTTGTTGACAGAAAATAATGAATATTGCAAAATGTTATGCATCGAACTAAAATTTATATGATTTTGATGCTAGTTGTTACCTCAGATCATAGAAAGTTAGTGCCTAGGAAGTTATGAGGACTACATACATAGAACTATACATAATATTTAAATGGAAAAGGGATGCATGCAGAAGGCGGAAGAAACTAAGAAGGCCTTTGATCAGAAGTGGAAAGAAAAATGCCTACAATGGTGACATAATTTTAAGTGTTTTATCTGTAAAATAACAAGACTGTCCTTGCTCCGTTTTTTAGATTTTCGTGAAATTTATCTAAAATAAACGCGATAACGTCGTACAAGCAAACTGGTTTTTGGTGTGAAGATGAAGCCATACTAAATAATGCAAAATCATACAAAATCATATGTTTTTGTTTTGAAAATCGGATTGCTTAGAAGTATTATAGAAGCTTCAATTAAATACTGCGTGTAGAACATATCTTGGCCCTTAAAAACATAGGTCAGTTTTTTTAAGTCTTTTAATAAGCCTATTAAAAAATAAAGTATAAGGTCTATAAATAACACTTTCAAGTCCAAACTCTCCTATTTATAAACCCCTTTTCGGATATAGTTTTATTGTTTTATGTGGCAAATTCAGTTATTTTTATAATAAGGGAACGTACCCAAACTACGTGACCAACTTTTTGCAATTTTTAACCCCCCCCCCCCCCCCCCCCCCCCCCGGTGACCAAAATCCTAAGGAACCCGCCGCTCATTTGTATGGAGCGTGACCTTTTGAAGACCCCCCCCCCCCCTAAAAGTGTCACGTAGTATGGGTACGTTCCCTAATCTCAAAAAATTGATATTTAGGTACGCCCGAAGTTCAAAAAATAAAATAAAATATGCATTTTCGCGTTGTTATTTTAACTCTATGCCGTCCACCGAAGGACTACATAACTTGTCACGCCCGTTTTTTTTTATCAGTTCGCCCCCGGACGAGGGTGGTTTGGTATATTTATGCCCCGGACGGAGCGGGGAACGGACGTTAGGCTCCGCGTCGCTTTGTTCCGTGAAATCAATTTTAAAATTCTGTTTTATTACAATAAACAATGCGTAGAAAATGAGTTAATGTTTTTTACGGGCCTTTAAGAAATCAACCCGTAAAAAAAATTCTCAAATACCTTTTCCAACCATTCCAAAAGCTTTTTCTCAAGTATTTTTAAACTCCTCCCACAAAAGGACGTGAATTCCGATTTCGATTTTTTCCTGGACTCTTGGATCGCCTGAATACGAATTTGAGGATGCATACAAAATATGTAGGACCTAGGTATGGCTGAAAGAAGTCAACTAAAAAACAAATATCTACTTTCAAATGTCTTTTAAAACTTAAACACTAAAAATGTTTTTTTGGTTTGACTGAGGCTTGAACCTTCCTCCTCAAATTCCAATTGGAGGGTACCGTAATTTATTTCATACTAGCAGACCCGGCCACACCTTGCTGTGGCTAACGAAACACAACGCCATTACCCAACCTTTATAAAATCCACACCACCCGCTTGCCAGCTGCCCGCTGCCCGCTGCCTAAATTGAATTTTTGAATTTCTCGGCTTTGCTCTACTATAATAAGCATGTATTACACATATAAACCTTCTCCTTGAATCACTCTATCTATTGGTGAAAACCGCATGAAAATCCGTTGCGTAGTTTAAAAGATTAACGCGCACATACATTTTGAGCGACTTCATTTTATACTATGTAATGATAATGATGATGATGATAATGATGATTAACTACTGCAAATTTTAAAATATAATGTCAATAAATTTCAGAAAAATGCGTATGCTAGCGTGTGTGTGCATGAGTGCCACAAAAAGTTGATATGCATTGTCATCGACAAGAGGTCTATCTGCCAAGTTTCAGCTCAATCGGATATCGGAAAGTAGATTAATTTCCACTTACAAGATTCCACTCAATCAAGAAAAAAGTAAAATTCGAATAAATATATGTATCCTTCCTACTAATATTATAAAGCCGAAAGTTTTTATGGATGCCTGGATGTATGTATGTTTGTTACTCTTTCACGCAAAAAATACTGAATGGAAATTCTTTCACTAATAGAAAGCTACATTATTTGCGAGTAATATTGGTAAGCTCTGGCTTTATGAAGAAGCTCTGGCGTAATGAAATTATTTTTTTACGTTTTCTGTCCCTAACAAAATCGAGTTATTGCAAACATCAGAAGAACAGCAAAACAAACGGTTGCCGTGGAAACGATGTTGGCGTCGTAGTTAATATCTATCTCTAAAAATGAATCGCCGAAATGTATGTACGCGCATAAGGGAACGTACCCATACTACGTGACACTTTTAGGGGGGGGGGGGGGTCTTCAAAAGGTCACGCTCCATACAAATGAGCGGCGGGTTCCTTAGGATTTTGGTCACCGGGGGGGGGGGGGGGGTTAAAATTGCAAAAAGTTGGTCACGTAGTTTGGGTACGTTCCCTAACTTCCGAACGATTGCTCCAAACTCGATAATTCTTTTTTTGTATAAAACTACTGGTGAGCTCTGGCATTATGAAATTTGTATAAAAAATTGAAATAGGTGGCACGCGAGCAGTTTGAAAACAGAATGTACAGGGTATTAATGTATGAAATGCGGGAGGGGGGAGGATGCGGAATGGGAACCCCTCTAATACCATGCGAACAAAGCCGCGGAAAAAAGCTAGTTTTAAATAAAGCACTAAGAAACGACAAAAAAGACAATTAATCTAAATTAAATAACTTTAGTCCGCCTCAACACAGAACTCTGTAGCAAAGACTAAGAGAGACCATTACTGTAGGTACTTAAATACACTATAATATTTGGTATGGACAATGTTTTATATAGTCACTAAAATAAAAATTAAAAATAATACAAAAAACCATCAATAGTCAGGTTTTTACATTAGCTCCAAACAGGAAGCCCTGAGAAAAATAATTTCCCTCAGGGCCTATGTCATCTTTGGGGATGCTGTGTGGAGGTTCTTTTTAGGGAAAGGATGTTCTGGGAAGGAAACTGGTATGAGGGGTGGGTAGGAATCTGGGGTCAATGTGTCCAGCAGTGACGGTTGTATGAATCCATCCTTCCCACTGTGGTGATGCGGGGCGATGGATCGAGAGAGTCCAGCTGGAGAGGTAAAATGTCTCCATCAAACACTCTCTCCCGATCCTGCCCACCACGCCAGGTGGGCAAACGCATTCGCCACCAAGACCTAGACAAATCTCACTCCCCTGAAACCAAACGTAGCGAACCACTTAGGATGACCTATGGCAGAGGTGTTAGTTATCCAATAAATGGTTCCCGGGGCGGCGGGAAAAATCATCCCAAATTGTAAAGGTAATCAAAAATAAGAATCGTATTAAAATTGTTCAAGAAACTGACATTGTCTTAGCTCAGGTTCAGAACATATTCAGTTAAGGGAACGTACCATACTACGTGACCAACTTTTTGCAATTTTTAACCCCCCCCCCCCCCCCCCCCCGGTGACCAAAATCCTAAGCAACCCGCCGCTCATTTGTATGGAGCGTGACATTTTGAAGACCCCCCCCCTAAACGTGTCACGTAGTATGGGTACGTTCCCTAAGAAGGATTGCTTAGAAGTCTTTAACACATGTTGGATTAGAACCATTGTAGATACCAGATGATGTTGATATAATTGATGTGTCCATATCGCACTATGAGAATATTCCTCATTAATTCGCACTAAATATCCGATGTCCTGTAAAATACATAGGAATTCGTTGTTTTCCATTCACAAAAAATTATCTCTGAAGGAAGTCTGATGTGATAACAATGATAAGACTACGTATCTTAAATCTTTAAAAAGCGCAATGTCTCAAAAAATAAAACACATATCTAAGATTACATTGCAGGTGAGTTTACGTTCCCAATGTCAAGTTGAAGAGTCTTGATAATTTTTTATTCTAGTACCTACTTAATATGAAGAAAATTTTATCAATTTGTTGACTACTTTGTTTTGGCCTTCAATAGTCCAATCCAGATAATATAAATTATTTTGTCAAAGTCGAAATGTTTTTTCCCACAAATGGCATTAAACGTAATATAAACAATATTGCACGCTTTATAAAAAAATTAACAGGAAGGGCTACGAGAAATTTGGACAATAGTTATTTTACCAAAATGTTGCTGTCACTGATGCTCTTACGCCACCGATTACCGAGACAACTGTTCCTCAGGCTGATATACATTAAAAAAATCATCAAAATCAAGGTTTTGCAATGCAAAACCTCAATGCAAGATTTGCATTCGCCATTTTTCTCCTCCAAAACTGGACCGATTTTTATTACTAACTGCATTAGAAGAAAAACTCTACACCTGTACCTTACTCTACTTGATTTTTAAGTAAAACTTCTTCACGCACGCTTGACTTGAGGAGTAAACTGGTGAATGCTTAACGAGAGCGTTACGAAAAGCGAGGCGAACGGTAGTTGAGAGGGAGATATAATTTAGTGAAGATAGAAAGAGATAGAGTTACGTTTCGTATATTACTGTAGGGGCAAGAGAGAGAGGTGCGAGCACAAATTTTCTTTCTCTCTTCCGCTCATAGCCAGTTACGTGTCTTATATCTAAGACACAGTGCAGGCCTATTGTCTGTATCACACTGTAGGAGCAAGAGAGAGCAGTGCGCGCGCACATTTTCTCTCTCTCTTCCTATCATATAGATGGAGCTAAAGAAGTTTTACTTCAGTTGTGTGGTCTAAAGCACAATCGTTTTTTTTTTTAAATACATTGTCTAATTTGTGTACTGAAATTGTGTTTATGGCGTTCAAACCAGGCAAATTGAACGACCTTTGAAGGGTCCTAATTCATATAAGAAGTAATTTATCAATAAATCAAAACGTACCGACACGATAGTGGTCGATATCCTTATTAAGTGTACTAAAAAATATTTGCAGTAGTGTCAAAATCCAGAGAGGAAATTGGGGAATACCATGTTTGTCAATTTCATTATGCAGGTTTTATTGAACTCACGTAACGCCCGATTTCTACTTATCGATGCCCGATTTCCTACCTATGAATATGAATATCAAAACTCAAGAGAATGGAAGATGGTGGTTAGGAAGTGTGATGTATAGTATTTTCAACCAACCGAAATTTGAATGGTCAATGGCGAGATCTGCGTGTACGAAAAATATATAAATAATAATATATGTACCTACATTTTAACGCAGCATCACCGTCATTGGTCAAATGCATTCTGTATAATATTATAGTTTTGTATTCGTGATTCGACGACCGGTGGTTGCAAACTGTTTGCCATAAATCGTTATAATAGTTTGTCTAGTCTTTAATTAGTAATAAGTAATAAGATAGATAGAGCGTTATAGAAATATATTATAAATTGTACAGCTAGGTATACAGCGCCCTTGAGTTGATTCACAATTCAAATCATCCAAATATGATTATTATTATAATATTGAAAGTAGGTACCTACGAGCATCTTTCACATAAACGACCAGCAAAACTTTCGCCTATTTCTTTATTTTACCCGGGAAAACTAAAAACTCAGACAGTTGAATTAAAATTTTACGTGCTTACATAAACGTACAAGTTGAATTATTTTTTCCCAGTCATTAATGATGGGTTTTCACCTGAGTGCTCTCAAACAGCAATTTGTTGACAAATTCCCACGGATTTATAAAATACTACAATTTACTCAAAATTTAGAGGACACAGCTCGACAAAAAAGAAATGAAAAAAGAGTTTACACGTGTTTTAGGGGCTCCCTAAATTCATCTAAAAAAACTTTGTTACTTACCGATAACAACAACTGGCACTTGAGACTAGCGAGCTTTTAGTGGGCATTTTGTAACATTTCTAATCGCTACCGGTAAGGACCCACGTTTTTGTAGACAGTGTCGGTGAGCTTTTATAACGTCAAAAGAAGCCAGATACTTATTCTATACCTGTGTATATATTTTTAACCCAAATAACATCATTTTTTCAAGAGTCCCAACTGCTTCCGTCTGTAGTCGGTGAGACTATGACATCCCCAATTGGGGTAAGTATCTTCCAGCCTGGAACGTGCCGCAATATATGTTATTTTTAATTAATTATTAGTGAAATCACACAAATTAATCAAACAAATAAAGATTTGAACCCGTGACCTTCGGAATCTTCGGATGGTTATCCGGAAGCCTTATCCTTCGACCACGGAGGCCGCCATCATCAGTGAAGTTACTTACAGATAAAAATGATTGATAAAAATTTTAAGAATGTTAATTTGTCACCTGCCGTATTTTTCTAAAGCATCTGTACTCCGTACCTATCCATCATTATGCCAGTTCGTCTAATGTCACACGCAGCACGAACATGTCAAGATCGTGACGTGTGTATATAGGGGCTGAAAGGCCATGGGATAATCAGAGAACAAAGGGTTCATATTACACGGAGACTTTTTCTAAAGTTGCTTTGTCCCTCTTGGAGATTTAAAGCAAAAAGGCAAAACCCCTGTTCAAGAAAGAATTACATACTTCAACTAGCTCCGGGCTAAGTTTAACGATCTAGTCTCAAAGTTGTGGAATGGCAGAGGTTTCATATTTTTAAACTCTCAGAAAGATTTAGAAAGGATGCTGTATTTCTACCCTTGGAAATAAGTGCTGTCAACCGTAAAGAAAGGGGCAACCCCTGAAGGCATTTTAAAACAGATTTCGTGGGACCTTTATTTTTAAGAAGGGAGTAAGGTTTTTTTAATATTTTCATTGGCGTATTTAAAATTTTAGTACTATGTTGGTAGCTAATTATTATCAAGCGTATTAAGTGACCTACAAAAACAAAATTAACTCAATAAAAAAACTATTTATTTGTGATTTAAGTAGGTACTTATTTAAAAGGCTATTTGTAATTTATTGTGCGTTTTATTATTAAAAGCTAATAGTTTAAATTTAAATGGATCAATATGAATCAATTTTTCGTTATTAAAAATTGCCAATAATAAATAATTAAATAAATATTTCAATTCTCTATTGAAAATTTTTATTTCTATGAAATTAACTTTTCAATACAATTTGAATAAAAAAACATTAGTTTATATATTATTTTTAGTTGTCGTTAATTTCTGTGAGTAAACCTGTGGACGTACGCGATAAAAATATAAATAAATTTGTGGTTTTGTAGAGAGCGATTTGTTTGATTTATTTTTTAAATGTCACACCACAAAATTAAAAAGTATTATCTAAAATGAACTTGAAATAGACGATAAGTAATTAAGGTACTTTATTTAAAAAAAAACTGAATTAATTACGTTTGTACTCAGGCCCAGATGTTTCGCAGAAATTCAAATGAAACATTGTCATCAAATGCTCATTCAGCGCCATTTTGTTATTTTAACATTTAAAATGTCCCCATTTAGCGCCGATTCTAGGAGCGTTTCAGCTTTGTATCAAATTGTATTAAGCTGACAAGTTTAACGACGTGAGTTATTCTTTTCTGCTGATCAGAATTTCTTCAAAAGCTGAAAGTGACAGTAAAAAAAAACAAAAGACGCTGGCACACATTTGATGACAATGCTACATTTGAATTTATGTTAAACAACCACAGTCAAATATTGTTATAATTCGCATTTGATAAGTACCCACATCATTTGCATCTCGTGTGTCCATAAATGAATTATTGCATTTAATAGCGTTTGGCGCCATTATTGTTATTTTATTTGGAAACCTGCGTAAACTAGGTAGATAAATGCATTGTATTAGCCTCATTCTCCTCACAAATATTTGGTAAGAAAATATTTATAAATAAAATAAATATTGATGGAACAACTGTTTCAAAAATGTTGCTTTTTCGCATACCAGCTATATTTATGCATGCAACCAAATAAACAGTGCAATCATAATAATTAATAACGTTATTATTCATGATACAGATACACGTAGAAGTGAGTACAAATGTCGTGCGAAACATTTTTTTAAAGATATTCAATCACAGGTTTATTTATGGTCGATCCAACCTATTTCGTAACTATTACTACCTTGTCTCTCAATAAAAATGTTCAACCTGTTTTCAAAAAGGTTCAGCATTATTCTCAGGCCGCCAGTTGGTTGGCACATTAAAACGTCGAATAAGTTATCTTCTGGAAATAAACACAATATAATTTTTGAAAATATAATACAGGTTTTTTTTCAATCCCAACACACCCCCTGCAGATCAGATTGAAATTTAAGGGCGAAAGATCTTTTCGGTCACTTGTGGGTAAAATTTAACGCGGACGAAATTACCAAACCGACATTGGATAAAACAGCATGGGGTAGTGTTTCTGAGCAGGGTGACCAAAATTTATGAACTTTTATAATGCTAGTAAAGTGTTTAATCAACGGCCCAGAAATAAGGGAGAAGAAATGAGCAACTCACAGCGCGAACACAAATAGAAAAAAAAGTGAAAACCGAAACATTCTGAAAAACTATTTTTTTTACCTTAGCTCCGCACAGGAGGCCCTGAGAAAAATTATTTCCCTCAGGGCCTATGTCATCTTTGGGGATGCTGTGTGGAGGGTCTTTTTAAAGAAAGGAAGGAGAGAAAGTTCTGGGAAGGAAAAGGGTAAGAGGGGTGGGTAGAATTCTAGATTTCAGTGTGTCCAGGTCATCCGCTGCCAGATCCAGACAAAGCTCACCCCATGAACCCAGTCATCCCTGCTAAGTCGCCAAACGTAGCGAACCACTCGGGATGACCTATGGCAGAGGTGTTGGTTATCCAATAAAGGTTCCCGGGGCGGCGGTACCCATTCCGGCCTCCCAAATTGCAAAACAATCGTGTGAACCGCACTCGATCTTTTTAATGAGATACTAGAGGGCGAAACTTCCAGCCCTTATAAATATCTTCAAAAGCACACCCTTTAGGTAAAAACGAGACCCCTCGTCCTGGAGAGGGGATAGAGATCCACACCATATAACTCCCTCGATCGTACCGGGACTCGTTTTTGAGTTTTTGCGATCCGCACGTTTTTTGGACTTTCTTTTATAATATACTAGCAGACCCGGCCACCCGTTTCTGTGGCTAACGAAACACAATGCCATTACCCAACCTTTAAAATATTAACACCACCCGCTTGCCAGCTGCCCGCTGCCTCAATTGAATATTTAAATTTCTCAGCTTTTCTCTACCACAATAAGCATGTATTATACATATAAACCTTCCTCTTGAATCACTCTATCTATTGGTGAAAACCGCATGAAAATCCGTTGCGTAGTTTAAAAGATCTATGCGCACATACATTTTGAGGGACTTCATTTTATACTATGTAATATAATAAATAATAAATGATATTGATTATTAATAATAAATGTATTACAAATACGCCATTCGTAATTGGCTAGCCGCTGGTTGGGACCATTGCACTATCTCTACAGGTATTATCTGCCTATAGCCCTAGGTATATAATATTTATGTTATAATGTGTACATTTTAGGCAGCATCATGCTCATTAGTCAAAGGTCAAAGGCTTTGCAGCATTAGTTTTGTTTTTCTGACTAGGCCGGTGAATGAAATCTGTTAGCTTAGGTATTGTTTAAAAATATTATTTTTGTTGTAATAAGAAAGATTCTAGGATATAATATCTTTGAACAGCGCCCTTGAGATGATTTTTGACAATAACGGCGGCTTGTAAGTTATCGATTTATTATTCTTACCATAAGTAAATTGACAAAAAAAAATATTTGTTTCGTTCCGTAAAATAGGACAGAATGGTCACCTCGTCGCCAACGTGCATCTCATACTAATGAGAATCGGCTGGAATTTTTGAAAAAAAAAACCTTTCGTCCCTCCATCCCGGCACGTTTTCTAGGAGAACTTGATTAATTTTAACATGGGAGACGAGATAACCATTTCCTTTATCCAAACACAAATCACGTTATGATGGAAACATGACACCAACTAAAATTCTTCAAAATCTCAACACAAATAGTTCGGAGTCCGACCTTCATAAACAAACAAAAAAACAGTTACTTACTAATAAATAACTTTGAGTTATTCAATCAACTTATCGTAAAAATAAATAGGACGATTTTGCACCAAAAAAAAACAGAACTATGAAAGTAGCCGTATGACCTTACAAATAAGTTATTATGCAAATAATATTATTGGATAAATAAGATATTGATTGGGCATGGGAAATTTGGATTGGGCATTTCAATTTGGGAGGCGGAAATGGGTACCGCCGCCCCGGGAACCTTTATTGGATAACCAACACCTCTGCCATGGGTCACCCCAAGTGGTTCGCTACGTTTGGTGATTTAGCAGGGTTGCCCGGGTTCATGGGGTGAGGTTTGTCTAGGTCTTGGAGGTGGATGACCAGGACACACTGAACCCCAGATTCCTACCCACCCCTTAAACCCTTTTCCTTCTCAGAACTCTCCTTCCTAAAAAAAAAATAAAATAAATAAATAAATAATAATAGAAATAATGGGCAGTATGGGCACTGGGCGGGTATCAATCGAACCTAGAGTAACCTATTTAACAACTTGTATTTTATCATCCCACTAAAATTATCTCCGAATAACACCTAAGTATTAAAGATCGTATACGTACACTATAAACGAAATTCATCGCCCTTGAACTTTTATTTGTTGATGTTATTTTAGCAAAAACATGGACATCTTTGTTTGTTTTGATCGCTAGAATAAATACTCAATATTTTATGTGCCGACGTCACGAGCAAATACCATGGAATTGTTGAAGTTATGGTTTAACGACTTCGCATTTGGATGGCATTTTTCGTTACTAGCAATATCAGTAGTTCTGGTATATACTTATAGACCAACTTCTTCAATTGAACCCTTCATCACTAGAAGATATTACCAACACCAACTACCAATTAATTACTATAACTTGATATGCGAAGACAAACTTCCCGATGACGAAGCAGCAGGTGCGGAAGTAGGTACTAGCTACACCCAATGGGTTTGGGTCCCAATTCCGACAACTTCCCGACAACTAAAACCCCGACTGATTAACTTCCCGATAAACGAGAATCCCTACAAGCATTATTTTTAAAGACTAACTTCCCGTAAAACAAAAAAAAATCACAATCGTTTCATGGATAAAATCTCACCGAACCTACGATCCAACAGAAGATATTCTTCTATGATTAGTTAGGTCAGGTTTCAAGTTATGTTTTTATTTATTTCATTGAACCTAATATGAAGTGATCGGTCATAAAATGTTAAGGCGGTACACAATCCTAATAATTGTTGTATGCTCAAAACTCACATTTTAATCATTTCCGGCGAATCCGTAACTATAATAACTTTTTTTATTTCCATGCCGCACAAGAAATGCGAGTTATTTATTTATTAGATTAATAAAAACAGTACCTTACCATTGATATATTTTACGTACAACGATTTCAAAACTACATAACCCGTTTTTCAACTATAAAGTTAGCGGTAAGCACCAGATTTTATTTTTCTAGACGATGAATTAATAATTTCGGGAGGACAACATGGAGACACATTTTAAATATTTGTAGCAAGTTCTTCAGAATTAATTAAAGTGAACGCGGCAGAAAGGTCGAATCTCCAGGCCTGCTGGGGCGAATTCGACCGTACGTTCGCACAATATGCCGTGCCGCAGCGTATATTTGTTTACACGCTTTCTTCACTTACGTCGTTAAGATTCCCACATTATTTATCTTCTTCTTCTTTTCTTTGATACGGCAAATTCGACAATAGGTCCGCCCAGTGCACGGGTCGCGAGTCGCAATTTGTATACACGGCTTCTTTACTTACGTCGTTAAGATTCTGAATATATTTTAGGGTATATTGTCGTCTTAATTAGATGATGATCCTGCATTTATCAATAATATTACTAAGGCCTAAACTACACGAGCGGTTCTCCCGCTGCGGGAAACCGCTCGAGAAAGTTGGCGGCTTATATCAAACTACACGGGTGGCGGTTTCCCGCCATGCTATCGAGCGATTCTACCGCTGCGGGATAGGCCACTTGCATCACATTTTTAAATTTTTTTTTCCGGTTTAGGCAAATATTCTAAGACATTCTGTATTTTTTTTTTTAAATCGTATTTTTGAAACCCTGGGGATTTGTTGAAAATTTCAATCCGAAAAATCAGACCATTTTTTATAAACCGGAAAGACGGGACATAATTTTATAGATGTGAAAAAACGATAATTACATAGCCGAAAATCATTTAAAAAAAGAACGTTTTCCACACGAATGGCACAGGAGAATAACGAGGCATACCAAAAATATCACATCTTCACATCTCATAAATATTTTTTTCCTTGATCCATCTTATTGATCATAAATCATTATAATGTACAGCGTATATATTACTAAATTCAATGTAATATACTTTTACTTGTAAATTATAATAATAATAAGAATATTATAAAATTTTATTTTGTTAAAATCAGCACCATAATCATTATACTTCTAAAACACGTACCGACATCATCTTCACGTTCTGAAGAGAACCCCTCTTCAGAACATCTGTCAAAAAATCAAACCAAATGATAAGTTCGCAGAGAACAAACAATAAATCTAGTGAACGAATTCAAAAATTCGCCTGAAATCAAAGTGATGCCATATAAAAAAATAAATCAGTGTGGAATTTCACAAAATTAATAGGAACATTTTCATGTAGTGACGTCACGAGCCCAAATAATGGATTTATTTATTTAAAAATAAAAAATTCTGTACATTTCCAAACAATTTTACTAACATTTTCTTAATCTTAGTAAAAAGATCTATCCACACGATTTTTTCCAAGTCGTTATGAAATCCATGCAAGTGGCTTATTGCGGGAAACCGCCCGTGTAGTTTGAAGTGGCGGTTTCCCGCAGCGGGAGGACCGCTGCATGTTGCGGGCGAATTTCTCCCGCAAGCTCCCGCGGCGGGAGAACCGCTCGTGTAGTTTGCGCCATACAACGCTCATAGTAAATTGTGTCTGCTGCGGTTTCCCGCAGCGGGAGAACCGCTCGTGTAGTTTGCGCCTAAGAACTTCAGATTGTTCTTTGTTATTTGAAACCCAAATAAACCGCCCGTTATACCGACGGTTTTGATCAAAAACAATCTATTGCTTTTTCAATATTCGCACTTTGTGGCATCATTTTAATTAAATGAAAACAAATCACTTTATAAAAATCACTCATTTAATCAAAGTTATCAACATGATTTGAAACCAATGGTTCCTTCGTCAGGATAAAATTAAAATTAACAAAAATGAGAAAGGTGAAAACAAAGTGGTTTGTTTATTTTTAACAATTCATTGCATTCAGTTTATAATTAGGTACAGTGGCATACTTCTGATAAGCAGATGACATTCAGTAAGAATGTGCAGCGGAATTCGGATATAAGTAAAATGTTATCTCACAAGAAGTGTGTGGTTACGACAATAAATATTTCGTCATGTTATAATAATTTATAACCGAAATACCGAGACCTTAGATTGAACAAGTTTTTTATTAATATGTATTTTATTCTGACATTCTAAAAGAATAATTTTAAAATCTTGTGCATTGTCAGGATGAATGTTTTATCTGCATGGTGCACCGCGTGCAGC
This sequence comes from Limnephilus marmoratus, assembly GCA_917880885.1. Classification (NCBI taxonomy): domain Eukaryota; kingdom Metazoa; phylum Arthropoda; class Insecta; order Trichoptera; family Limnephilidae; genus Limnephilus; species Limnephilus marmoratus. Next base: position 56,667,155 of record OU862909.1, on the reverse strand, counting down.
GTGCATAGCTGCGGGAAGGCACGAATGTTTGGAAGATAAACATCAAGTCTCAAAAGAAATCAACCAACCCATTCTAAATTTTTATAGTTATTTAGTTATTTTTCGTACGGATGAGATAATAACTAATTCATCCGAAAAGTATAAGCGTACATTTCATCGAATCAGTTTTATCCATAATTCAGAAATATGTTTTACAACATTAAAATTATCTTTGTTACATTAATTATTATAATTATCATCATTTTTTCCCGTTCAATGAAAAACGACTTAGTTATCAAGGATCACGAAGCAATGCAAATAAATTCGATGGTTTGGACTTCGGACATTGAAAATTTTTGTGTGAATCCAGAATCTGGTCATATCCAGTAGTAAAAAAGGACACGAGGTAAACATGACGTATTGTTTGTGCCGCATTGTGACAACTGTTTTCATTTTATGCCGTAGAAGGCACGATTGCACCAGAGGAGTGTACCAGATTACAAAGGTTTAATTTTAATTGATTTAAAATTGGTACTTACTCACTTCTTGTCTTTACAATTTACAAGGTGAGGCTAAGATGGATGATCCCTTTAAGTAATAACACAAGAGATGGGTGTTTAAGATAAATCATTTATGGACTGTTAAGATTAAGTTTATTTTCATCATGCGGAGATTTCACCGTCTTACGCAAGAAAATGGCCGATGCGATGACGACGCGAATAAGGAGATTTGTTTTCTCAGTAACAATTACTGGTTACTGGTAATGTATGATAATAAGATGTACAAGTACCTGCCTGCAGTATCAATAAAACAAATATAACCGTATTGATAGTATCTATAGTAAGCGCGGGGAAATATCAAAACAACCAGACTAATAATGCTATAATTTATAATTCATGTCTAGGATCTGAGTTCTAAGAACTAGCATAATGTTATCACGTTGGAGTATATCTTAGAAATATCTATAAGTATAAGGAAGTGAATTGTTTCGCGAGAAATTTATAAGAAACGTATTATAACAGTAACTTGAGATTATGTTTCTATTTCACATGATTTCCTTTCATTGTTTTTTCCTTGACTGAAGATACTATAATGAAAATAAGTATCAAGATACTTATCTAGCAACAGATAAGGTAAAGGGGTGAATGGTGCCTGCGATATACCTACAAGCTTTGTCCTACGTGGCCTTTATACTAGAACCACTCTGTCATTATAATGATGTAAATACAAATATGCATCTAGCTAGTTGTGTTTTCATTTTGTCATAAAACACTCTGTGAAAATGAATATTTCTGATTAATGAGCCGATGGAACACATGGCCAAGAATATTCGGGCCAGATGTTGGAAGTTGAAAGCACGGGACTTCTATTAGACTTTTGACTTTAATGGGATTTTCAAGGGCCGTAACAATCAATGAACTTTTGTGAAAAGAAACATAACTATGTGGGAAGCGAGTTTAATGCATTAAGAGCATATTGTGATAACGTAGGAGTAATGAACCCACGTAATTATTAACCATCTCTTTGTTTTCTAGATTAATAGCTTAAAAGTGTATTTGTATAGACTACCTGGCTACTGCGAGATAGAAAGATGGATGAGAGGATTAGAAACAAGACAGAGGTAGTCGACATTACCCTCACAATCTCTACACTGGAGTTGGATTATGATGAACGCGTAGCACTGTACCTACCAACACTTACAGAGCACAGTTAGAAATACAATAACACTGATAATACATATTACTATTGTGATAGACAGCTTACTCTAAGGTCGGATCTATATAATGGAACGCAGATAAAGACGTAAAAATAAACCGCTGTTTTTGCACCAAATTTAGATATTTTGCAAAGGCGTTGACGCGTCACGCGTCCCCGTCTGGGGACAAACAAGGAAGTGGCCCGACGTCACCACATTTTAGAGCTACCGCAACTGTATATTTTTTTTGCTGAACAAACACCTACACAATGTTATGTTACGTGTTCCTGAAAAAAACACTATACTATTTCACTACGACTACAGTAGTGCAGCTTTGAGACCCAGAAGCAAATTAAAGGTTTTGATCGGTAGGAATCCAGTCAAAAAATATCATTTTCTGAACAAAACTACATCTTTTGTTGTGTCACAGTAACGGCCTTGGAGCATTTTGTATCAGGGTAGCAGAGATCGGGATGATCAAATAATCAAGGAGCGTACACTCTTATAGAAGATTAATGTATAATCCAAGTCTTGGAAACAAAAGCGGCGAGCGTTGTTGTGATGCAACTGACGACAATCAGGTACGAATTAATGCAGGGCACGCGTCCGTCGCGTCATGTCGCTATGCCAGGAGGCTCGGGCGGAATAGATCAATGACAGTGTTCCTCTGGGACCTTTGTTGAGTTCTTCCATCAACAGTAAACTTTAAGTTTTGAATCAAGACTTGGAGGCGACGACATAATTAGGCGTTGGGTATCCGGAGGAATCAAATGTAGACGAATATTTTTGCATTTTAAAAAAGTTACCTTTTAAGTAAGTATGACGGTACAGCAACCACCGCGACTAATTATTAATTATTTTGCGAGTAGGTACCTTGAACCCGTGATCAATATTATACTGATTGGTCTTGTTTTGTTGAATGGCGACAATAGTGTTATTTGCCTAATACTCGAAAAACATATTTTTTTTTAATTTAGAGATAGTACAGGTAGGTATATAATTATTTCCTGTCTAATCTTGCAGCTTGCAAAATATAAGTAATAAGTAGGTACAGACACTAGATCTAGCTTAAGCTAGGATTATATTTTTATCATGACACATGCTCATTTTATTTTCACGTAGTTGTTGTTTTTGCGTGTGAAGAAAAAAAAGTTATTGTTACTGTTCCATTTGATTATAATTATAAGTTTATAAGTTTTAAGCACTCGAGCGATAGCTACCCAAAATTGGAGAAGTGATTTTTATTAATTAAAATTAATTATAAATTTAACTATTTTTTTAATTGTTTTTATAAAACAAAAAAATATGAGACGAACGGTTAAATTTTGGTGAATTCATTGAGCTGACCATTTCCAGTTTGATAGTTTACAACATTTATAATTGTAAGACATGAAAATAAAGTTTAAAGTTAATTTCTAACCTTTGAAAGTGCTCTTGTTTAAATCAGCAAAGATTGTAATAATTTCCACAGCGAAAACAATCTGATCTTGAGTCATTCATGTATCATTCTTCCATATCAGACTAAAAACGGTATAATGTCTGCGTATTTCATCATCACCGGTTCAATGGGATGTAATTTAAAAATACTTGTTTCTGTCTCGTATCCTCCAATTTTTTTTCTCAGAAGCAATAATTTTAATATTCATCTCACAGTCAACAAGCATTATCCCAAAAGAGGACAATCCCATCGAGAACACCGGCGTGACGTCATTTCTTAAAACTGAAAGCCCAATCGAATAGAATGTTTGGGCAGGCCCGCACGTCGTCGTATACCGTTGATTTCCCCGAATTTTTTTTTGCATTCTAACCAAAAAGTATTCGACGAACACTAATAAAAGTTTTTAATTGGTGTGACTAGTTGAGATCACAATTGAAATATGCAAGATCATAATTGAAAGTCGACACGATGGATCCAAAATTACCTGAAGAAACATAAGGGAACGTACCCATACTAAGTGACCTGTTCAGGGGGGGTCTTCAAAATACCACGCTTGGTACAAATGAGCGGCGGGGGGCTTAGGTTTTTGGTCACCGGGGGGGGGAGGGGGTTAAAAATTGCAAAAAGTTGGTCACGTAGTATAGGTACGTTCCCTAACCTGAATGAATAGGATACCCGTAAGTGCGCTATTAGTGATGCCATAAAAACTCGCTGTCTCTTTTACACTGGTTACAATAAGTGGGCGTAGTAAGCAAGACAGAGGGCCCTTTCGGGTATCTGGGCGTGGTTTGAAGCCCACACGGCTATGTCGCAGGCCAATCGTAAAAATCAGGCAGATCATGATGCGTCTCAGGCACATCATGATCTGCCGCCATTTCACGATGCGGCAGATCATGATGTGGCTAGGCGCATCATTATCTGCCTGATTTTACGATTGGCCTGCGACCTTCGACCAAGTAAAATTAATATATAACCTTTATTGATCGACGCCTGCGACAGACGTACCGCATTGAGACGCCCCGGCATTGCGCTCCTACATAGAGGAGATCACTCTAACGCTATAAGGTGTTGCCACAGCAAGCCTAACTTACATCTCTACATATTATAAAAAGTCCTCCGCCGCGTCTGTCTGTCTGTTCGCGATAAACTCAAAAACTATTGAACGGATTTTCGTGCGGTTTTCACCAATAGGTAGAGTGATTTATGCGGAAAGTTTAGGTATATAATTTGTCAAGGTTTTGTGTAAGTTGGTTGAAATATATAATTAAAGGAGAATGTCTCTGTTTGTAGTGGACGAGCGGGCTGGCAAGCGGGCATTGTGGATTTATAAAATTTAACAAATGGCGGTTGAGTTAATAACGCTTGGTTATAAAGGTTGTGTAAGCATCCAGTAGATGGCGTTGTGTTGAATGAGTGACCGGGTCAGTTAGTAATACATATTTAATTCAACATTACATCCTTACCAATAAAATCATTTTTAAATGTGTTTCAACCTTTCAAAAAGTGTATGATTTTAAAATTTCCCAACCAAAAGTATTTTCGTTATTTATTTGGCTAAAGAAGGAGGAGCGCAACACTGCATAACACCCCAAAAATAAGTAATGAAAATTTCAAAAAGTGATTTATTTGTGAAAGAAAAAAGCAGAGGAACCCATTCAACGTGTCTGCAATTGTCAAACACACGTTATTAAAACATTGCAAATAGAAATTACGACTACCGATATGTGTAGGTAGGTATTGTGTGCAGGTTGATCTAAACGAGGATTATTACACCGATATCTTGTTAGCAATATTTTTGCATTGATTTCAAAGCGAATGTTTCTTTGTACCTACGTCATAACGTAATTTTTTTATGGCAAGAATTAATGGAGATATCGAATTGTATTAATATTATAATTGCTACTCGTGCATTCATTATGTGTAAATAGGTACCTACTCGTGTAAGATATTTTCAATTTGTTTTTTTTATTTATCAAATGATTATTACTGGGTAACCATAGTTTTCTACACAGAATAATTCATTTTTTATATACTTCCCTATTTGGAAAACCTATTTTGAACAGTTGGTTGTGTCTATTAGTGCTATTACCTATAAATTCACTTCATTTTTGTATTTCTGTTATAGTCCCTTTTTTATTCATTGGTGGGGTTATGATTTGAGGTTGAGAGTTAGTACCTACTTACCATAGTGATATATTTACAAATAACGACTTTCGAACAATAAGACATAGTCAATTGTTGCACTATGCTTTTATAATTTACTAGCAAACCCGGACACACGCCATCTACTGACAACGCTATTACCCAACCTTTATAACCAACGCCATCTGTTAATTTGCATACATACAACCAACTACGTTGGGAAGCTCGAATCGATAACACAGTACAAAAACTTCGTAAACTCTGCCATATTTTCTGCTCCCTTAGGTCTATCTTAGATTTACAAACTCTAAGAAGCGTATACTTTGCCCTTTTCCAATCCATAGCAACATAGGGTATAGTGGGATGGGGTGGTTGTGCTGAATACATTATTAGACCAATTATTTTAGTTCAAAAACTAATTCTGAGAATTATATTTAAATGTCAACCTACCCACCCGTCAAATGAACTCTTTGCAAAAATCAGAGTCTTAGATATTCGACAGCTATTTACTAAGATAAGCATATGTTATATATGCCAAAATAATCTACTGGTGGCCCCACAACATCAAGCACACACACGCTTCTTAGCAAACCTGGGTTGCGTGGTCCCTAAAACTCAAACTTCTTTCGCTCAACGACAATTCTGGTATATCGCTCCTAAAATGTATAATGCTTTGAGTGTCGATATAAAGTCACATAATTCTAAATCTCTCTTTAAATCCCGTATCAATCATTGGATATTTGAAAAGGGAAGAGATTTCTTCAAACAACACATGAGAGCTTAATATTACAATAAAAAACAAATAATATTAATATTAATTAAAAAAATATTACAAATTTAATTAATCAATTACTTTAACTTAATATTGCATTTAAAAAAAATCAAACAAAAAATTACTTTCTCTAACACTCTTTCCAATTTCTTTCATAGAACGAATATCAAAAATGACTACAAACATGTACTCTCGTGCATTTTATTTCTATTTTTATTTCAAGAAGAATAATGCTCACCAATGTTTATTTCATCTTCTTTAAATTTTCTTTATTTCTTAGATAACTTGCAATTTTTATCTGTTTTTAGTTTTATTTATCCCTAAATATGTTATTTTTTTCTTTTCTCTTCTTATATTTTATTATCTGTTTATATAAAATTATATTACATGTATGACTACCACAACACGGGCAATAGCCTAGTATGGTAGTCAAAAATGGCCAAAAATGTAACATTTAATCATTTATGAAATAATTTAAAAAAAATTAAAAAATATACGCTCGCATTATATATTATATATTTCAACCAATTTACACAAAACCTTGACAAATTATATACCTAAACCTTCCGCATGAATCAGTCTATCTATTGATGAAAACCGCATGAAAATCCGTTGGGCGGTTTAAAAGATCTAAGCGTAGAGACAGCGGGAGCGACTTTGCTTTATACTATGTAAAGATTGTTTTTGCAGGAAGTTTTTTTTAATGTAATGCCATCTATTATTTAGAGTATGGTAAAAGAAGTCAGGGACGCCTGAGGAAGACATGGTACAATCAAATGAATCAGACACTTGAGTCAGGCCGTGTCAAGGGTCAGAATAATAGAAGAGCATATATGAGACGATGTATGAATGTGAATGAGACAAGGAGTGTGTGCCAAGACCGAGTTGGTCCATCCTCCCTGCCTACCCCAGCGGAGAAATGGCGTGATGGTTAGTAGTTAGTTTTAATAATTTTAGGTCACTGGCTTCAAAGGTTATACCACAAGAACCCTTTTAGGCCAAATAGTCTCCTTCGGCAAAATTTCAGACAGGCTACTCTGGTACTTGCGGCATCATCACTGGTCGTATTTTCCACCAATTAAATAACACTTAGGTAATGATAACAGAAAAAGATAAAATTAAAATTAATAAACTCAATTCTTAAGAATAAATTAGACGCTGAAGGCAGCAAATAATGCATATTTCTTACCTTCTCATGTTAACCTCATACGACCACTCTTTAATCAAACTAAGTTAAGTACATTGACTTCGTATTTAAATTAATTAGAACATAATTGTCTACACATATATTAAATATCATTGCTTTGCAAAATTATGAACAACCATGTTCAGCTCTAGATTTATGGATGTAGGTTGTTGTAGGCTTTCGTGTATCCTAGGATTTTTGAAAGATGAAAATAAGAAAGGTGCTATTCAAAGATGAAAAATGTTATCTGACCATCACTGGGGCAGCAACAATAATTATTATTATCTTCGCTTTCACCAGCTTCAACTGAAAATGATTCAATGCGGCAAATAGCACTCGTTGACATAATTATTTCCGAATCCGCACATAAAAAACGTTGCCAAGTGAATATCACGATGCAAGTGCCTTGCTAACTTTGTCTGTGATTCATTCAATATTTACGTCATTCAAATATCCATCCAAATCGAAGAAAATATCTAGAGTTATAAAAATCCACAAATCACCTGAGATTCTGGGCATATTTTCAATGGTTTTCAATTAAAGATCCTCCAGAAATATACTAACAATTTTCGCAATTTGTGAGATAGCTGATCTTGTTTTCAGAGCAAATTTAAATCCAAAGTTTTATAAATGTGTACGTACATATACAAAAAGAGTCAGCACTACTTACAGGCAGATAGATCATACCAAGAAGAGGTGGGCCTATTTTTCACGAGTGTAAGAATCAAATTTAACAAACTGCCTTAGCACCGTTGTGATTTTAAACTCGATGAAACGAAAAAGCGATAATAAAAAGACACAAATACATACATCTATAGGATGCGAGAGAATGAGATAGAATAAATTTGTCTCCTCTTTGTGTGGTGCTTCATAGCCTCCCCACTCTTGTCTACTTTAGTTATCTGAAGGTTTCACTTTAATAGCGTGTTGTTGAAGTGAACTGCACACTTGTATTTTTTTGCTAATCTATTTTTTATATAAAAATCTCGTGTCACGGTGTTTGTGGTCGCACTCCTCCGAAATGGCTGGACTGATTTTTATGAAACTTTTTACGTATACTTTTTAGGTATCAGAATAAGTCGGAGAGTATAATATTTCATACCGCTAGCTAGGTGATTAGGGTGTCCCCATCCAGAAATATTTTTCTGTTTTTTTAACAATTTTTTTTTTTTTTTTTTTATTTTATATCAAAAAATATCTATAACCCCAAATTTTCAACCTCCTACCCCCACCTTCCCATTTTTTAATCGCGATTTTAGTATTTTTGTATGAACACAATTTAACCGTCGCGCGCGTTGTTCGTATTCCAAACAGAATGAAATTATTTATGTTGTTGAATGACAGATGGCGCTACGTCCGCCTCATCGAATTCACATGCGCAAGTCATTCACGAGAATCGTCGCGTCATTTTGACATTTCATTCGGCATTTATTATGAATCACTATGTTATTGTTAAGTATTGTTGTGTTGGTGTTTTTTTTTTGTTTTCATCGGTGGTCATCGTCTACAGCGCTCCATTCCTCTTTCTGTCATAGAGCCCATCCCAACACACTTACAAAACATTTGTTATTTTTTATTTAACAACCAAAATATTCACCAGAAATAATTTATATGGCAGAACAAAGTTTGCCGGGTCAGCTAGTAATATCTAAAATTAGTAGTTTTGATTTGTATGTAACTGAATTATGACGACCCCAGGAAAAATATTTTATAAAAAATTACCAGAAAACCATGTGGTTAGAACGCAGCTTTCCGAGGTAAAGTGCGGTTCTTTTTACATATTTACAGGTACCTACACATCTCTTTGTCTTTACCTAATAACCTAACCTATCACATGATGTTTACGTAAACACACTGTATTTTTCATGGAAAAAACCTGTTATATACATGGTGGCCATGACGTAAATTTATTTTGTTAATTACTACTCTACTTAAGAAAATGATAATGGAGAATAATGTACCGATCTTGTTGCGTACGTGCGTATTTTATAATAATGGTAATTAACTGTGTTCAAAGAGTTAATAAATATTATGGATAAAGTAGGTAGGTACCTATAAGTGCAGGCTGCATACGTTGTAACTTGAATATCGTAATAGTCACAGTGCGTATACTGCGTACCTACCTACCAATGAATCTATACATATAAAAATCTCATGTCTCGGTGTTTGTGGTCTCCTCCGAAGCGGCTCGACCGATTTTGAAAGGTGAATATTTGGTATATATTATTTGGTAGAGAATAGGTCGTAAAGTATATTTCATACCGCTAGGTGATAAGGGAGTCCCTACCCAGAAGGTGATTAGGGGGTCTCTATTAAAATTGATTGATAAAATGACTCAAAATTTTTACAGAACATCGCATTTTAGCAGAAGAAATTTTCTATATACAATGGTGTTGGGTTTTGAATTGATATTGTGCTCAGTACCTACCTGAATGTCATTTTTGATCCTACCCCCACCAACCATGTCACCTTGCTGAAAAAAGGCTTGGAACAATAACAACCAGCAGTGTGCACCTACAACTGATCGATTTGTGACATTGGAAGGAACTGGTTTTTCTTTAAGTTTGTGCTCGTCTTCGAATTTGGTAAGTGACTTGGCTTTCCTTACTTCCTTCTAGTTCCAGAGATTTACCAGACACATATAAGCATTCAATTCATTTCGTAATTTTTGTTTATTTAGCAATTTACAGTCCACCATTCGCCTGTTGCATTTGAGGCTGTCATTTCGGACAGTTTCGGATGCAACATATTGGTCCAATCGTGCCAGATTTCGTGAGCATTTTGGAGTTGAATGCTTGTATGTGTTTTTCCAATAACCTTGATCCTGTGTTCCTAATATTCCTGGCATTTCGGCTTTCGAATTGGGCACATTGTCACCTTCAAAAGGGGTTAAAATTCGTGGTAAATTTCACATTTTTCGTTTGTTGAATTTCTATTTTCAAATATTATCAAAATGGCTGCTTCTGCTAGTGTTCGCAATAAATTGGCCATTCTAGGTCTCCGGGAGATTCATGATTCATCGATCAGAGCAGTTGTTTCTGGTAATTTATTAGATAGAAATAATTTACTGGTTAGAATTAAGGATATTGAAAAGCAAAGGGAAGATTTTGTTGAATCTTATATTATTCTAGAAACGTCAAAAAGTGAGGAGTTAAAATTAACAGATTTGGAAAATAAATATAAATCTTTTATGAACATGTATTTTGAAATTCATACGAATTATCTAGCAGTTTTTCCACCAAAGGAAGATTCTATAAAAACATCAAATAGTCACGGTTTTTCACTTCCTAAAATTAGTTTGCCAACTTTTTCGGGTGGAATTACTGAATGGATAAACTTTATAAATACGTATGATGCAATTATTCATGATAATGAATCTCTAAGTGACATACATAAATTACATTATTTGTTAGGAGCACTATCGGGTGACGCGTTGAAAATTATAAAGCATCTTCCTGTTTCCGCAATCAATTATCCAATTGCTTACAATTTGTTGAGAGATCGTTTTCATAACAAACGGATAATTGCGGACAGACACATAGAGAACATTATCTCATGCCCCATAATTAAAAAGGATTCGCTTAGATCTGTCGTTAATGTTTTGAAGGAAAATATTCAGGCATTAGAAGCGTTACATTTTCCAACAGATCAGTGGTCATTTTTATTACTACATATCGTTTTGAAGAAAACTCCTGATGACGTAAGAACTAACTTCGAGTTAATAGGTCATAAGGAGGAAATTCCATCATTTTCGCAATTATTGTCATTTTTAGAATCACAATCTAAAATTTATGAATCGGTTCATGGGTACGGTGTGAAAAATGAAGCGCCAAAAGCAAAAACAAATCGCTTATTAAATTCTTTTGTCAGTACACAAAAGTCGGTGTGTTTAATATGCAAAGGTGGACATTTTCTCTCAAAGTGTGACCAATTTTTAAAGCTACAACCACTTGCTAGATTTGATGTTGTGAAGAAATATAAATTGTGTCAGAATTGTCTTTCCGCTCAGCATTTGGTCAAGAACTGTTCGTCGCGTTTTAATTGTTTTCAGTGCCATAAAAATCATCATTCTTTGTTGCATTTTTCTCGTGACGTAAATAGGCAAGTACAGGCGTCAAACAGCAACAATTTCGATAACACTTCTAGACAAGAAGTACTCGATTCGCCACCTGAGACAATCAACCCAATCGTATCGGCCATCGCGGCAACCACACCTCATTCGGAAAGGCTTAACAATCCCAACGTTTTATCGAGCTCTAGCCAATCATCAGTTTTGTTAGCTACGGCCATCGTAGAAGCACGTGATAAAAAGGGTCATTTTCACAAGGTTCGTGTATTATTGGATTGTGCCAGTCAGGCAAATTTTATTTCAAATGATTGTGCAATTCGTTTGGGCCTCGACTGTTCTAATAAACAAATTCCTATTCGAGGAATTGGACAGTTGTCGGCCATCGCGCAGAAGGGACTGGTCAAGTGTCGGATCCGTCCTCTATGTTCGAATGAGCTTTTTGATGCGGATTTCGTCGTGTTATCAAGCATTTGTGCACAGTTGCCTAGTTCTCCCATTCGTCGGGGAGACTGGGATCATTTGAGAAATTTAACTTTGGCAGATCCAAATTTCGATAAGCCCTCTGCAATAGATATTTTATTGGGTGCTGGAATGTTTTCGTCAGTACTTCGTTCGGGGCAGGTGGTAGGAAAAGCGAATGAACCGATAGCTTTGAACACAGCTTTTGGTTGGATTTTAATGGGAAATGTCGATCACAGCACATCTCCTATTAATTCGTTTTTGACAATATTAGATTCATCGATTGAAACTAATGTGAAGACACCTTATGAAATCGAAGACCTTCCAAATCATCCTTCACCGTTATCTACGGAAGAGTTGCTTTGTGAGGAAATATTTTCAACGCAGCATTATAGAAATGATGCGGGACGTTACGTTGTCCCACTTCCATTCAGGGAAGTTAAATCGGCTCTTGGTGATTCATATCATTCGGCAGTATCTCGTCTGCATCACCTCGAGCGCCGTTTCTCTCGGCATCCAGATATAAAATCTGATTACATTCAATTTATGAGAGAATATGAATCTTTGGGCCACATGATAGATGTGACAAGTTCATCAGTTTCTATTGGAAAATATTTCATTCCTCATCATTGTGTGATTAAGGATACTGGATCCATTAAAAAACTTAGAGTTGTTTTTGACGCAAGTTCAAAAACATCTTCTAACCAGTCGTTAAATGATATACTTTTAGTAGGACCTAAACTTCAACAAGATATTGTGAAGTTAATTTCCAATTTCAGAACGCATAAAATTGTCTTTACAACAGATATTTGCAAAATGTATAGACAAATATTGATTCGACCAGAGGATAGATCCTATCAACATATTTTATGGCGTGAATCACCGGAACAAATGATTAAAGAATTTGAACTGCAAACTGTTACCTACGGAACGGCTTCCGCACCGTTTCTCGCTTTACGTACTTTACAGCAACTCGCATTGGATGCAGATGCCAAATTTTCGACGGCATCAAAAGTTTTGTTAGAAAATACGTACGTTGATGATATTTTAGCTGGAGCATCCACACTTGAATCGGCACGTAAATTGCAGCGAGACTTGGTGGAACTACTTAATCTTGGCGGTTTTGAATTGAGCAAGTGGTCGAGTAATTGTCGTGAACTGCTTTATGATATTCCAATCTCACATCAGGAAGCACCTATAGAAATTGATTTAGATCATGCCAATAACATTAAGATTTTAGGTATTGTTTGGGATTCGCAAACTGATTCGTTCTCGTACCGAGTGAAAACATCACAAATAACATTTTCGAAAAGGTCAATCTTATCAACAATTGCAAAGATTTTTGATCCACTTGGATGGATTTCCCCCGTCACATTTTTGGCTAAATGTCTGTTACAACAGTTGTGGAAGCTTGGATTGAACTGGGACGATCCAGTTCCTGTCGAGGTTCAATCTCATTGGACGGCAATAGTATCGTCATTTTCAACTTTAGCCAATATTCAAATTCCGCGTTACATAGGGGAGAGTAGTGATAATACATATCAATTAGTGGGATTTGCAGATGCATCCGAAAAGGGTTATGCTTGTGTTGTGTACATTCGGTCCCAACATTCGAAGCAAGAATTTAACATTAGACTTTTGGTTGTCAAGTCAAACGTGGCTCCTGTGAAAACTCTTTCTATTCCACGTTTAGAATTATGTGGTGCTTTGTTGCTCGCTCGACTTTTGGATTATGTTTTGAAATCATTCGGTACAACTTTACATATTGATAAAGTGTTCACATTTACGGATTCTACAATAGTCTTATCATGGATTCATACACCTACATATAATTTGCAAACCTTTGTTGCCAATCGAATAGGACAAATCAATGAAGTTAATTCTTTGATTAAATGGTTTCATATACATACTCATTTGAACCCAGTTGACGTATCTAGCAGAGGACTTTTGCCTGATCAGTTAGTCAATACAGAGTTATGGTGGAGGGAGCCTCCTTGGATGCTATCACCCGTCGATGAGTGGTCATTGTTCCATTCTTCCAGTGTAAAACTTGATGTTGTTCCTGAGCTAAAGGCCAACAATCTTCATGTATTGACTTCAACTAATTCGTGGAATGAGGAGACGTTAAATAGATTTTCTTCATTAACAAGATTGCAACGTGTTACAGCATGGATTTTGAGATTTGCTGTTAACATTCGAAAAAAGAAAGAGGAACGTATATTCGGAATATTAACCGTCGAGGAGTTGCATTCATCTCTAAAATTATGGATTTTGAAAGTGCAACATGTGCATTTTCACCCAGTTACAGGCAAAACTTGTCAAACTGTGTCTCACATTCGAATGATTATACATTTTTTGAATTCGGTTGGTTTATTCAGAGGTGGTGGGCGTTTGCAACATATCCATATCGCCTCTCGTCCATTATCTCAATTGTCTTCTGATCCATCTGAACTTGAAGCATTGACGCCTGGTCATTTTTTGATAGGGGCTCCTCTTACATCGGTTCCGGAACCTGATTGGTCTGAAGTACCGATGAATAGATTATCACGTTGGCAATTGTTGCAAAAAATAACTCAGGCATTTTGGAATCGATGGAGAAAAGAATATTTGCACACCCTTCAACAACGTGGAAAGTGGATAACTTCATCACCTAATCTTAATGTTGGAGATTTGGTGTTATTAAATGATGGAAAAATTCCATCCATGCACTGGCCACTGGGACGCATCGAGGAATGTCATCCGGGTCCTGATCAAATCGTACGGGTTGTGACAGTTAAAACTGCACAAGGAACATTTCGTCGGCCAGTTGTCAAACTTTATCCATTACCACTGTGAAACATTTTACTCATAAGTTTATTTTAAGTTTTATATTTGTCGTCTTTATTTTCTCCTTACTTTTTGTTCGTTTTACCGCGGTGTCAGTTGCTATGAGAGATAGGTCTTCAATAACTTATCTTAGGAACATATTCCTTATGGATTAATTTTAGTTTTATTTTAGACTTATGTTTCTTACATTTTTTTTTTTTTAATTTTCGTTAAGTTGTTCGTTGCAAAAAGATTGAATAATTGTTTGTCGTTTTGTTAATAATAGGTTGTTATTAAATTCATTTGTTTGTTGTCAGTATTCGGAAATGTGTGATTTACCATCGGTCGTAGATAAGAGATTTCAATCTCTTCTCGGGGGCGGGAATGTTGGGTTTTGAATTGATATTGTGCTCAGTACCTACCTGAATGTCATTTTTGATCCTACCCCCACCAACCATGTCACCTTGCTGAAAAAAGGCTTGGAACAATAACAACCAGCAGTGTGCACCTACAACTGATCGATTTGTGACATTGGAAGGAACTGGTTTTTCTTTAAGTTTGTGCTCGTCTTCGAATTTGGTAAGTGACTTGGCTTTCCTTACTTCCTTCTAGTTCCAGAGATTTACCAGACACATATAAGCATTCAATTCATTTCGTAATTTTTGTTTATTTAGCAATTTACAGTCCACCATTCGCCTGTTGCATTTGAGGCTGTCATTTCGGACAGTTTCGGATGCAACAAATGGTAAGTTTCTTCTAACACAGCAAACTTATTTTGTGGCACCATTATGATTGAAATTAATAGATTACTTCGTTTTTACCACTTTTATTGTTTATAAAAACTTTTATGTTCTGTCAAAACCCTGAAGAAGTCAGCTTTGCTGACGAAACATGTCGGTTTTATAAACAATAAAAGTGGTAAAAACGAAGTAATCTATTAATTTCAATTACAATGGTAAGCTCTGGTGTTATGAAATTTTTATAAAAAAATTACTACAAGCTTATGGGTCCGAGTGATTAAGCAAATAATTTTTTAGGTTTAAAAAAATATTTTGCATAAAGTTTTTGTACACCGAAAACTTGAAATTTTTTTTTTATTTTATCTGTGAGAATATCTATATGTACCTATAAAATCTCGTGTCACGGTGTTTGTGGCCGCACTCCTCCGAAACGGCTCGACCGATTTTTATGAATTTTTTTTGTATATTTGGTAGGTATGAGAATAGGTCGTAAAGTATATTTCATTCCGCTAGGTGATTGGGGTGTCCCTATCAAAATTGATTGCTAATTGACACAAAACTTTTACAGAACATTGCATTTTAGCAGAAGAGTGTTTCTATATATATATATAATGGTAAGCTCTGGCGTTATGAAATTTGTGTAAAAAAATTACTACAAGTGGTGCGCGAGTGGTTTGAAAATGTGTGTATTTCATATATTTTAGCGGCACGGAGGGAAGGCAGACTTGCAGGGAGAAACTGTTTCTTGAACAACAACGTATGCCGGGTACCAGCTAGTTATCTTTTAACTTATAAGTTCTTTAAAATATAAATAAAATCGTTGTACTTACTCTATCTTTGTATGACGTATAATATGTCGTATTATATAGTTCTAATGTATAGGTACTAATATCGCTGGTGTTGCTCTAATTTTAATTACACCACTTGGCGAAGCAGTAAAATCTAGTTTATTTTATGCGAGATAATGGAGATATCTCTAAACAGTCTGAAAATATTTAAACTCTTTTATTTGTTAAAATAAACTTATTAGATAATCAAGTGAGAAAAAAATTATGGCCACGAACCGCGACCGCCGCGACCGTAAGACGCACCATGATCATCACTACGAAAAGTTATATAGGTGGCGCAAAACTACCGTTTTAATTTGAATCTTATTGTATTGTGTAATAAGATTCAAACCATATCGGTAGTTTTGCGCCACCCTTTATTAATTTTAAATACTGGATAATTGAAAACGTTTTATATTTTCTCACGAATTGCACATAGTATTTTTTTTTACATTAACTCCAGGAAAATAATTTCCCTCAGGGCCTACGTTATCGATCTGAGATGCTGTGTGGAGGAGAAGAAGGAGTGAACATTGGTCTTGAAGAGACCCATGTTGTACGAAGGAGGAAACACAGAGGCCGGCAAATCGTTCCACAGCCGAGCTGTTGACAAGAACGAGTCGAAGAAGCAACTCGTTCTCATGTGACAAAGGTCAATCGTGTACAAATGTTGGGCCTGCGTTTGGCGTGTTTTCCGACTATGCACCGGTGCCGAAGGGATCAATGATGCTAGTTCCTCGGAGCATCTTTCATTGTAATACCGGTAGAACAAGGATAGCATTCCAACCCGACGCCTGTGCTCTAAAGATTGCAATGTTGCTTATAAAAACTATACATGACTTTATTCACATTCAAATAAGTTACAAGATTGGTGTAAATTTACCAATCGTTATGTAAACATTAGTAAATGCCACGTTATAGAATTTTTTCAAATATATCAGTCTTTCAACTATCATTATGAAATTAACAATGTTTCCCTTACCTCTCTCCAATGATTTAACAAAATAGTATGCAATGGAAAACAGTAAAAATGTGTAAGTATTTAATTTTTTTAATCAAGAGATTGAATCAGTCAAGTTTGATTTTATGTATATTCACAGTGCAGTTAAAAATGTACGTATCTCATAGGGACGCACGTATGTTGGGGACGCGTTTTGCGTGTTTCTCGACGATAAACCGGTGCTGAAGGGATCAATGACGCTAGTTCCTCGAAGTATCTTCCATTGTAATACCGGTAGAACAAGGATAGCATTCCCACCCGACGCATGTGCTCTAAAGATTGCAATCCGCCTGTTAAGATGGGAGAATCTATCAAACGGACCGCCCGTTTCTGCACAGCGTCGAGGGTATTTTTCAAGTATTTTGGAGCTCCAGACCGTGGGGCGCAATTGTGATTTGTACAGGATTAGCAGTTGTGTACTATTAAAGTATCTGCGGGCCCTGTACACAGGGCTGGGCAGTATTTGAATTACTTGTATTTGAAATACGTATTTGAAATACAAATGCGTATTTTGTATTTGTATTTCAATTACTTCCTAACAATGTATTTTGTAATTGGTATTTCAATTACCTGCTGCTGAGGTATTTTGTAATTTGTATTTCAAATACTTATGGCTTCAAAATACATTTTCAAATACATTAAGCGATCTTAAAAATGACAGTGAAAAATAATCTAACATAGATAATACGTAAGGTAAAAACGCTAGAATCCTGTACTATTTATTGTCCTATTGTCATGTGCTATAACTAATGATTATTTGTAGTTTTCTTATTATTGCTTTATAATGTACTGTACATTTTTTTATGTCATGCTAGTTATTATTATTGTCATGTGCTATAATAGCACTGTTATTGTACATTTTGTATCAAATTATATTAAACTTATCATTGCTTTGTATTGTAAATTTTTGTATCATAGTATTAGATCAAGCACTAGGTATAGGAATAATTTGACTGAACACTAGATTATTTTTAAATTAATTACTGTAGAGCGCACTTGAAGTGAAATAACACAAAACTGCGCTATATAAATGTCATCTATGTATATAAAAATGAATTCTTGTTTCCCTTGGTCATTATTATATATCTTGGTATATTATTCATTTTGTTTTAAGTTTTCTTATACTTTCTAGAAGGTTCTTACGGAAAGAAAAATTAATAAAATTACGCAGAAAATTGGATGATTTCAGAAAACTTGAAGACTATTTTAACTTCGCACGTTTGACAGTTCGCGCGTTTTATAAAATTGAATTTAGCAGGCCGCTGTTTTTTTTGTAACAAACGAATTGTCTATGGCTTTTTTACTATAGATATTTTAAATAGGTACCTATGTTAGGTACCAGATTTGATTGCTTGTTCTTATAATAGGTAAGGGCACTTACGACAATTTATTGCAACCAAAGGTTCTACCAAAACCAAATGTATTTTGTATTTTGTAATTTGTATTTTGTATTTGAAATTAAAAAATGGTTAAAATACTGTATTTTGTATTTTGTATTTCAAATACACGACTTGAAAGTATTTTGTATTTTAAATACATCAGTAAAAGTATTTTGTAATTTGTATTTCAATTACAGCAAAGCATGTATTTTGCCCAGCCCTGCCTGTACAGTACCTACGCCCAGTTTTTGGGAGGCTAACTTTACTCTGGCTTCGACGGAGCCCCCATGTCTGAGCTGATCACTTAGAGTTACACCAAGCGTAAACGAATTTAAAAATAGAATATTTGTTTCGGCAATGCGTAAAATACAAAATATTTGGTCGACTGCGCATTTTTATCTCAACTTATCTAGAAATTGTCACCGAAATTCCCCACTCTTTTTAACCAATCGCAAGCGCGGTGTAACCAAACTCGTGATTCATAATAAGTGTTTTCTTACGAATAACAGCGTTTTCTACGTCACCAGAATCGAGTGGGTGCGGGGTACGGACATCGCGACTTTGGACCCAACCTTGAGAAAGTTTGCCGGTGTCTGTTACCCGGCGTCTTCTCGCCAGTCGTACTGTCAAATAAATTACTATCACAACGCAATCTTTACCGGCAATAAATTGGCAATAAAATATCATGGTTCATCGGAGATTCGCGGTCCACTGCTCTAAGGACATTTTTTACAGCATCTAAATGCAAGACGATTCGGTATTTTAATGTGGACTGATTTGTACACCTGGTGATAGGTACGTTTAATTTGTTGACTTCCTAATATTATCAGATTCATGCGACACGTAAGATCAAAGTAAAAATTTAAACTACAGCAGACAATAACTTCTTTAACACCGTTGTGATTTGAAACTCGATGAAATGAAAAAACGACACTACAAAGTGACAAACAAATGCATCTGCAGGATTTAACCTGCGAGAAAATCAGTTAGAATAATAGGTCTCCACTTTGTGCGGTGCTTCGTAGCATATCTGTCTCCTCTTTGTGCGGTTCTTCGTATCGTCCCCCACTCTTGTCTACTTTAGTTTTCTGAAGATTTCACTTCTACCGCGTGTAACCTGCACAATTTTTTTATTATTTTTTTTAAAGAAAGACAAACATTTCCGGGTTACGAATAACTTGACAATATTTGAAATCTCCTACTACCAACACAGTAAGCGGAAAATGTTGCTTTTGTTGTGATGGAGGACTTAGCCAGCCGACGAATCGAATCGTGGGACCCAAATGCGATGCCAACTCAGAAAGATTCCACTAACCGGAAAATACTTGAGCAAATCGAATTGAACCACATAAAATTTAATGTACCTACTCGATAACATTGTATAAATAAAGATTTAGAAATTAGAGTAGGCACTAATGTTTGTTCATAGGTAGATACCTACCTACTATTGTTTCATGTAACATGACGTGCAGAAATATTGAACAAATAACATAAAATAATAAATATTGATTTATTTATTGGATCGGATGATAAGATAATATTTTTCAGGTAAACGGAAAGTCAAAGGCGTAAATAACATGCAACAATAATATTATGACATTGTGTAAATTTTATCACGTATGGCTCCACAAACAGGTTATTTTGTTTATACTAATAAATAAAAGATATGCGAGAATTTGTCATAATATTTTGATGAGATAGGGGAGGAGGGGACAAGGCGGTCTTCTGTAAACTACAATAATAACTATATACCTAACAATGCAAACAGTTATAAGAACTTCGATATATTGCTAAGAGGAATGCATTTTCATATTATTCGGTATACCTATTTGATTTTCGGCTTGGCCACTCGTGGCCAGAGTGGCAAGAAAACGTGAAAGAATTGACATTTAATTGTAAATGTAGGAAATAATATAAAACGCGTAGATAAAATGGTACGAAGTTACAGAAAATGATTGAGGTCGGTGACATCCATTGTCAAATTTCGAAATAGTAAAGTGTCTAGTAGGTACCTCAGTTTTCAATTTGGGAGAAGGGTATGGATACCACAGCCCCGGGAACCATATATTGGATAACCAACACCTCTGCCACAGGTCACCCCAAGTGGTTCGTGCTACGTTTGGTGACTTAGCAGGGGTGCCCGGGTTCATGGGGTAAGGTTTGTCCGGGTCTTGGCGGCGGATGCGTTTGCCTAATAACTGCATGGCAGGACGGATCAGGAGAGAATGGTTGAGGGAGTTCCTTTGACTTACTTGAACTTCCTCTACTTCCTTTCCTAAAAAGATCTTCCACAAAGCATCCCCAAAGATGAAATAGGCCCCGAGAGGAATTATTTTCCTCAGGGCCTCCTGTGAAGAGCTAATGTAAAAAAAGTCGTGACAATTTTTTTGACTCACATTAAAATTTAGCTACCATAATAAAATACCTAATTAATAAGTACGTAGTAATAACTTAAGTATTTTTCATTCTGAAGATGCATATTGAACATACGCAGGTTTGTCTTCTCGAGGGAACAATATTATCATTTACAGGGAGGGTGCCGGGAGATTATGATTGTCTATTTCAAAGAAAAAAATACTTAAAAATTATAAAATAATAAATACTTACATTTAGGAATCATTGCCATTATGTACAAATATATTATTAGAGATCGTAGAAGTCCCTGTATATACTAATGTTAAAGTTAAGATGAGGCCATGCGAAGTAATGCAAAATCATACAAAATCATGTATTTTTTGTTTTGAAAATTTGATCGCTTAGAAGTAGGTACCTGTTATAGATGCTTCAATCAAATGCTGCCTGTAGAAAACTTTCCTTCTTATAAATCCCTTTTCGGCATGCGGAAAATTCAGTTTCTTTTATAATAGTCGAAAAAAATTATATTTACGCCCAAACTTCACAAAATAAAATAAAATATGCATTTTCGCATTGTTATTTTACTATACGGCTGGCAGTCAACGAATTTGGATATTCAAAGTGAACCCTATGCCGTCCACGTAAGGACTACAGACTTGCCACACTTATTTTGTATCAGTTACGCCCCGGCCGCGACGGGGAACAGACGTCTCAGACTCCGCGTCGCTTAGTTCCGTGAAATCAATCTCTGATTTCGTTGTTATTATAATAAACAATGCGTAAAAAATGAGTTAATGTTTTTTACAGGCCTTTATGAATCAACCTGTAATAAATAATCTCAAATACCTTTTCCAACATTTCCAAAAGCTTTTTCTCAAGTATTTTTAAACTCCTCCCAAAAAGGGGCGTGAATTCCGATTTAGATTTTTTCCTGGACTATTGGAACGCCTTAAGTGTATTTAAAATAACACCTTACTTTTGATATGCGAGAAAGAATCAATGTGTAAAACAACGATGGTCAAATACCAGCAGGATAATGAGCAGCTGAAGAAACGATCCAGAGAATGATTTCAAACGCGGTGTGGAACACCCCTGACTCAGACAACAACCATTACCCCGCTCTCCCCCATATTCTTACTAATTAACCTCCTATTAAACCTGAAATACTGCAGGAATCGACATGTATCTTTATCAACTCTAAGTTATCTTATTTTTGATAAAATCACACGACTGAAAGAGAAATGAGTCTAGTGAGAAATTAATTAGTCAGACTTCAAATATCAACGATCGAAGATCGACGATAATGTTATCTTTTCTTTAATAACACGGGGTTCCTAGTAAAAAATAAAATTAAATTTTATCGTCTTATGGGAAATCTTCCATAATGTGCTCAGTGCACAGCGCTTCGAAATAATATTTAAACATTTTATAATAATAATAAAAATGTATTTTAATACATTTGCAACTAAAAGAATATTGCTTGTACGACTAAAAGAATATTGCTGAAGTTTTCAAATATAATTTTTAAATATATATATTTTTTAAATTTGGTAAGTGGGTATGGGTACCGTCGCCTCGGAAACCATTTATGGCATAGGTTCTCAAAAGGTGGGCGATAACGCCCCCCTGTGGGCGTTTCAGACTTTCAAGGTGGCGGTGGAAGACCAAGAGAAAATTGGAGGGCGTTTCACACTCTCAGGGGGGCGGTAGGTGACTCAGAGAAACCCATCCCATCTCGCCCCGTACCATCCCATGACGCCGCCCCCCCCCCCCCCTCCGTTGTGGTAAATGTAATCGTGACAAAAGCTGGTTCAGATTCACAACGACAGATGGTAAGTAAAAGCAGTTGGGGGGCGCTAGAAAGTAAAATATTTTCAAAGTGGGCGGTGGGCAAAAAAAGGTAGAGAATCTATGATTTATAGGATATCCTACATCTCTGCCATAGGTCACCCAAGCGGTTCGTTTCGTTTGGTGACTTAGTAGGGGTGCCCGGCCCGCGTATTTACAATCCCTACCGCGTTTCAGTCACTTTAAATTTTCAATATTAAATTTAAATATTTAAAAATAAAATTATTAATTTCTAATATACACATTGGAAAGATTATTTTATCTTATTTTTACTTTAAATTTTCAATATAAAATTTAAATATTTAAAAATAAAATTATTAATTTCTAATATACACATTGGAAAGATTATTTTATCTAGATTTTAGAACAATTTTTGTTTTTGCAAAGTGATAAAAAATTATCAATATAGAGGTGTATTTACAATATATGGGAATAATATTAAAATTTAAATATTTAGAAATAAAATTATTAATTTCTAATATACACATCAGAAAGATTATTTTATCTAGACTTTAGAACAATTTTTGTTTTTGCAATGTGATAAAAAATAACCAATATAGAGGTATATTTAAAATGTAAATTGTCGTTACCGCGACTGAATCGGTATAGGTTTTGTAAATACGCGCCCGGCCCGGGTTCATGGGGTGAGGTTTGTCGGAGTCTTGGAGGTGGATTCATCTGTCCACCAGCTATGTGGGGGAGATACTGATTGAAAGAGACTTTTCGACCTCTCTAGCAGGACTCTCACGGAACATCGTCTTGCACCACAGTCGGAGGATTGGATTCATACATCCGTCACTCCTGGAGACACTGATACCTTTTCCAACACTTTACCCACCCCTCATACCTTTCTCCTTCCCAGAATTTCTTATCCGCAAAGATGACATAATCCCTGAGGGGAAATATTTTCCTGAGGGCCTCCTAGGTATGCCGTAAAATACGTGAGCTATTGTAAAGTATTGAGTATTATAGCATTAAGAGGAATATAAACGCTAAAATACATTGCGAATCTCATGCCTGCAAAATTTTAAAATCGAGCGTCTTTTTGCACGAGGCTAGTAAGCGAAAAAGTGGTTTTTATTTATTTTGTGCATAATTTTATAAGAACGAAAAAAAGTTAGAACATGGAAAACCTCAAAAATAGTCTTAGCCATAAAGGGGTATTTTTTTAAAATTGTTTCTTGTATTACTTCATAGTTAAGTCATGAAAAAACATTTTTTTTGGTGGTTTACGCTTATATTTTTTGTTACGTAAATAATAATTTTATTGTAATTCCAAAACATAGAAAAGCTAGTAAAAGCTTCGATTTATCCGTAGCATATTTTTTGATGTTCATACTTTAAGCCGATTCGTCGTAAAGATTAATCAAAATAGTATCTAAATAGGATTTCACGTATATATTCATCTTAACCACTTAATTTGAGATCAAAGCCGAGTAGTTTCGGAGATTACCATATTTGTCTTCTTCAAGGCAGTATAAAAAATACATAAAAACAAATTAGGTAGGTAATGACTATAATTTTATGAGCAGTATGACTAAAACAGGACGAGGAAGGCGCAGAAAAGTAGATACCTACAGTGGAGGTAATCCACCTCTTACCCGCCCTGGTATAAGTAACTGATGGTTACTCCTTCAAGGCTCTCGCAAGATTCTAATTTTTTTTGTTAAACGAAGCTACATTTATTTATTTTGAACGAATCTAGACCTCCAGTGTCCATGCATACGTTGTTAGTAAGCAGTATGCAAGTGCTTAACAGGAAAAACAAAATGCAAAAAAAATAGGTTAGTAAGACAAAGATAAATAAATTATAGATAAGTAGATACCTACAAAAGTTTTTTTCTGAAAATTATAAATAATCGGTATATAATAGGTACTTCGTTACTGGCATTCAGATAAAAATACCTTGAAGACCAGCCTCTGAATTATTACAAATTACAATGAGCAATAATTACTGTACAATGCGCTTTACCAAACAAATTTATTGCAGATAAAACAAAAACAATTGATTATAAATATATCCATAGTGCATGGATGAATGAGTCGTGACTCAAAAACAGCAGACAATAAAGTGATTGTTATCGAATTATCATTTATCATTGATTGCGAAAATTATTAAGAAACTCGAATGTAAGAAAATGCAAAGGAAATAATAAATGATTCATGACAAAATAAAATGACATCTATCTATCTATTTTTGTTGTTTTTTTTTTAGATATTTGGTATACATATTTTCTCACCGCCAAGACGCGGATAAACCTCTCCCTATGAAACCGGGCCCTCCTGCTAAATCACCAAACGTAGCGAACCACTTGGGGTGACCTATGGCAGAGGTGTTGGTTATCCAATAAATGGTTCCCGGGGCGGCGGTACCCATATCCACCCCCCAATTGACATCTATTCCTGGGTTTACGAAATTTTGAGAATGAGAATGAAGGTAGGATACACTGATTTCTCACCCCTTAAAAAAATGTTGATACTTTTTGATAAATTTCCACACTTTAAAAATAAAATAATTATGTACTACGATTTAAAAAAAAATGTATGTAAAGTTCGGGCATGACTAACAAAGAAAAATGATTTGGATGCACATAATCTTTCGATTAGTTAAAAAAAACGGTTCCATGACAACTCGGAATCATGCAATTTAACACCCCTTAGAAATGTCATTTAAAATTAAAAAAAAAAAAGAAAAATAGCCCATAACCTAACCTAACGTAACCTATTTTACCAATTTTTTTCATCACTTTAACGACTTTTCAAAAGAGGTGTTGAAGTTACACGATTATGAGTTGTCCGGTCACCAAAAAAAAACATGGGCCAAATGTCTCAGTTTTTTTTTTAAATTGACAAAACTGATGAACCTATCTACCGGACGTCTTTTTTCACGTGTGACGTCTTTGTAAATTGTTAAGATGCAGAAGTAATAACTCCACAAACGATGTCCTAAGATGTGTGGTATGTGTCATCTTTGGGGGTGCTGTGAGGAGGGGGTTTGGCTTGAGCCTACGTAAATACTAGTACGATTTACGCACCTACCTCACTAATGATAAATGAGAAGAAAATAGTATCTACATATTATATGTTATTTTGGAGGGACAGATGTTAGATCTAATCTTGTGCAGTTTGTACCGCACCAATACTCTCACTGATGTCCCATTATTTCGTCACTAGGCAACAAACATTATAAAATTAATCATAGCTCAGGCCACAATCAGAACAAACAGACGAGAGCGTTAATTCAAAACTACGTATGCGTCACAAGAGTAATCCAAGATTAAATTTGTTGGTACCATGTGTCTACCTGTGAAATGTGAGAGGTGTGCATATGACGTCCAATACCAGGTAAGTACCTAGTACCTACCTATCTCCAGGTATTACATTGTTCTCGAACAACCGTTTTATTATATTTTGGCGCCAATCAAAGCCTGGATTTTTCGACATTTGATTGGTTCTTCTGCGTAAGTAGAAATCGACGAATCATTTCGGACAATTTTACGACGCAGCTAGGTACATATGGGGAGCGTAAAAAATCTACTAAAACGCGAACGGATTCGATTCGATTGAACCTAAGTCATAAATCATAAATGAGTTTTGCCGGCAATTATTTGCTGAGGTGATTTTTAGATTGTTCCGAGGTGAGAGAATATTCTGATGTGAAATTTGTACTAAATTCTTAGGAAACAAGATAAACCTACAGAATTTACATGTCTAGGGAAACCTCCTTGGTATTTATTTACTCTGCTTTCGCCGAACAGTCTGCGTCTAACCGGTCAGACGATATACGAAATGCACGTATTTTGACGCACGCCGACTTACGCCCACGGATCGTAATAAGTAATAAGTAATAACGCTCACGTGTGTTGTGGAATAAGATTTTTTTTCAAATAAGTACCTACTACTTTTGCTTTCTATGAATACACCTCATACACATACATATAGTGACTTATTGTCTATTGGGTATTCAAGTACAAAAAACGAGCAAGATGTGGTACACAACCCTAAAAATGTTTGTTTGCTCAAAACTCATATTTTAATCATTTCCGGTGAATTCGTAACTATAATAACTTCTTTATTCAAACAGACCCCTGAGGATGTAAGTTCTTCATATTTAAGATTAATAAAAACAATACCTTACCTTTAATATATTTTACGTACAACGATTTTAAAACTTTATAACTCGTTTTTCAACTATAAAGTTAGTGATAAGCACCAGATTTTATTTTTCTAGACGATGAAATAATAACTTCGGGAGGGAAACATTTAGAAACATCTTAAATATTTGTAATACGTTCTTCAGAATTAATTAAAATGAACGCGGCGGAAAGGTCGAATCTCCGCCCATTACGCCGTGCCGCGGACGCATATTTGGAGATTGTTAAGATTCTCACATTATTTTTCCTTTTCTTATTTTCTTTGATAAGGCAAATTTGACAGTAGGTCCGTCCAATACACGGGTCGCAATTTGCATACGCGGCTTCTTCACTTACGTCGTTAATATTCTGAATAAATTTTAGGGTATATTGTCGTCTTAATGAAAGTTTAATTATATAACATACATATACGCAAGAATAAAATTTCTGAAACTATCTATATAATATTATTAAATAATTTATTGAATAAAACTTCCAGATATCCTGATGGGGGTCAGTTTCACGGCTGCCGCGACCTTGTCCCAGCTCTGCGTTTACGTGCTTATTGCAAACACGCCTTTATTTATGTAAACGAGCCCTACACACTCTACACAGCGTGTTTATTTGCAAATATGTTCATATAAGTGAAAAGCATTATCTTAAAATTTTCTGATTACCTACCAAATTTAAAAATATATATACATATTTCATCATCATCATCATCTGTGGCTCTACAACCCAGGTCGGGTCTTGGCCTCCAGCAGAGCCTGCCTCCATGACTGTCGGTGTTGTGCTGCGTTGCGCCAGTTTCGGATGCCGATGGTGCTTGCATCCTTCACCACTCCATCCAGCCATCGAAGCTTTGGTCTTCCAACTCTTCTCCGACCCCCAGGTGCACCATCCATAATTCGCTTTGGAATATCTCCTTCGCTCATTCTCTGGATATGTCCAGCCCACCTGAGTCTTCCAGTTTTGATTTCCTTGGAGATATTAGGGTCCTCGTAAAGATCGTATAGCTCCTGGTTGTATCTGATACGCCATTCTCCATTATCACAGACTGGGCCGTAAATCCTTCGCAGCACCTTCCTTTCAAAACTTTCTAGGGCTCCTTCATCACCCTTACTGATTGTCCAGCATTCCGAACCATACGTAAGAACAGGTCGTATAAGGGTCTTGTAAAGCAGGACTTTAGTTCTTCTGGTAAGGTGGCGAGATTTCATATGCTTCTGTAGCCCAAAGTAGTATCGATTTGCAGCTACTATTCTTCTTTTGATTTCGCTGGATACATTGTTGTCATTTGTCACCATAGTACCGAGATATACAATCTCGTTGACAGTTTCAAATGTATAATTATCTATCTGTATACTTGGTGGTTTCTGGCGTCCATGTACGGGCATATATTTTGTCTTCCCCTCATTGATGACCAATCCCATGTTCCTTGCCGACGTAGCTAAGCTTTTAAACGCCGATTTTAGTTCATATTCTGAGCGTGCGATGATATCTATATCGTCAGCATAAGCAAGGAGCTGAACAGACTTGTTAAAGATATGGCCTGTGGTTTGTATACCTGCATTTCGGATGGCCTTTTCCAGCGCTAAATTGAATAAAATGCAGGCAAGTGCATCTCCTTGTCTTAGTCCATTGAAGGTCTTTAGGGTGTCTGACAGATCCTGTTGTATTCTGAATCGGCACTCAACATTAGACATTGTGAGCCTTACTAAGTTTACCAGTTTTCTTGGGATATTAAATTCATCCAAGGCTCTGTACAGTCTTTCTCTATTTACCGTGTCATAGGCATCCTTAAAATCTATATTACATATTTAGTATTGCATATTCCTAATTATTCTGAATAATTTATCTCAAAAGTATCAAAAATAAATTTGCAGATACACTAACATCAAGCACCCTGAAGTTGAATAACACAATAATTAAAGGTGTCACATAAATTGAGTAAAACCTCAAATTGTAATATTTAATCATTGAAGACAATATTAGCGACTCTCAAACGAAAATATGAAACAAAAAATCTGAAAAAGATTCAATCGCAAATAGGATTTGCACCCTGGAACTTAGCCTTGCTCTACCAAATATAGGGTATGACAGAGTCGATTAGTTCAATGGTAGAGCAGAGCCCTGGTTCAATTCCTAGATGCGACCGAATCATTTTCTAATTTTTCTCTTACAAATTTTCGTTTGAAAGTAGCTAACGTTGTCTTTATTTTACGAAAATATAGAAAATTATTGTTTTTCGAAAACCTCTAAAAAACTCCAAAGTCTTTTCATAAAAGCATTTTTTTTTTGTTATAAAATTAAAACTTTTTATCAAGTATTTTTTAACAATACATACCTGCCAAATATTATAACAAAAAATTGGACTTCACAACATAGAGACGTAGCCCTCGAAAAATTTCAAGGCTTTTAGTCGGGGTGTTCATTGAACATTATAAAACCTTCAAAATAAATATTATTTGGTGTTCCCGACAAATTTGTTTTCAAGTTCTCGTAAGAAAGATTTTAATTTACGATCTGACAAATATAAATTTCACATTTTAAATAGATTCGCTTATGTATCCATATT
This sequence comes from Limnephilus marmoratus, assembly GCA_917880885.1. NCBI lineage: Eukaryota > Metazoa > Arthropoda > Insecta > Trichoptera > Limnephilidae > Limnephilus > Limnephilus marmoratus. The sequence continues at coordinate 56,637,749 of OU862909.1, read as the reverse complement.
ATATTACATAAAAAGATTTTCTATTATTTCCTAGCTTGCGGTTTATGGTCAATCATTAGAAAAATGAAACAGCTGTGATCGGCCATTGCCAACAGAGGTCAGACAAACGTTAATGATTTTCCGCGGTTATTATAAAAAATGAATACCGAGTATTCAGGAAATCGATAGCTTACTCACGTTTAATTGCATTATTTATGTAAATATAAAGGAGCACGGCACTCTGCAGAGATGCTGGACATCACGTGATGTGATCTTGCAAATGCCAAGGCAGGTTAATTCATATAACTCCTGTGACCATGTGTGGACAACGTACCTAAGTATAAAAGGCCTAATTGATTGGGTAGGCACCTTGTCCGCGGATGGAAAATACCCGTTAAATAACCTGCATGTAAATATTGACGCAATCATCAGAGTCAATTATCATCTCGGTAATTGAATTCCACTGAGAGTCAGGAGGTATGCTTGAATCAAGACTGCTCTGACGTGAAGCGCGACACCTTGAATCAAGTTCAACAAATTATTTTTCCTTATTAAGTAGGTATATTGTAGGTGCTACTCGAAAATTAATTTTATTTTATTTTATTTTTATTATTATTGTACAACAGAATAATTCCAATTACAGTACAATTTAGTTACCCTATCAGCATTTAGGCAAGTGACTGTTCAATAATGTTTTTAAGGCATATAAAGAACAGTCACTTACATCCAAATGGTTTGCAATTTCATTTAACAGCACCACTCCCCTCGTCATGCTATGCTTTGCCAAGACGTCTGTTCTGCCGTTCGGTACTTTAAATAAGTCATGATGTCGACTTCGGCTGTAGTGGTCTGGTACATATAAATCATAGCATCCCAAGAGAAATGGGCTATTGATGAAATTGTTCCAAATTTTGAAAGACAGAATAGCAAGACTTGCTTTCCTTCTAGTTTCTAGGCTCACAGAATCAGTTTCCTCAAGTAACTCAATATGGTGCATGAACCTTGGATAGGTTCCATAGGTTAAATTTAAAAAGCTGGCAATATTTATCCATTTATATATAAAACTAGCTGACCCGGCTACGCGTTGCTGTGGCTAACGAAAGGCAACGCCATCTGCTGGTTGGTTACCCAACCTTTATAACCAATGCCATCTGGTAATCAAATTCACACCGCCCGCTTGCCAGCCCGCTCCCTGTGTATATTATATATTTCCACCAATTTACACAAAACCTTTGACAAATTATATACCCAAACCTTCCTCATGAATTACTCTATCTATTGGTGAAAACCGCATGAAAATCCGTTCATTAGTTTTTGAGTTTACCGCGAACAGACAGACAGACAGGCGAGTCGGAGGACTTTAATTTATAATATGTAGAGATATTATCATCATCACCAAAAAATACTTATTTCGGTTACGTTTCCTGCGTAACTCTGGTCCAGCGAACTCTTGAACTCGGATTTGTTTAGAATTTAAGTGTCAAATTCAAAATTGGAACTGATTGTGTGAAGAATTCAAAAAAGAGGTACAGTACCTACGTATATTGTATTATTTTTAATACAAAAATTATTTTCACTATCATTTAATTTTTTTTTAAATTAATCAAAAATTCAGACTATCCCATGTTTTTTTTACATATATTATACCTAGATATTAGTATATAGTACCTACCTAGTCATTATGTGGCTTAACTCAAATTCGAAACTCGTTATTTAGTTTTCTAATTGAAAAAATTGGAACAAATAACATTGCATAATATGCAATGCATATTGCCTAATTTTTGACACTTAAATGGATATTAGACTAATAAAGCAAATTCGGTAGCAAAAATATCAGTTAGCACTAAAACCATGCATGACCAAATGAGAAAAAATATGACAAGGAGTGAAACATTATATACGCCAACTTATGGAACAACTCCTGCATAAAACCCATGAATCACTAATCTAAAACCTATGACTCACTTAGGCTTACAAAAGGGGAAAACAATACAAATCCAAAATAAAATGACCTTTTTGAAATGTGGTAAATAAAATAATATTCAATAACCTCAAAGAAGTGAACAGATAATCACTAGAAGTGTGATCTAAAGCGATTTGAAAGAAAATTTATGTCGCCAATTTACAAACATAACAAGGTCGCCGAGAAATTTGGATAATTTTAGTTATTTTATCTAAAACTAGCTGGTACCCGGCATGCGTTGCTATGCCATTCAAAGAAATAAATTGATTCTCCCTGCATGTCCTTTCTGTGCATCCCCGTTCCTTCCACCTTTCCCACCTACCCCCTCCCTCGTGTCTTCCCTCTCCGCAAACCCCCACCTTACCCCTGCCTTTCCTCTCTGCCGCTAATGAATGAATGAATACACACATTTTCATTTATACAAATTTCATAATGCCAGAGCTTACTATTACATATAGCCTATGTTACTCGCTGATAATGTAGCTTTATATTGGTGAAAGAACTTTTCAAATCGGTTTAGTAGTTTCGGAGCCTATTCAATGCAAACAAACAATCAAATCTTTCCTCTAAAAATATTAGAAAGATTACTCAAATTCACTATCGCTGTTTCTCCTAACTTCTCACGAATACTGAGCGAAAGGCTAGTGCACCTAGGCTCGATAATCGTCAAAATCGAAGTTTTGTACTGCTCATTTTTCTCATCCAAAACTTGACCAATTTTTAATTTATTAGATTTTTTTACCAATTGAATGAGAAAAAAATATTCTACGTCCGTGCATTTTTTTATACATTGTCTAGTTGTAAACTGAATGTCTATTGATGGTGTTCAAACCCGGCAATTTTAACGAATTTTGAGGGTCCTAACTTTTTTTTTCAGACAAAAAAATCTTTCAGGGCCTATGACATCTTCGGGGATACTGTGTAGAGGGTCTTTTGAGAGAAAGGAAGTAGAGGAATTTCTAGAAAGGAAAAAGGTATGAGGGGTGGACAGAAATCTGAGGGACAATGTGTCCAGGAGTGAGAGACGTATGAATCCATCTCTCCCACTGCGATGCAAGGCGATGGGTCGAAAAAGGCTGGCTAGAGAGGTCTAAATGATGTCTGCCTTAAGCAGTCTCTTCCGATCCGGCCCGCCACGCAGTATATGAGCAAATGCCTTTGCCACAAAGACCTAGATAAACCTCACCCCAAGAACCCGGGCGCTCCTGCAAAATCACGAAAATCACGTAGCGTACCGTTCGCGGGAGTGCTGGTTATCCAATAAATGCGGTACCGGGGGCAGCGTAGGTACCCATACCCGCCTTCCAAATTGTAGATTAATTAACTTATCAAAAAAATTATAACGTGCCGTTACGCCAGTGATCGATATCTACGTATATTAGATACGAGTATATTTAAAATATTTCACTAGTTAAGTGTTAAAATCCAGAGAGTAAATTAGGGAGTAGGTACGTTGGAATGGACAAAACGCCGCCCGGTTTCCTCCGATATGTTAAAAATATATATATGAAAACATTTGGTATTTTTCTCCAGAAGTAAGGAAAAATTAGACCTACTTCTGGCAAAGTCAACAACTTCCCATACTTCCACTGGTTTATCGTATTGTCGGCAAAACCTATTCGAATTTAATAAACTTCTATTGGCCAGTACAAAACATAGTGTAGGTATGCCTCTAAACGGGTCACTTATTCTTATTATAGTAACACAGTTCCATAAATAATAAAAATAATCAAAATCACACATTTTATTTCTTATTTTACAAACGTAACGACCTTGCAATATTATTTTTAAATCCCGATAAAATTGCGACATTAATTTCATATTATTTATCGATAAGAAGTTGAAATTTTCTGCAAAACAATGGTTATAATAATTTATGACACATTTTATTTGCGCGGGTTTGTGCGTAGATTATCAAATAATTATAACGGTGTTACAAAAGTAACTACGTGTGGAGTGGAAAGTAGGTACTGGAAAATCGATTATAAATGACACAGAATCATTATTTTGTTATCATTCTTATCTGAAAATGTGTAGTATTGCGCAAATTTGCAAGCAGAATTTCCGTGTTCCATTTTTTCACGTATTTAGGTCGCAAAATGTGGATCCAACCAACAGATCTGATAAGAATAGAGAACTCCAGTCAAGTTTTTTTATTTATTTTTTTATGAATAATGACCTTCTAACTTAAATAACTGCATTTAAATTTTTATTTTTAGAGTTAGTTTTAATAGTTAAAATAATTGTCAAAGTTTTAATTTTTCAAGACCCCCCGAAAACCACCGTATGTATGGTGAATCGTGTGACGTCATCACTCCTGAAAAATTACTACAGGATCAGGCAATCAGCTGATCAACTACCGCCATTTTGAATTCCGTTGTTCAAAGTATTCTCCTGGAGCAGCATCACTATTTTTTTTGTGCAGTAGTTTTTGAATATTTTCAATAATAGAGATAAACTAATAAGAGATACCTTTATTTTTTAAACATTATTTAGGCCTAAATAATGTTTCAATAAACACAACAACCAAATCTCTATTAGCAGTATGCAAATAAACGAATACATTAATACGATGGCTTGTGTCATATCATACATTCCCATACAATGGACTTTACGGTGACGTCACAACACGTCGAACAGTGACGTCACCACTAAAATTTCAATAATGCCAACTTAAATAAAACGTATATATTCAGAATCAGCGTTTATTGGTCTATAATGTCTATATGAACATATTTTTAAAAGCCATAATATTTTTCACTGGAGTTCCTTATTGTGTGTTTTGGTGCATATTGTCGTGTTTGCACTTTCGACTTTCGACAGTAATTTCCTAGCGAAACGTTACTGCCAAACAGCATTTTGTCTTGCTTACGCATATTTTATTGTTTTTAGCGAAAAGGGACAAAGAGCGTGTACGTTGACTGAATTTTAATTTTCGAAAAGAATATACCTATAAGTAGTTATCTGAAAACTTATATTATGTACTGTTATTAGGTTCCATAATATGGGGATACTTTGACCATCTCATGCAATAATTCTGGTTATCACTCAGAAATTACTCGCTTCGTTTAATTTTTTTCGGGTAACGTGGATACCATTGTATCCATGTTGCCCGAAAACACCTTGAAAATCAGCATCAAATTATTTGGTTTACATACCTACTGTCGGTTGAATTATGAAGCTGTTTTCGAAGATATTTTCGAACAGAAAAATTTGAATATACTTACTTTATAAATTTCTCAACGATTATAATAGTTTCGCGTCATTTATATTGTAAAGTAGGTAGGTATATCAGTTTCTGTCGATATTTATAACTATGTGCTTGAATAATCGAACTCCCATTTTTAAACATTTTTTGAAGATTTGTACAAGCTTATCAAAAATGTATAACAAGTCGCAGCACTCCAAAAAGTAACTTTGATCGCCACTTTTTAACCCCCCATTAAACATTTTTTTTTTTAATATTTAAAAAAAAATTACATTTACAATATATGTGACATTAAATTTTCCCACACAAATTTCTTTATAAAAAAAATAATTTCTTAGTTAAAAATTGATCAATTTCATTCTATTTTACGGTAGGTACCTACCTAATGTTTTTTTTTCAGTTTTACTGGAACTTTCTTTTCTGCATTCGATTCGAGTTGCAAGCAATGCATTATTGTATTTTTTTTATAGTGATGTCTCAGCTACTCCCGTCTGGAGCCAGTGAGACTATGGCATCTCCAATTGGAATATGTTGTGAGGCTGAAGGAAGTGGGGAGGGGAAGGAGATAGGGAAGAGGAACGTGGGAAAGTACCTGGCTATTCAGATCTGGTCACCAAACACGGCTAATGCCATTTCAAGCAACGTTTCAATTCTGAATGGTGGTCTTACACCAGGGCGATACTGAGAGTATCTTCCACTCTGGAACGTGCAGCAAATTTATGCAAATAAATTGTGAAATAATTGTGATCCCGCGACCTTCGGAATACGAGTCAAGAGCCTTACCGCTGGACTACGCCGGCCGTCAATTCATTCTAATTTTGGTTGTGTGTCCAGTTCAGTGAACTGGTGAATTTAAGTGTCATTTTCAAAATTGGAACTGATTGTGAAACGAATTCAGACAAGCGATAAAGTACCTACCTACCTATAAAAAATATTTTAACAGAAAATTATTTTATTGTTATGTGTGAGTAATTCAGACTATCCCGTGATTTTTCACGGGTCTGCACTATTTATATTTTTAAATGAGGCATTAAAAATACCAGTAGTTTTTGTCCAATGCGTAGGTTAGGTTACGTGGGAAACATTGTTATTCAAGTCATAACTCGTAACTTTTATTTCCTATGCTAATTTTAGGATACCTGTTATGGTGTGATCACACGTAGGCACCTCTAATTCATGTGAAGGTCACTATTACCATCATTATGTAAACGATAAAATATTATTTAATAAAAAAGCAAACATGTTGTGGCAAATAAAAAAGAAGATAAACAATGATAATTATTTGTTTACGCACCGCCGTTTATTAGTTATGTAATTTATTACACGCGTAATATTTGGAGAACCCCGTATGGCTTGGGTGCATACATAAATCTGGAAAGAGTATAAAATATATATTTTTAAATATGGGTTAAAAGTCAATTTTTTCAAAAAAAAAATTACGTAGCTGCCTATTAAATTTGTAAAAAATTATAAATTAATGTAATTTACTTAATTTCAGAATAATCGTGCACACATACAATGAACTGCAAATATTGTGCAATAATGGTGAATTTGAAATAAAATACCCACATGGTTAAAATTTAAAAAATAACTGAATGTGATGGTCTTTCTTTAATTGGTGTAAAATCTCACCGAAATAAAATTCTAAATATTCACTCAAAATTAATCTAGAAAAATATAGCTTTCCTGTTTATCATTTTGATTTAAATATTAAGTATTGTTTATTTAAAAAAATATATGTTAAAAAATTGAGTGCAAAAAACTGAAATAAGCACAACTTATTTACCGATAATACGAATGTCATTATGATTATAATATATACAGGTTCTAGACGGATCTACACATAGTGCAGAAAATTTGAAAATATTTAAAGTTTGAGCTCGCCACGGATTTCCCAATCCATCACGCCGGTAAATGCTTGGAATCAATCACTATTTATAGATCGTTTTATTGCAAACGTTATCGTTCAGTAAACTACAGGTAAGACGTTTTCCTTAGTAACATGGTAGGAGGATTACCTATAATAGGAAAACCCCTTATTAAAGCAGACAAATAATTCACCACGTGAATGAATATTCACGTTTAGAAGAACTATTCAACCATTATGTGCTAATAATGATGATTGAACATATTGTAGCACGTTTTTCAATGGTAGGTACCTACTACCGACTTACGGGAAAACACGGGGAAAAAACAGCATCGTAGCTAATAGCTAAAAGGTGCAAGAAATACATTAAAAATAATAATTCATTTTCTCGCTCAGCACCGAACGAGTACAGTCGCGTTATTTTGTAAGAAGTAAAACAATAAATATAATTACTTACATTAATAACTCGCCCACCTGGGCGATTCCATTAATTTAATATGGAAACCGAAGAAATTTTTAAAAATATTAAAGACTTAGTTAATAAGATCACTTCAGTGAAAGACTCAAAAATAAAATTAACACTGGAACAAAATATTGTATCACTGGAAGAAAAAATTCATCACGAACTAATTAGTCTACAAAAGAAGATCATAGAATTACAAGAAATTAATATTAAAAATAATCATCACTACACACAGAAACTCGAAGAAATCCATCAAAATAACAAAAAATCATACGCGAGTGCACTAAGTAACAATAAAAACTTCGCAGAAACTTCATATAATGCAGAACAGAAATACGCCATTTTAATTACCTCAAAAAACACCTTGAAGGCCGAGGACATAAAAATAAAAATTCAAAAAAATATTAATTTAACAAAAATAAAAGTTGGAGTAAATGGAGTAAAAAAGATCGGAGAACAAAAATTAGTGATTTCTTGCCAAAAAAAAGAAGATGCAGAAAAATTAACCGAAGAGATAAATAAAGTAATTGGAAAAGAAGTATCGGCCGAAGAAATAAAAAAAAGGAAACCGTGCTTAATGTTGAAAAGCCTGCAATGCCAATTGACTGAAGAAGAAATTATAGACGGGATTGTACAACAAAATGAAGGATTAACCCTAGAAGACAAAAAAGACATTAAGCTTATCAAGGAATTAAAAAATAAGTACAATGAAGGAAAAGAAAACGACACCACTAACTACATTATCGAAACAACTGGACAATTAAGGAAAAAACTAATTGAAAAAAAAAAATTAAACATCAAATTCCAAAGAGTGTACGTCAGCGACTGCAGCCCGCTCACACAATGTTACCATTGCCTCAAGTTCGGCCACACAGCTCAAAGATGTCACGCCAGGACGCAGCCTCCCATTTGCCCTCATTGCACTAAGGAACATATACTATCTAAATGTGAAAACAAAGAACAAACTCCAATCTGCAACAACTGCTGTGTCCAAAACAAAAGGTTTGATATGAACTATTCCACCGATCATAGAGTCGATAGCATAAAATGCCTTTACCGGCAAAAAATGCTTCGAATTGCCAAAGAACGCATTGACTACGAATAAATATTGTAAATTTTCATTTCCTCAAACTCTTATCTATAAATTAACAATGAATGATTTTTTATGTAACGCATTAGATAAAAAAATATGTATTGAAGAAAACTTATATCACTCTATAAGAGATTTCTATTTTATTTGCACTCAAAAAAGATTTACTCAATTTCATAAAAATATTAAAAGCGTAAAAATTTTTTTTGAAAAATTAATAATATCTTTAAAAGAAATATTTTTTTTCCCGGGCTTGATTGGGTTTACAAAGACCTACTCTACTGGCGAAACTAATTACTCCATTCCAGGGTACCAGGTAACAATAATAAGAATAAACAAAAACTCTGATATTGGAATATCTATTTCCAACCAGTATAATGTTCTCAATATTAATGAAGTAATTAATGATTATGATGTTAATATTTTAAATATAAAATTTAAAGACGTAAATAAATTATCGCATTATATTGCTATTTATCCTACACATAAGTCTACAGTACAACAATTTATAGTAGAATCAAAAAACGCTTTATTGAATTTTAGAAATATAAATAATATTATTTTACGAGATATGCATTTAAATATTGTAAATGATTATGCTAGTAATGATAAAGATGTGATCAATCAATATATGATCAATAAAAAACCGGAACATTCTTCAACAATCTCTACACATTATAAAATCCGTATTTGTATTACTAACTCTATGTCACACTCTACTTTGAAAATACTCTACATATTTAAAAGAAATCAATATCACATTAATATTTTTACTAAATGGATGACTTCATAGCTAATGAATTAGAAAATAATTTTAAAATACAAGAATATGAGTGTGTATACACCGATTCATGTAATGACATAATCTCAAAGAATCTCAATAATATTTTCATTTTTCATAGTAATATACGAAGTATGGAACGAAATTGGGATGAATTAATTCTAAAATTAAACAATCTAAATAAAAAACCTGACATCATAATATTATCAGAAACTTTTACTAATGACGAATCACCCACCTATCATTTACCAGAATATAATTATGTTACAACCAAAATAAACATCAATAAAAATAGTGGTCTCGTCATATTCATTCACGATAAATTTAGTATTGTCAAAATAACTGAACATCCTATACATCTAGTAAACTGTATTGAAATACAATTAAAACTCGACAAAACAAACTACCACATAATAGCTGTTTACAGAACACACGGTTCGAATATCTCGTCATTTATAAATGAATTTAAACAAATACTGTTAAAATTTAGTAATAAACTTTGCTTTATTGCAGGAGACTTCAATTTAAACATTAATGAAAACGTAGAAAATAGTTTCAAAAATGAATATATTAATTGTATGACTGAATTTAACTTCATATCGTGCATTAATAAAAATACGAGAGAGATAAAAAATCACACTCCATCTTGTTTAGACCATATATGGACTAACATAAATATTAAAGATATCGACAAAATCAAATCAATTGTTTGGAAAACGAATATAACTGACCACCATGCATGCATTCTTCTCTATGATAACAAAATTAAACATAAAAAATTTAATCTAACAAAGACAAAATCCTACACAAATATGACTATTTTATCCAAAAAACTAAGAAATGAACAATGGAACAACGTGTTAAATAGTTATGATACCGAGACTTGCTCAAAAAACTTTGAAAATATATTGTCTCAACACATAAAAAATTCAACTACTGAAACTACAGTCCGCATTAAATCTAAACTAAGAATTTTAAAGCCTTGGATAACACAAGGACTTATAATATCAATTAGAAACAAAGAAAAACTTTATAAAACAGCATTGAAAAATCCTCTAAATGAAAAAGCATACACTTTTTACAAAAAATTTAAAAATAAATTAACAAACTGTATCAAAAAAAATAAAGAAGACTATTTCAAAAATAAAATACTTTCTACAGACAATAACAATAAACAAATATGGAAAACAGTCAACTTAGCCATGGATAACACTAAAAAAACACAAAAAATAAAATACATTGAACATGAAAATAAAATAATAGATGCTAATATTCAACCTAAACAATGTGCAAACATCTTTAATTCTTTTTTTGCTAATGTAGGAAAAAATCTTGCGAAAAATATCAATAAATCTTTTAACCCGAAAAAACAAACGATTGAAAATGTACAAAATCAAAATAATTTATCAAAATTTGAAACAACCTCAGAAAGTGAAGTTTTAAAAATAATAGAAGGCATGAAAGGAGGTTCGTCTCCCGGATTTGACCTTATTACAGTACATTTTCTAAAATCCATGAAAATTCATTTGATAAAACCAATTACTCATTTGATAAACTTAAGTTTAACAGAGGGAATATTTCCGACAAACTATAAAAATACAATTATTTCACCTATTTATAAATCTGGAGATCCTCAACAAGTAACTAACTACCGCCCAATTTGTCTAATCTCAAACATTGGAAAGATTTTTGAAAAAATTGTGAAAAACCAATTGGTCGGTTTCCTAGAAAGTAATAAAATTCTTCACCAAAACCAATTTGGTTTTATAAAGTCACTCAGCACACAAGATGCTATTGCTAATGTAACCTCATACATCAATGAATCATTGGATAAAGGTGAAAAATGTGCCGGTATATTTATTGATCTCAGAAAAGCTTTTGATAGTATATCCCATGAGATTCTACTAAAAAAACTAAACAATATAGGTATAAAAGACAATGCAATTAAATGGATTTCGAACTACCTAAAAAATCGACCGCAAGTCGTAAAAATAAATCAGATTAATAGCGATAAAGAAATATCAGACTTTGGAATCCCTCAAGGTACAGTAATCGGACCAATCCTTTTCACCATATATGTTAATGACATTTTTTTTCAACCACTACATGGCCAAATTACTTCATACGCCGATGATACGGTACTAATAATTAGCGATAAAACTTGGGAAAAAGTAACATTTAAAGCCACCGAAGACATAAATATTTTAAAGAATTTCTTCGACGTAAACTTACTATCACTAAATGGTGATAAAACATTTGTAATTCCATTTGCAATACACAAAAATGATACCCCTAAAAACATTGACATCATCATCCATGATAATTCCAAAACACATAGTAAAAATTATTGTATCCAAAACTGCACAATATTAAAAACAACAAACACAATCAAATATTTAGGAGTCATTATCGATAAAAATTTGAAATGGAAGGAACAAATTTGTCAAGTTGTAAAAAAAATTAGAAAATTGATTTATATATTTTTAAGAATCAGAAATTTTTTATCTGTAAAAAACTTATATCTAATATATTACGCTTTGGTTCAATCAACTTTACAATATGCTATCATTAGCTGGGGATCCGCATACAAAACTAATCTTTCCCCAATTGAAGTTGTGCAGAGGCTAATAATTAAAATCATATTAAAAAAACCTTCTGACTACCCAACGGATCAATTATTTAAGGAATTTCAAGTACCATCTTTCAAAGATCTATACAATAGAAATGCATTGATTCAAATTATAAAAGAAAAAGAAAAATATCAATTTATAACTGAAAACCGTACTAGACATAAATATATTTTTTCATGCCCAAAATTAAACACTTCCTTTGCACAAAATTATTATACTTATCAAGGAAGACTTATTTTCAACCGATTACCGGATGAAATTAGAAAAATTAATGATAAAATCCAATTAATAAACACTGTAAAAAAATATTTTAAAGATAATCTCAAAAAAAAAAAAACAGTTTCCGACTAATCTAATCTACTTATAACTCAGTTTCCAAGTGATACTCCATTCTTCAAATAAGTTAAATTTTGTATTGTTTTTAGCAACTAATTACAATAATTCTGGACACATTATCCAAATAGTAAAATTGTTTTGATAGTAGATAAATACTTATAATTACATATCACCGAACTTACAACTTATTGTTTTTTACATTCACATTGTAATTTAAGAACTTAAATATAGCATTAAAAAATGTACACTACTCTTCCAGACACAAGCTAACGCTTCCATGGAAGAGTGGCATTAACATATTTGAATATGAACATGTAAGCAAATTAACACATCATCTAAATGTACATTATATTTTATATGCTATAATCAATAAACGTTTGATATAAAAAAAAAAAAAATAAAAAAAAAAAAAATAACAAGTTTGATTGTTAATTGTTTCAGGTTCCATAATATCACGACATAAATACGTAAATAAATAATATCGACATCACGAACTGTGCGCAAACGATGATTAGTTTATCTTTGTACCTCTGTTACTAGTATCTACCTAGGTCTAACTGGTAGCTGAAAACACAGATAATACCTGAAATTATATTCAAAACAACTAATGATTTACGTGAAGGTGCTTAGGTATAATTCCTACCTAAATAACCTAGTAAAAAAACTAGCAGAAATAAAAATAGACAAGTTAAATTGAAATCTATATAATCCTTTATCATCGAAGAAGAAGATAAACTCAACCATTGAGATCTCTTATTTTTAAGTTATTTGTGTCATCTCATATTTCAAATTTAGAATGAACAATATCTTCTCAGACTATTTTTTTTCCAAATACTTTCAAAACTTATTATAAAGAGTTATTCTAATGAAAATTTAAATCTATGACTAATTTATGTTTATTTAACGACCTTTTACAAATACATAGGTCCGTAAAAAAGATTATAGAATGATATTAATTCATTAGATCAATGTAACTTGGACTGCTAAAGGAATGTTCTGTGCTTTCAAACTCAAAATTCTTACTTTCTCAAAAAAAATAAAACGGAACCATTTTCATTTATTGTAATAGAGCTTATCTTAGGGAACGTACCCATACTACGTGACACTTTTAGGGGGGGGGGGGGGTCTTCAAAATGTCACGCTCCATACAAATGAGCGGCGGGTTGCTTAGGATTTTGGTCACCGGGGGGGGGGGGGGGGTTAAAAATTGCAAAAAGTTGGTCACGTAGTATGGGTACGTTCCCTTATAAGATAAGCAAATATAAATATGCATATAAAAATCTCGTGTCACGGTGTTTATGGTTGCACTCCTCCGAAACGCCTCACCGATTTTTCGATTTTTTTATGTATATATTTGGTAGATATGAGAATAGGTTTTCAAGTATATTTCATACCGCTAGGGGTTTAGGGTGTCCCTATCCAGAAAAAAATCTATTTTTATGATAAATTTTTGTTTTTAGATTGTTTTTATTTGGCGTAAAAAATACATATAACACCAAATTTTAACCCTCCTACCCTCACCCTCCCATTTTTAATCGTGATTTTAGTATTTTTGTATGAACAAATTTAACCGTCTTTCGTATTTCAAACAGAACGAAATTATTTATGTTGTTGAATGACAGATGGCGCTACGTCCACCTCATTGAACTTTCATCCACACATGCGCAAGACATCAAGAGAAGCGTCGCGTCTTTTTGATATTTCATTCGGCAACATGTTCTCGCGTGGGCAAACCATCGAGCTTATTTGTGTTGGCTAAAGACGGACTGACAAAAAATATCGCGCACTCAATTGATATTGATTTTCTCTTTCTCTCGAAATTAATATTGATTTTCTTTATTTCATTTTCCTACTTTAGTTGGTGTTTTTTTGTTTTTATCGGTGGTCATTGTCTACAGCGCTCCATTCCTCTTTCAGAGATAGATCCCATCCCCACACACTTACAATAAATACATTGGTTATTTTTTATTAAACAACCCAAATATTCACTAGAAATAATTTATATGGCTGAACAACGTTTGTCCGGTCAGCTAGTATTACAATATAATTCCACCGTATTCTTAATAAATTGGTGTTATTATGATAGTTTAAAATTTATTGAAAATTTAAAACATCACATGGGTAGGTAAATTACTGCATGGTAATTAAATTGTTTCAATAATAAAGAACTATTCATAATTTAAGAGTGTGCCGGATAAACCTACCACATAAATATTAGAGGTACCTACCTAAGTATATATTTATGTCGTTTATGTATTTATATGTGTATCTTCAAATATACTAATTTCGGTCGTCTGTGATATGCTTTAGTCCTGCATGAAATCTGGTTCAATTAACTCAAATTTGCTATGAATTTAAGTGTCACTTGAAAACTGAATGTGTGAATAATTCAGTCAAGCGATAAAGTAAAGGTAGATACTGCATTTATAATTTATTTAACAAAAAATCATTTTTGTAGTACCAAAATTGGAACTAATAGAAGACTATCCCGTGTTTTTTAAATGATCATTTAAGAAATTCTGTTTACCCTAGCAACAATCCATTCATCGAATATTGAGCGGGAAATTTTAATATTACGTTTTCATTTTATTTATTAATTAACTTCATTCAATTCTGTAGGTAGGTACGGCTTATCACAGAAGACCAACTAACTATGCACACGACCATATTATAGTATATACGACAGTCAAAATATTTTGTATTGAAAAAAATATTTACCTCTTCTTTTCCACAGTTGAAATCTATGGTACAGCATGCACGCGCACATGCTGGCCGCGCACGACAGCACGAGCAAGGTGAGAACGATGCCGACCCACACGTCTGTGATGAGCTGCTCTTCGTCCTCGGGCTCCCCGCGCACCATCGTCTCCTCGATCTCCGTCACCAGCAGCGTCAGGTTCTGCGCCAGTGACTCCAGCTCCGCCCCATTGGGCACCTCGATCGTAATCCTTGACTCTCCTATTCCCAACATCTTACTTCAAATTGCTAACAAAACAATTATAAAAGAAAGATGTGGCAATACAAAAGTTTTTAACTTTTGATGTTTTTAAACTTTTTGTTGTTTTTAAACTTTTTGGTGTTTTGAAACTTTTTGGTGGTTTTTAAGCTTTTCAACGTTTTTAAACTTTTTGATGTTTAATAAACTATTTGACGATACAAACTTTCGACGTTTTAATATGATGTTTTTAAAATTGCTAAAATTTTAAAAACACTATTTTGAATTTTTTTAAGGTTTTTATTGGATATCTTGAAGATAAATTCGCCACTTTACACTGATCAGAATGTTAAATCACTTTAGAATGTTAAATTGTTTTTCATCATTATAATACAAACGAATAAACTTTAGTATTTTTATCACGATTTTTTTATAAACACCATGTGTTCGATATTGTTGTTATTCCAAATTCAAACTTTACATGGATAATCCGACAAATGAATTATTTGTATTTGAATTTGTAACGAGCGCACAATCATTTTTATAAATAAAACGCAAGATTAAACTGTTATGTTTTTCGATATTAAATTTATTTTTACTGGTGTATCCAAGTTGAAGTAGTGCATTGTAAATTGAGTTTAAAATCGCTTTCGTAATATCATTTGTTAGCATTGAACAAGTCGTAAGAAAACACGATTATCGTAATATTTAGTTGAGCGTGATTTTATACACTGACACAACGCACACAGCAGGGCTCGAAGATCGACTGATACTTGCGCCGAGTTGTGGCCGTATTTATCCATGTCGGGTACGGCAACTTACCCATCGTTCAAATCTTTGTTCAAACAAACGAGCGATGGGTATAATCGAAGGTTCCATTTCCATATAATCGATTGTAATTTATTATATTATTACATTAAAAAATACGAAACGTTAAAAATGCATTTTATTTATTAAGTAAATGTAGTAGTGGAAAAATTGAAACAATTTAATACATACTTGAATGATGATTTCAGTTGATTTTTTTTTTTAAGAAAGAAACATTCCCGGGTTACGAATAACCCAACAATGTTTGAAAATCTCCTACTACCATTTTATGTGATGGACGACTTAGCCAGCCGAGGAATCGAACACGCGATACCCGGGTGGGACCAAAACGCGATGCCCACTCAGCCACTGATTGATTGATTGGTCGTTTTTTTGTAAATACCGCACAAGAGTCCCAACTGCTCCCGTCTGGATCCTGTGAGGCTATGGCATCCCCAATTGGGGTATGTTGTGAGGCAGAAGGTAGTGGGGAGGGGAAGGGGAATTGGGATATATGGGGAAGAGGAAGGTGGGGAAGTACACGGCTATTCGGATCTGGTCACCAAACACAACTAAAGTCATTCAAGAAACGTTTCAATTCTGAATGATGGTCTTGCACCAGGGCGATACTGAGAGTATCTCTTACACTCTAGAAAGTGCCGCAAATATATTATTTTTAAATGATTAAATCATAAAATAACACAAAATTTTGTCACGCAAGCCAGGATATGAACCCGTGACCTCCGGATCGCTAGTAGGGAGCCTTACCACTCGGCCATGGAAGCAGTAAAAATTAACATGATATAACCAAAACATTTGAATTCATTTATAAAAACAAAACCACAGAATAAAACAATAATTTAAAGCCAGTATTACAAAAAAATCCGGGAGCTACCAATTTATTATAGTAGTCCCAGGTGAGGTTGTACGTACGTCATCAATGATCGTCCTATTCTTACTCATACGTCTTAAATGCAAACGACAAAGAAAGAAGATGCCTCATTGATGACATCACATACGACCTCTCTCTGTGACTACTATGTTATGTATGTTTGACCAATGAAAAGAACAGTATGTAGTACCTAGTGTGATTTAAGATAGTAATAAATCTATTATGATTTAATTTACTATGTATCTACACAAAAAGAAGATATTTATACAGAAAATTAAAATGTTTTTAGTGTTAATTTCATAAACATTTTTATTTTTCTTATATTCTGTGGTTTTTCGGGAAAAAAATATTAATAAAATTTTTATAAAAAAATTCACCATTTTTAAAAATTTTACGTTTCTGTTAGAATTTAAACATTTCTTGAAATGACTTTAGACATGTTTGGTGACTCGATCTGAATAGCCAGGTTACTTCCCTACCTTTCTCAACCCATCTCATTCCCCTACCCATTACCTTAAGTCTCGCAAGATACCCCAATTGCGGATGCCATAGTCTCACTGGCTCCAAGCGGTTGAGAGAGGTTGGGACTCTTGTGCGGTATTCACATAGAAAATTCTGATATTGAAGCTGTTGTTGGGTGAAATGTCTACACATTTGACTTTTATAAAGGTGTTAATAACAAAATGACCATGGACCGCGGCCAGAAGTCACAAAGGTACATTAGCACCATAAACACAGACATATTGAAATAAAAGTTGCACGAATTTTTATTTTTTTATCATTTTTTATTTATTTATTTTTTATTTTATTTTTTTTTTTTTTACATAAGCTCCACACAGGAGGCCCTGAGGAAAATAATTTCCCTCAGGGCCTATGTCATCTTTGAGGATGCTGTGTGGAGGGTTTTTTTTTTAAGGAAAGGAAGGAGAGGAGAGTTCTGGGAAGGAAAAGGGTTTAAGGCTAAGATATTCAAATACAGAAGAGATATGCTATGGTGTCCGCGCAACTGTCGCCGGACTACGCGTTAATTAGCGTAGTTTTCATACAAAAAGAATTTGTTCATTTCGTTGATTTTTTGAAAGTGTGCATTAATATTGGTTAACAATATATTTTGAATAATTTTAGTTTAACGTTTGTTTGGTTTATTCGTTAATTCTTTGTTCTTTTAGTTTATTTGTTAATTGGTAAACAATATTGGCGACACCCGGAAGTGCAGACCCACATAGTAAAAACAGCAGATAGCACATCTACTTATATTTCAATATCTTTGGTTTAAGGGTAGGAATCTGGGGTTCAGTATGTCCTGGTCATCCGCCTCCAAGACCTAGACAAACCTCACCCCATGAACCCGGGCACCCCTGCTAAATCACGAAACGTAGCGAACCACTTGGGGTGACCTATGGCAGAGGTGTTGGTTATCCAATAAAGGGTTCCCGGGGCGGCGGTACCCATTCCCGCCTCCCAAATTGAAATCACATTATCAAGGGTATCGGGGTTAAGTTGTAAAAAAAAATATCTTTTTCTATTTTTTTTACATTAACCATTAGACGCCCAATGGTCCCATACGGGACTGAGGATTAGCGTCGATCAATGCCCAACGGTCCCGTATGGGAACAGTGATTATGGTGTGAATGTTTGGGAACAAAAAATGCTTGGGCTACCTTTATTGCGCGCGGCGCACAAGCGCGGATCGTTAGATGCCCAGTGGTCCCGTAAGTGCATTCGCTCCATTCAATGCCTAACAGTTCCTTATGGGATCGGTGATTATGGTGCGAATATTTCACAAAAAATGCTTGGGCAGCGGGCTACCTTTATTGCGCGCAGTGCACGGGCGTTTAAAGGTTAACTCCACACAGAAGGCCCTCAGGAAAATTATTTTCCTCTGGGATCATCTTTGTAAAGGGTCTTTTTGGAGGAGGGAGGTAACACAGAGGCCGGAAAATCATTCAACAGCCAAGCCGTTGAATACAAGAACGAGACCTACTCTATTGTGACAAATGTGTTTTAGGCGCGAATTTACTGACTACACACTGGTGCCCAAAGGACAATTAATGTTAGTTTCTTAGAGCATCTTCCATTGGAATACCAGAAGAACAAGGACAGCATGTCTACCCGACGCCTTTGCTGTAAAGATTGCAATCCGTTCATTGTAAAATCTCATTTTATTTCCATAATTTTTTATGAAAGTAATCTTTTTTACAAATATATGGTTTCTGCTGGTGGTAAATGAAATTTTAGTATAACTAAAACGGTGACTATGATATTCAAATCATACTTTGTAATATCTATCATCTGTAGGTCCAAGCATCGACCAATTATTATCTAGCCAGGGCGTGTGAATCTTAAAATTAAAACCGAAACCAAACATATTGCTTTGAGAAAACATTATATCAGTCCTGTAATTTCAATACCCGCTATATCCGATTTTTTGACAAAATGATCCGAGTACGACATCTTGTTCACATTTTTACGAGGAACAAGACTAACCTAAAATTGAGTTTCAAAACATCCCTTATCACGACCAAAAACCATGTTAAAACTGCGAGTGAGAAACAAAACCCGCTATATGGACCGGTCAGTGGTTGAGTGGGCATCGAGTTTGGGTCCCACCCAAGTGTTCCGTGTTCGATTTCTCGGCTGGCTAAGTCCTCCATCACAACTCAAGCAACATTTTCGGCTTACTGTGGTGGTAGTGGGAGATTTTCAAATATTGTTGGGTTATTCGTAACCCGGGAATGTTTGTCTTTCTTTTTAAAAAAAAAATATATATAGGTATACATCTCATTCAAGAAGTTACTATCAAAACCCGCTATATCGGAATTCAACCAATCATGTGCAGTTATTTTTCCAAGATGCCGGGTGTAGAAACATGCCCCCCAGATCAGTTGAGTTTCAAAAGCCTTTATATTCCATATAAATCACGAAGTGAGTATCAAAATCCGCTATATCCATTTTATTTATCCAAATTACATAAATATTTCTAGACATACATTGAAAAATGAACACTTTTCGAATGTATATTAATTACTCCAATTCATTATATAACAAAATAAAAACAATTTTTTATTAACGCTAGAGATGTGACAGTTTTTTGTGACTTTCTCCGGATCAGTGAAAGTTGATATAGTGGATATAGAAATTGAACGACTCATATCAAAAAGAAAGTTCATTACCAGGCATTCGAAAATTGGAAGAAACATCACTTTTTACCTTTTGTTGGTCTGCATGGGCAAATTTGTAGTTGTAGGGGTTTTGCGTACTTTATTATTAACAATTTAACCAGCTGTATGAATATTAAAAAATATATACAGCTTATAAATAGCTTCGAGGTGGCATATCGATTAAACTAACCATTGATACAAATCTTATGTTTATTTCTAGCAAAACAACTAGATCACACAACAAATTATGACCAACACTTTTGTCACAAAATGAAGGAACTTTAAAAATAAGTTTACATCAAGATGGGGAGTTGCATTATGAAATTCCCTTGGGTGGTGTTATTTTTAGATTTAAATTAGGTACGAGAAGGCTAATCTATTATTATTATTATATATGGATGGGAGAATAAAAGATATTTTGATTATTTACAACTTAAGTTTATTTCATAACATTGATATCAGTACTAGATCCAATACACCGTTTTAACTGCTTATAGAACACACACAAAACAATTGTATTTTCTATCAATTATTTATAAGAATATCTGTGTTGCAAACATGACTCCAGTGAAACTGTGTTTCATACGTGGACATTGTGTTAACCAACCAAACATACACGTCGATACAAATGTGTGGTTGTACAGGGTGTAAACTCGCAAATTACTTACATCATATTCAAGGAATTGGTTTGGAAGCTTACCTGATTGACGCATAATCAACTTTGTAGCTGTTATTTTCTATCCTTGTAAAAACCACGCAAGTGCACTTACTTTTAGTTGCCTTATGGGAATGTCATACCAAACCTTTACAGAGTTGTACATAATATAAACGAATGTAATTTGCAATGTTACACCTGTACAATTGTGTACCTTTCTAATGGGACAGGTTTATTAAGAATACATACAATAACGAGAATATTAACAATGTCACTAACTACTATAAATACATATTGATACATTGAGCTAAAAAAACATTGCTTCATAAACTTACTATGAACAACTGTTCCCTGGAAACAGTCTGCGCAAAGGACTAAAGTAATAACATTAACAATAAACAAAGTTTGAATTACATAGCTTTTAGAGATAATAAATAAATAATGAGGTGAAGACATCGGGAAGAATACAGATTATTTAATTCATGTCAAAACAAAACATTCAAACTGCAAATATTTATTGCCAGTAAATAAATATTCAAAATAAAACAGAAATCAAAAGAATTTCAAATAATATGCGTTTATTGCAGAACGTTTGTATAATCAATTTATCGTTGCTGTTTAACAACTCAAAAATAAAAATATAGTCTTGTAACTCTGGTTTTTTGTGAAGTCATTTCGTGTTTTACTTAATTATGAATGAAGTTAAACAAACATGATTGGTTGTTTATCAATAACAAATTCAGTTGTACTACATAGAATGAAAGATAATTATCACAGAAGTGAGAATGGTTAGAAATCAATATGACAAATCTTTACCTGATAATATTGGATGTGTTGACTAAATAAATAATGTCATATTATGGGTGAAAGGATGAATATAAAATTTACATAATATCGTCCCTGTTCATTGAGAGAAATCATTTTTAAAATAACAAATAAACCTACACAAAATGACTTGGAACAATATATCCCACTTACTCAAGCCAATTCCAATTAAAATAATTCAATAATAACAAAATTACTGTATTTTATGTATAAATTGCAAGCATGTAAAATGAATCATACTAAGTGCTAGACACTTTAAAAAAAACGTAAATTGCCAATCACATTTCGTAACTTCCTTTTACAAATATTATGTATTTTGTTATAAAAATAATTTCTACTTAATGAACAGAGAATCTAAATGGTATGTTTGGTCTCTTTACAGTCATTAATAAACAGATTAATTCACACGGGAATTTAACACACTGAAATATTGGATATACATTTAAATAAATCTACGTTATCCGGGAATGCAATTAGATATCACAAATAAAAGGGATAGGGCGCAGGGATTTTAAATACATTTAAAGAAATTCAAATCAAATAATTACATATGTTTGCTGTTTATTTTACTAATCTAACAACAATTCTAATTACACTAACAGATAATTATATAATATATGTAATGGTTTAAATCGGGACAAATACATAACTACATATGACTATAATTTAAAATAGCTCTCAAGTATGTTTCAACAAATTTTGAAAAATTCTATATTGTACGTATTGTATTGACAAAAATATTTTTTATTTATTTATGAATAATGTCTTTTCCTTTTTCACAAACATAAACTAATTCCCTTCTAATTTGATATACGAAAAGCTGTTAAACATATGGCTAAGCACTATATAAATGGTTTTAGATCTCACCGCTTAAAATTCAAAGTGAAAATTAAGTGAACACCCAAGCAATAAAAAAGCATTCGTCATAAATTGTCACTTTGTTTTAGTAATAATTTAGGCCGACTGTATTACATTTAAATGAATGCTTATAAAATATGACTACGATAACGTACAAAGCAGTTGGTGAAAAATAATACAAAAAGCAGCAGGTATTTTTAAACAAATGCTTGGAAGATTGTGTGACAGCTTTTCATATAACGGAGGACGTGAGGGGTGGATGAGCCTGTGTTTAAAAATCCTCACCAACGAAGGGATGACTACAAATCAAATTTTACAAATTCACATAAAATTAGTACTTAAGAAATCCATTACGCAGTCGAACAGTAGCTACCCTTATTTAGGTCTCATCGCTCTGGTCTTGAACGATAGCTGCCTAAATTTAGGTAGATGATTTTTGCGAATTTATCTCAATTTGTTTTTAAATTTCCGCAAACAGCAAAATACAGATGGATTCATTGGCTTTAAACCACAATAAAGCAGTTTATATGATTCCAAATCAATATTCGGAGGTATGAATGAGCTCTGCCAAATCCAAAATCGAATTGCTGGAAATCTCCGTTGCTCGAGGAATTTATTTTGTAAATACCCCCTCGCTTGAGTGGTTATATTATATTTCAGTGATATTGTTCTAAAAGGGTACTACTAAAACGATTTTAATATTATGCATTCATATTGCACCAAGTATAAGATTAACTGTTGGTTTTTAACTCGTTGAATGCCGTTCGTGCACCGGTGTGTTTGAGATTTTACACGCGATTTTGACCCTTATGTATAAAGAAAGTGTATGAAGAACACGGTCAGAATCGCTTGCTCTATTATCGCCCTTTACCATAGCGAAACCTGCAATGCGCCTAGTCGCTCCAAATATTTAATATTAATAATTTACCGGAGCGCGGGGATGTGCGCAGTTCTTGCGCATGCGCGGGAAAAATTCCTTTATCTACGATTTTGACCTTTCTATTTACAAAATTTGTCAAGGACAGTGTCAGAATCGCTGGACACGAAATGTCATTTCTGCCGCGTCATAATTTATGCGTCTTACTTGACTAAAACATCGTAAAACCTATCAATTTACGTAATTAACGCAAATAATGTTATTTTGGTAGATAGTTTATTGTGTTGTGAACGTGTTTCAGTCAATAAAATATACAATAGCTCAAAATTAATCCACAAAACATTCAATTCAAATTCAAGGTCGTGAAATTTCCGTGTTGTTCCCCGTAATAATGTTGTTCCCCGGCATTCAACGAGTTAAAACATAATCAACATTTCCCTAATAATAAAGGATTCACATTCTTATTATATTACAACATTATTCATACTGTGCTCCTAATTGACTTAATCTTTGACTCCCCAAACAACATTGTGGTGTGATACTCCTAGAAGACAACTCAATGGGCTTATTGCTAATAAGCTGTACTTGACTCAATAAATGCAACCTCACTAATTTCTCAAATAACAAATCAAAAGTCGGTGACAGTGGCAGAAGTCAGTGACAAAAATCTGTGACAGTCGTCGGCGGCAGAAGTTGGTGACAGAAGTCTGTGATAGAAGTCTGTGACAGAAGTCAGTGACAGAAGTCAGTGACAGTTGTCGGTGGCAGAAGTTGGTGACAAAAGTTAATGACAGAAGTCAGTGACAGAAGTCAATGACTGTAGTCGGTGGGAGAAGTCGGTGACAGAAGTCAGCGACAGAAGTTGGTGAAAGAAATTGGTGACAGAAGCAATAACATTCAAATTCACCTGATACCACACAACTTTAAAATATTCACAATAATAATGATTATTGTAGTTATCAAATAATAGCAATTGCTCATCAAAATTACTAGACAATAACAACGCAGTACAATAAACAAGATTTAAAATACACAAAAGCCATTTCATAATAATTATTAATTATATACATCATAACTGCATCTCGTGGCACAAAGATTAATTTCAATTAAAATCAATGTGTGAATTACAACAATATGTTAACCTCAGAAAGGTTTTTTATACACCACCGACTCAAAAGTTTCATGTTGCAAAAAATATATATGTACCATAATATTTTTCCTGTCGTGAAGTGATAAAAATCCTGAATGCTTTGTCATTGAGAATACTCCTTCATCAATGCGCTATATTAACCGGATTAATTTTTAAAAAATACTGTATGGTTTTATAAAATCAAAATAAACACAAAAAAGGAGAGATAATAGAATTATCGGAATCATGGGAAGACAATGAAAATGTGTTGAAGGTATTACACAGAATATCACAATTTATCAATTTTGTATAAAATTACTATAGTCAAATGCGAATTTTTTAAAATTGTTCAAGTTGGAAATACGTATGTATGTAATTTATTTGGAAATAAGTATAATGTATTGTTTTTTGATGGACATATGTATGAATGGATCCCAGTGAAGACAATTGAATTCCAAAATATAGGAAAGCTAAAATAAATTTTAATTTACTTTGGTACAGTACCTAATCAATCTCATAAAAAATCTCATTTACAGAACTAAACCACAGAGCAAGGGATACCACAAGACTTATTGCACATATCAATCTGAGATAAGGAGGAAAGCAATATTCAAATGCTCACTGTAAATCAAATATTATTTATATTTTCATTATTATTTATTTAATTTCAGTTTACCCTGAAAAATTTGTGTGACCAATTATACTGACAACGGATACAATGATTTATTTAACGGTATATATCTACTTTTGGAGAGACTGTGAGGTAGCTTAAAAACACAGAAAATGGAATCTTTCCACTACCATAAACCTTACAATATAACCTCCGAACCCATAGCATCGGCCATAGTAAGGCCAGTCAAATTTTACAGGATGTTTCGATAATCGCATGATGATAAAGAGCCATTCTTCCATTCTGAAGACTCGGAAGAAAACCATATCACTCTACAAACACCCAAAAGCGAAAGTAACCCTAAAAAGCGAGCATTCACATCAGTGGGTGGTGTGCAACATTTCTTAGTGGAATGTGGCAAAGCACGGGTGTGTGGTACTTTGGGAACTTTGCAGCTAGTTAATTTCGTTTATATCACATTACGCACAAGTTTGTGGTATATCGGGAACTCTGCAGCTAGTTAAATTAAATGCTCAGCGATCCAAGTATATATTGCAAGGGTCACATTATGCTCAAGTTGGTACATCGGGAACTTTGCAGCTAGATAATTTCTATGCTCAGCGATCCAAGTATATATTGCAAGGGTCACATTACGCGAAAGTTTGTGGTACATCGGGAACTCTGCAGCTAGTTAAATCCCATGCTCAGCGATCCAAACATATTTTGCAATGCTCATATTACGCAGAGTTTGTGGTACATCGGGAACTTTGCAACTAGTTGATTTCCATGCTCAGCGATCCAAGTATATATTGCAAGGGTCACATTACGCACAAGTTTGTGGTACATCGGGAACTCTGCAGCTAGTTAAATCCCATGCTCAGCGATCCAAACATATTTTGCAATGCTCATATTACGCACAGTTTGTGGTACATCGGGAACTCTGCAGCGAGTTAAATTCCATGCTCAGCGATTCAAGTACATATTGCGAGGGTCACATTGTTATCACAACAAATATTCAAGATAGGAAACAATATGTAAAAAAAAAATCCAGTTACCTATTAAAGTTTCACACGCAAATCAAGACTGACAATCGAAGACAGCAAAATATATTATGATATGTTCAAGATATATGTATCAGCATTGAACAATGGTAAAACAAAGGGGTGCATTAGAAATGAGATCGATTAACTAATGAAATAACTAGCCTCGGGCCTCGGGGAGGTTAGAGGGGTGATGTAGTTGGCATAGGCTGAGTGAAAGACGAGACGGGGTGGACGGTGTCAGACATTGCTGTCGAAGGCCGGCACCCCCGTGAAGCTCATGGGGGCGGCGTTCTCCATCAGGTTGGAGCGCATGTTGGAGCCCAGCGCAGGGGGCGGGGGACCGCTGGGCGCCTGCGCTGCTGTTCTCATCTCGTCAACAGAAGCCCTGGATGAAATCAAAACAACCGTTAATCAATGGATCACTAATAAATAAAGGTAAATTTGGTGTATAAATCAACTGGAAACTCATATATGTAGTGGCAATACACCATTTACTGAGATTTAGGTTCTTTTATTAGATGATATCTTCTCAGTCAACCCTTAGCGGATCTTTTACTTTTTTTACCCCAAAATTTTGAACTGAATGACAAAAATGTCAGTAAATATGATGATACTCAATTTTTTTTTCAAGTTTTTGACAATGGCAAATATTTGGCAGTATTAGTTACTTCAATACATATATGTTATTTAAAAAGCTCACTGCTACACCAGGTTATAATTATTTTGTATGTGATATCACTGGGATACCACAATTCCGCTAATACAATATACATATGTACTTGTACTTGTTAGGTTTCTGAATATTAAAGTGTAATTTAAATCTATAGTGATTTGTAACAGTAACAATTAAATAATTATTCTCATTAGATTGTCTGTAGACATTTAATTATAATAATATATATATAGACGCTGGAAAGGGTAAATGGCTAAGCATATTTTTCATTTCCAGCAGAATGGCACTTATCCTTTTCAGCATCGATATAATGTTAGTTACCAGTTAGATTGTAAGCACATAATTTATTAACACGCAGTAACTTCATGCAAGAATGATCAAACAACTAAGCCGAACACTGCTCAAGTAATTATTGAGAAATCAAGCACCTTTCAAATATGTACATACATAAAAAAAATAAATTGCTTAATATTTTCTGTAGAAATAATACAAAAGCAACTACAAACATTCTAAGGTTGTGAAAAACATTTTAAAAAAACACTCAATTCCTAAAAAAACATAAAAATTTGTAATTTCAATTTTAGAAAATTTTAAAAATATGCTTGTCTAGAACTTTAAAGATAATTAATGGACTTTTTTAATTATATCAGTACTGATTGCTACACTCTATTGAGAGTTTGTAAAGAGACCTACGGTCTGCATTTATGGAAATTTTTAAAAGCCGATATATTTTTGCATTACAATGGGGAATGAAGGCACAACCTCCTGACAAAAAGTCAAAAGCATATACAATTATGCTAAAGAGGCCGTTAAATGCAGAAGCACATTGCCTGATGAGGAAGCCAAAGAACTGATGATAGACCATCACATCAACGCACAAATGTTTGAAATGTTTAGACAACAAAGTTTTTTGCTGTAAAATATCTACAGCAACACTTTTACAACAAAACTGAGCACATTTTATTCGCTAGGGCCGGAGCCCTGCAATAGCAGTGTTGAAGAATCGTGCCCATGCATGGTACGAAGCACTGCAATTGCATTTTGCTGATATTACATCTACTGGGTTAGTTAAAGACAAAAATAAAAAAATGTCACTTTATCAAATATGGTATTGTCCATGTGTTTGCTTTAAGAAAAAGATCTTTTTATTTATGGAAGTTTCTTATGCGTTTCAAAAATTAATTATGCATATTAAGTTTTAATAAATTAATGTGGCCTTTGCAAAGTTTTTCATCCTCCGGAAAATATTTCGGAATTGAATATAAATAATTTTATATAATTATTTTTTTGCATTAAAATTTTATTTAGGAACATTTTAATTTTTATCCCAAAGAATAATAAAATGCAGCCAAATTCGTTTACAACGAGATGCCAATAAATTAGGTTATTATGTATAAGCAAATTTCGTAAAAAGCTGAACAAAATGAACAAAAAAAACTATATTTTCTCAGCGGCAGATGCAAAAGAACGCAAGCAGAGTCGTTATAAATTACCTTGATTACGAAAAATGTCTAAATTACTTACACTACACATTGTAATGTATGTTAAGATAAACATGATTTCCATGAATACGCATAGCAGTTGGCCTCAGGCCAGGGGGGTTATCTGCAAATCTTTTACTTTACACGAAGCAGATTTGATTTTTTTTTCCTGGTTGTCATAAGTAATAATTGTTCTAAAAATTTATCAAAACATGACAAACATTGAAAAAATAGTTGTTTACTCCTGTAGAGTGATGGATTTGCAGCATTACAGTGTATCATATCAAACAAGAAAATATCATAAATTTAATACTCGGGCAAAAAATCAAATCAGAGTAAATTTACCATATTATTATTATGATAACATGCTAGTTTTGTCATGCAGAAATAATAAATACTAAAATATTATTTAATAAAACATACACAATGTTCATGTTACAAAAATAATACAACATAATTTACATTAAAAACGAGCAATACAAAATTACAAATTTGGGACCAAGAAGAAACACGACTTTGTCAAAATCAAAAACTCTTACTTTTTAAATCGTCAATATAATAAAGTTAATTTATTTTTGTCAAAGTAATGATATCTTCAGTTACAGAAATGGGGGTGACTGACGATTATACTTAGGTAAGTAGGTTAATTTGCCTTGTCAATGTAATGGAATGGGATTAGTTTGGACGCCACACGTCGGGGTCCTCCATGAGCGTGGCGTGGCCGTGATCGCCCACCCCCCCTGCCCCACCCAGGCCCCCCTGCGGGGTATTGCCGCCCCCCTCCGCCATGGCCGCCATGTCATCGCGCGACCCCCTATTAGCCAATCATCATCAAACTAACGTTGCACGGATATATGCAATGCGATCAATAACATAGTCAATGTTGGGAATACAAAAATTGGTTATTTAGGAACCATGATTGGTCAAGAAGGTCTGGACACACTATCGGTAATGTCAATTGTATATGGTTGATCATTTTTAAAGGATCTATTGTTGGTTAACGTTAGAAACACTGTTGATCAGTCTTCGTAAGAAGCCAATGATATTGGGAATATGGTACTGGTCCGTAGTTTGCCAAGGTTGGGAAAATGTTTGATCATATAGGGAAAATCGCTATAACAGATCATGGTTAGGAGCGGGTTATGTTGGAAAAATCGTTCATGAGTTGGGGAACATTTGTCAAGGTTGGGAATATTTATCACATAGGAAACATATATTGCTAGTCATGATTGGGAACGCAGTCAGTGATATTAGGAACTTGGTAATTTTTGGAACATTTACTTTTTATCAAGGTTGGGAACACTGGCAATCATATAAGGAACATTTACATCTCATTGGTCATGGTTGGGAATACGGTTGATAACTTTTGAAACATCTAATATCAGTCAAGATTGGAAATACTCCAGATAAATCAGATATTAATTAACATGGTCGAAAGTTATCAACAACTATTTTATGATATTGTCCAAATCTGTCTCCAGTTATCTTACAAAATTCTAGAATTTGTTCTGGAACCTAAAATTTTATTCAATTAACTGAGTTCTCCAGTGACGAATTTCTTTTATACAGTTATTTACAAAACAAAATGCTTTATATATGTAGTGTCAATTTTTGCAAAGAGGCTGCATTCTCAAACAAAATCAGTTCACAGTAAGATCTACTTAATATTATGATTATTGCATCAGCAAATAATTCATCTCCACTTTCCATTAAAAACAGCTCAGTTTGTGAGTATTTCTGATTCAATGTAATTTATGAATGTCAATGTTTTCGTATGTTTGATGAGTCATGATAAGAAAAGATAATTTAATGCAAATGATGAAATCTATTTTATGTTTTGTACAATTTACAGTAATAATTGTACAACAATTTGAATCCACCTACAAAAGGCACCCAAAACATAAGATAAAACATTGAATAATGAAGATTGTGTTGATTAATTTGGTAAGTATTTAAATATTATTAAAAACAACAAAAAAACATACACAAAATTAAATTCCCACACAAGAAGTTTAGAGAAAACATACACAGTAAAACCCTTATATAAGGTTCCCCACATAAGAAGTTTAGAGAAAACATAGACAGTAAAACCCTTATATAAGGCTCCCCACATAAGTTTAGAGAAAACATAGACAGTAAAACCCTTATATAAGGCTACCCACATAAGAAGTTTAGAGAAAACATAGACAGTAAAACCCTTATATAAGGTTCCCCACAAAAGAAGTTTAGAGAAAACATAGACAGTAAAACCCTTATATAAGGCTACCCACATAAGAAGTTTAGAAAAAACATAGACAGTAAAACCCCTTATATAAGGTTCCCCACATATGAAGTTTAGCGAAAACATAGGCAGTAAAACCCATATATAACGTTCACCACATAAGAAGTTTAGAGAAAACATATACAGTAATATAAGGTTCCAAGATAAGGGGGCACACATTAATTACGTGAGCTCAAAGGGGGAGGGGGGGTCTAGCAAAATCTCATGTTACTTGAAAATAATATACGAAGTGGCCCAAATTTATCTCACCAAAGGGGGGGGTCTAGACTGGAAGAAAACCTGCTCACGTAATTAATGTATGCCCCCTAAGAGGTTTACACTTTTAATAAAAAAATTTCTGTATCTTGAAAAGCCTTATAGATGGATTTCACTGTGCTCTGATTTAAAAAAAAAGATTAGTTATTTATAATAATTAGTATTAATAATTGACTTACTTCTTCCCGAGGGACATCATGCCATAGATTACTCCGGTCCCAAAGATGAGACCACTGCCAAAGACACTTCCAAGGCCTGGACACATGAAAATGGGCGGAATGGCAATGCTGTAACAGAAAAACAAAATCTTTGTCAATGTAATGCAAGCTGGAGATTCCACAAACACCATGTTACTTTTCAGAGACCTTAGTATTTAACCACAACTAAATGATCAGGAAAATGAAGGTCAACATAAATGATTTATCTTAATTATAAAGCGGAAAATTGTTTACTGAAGCAGTAAAAACTCTAAGTGAACTTAGTCATGAAATTTGCACACCTTTTCTGTTCAGAATTTCTAGGTCAATGCAATAGGCCACTTGCATGGATTTCATAACACCTAGGAAAAAATCGTGTGGATAGATTTTTTTACTAAGGGGGCATACATTAATTACGTGAGCATAAAAGGGGGGAGAAGGGGATCCAGCAAAATTTCACGTTACTTGAAAAGAATATATGAAATGGCCCAAATTTATCTCACCAAGGGGGGGTGAGGGGTCGAGGTTGGAAGAATAACTGCTCACGTAATTAATGTATACCCCCTAAGATTACGAAAATGTTAGTAAAAATTTTTTAGAAATGCAGTTTTTTTTTTTTTTAAATAAATAAATCCATTATTTGGACTCGTGAAGTCACTACATGAAAATGTCCCGTCTCCGATAATGTTCTATTAATTTTGTAAAATTCCACACTGTGGCAGGGTATTTATAAGAAAATAGTCTTTCAGCGTTGGTCAGTTTATTTCTCTTACATACAGGGTTCACAGTTTAAAGTAAAAAACAGAGTACAGGAAAGTTGTAGCACAAAGTAAAATCACTTAAGAGTTTGAAAATTTTTTTTTCAAAAAATGTGGTGCAAGTGGCCTATTATTATTTAAAGTCAAAAAATTGGCATGATAAAAATACTGTTTCTTTAATATTATTTTGATGATTATTTAATAAATGTGCCGAAACTCGGGCGAGCTCGGGCAGTAAATAATCATGAAATTCGTGTGACGTAATTTATGGATGGCCCCATATTGGTAAAAACTAAATAAGAAAAAATAAAATATTTTAAGAAACTATGAATGCATGTTGCAGATACATTGTTAGATTATAACTAGTTAGATACAGAAAGATTTCACCTATTGATGGCTTGATTTTTGTTAACCAAAATTACTATGCAATGGCAAATACAATCATCTGACTTTGGGTCAAAACAGAAAAGTAAATGTGATTAATAAAGTATTTTTAATAACCTACCATATCATAAGCAGGAAATGCTTAAAGATAGGAACTTCAAATGAAAATTAAATTGACCTGATTTTTTTTGGTCTAAAAGAGAGTAGACTGTTTGGTTGGAGCTCTGACCATTTAGCTGTCTGTTATAACTCTAATGAATGATATAAATATTAGTGCTTCAGACATAATTTCAACATTGTCTGATAAAATATCAGCTTCTTTTAACCGGTTGAGTAAATTTGGCACATTTATGGGACAAACAGCCGATTATCGTTAGAGTAAATTTGATCCTTTTAGGGGACAGCTTGTCAGATCTCATAAAAATCGTTATATCTCCCTTATTATCACAACGATAAATGTGATCTGAGCAGTGTTAGAAAGAGAAAACACTTCGCTACGATTTGAGTTCCATAGATATCAGCAAAAAAAACAAATTATTCAGATTTATGACGTCAAACTTCCACCAGAACAATGGACTCCAGATTAGTCCTGGGTCGATCGTGAAAGACCTGAACGTCGAAACCCGCTCACGAGCCACCAAAGAGCGAGCGGGTTATTTATTCGTCAGAACCCGGGTCTCACGATCCGCGACTCACGAACAACGAGCGCACTCCCGCGACCCGTGAGCTACGACACATTCCTGCACCCCGTGACTCACGGACCGATCGCCGGGTGCCGGGTGCGGGCGGGGCGAGACGTGTCGGGTCCCGGAACCCGCCGGCGCCAACTGCGGGAACTGCGACTCATTCGATCGATCGCCGTTTGCCAATCAACGCACACACGTGCGTGACAGTATCCTGCTTGCTGCCCGTGCGACGTCATCGCGGGATTGTTAGGTAGATTCGATTTTTGAACATTCAACTAGACACAGCGTCGTTTTTAATAAGAGCGTATCTTGGTATTGTTAATCAATGGGTGAAGTGCATTTCTTTTCACATTTTGTTAGTGTTGTTTTCATAAAAAAAAAACATTTTTCGTGTGAGTGTGAATGTAATTGTGCATTGTAATAGAAACTATAAACTGGTAAAAGTGTAAAATGTCTGACTTTAATATAAAGAAATTATAATAAAGCATTAGCTTACAGCTAATTTACTTATTTAAATTCTCAATAAAAGCTTCAGAACAACACGTTTTTTACAAGGTTTTTATATCCTCCAAAACATGATAAAACATTGTTTTTTTACCCCTGAAGTATGTCTTTTTTAAAATTAATTTCTGGGACATGACATTACTAGTTACAGGTGTGAGCAGTGAGAGAACGTTCACACAATTATAACCTGGGTTTTGGGTCGCGTATGACTTGAACGGTCTGGGCGGCGACCTTCTACCGTGTGGCGCGCCAGTTAAAGTAACTGGGTGATGAGTAATCGAGTTTCGTATTTAGTGTCGCGAAAAGAGCGGGTCATCGCGACCCGCTCGTGACGCCAGTGGGTCGTGAGCGACCCGGGTCGTGTAAAACGATCGATCGACCCAGGACTACTCCAGATACTTGTAGCAACCACGCATTGTTGCTACGTCACGCTTTGGATTGCACCCGAAACGTATCGATGTTTCCCGAAGCGGCGCCTGTGTTCAAATATATGCAAGCGAAATTACTAGAGCGTTCGTCAGCCGTCTAGCATGGACGGTACGTGACTGAAGACAGTAAGTACCTAGTGCATCAAAACAGAGTCGCAGACCTACCTACCTCGCACACATTCCAGAAAAGGTACAAACCATTGTACGCTTGAGATGCACAGTTCTAGCGCCTTCGAGCAACTAGCCGAGTGACGATTTACCACTAATACTCCTCTCGTCGGGGCCTCCAATGTGGGTACTCGCTGTAGGCTGGTGGTTAAATGAAGAACAATGAGGTTGCGTGAAATAAAAATAAACCTTTAATGAGTTCCCACAATAATTATAATTCACAAACACGGTGAGCGTAACAGCTTTACGATATTAATAGTACATACTGGGTCAAGGTTGATTGCGGATAGACGAGGCGACTGCTCGGTAAGTTGAACGAATACTGAATTTTCGCTGTTGCTGGGCGCCTTTTATATGGCCCGACGAGTGGAGTATTAGTGGTAAATCGTCACTCGGCTAGTTGCTCGAAGGCGCTAGAACTGTGCATCTCAAGCGTACAATGGTTCGTACCTTTTCTGGAATGTGTGCGAGGTAGGTAGGTCTGCGACTCTGTTTTGATGCACTAGGTACTTACTGTCTTCAGTCACGTACCGTCCATGCTAGACGGCTGACGAACGCTCTAGTAATTTCGCTTGCATATATTTGAACACAGGCGCCGCTTCGGGAAACATCGATACGTTTCGGGTGCAATCCAAAGCGTGACGTAGCAACAATGCGTGGTTGCTACATACTAATATTACAGCCTGTATGTCGGACGAATATCTACAGCTCATATGTTGGACTAATATCTATGAACTTCAGAGTGAGGACTAATATCTACAGAGGTCAGACGAATATCTATGAACTTCAGAGTGAGGACTAATATCTACAGAGGTCAGACGAATATCTATGACGGTCCCAGTGGTGACTAATATCTATGGAGCGTAGGTTGGACTAATATCTACAGAGGGCAGCTGAGCAAGAGGTTGTACGGAAAAGCATAAATTACTTCAATTACATAATTACCAATTACGTAAAGGCTTAAATGTTTAAAGTACATGAAGTTTTTGCATAATATTATGTATTTTGCTGTTTACGAGGACAATAATTTATTGAACAAACATGGAGGTCATAATACAAAGATATTTATTTATTTCGAAATACACGGCACCACAACCTAACCTAACTGACATAGAAATGGTCATGGTAACAGACTAAATAATTTAGAAGCACTCGAAATAAAGAAAGCTGTTAAAACAAAAACCCAAATCCTTAATAATCAGCTAAATGGGCCCAATAGTCCAATATCAGGGATTTCTACATACATACATACAATTAAGTTTTTTAAATTGCATACGCAATATTACGTCATTCCAATATGCTATACATAATTGCAAATCCAACCTCTGCCAGTGCTATAGATATTCGTCCACACTTTGATTCTCATAGATATTAGTCAGCAGTTTGAGCTGTAGATATTCGTCCTCACTTTGGTTCTCATAGATATTAGTCCGATTTGTTCAGTTTTTGGAATTCGAATTTTTGTAGATATTCGTCCTCACTTTGGTTCTCATAGATATTAGTCAGCAATTTGAGCTGTAGATATTCGTCCTCACTTTGGTTCTCATAGATATTAGTCCGATTTGTTCAGTTTTTGAAATTCCTGTAGATATTAGTAGACGCCTCCGAACAATGTAAGGTAAAAATTTGTAATGTTTGCATTCAAAATTTTAATATTTCAAAAATAACATGCTTACTTCTAATAATACAATTTGAAAGCGTTTTTAATTGCCTTTCAAAAACAGTTTGTATTTTTGGATACATTCAGAAATATTAAAATTATTTTGATTTTATTGGAATGCGTAAATACTCAAGAATTCGCCGGCCATAGACATCTTTTGGCTAAAGTTCGGTTTACGGGAGATATTCCTAGATAAAAATTTTTTCTTTTTTTATACTAATTATGGGCCGGAAAATCCGAATCTGAAAGAATTAGGCGTCGGCAAGCAATATTAACTGAATTACACGACTTTAAAATTATCTACAAACACAAAGGAAAACACGTCATTTTGAATGTATTGACATAACAAGTCATAGAAAAACAAGAAAGATGTTACACCACATAAAATTAAGTGTTGCCATTAAGCAATAATATCAATAATACTTTCTTTTCTATCACAAACCATGTTACACAAACCTAGCATAGCCGCTAAACTAATTGAAAACTGGGATGTTTTTTGCAGTGACGCGAGTAGGCGCTATGAAGGGGGCACTTTCTTTTCTATCACAAACCATGTACTTTGATATTGGTGACCGGTGTACTGCTTATATTATTGATAATGGCAACACTTAATTTTATGTGGTGTAACATCTTTCTTGTTTTTCTATGATTTGTTGTGTCAATGCATTAAAAATGACGTTTTTTCCTTAGTGTTTATAGAAAATTTTAAAGTCGTGTAATTCAGTTAATATTGCTTGCCGACGCCTAATTCTTTCAGATTCGGATTTTCCGGCCCATAATTAGTATAAAAAAAATAAATAAATTTTATCTAGGACTATCTCCCGTAAACCGAATTTTTTCCCATCTTTTTTATGAGCGGAATCAGTAATTTAACTCAAATCTGCAGGGGTTAAATACACAAGAATAACTTCGTTTTATTACACTCTACAATATTTACTGTCAGAGATTTTCTTATTTTTTTCAATGAGGTTTGTTATTTATTTTTTGTTTGTTCAATGTAAATCTTGTTCACAATGCTGACAGAATTTGAAGAGTAAAAGAATTTACTCTTAGTAAACAAGACAAAGATCTATTCAAAGGCCTATTTTCCATACGACCTCCGTGGTCGAGGGGTGAGACTTTCGACTACGAATCCGGCGGTAGCAGTTCCAAATCCCAGAGTGCGCTAGTAAATTTTATTTAATTAATTAATTAAAAAAAATATATATTTTCAACGGTTGTATCAAACTATCAAAACAATTTAAGGCACCGGCTAAAAAAATATATGCAGAATATTTGTGGCACATTTCAGAGAGGAAGACACTCTCAGTGAAAGACCACATTCAGAATTGAAAGCAAAACAAACCCCAATTGGGGATGCCGTAATCTCACTTGCTTCAGACTTTTATGATCGGTTGTGCGGTAATCACATACACAACAAAACAATACAAATAAGGGGCTCTATGGATGATATGAAAGTGTACAATGTATTGAATGAATGTGCTGTTTTCGGTACATTGAATTAATCAAAAATAAATTTTTATTAGAACTCTCGTTTTATAATTTTTGAAGGTTATTCTCATCAATGTAATATATCATTGAAGAAGAAGATAACACTAATCATCTAAACAAAAATATGAAAGAAAATAGTAGCAACGAAGTAAGCAATTTTTTCTCTTTCATATTTTTATCGGATGTTATTAATAGGCTTACGTCTGTACGGTTGAAATTTAAGAATCCGGCTAAGAATGAAACTGTGACGCCGTGCCTTACGACAAACCATTTTCGTTCATGGAGTTTGTCATTGAATCTACTTTTGTAATAGAACCGAATTCAAGCAATGCCAATAGATGGCGCTACTTACGACCTCCGTAGTCCAGTGGTAAGACTCTTGACTCACAATCCGGAGGTCGCGGGTTCGAACCAGGCATGCGCAAATAAATTTTATTTGATTAATTTGTGTTATTTCACAATCAATTAATTTAAAATAATATATAGTATATTTGCGGCATGTTCCAGAGTGGAAGATACTATCAATAGCGCCCTGGTGTAAGACCACCATTCAGAATTGAAACGTTGATTGAAAATGGTTTTAGCCGTGTTTGGTGACCAGATCTGAATAGCCAGGTACTTCCCAACCTTCCTCTTCCCCACCTCCTCCCCCTCCCCACTACCTTCAGCCTCACAACATACCCCAATTGGGGATGCCATAGTCTCGCTGGCTCCAGACGGGAGCAGTTGAGATTCTTGTGCGGTATTCACAGTAAAAAAAAAAAAAAAAAACAGATCACATGAGGAGTATTTATTCCCTGGCAGGCATAAGTACTACTCGATTTGTAATTTTGAGTATTGCGGTGATCACACAGACCGAGTAGATGGGCGAGACAGTGCTCTTGGCCAAGTACTCCGTACATGTAAACACATCACCGAGTACTTGGCAGAGTGCTCGGCCGAGTAAAAGGGCGAGACAGTCACTCGAACCCTGTTCTACTTACTAGGCCGAGTGCCCACCCCCGCACTGATTCGTTTGTCCACTCGGCAAGTATAAACATTCACTCGCTGCTTACTCGCCACAATCGCTCGCACCACGCTACTGTTTCCCACGCCTCGCAACTGAATTGACCGACTGACTCGGTGCCAAATTAAAAATTAAGTATAAACACCTACTCGTCCATCCAACTGTATCGGCCTAGTATCATTTTAGAGACATTGGCAGTAATACGATTATTATTGTAACTGGCAGTTGTGAATAATACATGCGGTTATATATTACATATGACGTCACTGCCTGTCGCGGTTACTTTGTCTCGGTGACTAGCTGTCACTGGATCACAATTTATAAAATGGTCACCAACACTCAAACTGGGCGAAGCCGAACCAAAAGCCGCCCGCAGAGCCTAGCAGAAAAAACCTGTTAGTGTCATCTTCTTCTTCATTGATTTAATCAAAAAGCACTTACGCAACATAAATGGCGGCCTTATTCCAGTAGGGCCTGTTCTCCACCCAGAGGGAGAGCTGGTTGACAAAGTCCACGAAGGCGCAGCAGCAGGGCGCCTCGCAGATGATGACGGTGAAGCCGGCCACCATCTGCCACAGGCCGGAGAGCAGGCAGCTCACGTCGCCTAACATGATGCCGATGCAGTTCCATAGTCCCAGCAGGATGGCAACTGAAAGTGGACATTGATTACTTTATTTTATAAAGAAACAAGAATCTTATTTACAGTGTTAACAATTGAGCCCTCGTTCGGAAAAAGCAGCGTTATGTGAAAAAGTGTGTTTTGAGACTCGTTCTCATGAAGCCAACATTAAGTGTGAATGGGTGTTCCGCTCATGTCCGTCAAGTTTCTTGCTTGTGCACCGGTGCACCGGGTATCAATGCCGCTAGCTCCTTAGAGCAGGCTCCAAAATAACTGTAGAACAGACTCAGCTTCCCATATTGTCTGTGCATTACAGACAGCTATTCATCTGTTAACAGTGGATTGTCAATCAAATGGACTGCCCTCCTTTATGGGGCTCCAGCCCAGGAGTGGCTCCCAAAATCAAGTCTGTCTTACTTGAGATTTGTACAGGGTTTTTTTTACATTAGTAAAAAGATTTCCCTCAGGGCCTGTGTCATCTTTGGGGAAGCTGTGTGGAGGGTTTTTTAGGGAAAGGAAGTTCTGAGAAGGAAAAAGATATGAGGGGTGGGTAGGAATCTAAGGTTAATGTGTCTAGGAGTGACTGACATATGAATCCCGTTGCGGTGCAAGGCGATGGGTCGAGAGAGTCCGGCTGGAGGTTAGTTCTCCCTCAACCAAACTCTCCCGAACCTCTTTGAAGTAGTGGGCAACTTTTTGTCTCCCGAGCTGTTGGGACGTCATAAGTGGATACTACCTTATATTTTGCTTATTTGGGGCAAAATGTTTGGACCCGGTGTGTCCCTATTAAGAGGAATCGACTGTATTCATACATAAAAAAATTGGCGGTTGTCTCCCAAGTGAGACGTATATTTTTTTAAGGTAACATTATCTATTCTAGGAGACACAGCGTACAATATAAATATGAAATACATATAAAGATATAGTTTATGGTTACGAATACAGACAGTAAACATGACAAAATACACTACATATTCTACTGTAGCATTCATAAACGGAACTACATTGCCCACATTCCGATACAACGATTTCACACTATGGGAAATCAGTAATCAGTAATTTAACATAAACTTGGTGAATTTTGTTGATCTTGTAAAAAAACTTATTCCAAAACTATTCCTAAACATATTTGTATTTTTGTAAACCTATGAAATTGCTGTATTTTTATGACATGTTTTTTTATCGAATTTTATTTTTATTATTTCTTTATCTGTTTTATTCCTAAACATATCTGTTGTTCTGTAAGCCTATGAAATCGCTGTATTTTTGTATTTTTATGACTTGTGTGCTTTTTTATCTAATTTTATTTTTATTATTTCTGCATCTGTTTAACAATCATCTGTCATGAATTAATTGTACTACCAAACACGTAAAAGCCCTTTGGGCGTTAAATAAATAAATAAATAATAAACAAAAAAACAATAGCGAAAATAAATAAATTGTAGTTTTTATTCTGACATTGTAGCAAAATTCATCAAGGTAATTTCTGAAGGTCTCTGCATATATTCGTCTGGCAATCGAACGTATTCTGAGATTTTTCTGCTCCGGCTTTTAACAGATGATCCGGCTTTATGAGCAGAATTTAATCACTTATTATTTGATGTTCATCAAGAGAAATATAAAGCCATTACTAGAAACGTTTTCAGCAATATGTTTTTGCGCAATGTTCTATTTTGGGCAATACTTAAGGAAAAAAATAGGTAATGAACCTTGAGTAATAAATCCAAATACTGTTTTACAATATGGTAACTGTACTAAATCAATTATCAGAAAAATACAATTATTATATTAGTACCAGCTTGGTTCTTATTGGAATGGAGGACATGTTTTTTATAAGAATAAGAAGAAAAAAAACAAACAAAAAACGAACTGTAGCGTTGAGAGATCAAATCAATAGTGAAATTTTAATAATGCAAATAGAAATCTTCATTAAATTAAAATTATGATTTGAAAAAATAACAATTCGATAAAGATGTAATAAAAAAATTTAAAGCCAATCGACGCAATAAAATAATTTTAAGAGCACTTTGTTGTGAACTAAAAATAATGATTTGCGTTTTTGGGAATACAATAAAGATCTGACGTACCAACTCATGCGTTATTATCAGTGGTTTGTTTATTGACAGATAAGATAAAAGCAGCAGTTCGTTAACTGAACAATGTTTGTGGTCACCAAATCAG
This sequence comes from Limnephilus marmoratus, assembly GCA_917880885.1. Classification (NCBI taxonomy): domain Eukaryota; kingdom Metazoa; phylum Arthropoda; class Insecta; order Trichoptera; family Limnephilidae; genus Limnephilus; species Limnephilus marmoratus. Next base: position 56,596,868 of record OU862909.1, on the reverse strand, counting down.
TTAATTACTGTTGGAGTTAAGTAATTAGCGTTCAATATGCTTACAAAAACCGCCCACAGTTCCCAACCCCCGGCCAGCGTATCTCATCCACCATGGAACATCATCCTTCGGCACCACATCTTGGCCGGGCCGGGCCATAAGGGAGGCTATTTTCTCGGAGAACGACTGCAACAAAACATGGAATTAACTCATTACCCAACGCTTTTAACTGAATATTAATTTACATTTCGGCATTTAAAAATCTTTACCATTTCTGAAAAAGGTGATTGATTTGCCCTACTACCACCACTGTCAATTCTACGTTTATGCCAACTTGACAAACAATGACTTCAATAATATTTCAGAATTTCAACATGGCGATAAAAAAACAAACCGTGCAAAAAAAGTACCCGGCACCTAAAAGTTCTACACACGGAAGATTTATATTTTAGTATTATTTTTTCAATTTCAATTCAATGCATTGCGTCAACAATTGATAACTTCTTTATTCTATATATATACCTACAAGGAACAAAATTACCTTTTAATGTGTAAAAATTATGTGAAAAAGTTATTTTTTTACCTTTCCTCCGTAGCGCCAATGTAAAAATACCATAGGCAACCATTCAATCAAAACCAACTTTCCAAAATCTAAAATGTTTATGGTTTTTAGTGTTGTTTTCTGCGCTTGTCAAATAATTTTTCGTTTTCATGTTTTAAGGGATCCTTTTTCCTCGCTCGGAATTTTAACTCTGTGTTACTAAATGTTTTTGAATGAACATGTCTGATAAAAACCCCTCTTTGGTTGTGGTGCTCCAGTTGTTGAGGAAGTATAACTTAAAGGTACGAATTGATTCTGAAAATAATGTTTGCGATCCGGATCATTATTACCGACGAATTCATTCCTCGAAATAATCCTTGTTTATTATAATGAGTTATGTTATTGTTATACTTCTTGTAACATAGCTTTCTCAACTTACTTTTGTGGTAAACCTACCTTTTTTAAGAGTTCCGTAAACCAATATTTCGCACACAGATATGACATACATCCCGATAGAATTCCTCAGGACCTTTTGTATGAAATTAATATTTAAAAGATTTTAAGCCGAACGTTGTATTTCTTTTAAAACCTTTATAACTCGTAATGTCAAGTGTGTCATAATATCGTTTTGAACATGTTTTAGGGCACCGAAGAATTGCTAAGGAAAGAAGCCAATTTAACCGATGTTCAGTTACCAGCAACCGATTCCCAATCTGAGATCGACATCAGCAATGCCTTGTCGGCCTACCACAGTGAAGGAGACCCACTCACTTACACTTATGCTTATGAAAACTTAAGAAAGTTTGTTGAGAGTTCATTGGATATTTATAAAGTAAGTCCATCGATTTTTAACCTTTTCTGCTGTCGTTTAGCATTTCAGGACTCATGCAATGGATATATTAGAAACAATATAAAGGCAGCGGAAATATACATTATGATAATAACTGTGCAATTTTTCTTCACAAAAATTTGTTTTTAAACTTTGTTTTAAGTATATGTTTAAAATCGTTATATTATAACTATATTACCTAACTAGGTAAATATCGGTTCGGACTGGCCACGCTTATTACGAATAATTTTTAGAAAAAAACTTTAGATTCGCCTTAATTACTATAAAAGGAAACTTTTTGGCTTTGGGGCGGCGGAAAATAATGCATTTTAATTTTCAATTGCATAAAACCAAAATTCACTTCGCAAACCGACCCAGCGAAAATCCGCGGCCGTAACTGTCACTTTTGTTGTTAATGTTGGTATTCTTGATAAATTATCAAGAGCTAATACGACTGTAGCCGACTTCGTGAGATAATGCGCGTATTTATGAAATTTGTCTAGCGGGCTTGTTTGTGTAACATGGTTTGTGATACAAAAGAAAGTGCCCCTTTATAATGCTCCCGTCAACGCAAGAAAAACATCCCAGTTTTCAAGTGGTTTAGCGGCTACGCTAAGTTTGTGTAACATGGTTTGTGATTCGCGGTATTTCATGTAGGTATCCCACGAAGTCGGCTGCAGTCCATAACAGTGACAGCTACGGCCGCGGATTTTCGCTGCGTCGGTTCGCGAAGTGAATTTTGGTTTTATGCAATTGAAAATTAAAATGCATTATTTTCCACCGCCTTATTTTCCAAAATAATGCATTTTTATTTTCAATTGCATAAAACCAAAATTCACTTCGCGAACTGGCACAGCGAAAATCCGCGGCCGTACCTGTCACCGTTATGTTGGTATCCTTGATAAATTAACAAGAGCTAATACGACTGTAGCCGACTTCGTGGGATAAGGCACGTAATTATGAAATTTGTCTAGCGGGCTTGTTTGTGTAACATGGTTTGTGATACGAAAGAAAGTGCCCCTTTATAACGCCTACTTGCGTCGAGGCAAGAAAAATATCCCAGTTTTCAAGTAGTTTAGCGGCTACGCTAGGTTTGTGTAACATAGTTTGTGATTCGCGGTATTTCATGTAGGTATCCCACGAAGTCGGCTACAGTCGTACTAGCTCTTGTTAATTTATCAAGGATACCAACATAACAGTGACAGGTACGGTCGCGGATTTTCGCTGTGTCGGTTGGCGAAGTGAATTTTGGTTTTATGCAATTGAAAATTAAAATGCATTATTTTCCGCCGCCCCAAAGCCAAAAAGTTTCCTTTTATAGTAATTAAGGCGAATCTAAAGTTTTTTCTAAAAATTATTCATAATAAGCGTGGCCAGTCCGAACCGATAATTACCTTCAATTTAATCGATGTTTAGTTACCAGCAATTAATAAATTTTTTATGTATATTTTTAGCATGAACTGTCAACGATTCTTTATCCCGTTCTGGTGCACATGTATATGGAGTTGATTTTAAACAATCATGTGGAACATGCCAAAATTTTGCTGGAGCAGTTTGGACCCGAACAAGAAGAATTCTATCAAGATGACATCAAAAAGTTTTCACAAATTACCAACAAAAGCCAAATCAACAAAGATGATCTTGCCGAAACTTTTAAGTAAGATGCCATATATTATTTTTATGATTCGTATTACAACATCACTTTTTACATTCAATATATCTTTTTTTTGCCTTGCAGCTCCAACAAATTTGTAATTCAAATCTCCCGGGATATATCCTCTCTTCTAAAGAGACACTTGCATGAGCAGAAGAATTCTTCGGTTGTATCCAATATCGTGAACAACCGACTGCACCTAGAGCTCTATGAGGGGGGCGCTAGAAACCGAAAGCAGGTTCTCGCCACCGCTGGGGGGCTGATGGGAGAGGCTACCAAACATGGTGAGCTTATAAGGGTGTTTTTTCAGAGGTTTGGTTTTTAAACTGGCGACATTGTTTCTACAGATTGTCAATTTGACAGTTGATTTGTATTCAGTACGTTTTGCCATTTCACCGTAAATAGTCTGACGCCAGAACAGCGCTTGCAAATTGTGCAAATTTATTTTATTGTTTATTTTTTTTTTAAACTTTATTTAGTTGATTGAGGAAAACATTTGGTGAGCGCATAATTTCACATAATGGACCTGTGAACTGACCTCCACGATCGTGTGATCTAACACCATTAGATTACTTTCTTTGGGGGTATGTAAAGTCACTAGTCTATGCTGATAAACCAGAGACGTTGGACAATTTGGAAGTCAACATTCGCCGTGTTATTGCCGATATATGACCCCAGTTGCTCGATAAAGTTGTTGAAAATTGGACTTCATGATTGTACTCATATGCCCGAAATTATATTTAAACAATAATGGCATAAAATTATCTATTAAATAAAGCCAAATCATAGACATTAACATTATTTTAATGTGTTTTTTTTTTTCATTATGAATTTGTATACCTCTAAAACTTTTTATTATATTGTCACTGTGTGTTTGCTAAATTCTGTTGATTCTTGTCTCCTATAAAATTTTTTTTTTTCTGTAAAAGAAAGACAAATATCCTGGTTTACAATTAATCTGATACAAATAATTTGAAAATCTCCCACTAACATCACAGTCCAGCCAGCCGAGGAATCAAACTCACAATGCTTGGGTGGGATCCAGACGAGATGCCAACTCAGTATTTACTATCTTAAAATTTCGATTAACATAATGTTTTTTTAATCTTTCCCAACCATACTGTTTCTCTACTCCCTTTTCTGCCATAATCTATTCGACCAAAACCATTCCTTTACATTGTTTAGGACAATTTAAAAATTGTAAAATATTACTAGAAAGTACCTACCCCAATTTAACCGAATTTTATTACCAGCGATAACAATATTGCCTTCATGTCATTAACCATTATATTTTTCTTAAGAAAACCGAACAAAAGTCTACTATGGGCTGTTGAAAGAGCCAGACATTCAAAGCCTCACTGTTCCTGTGGAAGAAGACGAAGAAGCGGAAGAAACACCCGATAAACCCAAAAAGAAGAAAAGTAAAAAGGATCCGCTTTTCTCAAAGAAAACCAAATCTGATCCTAATGCTCCGCCAGTGGACAGAATGCCTCTTCCAGATTTGTAAGTCTAAATTTTTTTAGTAATGCAAAATCCATTTATGAAAAATATTGTTTTTCCAATTAATTTTTGTTTGCAGAAAAGAAACGGATAAAGTGGAGAAAGCAAGGGCTCTGAGGGAAGCTTCCAAAAGGGTGAACTTGAGTCCAGAATGCCTCCCTTCCATTTGTTGTTATACTCTGCTGAATTCCTTACATAATGTGACATGCGCTGATATTGCCGAAGACTCCAGTCTTTTAGCAGTGGGTTTCAACAACTCTTCCATAAAGGTACAGATTATTTTGAAATTATACAAGCAAAATATTTGATGTTTCATAAAAGCGATTTTTGCATCATGAACTAGTTGGAGATGCTCATCTTTCATTATGTATTTTAGGTCTGGTCCCTTACTCCGAACAAGCTGAGAGTGATGAAATCTGTTGATAAGTTATCTGACATTGATAGAGAAGCCGGTGAGTGTCTTATAGAACTTGAAAAAATGTTAGTTTGTCTTCCAAACATCTCTTGGTGCCTAGTTAGCATGTGGTCTACTAGAACACTATTGCCCTACTTCCTACCGTTATGAAAAAAATTAGTATCAAAACAATAACACTATGTAAAACCTAATTAAACCTTTATCCATGCGAGCGATAGCTACCCAAATTTAGGTAGGTGATTTTTATGTATTATATACATTTAACATTTTTTTTAATAAAACCTAGAAAAATATGGGATAAACAGGGTCTAAAATCAGCGATCTAAACTGAGCATCCGGAAATCTCCATCTCTCTGTTAAACCCACAATTTTTTTGCTTTGATTATGGGTTGAATGATTGACTTTATTTTCTCCCTTATTGTAGCCTGTATTAAGTATTTATTATTACATATTTCAGTTGATGTCCTGGTCCGCATGATGGATGAACGATTGGGAGAAACAAGCAGAACCCTTCTGGGACACTCAGGTCCCGTGTACAGAGTGGCCTTTGATCCATACAAGTCGCTTTTGCTATCCTGCTCAGAAGACACCACCAGTAAGTAAAATAATTTGAAGATTATGGCCATGCGTGTGATATCTCTATTGTAACCCGTTAGTTACAAGCTCACAGTGGTAGGACCTTATTAATATAGTTTCAAGTAAATGTTAAGTTATGTAATCTGTAATTTGATTGTTTCCAGTCCGACTGTGGTCCCTACACGCGTGGAAGTGCTTGGTATGCTACCGTGGTCACATGTACCCCGTGTGGGACACGCGCTTCTCTCCGCATGGCCATTACTTCGCCACCGCGTCCCACGACAAGACGGCGCGTCTCTGGGCCACCGACCACCACCAGCCGCTGAGGATATTCAGCGGACATCTATCCGACGTAGACGTAAGAACCTAACCTAATATATTCTTAACTAATAATATTCGTCAGCCACAACACATGGATAATCCCCAACACAGCCGGCGAAAAATACAGCAGACATGTTTCTATTATTTTTATGATTAATAATGTTGATTTATTTCTGGTTTCTAGTGTATCCAGTTTCATCCGAATTCCAACTACATAGCTACCGGGTCCAGTGATCGTACAGTCAGATTATGGGACTGTGTGACGGGAAACCAAGTCAGAATCATGTCGGGACATAAGGTAATACATATTTTGTCATCACAAATACAAAAAATGTTACGAAAGACATGGAAAGATCGGATGAATCAAATACTTAAGGATGATCAAGTCAAGTGTCAGAGTAATCGTAGAGTTTGTATGAATGTGAAAGAAAAAAAAAGTGACTATTCATCTTCGACTTTTGTTACTCTTGTAATTGTGGGTCTTATTAGCCCAAATTATAAGAATTAATCTCTTCCTAAAACCTGTTTATCTTAATTTTTTAGGGAAAGTAATTGTTTAAAGAAAAATATTTTAATTTTTCAGTCAATTGTCAACGTTATATCCTTCTCAATCTGCGGAAGGTTCATAGCGACAGGCAGTGGAGGGGGACAGATCCTAATATGGGACATATCACAAGGACATTTGGTTGCCGAGTTTGCAAACCATTCTTCTCCTCTGCATGCACTCGCCTTCAGTAGGGACGGATCAATATTGGCTTCAGGTACCCACATATTTATGAAAAAAAAATATTTTTCAAGAAAAAAATTTTAACTGATTTTAACATTTTTTAAAAATTGTACTTTTCTTTGAATAGGTTCTCTGGACTGCACATTGAAGTTATGGGATTTCAACTTATTGGCGGACGATATAGCCAATGAAGAAAATACGGGTTCGCACAATCCCGACGTAAAAACATCAGACAGATATTTGCTGAGGTCCTACGCTACCAAAAGTTCACCCATCATAGCTTTACATTTCACAAGAAGAAACCTGCTTTTGGCGGTGGGAATGTATGAGTTCTCTTAATTTTTATAAATGCACTTTTGTATTGGACTAATAAATAATTATAGATTTATGAATTGCTGTATTTTATTACTCTTTAATTTCTCAGGTTTTGCAAATAAAACAAATTTGCAATCATCGACATAAATTCACATTTAGGTATTATATTAATTTACAATTTTTAATAAATTTTACAAAACCAAAAAGTTCCATGATCTGTTTTTAATTCCTTACAAGTGAATTGTACACATAATCAGGGCCGGCCCTGTGCAAGCGTGATTTCATAAGCAGTTGGCTCCAGGCTCTGATAATACTGAGTACACCTAATGCAGTGCCCTTAACCACTCAGGTATTTTGCGATTGTGTATGTTTTTTGTCCCAAATGAACTGTCAGATTTATAATAACTTTGTGTTACCGCTTCGCAATTAAAGCTGTACAAATGAAACATTTCTGAACCGAATAGTAAAAACTGTTTTTGAAAGGTTATGAAATAAGCTTTCAAATTGTTACATTACAAATAAATATTAACATTTGTAAATATTAAAATTTAGAATGCAAACACAAAAAAATTGTAAAAATGACTCATGTAATTTGTTTATGTGAAGACGATACTAAAATCACAGATTATGTAAGAAAAAATACTTATTCTATTGTATAAATCTATAATAAACAATTTTGTCACCTCACTTTTTTACTATTTCATACAATAATATAATAAAAAATTAACAATGCACATAGGCGATTTGGTGGGTGAAAACTGTTACTACAAAATAAGTCTTTTTTATGTACTTCTATCTACAACTTTGAATATAGATGTGAAGCTTGATTCAATATGGATCTTCTACTTTTTGTTTTAGGATTGTCGCTACAACAATAACACAATTATAATGATTTCCATGGGAACACACACGTTAGCGTGAAAACACGCTGTTATATTGTCGTGTAAACACGCTTACGGGTCGGAGTGGTTAAATTTTTGGTAAATATTTCCCTATCGAGTCCACGCTCAAAACACACTTTAAAAAATTAAAACAAATTGTACTAGGTAGATAGTAATAGGTAATTCAGTAACCGGAATTGAAAAATATTGCATTTTGATGGTTATTTTGTTATCTTTAAAAACGCAAAATGTCATTTCTCAAGGAACGCCATGTTGTTAATTACGACGGCAAACGTCTCGCGTGATTTTTTGTGTTTATGAAACCGAACAAAATAATTATTAATTAATAACGCATTATTTATCATTTCCGAAGAATGCAATTCGTACTTATTATTGTCTAACTGACAGAGTGATTTTTTCTTTTAAAAATGCATATTTCATCATCGTAATTAACATGGCGGTCCTTGAAAAAAAAAAAAAAAACGCAATATTTTTCAATTCCGGTTACTGAATTACTTATTACTAACCATTATCTACCTAGTACAATTTGTTTCAATTTTTGTAAAGTGTGTTTTGAGCGTGGACTCGATAGGGAAATATTTAACAAGTTTTTCACTAGCGCCAGGCGCCATTGGCTCAGGGCCGGCCCTGCACACAAGTAATGTTTACGTATTTTGTATGAGAACTAATTGAATTCTATTTTTTTCCCTTTTTTCAAACTACGGAACAAAGTGTGATTCTTTCACTGCCTAACAAAACTATAACCACCTCTATTATATACAACATATAAATTCTAATACAATATGCAGAAAGTGATATGCTATATAAAATACATACAGTAAGTACTCTGTACATTTTTCTGTCTATTTCACCTTTTATATTTCCACATTGAAGAACAAATTTCTTCTTCGAACAAAAACAAAAGGTAGGTTTTAATAAGCACTTCATCGGCTAAATTAGCAAACTGCGCACCAACAGGTGTATTCCACAGGTGAAAAAAATATTATATATGTAGAGAATTATTTAGCTTTTCAAATAGGTATAAAGATTTCTGAAATCCATCAATGTTTGTGCAATTCACAAATTATAAGTTTAATATGTACCTGGTATGTATTCACACAGTTTGATAATTAAGCTGACAACATGTTAGGAATTGAATTGCTATGATAATACTTTCTTACACCTCTGAAGGAATCACTTAACACCAAAAGCAATGATAATTTGGATGAGGATGACACTCTTGAACACCATAAAATAAAAATGGAATACCAAGGTTGCATATCACATTGAGAAATTGAGGGAAAGAAGGGGATCCGTCACCTCTCGCCCATTTTTTGGAGGACCTCGGGGTGCCAAAATTTCATCAAAACTGTGATGGCCGACATCAGTCAGGACACCAGAAGAAGTATTATTTACTACCCTGCTTCCAATGTCGATATTGTTTCAATTTATATCAAAGAAAACTTTGGAGCAAATGATTTCTTTCTTGGGTGATGAACTGAGTGACGAGATTTATAATGGGCTCATTGCATCGGGCAACTTGCGCTCTCATGGCTTGCTTTATATCTTCCTTAACGCCTTTGTCAGCCCCTCGGGTTCCTATCCTTCTCTGCCCTAAATGCTGCTGGGCATTAGGTAGTATATCCAGAACAATGCTTCCTCCCTGCTCACTCCATAAATACATTAATTCCTCTAGTATGTCAATGTTGATGATGTATGATTGGAAAAGTGGGTAATGGAAAACACCACGTTGGCGAATGGCATCGAGAAGGCGGAGTAACAGTCCTTCCTCCTGTGGCCAATCTAGCTGCAGTAACACTATCATATTCCCGGCAGCCAGGTCACTTATGCTTCCCACGGCTTTAATTGAGTGCAACAATAGTTTGGCGCAGTAGTGGACAATGGCTGATTTGGTCAGAGGAAGAAAATGTAAATGTCTGTGAGTTCCGCCTGCGATGAGGCCCGGCTCTAGTTGTCCTTCCACTATTGGCATCTGCCCGAAAGCTACCAGGGCGTGTTCTAAACAACTGGCATACTGTGATTGGCAGTACATTACCGACGCTCTTGTCAAGCTGGCAGCAAGTTTTACATCTGTCGGGGGAGGGAGAGCTTCGTCAAATCTACCTTTGAACAGAGCCATTTCTTCCATAAATGTTCCCAACCAAGGCTTAACCTGCAGCTGATTTGTTAACTTCAAGAATTCTCTCTTAAGTATCTCATTTGAATGTAACAGTTCCCAACAGTTAGCCGCAACCAAAAAAATATTTGAAGCTGCTCCGGTAATCTCAATGTCTCCTTTCCGTCTTTTAGAGAGAGGCAAATCAGGATCAGAGAATGCCTCCAACAGAATCATGTTTCCTCTGTTGGCATTATGTTCATGGAGTGCACGCAGAAGGTGAACGGCTCCGCAGTACACAGCTTGTCTGCAGTCATCATCAGTCCGATGCGGCAGTAATTTCTGAAAGTAGCTATCTTTGCTCAAACTATTTGGGTAGGTAATAAGATAAGGATCCCAGCCCAGTTGCTTTCCAGTCAGTTCCAAAACATCAAACAGTTTTTGCCAGGGTTCTATAATATCATTCTCTTTGCCTTCGTACAAATAGCTATTATAAAAGTCTATGGCTCTCACAAGTAAACGAACTAAGAGACGAGGTGATTGTGGGTTCTCCAGAAGGGGCAATGTTTCCACCACCAGTAGGCGGGCGTAGCAGTTTTCAGAACTGTGTTTTTCAGCACTCAATAGAGTTTCCACTAAGCGACCTCCATGAGAAGCCACAGCACTTGGAAATCTTTTTAGCAGTAAGAGTAAAAGTCGGCAATGTTCCATAGTATCTTCACTATGCTCTGCACTAGCCAAGAGTATTTTGTGCTGCACTTCTGGGGCTATCTTTTGAAACATTAGCGCTACGAAGCTATTTTCTGGCCCCTTGAGTGATGCGGTAATGGCATCAATTTCCGGCCAAAGTTGGTTTGGGATTTGTGGCGCATTAATAAGAGCAGTGAAACAATCGGCGCATTCTTGTAGACGACCGGCCGCCTTCTCCATCATGTAGGCTTCAAACTGAACATTAAAGTTTGTCGGGAAAAGAGTCTTCGCAGTGAGCATCCAGGCTTTGGCCGCATAGGGGTCGGTGTTGAGATCTTCTTTCGCTCGCATAATTATGTATTCTTCATCACTTAACTCCATACTTTGGATAGGCTTTTCACTGTTTATTTTCTAACAATTGGCAAAATAATCTACGTTTGTTCTTAGCAAACAAAATTTCGGCTTCTTTGATTACTTTTGACCACTTTTGACTTTTGTTTGAATGCTGTTTAGGATTTTCTATGGAATGGTTCTGACATTTATTTTTTGACAGAATGATAGTAAGTAAGTACCAGTGCATTTTGTAAAATTCTAAAACAAACTATACACCTATTAAAAATGGGTACAAAGTGAAAAATAAAAGAAATTTCAAACGTGTTTGCCAAATTAATGTCAACCTCTGTTACATATGTACGTTAACGTGTTAGCACACGCGATGATGTGAATAAATGAGTAAAATAAATAAAAATACGACCACAGCTGTGTACTGAAATGTTTTACTAAGAGCCTCGACCCACTACCATAGTTTTAGCGATTGCGAATAGTTTTTAACTCATCTGTTACTAAAATTGACCACAAACAGTAGTTAAAAGAATTGATTCATTCGGATATCTTGGAAATCGAAACGTTTGCAAACATACCGAAATTTAAAAAAAAATCGCATTTAGTTGTCAGGTCGGCAAAAAAAATGTAAATACAATATTTTGAATGGCAACACCACGATGACCCATAACGGGATTAGTATATTTATGCTCATAACAAAATTCATTAAAGGTAAGGGGGTTTACATTAATTACTTGAGCAGTTTTTCTTCCAATCTAGACCCCCCCCCCCCTTGGTGAGATAAATTTGGGCCACTTACGTGAGATTTTGCTGGACCCCCCCCCCCCTTTGAACTCACGTAATTAAAGTATGCCCCCTAAATTTCTTCTCTTCTTCTTCAGGGATTAATATATATATTTATGTTCTTCAGTCATGTAAGTTTGAAAAGCACAATGGTTTAAGTCCATATTTTTTGCTTGTATTCAGAAATTAGTGATACGGTGTCCTGAGGAAGACTTTCCGTAACTGACAATAATTTTTAAGATACATTATGTCCCTAGCGGATTCGCTTCTTTTGACTAATTTATCATCAACTGTTGCTTATTTTAGAATTTAATTAAATATTATTGATACTTTAGTTTTGTTCCTACCTTTTACATTTCACAGAAAAATAAAAACCACTCTAAAACGAAGTATCAAATTTAATATTAGTAATGTTTTGCTTCGAATCCGAATAATATTTCGAATTTGCCCACCACTATTTCGACCTAGCTACCATCTTCGACATTTCTCATCGCTGGTTGGAATTTGACATGCGCCCACATGCGCTTGCGCACAATCGCCGTCATATGAAACTTCAGGTTGCTACAACTGTACCAACATACCTAATGTATATTGTAGCGTATCAAATGAAACATAAAATAGGTACATAGGACGTGAGTTATGTCAAAAAATTGATTAATTCAATTTTTTGCAAATAATTCTTTTGAAGAATGGAGTGCTCGTTTATCGCATAATTTATCGAATTAACAAGAGGTGCGAAGGTTAGCTACATTTTTTACAGTGGAATTTACCTCAATGTGCAATTTTATTCCGATATTATTTTACAAATTTTAATTATTTTGCGTTTTACGATAATACACACGTTCCTTGGCTCACAGTGTAACAAATTTATTTTCAATTTTTCATTCAATAAAACTTTCGTAACTGGTCCTGTCATTATCACCGATTATAAAATCAAAAAAAGTTTTATTAAAATGTATATAATCTACCCTAGAAACGCGTTCTGCTAAAATACCAATTTTTTCGATCGATAACATGACATAAATTGCATATACTTAGTTTTTAAAAATCTCGTTTTCGATAGGTTTTATCATTTTTTTGTACTTACCTAATTATTTGAGCAATTGACTTAATAATTATTTTTTACAGGTTTAATTCGAACAATAATATTTCCATCGACCATTGACTTCTCTGATGTATAAATCTGAACTTTAATTGGATTAGCAAATAACTCTACATAATTTTGCATTTGTAAAGATGCAGGTAAGGTTTCAATGTGTTGTCATATTATATTTAGGATAATTACTTACCTAGTTGTAAGCCTGTATTAAATATTTTGTATAATTTAATTAAAAATAAATTCTTAAGAGAAAAAATAACTGACTTTCTACGCATTTATATTAAGTATATTAAATATGCATACCTGTATGATTTTTTCTTCTATGCTCCGAAAATTATATTAAATACGCATACCTGTATGATTTTTTCTTCTAGGCTCCGAAAATATTCTTCTGGGCTTTTGGAGGAGTAAATGGATCGGTCCCGCGTAACTTCGGACCAGACTGCGCTTATTACCTGACTGGGAAGCAACAGTTAATAGAAACCGTTATTGTTGTTTCAATATGTTTGTATTTTGCTGTAAGTGTTTTAAAATTATTTATTTCATTTGTAAACATAAAATATGAGTTCCTCTTCCAGCTATATATGAGTGAGTTGCTACTTTGCTTCCAAACTTGTATTTTATTATAGGTATGATTCATTAGGTATAAATCAATCAGAAATATATTGTTACCTTCGTAGTAAACCATCAATACCTTCCGTCTAAATATCACAAATCATTGCTTGACACAACAATATTTTTAATTTTTGGTGAGAGGAATTGCTATTTAATATTTGGAAGATTCTTTTATAATGCGTCTTGGTTTTTGTGTGATTATTATTACAAATATTTCCAGGTCACCACGTTCCCTAAACTAGACATTCCCGATGTAAAGCCTCATATAAGGAAGGAGCGAATGGGGAAAAGGATTCTCTTGGTGATGATGACACTCTTCTGGGGAATGGAGATTGGCTTTAAGTTTTCCTCCCGCACTGTCATCTATCTCTTAAATCCTTGTCACATTCAAACTGCTATTCAGGTTAGTCTTTTGATCACATTGAGTCAATTTCTGTGTAGTAAATGCAAGAAATCCAGCTCGATGTGACAGCTCATGTTTGTGATGAATGCTATTTTATTTCCAATTTCACTACAAATTCCCAACTTTTTAGACTTTTATAACACCCGTATTCCCATGAAGAGGTTTTGACAAAAAGCGGCAAATAATAATTGAAAAATAATATTAGTCAGTGTTGCAATAAACAAAAAAAATAATTAAGGGATTGTGAAATGAATTGTTTTCACACTATTTTTGCCGGTAGGTGGGTCCCATTAGAAGCGAAGTACTGTAAAATTACATAACGAAACTAATTTTCCAGCGGTCGACAATTAGTTTTGGTGGCGGGCCATATAAATATATAAATTTACAAGAACTTCGACGTCACTCGTGCGCATGCGAGCCTGCGCAGTCAGTGCGCTTGTGACTGCCAGTCTGACCGCTCATTGTCATCGTGACGTGCCTAGCAACTAGCAGCTTAAGGAGAGATTGGTTGATGGAGACCTTTTGACCTCTCCGGCTGGACCCTCTTGACCCATAACCTTGCACTGCAGTGGGAGGGATGGATTCATACGTCCGTCATTCCTGGACACATTGAATCCCCGATTCCTACCCACTCCTCGTACCTTATTCCTTCCCAGAACTCTCCTTTCTTTCCATAAAAAGACCCTCCACACAGCATCCCCAAAGATGACACAGGCCCTGAGGGATTTTTTCCTCTGGGCCTCCCGTGTGGAGCTAATGTAAAAAAAAGGGTAAATATTCGGAACAAACGTCAACGGTTAATACGCACTTTTTTTTTATAAAACTTTTAGATTCTTCTTAATTACCATAAAAGACAACTATTTGCATTCGGGGAAGTTGAAAATGTAACATTTTTAATTTTAGTTACGTAAATTGAAAATTTGCTTTCGTATTTAAACACAACGCTTCACCATATGCAATTGGTAATGATTATTATCATTTTATTATGTTGGTGAGGGAGCGGTCCGTATCGGTAGAGAGAAATGAAAGGCGTGCAGTCAATGTGTGAGTCAGTCTTTATTGTGGCTACGTAGCGGAGGTCGATGCGGAGCGGGAGCGGAGTGACAGTAGTGATGCTGCTGCGCGATGATGAGTGAAGAAGGTCAGGACACTACGGCGGTGAAAATCACAGGTCTTCAGGAAGCCGGCGTGTTGCCCTACACCGTGGCTGTGTAGACGTGACCTTGGTCCAGGCGATGGCCGTCGTCGCGTTGACGAGGTATTGGCGGCTGTGTGTCCAGTGGGTCGGAGCACACACGTGACGCAGGAAGGAACCTTGTGAGGCGATGAGGATGCTGGCGCGTTGCCAGGTGCTGGTCGTTGCTCGTTGCAGGATGCTGGATGATGGCGCGTTGCCGGTTGTTGTTGCTGCTCGTTGCAGGATGTTGATTGCCATCTCACGTCGAGATGGTAGTTGGAGAAGTTCCTCGAAGGTGCTGGAATGTTCCTGGGTCACGCTGGATAAATTGATGTTCACTGTCGACTGCGCGAGGCCCGTGCCGGGCGCAGGCACGATAAGAGTTACTGCACTGCTCGATGTGTTTGTTCGGCCGATGAATGGAAAGTACTGTACTGACTGGCTCTGAGCAAGCGAGCGCGGCTTATATACCCGTGGCAAGTAATTAGTCTCGCAGTAGGTAATGCGGTGAATTCACGCAAAGGTGAGAAATCGCTCGAACTTTCTGCGGGCACTTGTTTGGTACAGCCAGACGTCCTAGCTCTTTCGCGTAGGTGGCGGATTATTTATGATGCGCCAGTTACTACTACGCTAAGGTAGGTATGCCTTATCTTCCAGCGAATTCTGTGGAGGTCAGTGGCGCTGCGGTAAATTTCGCAGAGCGGGTTAAGTAGCCGTATTACTGATACTAGAGAAAAAAACCTACGGCTAGAAACCATTGATTTTCACTTTTTTTAAAATATTAAATAGTACATACCTACTTTATGTAAAGGTGAAAGAATTTTGATGAAAATTAACCTATTGACGAAAAAAATCGTTAAACATCAATTCTTTAAAAAAAACATCCCAGGATTTATCTAGTTTGTATTCCAAGCAAAGTTTCTAACCAAATTGTGCTTACCTAATTCAAAATTCGTGGTATAACTAATTTTCTAGCCACTCGTTATTTTATATAGCCAATGCAATGTGAAATATCAGTAATACCAACATATTAAAATAACAATAATATTGCAAACAGAGTGATTTGACAGTGTGAAAGCAAATTTTCAATTTACGTAAATAAAATTAAAAATGTAACATTTTCAACCTCCCCGAATGCAAATAGTTGTCTTTTATGGTAATTAAGAAGAATCTAAAAGTTTTATAAAAAAAAGTGCGTATTAACTGTTGACGTTTGTTCCGAACAATTACCAAAAATGTTATTGAAGGAAATTATTTAGGCCCTGATGGAAATTATTTTCCTCAGGGCCTCCTGTGTGGAGTTGTAAATGTAAAAAAAAAGCTACGCCCCTGGTCGCATTAGAGAATTTTATATTGAATCACAATGCTAAGAAATAACCCTGATGCGTGATTTTTTTCAGATATTTTTGCTGGCAGCTCCTCCCAGCAAACTTGTTACCGGATTGTTCCGCTTTCAAATAAGTTTGTTCAATGGACCAATATTGGCCATGCTGCTACCCGAGACTGAATCCAGAACTGTAAGATTTTAAATTATTTAGAGTATTACCATAGATCCGCTTTCATTTGTGTTTAATAGTATCAACAGTTTTATTTTATTTATAATAAAATGTTTATCAAACCTTTCAGATTGGGGCTGAGGCAGCACTGTATTGGATACAGCATCTTATGATTCTTGTGATACCATACTACCTTCTCCGACTGGGAGGTGAGACTAAATTATTTTATGGTAGTCATAGACTAATTATCTGTTTATTATTTTTGAAGTGAAACTTCCTTAACCCTGTTAGAGTGATTTGAAATTCGGATGAAACGGAAATGACGCACTACGGTGCCTGCGAAGCGTCAAACTGCGCTCAACACTCCTATTGGTTGAGATATAAAACGGAAATGACGATAGGTCTGCGCTCATTGGCCGCTTTGGTTTTTTATGGGTCGTCTGAATATAATGCGTAAATTCGCACCTCGCCGAGCGCATCCCATAGCGCAGCGGTATAGTGCGTCGCAAATCTCAGCTGCCAGAGAAATCCAGCGGACGGAGGTTCGAATCCTTCGAAATCCAAAAAGAATAAACATTTTGCTTTTTGTAAATCAATATCCAATCTTCAAACCACTTTAAAATGAACAGGCAAAAGAAAGCGACACCTAGCGATTTTCTAGTTTCACTTCTATCACGTGTGAATTACACACTCTAATTTTTATTTTTTAATAATGCTCAGTAAAAAGTAAGCCAATATGCATGACAAAAATTGTATACACATTCAAACATTCTATTAATTTACCAATTTTAAGAAAAAAAATTATCATTGCGAATCTTTTCTTAGTTTGTACAAAAAAATAAAATAACTTTTTTCGAAATTCCAATATTTTAATAAGTCAGATACGTCTCATACATCATTACATATGTCTGACAATGTTGTAGGTAGCTTTAAAACAAGTTTATGGGTCCGAGTGGTTAACATAGTTTTCAGGGTTCTGGTTTAATTGTTTGTGCAGAAAAATATATCTTCATATATTGAAAATAATATTTTTGCTTGGGAAACAACAATAGCATTTTTAAAAAGGTTATTTATCTTTTTTACTTGTACTGTAACATAGAATTACTTTCCAAAGTTATTGCACTAAATACGAAGGTAGTCATAAAAAGTTATCAAATATTCTCATGATAAACAAAAAATGTTCACTAAATATTTTGTGATAAAATACTTGATAAAAAAAAAAATGTTTCTGTGAATGAATTTTTATAACCCTATATGTATGAAGTATTTTTTTTTAATTATAAATTCTTTCAAACTGTTGCTAAGTAATAATGTTAATTTCCCCCAGGTGCATACAATTTACCAAAGCTGACGGATTACAAGTGGGATGTATTCAGCTACAGTATTAACTTACTCTACCATTTCATTATTCTTCAAGGCTTTGCCATCGTAAGTTATAATATTTAAATTAACATAAATTTATTAATATATTAAACAATTTCTTAACTAGATTGTAATATCTTACGCACCTTAGCCTCGATTACATTGAACGAGTTTACAAGCTACTAGCTGGTATGTTTAAAAGCAGGTGAATCGGCGAGTGAGATAGTCCACAATCTGCTAGTTAGCTAGTAGTATGATTACACTGAGCGAGTTTACTACAGATAGTGAATTTCCCAGATAGTAGCTTGTAAACTCGCTCAATGTAATCTAGGCTTTATACATAAATAGTTTTTACTTTGTCATAATCATTGTTTTTTTATATCTGATCAAATAATGTTATCAGGGATTTATTTGTGACCTTTCATTGTGTACAATATATAATTGACTATTTTGAGCAGGTGGGGAAATACAAACATCACAATCACTTGACACAGATAATTGATCACATTTTAAGTAATTGCTGTGCCGGTATTTAAAAATTCAGATAAATTTGCATCATTGCTTTGTAATTTATGTTAAGTGATGGAACTGAACTCCAGAACAATCAAGGGTCAATTCACAAGAAATTCCCAGCATTTTACAAATCAATTTATGCTTTTTCTTTAGTGCAAAACACAATAAAGTTATGTAAATGTTTGGTATTTATTTATGATTTTTTGTCGGTGTTGTATTTAGCCGTCTCAAGTAAATCTGAACCATATGCTGTGTCCAGCCCTCAAGGACCCATTTGAGGGTCCCTGGTACCGAGTTGCCTCGTGCTTCCACCAGGGTCTCCTGTGCCCTCTTCTCTGCAAGATCTTCTGCATCCTAGCCCCTTTCTTCATCACCCAGTTCGGCCCCACCAAGGCGAAGCCATCCCTGGACGCGGATATGTCTCTAGTCAAACGGGTTCTGGGAAGCAAAGAATGCCCGTCTTGCAAGAAGCCGCTGAATGTGTACGAAGGAGACCACTCTGAACACACTCACAGTGATTAATTGCCGTCAGACAGAAGTTGACACGAGAGAGTATCGTATTAGGCTGTACTTATTTATTTGTTTAATTTTACAGCTTTACAAATGAAACATCAATGATGCAAAAAGATTGAACATTCAAAATTTATTTCACAATTTACATTTAAAAATAAATTAAATGTTGTTAGTTTTGTTAGATCACCACTATTATATGCCGTAAGGGGTCGTCCATTAATCATGTGAGGCTCGAAAGGGGGGGGGAGGGGTTCGGAAAAAATCACGAAATATCACATGGAGGGGGGGGGGGGGGGGGGGGGTGATATAATGTGGTATCACATGTATTTATTTTTCATTGAATGCACGATATCTAAAATAAAAAAAGCGTCGTGTGGTCTTGACTGACTGTTGCCAGGCAAAATTTAATCAGATTATACCTGTATTTAAAGATAATTTTCTGAAAATTTCAATATACTTTGTACTAAAAAAAATACACGTGATTTTGGGTATGGGGGGGGGGGTCGTCTAAAACCTCACCATATGTCACCAGGGGGGGGGAGGGGGTTAAAAAGTTGCTAAAAAGCATTACGTGATTAATGCACGACCCCTAACTTAACATTGCATCCTGACGATATAATAAATCAGATTTAGTGGTGTTAAAACAATTAACTGTATGTAACTTATAATGTCAAACGACAAAGTATTTGCTTTCTCTGACAATATTATGTAGGTACTTTACTTCTTTTGAATGTATACTGGGATGTCCAGGAGTAGTGCACCAATTTCTAGAGGTGATTTTACATGATAGTACAGGCAAAATAGATAAGTAACTTGTAACACACATACACGGACTGGAATGGGGTAGATGGAGTGTTATCCCTCAGTGTTATCCTTGGGGATGCTGTGTGGAGGGTCTTTTTAAGGAAAGGGAGTTCTGATAAGGAAAAAGTTTGGAGAGGCGGGTAGGAATCTTGGGTTCAGTGTGTCCAGGGGTGACAGATTAATAAATCCATCCCTTCCACTGCTGTGTGAGGCAATGCGCGCTATGCAAGAGTATGGTCGCAGATGTTAAAGTGTCTCCCGGTACAGTCCGCCACGCAATTGGTGGACAGTCGCCTCTGCCCCCAAGACCTGGACAAATCTCACCCCATGAACCCGGGCACCTCTGCTAAGTCAAATCAGCTAACTACTTGGGGTCTTATGGCTGAGGTGTTGGTTATCCAATGAATAATGAGTAAACGACAGGGCATTAAACCTTTTTACCTAAAAAGCACCTTTGAATATTAGAATTTGTAAAAAGTAATCTCTCCTGATTTTACTGCCCTGGACGCCTGTATAATGCAAATTTCAATATGTAAACGATTATATCTTTTAAGGCTGGCTCGCTGTGAAAACATTGCAAGGTTTTCTAATCGGTTGATTTGAGAGATAAATGAAAATAACTAAACATTATCTCAATACATTAAAATGTTGGTCAATGCCATTTTATATTGTTAATTTTTTTTTTACATGAGTCATCAAATGCTTACCAAATATTATTAATAATTTTTTAAAATCACTGACTTATTTAAGTAGGTAAATCTTCAAACAAACATCGTTTTCAATTCTCTAATCTTTTCTAGCCATCTCTAGATTTTAATTTTCACTTACACCTTCCTTTGAATAGCATTTTTATTTTTATTTGAAATATAGTAAACTGGTTAGTGTTATTTTTTTTAGTTGAAAATTTTTTAATGCCTGGCCACATCAGTTGTGACGAAAATGGGTGAAAAATCTCTTTCTTCTTCTTCTTCAATGGCGCTACAGCCCATTTCGAGCCTTGGCCTCCTTCAAAATAAGCCTCCACCGCCCTCTGTCCTCGGCCGTCTTCTTCCAATCTGCAACCTGGAGTAATCCTCTTGCATCCTTCCTGACATCATCCTCCCATCTCAGTCTAGGTCTGCTGAAAAATCTCTTTACTGAAGTTAATTGTCAGTTTTGATATTTTTTTTACAATTTTTAATATTTTCACTACAACACTTAACTTATACATCTTTTTTTATTTCTTCAAAATCACAAGTTTACTATTTAAATAGCAAGAAATCTACTGATAATAAGGAATAATGTGAAATAATATTTTAAATTGAAGATTATATTGCCTTAAGTGTTAGACATTCTTTACTGTAAGTAAAACCACTTTACTGTAAGTATTAGACTCTTAATATAATAATGTAGCTAAAACAAAAATAAGTTTTTTAATTCACTATTTTTATTATGACAGGGTTTACCGCCGTGTAATAAAATTGTTTTAATTTCGGGAAACTTTCAATATTTGTTTTTGGGGTGTTATGCCGTGTTACGCTATCTCCTTCTTTAGCCAACGTTTCGGACAGCGTTGCAGTGTCCATCACCAGGGCAGATCCGGTAGATGTGTAATTGTTAGTGGTGAATGTGTGCTTATTTACTTGGAAGCGATACCGTGTTGCCAGCTCTACTACACTACAAGCTGGTATTACAGTATACTTCAAAATAGTTGTAGATTTCAATTGCCTCCATAATCAGGTGTTATACAATAAGAACTGGTTTCCAAAAACTGTTCCTCGAATCCACTGTCATTCAGTGATCACTGGTCACCAGTACAATGTATCCGAGATAGGCAATGGCGTAGGAACCGGTTCCAAAATAGCCTGTTACTCGAATCCACTGTCATTTAGTGATCGCTAGTCACCAGTACAAAATAACCGAGACAGGCAGTGGTGTCGTAGCCGCGGAGGAAAACTGCAAGTTCATTAAATCGTAGTACTTATACTAGTCTGTCCCTATGCGAGTTGCCGACAGAATTGGCGACATATTTTGATGAATTCTAGAATTAGAAATTAAAATGGTTAGAATATTAGAATTACAATGGTTAAGGCGAATGTAGCCAATATCCCTTCCAAGTAAATAAGCACACATTTCACCACTAACAATTACACATCTGTCCTGATGATGGACACTGCAACGCTGTCCGAAACGTTGGCTAAAGAAGGAGGTAGTGCAACACGGCATGACACCCCGAAAACAAATAACGAAAATACTTTTGGCCGTGAAAATCTAAAAAAGTATCCAAAAACTTTCAAATTTATGCAAATATATTTGTACTGGGATTCAAATGTTACCATCACTAACTCACGCAGAACCCTGTTATTGTAGCCTAGCGAAGTGTTAACTTCTAAGCTAAAATGAAACTACTTCACTGTTAAGTGTTAAACACTGAACTTACACATTTGGCTAATTTAAAACCACTTTACTGTTAAGTGTTAAACATTGAACTTACATAATGTGACTAAATTGAAACTACTTTACTATTAAGTGTAAAACACTCTTATAATATTATAACATAACCAAATCGAAACCATTTTACAGTTTAGTGTGAGAGACACCTTTATGTAGCCAAAGTAAAATGACCACTATTCCCTTTTTTTCTGGTTTACACCTTTTCAAATGAAAACTTTAATTCATATCATCATACATTGCTTCCACTTCTGATTTGCTCATTTTTTCAGTTTTGTATATATATTGCATCCTTTGAAACTTTATACAATTACAATATACATATAATTTTTATATTTGTATCATATTTTTTTGTTGAATTGTTTTCATCTACCAGCGTGTAAAGATGGTTTTGCATTTTTATTATTTTTACTAAGCCCTTCGTCCCATGGGTTGGTAAGGGTAAGACATAAACCATAAGACTCTGCACAGAAAAGTCCCGCAATGGCCGTGCTGCCAACCGTAGTGAAATTTACTTTTCTGCGCACGGTCTTAAGCATTAGTTTTGTGTCAATTCCTCACATGACAACAACAATAAATGGATATTTTAAAATTTGATCTATTATATAATTAATTTTAAATAATAAGTGATATTATGTGGAGTTCTAGAAATTAACAAATAAATAGAAGTTTTGGATCCCATCTCGTTATATCGTGTCATAATAATAATTGAACCTAACATAAAATGTTTTCAACTTTCCATCCTTATTCGAATGTCAAAATTTACACTTTTCAGACTAAAGCCTCGATTACATTTATGCGAGTTTACAAGCTACTAGCCGGTAAGTTTAAAAGCGTGTGAATCGGCGAGTGAGATTGTCATGATGACACACAAAACTGTCTACTCATTCAGTAGCGACAGTAGCAGCTAAAATAACCACTCCCGCGCGAACCAATTCGGTCGATATTTTGTAAAAAACTTGAGGTCGCAGCTAGCGCCACACGCTAGTCAGTAGTGAGAATAACGGCTCCCTAATTCTGACAATTACAAAATCAGCTGTTGGTAGGCCGCTATCTTGAGTGAGTAGCGAGTAAAGTTGGCCACCTTTCAACTTTTATCGTAGGTTGCCCACTGCAAGGGCGGATCCAGGATTTTTTTCTGGGGGGGGCACAAGGGGCGAACGGGCAAAAAATCAACAATTACTGTTAGATTTTTATCTGGGGGGGCACAAAGGGCGGACGGGCAAAAAATCAACAATTACTCTTAGGATTTTTTCCGTGGGGTGCACAAGGGGCGGATGGGCAAAAAAAATCAACAATTACCGTAAGGATTTATTCTGGGGGGGGGGGGACCAGGGGCGGACAGGCAAAAAAATCAACAATTACTGTTAGGATTTTTTCCTGAGGGGGAGGGGGGGGGGGGGGCACAAGGGGCGGGCGGGCAAAAAAATCAACAATTACTTAAGGATTTTTTCTGAGCGGGCACAAGGGGCGGACGGGAAAAAATCAACAATTACTGTAGAAATAAACTTGAAGTATGATACTTCAAGTATGTGTAGGAAGGTTTATGAAAGTGTCAAAACAATCAAAAAATTAAATGTTTAAAAAAGACAGTTTTAGCTTTTCAGTATGTACTGTGATGGAATCTCCACAGTACACAAAAATACCGTCACGTGCCCCCGTGCCCCCCCCCCCCCCCCTAAATCCGCCCTTGTTACCCACAATCTAGATAGTAATACGATTACACTGAGCGAGTTTACTAACAGATAGTAAATTTCCCAGATAGTAGCTTGTAAACTCGCTCAATGTCATCAAAGCTTTAGATAACTAGAATTAACTATCAGGAAAGTTTTCCAATTTTCAATTTTTCTGAGAAGATAATAATCAATTATATATTTAAAT
Source organism: Limnephilus marmoratus (assembly GCA_917880885.1). NCBI lineage: Eukaryota > Metazoa > Arthropoda > Insecta > Trichoptera > Limnephilidae > Limnephilus > Limnephilus marmoratus. The sequence goes on along the minus strand of OU862909.1, from coordinate 56,572,906 downwards.
TATGAATGTATCTAGTTTTTGTTTTCAATGGATCATAGCTAAGACGGACATAGTGTGCTGAAAAAGTTGTGTTTACGTATAAATTTGCGGCAGAACATTCTGTAAAACCATTAATATTTCGTAGGGTGTTCCTGTAGCTTTTAATGTGACAGAAAAAATATAATATCTTAGATCAGAATAGTTTAATTGCGCATTGATGAGAGACATAAATGTTTCTGTAATATTTTATTAATATAGTAAGTTGTCGTACGTTTTACCTTCTGAAATAATTTGAACAAATGGGAGAAGTTTGAGCAATCAAACCTGTGGTTTTAAAGAGATTAAGCATTTATAAATCAAAACCATTGTTCTCAACAGAAGACTGAACCTCTATTATGTTTATTGAAGCATTTGAGTTGATCAATAATATATTATTTAATTTTTTATTAGAATTATAACTCTATTATAACAACTTTTGAAGGTTATTCACATCAATGTAATATATATCATTGAAGAATAAAATAATATTAATACATAAAACTAAATGAAAATATGAAAAAGAACCATACACAGAAAAATAAAAGGCCAACGGTCGCAACTGGGACTCGAACCCAGAGCCTTTCGTCTTACCGAGACAAGCACCTTAACCAATTCGGCCACTGAGACCAAATCAATCTCCTATTTCAAATTCAGAATTAACAATATTATCTTTTTTCACATATTTTTGGCTGCTACCCTTTTCAAATGATAACAAATGTTCGCAGAACTGGTTTGTAACCTAGACAGCGCTCTTGAGGCGATTTTTCGCAAAAACAGCGCTATATAAGTTGTCCAAATTTATTATTATTATTATTATAGTGTCTCAGATAAACACATCTCTTATATGTGATACCTATTGACCGTTTTCTAAAATTAGAATAACTCTTTCATAATAACGTTTGAAGATCGTTCCCATGGAATGCTTTACATCATTGAATTATTCTAATAAAAATATGAATATTTATTTTGACTTTTAGAAAAGGGTCAATAGGCATTCCATATAAATAAAATTGGATATATTTATCCGATTTTATTTAAATAATATATTATTTATTTATATGATAATTTTATACATACAATATTCCACAGTTACACTTCCAGAACTAAACAAAAGTCCAGAAAACTTCCAAAAGGGACCAAAGTTTTAAACTTTCATTTATCCTTCTGGAATACACTATCATGACGATATTAGTTTCAGATTATGCTTCCTAAAATATTATAATTAGTTCAAATTTGTAATATCCAGTTTCTCCTGAGGGTTATGGAATGATTTAAAACCTTATTTTGTTGAAAAGGTTGGGTGGAACTGCGTGGTATCTTACGTATACTGCAGGGTCGCAAATTAACTCTTACTGTAGAAAAGGAATATTTTTTCTTTGGCCCTATAAGTTGTTAAAATGACGCATACTCGCTCATGTAAACAACGGGTATCTTAGAACTAGATTTAATATTACAAGAGCCATTTATTTATGCATACCTGTACAGAATAAGTAGACATTCACAATATGTACTGTTTTAAAGTTAATATTCATACCTACTAATTTAACAAAGTACAAGTGTAATCAATGGGTATAATGTATATAGTAATTACAGTAGCACCTTGATTATCCAAAAAGTCAAAACCAAAATTATATTGTTACTGTGTAATTCTATAATAACTTCATTTACGATAACCCATGATAATCGAGATTCTACTGTATTATTATTACAGCCCTTTTTCTTATTAATATTATAATAATTAACTTTTTAATTTATTAATTTTTTATCAATTTTATTTTTGTAGATACTAAAGTTTGTGTAAAGAATAATGTTCTCGACTCCTTAATTTATAATATTTTGTTACATACTTATGGTGGCACCTTACTTGGCTATTCGTATTGGCGTGTCTGGCATAGTTACATAGAAAACGTACTGTGTACACTATGTAACTGTGCCAAATACGTCAGTACAAATAGCCATGTAAGGTGCCACTATTAGATATTTAGAAAATATAAAAATTGTCCTTTCATATCAAACAGCGTTAAAATAATACAGATTTTTTCTTTAAATGGCTATTTTCATTATCTTAAGCCTGGGTCTCACCTGATACATTTCATAAAATCTATGAAATAGATCAGACAAGCTATTCGATATCTTTTGTGGGAACGAGATAGTTCTCGGCCGAGATCTGCTGTCAGATTTGTGTGATTTTCTAAGGCTGTTAAATGAATAAATAATCATGCATACTTGCATGAATTTATGTTTAAAACGACCTAAACTAAAATACGTGACAGCTCACAGCTGAAATTCTGATATCGGCACACAGAAGAAGCAAATAACAGCCATATAAAATCACATAAATCTGACAGCAGATATCTTGGCCGAGAACTATCTCGCTCCCACAAAAGATATAGAATAGCTCGTCAGATAGGTTTTTACATCAAATAGAAAGCCAATGTTGAATCTACATTAACTTTCGTTCTATAAATTAACCATGCATTGTCATAGAATAATAGATCAGGGTGGTAATGCAGCATTATTTGAGCAGTTAGATTCTTGCCAGTAGAAAAGAATTTATTATTTAATACCTGTTTTGTATTGATAGTTGAATAAGCCATTTGATATTTGGCACAATGTACTATCTGTGTCATTTCTATGTTATGTTTTATATTGTTTGCTACACCAAATCACATATTTCATAAAAAATAATAATTATTATAGTACATAAGTGGCTTAGAAGATTTGACATAAAATGCAGCTCAATTTTCTATTTATTATTCATTTATCAGTAGCGCATTGTCAACTGTTTAGGTAGAGATTGACTTTGAACAATTAGGAGAGTTTTCTGTAGTGATTGTAGTCAAAATAAAAGGATTCTTTCAGTTCTTGAAGCTGTTTGTGGTGGAAATCTATTAATAATGTAATATGAAGTAGGTGTCGATTAATGTGCGACTAGTTTATCTACTTAATTTAATCATGTAAATGTTTGGGCGTTTCACTGCAGTCAGACGATCTATTTTGCTTATGGCTGAGTGAAGGGATTGCAAGTTTGATTCCCACCAAGTGCAACAATAATATAGTGACGTGGATTTTTTTGGTTTACGGGGGTTGCTATGATGTTGATTGTCAAGATTAATTAATCTTACAAAAGTAGGCTTACTGCTTTGGTAAGAAATGTTATTAAATTATGTAATCGTTATTAAGAGGGAGAGAAGGATAAACGTTTGAGAAGCTAAATCATGAGTGATCAAGCGAAAGGTTGGGAATAAAAAGAATGAAAATTTAAATCAAAAGAATGAAAATTTTATTAAATTTCTCAAATTCAATAGAATGTCAATTTTTAACACTAAGTTTGTAAAAAATGAAGTCACCGCTCTAACAAAAGTAGTAAAATTACATGACCCGTACTATAACACAATAAAATACATACATATTGTAGCATTTTTTAAATCATATTATGTGTGTTAGCACTTTTATTCACAATTTTTTTATTGCATTTTAAACCTGGAACATATTACTTTATTTTATATATTAGTCATAAAAAAATATACAAGCTTAATTTTGTTTCTTGAAATATTTTTGGCAATGCTTAAACTGCCTCAATTTATATCTTTTGAATGGCATTTTTTTCATTACTTTTCATCCTAAATTTGGTGAAGGAAATATTTTTTATCAAAAATTAAAATTCAAATTAATTATTCATTAACCACTTGAGCGATGGAGATTTCCGGGTGTTCAGTCTTCGGTTTAATTAATATGGTACCTCCAAATATTCACCCTTCAGTTTTTAAAATATTTTTATATATAAGTCCCAACAACGGTGAAGTTTCATGAAATTTTGGAATGTTCCGAGGTGTTTTAAATGTTAAAATTATCTTTGAGATGTTTGAATTTGAAGTAAACATTGACATTTCTAAATAATAAAATTTTAATATCAAACGTTTAAATGTAAAAAAATAACTTATCGAAACATTTTGAATCGGATGTCCATAATTTGAAAGAATTCAATATTTAGAAAACATATTCCTTTTGTGTGGAGAATTAGTAAAACCACTGTCACTTAACCTTTTATAACATTAATACAATAAAAATATATTGATAATTTTTTTACTTTCAACTGTTAACAAAAAATTCCCGCCAATTTGTAATCGTGCAATTATTTGGTTTTTATCCATGAAATTAAGTATAAATATTTGAGACAAACTGAGAAGAATAATTATTTCTCTTTCCAATGACAAACAAATCACATGTCTCGGCATTATAGAAAAAAAGATAAAAATGCTTTTGTAATGTATGGACGCCCCGGTCAGATCTGTCCCTCAGAGGCTCTAATGGAATATGACGTTTGTGGATAGTAATGTCCTGTTGGGGGGTTAATATGAAAACATGAACTGCTTCCGGCAATTTAAAGCCAACGAATCCAATTCACCATTTATCCCATATTTTTAGGTTTTATAATTTTTTTAAATCGTTAAATTTATGATTCATAAAAATGACCTACTTTTATTTGGATAGCTACAGCTAATAATTTCATAGAATTATGAGAAAATTACATAATTAAAAAATAATAATGTAAGAGTTACCACACAAAAATTATCAGCAATCGAAATCATAATATTTTTAAAATTAAGAAGCAATCTTGTCCACATTCTTCTATTATATCTAATAGTTTCACTGTTACCTGTTTGAATAAAAAAAATACTTCAATTAATTCTTTTATTTTTACTTACAATCTGTTTATATATAGATTTTTTATTTTAACTCTTCACTGGAGACCTACAACCATCGATGTGGATACTCAGGGAATGAAGTGTGAACCCTACATTTGTAGAAGGTGTGAAGCGCAGAGAGCAATTTGTTGAGCAAAAAGTATTCACCTTAACTACAACTAATCATTAATGGAAAAATTAAACTGTCAATAATGTCTAACCAAAATAAGTGTTGGTTTGGCCCGCATTAACATCACTAATGTCTAAGCAAATTGGTTGGGCCCATATTGTTATTGACATTGGTAAATATCAATAATGTCTGCAAAATAAGTGTTGGTTTGGCCCATATTGTTATTGATCTTGATAAACATCGATGATGTCTTAGCAAAATAAGTGTTGGTTTGGCCCATATTTATTTATTTATTTATTTATTTCAACGCCATAAAATGGCTATTACAATCCGGTGATACATGATACACAGTGGTACATAGGAGGATAATTTCAATGATAATAATGTACATTAAACAAAGTACATATGTATGATAACAACTAGTATTTAGTTATAGGATACAAATATGTTTTACAACAAAAAAAATAAAATAATATGAGCTCGTACAAAATACACATTTTTATGCAGAATAAACATAAGTAAATTAAGGTGAATTCTTAGAAAAATTCTCAACATCAAGTATAATATACCTACTTAACTTGTATTTGTACTTATTGTTTGATTCTAGGAATTGGCTAAAATGGAGTAACTTAGTAATGATATTATTGTTACCTTCAGTTGAAATTGGTTGAAATTACTGAAGTTTGAAATGACTGCAGGTACTGCTAAATAGTTCTGCTTATCAGGGCTGCCAGTTAGAGAATCAATAATAAATTTTTGGTTTAAAAATAATAATATTGAAAAAAAGTTATACATTATTAGCTATCAGTGAGTTATCACTTAAGAGGACATAGGTAGAGAAACCCAGAAATATGTCATTTTCAAAAAAGTTTTTAGACGTATTGACTCTTTTCCACAAAAAATTATAAATGGATTTCGAAAGATTGTTCTTTTATCTAGCATAGTTATGTAATAAATTTTTAGAATTTTTTTTAATTTTTAGTATAATAAGGTTATTCCATAGGTCGTTGGCAGATTTGTTAAATTTTCAAAAAAGTTTTTGTATTATACCACACCCATTTCAAATAATGTAATCATGCAGTGAAATAAATCAATACATTATCTAGCAAAGTTATGTATTAGAATTTTAATTTTAGTTTCAATAAAATCATTAAAAAATATGTACGTACATGTGTTTCTTGACGAAAATTGGTCCATTTGTGTATTTATTTGCGCACTTATAAACTAATATATTTCATATTTTTTTACATACTTATTGTGCTAAGACATTATTGACAAATCATAAATAAGTTTGACCGAAAAATAATTTTGGGAAGAATTTAATTTTAATTAATTAACAGCTTCGCATTTGACGATTTTATCATAGCGCCGAAACACAAAATTTCGCAGTTCATTACGGTCCGAAACGTGGCCAGACGAGGACGTGTCCGCGTCGCTCTGAATTACAACAGTTTGAAATAATATTTTGGAAACGAAATGTAAATACATACGAATTCCTTGTTTCACGTTCGTAAAATCTACAGGGTTGACCGAATTTCATTTTCATTGAATATTTTTATGCAAAAAGTTTTATATTTAAAAATAAATGTTTTTATTTGTCCCTTATTATACGATACAAAAAACAAGAGTCCCAAATGCCCCATTTTTTTAAAGTAAAACACGCATGCTCGACACATGGGGTTAACTGGTGAATCGTTACGAAAAGTGGTGATTGTTACGAAAAGTGGTGCTGGTTACAAAAAATGACATGCGAACGGTAATCGATGCGAACAGTGATCAATTGCTAGGCGGGTCGGGCCTTTAGGCTCGCTTGTTATTCGTGTTATTGTTATATTGTTAATGGACTATTTGTCCGTAAATAAATAAATAAATAAATTATATACAGCGGGTACCCGGCATGCATGGGTTCGGAAGTTATGCGCGTACATACATTTCGGCGATTCATTTTCATTTATATACTAGCTGGTGCCCGGCATGCGTTGCTATGCCGTTCAACAAAAAATTGTTTCTCCCTGCGTGTCCTTTCCCATTCGTCCCGTTCACCTTCCGCTTCCCCTTCCTCTCCCGCGTCCCCTTCCCCTCAAACGTTCCCACTCCGCCTCCTCCACCTTCCGACTCCCCACTCCACTCCTCTTCCCCCGTCCCGCCAACTCCCCTCACGAATTCCCTTCCCCCCTCCCAGGTTCCCCTCCCCCTCCCTGGTTCCCGTCCCTTTCCACCCGCGGCACCAATACCCAAGTTCCTATCCCCCCTCCCGCATTCCATACATTCAGTTCTGGTACATTTAGTTTTCAAACAGCTCACGTGCCACCCATTGAATTTTTAGTATACACATTTTATAATGCCAGAGCTCACCAGTAGTTATATACAAACCTTGTCCTGGCAATAACAAACACAACAAAAAAAGAATTATCCAATTTGGTGTAGTCGTTCGGAAGTTATGCGCGTACATACATTTCGGCGATTCATTTTCATTTATTAGCATTTATATATATATGCCGGGTACCAACCTTTGCCATTTAATAACGAAATTGTTTCTCCCTGCGCGTCCTTTCCCATTCGTCCCGTTCACCTTCCACCTCCCCTTCCTCTCCCGCGTCCCCTTCCCCTTTCGCGTTCCCACTCCTCCTCCACCTTCCTTCTCCTCACTCTACTCCCCCCCTTTTCCGTCCCGCGATCCCCCCTCCCGAGTTCCCCTCCCCCCTCCCATAATCACCTCCTCCCTCCCGCGGATCCCCCTCTCGAATTCCCCTCTCCCCTCCCGAGTTCCCCTCCACCCTCCCGGGTTCCCCTCCCCCCTCCTGCATTCCATACATTCATTCCCGATACATTCAGTTCTCATACAGCTCGTGTGCCACTTATTGCAATTTTATTATACAAATTTCATGATGCCAGAGCTCGTGTCCTTTCCCATTCGTCCCGTTCCCCTTCTGCCTCCCCTTCCTCTCCAACGTCCCCTTCCCCTCTCCTCACTCCCCTCGCCCGCTTCCCCTATCCCTTAAACCCCCACCCGTTTTCCTCTCCCCCCTCCCGAGTTCCCCTCCCACCTCCCGGGTTCCCCTCCCCAACCCATCCCGCGGGCCCCCTCTCCCGAGTTCCCCTCCCTTGTCCCCCTCCCCTTCCCTCCCTCATCCTTCACCCCTCTCCCATCCGCCACCTCCTCCCGCATTCCATACATTCACTCCCGGTACATTCAGTTTTCAAACAGTTTGCGTGGCACCAATTGCAATTTTATATACAAATTTCATAATGCCAGAGCTCACCAGTATATACAGAAACCTTTAGTCCAGTCAAGGAAGGGGGTGTAGAGTGCGTGAGCAGGGACCTAAGCGATTCCTTCAGAAACTTGTTTAGGGTGCTTAGGATGTGAACATACTAAAAATCCTGACGTCTAGGTGGTGAGCTAGGGGGGGGGAGGGGGAGGGGGAGGTCCCAATTTTCGGGTTTCCGCTTATATCTCAAAAACGGTGCGCCGCAGAGGAAAATTTTTTGATAATAAGTAAAAGCTGATAAAATTATCTACAACTTTTATTCTATACGTAATTTTCGAAATCCCAGCCATTTTCGAGTTATTCGCTCCACAAATGTAGATATTTTCGAAAAAATCATTTTACCTCACATTTTTCATCAAACATTCCTTCATATCGTCTAAAATATTCATCAAAGAAAAAAATTTATTCGAAAGAAGTTGTAAAGAATTTAATTTTCTTTTAGAATATATAGACATATGTAAATTTATCTTCAACCGTTCAACATTTACAGCAATTTGAAGTTTTTTCGTAAAATGTTGTCATTTTCAGAAAGAGCTGTTTTTATCTTATTACTGACACACAACACTTGTTCGTTCGCCTAATAATATGTGTGACCACACTTTAAAACCAGTTATTAAATAAAATAGGTAAAAATCATATTACTTGAAAAATACATAATTGTATTTTATAATCATAATGTTTATTCTATTTCGTTACATTAAGCACATAAAATTATAGATCTCATTGTTATCACTGTTCTCAATAACATCATGTTACATTCTCATCCTCCTTGGACGTGGGGGTCCTCGCAAGCGTTGTTCATCCATGGCATCTTCATCCTCAGTATTGGATGGTTCTTGCTGAATGGGCTCTATGTCGTCGTCATCGTCGTCCTCGGCAACAGGCACGCTATTGAGGCATCTCCCTTGGCAGGAGACTCGGAGACACGCTGCAGAACAGGTCAGCATTGCTTTTCGGCATCCACATTTGCCAATTGCACAATCCCTGGTGCAGCGGCAAAATATCATATTTAGAAGGACCTCCGGCGCTGGTGGATCTTTTGTTGTATTTGGCATCAGGGTCTCTCCTTCATGTTTCCACCCCCATTATTCAGGGGGCAGCTCAATCGGTGCACTGGGAATGCTGTTTAACTGCGTTCTCTGTTGGAGGGAGGGAGCTGATGTCAGGCTTCATATTTGCCACCAACCCTGTGAACGACTAAAAGCGGTACTGGTTAAGGAAGGTCTGTCTTTTTGGCGCCGCATACCATTTCAGGAAACATTTATTTCCAGCCTCTTCAACCTCGCCGTGAGTAGAGGAGGGGTTATAAAGATCATTGCCGCTTGCTTGATGAATTCTGACTCCAAGTACAATTTTGAGAAGCCCACCTTGCTTCTCCTGAAAGTTGCAGATGTTGTGTCGCAGCCGGTAAATGAATGTAAGAACAGGATGTGTTCAAATGCACGGTGCTGCATCTTTTGGATGGACAGTGGCATTGTTTTGGTTTTCCCTCGTCCGTTGTCAGCAGCAGAATATCTTGGGTGGGAGGAGTGGAAGCAATCAAAAGGAAGTGAAAGCTTCTCACAAAACTGTGAGAGGAATGTTCCACAGCAATCTTCACAACAAGGAAGTCAGCATCATGTCCTGAAGAGTCTGTATCCCATTCTCCCGAAGCTTCGTCTGTAGTAAAGAGATGAAGTTACTTTTGTTGGTAGGATTGGATAACAAATCTTCCTTTTTAACGGGTATTGAAGTGTTCCAAGTCAAATTGATGTCAGCTGACCTTCTCAGTCTGTATCATCGCATCTGTTATTGTGATTTTGTACCGTTGGCTGGGTTTGGGTACCAATCAAATACCACAGTGTGAGTCATCCAGGATAGTGGTGGTTGACGTAGTTGATGTAACGATCACAAATTGTGACAAGGAAGGCATCTTTTTGCCAAATTACTCTGTGTAGTAGAAATTTTCCGTCCACAACTATGTTCACCTGAGACAGTAGACCAGTTTTTTGGTAGGCTCGAATAAGCTGTACAGGACAAATTTAGTTGTCTTCCACATCCCACCTTCATTGAACAGTGCCAAGGGAAATGGGGCCAACTCATACTCAAAGAATTTCTTCAAATCCTCATCTGATCGTTTGCTTATACACATCCGGTGAAACAGAAATGTTGGGTCAACTGCAACCTTTTCATCGTGATTTTTTATCGACGAGCTGACAGAAGACATTGGGAATTGACATTATTTCATTGGCTTGTGGGAAGGGAGGATGTGCATCAAACCACTGACTGAGTTTGAAAATGTCTGCTGCATCTTTACTTCGGTGGGCTTGTCCGAGGTCCTTGTGTTGTTACTGGACGTGAAGACTCCACAATACTCTTCAAGGGAAGTGCAGATCTCATGAGTTGCGCTCATACCAACTAACCACTTCTAGTACATTGTGCAAAATACCTCTGCCTCCTGTTATGCCTTCTCGGCTTTTGAATGATAGCATCAATGTGGTTTCCATGGTCATATCTGATCATACGCCTTACTAAAAGAGCGTCGCATAATCGTCGTTGCACGTCGGTGTGTCAGTAATAAGATAAAAACAGCTTTTTCTGAAAATGACGACATTTTACGCAAAACCTTAAAATTGCTGTAAATATTTACTGGTTGGAGACTTATTTGCATATGTATATATATTCTAAAAGGGAATTAAATTTATTACAACTTCTTATAAATAAATTTCTTTCTTTGATGAATATTTTAGACGATATGAAGGAATGTTTGATGAAAAATGTGAGGTAAAATAATTTTTTTCAAAAATATCTACATTTGTGGAGCGTGTAAGTCAAAAATGGACGTGATTTCGAAAATTACGTAAAGAATAAAAGTTGTAGATAATTTTATGAGCTTTTTTTACTTATCCTTAGGAAATTTTCATGTGTGATGCACCGTTTTTGAGATATAAGCGGAAACCCGAAAATTGGGACCTCCCCCTCCCCCCCTTCCCCCTAGCTCACAACCAAGACGTCAGGACTTTTAGTATGTTCACACCCTAAGCACCCTAAACAAGTTTCTGGAGGAATCGCTTAGGTCCCTGCTCACGCACTCTACACCTCCTTTTGGAGCATTTATTGACTGGACTACTTTGCGGGCGTGCTCACAACAACTCACCAAAGTTTCATCGCAATCGGATGAACGGTTAGCAATTCACAGGAAAGTATGTAGAACAGTTTATATGGGAGAATTAAATTGTTGATTTTACTATCTTCCTCGCAACTTTTCCATATTTTCTCAACGTTTAAACCTTTCCTGGACTACGACAAACATTTCAAAACCAAAATCAGCTAAATCGGCCCAGCCGTTCTCCGAGTTTTAGTGAAACTAACAAACAGCAATTGATTTTTATATAGAGGGGGGGGGGGGGTAAAAGAGGCGGGGGGGTGGAGGGTGGTTAGAGGTTGTGGGGTGAGAGGGGGAGGGGGTTGAGAGGGATGGGGGGTAGGCTTTTTTATATCCATTTTTCGTATTACAAAAATAACAAACATGAGAATCGGGTATGGGTACCACCGCCCCGGGAACCATTTTTTTGATAACCAACACGTCTGCCGTAGGTCATCCTTAGTGGTTCGCAACGTTTGGTGACTAGCAGGGGTGCCTGGGTTCATGGGGTGAGGTTTTTTCAGGTCTTGGCGGCGGATGCGTCTGCGCACCAGCTGCATGGCAGGTTGGATCTAGAGAAAGTGGTTGAGGGAGTCCCTTTGACTTCTCCAGCCTTACTCTCTCGGAACATCGCTTTGCACCGCAGTGGGAGGGATGGATTCATACATCCGCTCTCCTGGACACGCTGACCCCCACATTTCTACCCACCCCTAATACCCTTTCCTTCTCAGAAGATCCTCTCCTCCCTTTCCCTGAAACGAACCTTCACACAGCATCCCCAAAGAAGAGATAGGCAATGTGTCGAGCGATTGTAAAAAAAGGTCTCTCCCGATCCGGCCTTCTACGTAGTTGGTGGGGCAGATTCCACCGCCGCCGAGATCCTGACAAACCTCGCCCCATGAACCCGGGCTACCCGTACGGTGTTGATAATCCAATACATGGTTCCCGGGACGGCGGTACCCATACCCGCCTTCCTAATTACTGATACTATTTATTGACGGCCGGCGTGGTCAAGAGATAAGGCTCTTGACTCGCAATCCGAAGGTCGTGGGATCGAATCCCGGCGTGGGCAAATAAATTTTGTTTGACTAATTTGGGTTATTTCATATAAAAATAATATATTTGCGTCACGTTCCAGAGTGGAAGATACTTTAGTATCGCCCTGGTGTAAGACCACCAGTCAGAATTGAAACGTTGCTAAAAATTACTTTGGCCGTGTTTGGTGACCAGATCTGAATAGCCAAGTAATTCTTCGCTTCCTCTTCCCCATCTCCTGCCCTTCCCCACCACCTTCTGCCTCATACTATACCCCATAGTCATGTCATAGTCTCACTGGCTCCAGACGGGAGCATTTGGGTCTCTTGTGCGGTATTCACATAAATATAAAATTAAAAATTATGCACACGAATAAATATTACAAAATGAGATATTTTTTACAATCCAACTGAATATTAGGTACTCTTTTTTTCATGAATACCGCACAAGAGTCCCAACTGCTCCCGTCTGGAGCCAGTGGGACTATCACCCCCAATTGGGGTATGTTGTGAGGCTGAAGGTAGTGGGGGAGGGGAAGGAGTTAGGGAAGATGGAGGTGGGGAAGTACCTGACTTTTCAGATCTGGTCACTAAACACGGCTAAAGCCATTTCAAGTAACGTTTCAATTCTTCCACTCTAATGGCCGTAAAATAAAATGAAAAAACAAAAACCAAAATATTAAAAAAATATAACAAATTGTTTTTTTGTGTAGGTATCTACTTTATACCTACTGTGTTTATGTATCTATTTATGTCTACGCACTTCAATACACAAATTACAAATAACTACTACTTATTAAAATTCTGGAAGCGAGAATTCAACATCTTTATCTGAACCATACTGTAGGTCCAGCTTCGCGTGAACTATAGGTACGTGAAACCCGGCTTCTAGCGGAACGAAATCTAGTTCCAAAAACGTCCGTTTGCAACGGCTGATGTGTGAGCGGTGCAGTCGGAATCGAAATTATGATTTGCTGGTATGACAGCCTTAACTATCTGATAGTAAATATAAATGAAACAAGCAGTTTGGAATCTATATTAGAGTATGATATAGACGCCGTGCAGACGAACACTATTATACCTAACATTAATTATTGTCATTGAGGTATGATATTATAGCTTTCTTATAACTATATTCGGTGCAGTTGAACACATCTACTACTTCTGAGAAAGCATTTCCAACTGCATGCAATCTAGGTATAAGGGAGTATCTAAATGACTCAGTCCTGATATTTTTGTTGCAATTAAAAAGAATTTTGGATCGAGTAGTTCTAGTAGGTATGTGGAAGGTAATTAGGTTTAATAAATCAGGACTGTCTATAATACCATTAACAAATTTAAAAATAAAAGTCAAGTCGGAAATAAGTCTTCTATCTGAAAGTTTGAGTAAGTTTAATTCTTTCATCAAGTGATTGTAATTTATTGATTCTATTGGTAGACCAAGTTTATAGTTAATGAATCTTAAGAATTTATGCTGAATTTTTTCTATGGAATCGGAGTGGATTTTGAAGTGAGGGGATCAAATAGAAGAATTATATTCGACTTGACTTCGAACTAGAGAGGAATATAGGATTTTTAATGTTGAAGTATTTTTAAAATCTCTGCCATTTCGAAGAATGAAACCTAGCATTTTTAATCCTTTATTGGTTACTGTAGTTATATGTGGAAGAAAGTTAAATTTGGAATCGAAAATAATGCCAAGATCATTAATCTCACTGATAGAGGTGAGGGAAACATTATTAATTTTATATTGATAGTTAATGGGTTGATTTGTTCTGAAAAACCTTATTATCTGGCATTTACTTATATTCAGATAAAGTTTATTAGTTTTACACCAGTCTTGTAGTTTATCTAAATTTGATTGAATGTGAATACAGTCATTTATAGTTTTTATAAGTTTAAATAGTTTTAAGTCATCGGCGAAAAGCAACACTTCAACATTATTATCAAAAACAGTGATGATATCATTTATAAAAAGTAGGAACAGTATTGGGCCTAAATGTGACCCTTGAGGTACACCGCTAGTAGCCATGAATTTGTGTGATAGGTAAGAGTTATTTTTTACTTGGAGAATTCTATTGGTTAAGTAACTCTTTATCCATTCCAATAGTTAACCCTCTATTCCCATTTTACTAAGTTTGTTGAGAAGAATTTCATGGTTAACTTTGTCAAACGCTTTGACAAAGTCTGTATATATTGAATCTACCTGGGTTTTATTTTCAAGTGAGCATGCAATAAACTGTTCGTACAAGGAAAGATTTGTTAGGGTGGATCTGCCCGGCATAAAGCCATGTTGGTTAGGTACAATGATGTTATTAATATGTATGGAGATTCTGTCAAGGATAAGTTTTTCAAACAGTTTGGGGATAGTTGAGAGCATGCAAATGGGACGGTAATTAGTGACATCATGAATATCACCCTTTTTAAATACAGGTGTGAGATAACAGTTTTTCCATAAATCGGGGAAACAGCCAGAATTAAGTGATTGGTTAAATATTTGACATAGTGGCTTGGCTAGTATCGATACACAGTTAATTAGAAAAGCAGGACTAACTTTGTCAGGACCCGCTTTTTTCTTTATGTCGAGTGATTTTATTTTGCGTATAACATCCGGAACATTTATATGTAAAGCGGGAATGTGGACCGATTTCTTCCGATGAAAAGATGGAAGTTGAATATTAGGGATATCCTTATCGTACACATTTTTGAAGAAGTCAGCAAAGAAATTAACGATGTCGTTTGTATCACTGCTGCTTTTCCCTTTGAAATACATGTGAGTAGGTATGCTGGGTTTATTTTTTCTTAGTGAGTTTATGTGTGTAAAAAAGTTTTTGGTATCAGAAGAAATAGACTTTTCTGTGTTAAGTATGTATGTTTGATATAATTTTCTGGCGAGTATTTTGCAGTCGGTTCTATATTTATGAAATATTTTGTAGTCTGAGATAGAGTTGCTCTCTTTGAAGTTTTTGTGCCAGATTTTTTTGTTTTTTGTTAATTGCTTTAAGTCATTACTAAACCAGTTGGGGAACTTTGATGGTATTACTTGAATAGAGGGTACGTATTTTACGATAGCCTTGTTGATGATGGAGTAAAAAGATTCTAGGTTATGATTAACATTTGTGTTTCTGTCTAAAAAGGACCAATCTGCATTTTCTAAGTATTTTATTATCAATGGATAATCTGCTTTGGCAAAATTATAAGAACAATTGGGAACAGTGTTAGAGTGAGTATTAAGAAAGTTGTTCATAATGGTAATGTTTAAGGGAGGATGGTGGGAATCTATGGGGAGAAGAGAGTCTATGGATTTACTTAGTTTTACTGAAGGATCACTACTAAATGCAAGGTCTAATAGGTGGTGATTAGAATTATATACATTATTAATTTGTTTAAGACCAAGGAAATTAGACATATTTATAATTTCACGAACAATGGATATGTTAGCATGAATTGTTGGATTATTACTATATTGTTTGTAACTAAGTAACCCAGTCTATATTGTTTGGAATATTGTAGTCACCGGTTAGCAGCATTCTAGCTTCCGGATATTTGAGCTTGAGGGCCTCTACATCTTCAATGTGGTTTTCATAAACTTGTGAATTTGATCCGGGTGGAATGTAAACACATCCAAGAATAATTTTTCCTAGGTTCGTCTTGAGTAGTACGTAAAGTTGTTCTATATTTTTGTGTTTGCATTTTAATCTGGATGAAGTTATAGATTTTGTGACAGATATTATTACACCTCCTCCTCTTGATTTGGTGCTGGTAGTGGTACTTCTATCGAAGCGGTAGGTATTGTGAGAAGTGAAGCCTAGTTCTTCTGTATTAAATGACGGATCCAACCAAGTTTCAGTCAGGAAATATATATGAAAGGGATGGATTGGAATCGACGATCTTAGCTCATTAAGTTTGGTGCGGCAGCCTCTGATATTCTGATAATAACACATGATAGGTTTTAGTTTTTTGGAATAGTATTTACAATTGTAGGTTTATTATTTTTGTATTTAATTGTGAGTCCTGTTTCACCGTTTTGAGTTCTTTGGTCTAGGGTTAGTCGTAAATTGGCGAGATAGTTTCTTTGGGCTGGAGTTTGGTCGGAATAAATTTTAATACCAGGGTACTCAGTTATGTTGTTTTTTTTCCTCAATATGTCTATGGCTTGGGTGGGATTGTCAAGTATAACTTTTAGAGGTCTGGATTTGTCCGGTTTATTGATCCCCAAGCGAAAGTTCGTAATGTTGGCTTGTGTGATGGTTGGGTTAAGTTTTGTTAGAGTAGTTGATATTCTCGTCGTATCATCAGTAATTTTGTCGATTTGGGAACCGGCTAAGCTTTCAGGGAAGTTGAAAATAATTAAGTTTTTCGACCTTATATTGTTATTGATATCGGTAAACATCAATACTGTCTAAGCAAAATAAGTGTTGGGTTGGCTCATATTGTTATTGATCTTGATAAACATCAATGATGTCTTAGTAAAATAAGTGTTGGTTTGGCCCATATTGGTAAAATATCAATGATGTCTAAGCAAAATAAGTGTTGGTTGGTCCAATATTCCATTAGATCCAGATATTGTTATTGACATTGGTAAATTACCAATAATGTCTAAGCAAAATAAATGTTGGTTTGGCCAATATCAGCCAATCTTGTCGGGGCTCTGAAAGAAGTAGAACATCATGGCTGAAAAACCTGAGACAGTGGTTTGGCCAGTCTACTGCAGAGCTGTTCCGGGCCGCAGTAAACAAAGTCCGCATCGCCAACATGATAGCCAACTATGATTTTAGATTTTCACAGCCAAAAATTTTATGGTTATTTCCTTTTGGGGTGTTATGCCGTGTTGCGCTACCTCCTCCTTTAGCCAACGTTTCGGACAGCGTTACAGTGTCCATCATCAGGGCAGATGTGATGACACATCTGCCCTGATGATGGACACTGTAACGCTGTCCGAAACGTTGGCTAAAGGAGGAGGTAGCGCAACACGGCATAACATCCCAAAAGGAAATAACCATATAATGATAGCCAACGTCCGTTTAACGGACAGGGCACAGGAAGAAGAATCTTGCAGGTTACATTATTAATTGGTAAGTATAAGTATCAGGGCAGATGTGATGACACATCTGCCCTGATGATGGACACTGTAACGCTGTCCGAAACGTTGGCTAAAGGAGGAGGTAGCGCAACACGGCATAACATCCCAAAAGGAAATAACCATATAATGATAGCCAACGTCCGTTTAACGGACAGGGCACAGGAAGAAGAATCTTGCAGGTTACATTATTAATTGGTAAGTATAAGTATCAGGGCAGATGTAATGACACATCTGCCCTGATGATGGACACTGTAACGCTGTCCGAAACGTTGGCTAAAGGAGGAGGTAGCGCAACACGGCATAACATCCCAAAAGGAAATAACCATATAATGATAGCCAACGTCCGTTTAACGGACAGGGCACAGGAAGAAGAATCTTGCAGGTTACATTATTAATGGGTAAGTATATTGGCACTTTTGATGATTGTTGGTTTATCTAGGCTAATTTAACTATAAAAATAAACAAATGGTTGAATGGTTCACTTTTGAAGTGATTTTATTACCAAACGGCACTATAAATATTTGTCCAAAAATATATGGGTTTAATGAAAAACAAGACGTTATTAGAAGACGAAATTTTAGGTTTATTAAATATTACTAGTACAGTAAAACACAAATAAATAAATATTCATAAAAACATTAAAATTAAAAATATGTATTTTTCTACAGATATTCAAAAAAAACAATAAATAATGTTATCTAAAAGCACGTAGTACTTGAAGGCAAACAAAATTTTAATAAGGTAACCTATATCAGTTAAACAGATCTTTCTAGAAAAGGTTAATACATAATAATATTATGAGGTAAATATTTATCTCTTCAAATCAGTCAAATTAATGCTCAGATTTTTCTAGGTAGATACTTCTAAAATTTAGTACATAAAATACTTTTCTTTACAAACAGCAAAACTATAATGTTTTCATAGGTAACGGTTTATTGCTTTACTATAAAACTAATCCTGGTTAAATAGGAATATTTGCCAGAGTTAAAGTTCGTTTTAGAAACACGTGAATGGAGTTTGCAACAAAAGTCTAAGCATCAATGATTACTTATTTTTGATTGCATACAAACTGTAAGAGTTGGTTATAACATCACATCATCAACTAGTTTTATGTACTGAAAGGATAGCAAAACACTTTTTGGAATGAGAAATTGTACCACGTAGTCAAAGAATATCAGTTAAATTATCTGTGTTCGTACCCTTTTGATATACATAATTGCTTCAATCAAATCTAACTCACTATCATGATTTGCATACATTCATGCCAAACTGATGCATGACAGTTTCATCAGATTGAATGAAGGGATGATTTTAGACTTTTAATGCAAAACTCCCCATTGAAACATAATATAATTATTCAATCCCTTTAACTTAGATACTAGCTTTCACACAATTAAAAATCACAGGAAAATTATTAACTTAAATAAAATGATGTTGCCGCATATTTCAAAATTTTACCATCCTAACAAAGTTGAAGATTAATTTCTGTACTAGTCTGTACTTGTAGTAAGATTCTCACGGCCAAATAAGATGAAGTGGAACAAAGGCAACCGATATTATTTTGTTTGATTTTGAAATGTCATATCAAAAACTCACACACCAACTCATTTGAAAATATACATTTATTTAATATAATTAATAGCATAAAGATTCATTGCAAATATTACACAGTATATTTAACATTATTTATTTACTAAATTATTAATTATCAATTTGTTGTACTAGTTATGGTTTCATTGAGAGATGCTGTCTCTAGAACCACTTTAACGCATATTTACAAAAGCTAACTATTCTCGGTACGTAATTATATAATTAAATTTATATTTCTGGACATCGGCTGACTAGAGATTAATGGTAAACAAAGTTGAATTTTTAAACAATTCGATAAAGACTACACATACATTTATTATTAGGCTTGCTGAAACTTAAAACCAATATTTAATTAAAAACAATGATTGATTTGACTTGGTGATCGATTTTAAAAGTTTATTTTTAAATGATTCTGGCTAAGAAACTTAGTCAACTAATTTAACATTATTTGCACATCACGCAAGTCATCTTTACTAATGCAATTGAATAAATTATTGATTTAATTTAGGTAGGCATATAATACTGAATTCAAAATGTGTAAATAATATTTCAAGTAAAACAAACTTAATAAAAAATATTACGTATTAAAATTTTGGTACAGAAAAGAAATTGAAAAGTTTACAATTAGATGTATGCTGATGATTAAATTAAAGATGAATCCTTGAAGCAAAATGATAGGTTTGTGTACTTAGGGAGTATGAATGAGGAAAGTTAAATGAATGAAGTTGAATCATTGAATGTAACCATTTATTGGATAACAAACACCTCTGCCATAGGGTGACCCTAGTGGTTGCTACGTTTGGTGACTTAGCAGGGGTGCCCGGGTTCATGGGGGAGAGTTTTGTCTGGGTATTGGCGGCGGAAACCTCTGCCCACCAGCTGCATGGCAGGTCAGATTGGGAGAAAGTGGTTGAGGGAGTCCACTTAACTTCTCCAGCTGTACTCTCTCGGAACATCGCCTTGCACCGCAGTGGGAGGGAAGGATTCATACGTCCCGTCACTCCTTGACACACTGACCCCCATATTCCTACCCACCCCTTTTACCCTTTTCCTTCCCAGAACTTCCTCTCCCTCCTTTTCTAATAAGACCCTCCACACAGCATCCCTAAAGATGACATAGGCCCTGAGGGGAATTATTTTTCTCAGGGCCTCCTCTGTGGAGCTAATGTAAAACAAAAATAATGAAGGGCTAAATAGTTGCTAAAAAAGTCCTAAAAGAAAGTGAATCTTGCAGTTCATAATGGAGTTCTGATACCAATTCTGATGTACGGCAATGAGGCATGAAAGATGATTGAATGCAATAAAAATGAGATTCATGTGTGAAACCGTCTGTAAACCATATTATGAAAGACAATATCTTAAAAGAGTGCAAGGCAGATGATATAAGAGTAATGAACAATATTAAGAAATTATCGCTTAGATGGTTTTGACACATAGAGCGAATGGACGGAGAAAGGAGTGTCAGGAGAATACATGAGATGCAAGTGCACAGAAGAAGAAGTAAAGGACGTCTGAGGGGTCTGCACGACACGACGTGATCAAGTGAATAAAACACGAGTTATATCATTGCCTGAATAACAGAAGATTACAAATGAGTTAATCATACGGTAAAGTAAGGGATGTGTGCAGTACAGAGCTGTGTAATATTCCGATATCTCTGCCTACCACTTCGTAAATGGGGTGATGGTTATTTACAAGCTTTTAATATTTTTAAACATTATTTTATTACCTGTCTCTTGAATTAATTAATTGCAATATGTAGAATGGTTTAAACTTAAAGGACCTTAAGGATTATGACCCAAACTTTGACACAATATGAGTCCATAAAATCTAATCTAGCAATCCTAACTATTTACAGTACAATTATTATTACCATCAATAAAAGGCATCAACGGTCACTTAACTAATATTATGACAAATTCTTACATTTACTAGATAATAAATATTTCATAAAAAAATTATATATTAAAAATAATATAAAGCTTTCGATTTGCAGGCTTTAATTTTTGCAGGCATTATAATTTGATCTTGTGAAATTTAAGTTTCTTTTTTGAGATTGAAAAGACGTTTAATTCTATTAGCTTATTCACCTCTCACACTCGTAATGTATTTATGAATGACGACATGAGGTTGCATCCAAAACTAGCCAAAATCAAAATTAAATTGATGTGAATTTAAATATGTAAAATATGAATAAAACTCTAAGAACGTGTTGTTTCACAGAATTTCAACAATTCATCGATTTCAAAGCTAAAATTCAAGTTCAAACCGTTTGTTTCACAGTGCTTAGATAATAACAGAACTTGAATTTTAACTTTGAAATTTGATGAATTGCTCAAATTCTGTGAAACCACCCATCATAAGCATCATTCTGTTGTGGTAAATGGTAATTTAAGATCAAAACGGTGCTTGGCTTTAGGTGAATATATATTATTGAAGGATTAAATCTTAATAAAATTTAACGAGGAACACCTTTAAAAATATTGATGCATTACCAGTGTAGCGATTGTCTTATTATGGTTATGTACAACTGAATTTGCATAAGTCAAAGAACTGAAGAAATACATACATTAAATATATTAATTATTTTATAAGTAATCATATTAAAAAATCAACAATAAATTGATAAATAAAACAGTGTGAAGGTATTGTCTGTGAGATAATATTTTTATTCTGATTTGGTATGTCCTTCGATTTAAATAAATTCTCTTGCAAGTTTTTGACACTCTGCCTAATAACATTTTAGTTTTCTACGCAGAAGGGTTTAAGATAAGGTAATGTTAAAAAAATGTGCATAAAGTTATTACGTACATAATATGATGAACGGCAGTCAGATACTTTCTTCATGCTAGAGGCTTACTTGTGTGGGAATCCAACGGTTCATTTTTCGGTCATTTCTGTCTTTCATTAAGACTCTTTCACTCAGAGTGAAATGACTGAACAAGAAATGAAACAAAAGTGCCAAATCAATTCATCAGTACCCACATTGTCGGATCGGTTCACTAATAAATTCATTCAGCACTTTGTTTCATTTCTTTCTGACGTTTCACTCTGAGTGAAAGAGGCGGAATAAAAAACAGAAATTAATAAAAAGTGAACTGTCTGATTCTCGCATTGGGATTGAAAAAACGTTTGTTTTTATGGCTAGAGCCGAAAACATTTTTCATTTATATGGTCAATTTTTCGTGTATGAAGATTTCAGGTACTTGGAGCACCACACCAATCAGTATGAAAAGTCACCTTCTGCCAATTGCAAGTCATTTGCAGGACTTAAATAAATTTAATTAAATGAAGACAATATTAGCGAAACTCAATCAAAAATCTGGAGACAGAAAAATCACAAAAAGATATTGGCACCTCTGGGACTCGAACCCAGGCCCTTCTGCTTACATAAATACAGGACCTTCTGCTCACTTAAATAAATATTAAAATACATACATGTGAACTGTATTACAATAGGAATAGATAAAACAATGACAGTGTTGTAGAAATTCCATCACTTCTTAATTTAAATTTAATTTAAAAATGTTTTCGGTATTTATTTTTGGGGTGTTACGCCGTGTTGCACTACTTCCTTTTCTGGCCAACGTTTCGGACAGCGTTACAGTGTCCATTATCAGGGCAGATGTGATTACGATGGAACCTGTAACTCTGTCCGAAACGTTGGCTAAAGAAGGAGGTAGCGCTTCCTGGCATAACACCCCAAAAATAAATAACGAAAATACTTTTGGTCGTGAAAATCTAAAATCATATCATTCGCAAGATGATTTAAAAAAAATATTAAAGTATGTAACTATACTATAGGGAATAGAAGATAAACTAAATAAAGTATTGTAGAAATTCTACAAAATTGACTAGAATTTAAAACACAATAAAGCATACCTATAATTCAGAGATTCAGAGAGTATCACGGAATAATAACTTAAAAATAATATGTATCTACAGTTTTAATTAAATATTGGCATGGTGTAGAAAACAATTTAAATAAATTAGATGCCTAGTGAAAAGAGAATTTTTACTTTATTCATACGACTATAAAATTATTTGCTCAAGCTTATCTTTGTAAGAAATATTAATTTTAAGGTCATATTAAATTATCCTACTAATAAAATCGTAAATGTAAAATGACCAGACAAAAAATTATAATTTTTGGTGTAAAATTTGATTTTATTACATTAGAATTCTTCTGACAAAAATTCTATCACTTAAAATTTAGAAAATGGTGTGGTAACTACTAAGTTGGTTGCCCGGGTACCTCTCTTATGGCCCTGGCCTTAAAGAGGCTGCAACTTATGCTTTCAATACAATAATCTCAAAACCGATTAATAAAAGACAAGATAGGTGAAAGATAATACGCAAAATTCACTTGATTCCTTGGGTGGATGGATTGTGTGGATGTATGTACATATATTATTTACTTGGCAAGTAGCAAATAATTTTGTCAGTGGCGCTAATCTTAATTACAACTGATATAGATGAATGATGAATGTATAAAGCCCCCGAGAATACAATGCCCAATAGCTTAACAAATAATGTTTGTTTGGGGGGGTAAGAAAACAAAATTGCGTTGGGGATCATGCAACATGGGAGTTTGTGAATACGCCAATAAGACACATCACATGGAACACCAAAACAAAAAAAGTTGAGATGAATTGATAATCAGTCGCAAAAATAATTTTTTGAAAATGACTCAAACCATATTAATAAGAATGCTGCCATTGCATGGCACAACAACAGAGTGCAGCAGTATTTCCTCACCGATATCATGTATTAACCGTGGCTTAATCAAACATTGTTCTAGATTTTAGTTCACTTTAAAAGTAAATAATAGTTTTTTCATTATTAAATGTTCTTTGGTTTTTAACTATGTAACATTCTAAAAGTTATTTAAGGGTGTAACGGACTTTAACCATCATATGGGGGGCCTATATAAACCATGGATACTTCTGTATTGCCGTACACAGCTGAAACTGTAGGGTACAGTTTCTTCTTTGGTAAACCTGTAATTGAAATATGTAATGTAAAAATTTGAACAGTTTCCTTTAGCAGAAAGTATAAAAATGTTAAAAAAAGTATATCAGTGCTTTGAAATAATAATTTTATTTTAAATAGTATTTTTACCTCTAAATGCGACTCCTAGGAAATCGTTATTCCTTTCGAAAGAAAGAGTGTTATTTCGGCAATCTAAAATAACTCTTATTCTTTCTCCCACCTGAAAAACAACAAACCTTTCTTATTTAGATCAATAATCCTAACACAATACTGTAAATAGCTAATACCTTGGTAAAATTCTAGAATTCCACTTCAAGCTTTATATACATGCAGAAATTATTGAAATATACTCCTTTTCGATTTAATTACTACAAGAAACAATGACATATCGTCAGGAGAGATGGCGGCAAAAGACGCAAAAGTTTCTTTTTTTCAATCAAAGTACAAAATTTCCTATGTTTTGATTTTTGTCATTTTTTCTTGTTAGTTAGTGTGGTGCAATGTTTGCCAGAAGATTACATTTCTATCTAAATGTGCACAAATTATTTAAA
Organism: Limnephilus marmoratus; assembly: GCA_917880885.1. Taxonomy (NCBI): domain Eukaryota; kingdom Metazoa; phylum Arthropoda; class Insecta; order Trichoptera; family Limnephilidae; genus Limnephilus; species Limnephilus marmoratus. The sequence continues at coordinate 56,548,424 of OU862909.1, read as the reverse complement.
TAACTCAAGCTAAGAATCTAAAGACCTATTTTGTACATATTTTTCCACCTCCCCGATGTAAATAGTTCTTTCTTGTAGTAATTAAGATGCAACAAAGAGCTTTTTCAAAAATATGTGTGTCTAAAGCATGAAGCGCAATTCCAGAATTAGAAACCTGCTTTGCTAAAATATCTTCATGGAAAAGGAAGGATTCTAAACAGTAACGGAATGATCAGCGAAAACATCGGGGGTAACAATCAGTATACATGTGTGGGATGACCTCACTCACCAGTCCCTGCAGCAATACGGATGGTTTCATTATTTTCCAGATATGGATGCTAAACAAACAAACACGCTCTAGAGTCCAAGCTGCCGAAATGAGGTACTTGGCAGGGGTTATGAAATGGGATCATATAAGAAACTCGACGATCCGAGATGATCTAAACATTGAACCACTGCTACTCTTCATAGAAAAATCGCAACTGAGGTGGCTTGGGCAAGTACTAAGAATGTCTGATGACCAAATTCTGAGGAAGATACTGAGTGCGATTCCAGAGGATAGACGGCCAGTGGGCTGCCCCAGACATAGTTGGGCGAAGCAACTCCAGAAACTGTGTGAGGAGAGAATGGGTCTGCCATGGACGGAGGCCGAACAAACAGCGCAAGACAGGGAAGTATGGAGGAGCCTTGTCGATGCAATGGGTCCCCGACCCGAATAGGACAAGGGGAAGAAGATGATGATGATATTCATTATTTTATTATATTAAAAATGAAGTCATCAATATCTGCTGCAGAATTTTAACTCAATTCGAATTACTACTAACCGAGTTTTCAACCAAATATAACTTCACTTCAAATATAATCAAATATTACTAGCGTCCGAGAATGAAAACATGGCCAATATCTGAGAGATTACACAAAAAATATCAGATTCTTGATTAATTTGTGTTATTTCACAATATCTCCATTAAAAATAATACGTAAGACGACTAGTAATCCAAAAGTCGCTAATAATATCAATCCTAATAATCCTAATAATACGACTAGCAATCCAAAAGTCGCAGGTTCAAATCCCGGCGTGCACAAGTAAATTTTATTGTGTTATTTCACAATTATTAATTTAAAATAATATATGGTATATTTGGAGCCCGTTCCTGAGTGGAAGTTACTTTCAGTATCGATCTGATGTAAGACCACCATTCGGAATTGAAAGATTGCTTGAAGTGGCTTTAGCCGTTTGGAGACCAGATCTTAATAGGCAAGTACTTCTTCACCTTCCTTTTTCTGGTCAACTTCCCCTCCCCACTATCTTCAGCCTCACAACATACCCATATTGGGGATGTCATAGTCTCACTGGCTCCAGACAGTTGGGACTGTTATGCAGTATTTACATTAAAAAAAGAGCATTAACCTGGTATTTGGGAGGGTTGTTCAGAATGGGATAGCTGCCCTGCGTGTCTCCGTTGTGCAGCAGGTGGTTGTCCACCAGGTTCCAACCCCAGCTCTGTTCGTCGGAGCCAAGCAGGGCCACGTATCCGGGGCACTGCAGGGAGGCTTCCTTGGTAGCGATGCCGATGACGGCCACTGTACCCAGGGGGCCCTCCCATATCACCTCCCACGCGTGGCGCCCTTTCCGGAAACCGATTTTACCTCGAGCTGCGTCGGTGCTTTGCGCAACGGGATTTCTAAAAACAAATTTGCACAGTTAACAACACAATTCCCCTTCTCCTACCCTTCCCCATTACCTTCAGCCTCACAACATACACCGATTGGGGATGCCATAGTCCCACTGGCTTACAATTAATATTTTTTAACATACCGAAATGAAAAGTCAAATCAGTTAATGGTAAACAGTACTTAAGGGGGTATCCTAGTCTAGAGGCATGAATTGTACATATTTTTTCAGGTGCAATAAAAAAAAAACCAATAATATTTTAGGTAGCCATTATTTTGCCAAATATTTATTAAACAAAGAATACATAAAAAAAAATCAAACGAAAAACTGTAAAATTCAAAAAGTTACAGGGTGTTGAAGTGGGGGGTCTCAAAAAATTATGAGTCCTGGTTGACACGATTGCAACACTCCTAGTAATAAAAAAAAAACAAATTAATTCTTAATCCAAACAAATGCTGCTATTGCCCATACCTCAGAACAGTAAAAAAAAAATGTTGTCAAATGTCTGCAATAAAATGACATTTTTTACCAGCTTTTTTACTTTTCTGAATTTATAAAAAATAGAAAAATTAAAATTTTGTTATAGTTATGGTAGGGGCGATAGAGTGATGTATAGAGAAAGCTCACACCAAATTTCAAGTAAATTGGTTCAATAGAACTTGAGATATCGTGTCAACTGTCTCGAAAAAAGAAGTTTTGAGAAAAATGAGTTTAAAGTTTTGTTCTATTTAGATTCCGTCTAAACCGCGACACTAAAATGGCTTTAACATTTAAAATAATTTGAATTTCGAAAAATCCTTTTAGGTAGATATTTTTGAATATTTAAACAATGGAACTATGGAAAAAATTTTTTTTTTTTTTTTTTGTAGACTACAATACCCCCAAATACCCCAAAAATTGTTATTATTTTATTCAATGTGATTTTTACCCTGCAAGGGTGTTTAATGTGGTTCCATGACAACTTAGAATCATACAATTTCAACACCCTTTTGAAAAGTCATTAACCGCTAGAATGCCAATCGTGCACCGGTGTGTTTGAGATTTTACACGCGATTTTGACCCTTATGTATAAAGAAAGTGTATGAAGAACACGGTCAGAATCGCTTGCTCTATTATCGCCCTTTACCATAGAGAAAACCGCAATGCGCCTGGTCACTCCAAATAATTTATATTAATAATTTACCGGAGCGCGGGAATGTGCGCAGTTCTTGCGCATGCGCGGGAAAAATTCCTTTAATTACGATTTTGACCTTTCTATGTACAAAATTTCTCAAGGTCAGTGTCAGAATCGCTGGACACGAAATGTCATTGGGTGTCATGGATGCTGCTTTTTGCGAACGCTAATTGGTGGACAACCAACCCCAACTACCCCGGCAAACAACGGGTTAAAAAGGTGAGAAGGAATATATCTTTGTCCAATGTAGGAATGTATCAATGTCCAATTATCGTTCAAATGAGGAAATTTCTTTATTGGAAAAATGGGGGTTTGTTGAAATCACGGCTTTGGTGATATAATATATTATACAAAATCCAAACTGTTTTATTAAAAATGGATTTAAATTAAATAAAAATTAAAACAGATTAGGGAAAAAATTCGGTTTATGGGCGAAATTCCTAAAAAATAAAACTAGTTATTTTTATACTAATTTTGGGTCGGGGAATCCGAATCTGAAAGAATTAGGTGGGGGCAAGCAAATATAAACTGAATAACACGACTTCAAAATTTTCAATTCATACCCAGTTTACAGGCCATTTTGACGTTTTTGAATGCCATAGAAAAAACGAAAGATATTTTATGTTCAACCACACAAAATTAAGTGTTGCCATAAGCAATAATATCCACAACGTAAAACTTTCAGACACGATAACGCATCAAGGCAAGAAAACATCCCAGTTTTCAAGTAGTTTAGCGGCTAGGTTTGTGTAACATGGTTTGTGATAGAAAAGAAAGTGCCCCCTTCGTAGCGCCTACTCGCGTCACGGCAAAAAAACATCCCAGTTTTCAAGTAGTTTAGCGGCTACGCTAGGTTTGTGTAACATGGTTTGTGATAGAAAAGAAAGTGCCCCCTTCGTAGCGCCTACTCGCGTCACGGCAAAAAAACATCCCAGTTTTCAAGTAGTTTAGCGGCTACGCTAGGTTTGTGTAACATGGTTTGTGATAGAAAAGAAAGTGCCCCCTTCGTAGCGCCTACTCGCGTCACGGCAAAAAAACATCCCAGTTTTCAAGTAGTTTAGCGGCTACGCTAGGTTTGTGTAACATGGTTTGTGATAGAAAAGAAAGTGCCCCCTTCGTAGCGCCTACTCGCGTCACGGCAAAAAAACATCCCAGTTTTCAAGTAGTTTAGCGGCTACGCTAGGTTTGTGTAACATGGTTTGTGATAGAAAAGAAAGTGCCCCCTTCGTAGCGCCTACTCGCGTCACGGCAAAAAAACATCCCAGTTTTCAAGTAGTTTAGCGGCTACGCTAGGTTTGTGTAACATGGTTTGTGATAGAAAAGAAAGTGCCCCCTTAGTAGCGCCTACTCGCGTCACGGCAAAAAAACATCACAGTTTTCAAGTAGTTTAGCGGCTACGCTAGGTTTGTGTAACATGGTTTGTGATACAAAAGTGAATAAAATTTATAAAAAATAATTACTGAAATTATAAACATGTTTTTTACGTTATTGATATTATTGCTTAATGGCAACATTTAATTTTATGTGGTAATATGTTATCTTTAGTTTTTTTCTATGATCTTTATTCTAAAAAAAAAAATGGCCTGTTGGATTGTGTGTAACTTCAAAATTGTACAGTCGTTTAACTCAGTTAATATTGCCGAGTGTAACCTAATTCTTTCAGATTCGGATTTCCCAGCCCAAAGTTAGTATAAAGATAATTAAATTTCTTCTTTCGGAGTATCGCCCATAAAAAGATGTGTAATTAATTTATTGAAGATTGTTTGTGTATCGAAAATTTTTAAGTCGTGTTATTCAGTTTATATTTGCTTCCCCACCTAATTCTTTCAGATTCGGATTCCCCGACCCAAAATTAATATAAAAATAACTAGTTTTATTTTTTAGGAATTTCGCCCATAAACCGAACTTTACCCCAGATTAGTGAAATAATATATTATATTGGTAAATATGCATAAGTCCACCTCACGGATAATACGGAACGTTCGTGTTGTCGAAGATTGATGCACGGATAATACGGAATAATCCTTTTTTAATGTTTAGACAATCAAATATGACATTTGTCAGAAATACCAATCTTATAAAATAAATTCTCTAAAATAAACTCGCATGTCATCATAATTTTAAAAAACATCTTAGGTTTTGAATGGTATGTTTAGCAAAGCAGGGTTTGTCTAGCGGGTTTGTGTAATTATTCTAATACATTTCTTTCCATGTTCTACTGTTATAAGTACAGGTACAAACTTGTCAATAATTCATTTGTTTTACATGGCAATAATATTTTTTCTATGATTGGCAGCATCGATTGGCTTTGAAATGTTAAATAAACACGATACGTTTAAAAATGGCATTACGGCGTAAGCGAATTAATTTAAACAAAATTAAAATGTTGAATGCATATTTTTGCATGTTTTTGTCTCCCCCGACATAAATACTCAATTTTCGTGATAATAAAGCTAACTCTAACTGTTTGAATAAAAAATATTCCGTATTAACGAGTAAGTGGAGGAATGCATAAATAATATTATATTTTATTAATTTTTTAGAAAACCGGGACCAGCTCATTTTACACTAAAAAAAATAAATTTTTAGGGTGAAATGCAGATCCGGGCACAGTTTGGAAATTTAATAAAAAGGCACTTTCTAGATGAGAAAAGTGTGGAGAAGATGAATAAAAAATAAATTAAGGCGCGCTCGGCAAAATTGAGGGAGATACAACCGTTCAAAGTATTTAAAAATTCACTTCGCGAACTGATATTGACAGTTCGTTCGCCATGTTTACATTGCTTATGTTGGATCCCAGACCTAATACAGAATTAATAGTACGCCAAAATCACAAACCATATTACACAAACCTAGCGTAGCCGCTAAACCACTTGAAAACTGGGATGTTTTTTTGCCGTGACGCGAGCAGGCGCTACGAAGGGGGCACTTTCTTTTCTATCACAAACCATGTTTAGCGTATTAGGTTATAAAAAAAATGGCGGGCGGACGCGGGCGAACTGTCAATATCAGTTTGTAAAGTGAAATTTTAAATACTTTGAACGGTTGTATCTCCCTCAATTTTGCCGAGCGCGCCTTAATTTTTGTTTTATTCTGCTTTTCCACACTTTTCTCATCTAGAAAGTGCCTTTTTATTAAATTTCCAAACTGTGCCCGGATCTGCATTCCTCCCAATTTTTACCCCAGTAGATAGGTAATAATTAGATGTAATTAATTCCGTGAGCGGAAATTGAAAAAAATGTATATTATCGTTAATTTCTTAAATTTAAAAATACGAAAATGTCATTTTTCAATGACCTCCATGTTGTAAATTACAGCGGTAAATATGCACTCTTTCACGAAAAAACGCTTTGCAGTAGTTGAATAAAGATAACATACACAATCCTGCTAGACAAACCCTGCTTTGCCAAACAAACCATTCAAAAACGTAGGCTGTTTTTTAAAGTAAAGATAACATACAAAAGCCCGCTAGAAGCTAGTCCCGGCTTTGTAAAAATTTACCTATATTTTCTGTACAGCGGATCTAGGCAATTTTTGTCGATTTTAGGGCAAAATTAATAGTAGAAAACTGATTTCTGATAAAAATTTTGACAGGAGAATAAATTCTCGAAGTCAAACCCAAAAGTTCTATAGCAATATTAGTATAAATTGCACGATTTTATCAAAATTAAGTGTAATGCGACGTATTGTCAGTATGGTTATATTTTTTTCGATGCAGATATAATATTCTGACACAAAAGGTAAAATTTAAAGACCATGCTTCACAGTACGACTAATTTTTGAGATATTGAGCATGTAAAAGTACCTGTGTAACGTGAATCCGTTGGGTTTGATGTAAATATTCCTCGAACAATCGTTGGGATTCCATGCGTGAAAAAATGCACGCAATTTTGATCTGAATGGGGTTATAGTAGAAAGTAATTTGGATTTAACAATTTCCTCCGGTAGTCTACGCATACATTGGAATCTCCAAACTTCATTATTTCCATCAGAAAGAACTCGACACCAAGCTTTGCATACGAGTGAACAATTTCGTAAATCACGAAGATCTAAATATATAAATATCAGTTCAAGAATGGGCGCGTCCATATATTCAATGCTGGCATATCGACGCCTTGCATAACTCATTCTTAATTTAATATGTTTCGTGCAACCAGCATCTCAAATGAACGTTTAAATTGTAAATACACTAAAACAGAGTACAGTAAGCTTGGACAGGTTGACACTGATTTGACAGATAGCTGCATAGAAAAAGTGAATGTGAAGATAACCAATAAAACCGTAGAAATAAATACTCGTATATGGTCTCTGACAAACGAAACAAATAATATTATTTCGTGTCGATGGTGCTAAATCGGAGAAAAATTAATTTGTTTATTTATTTTCTTATAGAATGGACACGATTTTTTAAATATTTCTCGTTAATACACGACAAAAAGCTGTGTTAAATCAAATTTAAAGACATTTTACTTCAACACAATAACGGCATAACTTTAGTTGTGTTGTCCTCTTTATAATAATTAATAAAAAAATATCTATGGTTTTACGGAAAGCATAGATAAAATCAAAACAACGAAAACGAACTGTCATAAAATAACATTCGCCAGGAATTGTTTTTGTCGAAAACAATCTCGTTATTATTGCTGTCTATTTTATAAAATAAACATGAAGCCCACGATAGCCGCCGATGAAATGTTCCCTGAAGGAGTTGGCCCTTACATGGACCTAGAAGAGGTATTACACGTTACGTTATCAAGCCGTAATGAATTTTTCAAAAAAACTTTATGACTTCGGTGTAAATTTATGCGGAAATGTGCGAATCTTTCGTCCCCTTTTTAAGCTATTCTCTTTGCTGTTAAAAATGGTTTGTTTTTACCAAGTTTTTAACCTTGCTACCCATGTTTTGATTTAGTATTATTGATATTGAGACGAGTGAATTACGCTTTCAGGCTGGCGGATCCACAGGACTGTTAATGGATTTAGCTGCCAACGAAAAGGCAGTTCATGCCGATTTTTTCAATGGTAAATATTGTCACCTGTAATTTGATGGTCATCACTACAAAGTATACCTAATAATAATTAATAGCATGTGTATTGTGTTTGTCTAATATACTTTATTTTCACAGATTTTGACGACTTGTTCGATGACGAGGATCTGAAGTGAATACTCTTAAATCATAATTGATCAAAATCTTCTGTAAATTGTGAGACATTAAATCTATGGCTGTTATGTGGTACTAGTGGATTTTATTGACGTTGAGTGCCAACCTATTTTGCATTGTTTACCTACAATTTTTGCCAAGACTTGGCTCTCCTGCCCCAGTTATCAGGATGATTTGCAAGGTTTGTTACGAGGCTCCATCATGAGTCAGTAAGGAATTGACATAAACCAGTCAGTAAGAAAGTGTGATACCAAGATCGCTTCGGTCCATATATTTGTAATATAGAAGGGAACGGTGTTGCGCACTTCTGTTGCCCGCACTCTTATTGCATCTGGTTTATGTCGATTCCTCAGATCTGTGAGGGAGCAGGGTTAATAAAATTTTACTCTTTTAATTATTACTGTAAGAAAATGAACAGTTTTTTGTAATTAATCCTTTGAGCAGTATGGCCGCACGTACGCGGAGGCACTTGAAAGATCCATTTAGAGCAGTGGTTCTCAAACTCTTTTGGCCCACGGACCCCTTTTCCAAACTGTTATGGTTCACGGACCCCAGGGCGGGTAGCAACCGAGGAGGCGGAATGGGATAGGGTGGGACGGCGTATTTACCACACGGTGGGGGCGAAATGGATATTCCATTACGCCCCTCCCCCGACGAAACTTCCATATGAATAAAAATGTTTCAAAAGATATGTCATTCGGGGACCCCCAAATCAATTGAATGATCCTGAGGACCCCTGGGGGTCCGTACGGACGACCACTGATTTAGAATATCTTCGCATATGTGCAGCCGTACGACGTTATTCAAATTTTTCTATTGCTGTTTGTAATTTCGACTAAATCACGATTTATAGATAATACAAATATTTTTGTCATTATAATGAAATATAAGTAAATGATAAAAAAAATAACTCACTACGTCACCTCAGTTCTTATTTGTCCAACAGACCATTTGAGTTTTTGTTCAATCTCCACTTTAAAATTAAAAATAAAGTGTAAAAAATTACAGTTAATCACTTAACCCGTCTGCTTGTTTAGGAACAAATACATCCCAAAACACGTAATCGCGTTATACTTTCATAAGACCAAAAACGTCCCGAGCGACCTTACATTTTAAAAGCTATTTATCACTCTTCCACTCATGCAAACATATGTATTTTTTCTTTTAACCAGAAAGAGAACGAAATAATGCTTCTTATTGTCTTTGAAATAAGAAAGCTATCTTGTATAGATATTTTACAATCTCGATCCAAAGTGACAGTTTCAGATTTTACGCGCAAAACTGAGGCTTGCGTATTGTGAGGTGTGAATATATTGAACCAAGCAGACGGGTTAACTAAGAACTATTTACACTAATGAGACATTTACCTTTACGGAATTGCTTTTTCTTAAACACCTTTCATAAAGTTTCATTGAAATAATGAAACAAAACCTTCTCCCGTAAAATTTTCTAATGGTCTGTTGGACAAAAACGAACTAAAGCGACGACTAATCAAAGGGTTAATCTTCTTGCTTATATTGTTATTTGTAGCAAACCTATCTCCTGTTAACTGCTATAATAACACTAAATTTTGACTCAGTCTAAGAACAGGCAAATTATTAACCTTTGTGTATTTCAAAAAATTATGTGCGAAAAGGAGTATGGACTAACACCATCCCCTCCTGTTGATTTTTTTCTTTTATTATTTTATAATATCTGTCTTTCTAACACTTTTTTCTAAAAAAAAAACCACTCACTCAAAGCCAAGATTCGTTACCATTTGGATAATGTTTTGAGATGCGAATTCTGTTTGCAGCATGACTACAAGTTTTTGTCATTTGCCCAGCCAATTTGTTGATGTGAGTTGCAAACCTTAAATCACGTGGCAGTTCATTCCAAGAATGGATATGATATATAAAACAATATACCTGAACTCTGCAACATTCTTATGAAGGTCAACCAGTCTGTTCACACATTGTTTGGGTTACGTTCTCCTCACACAGAGATCAGCCATGTTTTACAGCTCAAGTCGTAATTTTCAAATGAAAGACAATGTAGTTGGTAAAATGGCCAGTTTACTCCCAACAATAAATTTTTCATCGAACAAAGAACGGTTAATTAAGTGTACTCTACGCAAAGTACAATTTGGTGTGCATATAAAAATTCTCAGTTTGGTTCAATTGCATCGGCGGTAGAAAACACTTAATGAAAATAAAAACCGTCAAATATAATCCATTTATAACTTCACTTTATTAATGCGAGCCAGTGAAATAATTCTTATAAAATAATTGGTTTAAAAATTTGTTAAGATCTAAAACTTTTGCACCAGTGAAAATGTTAAGTAGACATTGGACATTTTTAAGACGACTTTCATAATTTAAAACAAGGCAGTCCGCAACAAGATGGTGACCAACAGAACCTGTCCATTTACACTGGAACCAGCGTTACGGCTTCATTCAATGGCACAACAGCCAACTGGATTCTTAATTAAGAGGCGAATTGGGTGCATCGCAGGTATGCCGTTAATACCAAGTATGGCAATGAGTGCAATGTGTTCATTCCAGACGACTTCATTCTCCGTTGATGTCTACATCGCTGGAGCTCTCTTGATCTTCCTGGTCCTCCTCGTCCGAATACGTCTCCCCTTCCAGTTCCTCTTCTCCATCGCCCTCCAGCTCGTCTCCATCTTCTGATATATCTTCACTCTTTATATTGTTTACGTCTAGTAGCTCTTCCAATTGCACATCAACTCCTTGGCCCAGTTCTAAAACGATATTAACATTTATTAGACAAATTTACATATCGATCATTAGGCATTATCTCCAAATGCTATGTTTTAAGATAAGCAATATTTGAAAGCATAAATCAAATATAATTTACATGCGTCTGTGTTTTACATATTAACCCGTTTAATCACAGGAGACCCAAGTTGTCCCAAAACATCATATGCCGTTATAATAACAGGAGACCCAGATTGTCCCAGAGCGACCGTAATTATTAAAAGTTAGATATCTCTCTTTCTGTAATGCAAATATTTGTGATTTCTTTTATGTTAGAAACGGAAAGAAATAATGCTTCTCATTGTCTTAGAATTATATAAGCTAGGTTGTTCAGATATTTTACAAACCTGATCAAAAGTGACGGCTTGATTTTGCGCCTATTTGTGACGTAACCCACATTTAATTTAAAAATAAAATTGTATGAAAGTGATAAAAAGTGAGGTGACAGTTTTATTACAAATTTTGTTTAGAAAAGGAATCTGAATTTAAAATTTGAAGTTTATTCTATTTTAATTACTTTAATTCAAATATTCGCAGGTATGCATTTTTTAGCCAATTTACATTTCCAATATTCAAATTTTAATATTTATAAACAAAAATGTTGATTTCTAATAAAAATATCGGAAAGAGTATGTTATTTAAATTTTAGAACAATTTTTATTTTTGCAAAAGCGATAAAAAAAACTAATAAATAGGAACATTTAAAATGCATGGGACGAACCAGGAATTTTGCACGCAAACTTTGACAGGAAAAAGTTGACAGAAAATTATTTTCTTATTATTTGAAGGGTTAAATAGGCTATAAAATAATGCCGGGAAGCATAACGGTCTGGTACGTTAGTATGACATTATGAAATTTTTTCTTCAAACTTTGCAAAAATACCTTGTGGCATCATTATTGATATAATGAAAAACAAATTGAAACATGTCGATATTGTTAATTATATAGTATATTATTAACTAAGTTATTTGTTTTTCATTATGTAATTTTGTTTATTTCACTACAAGTTTTTCTGCTATATAATTGGTTTGGTGGTGTTTATGAATAATCTGAGTATTGTACCAGATAGAGGGTACACACATGAAATAACTGCATATTCAACTTAAATTTCGATTTTTCGGAGACTTCTTACCAATTAACTGGACAATCGTTACATCGTCGCTCACATTATAACAACGCATATTTCATTTTACCAAGGTTTTCAGGTGGAACGAAAAACCGTTTAGTTTATTAAATAAAAATAGCACAACTTAATGACATTCGCGGCGTAATACACAAAAAGGCTGTGATACCCATTGTACTTGGGCAAGAAATATATAATATTCTATTAGACCTTCTTCAAACAATAAAACAAAAATAATTATAAGAGCATTAAAAAATTATTATTATTTTATTCTTATTACCAAATAAAACTTTTGAACAAACATTTTTTTACATTATCCCTAAGGAAAATAATTCGCCTCGGGGCCTATGTCATCTTTGGAGATGCTATGTGGAGGGTTTATTTAGGAAAGGAAGAGGAGAAAGGAGAGGAAGTTCTGGCAAGGAAAAGGGTATTAAGGATGGGTATGAATCTGGGGGTCAGTGACATATGAATCCAGTCAGACAGACATATGAATCCATCCCTCTCGCTGCAGTGCAAGGCGACGGAGAAGTCAAAAGGACCCCCTCAACCATTCTCTCCCGATCCGGCCTGCCATGCAACTGGTAGACGCATCTGTCGCCGAGACCCTGACAAATCTCACCTCATGAACACGGGCAACCCTGCTAAGTCACCAAACATAGCGAACCACTTGGGGTGACCTACGGCAGAGGTGTTGGTTATCCAATAAATGGTTCCCGGGGCGACGGTACCCATACCCGCCTCCCAAATTGGTAATTTACTGTTAATCGCAGATAAGTACCAATTATGTTACCAAACTTTGTATAAAAGAAACTGCGATCGGTCAAAACATTTGTTTGTCGATTCAAACCATGACACATGGTAGTTTTAAAATACGTGGTGTTATAATGTGAGCGATGATATATATACTCCTCTCTAATTTAATATGACTTTACTATGAAGAGAAATGATTACCAAGGTCGAAATATGTTGGCAAAGTGAGGATTATAGAATAGTGGTCTCTTATTGGCCGGAGCCGCGCGCGGAACAAATTTTCGTTTTTTTTTTAATGCGATTTTAACCCTTATGTATAAAGAAAATGTATGAAGGACAAGGTCATAATCGCGTGCGCCAATATCATTCTTGGTGTAGTCAATAGTTTCATCCACCTAGCAAGAATATTTTTAAAATGAATTATCGATGGCATCTGGGTGTCAGATTTTGCCGCGATTTGAACTGTCAAAGCCCAAGAGTGATAGTTTACAAAAACATAAAAAAACTTATCAATTTATCACAAGTAATGTTGTTTTTGTAGATAGTTTATTGTTCAAGGAATGTGTTTCGGTAAATAAAATATACGCTACCTCAAAGTGAAGCATTCCATAATTTCCAGTGTGCAATAAAAGAAAAAGAACAAGTTTCAGGCATGGCTCTCGACCGGTTAATATTATTAAATGATAACTTACGTTCAACATAATGTTCTAGTGACTTTGGGACCATACTTTTTGCCTTTTGTAAATCAGCCTCAGAACACTCTCCTTTATCTAACCCTGAAACAAAAACACAACTTATCAATGAAATGTTTCCTTTAGCTAATTTAAATTAATGAAGTTTTTGCAAAAAGGGTATTATAATTACCTAGGTATAAGCCCATGCGTTTCAAAATATCTATGTCATCGTGAATTTGGAACTTTTCAGAGAAATTGAAAAGGTATTCTGTCCTGAAAATAAAGGAAAAGGAACATTAATAAAATCACTACTATTGAGCTATTTCTGGAGAAACTACTTATTGTGTGGTATTTGGGGGTTAATGCCAGAAGTGCCTATGTCAATTTTGGGTAATTTGCTTTAGGTACCAGAAAGAGCTTTAACCTCTTATTTGCCGGAGACGCGAATCCACGCACGGTTTGTATTTTTAAATTTTTCCAAAAAAAATGTTTGTCTGCGATTTTGACCCTTCCATGTACAGAATTTGTATGAAGGACAAGGTCAGAATCGCTTGCGCCAACATTTGCCCAGGATATAGGCAAAAATTTCATTCACCTGGCAACCCCAGAATATTTTTAAATGATTTTATCTGTGACATCAAAATGTCAAATTTGCCGCAACTCTTTCTGTCAAAATCTGATGCGTGTTACTTGACAAAAACATCGTAAAACAAGTAATGTTGTTTTGGTACATATTTTATTGTTCTAGGAATGTGTTTCGGTCAATGAAATGTACGAAAGCTCAAAATTAATCCACGAAACATTCAATTCAAAATTCAAAGTGGTGCTTTGTTAGGGAATTTTCGTAAAAAGGTCTGGCCTTTTAACAGGTTAAAATGTCTCTTATTTGGATTACTAAGAAAACTAATGTTAGAAACTGATGTCTAGATTCATGAAACTGTGGTAGAAGTTAATGTAGAAGTACTGATGTAGAAGTCAAATTATTATTAATTCAGTTTTTTTTTTAAGCTGATCTAAACTGACTCTAAACAATCTATTTTCCTGACTGATTCATAAATTTGACATTACATTCATTCACTTCTAGCTTGAGGTCCCAGCAAATACTATTTCTATAAATATATAAACACATTTAGACGGCCTCCATGGTCAAGGGGTAAGACTCTTGACTTGCAATCCGAAGGTCGCGAGATCGGAATCCCGGCGTGCACAAATAAATTTTATTTGATTAATTTGTGATATTTCACAATTCATTTAAAATAATATATATAGTATATTCGCAGCACGTTACTCTCATATCGCCCTGGTGTAAGACCACCATTCAGAATTAAAACTACCTTGAAATGGCTTTAGCCATGTTTTGTGACCATACCTGAATAGCCAGGTACTTCCCCAACTTCCTCTACCCATCTCCTTCTCCCTAATACCTTCAGCCTCACAACAAACCCCAACTGGGGGTGCCATAGTCTCACTGGCTCCAGACGGGAGCAGTTGGAACTCTTGTGCGGTATTCATATAAAAAATCTTATTATTGAAAACTGCACAAATTCTAAAAAAATCAATGCCCCTACCATTAAAATATTTATATAGCCTGGTTTAATAGTGCTAAAAACGTGCAGTCTCAGATCATTCTCTCCATATTTTTAGTAGTATTTGGATGTATGAAAACTATCGCAAGTGTCATTTCATTATGATACGATCGGATATGAACATTCCGATTAATGTGATAATGACATAGATAGTTCTCTCCTTAATTTTAGTAGCATTTGGATGTTTGAAAACTTTGTGGCAAGTGTCATTTCATTATGATATGATCAGATATGAACATTTGGATTGGTGTAATTATGACTTACTTATCATGAGAAATACTACAGTCTATGAGTGACTGCTCACTGGTGTTGACGACGATGAAAGGCAGTTGGATGGCAGACGACGGGGACGGAGTGAGCCCCCGACTTTCTGCCGCTTTATTACGTTCTACAAGGCTCTTGAAAGATATTTGCTGAAAACAACAACACATCATTAATATAATATTATAAAAGAAAATGTAAGGAAGTGTGCTTGCCGCTAAAACTCGGAAATGAGTCCGGGTACGATCAAGGGTGTTATATGGTGTGGTAGCCCTCCTGTTTTTACCTGAAGGGTGTGCTTTTGAAGATATAAGAAATTTCTACAACAGTCCAGAACATTCAAGAGCATTCCAGAACATCCCGGAACATTCTGGAATGTTCAGGAATAGTCTGGAACGTTTGGGAACATCCCAAGTCATTGTGGAACATTCCAAAACACTTTCGAATGTTGTGGAATGTTCTGGAACATCGGGTCCAAGCCTTTTTTGTATGGGTAGGGCTACCCATTGGTAGGGGTATATAAAGCAAGTTCTGTCGTGGGTTCAAACGTCAGTTCAATCTCATATCGACTCTCTGAGCAAAACCGGGTACCCCAGCTAGTATAAACTAAATTTAAACGGTGTGTTTATTAGCTTGAACCAACTACAATTACGTCGACATGCATTACACTGCAGAACTTAGATACATATCAGCAGGTGCAAATAGTTTTGACTCTTATTATGGTACACAAGTGACAGGTTTCAAGATGAAATTATTGTACTACATTCAACATTCTACAAAAGATAATATCGGACCGTAATATTTAGCAATCTCTCCGACTCAGAGTACATAAATACAATAAGTTTTATTTATCTCACTATTGATTACTTATTGCTGGCTTATACATCAGCCGCCTTACTCCACCAAACATTCAATTCAAAATTCAAAGTGGTGCTTTGTTAGGGAATTTTCGTGAAAGGGCCTGGCCTTTAACCTGTAATCGGCCGGAGATGCGCGGGCGCGCGCGTATTGTGCACATGCGCGGGAAAAAAATTAAAAAAAATTTGAATAAATTATGTTTGTCTGCGATTTTGACCCTTTTATGTACAGAATTTGTATGAAGGACAAGGTCAGAATCGCTTGCGCCAACATTACCCCATAAGATGGGTAAAAATTTCATTCACCTTGCAACCCCAGAATATTTTTAAACGATTTTATCTGTGGCATGAAAATGTCAGATTTGCCGTGAATTTTAACGGTCAAACTTTATGCGTGTTCCTCGACTAAAACATCGTAAAATCTATTAATTTACATAATTAACGCAAGTAATGTTGTTTTGGTACATAGTTTATTGTTCTAGAAATGTTTTTCGGTCAATAAAATATACGATAGCTCAAAATTAATCCACAAAACATTCAATTCAAAATTCAAAATCGTGTTTTGTTACGAAATTTCCGTATTTTTCCTGGAATTTGGCGGCCTTTGACAGGTTAACAGGTTAATTACCTAGTGGTATGAAATAACTTTGCGACCTATTCTCATACCTACCAAATATACATAAAAAATTACAAACACCGTGACACGAGATTTAAATATGTATATATATAGATTGAAGTAATTACCTGTAAGATAAGGTCATGCAACTGTTGCGTTTTCTGCTGGATGCGCTCCAGTTTGTATTGCTTCTCCTTCTCCAGGGTGGAGCATTCCTGTATTGAGTTGGTGGGCAGGCCCAGCCAGCGGATTTCCTTTTTTTCTTTGGAAATTATATTCATTGCCATAAGTACGTTCAACGCATCGTAGACACGTCTTCTAATATTTTTTTGGTCATATTGCTGAAAAAAAAAAGGATAATTTTTAATTAGTCAAAAATGATAAAAATCACTATGTAAGAGATAAACCATTAGAAGTGTTGTGAGCGCACGAAGTGTTGTGGGCGTGTCGTGCGCCCAAAGGACGTAAGGTAAATTTAACCTTAGTTTGGGTGAAATTGAAAAAATATTTTTAAATATCAAAATTCTTTCATCAACAGATGACTAATTTCATTGACCTGTCTGTGGGTTAGGAATTAAAAAGCCTTATGCAAAATGTCTTTAAAATCAATATAGATTATACTGCTGGTGATTCAAATAAGATTCATTCTTTAACCACTGGAGAGCTTTTTGCCACAATATGGCACTATTTAAAATACCTCGGATTGCTCTGCTGCCAATTTTGGCAAATTTTAAGTAATTAAGTAGAAGTTTACGATTTTATAATATTTTTTTTATAAATCCTACGAATATGCGATAATCGACAAAAGATAGATAGATAGACTGATTATAGACTATATAGCCAATGAATTCATTGGCTATATAGTCTATAATCAGTTTGTATGTCTCCATATTAAAATTCGGAAGTCTGATTTTTTTAATGTGGGCGGAAAATATTCAAAATGAGCTAAAAAAAATCGCAAGCAATCCGAGAAAAAAGTTATTATTTGGTCTGTCGCTCGACTGGTTAATATTCAAAGTTAGGTATCTCAAAGCTTGTGCATGTGGGATGCATGTTGGGTGGGGTGAGATTTTGGCCTGAACAGTAAAGGAAAACATAAATGTATATTGCAGTGTTTTACCTGATTGTCTGGAGAACCGTGTATTCCGGCCGTGAATTCTGCGACTAATTCATCTGCTACCTCGTTATACGACGTGAAACCTTTCTTTCTCACTTTCTCGCAAACTTTCATTGAAAAATGCCTCAATCCCTTGCCTACTTTGTCAGCCGCTTTTCGTCTCTTTGATGTGCTAAAATTGAGGACACATCAAGTTAACATTATCAAGCTTTTTTAGAGAAATCACTCATTAATGGGACACTCTAAAAAAACCTCCTGCAAATAAAAAAAGAAGCATCTTACTCCACAGACCAGACTAACAAGGAAGGCTAAAGAAAATGTAAAAAAATAATTATTATAAAACAATAAACAACAAAAGTAAGACCCTTCGTACACAGAGATACATACAAGCTGTGACTGTGATCCAGCCACAAGACGCCTACTGATATGCTACTCTTTAAAGCTGGTTTCCGTACACAGTGCTACCCAAACTATACTAAATTTGATCATTTTTTCAAGTGCAGCTGTGGAATTAATACGATGTCAAGTAACTCTAAGACAATAATATCGTTCTTCTATATCTTTACAAGCATAAAAACGATCTAAAAGAAGATTTTGGGTTCACCCATACAATTAAATAAATGTTAATTATAGGGTAATCGTCACCGCCAAGGATCTACATGAGAATTATGACAAATTGACTCAATCCAGTCTAACATATTCCGGCATTTCTGTCAAACGAATAGTAAAAGCGAACTTGCACAGCGTACCATCAGCACTGTCAGAAGTGTGCAGCTGACGTCAAACCCATAGTCGGCGCGTTGTGTAAGAGCGGCGCATACGATGCGCACACAAAACTCGAATCGCTTGGAAGTATCTCCGTGTATGATTGGTCTAAGACTAATGTTGAGATGTTTATAACTCCTTTACAATATTGTTGACCGTAAAATTCCGAATTTTGTACATTTGGTAGTTCACTATTTGTTGACTCTCAACATTTCAGCTTTTGACAAAATTATGATAAGCTGATTGGCCTAACAGCAAGAACTTTGTGCTTGACAGCTGATCACAATTTGAACAAAATTTGAATGACACAAGAATCGACATTCAAAAAATAAAAAATTTAAAATGGTCAATAAAAAACATTATTTGTCAAGTGGGACTATAGTACGGTATTAAACCCAGTAAAAATATTTGTGTCACCCCTGCAACTAACAAATTTACCTGATAACAAAAAACCCTCCCATCTCATTTCACATTAAAATGGTGACAAACAATAAAGTTATTCAAATCAACAAAATGCATATTATTTGACCTTGTGTGTGGGCGGAATGTGAGTTTGATAATCAAACTGACAAAATATAATGTCAACATATTACATTACATACATAAATATATTGTATTATCAGATACTAATACATGGATGTGACTTTAGAGATGGGATAATGGTTATGCAGAAATAGATTAAAATATGTAGCATTTATTATTGTAATTAACAAAATATACATTCAAATGCCAAGTGCATCATTATATTATTACTTTTTAAATCATTTGACTTGGGTTTTAAACAAATAAAATTATTAATTTATCAAATAGAATAACAAGCAACTATAATAAAAAATAATATTAATTTAAAATAAAACTATAACTTTGTAAACGCCACTTTTATTTTTTATGCTTTATGCCGACCGGGTTTCGCTACAACCGTAGCTACAAACCGTACAACGAAACCCGGTCGGCACAAAGTATTAGAAATAAAATTGGTGTTTACAAAGTTATTGTTTTATTTTATTAATAATATTTTAATAATGTCACATCACAAAGTATCCGCTTCATATGAACAAAAAAAAAAATATATATATATATTATTTAAAAACATATAGATCTAATATATTTTTATGTTTTCAAATAATATATAATAATATTATTTAAAATAAAATAATATATTAGATCTATTTTTAATCTTCGCGTGATTTCACAAATTATTTAATACTAGCTTTTGCCCCCGGCTTTGCTCGCATAGTATTAGGGGGGTTCCCACTCCTCCACCTTTCCTATCCCCACTCCACTCTCCCCATATTCTCTTTATAATGCATCCTATTGGATTCCATGGAAATAAAATAATCTGATCAGAAAAATGTTTTTCCAGAAAAACTTTTTTTTGCAAAAAAAAATTGTGAAAAATGCAATATGCAGAAAACAATTAACTATTTAAAATATCGTTATCTTAAATCCATAAACACAATTGTTCATGTTTTATCTCTCATCAAATAAATAATTAAATTATCTACAAATCTGTTACCTTACACTGGTGAACAATTTTTTTTTAAAACCAATAACCAGAAAATTTTATGTATAATAAATAACAATTTTTTAATTAGACATTAAATTTTTTTAATTAGCAATAGGATAATTTATGACAAAGCCGTGAAAAACAAAGCAATGACAAACTCATTTAATAACTTCATTCCAAGTTTAGTTTTGGCTAGATTAATTCTGCAGAAGGAATCTCAATATTAAAACATTAGAATATGATATAATATACAGTAAAACCCTCTTACAAAGGCTTTACCATTAGAAGTTTTTTTTCTGTGCTTCGAGAATCGAAATGAACAGATTAAACCAAAATTTATATATTTTTTTCTCTGGTGCCCTGAAAATCCTTACAAAAGAGTTTCTCTATATTTAGAGATTTTAGAGCACTTACTATTCGGTGAGGGAATCGGTTTCCGAATCATGACGCTTCCTATTGGTGTGGGTTAAGATAGATGATATGTGATTTTTGTTCTCGACGACGGGAGGAATGGGGGCACTCTGTTTGGGGGAGGGCTGCTCCACGGGTAGTGAGTCAAACACCTTGTTAGCTCCCGAAACACTTGATTGTTGATTTTGTACCTGAAACCAATAATACACCATTTAATCAAGCCTACACATCAATGAGAGTGATAGAAACATGACAGTAAAGACGGTATCAGATGGATCAGTCATCTTGAATTTCATTTACATTCATATTTATATCATGCTGTATGTGCCCACGGCACATACAGCATGATATAAATATGAATGTTCACCCGTTTCTTTCCCACTACAATGTCAAATTTGATTGAAGAAATTAATAAAAAGCAATGAAAACGTTGACGATGGTGGGTGCGACCATGGGTTTTAAATTTAAAGACGTATGTGTTGGGAGCTTCAAATACATTGTTGAGAGAATTAGCAGAAAAAGGAATCGTTCGTTCCATGTATAGACGTTTCTATTTTCTTTCATTCCAGGCGCAAGTGAAAGATTTCGAATGTTCAGTTCACTAATAAATTAATTTGGCACTTTGGTATTATTTAATTTTTAGATGTTTCACTTCGAATGAAAGAGGCAAAATGAAAGAAAAAGTGAACAGTCTGCATCCTGCTTTAGTGACGATTTTGAGACTTCTGTCATGTTTTAAAGCTAATTAATGTAAACTGTACAATCTGTGATTCCACACCCAGAGGTTGCTGGTTCGAAACCTTGTGAAACGCAATTTGGATTAACAGTGGAAGATATTCTCAATACTGCCTCAATGAAGTACATTTTTCAAGGTTTTATCATTGTTTAGTTACTAGTTTTGAATAGCCAGGTAAGAACTTCCCAATCTGTGTTTATCCAACTCTCTTCCTTCTGCTTTACAACTTTCCCCCAATAGGGATGCCAGATTTTAAGCCGACTACTGGCAGTGACCGATACTTCAGATTCAATTGCGAGCTAATTAGAAATCTTATTACAGAAAAAAGTTCAAAATTAGAAATAAAATAACTGATTAAATAATAGAGATAATACGTAATTAACCCATCTGCTTGTTTAGGAATAAATACGTCCCAAAACATGTAATTGCGTTATACTTTCATAAGACCAAAAACGTCCCGAGCGACCTTACACTTTAAAAGCTACATATCTACCTTCCCCTCATGCAAAAATATGTATTTTTCTTTTAACCAGAAAGAGAACAAGATAATGCATCTTATTGTCTTCGAAATATGAATGCTATCTTGCATAGATATTTTACAATCTGAAACTGACGGATACAGAATTTTTTTCAGAAACCGAGGCTTCCAGATTGTGAGGTGCGAATATATTGAACCAAGAAGACGGGTTAAAAAACCACGTAAGATCAAATCATTGAATCATTTCACTTACTTTTTTTACTGGACCTGTGGTTTGCGGTACAATGGCCACTTTTTGTAATTGACCAATAGTTTGAACAGGTACCTGGACTATTTCTGTAAAAGAGATTGCCACATTAGGAAACTATACTCAATTAAATCATAAAAAATACGCAAAAGAAGTTTCCAATCAACTTACTTGAACCACCTTTAAATCCTGCCACGTTTACTGCTTTGTAGAGGGCTGTTTTACTCTGTAAAGAAAGGAAAAAATATAAGACAATACAGAACATGATTAAAATGAAATCTACTAGAACTAGGCATCAATAAAACTAGTACAGAGTACTTTATATCATGATTAAGGGATGAAGGGTGGAACTTCAACATCCTTCAATAGTTTACAACGTTCAGAAAAGTCACGGAGGTCGTCCATAGAAGAGGCTGGTGGATTTGTATTTTTTGCATAAGCTAACGCGGTGTTAAAAGAAGTCGCATGCAACGTACACACATATGAACTTCTAGGGGTGAGTCTGTCTTGTGCACTACGTGTGACTTATTTAGTGCCAATTTAACCTGCAGCTTCGGATGGATGAGAGCTGCCAGAAATCAGCAAAACTGGAGACACGAGGGATGCTTATGTTAGCTGGGGGCCAGAAGACTTATAAAGAACATCCTAATAATACCAATTAGGAAGAAGTTGATTAAAAAAATGAGTATATCCCTAAAACAATTAGGCAGAAATCGAAATGTCAAGAGATTAGAAGTTGGTGGTAACCTGAGTGCTGGTGTCAGGCTGGCCGGGCACCTTGAAGTAAGTCTTCACTCCCCCCGGACCCATCTGCATCTGCCCCACAGCCTGCTTCGTTGTTGGGGAGCTCTGCACCACTTTTATCATCTGAGGTTGTCCTGCAAGGGTCAATTACTTCATATAGAATCTAAAGGTGATAGCCCCATGGGTAGGGGCGCTAGACTAACAGAATAGAGTCTGTTAATCAGCAGATAAAGGCTTACATAACCTTTTTTCAGAACAAAACCATAGATAAATTAAAAGAGAAGATAGGTTACTCTGACAAGCATGTGGTTTCCCAAACTAGGCCAGTGTACCTCCTCGAGATTAATTGCATTTAGTAACGCACACAGGTTCGTTGGTCAGACAAGCTATCACCGGCTGCCACGAACACGTCTCTCTAGGCCCTTTTTTTTTGTGAAAAAATGCCTTCCTGTACTTTTGAGAGGTGCCCAAAAAATATTCTCAAGCAAAAATCACATTATCTCAATAAAAACAATTATTCACAAGGCTTTTGCTAACGGAAAATGTGAAGTGTCAAATAAAATGAAGGCCGCCCCGGGAACCATTTATTGCAGTGTTTCTTAACCGTATTGAAAGAATCGCCTCTTTACCAAAGTAAAATTATCCAGCCCCCCCCCCATTCTTCGAAACGAAGTTTAAAATGTACAAATTGTAGTAGGAAGTCCATTTACACAATGGATTTCCTACTACAAATAAAAACTGATAAGTATAAATAAAACACATGATTAAATTGACATTGAGTATTATGCCTCAGTTTAAATTTTTGTGCATGAAAGTGTGGTTTATTTAACAGAACTTGTCAAATCGTTGCGCCTAAAGAAAGTGTGCCAATGTTCCAGTGTGCATAGCTCGTGAATAAGCTTATTTTCTATATTGACACAATGCCCATTCGAACTTCTGCAGCACCCCTCAAATGCTAAAAATTTAAACCCCCCCCCCCTTGACCTCCAAAACGCCCACAAGGGGGCACTGGCGCCCCTGTTAAGAATCACCAATTTATTGGATAACCAACATCTCTGCCATAGGTCACCCCAAGTGGTTCGCTACATTTGGTGACTTAGCAGGGGTGCTCGGGTTCATGGGGTGAGGTTTGTCCAGGTCTTGGCGGCCAATGTGTCTGCCCACCTGCTGTGTGGTGGGCAGGATCGAGAGAGATTGGTTGAGGCAGGTCTTTTATCCTCTCCAGCCAGAATCTCTCGACCCATCGCCTTGTAGCTCAGTTGGAGGGATCGATTCATACTACCGTCACTCTTGGACACACTGACCCCCAGATTACTACCCACCCTCCATACCTATTTCCTTCCCAGAACTTCCCCTCCTTAAAAAAATCACACAAAACCCCCTAAGATGACAGGCCCTGAGGAAAATAATTTCCCTGTGGAGTTCATTTTCATCAAACGTTAACCGATATATTGGCACTTTAGCAAATCTTTTGAAAGAGCAGATTCGACCGGAGCCCTTTCAGTTGGTGAAATTGGCTCTACAGAAATTGTAAAAAGGTCTTAACAAAGGGATTCAGTGATTGTTCTCAGAACCGAAAGGCTGCTAATCAAGAAAGCCTCCAAGGACTCCAAGGTGGATAAAGTTGTGACTGTTGCTCAATTTCTATTTTTAGAGAAATGCTATTTTTGGCTTTCATGCAATAATTTTATTATTCCACAGTTGAAAACACAAAAAAAGCGAAGGAAATAATTTACTCAATTATCCAGGCTTTTCAATTTTTTTTGCATTGGAGGCATTTATTATTCAAGTTATATTTTACTTTAAAAAATCAGGAATTACAAGATTTAGCGAGGTAGATATAATAGCATGACTCCGTGAAGGTTAATTGAATATGGATGTTATAATAAATGGGTTTACAATCACTTGCATCCCACTTACTTTTGTTACGAAGAGGCACAAACAGAATTGTCTAATAAGTAAGATCATATATGTTTCCCATCTACCAAGCCCAGAGCATGTATTAAAGCGGAGCAATGTCTAATAATTGATCCGGTTTCGGTGTCAATAAGCAGGCAACCGAAACAATGATCTAACCGAAACTGTCGAAAATTGAAGAGAAAAGGCAGTCCACAATGTTTTATCCAGTACTAACCACAAAACAGCAAGTTTGGCAGCACATCTCTATAGAATGTAATGTTACTGCACATGGGGCCGCCATGCTTTAAATTTGCAAAAGAAATAATAATAATAAGGTATAATAGTGTAGGTCCTTGTTTGAAATTATTAATTTATTATTACTGCTATGCTTTCACCAGTGTTCAAGAAGGGAAACTAACAAAATTTGACACAAAGAAAATGATTCCAATGCAGAAATAAATGTTGTTATAGAAGGCATGCATTTTTAAACATCACATTTTGAGCTTCTCTATTGCAAGTCGAATTGTGGTTGGGTGTTGCAACTTGACAGCCATTTATGGTCGTGAAAAAAAAAACCTACCTTTAACTGGAAATGTAGTGATCCTTTACAACTTGAAGAAGTTAACTAGACAAAGTTCAACTACTAGAATATATTATAGTTCGAGGATAGTGCCCATCTAAATAATTATTTACTCTTTTTGAAAGTAATAAATAAAAAAAATCGATTGAAATGTGCAGCGCTAGGATTTACAGTTTTCCCTTTTTAAAAAATAAAATTAATTCCCTCAGGGTCATCTTTGGGGATGCCTTGTGGAGGGTTTTTTGGAGGAGAGGAAGTAGTCTTCTTCTTTCATATGGTGGGAGGTCAGAGAGAGGTCTGTGAGCCAGTCTAGAGCCATAGGCGTTGCCCTGTGGACCTCATCAATCCCGCCGGGGAATGAATGGAGCGGACATTCGTTGACCACATGTTCGGTTGACATGTGACCACACCCCACCGCATTCACACATCGCCGACTCTTGGCCCCATCTATACATCAAATGGGCACAACTGCTATGAGAGCACCTTATCCTATTGATGGTGGACCAGAGTTTGCGAGGCAATGAGAACCCAGGCTGTCTCAGGCAGAGAGAGGAAGTAGTGAACATGGAGAGGACTTAAAGAGACCCACGTTGTAAGAGGGAGGAAACACAGACAAGCTGTTGAACTCGAGAACAAGTCTTAGAAATGATCCGGTCATGTGACAAATGCAAACCGTGTAAATTGGGCGCACGTTTGGTGTGTTTCCCAACTGCACCGGTGCAGAAGGAATCAATGAAGTTAGTTCCTCAATATTGGTAAAACTAGGACAACATTCCTATCTGACGCCTGTGCTCTAAAGATTGCAAGGTTAGATAAGGGAATCCATCAAACAGGCAGCCCGATTTTGCAGTCAAGGGTTTTTTCAAGCATTTTGGGGCTCCAAACCGAAGGCTGCTGCCAAATCAAATAGTAGGCCACGCTTTTGTACAGATTTGTACTATTAAATATCCACATGCCCTGCACAGTATACACAGCAGGGCTGGCTTTACTTATTACTGATCGAGAGAAATAACTTTATATTATATCCCAAAACATTGTCCCTTTAAAAAAAGACAAATATTCCATCGTTGCAGGTGAAAAATGGTACTTGCAATGACAAATAGCTTAGATAGGATTGAATTAATAACTCCTCAGTGGATGCTTTGAACCACTCGGCCACCATCGGTCACCATTTCCATTTGTTGTTCATTGGTAGCTTTTGACATTTTCGAAAAAGTCCATACAATACTACAGACCAAACGAACTCAAATTCAATTTAATAATTTGTAGAGTAGGAGCAGGCAATGGGTAAATAACCCATTACAGTCGTTACACATCTTTAAAATCCATTATTCACAGAGGTTAGTAGAATTGTATGTCATTTATAAGTTCATGCATTATGTAGCATGGCATTTTGAGGTTGGAAATAACTAAGTCATCCCGAAAAATAAAAGCAATAATTGCTAAATTGATTATTTCAATTATTGAATTTACCAAAAAACCATTTAGCCACAGTGAAAATAATACGAAATCTGGTATCGAACCTTTAATTTTTGTTTGAAGTTTCAACAAAGTATTTTGTATTATATTTATAATGACATGCATGGCTCTTTATCATAATCTAAATGTCACTGAATGCACATGCTGGATCAAGGGTCAATACACAATTTTCAATGCAGCATGAAGGGATTATTATGGAAACTAATTAAAATATTTTTTCTTTTCCGTCTTCCATTCCTGTGACGCGAACTATCTTTATCAGTACATGCGATTCAGCTACAATAACAGGGCTCGGGATTTAAAAAAAATAATTATATGATTACCTATGATACTGCACGTTTTGCCGCGAGAATAGGAGACGGTCAATACACTTGTAGAAATTGAATAAAGGTAGTTGAGCGGGCAATTCTAATTTAATTCGTCGATGTTTACTATCCGGCAGTTACGTTTAGGCGGAAGAAACGCCTTGACAGCGAAGCAAAAGAAACGCAGCAATTTTTTGAAATAAATAATTAATTGAGGGAAAACTATTCTACATATTTGCTATAAGTTATAAGGTAATTCAAGATAAAAACCTATCCAAAAGCGTTGATTGTAACGGCAAGAAAATTCATACAACTGTACCGTGGCACCAATGTTTGTCTACTCACCATTAGCATCGCGTATCAGGAAATTCACTGAATTGCTCTTCTGAGACATTTTCGTTGTTCGATTAATGACTGCGAGGCCTAAGAATCATATATAGCTACAAAAAGTTGAGAAAATATGCCTACAAAAGAGTTATTAGTATTTTGACTTTTGTGTTTGGTCAAAATGGCGACTTCATACGAATACATTTTAGAACAAAAAAGGCATAATGTAGTCGTAAAGAACAGATTAACATCTAGACAGTTTACTGAAGATATCGACTTTTCGCAAAATACAACTATCAAAAGAAAATCCTGGTCAAATCATCACAGGAAAACGAAAACGCTAATCGGTACACTCAATTCACAACCAGAAAACGAGCTTGGCGGCGGGCACAGGATTACCCAGCTGATTGGGTGACGCTACTCACGTGGTACAGGAAGATCCCCACCACGGCTACTTTCCGGAAAAGGCGCGAAACCTCCTACTGCCATCTGTTGAAATGACGCCCCAACTCTCAAGATGCTTAACCCTGTTCGTAATAGCACTTTCACTTGTGCACGTAAGTTTGCCTGATTTATTGCGTTGTACTATCATTATTATGTTTCATTATTATAATCATATAAGGCTGCCTAAATATTTGCGAACCGAGGCGCGGACTGGGTCACGTATTATGGAAAAGGAACGAAGCAACCGCAAACGGCGCGAAACACTGCTTGCGGTTACTTCGTTCCTTTCCCATAATTCGTAGTTTGGTTTGCGGGAATACCTACATATCTGTTTGCATGCAGTACTAGAACATTATAACAAAAATGCTACTTTACTTTAGAAATATGTGTGTTTTTCTTCTCGTATGAGTGTAAAATGTCTAAGATAATCGCCATCATGATTAATTTCATTTGTAGTTGTTGTTATTTATTTCAATAAGATAAATTGTCAGAGCTTCCGAACGCACTCTTATGTCTCTCATACCTTCAGCTACAAAACTCTTTAAAAAAATAGAATTGGTATTAACGTCAGCCGAGTCGAAAAAAATTAATAATGGACTTATAATTATTACGTTTCAAAGTTCATAATATTTTCTAGAAAATAACTGATAGATTAACGTGATTCAAATTCTATAGAAAATATAAAGGAATTAGTAAATAAAATAAAGGTATTATTCGCTTTTTAGGAAACGGTTTTTTAGGAGACGATGTATTTACGTGATTGAGACAAAGAGCGTGTGCCAAGACCGAGTCGTTTGGGCGGTCCGTCCTCTCTGCCTACCCCTGTTGCGAAACGGCGTGATGGTTAGTTTATAAACACATGACACTAAAAAAGTACTGAAAAACAGCTGTAACGCAATGTAGTGCAGTTTTGAACAGAGGAGTCATATGTGCGGAGTTCATACTCGAACGCGCGCCCAGCTGTCACACTGACAAGTCTGAATTTTAAGGTTATATTTTTGTAAATAATAATAATATGAGTGTTCTCCGCTGTTGATACTTTCGAAAATAGATAACATCAACGAAATAATGCGGATACGTTGTTTTTCAGTCGCGGACTTTTTGAAAATATGTTTGTGTTTATTAGTTTCCCACGTCCTTTCTCTTAACCTTACTGATATCAACATACCTGAGGCTCATTTGCCTTATTATTTTAATGCCTTTCCTCAAATCGCCAAGGAATGTGCCGAAGACGAGAATTGCTCATATAAACAGTATTTGGATACTGATAAATGTTGGGGATATGAGCCGGATTGTAAACCACTAAATGCTTACTCAATGCCATATTGCCCAGGAGATCATAAAGGATGGGTGAAGACAAAAAAGGCACAAGTGGAGACGTTCTATTCTCAAGGAGACTTTGGTAACCATTTATAAAATTATCATCTTAGGTTTTTGATTGAAAAACACCAATTTTGTAGACTCCTCTATAATAATGATATTTGAATGATTTGTGTAGCGCCGTTTTTGCGAAAAGTCACCTCAAGGTCGCTATATTAGTATATAATATATTTCTACAATGCTCTATCTTATTACTAACTACAGACTAGATAAACTATTATAAAAATTTATGGCTAATAGATTGCATCCATGGGTTCTTCGATCACTAATACAAAACTATATGCACAATGCATTTGACCAATGAACATGATACTGAATTAAAATGTGCATTTAAAACAGAAAGAAAGCTTTCAAATATAATAATAAATTTTACATTTTAGGATATGTGAAGGAGCAATTTTCTGAAATGTCGGTGATGTGTGAACCATTATTTTTCGATGATACATTTCTAGAGTGTTCCAAATATTTACGGTAATTTTTGTTTTCAATAATATTGTTTCCTTCATTATTTTGTGAATGAATTTCAAATATATTGTAGGCAGACACCTAGTATGGTGATTCAATATATCTATTCTATGTAAATATATTGTAGGCAGACACCTAGTATGGTGATTCAATATATCTATTCTATGTAAATATATTGTAGGCAGACACCTAGTATGGTGATTCAATATATCTATTCTAAGTAAATATATTGTAGGCAGACACCTAGTATGGTGATTCAATATATCTATTCTAAGTAAATATCTATATAATATTATATATCATATATTTTATAAATAAATAAAATATTATTTTAATAAAACAGAATTGCTTTTAGATTTTGCCGTGGCCGGAATATAATGATCAACTTTACTGATCTTTTAACAAGAGGTGACAATCTTAGATATAAGATGGACATTTTGAATCCGGGACAGATTGGTAAGAATTAATTTGATTAAATTAGTAATATATAGTGGATTTTCACACTTCTGACAAACAACTCTTGCCTCATCCATAGATCTCCGAATATGTAATGCGTTTGCCCACATGTGTTTTTTTGTCTCCTACCAGATGTACTTATGTATGTGTGATTAAAGCAACCGTTGGAATGGATATGTATGGAATATATATATTTTAAAACTCTGACTGTATTTTATTGTTTTATCTCACTGTCCATAAGGTGTATTTTCCTACAAGATTCAAAAGAAATAATGGAGATGAATGCACAAGCAAATGTTTGAAAACATGCCGGAAATGATTGTCCAATTTTCATTCTTCATGTCTGGAGAGCCCAATTCTTTTTGAGCCTGCATACCCCTTGACCCTTACTACAAATTTGTTGTACCCCGAAACTAGTGTCGTAACTATCATGGATGTCACCCCCCCCCCAATTACAATATGATGAGTATGGCGCACAAAAACAATAAGATCGGTCTGATTTGAAATGTCTATACTTTCGTCTACTTGTAGAGAAAAATATTTACTCTTACTCCAATTGATATTTGAGACATTTCCTGAATTTGCCGGGAAACATCCTGTCTAACAGCGGTGCGCTTGTTATTTTCTTTGATATTTCGTGACCGAGCCCAAAAACCCAAACCCAAAAACAATAAGATCGGTCTGATTTGAAATGTCTATACTTTCGTCTACTTGTAGAGAAAAATATTTACTCTTACTCCAATTGATATTTGAGACATTTCCTGAATTTGCCGGGAAACATCCTGTCTAACAGCGGTGCGCTTGTTATTTTCTTTGATATTTCGTGACCGAGCATGCAGTGGACAATGTCTTCGGCATAAGGTATAATTAAATCCTCTGCAATTGTATGATTTTTTCCTGATTCAGCGATGCGATAACTTAATCTGTATGATGCTTCCAGGGCTGTTTCCTGTGTTTTAGTAGCTCTTGAGAAAAGCGATCCTATATTGACAGTTAAATGTTTCTGTTTTCTTTCAAAAAATCTCTAGGGAGGAATGCAGATCCGGGCACAGTTTGGAAATTTAATAAAAAGGTACTTTCTAGATGAGAAAAGTGTGGAAAAGCGGAATAAAACAAAAATTAAGGCGTGCTCGGCAAAATTGAGGGAGATACAACTGTTCAAAGTATTTAAAATTTCACTTTACAAACTGATATTGACAGTCCGCCGGCGTCCGCCCGCCATTTTTTTATAACCTTATACGCTAAACATGGTTTGTGATACAAAAAGAGTGCCCCTTTATAACGCCTGCTCACGTCAAGGCAAGAAAAACATCCCAGTTTTCAAGTGGTTTAGCGGCTACGCTAGGTTTGTGTAACATGGTTTGTGATTCTGGCGTACTATTAATTCTGTATTAGGTCTGGGATCCAACATACCTAAGCAGTGAAAACATAGCGAACGAACAACGAACTGTCAATATCAGTTCGCGAAGTGAATTTTTAAATACTTTGAACGGTTGTATCTCCCTCGATTTTGCCGAGCGCGCCTAAATTTATTTTTTATTCATCTTCTCCACACTTTTCTCATCTAGAAAGTGCCTTTTTATTAAATTGCCAAACTGTGCCCGGATCTGCATTTCACCCAATCTCTAAACTGAGCTGACTGACTGACTGATGTATGGCGTTGCGGCAGGCTGCCAAACCACCGAGTGTAAACCGCCGAAGTTTGAAAATGTTGAGCTGAGTTTTAAACCCTACATTCGTGCCGATAACCCCCAATCTTGATTCGTACGTGTACCACAGGTTGAAAACCACTGCTCTAAACAATGTTGGCCTCCATCCTGTTAAACGATTCCCGCCTTGAAACCAATTAAAAGAGTTCCTTCACACCTAACAAATATTCTGACAAATCTTCCTCAGCCAAAAAGAACACCCCTTCAGCCTTACATACTTCATTTCTTGACAAATTTTTGTATGTAGATTTGCTGCTACTTCGTATAATGCCGAGGTGCTGTCCTCTTTGGGTTTCTTAGCACCAGTTAGTGACCTGTACCGCCCTGCATCTTCAACAATAGGCCACTTGCATGGACTTCATAACGACTTGGAAAAAATCGTGTGGATAGAGTTTTTTACTAAGATTACGAAAATGTTAGTAAAAAGTTTTAGAAATGTACAGTTTTTTTATTTTTAAATAAATAAATCCATTATTTGGGCTCGTGACGTCACTACATGAAAATGTCCCGTCGCCGAAAATGTTCCTATTAATTTTATAAAATTCCACACTGATTTATTTTTTTATATGGCATCACTTTGATTTCAGGCGAATTTTTGAATTCGTTCACTAGATTTATTGTTTGTTCTCTGCGAACTTATCATTTGGTTTGATTTTTTGACAGATGTTCTGAAGAGAACCCCGTACAATTAATGGGTACGGGGTTCTCTTCAGAACGTGAAGAGGATGTCGGTACATGTTTTAGAGGTATAATGATTATGGTGCTGATTTTAACAAAATAAAATTTTATAATATTCTTTACAAGTTCAAGTATATTACATTGAATTTAGTAATATAGACGCTGTACATTATAATGATTTATGATCAATAAGATGGATCAAGGAAAAAAATATTTATGAGATGTAATATTTTTGGTATGCCTCGTTATTCGCCTGTGCCATTCGTGTGGAAAACGTTCTTTTTTTTAAATGATTTTCGGCTATGTAATTATCGTTTTTTCACACCTATAAAATTATGTCCCGTCTTTCCGGTTTATAAAAAATGGTCTGATTTTTCGTATTGAAATTTTCAAAAAATCCCCAGGGTTTCAAAAATACGATTAAAAAAAAAAAAAAAAATACAGAATGTCTTAGAATATTTGCCTAAACCGGAAAAAAATTAAAAAAAATGTGATGCAAGTGGCTTATTTCCTGCACAGTTTTATCTCAAAAGCTTTGATCATTTTCATATCAAAATCAATGTCCAGGTGTTTGCATTTTTTGCTGAATTTTATTTATTTTCGCGTTTAACGTTGATTTCAGGTGGCTATTGCAAGTTCTACCAGGAACGCCTGATGAAGGAGGCGGAGCACGTGAGCCCGCTGCAGTCCTGGGCTCCGGAAATGAAGAACTTTGAAAGCATTCCTCGACGACCTATTCGGGACGGCTTGTGTGATGTTATCATAGAAAAACCTACGTACATAATGAAAATTGATGCAAGTGAGTGAAATAGCATTACATATATTTAATACTAGCTGGTTCCCGGCATGCGTTGCAATGCCATTCAAAGAAATAAATTGATTCTCCCTGCATGACATTTCCCGTTCCCTTCCACCTTCCCCGCCTTCCCCCTCCCTCGACTCTTCCCTCTCCGCCGCGAACCCCATCTTCCCCCTGCCTTTCCTCCCTGCCGCTAAATTATATGAAATACACACATTTTCATTTATACAAATTTCATAACACCAGAGGTTACCATTATATACAGCCTATGTTACTCGCTGATAATGTAGTTTTCTATTGGTGAAAGAATTTTTAAAATCGGTTTGCTGGTTTAGGCGTGAAAGCGTAACAAACAAACACACACCCTTTCGCATTTATAATATTAGTATAAATTATGTATGTATGTATATGTACCATATCTGTAAAATATGTTCTCTTCCTTGAGAATAGTAATTATTGTGTTTGGAAGTTTGTATGCCTTTTAATATCAATTTCTAGAAGGTAGGTATTTTGGGTGAGGTGAACTAAGTTCTTGTGTTAGATTTTAATTACATACAAAAGGATTCAAACAATATATGGAAAGACATTTATATTATTCAATTCAATCCTTTAAACTGTTTTAAAACTTGGGCTAAAGTTCGGTTTATGGGGGAAATTCCTAAAAAATAAAACTAGTTATTTTTATACTAATTTTGGGTCGGGGAATCCGAATCTGAAAGAATTAGGCGGCGGCAAGCAATATTAACTGAATTACACGACTTTAAAAAATTTTATACACATACAGGAAAATAGCCATTTTGGAAGCATTTTGATTCCTAGAAAATCAAACTAGTTATTTTTATACTAACTATGGGCCGGGGAATCCGAATCTGAAAGAATTAGGCGGCGGCAAGCAATATTAACTGAATTACACGACTTTAAAATTTTCTATACACACACACATGAAAATATTCATTTCGGAAGCATTTTGACACACGTAGTACAAAGATCATAGAAAAACAAGATAACATAGATGTTTTTACCACACAAAATTAAGTGTTGCCATTAAGCAGTAATATCAATAACGTAAAATAACATGTTTATATTTTAAGTACTTATTTTTTATAAATTTTACTCACTTTTGTATCACAAACCATGTTACATAAACCCAGCGTAGCTGCTAAACTACTTGAAAACAGGGATGTTTTTTTGCCGTGACGCGAGCAGGCGGTATAAAGGGGCACAAACCATGTTACACAAACCTAGCGTAGCCGTTAAACTACTTGAAAACAGGGATGTTTTTTTGCCGTGATGCGAGCAGGCGGTATAAAGGGGCACAAACCATGTTACACAAACCTAGCGTAGCTGCTAAACTACTTGAAAACAGGGATGTTTTTTTGCCGTGACGCGAGCAGGCGGTATAAAGGGGCACAAACCATGTTACACAAACCTAGCGTAGCCGCTAAACTACTTGAAAACAGGGATGTTTTTTTGCCGTGACGCGAGCAGGCGGTATAAAGGGGCACAAACCATGTTACACAAACCTAGCGTAGCCGCTAAACTACTTGAAAACAGGGATGTTTTTTTGCCGTGACGCGAGCAGGCGGTATAAAGGGGCACACACCATGTTACACAAACCTAGCGTTAGGTTAGGTTAGGTTACGCATTTTTAAGACTATGTTTTTCTGCTGTTATCTATTTTCAGGTTAATGTGTTATGTGATGAATTATCATGTGAGGAAGTGTCGTGTTGTTTTACTTTATTGATATAGGGATAAATATTTTTGAGTGCTGGTAACACTGCCGGCACATGTTTTAGTACATTTCTTGTTTTTCTATGATTTTCGTACTTCGTGTGTCAAAATGTTTCCGAAATGACTATTTTCATGTGTGTGTGTATAGAAAATTTTAAAGTCGTGTAATTCAGTTAATATTGCTTGCCGCCGGCTAATTCTTTCAGATTCGGATTCCCCGGCCCATAGTTAGTATAAAAATAACTAGTTTGATTTTTTAGGAATCAAAATGCTTCCAAAATGGCTATTTTCCTATGTGTGTATAAAATTTTTTAAAGTCGTGTAACTCAGTTAATATTGCTTGCCGCCGCCTAATTCTTTCAGATTCGGATTTTTCGGCCCATAATTAGTATAAAAAAAAAAAAATTTTTTTTTTGGACCATCCCCCATAAACCGAATTTTTTCCAAAACTTGTATATTTATAAAGCTTTTTGATATAAGAAAATAGATATCAACTATACTGGTAGTAACAAAGCTCGCCTTTTAAAGGTTACTTCATTGATCTTAAATATGTCATTATCCAAATTGATTCTGTTCAATAGCAGGACTGCCCTCCCCACCAATGACCCTTGGCAAGTAAGTCCTGCAGGCTGGGAGATAAAACAGTCTATGCTGTCGGTGACAGAGAAAACCATCTGGAAAATAGAAATAAAGGCTTTCCATGATAGCCGAGTTTTCAAACTATCCAGTCAGTCCATCCATAATCAGTCTGAAGAAGTGTACAACCTTTCTGACCCGTAGACGGTTCATTCTGAGTTACCCAAAAGATAGTCGATAAGATAGTAGCCATACTCTCTCAAGTAGAGAAATCTCATTAATTTCTTCTAAACTCTCTCCAACTTGAGGGAAATCTTAAGGTTTACAGCTTTAACCTTTGAATATCAAATGATTAAATTACAAGAATTGTTCTGACAATAAATACATATTTATGTGCAATACATAATAGCAAGGAAACCATTTCCATGATCTTCCCTACTTTCTAATACGTTTTTTAGATTTTCACGGCCAAAAGTATTTTCATTATTTGTTTTTGGGGTGTTATGCTACCTCCTTCTTTAGCCAACGTTTTGGACAGCATTGCAGTTACCATCATCAGGGCAGATCCGGCAGATGTGTAATTGTTAGTGGTGAAATTTGTGCTTATGTACTTGGAAGCGATACCGTGTTGCCAGCTCCACTCCTCTATGAGCTGGTATTACAGTATACTTCAAAAATGGTTGTAGATTTCAATTGCCTCCGTAATCAGGCGTGCTACAATAGAAACCGGTTCCAAAAATTGTTCCTCGAATCCACTGTCGTCCTGTGATCGCTAGTCACCGGTACAAAGTAACCGAGACAGGCAATGGCGTAGGAACTGATTTCAAAATAGCCTCAAATCCACTGTCACGGCATAACACCCCAAAAACAAATAATTAAAATTCTCTACTTTCTGTTTCAGCTGTCAACATGTATCACCACTTCTGTGACTTCTTTAATCTCTATACATCACTCCATGTAAACTCCACACATCCATCTCTATTCTCCAAGGACAATCACATCTTGATCTGGGAGACATTCACATATGATTCTGCATTCAAAGAGACGTGGAAAGCCTTCACCAACAATCCTGTTTGGGACTTGAAAACATTCCGAGGGGAAGTGGTTTGCTTCAAAAATGTTGTTTTTCCACTATTGCCCAGAATGATATTTGGACTCTTTTATAATACTCCTATTGTAAGTAGATTTTCATTATCATTTTTAAAATAAGCTATGCAAATATAATGACGGCCTCCGATGTCAATGGGTAAGGCTCTTGACTCGCAATCCGAATGTCGCGGGATCGAATCCCGGTGTGCGCAAATAAATTTTATTTGATTAATTCGTGTTAATTCACAATTCGCTATGTTTGGCGGTGGATGCAACTGCCCACCAGCTGCATGGCAGGTCGGATCGAGAGAGACTGGTTGAGGGAGTCCCTTTGACTTCTCCAGCTGTACTCTCTCGGAATATCGCCTTGTACCGCAGTGGGAGGGATGGATTTGTGCATCTGTCACTCCTGGACAAGCGGAGCTCCAGATTCCTACCCACCCCTCATACCCTTTTCCTTCCCAGAACTTCTTCTCCTTCCTCCCTAAAAAGACCCTCCACATAGCATCCCCAAAGATGACATAGCTCCTGAGCGGAATTATTTTTCTCAGGGCCTCCTGTGGGGAGCTAATGTAAAAAAAAATGAAATAATTCATTTAAAATAATAAATTGTATATTTGTGGCACATTCCAGAGTGCAAGACTCTCTCAGTATGCCCTGGTGTAAGACCACCATTCCGAATAGAAATGTTATTTGAAATGGCTTTAGCATCTACCGGATCTGCCCTGATGATGGACACTGCAACGCTGTCCGAAACCTTGGCTAAAGAAGGAGGTAGCACAACACGGCATAACACCCCAAAAACAAATAACGAAAAACTTTTGGCTGTGAAAATCTAAAAACTTATCTGGCTTTAGCCATGTTTGGTGTCAACATCTGAATAGACAGGTACTTCCCCACCTTCCTCTCCCCCATCTCCTTCCACTCCCCACTACCTATGGGGAAATAATGAGTAATGTGTAGAGAAGGGAGTAATGTATAGAGAAGGCTCACATCAAATTTCAAGTAAATTGGTTCAGTAGAACTTAAGATATTGTGTCAACTGCCTCGAAAAAAGTAGTTTGGAGAAACATGCGTTTAAAGTTTTGCTATATTTAGATTCTAGTTTGATTTTATCTAAACCGGTCGAACTAAAATGGCTATAACTTTTAAAATAATTTGAATTTTGAAAAATTCTTTTAAGGATATATTCTTGAATATCTAAACTATCGAAATATGAAAATTTTTTATTTTTGAATTTTTTTGTTCTAGACTAGAATACTCCCTTAGGCCACGTCCGCATAGGCAGGCGGCTTGCTTAGCGCCTTGAGCCACCTAGCGAGTAGCTTAGTAAAACGAACGTTCCCTAATTTTAGCGACCGGCCGCACTGCGCGCTTGGCGCCTAGATAGGTAGTAGATAGTCGCTTGGCGTGTATCCAGGTAAACCAACGTGTTGGTTTTTTGCCACTAGGCGCGAGGCATTTTAGAAGAAAAAATTGGATGAAATATTATTAGACAGTTGTCAGAAACTATGGGAAGATGTAGCAATCTAAGTAGAAAAAGATGGTTAGCACTAAGAAGTGATTTATTTATGATGAGATTTTTTTTTACATTGAGAAGTTAATTGTGGTTATGAATTTTCGTGATTTGTTTTTGGGATGTTATGCCATGTTGCAGCTCATCTGCCCTGATGATAGTGGTGATGGACACTGTAACGCTGTCCGAAACTTTGGCTAAAGGATGTAGCGTAACACGGCATAACACCCCAAAAACAAATATAGAAAATACTTTTGGCCGTGAAAATCTAAAGACGTACATGGTTATGAATATTTTAAAAATGAATTTTCTGTAAGTAGCAGTTTTAGAACTAATTTTGAAAGTGACATCTCGTCAACGTGCCGACAAGCAAATGACCAAGGCACCTAGCGACCCACCACGCAAACCACCTTCAGTGCGGCCACCATGTATCCTAGCAAGTAGCCAGAGTGCAAGCCACTAGGCTCTAGGCGCTAA
Organism: Limnephilus marmoratus; assembly: GCA_917880885.1. Lineage (NCBI taxonomy): Eukaryota > Metazoa > Arthropoda > Insecta > Trichoptera > Limnephilidae > Limnephilus > Limnephilus marmoratus. Next base: position 56,509,888 of record OU862909.1, on the reverse strand, counting down.
GCCAGCCACCTGCCTGTGCGTTCGTAGCCTTAGTGAAGGATAATAATGTGGATTTTTCAGTCGACATCTTCAATTTATCACTGAAAAAATGAGGAAGATTGTTGCTGGAGCAGTTCTATTATGAACAAAAACATATAAAAAAACTGTATATAAGTAATATAATGGTTTATAGTTTTATAAACTATTTAACAAATTTTTAATATATTTTTTTCATCACTTTTAATGACTTTTTACAGAAGAAATGTTGAGATTGCATGTTTCTGAGTTGTCCGGTCACCATTTAAAATACCACAAAATTAATCTTATACATAGGATTTCATTGGATGTAGAAATGGGACCTTGTAAAAACCAAAGATATTGAAATATAGTAGATGTGCTATCTGCAGTTTTTAGTAGGTGGGACTGCACTTCCGGGTGTCGCCGATATTGTTTACCAATTAACAAATAAACTAAATGAACGAATAATTAAAAAATAAACCAAACGAACGTTAAACTAAATGAACGAATTCTTTCCGTATTCAAACTATATTGTTAATCAAAAAATGCACACCTTCAAAAAATCAAAGAAATGAACAAATTCTTTTCGTATGCAAACTACTCTAATTAGGTCATAGTCCGCCGATAGTTGTGCGGACATCATAGCATATCTCTTTTGTATTTGAATATCTTTCTTAAAACACACTAGTTTTAAACTGCAAACATTTATTTATTTTCATTTTTAACTTAACGAGTAAAACCTCAAATTGTAATATTTAATTAATGCAGACTATATTAATTAAATATTACAATTTGTAATTGTAATATTTAATTTATTTAATTAATGCAGACAATATTAATTAAATATTACAATTTGAGGTTTTACTCAGTTAGAAGTAAAAATAAATATTCATACTCGATTTGCAGTAAAGTCAATAGATGTTGCATATTAAATAAAAATGAATAAATTTATCGAAGACTCTATCTAGATAGCATTTAGTTCTGGTTGAATCTTGCAATCATACATAAAGATAGGAGCCAATAAAAATATGCATTAAGAAAATGAAGATATATTAGTAGTTCTTGGTCGAAGAATGATACAGTTAAATATGACCGAATCGGATAAGGACAAATTAGCTCAGTTGGTAGAGCACTGACCCGGCAAGTCAAGGGTCCTGGGTTTAGTCCTAGATGTGACCGTATCTTTTTGTGCTTCAGGTTTTCGATTGAGTTTTGCTAATATTGCCTTCATTAATTAAATATAAACTTTAGACTAAATAAATTAAATTTGATTATTAAAAATATATAACTTTTCAATACTCTTATATTAAAGGTGTTTATTTTTAATTTTTTAGAGGTATGCAAATTCAAAATTAAAAAAAACACATTAAAATAATGTTAATGTTTATGATATTGGCTTTATTTAATAGATAATTTTATGCCATTATTGTTTAAATATGATTTCGGGCATATGAGTGCCACGGCTAGCTCGAATGAAGTGCAATCTTGAAGTTCAATTTTCGTCAACATCGAGCAACTGGGGCCATATATCGGCAATAACACGGCGAATGTTGACTTCCAAATGGTCCAACGTCTCTGGTTTATTAGCGTAGACTAGTGACTTCACATACCCCCAAAGAAAGTAATCTAATGGTGTGAAAGCACACAATCGTGGAGGCCAGTTCACAGGTCCATTACTTGAAATTATGCGCTCACCAAATGTTTCCCGCAATAAACTAAATAAAATAAATAAACACAATAAAATAAATTTGTACAATTTGCAAGCGTTGTTCTGACGTCAGTATATTCATGGTGAAATGGCAAAACGTACTGACTACAAATCAACTGTCAACTGTTAAATTGACAGTCTGTAGAAACAATGTTGCCAGTTTAAAAACCAAACCTCTAAGGCTACGAACGCACAGGCAGGCGGCTGGCTTAGCGCCTAGAGCCTAGTGGCAAAAAACCAACACGTTGGTTTACCTGGATACACGCTAAGCGGCTATCCATCGGCTATCTACTATCTATCTAGGCTCTAGGCGCTAAGCAAGCCGCCTGCCTGTGCGTTCGTAGCCTAAAAAAAACACCCTATACATAACTACAAAATCCAATCAAAATCACGGAACATGTCAAAAACGCAATGAACAAACTTTGGCGAAAATGCCCAGTAATCAGAAAACATAAATAAAGTTTTTTCAACAAGTAATTAATTTTCTACCTAAGTGTTTTTTTAATCTACAGATTTACGGCTGTGAAAAAAGTGGTCTATTCCACGCATTCTCCACCCACATTCTCAACGGTTTGAACATTGTCAAACATGAAAGACAAAACAGGAAAATAAGGATCACACTGCTCTCCCGAGAGACGAAATACAGGAAAATACTCAACGAGGACGATCTCCTGAATGCTCTGAATGAGACAGGAGAATTTCAAGTGAAACGAGCTGTCTATAATAGAAATATTCCATTCTCCCAGCAATTGAGCATCACACATAACACGGATATATTCATTGGGATGCACGGAGCTGGATTAACTCATTTGCTCTTTTTACCGGATTGGGCCGTTATATTTGAATTGTGAGTGTAATTAATATATTTCCTATTTATTACAGTGCCCTGCAGATAATATCAATGATCTCTTTTCAATCTTATAATTTTTTTTTACGTATTCCTCAATTTTTTTATTGAAGAAGATAACAATAATAATCTAAACGAAAATATGAAAGAAAACAAGACACAGAAAACAGGCAAAGATAATGGTCGTAACTGGGACTCGAACCCAAACCTCTCGTCTAACCGGGACGTGCGCGTTAACCAATTTTGATTTTGCCACCCTCTGTCAAACCATCACATTTGTCAATCTCATATTTCAAATTTTAGAAAACAATATTATCTTCCCAGTCCCAGTTATTATTACGAGTCCCGGTTGCGACCATTGTCTTTTTCTGTGTCTTGTTCTCTTTCATATTTTCTTTTAGATTATTATTGTTATCTTCTTCTTCAATGATATATTACTTTGATGGGAATAATCTTCAAAAGTTATAAAAAGAGGGTTTTTCTTATAAAAAATTGAATTTTTTATTTTTTTATTTTTTACATTAGATCCACACAGGAGACCCTGAGGAAAAGTTTCTCTTAGGGTACATGTCATCTTTGGGGATGCTGTGTGGAGGGTTTTTTTAGGGAAAGGAAGGAGAGGAAGTTCTGGGAAGGAAAAAGGTAGAGGGGTGGTCAGGAATCTGGGGCTCAATGTGTCCAGGAGTGATGGACGTATGAATCCAGCCCCCCCCCCACTGCGGGCAAGGCAATGGGTCGAGAGAGTCTGACTGGAGAGCTCTAGGTTAGGTCTCCCTCAACCAGTCTCTCTCGATCCGGTCAGCCACGCAGTAGATGGGCAAACGCATTCGCTGCTAAGACCTAGACAAACCTCACCCCACGAACCCGGTCACCTCTTCTAAGTCACCAAACGTAGCGAACCACTTGGGGTGAACTATGCAGAGATGTTGATGCATTAAATGGTTCCCGGGGCGACAGTACCTATACCTCCCTCCCAAATTGTTTAATCATCTTTGTTAAAAATATTAATTCTGTGACTGATTTCATTTCTTCGATAAATGACTTGAGTTTATCCATAAAATGTTAATATTCCTTCTAGGTACAATTGCGAGGACAGTGGATGTTATTTTGATTTGGCACGCCTTCGTGGAGTGAAGTACATCACATGGGAAAAGAAAGACAAATTGTTTCAGGAAGATGCGGTGAGCATAATATTTATTTTTTCTTCTATGAACATTTCTGTTTAACTAACTAACTAACTAACCATCACGCCGTTTCCCCGCAGGGGTAGGCAGAGAGGACGGACCGCCAAACATCCCGGTCTTGGCACACATTCCTTGCCTCGTTTACATTCATACAACGTCTCATACATTCTCTTCTATTATTCTGACTCTTGACATGGCCCGACTCAAGTATCTGATTCACTTGGTCGTGCCATGTCTTTCTTGGGCGTTCTCGACTTCTTCTACCATTCACATTAGCGTCATATATTCTCCTTACACTCCTTTCCTCGTTCATTCGCTCTACATGCCCAAACCATCGGAGCGTTCCTTTCTTGATCTTACTCATTACGCTTACATCAGCCTTGCATTCTTTGCGGATTTCCACATTTCTCACACGATCATACATGGTTTTACCACACATACGCCTCAGGGATCTTATTTCTACAGCGTTCAGTCTACTTTCATCCTTCCTCTGCTAGTTCCATGCCTCACTGCCATACATCAGGGTAGGTACCAGTACTCCATTATGGACGGCTAGTTTCGCGTCTTTGGACATTTTTTTGTTGGTGCCAACGGCGTTCAGTCCTCCATTAATAGAGTTACCAGCATTCACCCTTCTTTCAATATCTCTATCAGCCTTCCCATCTCTCGTAAACATACTTCCCAAATAAACAAACTCATCCACCTGCTCCAAGTATTCATCATTCACAACTATATTGCATACTGATTTCGTACTCTCTCTTTCAAACACCATGACTTTAGGCTTACTTACATTCATCATTAACTCATTCTTCTTACATACTTCGTTCATCCTTGACACGAGAGACTGTAGATCTTCCATACTGTTAGATATCAGCACCGCATCATCAGCATACAACAGGCAACATACTTCCAGATTACTCAAATTCGCGCCCAATCCCATCTCTTTCAATTCTTGCATGCAATTATCCATATATAGATTGAATAACCACGGCGACATTTATTATTATAATTCAGTGATCAATTTTCTTAGCAATCTTTAAAATACCCACATAATATTGTAAACATGCAAATACATGTAGAATATAAATTTTATGTATTATATTCTATTCAATAAAACAACAGGACAGATAATATTACGTATTATATTTTCAAGAAAACAGTGACACGACAACCTTCTTTTGTTTTTAACAATCTAAATCTATGTAGTTCTAATTTTGAAAAATGCTTAACTACCTGTTCTTACTTAGTTCTGCTTAGCTACTTCCCCAAGTAGGTACCTAACTTTATTACTTTATTTTTGCCCCTACATACATAAAAATCTTCTTGCATTATTATTGGTTTGTTATTTTTGCCCATAGGTTTGAGCCAAATCTTCATGTTACGAATGTCTCCAATAATTTATAATATGTACCAATCTTTTTACAGGGTCACCATCCTGACGGTGGAGCTCATCCTAAGTTTACAAATTTTGCTTTTGACGTGGAAGAATTTCTTCGCCTTGTTAGAGTAGCAGCCGATCATGTCAACTCACAGCAACTATTTCACCAATTCCTCAACTCCAGTACCCCCAAGGAACATGATGAATTATGATTATCTTACAAATTTACCACGGCAACTGATGAATCTCACAGCTTTTAGCTTTTTTTAAACACTATTTTTTATGTTTTTTTTTAATCTAAACAGTTGATTTTTAATTAAAATTTAAACTACACTTTTGTAGTTTTAACCTCTTTTATTGTTTAAAAAACCAACATGTTTTATAAGAAATGATTTCTTCTTCATTTTGATGGTGCCACAAAATAAGTTTGCTGTGTTTGATGAAGTAATTTTTAATTGTTAACGCTTAAGTTTGATATCATTCCATGGCAAAAATTGTTTTTTTAATTATTTGTCAATTTTGTTTAACGCTAGTAGAATGATCTCTTCCGTATTTGATTATATTTTTAGCATCCGTCAATCAAACTAAGCTCTGCTAAATTTAAGCTTGTAGAATAAGGTCTGAAACTGATCATCAATAAACTGACGAGCTATTCTATATCTTTTGTGGGAACGAGATAGTTCTCGGCCAAGATCTGCTGTCAGATTTGTGTGATTTTATATGGCTGTTATTTGCTTTTTCTATGGGCCGATGTCCATCTCGATTGAGATAGATTTCGGGCGAGATCTCTTGTCAGATTTGTGTGATTTTCTAATGCTGTTAAATGAATAAATAATCATGCATACTTGCATGAATTCATCTTTAAAACGACCTAAATTAAATTATGTGACAGCTCACAGCTGAAATTCTGACATCGGCCCATAGCAAAAGCTAAAAACAGCCATATAAAAACACACAAATCTGAGAGCAGATCTTGGCCGAGAACTATCTCGTTCCCACAAAAGATATTTTTCCTTAGTTCTACATATTTTCTTAAAGGTAAGTTAACTACAATGCTATATATACAAGTCGGCAAAAACAAGGGCCCTGTCGTCTATGACGTATGATAGTAGGGTGTGATTGACAATATGATAGTAGGTATGGTTGCCAGATTAAAATATAAAGATAAAATGTTAGTTCATATTTACGCCACCGTCAACTTATGTGTGTAGCACTGAATTCCCATAAATTATCGTGATTGATTTTTGGAGTGTTATGCCATTTTTTTTTTACATTAACCCAACACAGGAGGCCCGAGAAAAATTATTTCCCTCAAGGCCTATCTGAGATGCTTTGTGAAGGGTTTTTTTGAAGGGAGGAAGGGATGAACATTGGTCTTGAAGAGACCCATGTTGTTGAAAGGAGGAAACACAGAGGCCATCAAATAGTTCCGCAGCCGAGCTCTTGAACTCAAGCGACCTTTTCTCATGTGACAAATGACAACCGTGTACATATGTTGGGTGCGTGTTTGGCGTGTTTCCTGACTATCAATGACGCTAGTTCCTCGGAGCATCTTCCTTTGAAATACCGGTAGACCAATGATTAGGACCTTGTTGCGCTCCCTCCTTCTATTTAAACTTTTTGGATTGCCTTGCAGCATCAAATCATATTATCTATTTACAAGAATGTTCTCATCGTTTTGTGAGGGTCAACCTCAATATGAGTAAATATATATTATTTTTAAATCCACAAAGCAAAAATGAAATTATTTTATTTTACGCATTCCAGGATAATAAAAGTTGTACTTTCTATTATTTTTATGTTTTTTGTTTATTGAATATAATCCAAAGCGTTACTATGGACTACGACTATATATTTTAAGTCTAATGGCATTGAGCGAATGCTCATTTTTAATAGTAAGAAATGTTTCAATCATACTAAATGCTTTTTGTCGTCGCCTCGGTTCTTATTTTTCCAACAGACCATTTTAGTTTTTGTTTAATCTCCACTTTAAAATTAAAAATAAAGTGTAGAAAATTACAGTTAATCACCTAAGAATTATTTAAACTAGTGAGACATTTACCTTTAAGGAAATAGCTTATCTTAAACACCCATCATAATGTTTTGTTGAAATAATGAAAGAAAACCTTCTCCTGTAAAATTTTCTAATGGTCTTTTGGACAAATACGAAATAAGGCGACATTTTGTACAGATTTTGAAAAAGGGTAGAAAGAAGCTCTCATGAATCTCAGAAGTGTGTGATTATACTTTGAGATCGTTGCCAACAACTGCTTAAGTTACATTCCTGAATTCCCTAGGTCAAGGGTTCCTAACCGTTTTAGGAGGAGCTACCTTTTACCTTAAGTTTGGTTCGGTTTCTACTAAGAATCTCATTAGAGTTTTTGATGTTAGATTTTTGTTTTATTTTTCTAATTTGAACACTAAACCACTTCATTAACAGATATCATGTACGAATCTATTAAAACCAGTTTGTTGCACAACCAGGATATTATTTTTTTTTGTCTATGGTTGTGAATTAAAAATATGGAAATAATCGTTATGTATTTTGAAAATTCACAAATATTGTTTATCGGGATCCATCAAATTTAGTTCTGCGATCATCTAGTTGAGAACTCTTGCCCTAGGTGATTTATTCCAGGTTTGATGAAACATTTTAGTTTTAAATTAGACAACTTCAAAAGTCATTACACAAATTATTAATATTTAAAGTTTTTTAATCTCTTGTTTGCCGGCGTATCATTAAGGATTTCGACTAGCTATTCTGGGGTAACTACTTACGGTAGATTATTTACTATTTTGATAAATATATAAACATATTATCTGGCAAGATGGTACTATTTACAAAAACATAACTTTGCAAAAGTTATTATGAAAATTGGATCAGTTGGCGCACGGTAAAAATTTAGCATCGGCGATCTTAATATTTTTGTTGAACAATTGCATGAATTTATTTTTATTTGAAGCTTCTTACATTAATTTTGCATCATTTATATATGCTTAGACAATAAATTTGGCCATCTTTGACAATTTTTATTTGTCCTGCGCTATTTTTGATTTAATTGTTTTCTTTAACGTTCCTAAGGAGATTTTTGCAATCCTTTCAGTGAGATTTAGTATTAATCGTTTCCCCTTGCATAATTACGTGTTACCTGAATATAATCTAGCCACCGAGAATTTGACAGAGGTAAAACAAAACATGCTTTTAGAAATCTGTTGTTCAGATTTCTCCGCAAAAAATATCTTGGTGGTGACGTCATATAATACGTAATTAAAAAAAATGTAAAGTATGCACTAAGTAAACCATTAATTAGGTATGTATTTTAGAAATTTTTTCATACCGAATTTTTATAATTATGCATAATGTATATTAATTAGAGATGAAACAGATAGTTGTTTGGCCGGATACCGGATACCGAATATCCGGCGAGCTGCGAGGCCGGGTGGATATTTGGCCCATTGTCTCGTTAATTTTGATTATTAATTCCAAATATTCTCTTTGATAAGAAGAAGAACAAGAGGTATATTATGGTGCTTCAATGTCAGTATTCAATCATTTCAATAATCTCTGTGTTTTTTACTATTTTTAGTTCACTATAATGGTGATTGTGATTAGTTAATCATGTTAACTTAAGTTTTCGCTACTCTGCGAGGTTTTTGTAAGTTTTTACTAAAAGTTTTTAGTTTAGATATTTACTATTTATGTATTTATCATTAGAGTGAATATCTCAGAAGAAAATTTTAGTTTTTTGGAAGACCTTATGGCTTTTTTTGTAACGTTTTCGACTTTAAATACACGCCGTCATAATTATAAGCCATTTTATTGAAATTTACCTCACAAAGATTAATTTATTGCATTTTATTATAGGAGTATCCGGTATCCGGCCAGATATTGAGTTACTATCCGGTATCCGACCGGATAGTAAATTTAGGCCGGATACCGAATAGTTACTGGATATCCGTTTCATCTCTAATATTAATTGTGAATCTCATAAATTTTTCCACTGTTTTATTTTATCCACTCGAGCGATTTTTGGCACTTTGTGGCAAGTTTGCAAAATATCTTGAGCGATCGCTTGCTATAATATGACAATGTTTATAGAACCAAAAAATATGGGATAAATGGTGGAATCTAGGTGGATTCAAACTGCAGTAATTCGTATGTTTCTGTATTAATATTTTGGTTTTAAACTGCAGTAATTCGTATGTTTCTGTATTAATATTTTGGTTTTAAAATGCAGTAATTTGTATGTTTCTATATTAATATTTTGAAGAATGATATTGATTGACCAAATTTAAATTGAACACCCATCGCTCGAGTGATTATCTATGTTTTGGGTTTTGGTCAAAATAATGTGAATACAAACTGAAAATAGTTTTGAGTTACTCAGGAAGTATAATATTATCACATAATATGGTTATCTAATATACATATTATTCAGTATTTTAAAACAATATTGTATTTTATACATTTAATACTCAATAATTTTAGGTTTATTGTGAAATTAACTATATTGCCTCTTAGCAAAAACTCTTGCCAAGTGGTCTCAAATGTTATATGTTGGCGGTTGATAATTGTACTGATTTTTGACTCATAAATAATAATAATGATTGCATTTAATAATTATTATTTATAAATTTGCTTGCATAATGTCGAGATTCTTTTAGTCTCATTCTATTTTAATTTTCTTAACAGTTCGAGGGATTAAAAAATATTCTTCCACCTTAGTGATAGGATTTAGTCAGGTTTTCCCAACCATTTTCTTTGTTCTCTCCCTCTGTTTATCGTGTATTTCACATTCCACACTATTGGTGCATCCCACGGTTCTACTAGCTTCTTGTGACTTGACTCGTGTGATATCACACAAACAAAAAAAAAAAATGACCAACAAAAATACAGCTTTTCCAAAAGATAATTTTTACAAATGCAATTTCTGAGGGAACAGTTATTAATTATTGATTGTTGTGGTGGAGGAGTGTATTATATTTGCTTGTTTAATTTAGTTGTTTAGGAATCATATTTCATACAATCACTCATCTGTAAATGTTTCATGATTTTTTTTTGTTTAATGATTTTGTCAGATCATGCGGTATGCGTGCCTTGGCTTATTTCGGAATATCGCTTGCCATACATTCCCATTGGGAACATATGATGAGCGATGTGCTGAAATAGGCCAAGCTCAAAATGAAAACTATTTTATAGCATAGTCTGACAGTACCTTAAGTTTAACTTGATTGAGTGCAGATGTGAAATTTATGGAAATATGTGATAATTTTTGATTTACCCATTTTTTGCTATTTTTTATGTGTTAAGTGTATTTTTCTTTGGAATGTGCAATAATAAATTGATAAACTAATTTCATTGTTTTTTATTATAATTTTTTTTTCTTAACAATATTCCTTTTTTTTACATTAACTCCACACAGGAGGCCCTGTGGAAAAAAATCCAAAAATTCCCACAGCCGAGCTGTTGAATTCAAGAACAAATGTCAACTGTCTACATTATGTGTTTGGCGTGTTTTCCGACTATGCACCGGTGCCGAGGGGATCAATGACGCTAGTTCCTCAGAGCATCTTCCATTGAAATACTGGTAGAACAAGGACAGCATTCCTAATATATAACTGTGTTTTTTTTTTATAATGCTAGGAATTTCGCAGTAATTATTCACTAACAAACCCTGCTTCACCCGACCAATATGGAACAAACCAATTTTTTTAAAATTTTAAATGTATTTATGTTCATTTCCCGAATAACAAAAATTGTCCACTTGCATTGTGGAGCGCATAATATGACGTCTTGTCTGGATGTGTCAAAGATTCTTAGCATAAATATTAATATAATGTAAATTAATTTGTAATCTAAAAATAGAAGTATTGACTCAGAAATTCAGACATTTTTCAGACATTCAGATAAAAATTCAGGAAAATTGGAAATTTCGTAACTTTAGTAACAGATTTTCGGCTTTTTTAGTAACGCGAAAATAAAGAAGTTATTTTTTATTTACTTACAATACAGGAGGCCCTGGGAAAAATTATTCATCAATAGAACATGATGTGTGGAGGGACTTTTTTAGGTAGAAAGGAGAGGAAGTTCTGGGTAGGAAAAATGTATGAGGGGTGGGTAGGAATCTGGGGGTCAGTGTGTTTAGGACTGACGGACATATGAATGAATGACGGACATAAACTTTCACTGTATTGCAAGGCGAAATTCCGAGAGAGTCCTGCTGGAGAGGCCAAAGGGTCTCCCTCAACCAGTCTCACGCCTGATCCGCCGCCACGAACCGGACAAATATCATGAACCCGGGCACCCCTGCTAAGTCATCAAACATAGCGAACCACTCGGGATTACATATGGCGGTGGTATTGGTAATGAAAAAAATTGGTTCCCGAGGTGCCGGTACCCACAACTGCCTCCCAAATTTTTTAATTAAGTAATGATTTGGTCCAAATTGTAGATATTCTTATTGGGAAGATAACACTGTCGATCATATTACTGAGATCGTTATTTATTTTACAAACGCGCACCGAACTTGCTGTCCCGCATGTCGATTGGAAATTTTAATTCCCTGAGCAGACTATTGAATGTAAATTCATTAAATTCGATTTCATTTGCTGCAGCGTATTTAATACTCACGAGTAGGTATCTACCTACCCACGTATTATAAATATTGATCCTTTTTTTTCAAACTTGAAGGGGTCCGCATATCGAGAAAATAGGAAAACTTGGATTGATTTTTTAAAAGATTGTTGGATTTCGAATTGAGAACATTTTTGGTTCCTACCGCCATGTCAATTTTTCACAGTAGGTACCTTTCCTAACCATCACTAGAGGTAGATACGTAGTTTTAAATTATTTGAAAAATGGAACAGAAATCAGTGAAAAATCGAGTTTTTTTGTTAACATGTGTGACTAAAATTAAAGTTCGGTAAGTAATCTACGACCTAGGATCAGTTTTAAAATATTAAACAAAATGGTAATCTTGAATAAATGATAATAGGGAATTGATCAACTTGAGGTAGGTATAAATTGAACAAATCACCGCAAAGGCACTTCACACAGGATATTGAATTGCAGCATTTTCGAAAAAGGGTGAAATTTTACCTACAAGTCAGCTTCACGGATAATACTCAAATAATAATACATCAAAAGAAACTTGGAACTCAGTTTTAACCAATGATGACCCAAATCAATCACCATACACCTTCTATTAAATATTAAATGATAATATCAAGAATAGTCTTGAACCAACACCAATACCTAGAAGCAAACATAAAAAAATTAAACCATGGATCACGCGTGGTCTGATAATTGCAAGCCAACACAGGAACAAACTGTACAAAATTTACAAAAATCATGAGAATTATTGTATGGGTAAAAACATTCCACCCAATGAAAATTTACGACAGCAATACATCATTTATAGAAATTTTTTCAATCTAATATATAAAATTCTCGTGTCACGGTGTTTGTTACCATACTCCTCCGAAACGGCTGGACCAATTTTGATGAAATTTTGTGTGCTTATCTGGTAGGTCTGAGAATCGACCAACATCTATTTTTCATACCCCTAAAAGTAAAGGGTGTTCCACTCCGAAGAAAATTATTTTCCCCATACATTTTGTATGGAACGAATTCTCCTATTTTGAAAGAACTGCAGCAATATTGAAAGGGGTATAATATTGAACTGTGAACCGGGGGAGGGAGGAGGGGGGAGGGGAGAGGGGGAGGGGGGAAAGGAACTCAGGAAGGGGGGTTAGCAGGACGGGGGAAGGGGAGAAGTGGAGTGGGGAGAGGGAGAGGGAACGCGAGAGGGGAAAGGATACGCAGGGAGAAACAATTTAGATCAAGGTATGGTATACGCAGGGAGAAACAATTTAGATCAATTCAGCTAATAAGTTGACAACAGTTTTTGATTCTGAGGCGGTACGAAGTTCGCCGGATCAGCTAGTATTCTTATAAAAAATGTAAACAAGAGTATTATACTAAACAATTACAAACAGCTGATAATGATTCTAAAAAAACCTGGCAAGTCATAAATGAAATAACTAATAGAAAACATAAAGCAAAAACATTCCCTGAAAAAATTGTTACAGATGATAAAATAGTCATAACGGATATAAGAAATATTGCAAATAAATTCAATGATTTTTTTACAAATGTTGCTTCAGATATAATAAATAAAAAAACCCTCATTTCAAAACCATATTCATCAATACACTCAAATGGACGAACACTCTGAATGACGACCTCCGTAGTCCAGTGGGTAAGACTCTTGACTCACAATCCGGAGGTCGCGGGTTCGAACCCGGCATGCGCAAATAAATTTTATTTGATTAATTTGTGTTATTTCACAATTAATTCATTTAAAATAATATATAGTATATTTGCAGCATGTTCCAGAGTGGAAGATACTATCAGTATCGCCCTGGTGTAAGACCACCATTCAGAATTGAAACGTTGCTTGAAAATGGCCTTAGCCGTGTTTAGTGACCAGATCTGAATAGCCAGGTACTTCCCAACCTTCCTCTTCCCCACCTCCTTCCCCTCCCCACTACCTTCAGCCTCACAACATACCCCAAATGGGGATGCCATAGTCTCACTGGCTCCAGACGAGAGCAGTTGAGGTTCTTGTGCGGTATTCACTGTAAAAAAAAAAAAAAAAAAATAGTCCTAATTTAACCCAATTTAAACGTATTACCGAATCTGAAATAATAAAACACATTGACAATCTTAACACAAATACAGCCAATGGACCAGATGAATTAAGCGCCATCGCTATCAAATCTATTAAACAACACATTTCGAAGCCCTTGCAACACATTTTTAATTCCTGTTTTGAAAAAAACGTTTTCCCAGACGCATTTAAACTCTCCAATATTGTACCAATACATAAATCTGGATCAATCTCTAAACTTGACAATTACAGACCAATATTGCTAATATCCCAACTAGCGAAGATATTAGAAAAAAATATTAAAATACAAGTACTATAGTTTCTAGAATCAAATGCACTTTTGTCCCCAAATCAATATGGTTTCAGAAAAGGTCTTAGTACAGATGACGCTTTATTTAATCTAACCAAAAAATATATACACCAATCTTGACTTAAATATGAAAAGCTTAACAATCTTTTTAGACCTAAAAAAAGCGTTTGTTACCGTTAATCATAATAAACTGATTAGAAAACTAAATAATATTGGAATTAAAAATAATTGTCTGTCACTATTAACAAATTATTTACTTGATCGCAGACAATGTACAAAAATTGGTGATAATATTAGTAAACCAGAATATGTGAGACATGGGGTTCCACAAGATACAGTTATCGGTCCATTATTGTTCCTAATTTATATCAATGACCTGTGTAATATCAGTATTCCGGGAAAACTATTCTCGTATGCTGATGATACTGCTATCACAGTCCATGGTAAATCATGGAAAGAAGTCTCTGAAAACGCAAATAAGTGCACATCCATTGTCAAAGAATGGCTAAACCAAAACCTCCTAACTCTGAACTGTGAAAAAAACTATGTATATTCCATTCTATAATACCAAAAGGGCGGCACCCTTAACTCACCTAAATATAAGGTTTCACAACAATTCTTGCAATCCTGTTTTGTGTTCTAACTGTATAGAAATGAATTCGGGGAATACAGTTAAATACCTAGGAATTATTATAGACAGCCAACTAAAATGGACAAATCACGTAGAAAACCTTGTAAATAAACTTAGGTATTTGACTTACATTTTTAAACGATTAAATAACATAGTTGATATTAAAAGAATGAAACTGGTATATCATGCATTGGTGCAATCATCAATATCTTATGGAATAATTGGATGGGGGGTATTTATGATACCCATATTAAGCAACTAGAAATTACTCAAAAATTAATAATAAAAATAATGTTGCATAAGGATGTTACCTACCCCTCCTTGCAATTATTCCAAGAAGCTGAACTCTTAGATACAAGAAAAATCTTCTGTATGTAATGTCTGAAATATATATTTTCACGAAATGTATATTTTACAAAAAACGAAAAACGCTGCAGCAGTAGAGTAAATAATGCATTTGAGGTTCCCCTATGCAAAACTAGGCTTGCGCAAAGACATGCTTTTTTCATTGCACCAAAAATCTATAATGCACTGTATCAGACTATAGAAATTAAATCTAAAAACATATCCTCTTACAGCATATACAAAAAATTAATAAAGACTTGGGTAACTACAAATGACACAAATACCTACCTGCTATAACATCTGACCTGTTATAACTTTACAAATCCCTAATTTTTATTTAACCTTTTTTTGTTTTTCATATATATATATATGTTTTTTTCTTAACTTTAGTTTTTTAAATACGGAATTATTTGTTCTATAAATATGTTAAAACATAATTATGTTTCAATTTACTAATTTAAAGTTTAATTTGCTATGTTGTATCTTAACTGCATTAAAAAAAAACTTAAGTATACCCACGAACTGGCGATGCCTATGTGGGATTTTTTTTGTTACCATACATATATGTATACTATTGTAATATCTTTTTTTTGTTGTTAAATTGTATTATTGTTTATCGTTAAGCTACATATTTAATTTTATAGTTCCTTTTTTTTTAATTCTTATCAAAAGAAATGTTTTTTGTAATATTTTTATGTATGTAACAAAAAAAATTATTAATAAAAAAAAAAAAAAATGGAATAATCCTTGATATTTATTTTTGGGGTGTTATACCGTGTTGCGCTACCTCCTCCTTTAGCCAACGTATCGGACAGCGTTACAGTGTCCGAAAAATTGGCTAAAGGAGGAGGTAGCGCAACACGGCATAACACATAACACCCCAAAAATAAATAACAAAAATACTTTTGGCCGTGAAAATCTAAAATCATATATAACAAGGAATAATCCTTGTTGAAGTTCGATGTACGGATAGTACGGAATATTTATTTTTTTAATTAATAG
This sequence comes from Limnephilus marmoratus, assembly GCA_917880885.1. Taxonomy (NCBI): domain Eukaryota; kingdom Metazoa; phylum Arthropoda; class Insecta; order Trichoptera; family Limnephilidae; genus Limnephilus; species Limnephilus marmoratus. The sequence goes on along the minus strand of OU862909.1, from coordinate 56,493,814 downwards.
ACAATCAAATATGATATTGTCGGAAGCATAGAAATCCAAATCAATAGACCAGAAGATATAGATGAGGGGTAAAACCAAACTATGGGGGCCGAAGAGAGGAAGAAGAGACTGTGATTCGTTAAAAAATCAATCTGACAGTATATAGGAATCTCGCATTATAATATCATCATTTAGTTCTAAAAAGCAAAATCTGCTTTGAATGAATAGACCTTTTTTTATTTACATTAACTCCACACAGGAGGCCCTGAGGAAAATAATTTCCCTCAGGGCCTATGTCATCTGGGATGCTGTGCGGAGGGTCTTTTTGAGGAGAGGAAGGAATGAACATTGGTCTTGAAGAGACCCATGTTGTAGGTAGGAGGAAACACAGAGGCCGGCAAATCATTCCACAGCCGGGCTGTTGAACACAAGAACGAGTCGAAGAAACGACCTGTTCTCATGTGACAAATGTCAACTGTGTACAAATGTTGGCACGCGTTTGGCGTGTTTCCCGACTATGCACCGGTGCCGAAGGGATCAATGATGCTATTTCCTCGGAGCATCTTCCATTGTAATACCGGTAGAACAAGGATAGCATTCCCACCCAACGCCTGTGCTCTAAAGATTGCAATCCGTCCGTTAATATGGGAGAATCTATCAAACGGACCGCCCGTTTCTGCACAGAGTCGAGGGTATTTTTCAGGTATTTTAGAGCTCCAGACCAGAGGTGGCTGCCAAATTCAACCGTGGGGCGCACTTGTGATTTGTACAGGGTTAGCAGTTGTGTACTATTAAAGTATCTGCGGGCCCTGAACAGTACCTACGCCCAGTTTTTGGGAGGCTAACTTTACTCTGGCTTCGATGGAGCCCCCATACCTGAGCTGGTCACTTAGGGTTACACCTTTTTACATGGGAGCGCGAATTGCTTTGCCACGTTAATAACATATTTTCGAAGGCCAAATGCTCGCCCCGAAAAGATTCGCCCCCATTCACATAGCAATATTTTGTTGCCGTGTTTAGTTAAGACACTTTTACAAATGTTTCATTATTTACTTACCCCTGTAACCAGCGACGAGCACACCGGAGAACCGCCCACATTCGCTATGTCCAATAATATGTGGGTATAAATGTATAGCACAAGCTATCGTTTTTGGCGTGTTATTTCGTAAAATAAATGAATGTTAGTTCCGCGCTGGTCACGACAAGAATGATGACGTCACATATTTTAGATTCGAGCGAGGTTCTCTCCCCTCCCCACGGAGTGAGCTGGCTCCAAGGCGGAGCTCTAGCCGGCTCCATGGGGAGGGGGAAATAATACGTTTTTATCATTTAGGGCAGGTCCAGATATATTCATATGTCCGTGGTTGGAAGTAATAACCTTATAAAATAAATTCGTGACCAAATAAAAACAAACCAATTCGAATTATTTCTGGTATTATGGGTACTGGATTGAGGTTTAAGCTGCTGAAGCTGTATGTCTTATATCATCTTCGTATGGATTATATGTACTGCTAACGTTTAAGGGGCTCTTATAGGTATACATCCCAGGTTTTGAATGGTTTATATGGCAAGCAGGGTTTGTCTAACGGGTATGTGTAATTATTCTAACACCTTTTTTCCATGTTCTTCTGTTATAAATTCAGGTTCAAACTTGTCAATAATGCGTTCACTTTGTAACATAAATAAATTATTGTTTTATACGGCAATATTAATATTTCTGTGATTGGCAGCATTGATTGTCTATGAAATCAACAATACAACAATAAACAGTGTGTACCACGATATTTTGCTCTTTTTTTTTTTTTTTTTTTTTTACATGAGCTCCACACAGGAGGCCCTGAGGAAAATAACTTCCCTCAGGGCCTATGTCATCTTTGGGGATGCTGTGTGGAGGGTTTTTTTTAAGGAAGGGAAGGAGAGGAGAGTTCTGGGAAGGAAAAGGGTTTAAGGGGTGGGTAGGAATCTGGGGTTCAGTATGTCCTGGTCATCCGCCTCCAAGACCTAGACAAACCTCACCCCATGAACCCGGGCACCCCTGCTAAATCACCAAACGTAGCGAACCACTTGGGGTGACCTATGGCAGAGGTGTTGGTTATCCAATAAAGGTTCCCCGGGCGGCGGTACCCATTCCCGCCTCCCAAATTGCTCTACCAATAAAATCACAAAATCTATATCTAAAACCATCATATTGAAAATTAAATATATTGGAGGTAATTCCTTGGGTCACATTTAGTGTACAAACTGCAAACTTGGCTTTGATTCATTAATTCTACAGTGATTTCAAGTGTCTTTTCGATAAAGTGACAGTTGCTGTGAACTCCAGTGTTTATTTGTGTTAAGAACTGTGACTGCTTATTACAAAACTTTCACTGCCTATTCCAAATAACAGTGAAACATCATCAACATGAACAACATATGCCAAGAATGTTCCGAACCTACACTTTCTGCAGAGTCTATTTTTGTGTGCATAACCTGCAAGGAGACATTTCATCTGCAATGTGGAGGTGTAGCGGAAACTACCTACCGTCGCCTCTCTAAGGAGCGGCGTGCCCTCATAAAATGTAAACAATGCATTTGTGTCACACCGACTGTCAAACCCAGCGGCAGTTCACTTATTGATAGTGAACTACTCTCTAAACTCCTCGAACAAAACACGCAGATTCTTGCCACTCTAGCGGGGATGAGCAAGCAATATGAGGAGATTCTCCTTCGCGTCCATGAGCTTGAGGACACTAATAACAAACTGGAGAAAAAAAACACCAGCCTCGAAGCAAGAATTGAAGTGTTAGAAAATCACATGGAGCAAATCGATAGGCAAAATAGGTCTAAAAACGTAGAAATCAGGGGGGTCCCAGAAAATAACGGGGAAAACTTGAAAAATCTTATATCCAACATCAAAAAAACTACTAATTCAAACGTGGAAATGAACAAGATTGACGCAGCTTACCGCATCTCCCAAAAAATACCTAAAGATCAATGCAGGCCCATAATCATATCATTTAAAACCAGTATCGACCGTGATGTTTTCCTGACAGACATAAAAAAGTTCAACAAAGAAGCAAACAATAGAGAGGAAAAACTCAACACCACCCTCGTCGGAATTGCAGGACCTCGCTCCCACATATACGTCTCGGAACACCTTACGTTTCGTGCGAAACACTTGTGGTTCCTTGCACGTAAGGCTACACGGGAAAACTTATTTAAATTCGCCTGGACCCGTGGAGGGCAAGTGTACGTCCGCAAAGAAATTGGGACACCAGTCATTATTATCAATGACAAAAACAAACACCTCTTATCTCCCTCACTCAATAACTTGTAAAAAAACTGTAACTATTGTACTTATGTTTATATATTTTTTATTTTACCCAAAAATCATTAACATCACTATTTTATCTATTAAACTCAACCTATTATATGAACCAGAAGGGCACAGGTATATGGCGACAGGGGAATTTAAATTATTTAATTTGTATTTTTCTAGTTTTCTTTTATATCTTTACACAAACACTCCATTTAGTTTTAACATTAACAAATATAAATCTTGTACTATGTATCTTCAATTCGTAGTTACAATATATACCTGCTATAATTATATAAAATACTTGCAACAACTAAATCCTTATAGCACTTGTGTACTTTACATGCTTGTGCTTATGTTTTATATTCTTATGTTTTATACTCCTTATATGCTTATGCTCTATATGCTCGTGATATATACTCGCAACAAATATATGCATACTTTGTATACTTATGCTTGTGTTATACATGTTAAATATCCGCAACGACCAAATACATATATCACTGGTATACTTTATATGCTTATGTTTTATTTTCTTTATATGCTTGCGTTTTATAATCTTTTTAAGCTTATGTTTTATTTTCTTTGTATGCTCATATTTCATATTCTTATGTTATTTATTATTTATATGTTTATGTCATACATTCGCAGAAACTATAAGTACACTTTATACACCTATACTTATACTATAAATACTTTATATGCTTATGTTAACCATTCTCAACAACTAAATTCTTATATCACTTACATACTTTTTTTGCTTATGCTGATGTTTTATACTATTTATAAGCCTATGTTTTATTTACTTAATATTCTTTATATGCCTATATTTTATGTTCTATATATGCTTGTGCTACATATTTTGTATACGCTGATGTTATATTTTCGCAACAACTATATGTGTACCTTATATACCTATGTTTATGTTGTACATACTATACATAGATACTTTACATACATACTTTTATTTTATATTCTATATACGCTCGTATCATATATTATCTATACGCTTATATTATATTTTTCGTAACAACTATTTGTATACCTTATATACCTATTGTGTTATATATACTATATATGCTTATATTATAAATTCACAACAACAAAAACCTTATTTCACAAAGCTTACACTATATTCTTATGCTTATGTCATATATTCATTATGTGCTTATATTATATATTCACAACAACTATATTTACACTTTATATATTTATGTATATTTTATATATTTATATCAACTAAATATCTATCTCATAAACGTACCAATGTCACTACAACTTGGTTGTTAATAATTTATGCAAAACAAAAAACCAGAAAATGGAAGACATAGCAGATTTAATAGATAACACAACACAAATCCCATGTATATCTACCAATGATTCCGAAGTAGTACGTCAATTATTATTAACTAATTCAACCCTTACGATATTCTCTATGAACATAAGAAGTATAAACAAAAATTTTGATGAACTTCTTATTCTCCTCACTAATCTTGTCTCAGATTTTGATATAATTGTCTTGAGTGAATGCTGGATTCAAGGAAATTTCATCCCTAAAACGATAAGAAACTACAATCACTATAATACTCTACACAACCAAACTCAGAACGACGGAGTCATTGTATACATTAAAAATCATATCTCTCACTCAGTAAAAGAGATCAAAATTAAATATGCAAACTGTCTACAAATTCAAATTGATAATCATATAACACTTCTTACAATGTACAGATCTCCGAATACACATAACATAGCCCCATTCATACATTCACTGCAAGAAATTTTATCAAACATTGAACACCGCCAAAACACCTTTATAATAGGTGATCTTAACATAAATATAATTAATAAAATGCACCCTCAAGCAAATGAATACCTAAACGCACTAACTTTATTAGGATATTTTCCAGCTGTTACAGCACCAACTAGAGAATCAGACTCAAACACTAGCAGTTGTATAGATCATGTATTTGTTAAGAGTGAATTAGACACCAAATCCATTGTCTATCAATCAACTGTTACAGATCACTATTCAATCATCACTTCTCTCTCGCATAAAAATCATAAATCACCACAAAATACTTCCCCTCAAGAAAAGATCTCATATGAAACTCTCCTAAACAGTGTCTCTAAAGAAAACTGGGAACTTATCTATTCTTGTACCGATGTCACCTCTGCATGTGAATTATTTATAAATACCCTACGTAACCACTTAACCGATGCTACATCATACACAAAAAGTAAAAATAAACGATCTGACACAAAACTCAAACCATGGATCACTGCAGGAATTCTCTACTGTATCAGAAAGCGCGATAAGATTCATAACTTCTGTAGAAAAAATCCCCACGATTATGAATCTCTCTTATTCTACAAACGTTACAGAAATAACTGCAAAAAAATAATTGACAGTGTTAAAAGAGATTACTACCATAAACAAATCAGTGAAGCTACCGGTGATAATAAAAAAATTTGGAATATCGTTAAAGATATAGCCAATATTAATAAAACCAATACACCCATTGTTAAGATTAACATCGAAGATCAAATATTACATGTCAATTCCGACCCCGAAAAAATTTCCGACCATTTCAATCAATTTTTCTCCAATATTGGATCTAACTTAGCAAAAAATATTTTAGACAGACACAACGTCTCGGACAAAGATCTTGCAAACAATATACCCCTCACTAATCTTAGCTATAACCCTTTCCAATTCACTCCCACTACTGACACAGAAATTTTAGAACTAATCTCATCCCTTAAAAACAGTAACTCTGTAGGTATAGATCACATTTCAACAAAAATCATCAAACATATCCAAAAATATATAGCCTCACCTCTGAAACATATAATCAATCTAAGCTTTAAAACTGGTGTATTTCCTAACTCCTTAAAACAGGCCACAATAATCCCAATATTCAAATCAGGAGACAAACTATCTGTAAATAACTATCGACCGATATCTTTACTTAGCACAATATCTAAAATCATAGAAAAAGCGGTGAAGAATAGACTCTACAAGTTCCTTGAAGAGAACAAAATATTATCGGACAACCAATATGGTTTCCGCAAAGGTAGGAGTACCTCAGATGCAATAGCCGCCCTCACAAAAATAGTTTCATTTAATCTTGACCTTGGTCGAAAACCGCTTGCTGTTTTCCTCGATCTCTCAAAAGCATTTGATACGGTCTCCCATCCCTTACTGCTTAAAAAACTTCAACAGATCGGAATAACTGGGATACCCTACACATGGTTCGAAAACTACCTAACAAACCGAACTCAACAAACTCTTATCCAGTCTGACAAAATAAATAAAAGCAAAAAATTATCCATGTCTTACGGTGTACAGCAAGGCAGTGTACTAGGACCACTCTTATTTCTTTTATACATCAACACACTATGTACCATGGATATTGGAGGTAAGATTTTATCATTTGCCAACGATACAGTCTTAATATTCGAAGATGAAACATGGCAAGCAGTTATTAATAAAACTAATAATGGCCTAATAAAAGTGAGGCATTGGCTTGACACAAATCTCCTTACACTCAATATTGACAAAACACAATATATGACGTTTTCCATACGCAAACATAATTTTCCCAACAACTGCCCTAAACCAATAATTCACTTGTGTTCACTAAACATGCACCCACACCCACCCGGAACCCCACCTATTACAAATTGCACGTGTCCTACCCTTAAATCATCTAAGGAAGTTAAATATCTGGGCATAATCATAGATGACCAACTACGTTGGGAAGCACACATAAGTGACACAGTGAAAAGACTCCGTAAGCTCTGCCATATATTCTGCTCTCTTAGATCCATCTTAGACCTAAAAACCCTTAGAAGCGTATATTTTGCCCTTTTTCAATCCATTGCAACTTACGGTATTTTGGGATGGGGTGGTTGCACAGAATCCGTCATTAATCCAATAATTACAGTTCAAAAACTAATACTGAGAATCATATTTAAATGCCAACCTACCCACCCCTCTAATGTGCTATTTACTAAATTTAAGGTCTTAGATATTCGCCAACTATTCACTAAGACAAGCCTATCCTACGTACGGAAAAATAACCTACTGGTGGCTCCACAACATCAAGCCAAAACCCGCTTTTCATCAAATCTGGGATGCATGGTTCCAAAAACTAGAACCACATTCGCTCACCGACAATTTTGGTTCATTGCCCCCAAAATATACAATGCATTGAGCACCGATATAAAATCAAGTATTACCATACCTCTTTTTACTATTCGTGTTCAAAATTGGATATTCGAAAGGGGACGAGATTTCTTTAAAGAATATCTGACTTCCTAACCATTATAAAGGATAAGAAAATAATTAAATTAACTAAATAAAATATCATACTTCACATCTTTTTCTAACCTGACTTCACTGAAATCTAATCTAACCTAAATATATACTCTTCTAGGTGATTAATTACCTACCTTGACAAACCTCCAGAAAAAAAATTTAGCTTTCATAAAAAAAAAAAAAATTATAGATTAACATATTTAAATCTTACTTCTTAGTATTTTATATTTTTATATAGTTATATTTTAGTATTTTATATAGTTATAAGTTTATATTTTAGTATTTTATTTTTTATGTATATTTTATATAGTATTTTATTTTTAACTTCTTTCAAAATTTTTCTTTTTTATAATTATATATATATGTATATATGTGTATGTGTATGTAAGTGTATATATATATATATATATATGTATGTATATATATGTATGTATGTGTGTTTGTATGTATTTGTATGTGCATACATATACATATATCTTGTTATATTTTCCTTAAATATTTTTATCTTTTTTTTTTCTCTTGTTTGTAATATCTTATAATTTCTATTTCAAACCTATATTTTGTTCTAGTTCACACATTGTATAATTTATATCATGTATGATTACCTTAACACGGGCATTAGCCTAGTATGGTAATCAAGAAAAAAACATAAAAGTGTATTTTCAAAAATTGTATGAAATTAAAAAAAAAAAAAAAAAAAAAAAAAAATGTAATATAAATATGAATACCACGTAGTTTATATATTGCGTAAATACTACATATATTGTGTAGTACTTAGGTCTTATTACGTAAATGAATTAATTTAAACAAAATTGAAATGTAAAATGCATATTTTTTTTTACATATTTTTTCATCTCCTCCGACATAAATAGATACTTAATACTCACTTTAAATAATACCCGGCTGCGCGTTGCTGTGTCTAACGAAACACAACGCCATATACTGGATGGTTACCCAACCTTTTAACTCACTGTTAATTTGAGTGCACACCTGCACACCGCCATCTATTAATTTGCATACAAATCAAATCCACACCGCCCGCTTGCCAGCCAGCTCATCCACCACTTATAGACATTCTCCTTTAATTATATATTTCAACCTATTTACACAAAACCTTTACAAATTATATCACTCTATCTATTGGTGAAAACCGCATGAAAATCCGTTCAGTAATTTTTGAGTTTATCGCGAACAGACAGACAGACGCGGCGGAGGACTTTAATTTATAAGATGTAGAGATTTTTTTTTTTTTTTTTTTTAATTACATAATACAGGTATAATGATGTACCCCCATAAATAAGCAGGGCTTGTGTGTATGGGGGGTATGTAGATGTTGAGATAAAGTTGAGATAAAGTTTTTTAATTACATAATACAGGTATATGATGTACCCCCATAAATAAGCAGGGCTTGTGTGTATGGGGGGTATGTAGATGTTGAGATAAAGCTAAGGATAGGTTGTTTAAAAAAATGTTCACAAAATCAATCAAAATTTTGAAGTTGGTTTTCACTTTTGTGAAAGTTCTATTCAAGTTCTGTGATTATTTCAGTTTTATGAAGCAACTGGCCTATGATGATATAATAACATAGAACTTGACTAGAACTTACACAGAACGCGAAAATTAACTTCCAAAATTTGATAAATTCTAACAGTTTGAATAAGAAATATTCTATATTGACAAATTTAATCGAAAAAGTTCTCAAAGTTTCTGAAGTCAGGCTACAAAATATAAGTTATTTCTTTGAAAACCTGGAATTGGCGGGAAATTTTGACAGGTAACCCTATTTATGTCAACGTTTCCGTTAATGCTCTCAACCGCTCGAGTTGCATGTATAACAAATGCGATGCCAAAACATATTTTTGTATGCACAATGCATTCGAATGTTTACCCAAAATGCAAAGTGCACCGCCCGGTCAAGGATGCCATACACAATACGCGGGTCACAGGTACACAGCAGGTAGGCACTTTTTAGTGACTATAGCCTGCAGGTAGGTACGTAATACCTACCAGTACCTACCCGCGCACTTGCAGCGATAGGTCTTCACTGCTTACTTTCAAAATGCCGACGACACTGCAAGTAAGTAAATTGTCAAATTGGACTGCTTAAAACAGTGACACAACCTTTTGATGTCTACCGACAGAATTTATTAAGCGACGATACTCTTACTGCGCGATAAATTATGGCTAAAGTAGCATACCTTCCTATTTGATTATTTTATTTAAATTTGTAATAAAAAAATCCAACTCAATGTAATTTTGCGCGTGATGGGAAGTGAATCTAGAACTTCTCGATCTACAGTTCAAAGCCTATAGGACGTCTAAGTATAACGGCCTCCTTGGTCGATGGGAAAGATCGAATCAGGAGTTCGCGGGTTGAATCCTGGTGAGTGCATGTTCATTTTATTGAATTAAAATAAGTGTGCAAAATAATAATAGTAACAAAACTATTGGCAGATTGGCAGCGTTGTATTTACACTCGGAATCGCCCCGGTGAAATACCACCATTCAGAATTGAAACGATGCTTGAAATGACTTTCGTCGTGTTTTTTTTTTTTTATTTATTTCAAGAATTTTTTTTTGTTTACATATTTCAAATGGTTATATATGGTAGGTTATAAAATATTTCACATTTTGTTCTACTACTCCATAAGTTGAGCTCTAGGTTTTGTGACCAGATCTGAATAGCCAGGTACTTTCCCACCATCTCTTTCTCGGTCCCATAGTATTTAGCCTCACAACATCCCTCAATTGGGGATGCCATAGTCTCACTACATAAATAAATTCCTACCCATTTTCAGTTGCACTGTCTTCTTCCGAACAGGCCCTCCATTGATATGCTTGGTGTAACCCTAAGTGACCAGCTCAGGTATGGGGGCTCCATCGAAGCCAGAGTAAAATTAGCCTCCCAAAAGCTGGGCGTACTGAACAGGGCCCGCAGATACTTTAATAGTATACAACTACTAACCCTGTACAAATCACAAGAGCGCCCCTCGGTTGAATTTGACAGCCACCTCTGGTCTGGAGCTCCAAAATACCTGAAAAATACCCTCGACTCTGTGCAGAAACGGGCGTTCCGTTTAAAAGATTCTCCCATCTTAATAGACGGATTGCAATCTTTAGAGCACAGGCGTCGGGTGGGAATGCTATCCTGGTTCTACCGGTATTACAATGGAAGATGCTCCGAGGAACTAGCATCATTGATCCCTTCGGCACAGGTGCACAGTCGGGAAACACGCCAAACGCGTGCCCAACATTTGTGCACGGTTGCATTTGTCACACGAGAACGGGCCGTTTCTTCGACTCGTTCTTGTGTTTCCTCCTTCCTACAACATGGGTCTCTTCAAGGCCAATGTTCATTCCTTCCTCTCCTTAAAAAGACCCTCCACACAGCATCCCAGATGACATAGGCCCTGAGGGAAATTATTTTCCTCAGGGCCTCCTGTGTGGAGTTAATGTAAAAAAAAACTGTGATAACAACGGGAAAATGTTCAGAGTTCGACAATTTTAATTTTGCCGTATTAACGTATTATTTTTAATTATATTATTTCTTTATTTGAACATAAAAGTACAGATTCATTTTAAGGCGATCCAATAGTTCAGGAAAAAATCGAAATCGAAATTCACGCCCTTTATGGGAGGAGTTTAAAAATACTTGAGAAAAAGCTTTTGGAAAGGTTGGAAAAGGTATTTGAGATTTTTTTTTAACAGGTTGATTTCGTAAAGGTCTGTAAAAAATATTAATTCCTTTTTTACGCATTGTTTATTGTAAGAAAACGGAAATTTAAAATTAATTTCACGAAACTAAGCGACGCGGAGTAACGCGTGCATCTCCCGCTAAGGCCGGGGCGTGACTGATACGAAATGGGTTGTGCCCAGTGCATGGTTCTTGTGCCCATGCCATAAGGGTCACTTCAAGAATCCAAATTCGTAGAGTGCGGGCCGTATTGATTGATGTCAAAAATAACAACGAGAAAATGCATATTTTATTTTATTTTGTGAAGTTCGAGGGTAAATATCAATTTTTTTTGCGATTATTATAAAAGAAACTAAATTTGCCACATTATACAATAAAACCATATCCGAAAAGGGGTTTATAAATAGGAGACTTTGGACTTGAAAGTGTTTTTTATAGACCTTATACTTTATTTTTTTATAGGCTTATTAAAAGATATATTTAAAAAATGACCGATATTTTTAAGGGCCAAGGTGTGTTCTACACGCAGTATTTAATTGAAGCATCTATAATACTTCTAAGCCATCAAATTTTCAAAACAAAAACATATGATTTTGCATTATTTAGTATGGCTTCATCTTAAGAAAGCTTTGACGTCAAGTCATGAAATTAAGTCGATTGATTGCAATTTAGCAAAATTTTGTTATGAGATCAGAAAGACGTTCAAACCACTCCTTGGTAGCATTTAAACAGCGCAGTTTTGTGTTATTTCACTTCAAGTGCAAACTTCAGTGTTACCGTTTCTCAATTATATCTAACAACTTGCGTGGAAAAAGTCAATAGCCCCTTTAACGAATTTCGTAACAATAGATCATTTGATTTAGAACAATGTCCAATTTCCGAAATGAAACGGAACTGGAATTATGAAAAGGCATTCGGGCCGAACAAGTGTTTCGATAGGTGATTACCTGCCACCTACAACCACCTACCCCTATGTTATAGCATTAAAGTACTGACCCCGTGCAGTGCATATATCTTTTTTATCCACAGAATTAAAATTCTTTGGATTGGCCACTGCATGTCATAAATGACAATATTCAGTGTGATAAATATTTAGACTCACGTCATCATTAGCTTCCCGCCAAGTCGAATATTAATGACGTCAAGCAGGTTTAATATAAACACATAATTAGTAATGCATATAATAATAACAAATATATGTTTTATTAACTATAATTCACACAACCTCACATTATGCTATTAGGAAATGCGGAATCTACCCAAGTTATTTTTTTTTAATAAGGTAGGTCAGTACTCAGTCAGAAAGTTTTTGAGCAACACACTTTTGAGAATTTGACCACACAATCATACGGTAATGTTGGTTTTTTTAAAATGTTTTTATTATGAAGGTATCACAAATAAGCAGATTATTTGAACTGTGAAATTATAAATAAGCATTTATATCTCCTCTTCACTGGGTACAAGGTGCAAGTCATATCCACAAATAAATATAATCTATATTTAGCATCTTAGTACAGAAACAAAAGATGTAAAGAATACGATTCCAGATGTGCATTACATAAAATTTTTATGGGAAACAAATGTTCCGCTGACTTAGTACCTTTTGGTTTCAGACAATTTGGGAGGCGGGTATGGGTACCGCCGCCCCAGGAACCATTTATTGGATAATCAACACCTCTGCCATAGATTAGGTCACCCCAAGTGGTTCGCTACGTTTCGTGACGTTGCCCGGGATCATGGGGTCAAGTTGGTCCGGATCTTGGCGGCGGATATGTCTGCCCACCAACAGTGTGACAGGCCGTATCGAGACTGGTTGAGGAAGATTTTTTTACCTCTCCAGCAGGACTCTCCCGGAACATTGCCCTGCATCGCAGTGGAAAGGATGGATTCATTCGTCCGTCACTCTTGGACACGCTGACCAAGATTCCTACCCACCCCTCATACCTATTTCCTTCCCAGAACTTCCTCTCCTTCCTTCCCCTAAAAAGACCCTCTTCACAGCATCCCCAAAGATGACATAGGCCCTGAGTGGAATAATTTTCCTTAGAGCCTCCTGTGTGGATCTAATGTAAAAAAATTGCACGGTGTCTCTTACATTTGCCTGAAATTGCATATCGCCATCCCACTTGAATTTCGTAATCATGGTGAAAAACAGTTTTGTGTGAAAAATATAGGCCTAAATTGGGCAAAATGATTTACTTATAGATATTTCTTGTCCCTGCCACACCACATTCGACCCGATAATAGATAACATGCCAAACTTTCCGAAACATGAATTAAATCCTGCAATAGGTATGTACAAGTGAACATCTCTCACTAATAAATCCAATTTCATTAGATCGCTCTTGTAGCTAAAGGGCCCACCAGATGTATTATATATCAGCGAAGCACGACCCCGTGCCTATTCTTGTATACCTTAGTCTATTATTGCGGATAAGGGAGCAAACACGGAATCGCGACCAAGCGTAACTTCTTAACAGGTCCCGGCCTAGCCCGTGTCGCATATGCTGGTATTTCTTCATAACATAATTACACTTTTTGTTTCAGTCGGCAGGTGGATTGTTCGGTTTGTTTATCCGGTGTACGCAGCCCGCCTAACGGAAGTGTGGAATTTATTTATTTATTCATAGTAATTCCATTTTTCAATTGTTCGCGCCCTTTTGCTACCCGTGCCGTTGAACTCTTTCATTAAATATTCGAATTGGTAATGTGTAGTTTTATTTTAAAATGCAACGAAACAATGCATGTTTTAATAAATATAATTCTGTGAAAACACATTTCTGCGATTCGATCCAATAGAGATAACCGATAGATAGAACACCAAGGAGTTTGTCTACCTCGGGAGCAAAATAACATGGGACGGTCGGTCTAAGAGCGATGTCGACAGCCGTATACACCAGGCTAGGGTTGCATTCAATAAAAGGTCGAAAATAATAGAATCGAATAATATAGACCTGAAACTGAGAATACTCCTCATCAAGACCTATGTATGGAGTATCTTGATGTACGGCTGCGAAACATGGTGCCTATCCGAAAGAGATAAACGGAGACTAGAGGCTTTTGAGATGTGGTCCTATAGAAGACTACTAGGAATTTCCTGGAGAGACCACATCACAAATGAGGAGGTTCTTCAAAGAATCGAAGGAGGAAGGCACCTGTTCAGGACCTTGTCCGAAAGGCGCGCAAGATGGATCGGCCATGCCATAAGGCAAGAAGGCCTCTTGCATGCCATAATGGAGGGTATGACCGAGGGGACAAACGCTAGGGGACGCCCACGCCGAGAGTACCTGGAGGACCTGCTGGTGGACGTGCGCTGCTTATCATATGCAGACTTCAAAAGAGCCGCACAAGACAGGGAAGAGTGGAAGAAACGAATATATGAAATTGCTGCAAACCAATCCCAGGATTGAAACCAGAGAGAGAGAGAGAGAGATAACCAAATATGTAATATAGGAAATAAAGTGTTAGATTGTTTCAGTATTGTCCTGGTGAAACTCCACCATTCAGAATAAAAACGTTGCCTGAAATGGCATTATGGCCGTTATACACGACATCTGTTTTCAGCCCGATTCCAATTAGACACCAAAGACCAAAGTCAACATTTTTCGCTTTACGCGATTGTTATTTGCATCTCTACTTTCATATCTACGATTTCAATTGTCATCACTGTAAACAACACATGAACCATGCTATTTGCTGTGATGCCAACTGAAATCGTAGATATGAAAATAGAGATGAAAATAGCGATCGCGTAAAGCAAAAAATATTAACTTTGGTCTCTAATTGGAATCGGGCAGATAAAAGATGTCGTGTATTGTAGGCATAAGCCATCGCTATTATCATCTCTATTTTCATATCTACGATTTCAATTGTCATAACTGCAAACAACACATGAACCATGCTGTTTGCTGTGATGCCATCTACGATGAAAATAGAGATGAAAATAGCCATCGCGTAGAGCGAAAAATGTTGACTTTTGTGTCTAATTGGAATCGGGCTGAAAAAAGATGTCATGTATAACGGCCAATAGTCGTGTTTCGAGACCAGCACTAAATAGTCAGGTACTTCCCAATCTTCCCCTACCCCATCTTCTTCCCTTCACTACCTTCAGCCTCACAGCCTTCGGATCGAGAGGCGTAACTACTGATGATTTCATACCGTTTTCCAGAGCACAGCTGCACTGTTGAGCCAGGCCGAAACTGACACGGAATAAATAAGAAATCTATATACAATGGTAACACTGGCGGATATGTCTATGCATTTAGAAGGAAGCGGGATCGAATCCCGGCGTGGGAAAATCAATTTTATTTTTTTAATTAGTGTTATTTCACAATTATTCATTAAAAATAATATATAGTTAGAAGATTCTCTAAGTATCGCCCTGGTGTCACCATTAAGTACCCCCCTAAGGTCACCATTCAACATTGAAACGTTGCTTGAAATGGCTTTAGCCATGTTTGGTGACCAGATCTGAATAGCCAGGTACTTCCCCACCTTCCTCTTCCCCATCTCCTTCCAATCCTCACTACTTTCAGCCTCACAACATACCCCGATTGGGGATGCTAAAGTCTCACTGGCTGCAGGCGGAGGCGTCTACTAATATCTACAGGAATTCCAAAAACTGAAAAAATCGAACTAATATCTATGAGAAGGAAAGTGTTGACGAATATCTACAGCTCAAACTGTTGACGAATATCTATGAGAACCAAAGTGTTGACGAATAGCTAGGTACAGGGTACAGCACTGGCAGAGGTTGGATTTGCAATTATGTATAGCATATTGGAATAACGTAATATTGCGTATGCAGTTTAAAAAACTTATTTTATGTAAGTATGTGTGTAAAAATCCCTAATATCGGACTATTGGACACATTTAGCTGATTAATCCAACCTACGCTCTGTAGATATTAGTTCAACCTACGCTCTGTAGATATTAGTCAACACTCTGAAGTTCGTAGATAGTAGTTCAACATATGAGTTGTAGATATTCGTCCGACATACAGGCTGTAGATATTAGTATTTGGAGTCCTCCAGGCGGGGCAGCTGGGACTCATGTGAGGTATTCACATAAAAATTACATCAGTAAATGTCAAACGGCTCGAAAAAAATATAAATAGACAATTTTGAATTGAAATACTAACTTTAATATACATTGGCGCTTCGCGTGTACTTTTTGAGACTAAACGGAAGATAATGAGGTCTTTAGTCACATTTCCACTACTTTCGTTTCTCCAAAATCGAACGGAGTAAATTGATTGATTTTGAATTGCGTATACGATTTATTTTAATTCTAAGAGCTTTGTTAGTTTAACTCCATTAATTAATAAGTCAGTTATTTTACATAACGAACGACATTATTCAAAATGTTTTGTATATTGACAGCTTATCTGACGATGGATGACGATGATGAGGACGCGCTAAAATATGTCATTCTTCGGTCGGAATATTTCTTATCTATTATTGACCGTGCTAGCAGACATTGATAACTAACTGACGGATTTAGTCAATATCGTATTGATATAGGGTTTTACGATCGTCTGTGCGAGACTTCCTGTTCAGATTCTTGTGCGGTGTTCACATCAAGGTATATTATTATATTTTTCGTTTTGCATAATTTGGCTTTCTGACGAAATTATGTGGCGCCAGTTCTTTAATAAAATATCTTTATCTTTAATAGAATCCCAACTCTTCGTGTAGAACAATAATAATTTAAAGAATTTCATTTTTAGTTAATCAAAACAGTTAAATGGAATTTTTATTTATGTAATTAATACCCATCTAATGCGTGATTAAATGGCAATAAAATCCGTACTTTAAGAAGTTCTCGGTAATATAACCAGTTTGGGTCAAAGACAGAATTCCTGAGAGAGTGGACTCTAATTTATAGCAGTTGGCTTTATAGAAATGCAGTAGCCGAATATACGAATATAAATTTCAATCCAAACTACCTGTCCTCGTGCTGTGATGGGCCATTTCATCTCGCATTTAAACAGCTAAATACTTAATAGGAAGATTAATAGCTCATAAATCGTATTTCATCGTAACCATTCCAGTTCCACCGATTCCTGGAAGAAATTCGTGATAACGTAAACGGTTTTTTGAAATGTGGGCAGGAAGTTGAGGCACAGACATGGCACAGATGAACATTGACAATATATGTACTATTTATCAGTAATGTTATCTTTTTTTAATTTTGGAGAAATCAAATCAATTCATTGGAAGAATAAGTTTGGGAGCGTAGGCTTTTTATCGTTTATCTACTAATATATTGCCTATTAGTTTTAGAAAACACACTTTAGTATTTCTCAATAAAATTGATTGATTTTAATACATTATTAACGTTTTAATAAATGTATTGTAATAAATTATTGTAGATCGAACAAGGACACCGATCTGCAGTCTCACGGCAAACCGATTGGTCCCCCACACACCGTTGGAGGATGCGGTAGCCTCACTGGCTCCAGACGGAAACAGTTGGGATTCTTAATAATAATAAAAATGGGATAATTTGTAGAGCGCCTTTGGAAATATTCACATAAGGGTAAATCTGGAAGCAGGGAGCAGGGAGCAGGGAGCAGGGAGCAGGGAGCAGGGAGCATGGAGTATCGACAATTTGTCTGTTAAATCACATCTTGTCGTGAAGTAACACGCTTATTGTGGGTTACGATTGTTCCCTTCAATATTATTATTTATCTGATAAGAAATTGTCAATAAAATGCGACTTTACACCACTTTAAATGTCATGGAGCGAGTCAGAATAAAGTTTACGGTTTGCAGAGTTACTCGGTAAGTACTTCCCCACCACTTTACTCGTATAAACTTAATGGTCACTGGGATTTAAAAATATATCTTTACAGTCTTCCAATGTCAGTCCGATAAAACGATTGACGAATATTAGTCCGATAAAACCTTTGAATAACTATACCAAATACCAACAGATAAAAAGCAGACAAATAACTAGTGTAGTATAGAGTAAAATGGTGAACACGGTACATACTCGTAGGTGTGATTTAAAATGTATGAAATAATATTGGTATTTTTTTAACATTAGATCCATGCAAGACGCTCTGAGGAAAAAAATCCCTCAGGGCCTATGTCATCTTTGGGGAGGCTGTGTGGAGGGTCTTTCAGGGAAAGGAAGGCGAGGAAGTTCTGGGAAGGAAAAGGTTATGAAAGGTAAGTAGGAATATGGGTGTCAATGTGTCAGGAGTAAAGGATGTAGGAATCCATTCGTTCCGCTGCGGTGGAAGGCGATGTTCCGTGAGAGTCCTGCTGGAGAAGTCAAAAGTTCCCCTCAACCAGTCTCTCCCGATCCGGCCTGCCACGCAGTTGGCGGGCAGACGCATCCGCCGCCAAGATCAGGACAAAACTCACCTAGTGATTCTGGGCTTGCTGCCAAGCGACCACTAAATGTGGCGAATCACTTGGGGTGACCTTTGGCAGGATGTTTGTATTCTAATAAATGGTTCCCGGGGAGGCGGTACCCATACATGCCTCCTCCAAAATTCAAATTCTGAAGTTAATCACCGCCTCACTATAATGTCACTCAGATTTTTTGAGTAAAATTTAATATAATTATTAAGGCTGTTCGCTACAGCTGTTCTGTCATTTGTGTTCTTTTGCAACATAAACAACGGCAATCACAACACCAACCGCAAAGTCTACATATTCGATTCTTCATGGGGGGTCGACCAATATTCTAATTCGAAATAGCCAAATACATCGGACTCGCTCCCATATTAAAAAAAAACAAGTCGACTTTGCAGTTCTTACATACTTCCTCACAAGCCATTTCAACCTATCAAAACATTAATAACTAACGCCAAACATAGATATTAGAATCTTATTAGATTTCTTTTCAACAGTTTTTTAAAATCGAATAAATAAACTGTGTTCTTGTTCTCGAATAAGTTATGTTTTAAGCAGAGTTCTGTAAAATATTACGTGGACCAATTTACCTGATCTTTAAAGGTTAATTTTATTATGTTTTAAGTGAATTATTGATGAGTTCATAATATATTATTGTTCCGAAGAATAACGATACGAAATTATTAATCAGGACATTTTAAAAATATATTATGTATAACAGACTAAGAGAGATTAATTATATTTTAATTTTTTTTATTTTTTTTATTTAAGTTTTTATTCCAGCAGGACTAGGGAGGGTAGTGCAATCCCAGTCTGCCATATTACATAAACAACTATAAACTATAAAAGAAAAGAAAAAATAGTTTACATATTAGGTAGGTACCTAATTAAAACATAAAATGAAAGTAAAATTCATCACATAAATACCAAAAAATAAGCATAACATCAATATAAATAATAATTAAACAGAATTAAAAATTAAAAAAAAACTATTTTAGGATTGTCCATCAAGGAGGTTGCCTCATCATCTGCATCCATCGCTCATTTAGTGGGGAACTGAGCCACTCGGATGAAGCCACGAGAATGATGTTGGTTGAAGTCCGTGTCCTGCTCCAGAAGTTGGCTAGCCGGTGGCGAAGTAAGGCTGGGAATGAGTGCACCCTCTCTTCGGTGAACATCGTGGAGGCGCTGCAAAACCTCGGTAGTTGCATAAGTTGTCTGTATGCATTGTTGTGGCACACCCTCAGTTTGTCCCATTGCGCTGCTGGGTATTGCGTCCACAGTTCAGATGTGTACAGGGCAGTGCAGTGTATAATATGGTCCTGTTTTAAATGGTGACCAGCTCTAATAATGTATGTCAATAATATCGACGGAAAAATGGCTCAAGCGCCGTACAGTTGCCTGTCCACTCTTCTTTTCCAGCTGCATGGTGCTTTAGCCATTTATCCTTTCCAACGTCGAATTATATAGGTAGGTACTAGGTACATTTTAAACCTTTTTAATGATCATATATTTAGTCTTACAAAAATAAAACACTACTCGACCTTCAAATAATCAATGTTGCGCTGGTCTAATGTTAAAGGAGTTATAAGATTTAGACAGTGGTCACCAAAGTATGCATTTCATTGTCATCCCCCGATATTTTCCACTTTTCTAAATAGTAGTTCTGTAAACAGTAGACCAAAATCATTTCATCATAAGACTTGCAGGTAAGTAGGTAGGTACTCACAAAATTATAATTTTTTTAATTTCAGATAACGAATAATACAATTTCTCCCAAGAAACTTCACTTTCTCAATGACAATTCTTTTTTCAACATTTCTTTAGGTAGGTAGGCATTGAAAAAAATGCGAATTAAAAAGTCCAAACAAATATTACCATTTCGAATTTCAAAACAGAATCTTTACTGAACAATTAAGGCTCTGCAACCGGGCCCGAAAAGAAGAAGATGGAGAGATACGAAATTACGAATGTTAGAGGAGAGCGCTAACATTTACGGCGACAAAATCGATGCGAAAATTGCGAAAATGTTTAATAAAACACGACTCGTTTTAAATAGAGCAAAAATCTCGCGGGCATTACCTTAAACAGCATTTAAAGAAACACTGTTAATTTTTTCATACATATAAGGGAACGTACCCATACTACGTGACACGTTTAGGGGGGGGGGGGGGGGGGGTCTTCAAAATGTCACGCTCCATACAAATGAGCGGCGGGTTGCTTAGGATTTTGGTCACCGGGGGGGGGGGGGGGGGGGGGGGTTAAAAATTGCAAAAAGTTGGTCACGTAGTATGGGTACGTTCCCTAATTGTAAAATAACTGAAACAAACGTATTAATAATAATTTTTGGAGCATACTTTGCGATTTTTTTCTATCGAGGGAATTTTATATAATTTGCGTTTCGGCGCGGGCAAAGTCTAGATATTATCTTCAAGAATAACATATATTTTTTAAGAGCTTTAAAACTTACCGTGTTTAAGGGAAATATGTAATAAATCGGTAAAAATCCGGGTTGCGGGCCCTTAAAACGGCCATCAAAGTGGAACCGGAACGCGTAGACAAATTCATAGACAGACGAAATTTCTAAAGTTTGAGTCCAAACAAAACTTCGCTACGATTTATAACTATATATATGTATACAAAAAATACTAAGTTAGAAACAATATATATTACGTTGCTAAGGGGGCATATATTAATTACGTGTGCAGTTATTCTTGCAATCTCGACCCCTCCCCCCCTTGGTGAGATAAATTTGGGCCATTTCATATATTTTTTTCAAGTAACGTGAGATTTTGCTGGACCCCGCCTCCCCCCTTTTATGCTGACGTAATTAATGTATGCCCCCTAACTTACCTAATTGGAAGTGGCCTGGCAAAAGGAAGTTTGCCTGTTTTTGGTGGCTTACGAAATTTCACAAACGCTTTGTTCAAAAACAACAACTGTCCAAAAATAACTATATTTTCTGATCTGGGTGCGGCGTGCTCAGAATATCAACAGAACTATTGCCGTACAGAATTTTATTGGAAAATCGCCCCAAATAGAGAAGCTGCCCCGGAAAACGAAAGCAGAAGCTGTGCAAGGAGGGACTGATCTGCAATGGGCCAAGGTAAAAAAGTAGCACAAGCTAGTAAGCACTATCGAAGAGATAAGCCAAGAAAAGGGATAAAGATAAATTTTATAACTAATTTATGGACGATTTTTACAATTACAAAACATTTAAAATGAACAATTTTGACATTACCAAACATTAAAAACGAGAGCTTCAAAACATCATTACAAATATCTAGGCCCTAACGATTTACCCTATTTAATTAATAAAAGTGAGAAATTAAAAAACAAAAAAACTAACGTTACATTTTTATCGACAGACTGATTCATTTTACCGATGATTTCAGATATTGCAATTATTGTATTTTTACTTATTGTGCAATATTTCAATGTCTTAGAAACTGTAAGTTTTTTGTAATTATACCTTCCATTTATAAGCAGTATGTTGTACGTTTATTATTTCTAAATATGTACCTATTATTAAATAGACCAGTTCGCCAGTTAGACCCGAGCTTATTTCTCTACTAACTGGGTAATTAAAATGGCATAATGGTTTGCATTATTAAAATGGTTAATGAATGTTAATATAAGTAACATATTATTATTCTGTATATTTTTTTTCTCTCCTTCCTTTCCTTAAAAAGACCCCCACACAGCATCCCCAAAGATTCTGTGTGGCGTTAATGTAAAAATATATATATATGTACATTTTTTAAATGAATTAGGAAAACGTAATTATCAACTTTTTGTAAAATAAATGACCTTTCGATTTCGGGGTAACGATATTCATGCAATGGAATGCATATTTTGTGCTTATCTGCTTGGCAACGAGTTATTTTTATTACACTGCATTTATTATTACATAAGAATATTATTTTGATATTTCAATCAGTTTGTAAAAAACAAAGTATAGAATTTACTGCCAGTGAAAAATACAGGTATATCTGCCCACAGAGCAGAGTTTTATTTGTAGCAGGCTCGGGTACAGGTATCCTCGTTGCCGGGAGTGCCGGGCTCCTTGAGGCCATATTTCAGGCTGTAAACTGCGAGCGGAATCTCTGCGCCATACATCACCTGTTTACCTTATTTCTTATTGATACCGTGGACCATTCTTTAACTCGCAATGGTGATAAATAGTTACATGAAAATATTTACTTGCCACGTTATTCGGGACCTCGAGATATGCAAACCATTATGCAGGCGAATAATAAATGCACGATACTTTATTTTTAATCTTACCAAAAGGTTTATAGAATTAAAAACTTACAAATGGATTTGTTCTCAGTAATGCCCGATTATTTTACCCTTGTTTGCAGTATCCTGGAATATAGCTTCAATATTTGGGCTCTTTCTGAACAAACCCATATCAAACAACATACATGAGGGAATATACATATCTGTGTCCAAAGCTTTTGTTGTGTTGTATCCAATGTAATTAATGGTTGATTAACATCTTAGAAGCCCGTCGAAAAATATTTTTAGATATTAATAATTCCAGGAAGTGGGGAGGGTAGTGCAATCCCATACGTCCCATATAGTTATACATATTTACACAATAGATTTTATGTAAAGAAACTGATATATAGAATAGAAAAAAAATAAAAATAAAATAAATAATGATTTATTATGTAGGGCGTTGTCTGGGGTGAGCTCGGGCCCAGCGCTCACTCAGGAGTGGCGCTTGGTGCTGGAAGGCCGCGATCACCACTGTGTTGTCGGAGGCTATTGGCTGCATCCTGGCTCCAGTGACCCGGTGTCTCATCAGACTGGTGAATTCCAAGTTGCGGAAACATTGTCGTTGCGCTGCCATACCTTCTGTATCCAAATATAATTCTGCATGCGTTATTATATTGGATCCGGAGTTTTTCCATCGAGCTGATTCGGTTTACCATGTTTCACACAGGCTAGTGCAAAATGCATCGAACGATGTTTTTTAAATTATTGCTGCATTGAAAAAAACCTTCAGGCAATCGTATTAGACAGTATACTGATACTTCTCCCCTGTCGTTCAATATCACCATCATCTGAGAGGCCTTCAGTAATGATGATTAACGTAGATAAACATTTGTTCAAGCTCATCTCTGGAACTATATTTAATCCCCCATTTTGAAAGAGGTTAGCTCCTATGCGCCTAATAAGTACACTCGCGGTAGATCACATGCACCTTTTTATGCTCCGAAAGCATCAGAACGCGCAAATCATCGGAACGACTCAATTGCTCAACAATTTTGAATTGACCATCGAAATTTTAAACTTCACACAGACAATCCAGTAACGGTATTTTGAAGCATATCACAAAATTTTATGCTACGTGTAGATACCTGAAATTTGTAATCTTCTACATAATAAATTGGTGTATTACCGTTTTATGGAGAATATAAAGATATAAAGAGATAAATTTGTTACACAATGATTGACACACACATTTACGTCGGTTAGAGGTCATTTTCCTTCGTAGCACGACGGCTAGTTGTCATCTTGTCGGAGTGTTGTGATGAGGATTTGTGAATTGGTGAGGTTGATTGATTTATCGGTCATAAATGAATTTACAGCTACCGTAAAGAACACTGGTGAATTAATAGTTAAGCGACATCATCAACAGTGTCAACATGTTTATACATTTTTTGTTTACTGCACACGCGGCCACACTGGGTTATTCCAGATTTGGGTAAATATTAATAATTTATTTATTAACATTTATTGGAAATTTTGTGTGGAGGGCCAATTTAAGGTTGGGAAGTCATGAACAATAAGAACATATCGTAGAACAGTAGAAACACAAACGCCGATATTACAAGTGGGTGTAGAGCCGAGATGTTGAGCACAAGAAACAACGATCTGAAAAAAAATAAAAGTTGGACCTGTTTTGGAAAATGTCAACCGTGTGAGGATGTTGGACAAGCGTTTGGCGTTTTTCACAAATGTGTACCGGTTCACAGCGGGGCGTAAAATTGGTAAATCAAACACATATTGCGTGCATTTTAAGATGGGCGAATCAGTAATAATTATTTATTTATTTATTTAAACGCCCATTGCGCTTTTACATACGTAGTTTATAAAAAAATATTGTGAAGATTATAAATACACAAAAGGTAGTCACAGCAATATAACCATAACCATTTGACATAAAAGCAAGTTAATACGTAAATACAACAGTATTTATAGGTACAAACCTGTTGTACAAAAATAAGAAAATGCCTACTCCTAAGGTATACCAGACGTAAATAGTTTTAATATGAAATAAGAGAGCGATTTTTACGAAATTGATAATATCTTTCAAGAGACCACAATAGTGCTGAAATTAATATTGACTGAGCATAGCGATGTTCTGTTTTGATTAATTTGTGTGTACATTTATTTACTACGTTCCGGTTCAAGATGGTGGTCTTGTTGGATACATTTTTTTTTAATTCCGCTAGAATTCGCATGATCGTAGTTCCTACGATCCTGTCAAATCGGAATAAACAATAATTTATTATGTTAACTATCGTTATGAAGAAACTTTGAAAAAGAATCGTCATTGAAATAGTGACATTGTAAAATTCCCTCTTTGAAATTAAATAAAATATGTTATTTATTTTATGATTTATCATTAATTATTCGGTTTATTATTAGGTATTCACGTAGCTACCTACAAATCTAATGATTTCAGAGGATATTTGGTTTTGATTTATTAAAAACTTAATAGGTCAGATAGATTGTTCACAGAACTTCTAGTTTTATATATTTGTGATTTTCTTAAAGACTTAAAATATGAGTACTAAAAATAATATCCTGCTCAATGAAGTCTCGTTTCCCGCCAAATTCCATAATATCGTGGTAGTGCAGCGGTAGAAAACGTTGGCAGTCACAGCTCGCTGACCTTCCAGTCAGCTGCGCGGGCGCGTGCCTCGTCAGCCATCACTGCCCACTGCCCACTACTCACTCCTTCCCACCCCTGCCCGCTGTACACTATAACCACACCTGACACATGACTCGTTACACCTCTTAATTGTGCCATTATTATGCACCTCTTGACCTGTCCTTTCAATTTAAATACTGTTGTAGTATAGAATCAAAACATTTCTTATGTCACGTCATAAGTACCTCTGACTGTACGCAATGGCACTTAAATATCCAAAAAGCAAAACTTTGATTATTGGCTTGTCGTGAAGTTTTGCTATATTCTACTGGTGTCCTCTCCTATCGCAGGAGATAATTGTTTGGGATTTTTTCACTTTTGTAGGCTACAGCCCGAAATCTTTGTAATATTATTTTATTTTATTTTATCTCTACATATTATAAATTAAAGTCCTCCGCCCCCTCCGTCTGTCTGTTCGCGATAAACTAAAAAAAATACTGAACGGATTTTCATGCGGTTTTCATCAATAGATTGAGTGATTCACGAGGAAGGTTTAGGAATATAATTTGTCAAGGTTTTGTGTAAATTGGTTGAAATATATAATTAAAGAAGAATATCTGTATGTGGTAGACGAGCGGGCTGGCAAGCGGGCGGTGTGGATTTGATTTGTTTGCTAATTTACAATTTATTTTTAATTTTTTTTTTTTTTTTACATGAGCTCCACACAGGAGGCCCTGAGGAAAATAATTTCCCTCAGGGCCTATGTCATCTTTGGGGATGCTGTGTGGAGGGTTTTTTTGGGGAAAGGAAGGAGAGGAGAGTTCTGGGAAGGAAAAGGGTTTAAGGGGTGGGTAGAAATCTGGGGTTCAGTGTGTCCTAGTCATCTGCCTCCAATACCTAGACAAACCTCACCCCATGAACCCGGGCACCCCTGCTAAATCACCAAACGTAGCGAACCACTTGGGGGTGACCTATGGCAGAGGTGTTGGTTATCCAATAAAGCTTCCCGGGGCGGCGGTACCCAATCCCGCCTCCCAAATTGCATTACATATGGCGATTTGAGTTAAAATGTTGTAAAATGTCACCCTATTGCGTGACCGACCGAAGGTTCGGTTTCAGTTTCGGCAAGTTTCGGCAAAAAAATCTAGTTTCGGCATCAGTTTCGGTTTCGGCAGATTTTCTGCCGACCGCTCCGAAACTCTGTAAAAGATCTCAATAAATGGTAAATTTAATCTTAAGAATCTTGTGATTGTAAACGCAATTTAAATTAAAGTACTCAATTAGTGAGGTCCTTCCTTTATAATGCACATAAGTCTTGATTATTGACAAAGTTTTCTTCCAAGCAGTAGTTAACATGTTTGTTAATTTTTAGTAATATATAAAAAAGTACCGGTTTCATCCTATTATGGACTTCTTCAAGCTGGCCTGAAGATGATGCCGGAAGAAGATGAAACCGGTACTGGTGAAATAAATAAGTGGAAAAAAGTTAAAAAGTGTTTCAATTTCAATTTTAATACAATAGAATTCCACCACGAATAACAGTACAATAAATAAACTCATATAAAAAAGTTTTTTTCACATTCTTCAATTAATGCTTTTTTATTTCATCACATGTTAACTGTTTGTATAAGTGTAAAAATAAGTCAAACTTCAGTAAACAATAGATTTTTAACATCTCTAAAAAAGTTTCGGTTTCGGTTTCGGTTTCAGCCGAAACTTAGACAGCTACCGAAGATTCGGTTTCGGTTTCAGTAGAAAATCCTGTTTCGGTCGGACACTAGTATTTGTTATAAGTTTATAAGAGTGAATCTTATAAGGGCGAGGGTTAAAACATAGCTATATATATAAAATATTCAAATTATTAGCATCTGCTCTTTTGTAATTATAATTGCAGGTGAAAAATTGCAACAAGCTTATTTATTTACGACTTGTGGTAATTTCTAAGTTTCTATGGAAACTAAACTGGTTTTTAAAAATAACAACAGCTTTTCCATGTAGCTAATTATTATTATTTTTATTTAGATTGCCCGATCAAATTTAATAATTTATCAGCAACCCCTTTTCAATTACGTGCCGCCATCCGTATATACTCGTAATTACCTGAAATATTAAAAATGTCGCTTACAATAATAATACAAATAATTAGCGCATACTAATTCAAAGTCCGGTATCGCCCCATGTAAGAGTATTCCAGTAGGCCACAAATTCCGTTTAATTCCATTCAACCTGCAACATTTCCACGCAAGTGTGACCAGTAGTCAGTAAGCTAAGCGTGCCATAGCAGAGGTGGCACTTGGTGCAGTGGGTAGGTACCGTAGCACCTGACGGAAGGGAGGTGACACGCTCCGATGGCACGCGTTAGGTGCAGTGGCACGTGACCTCTACTGTCGCTACAGGGGTGGGATGGCGTCTTGGCACCTTATCTTACTTAACCTTACCTCGTTAGAAATACATAATATCTACATGTTTTGCCTATAATTATGTTGATGCATTTTAGTATGCGGTGGAATTTTGAATATTTTTGTGGCCTGGTATTATCCTAGTTTGTGCTTACCTACCCCTTTGAGTGAGTAAAGAGACACCTATTTTTCATGTGGGTGGGTATCTTAATCTATTCGACTTGCTTTGACTTCAAATATTCAAAACCTCAAACTTCAAAACTTCACAAAAGAAGGTTTTGCGTTCAGAACTTCGACCTTTAAGGGGTGTTCAGACATCTAATATAACCGCTAGCAGGTATCTGTTGAACCGCGAGCGCTTATGTTTCGTGCCGTTCACACGGCGCAGATAAAATATTTCTTCCTATGGTAGGAGAGGGGGTCAGTTGAATTAGCGAGCGGCCACGGAGTGCGCATTTTTTGTACTGAATCTATGAACTTGACATCTGTCACCCACCGGTCTTGGCAGCCCCGTAATTAAAATGACCCCCTCTCCTGTTTTCGTCGGAGTGGGGGGCGCTTAACTGTTGGCATATCGCCTCGGGAGCGGTTACGGCGTAAGATGTGCATTGTCTATGGTTGATGTGCGCATTAAGCGCTCAGGTGTGAACGGTCTGAAGGGATTGTATGGAGAGCGATATGTGGCGTGCTATGATCTTTTATATTTATATGCTCAATGTGAACGAGCTCTTATTGATCGAAGGTTCGGAAGCTAGCTTTTTGTCGCATTTCGTTCTGGTGATTTTATTTATTTATTAATTTATTAACGCCCTTTTCGGGGCTTTTACATTACATATGAATAGTAAGAAATACACAGCATGATGTATATGTATTTAACATTATTGTCCTGGGTATCCAGCATGGTCGACCGATAAAGGTTTAATCAATTATATTTGTAACTTGTTATCGTTCTCGAAAAAACGGTTCACAATGATTAAGCGACGGCCGGCGTAGTCCAGCGGTAAGGCTCTTGACTCGCACTCCGAAGGTCGCGGGTTCGAATTCCGGCGTGGCAAATAAATTTTATTTGATTAATTTGTGTTATTTCACAATTTATTTATTTAAAATTATACATAGTATATTTGCGACACGTTCCAGAGTGGAAGAGACTCTCAGTATCGCCCTGGTGTAAGACCATCATTCAGAATTGAAACGTTGCTTGAAATGGCTTTAGCCGTTTTGATGACCAGATCTGAATAGCCAGATCTGAACCCCACCTTCCTCTTCCCAATCTCCTTCCCCTCCCCACTACCTTCATCCTCACAACATACCCCATTTGGGGATGCCATAGTCCCATTGGCTCCAGACGGGGGCAGTTGGTGCGGTATTCATGTAAAAAAAAAGTATTCTTAATTTATTCGATATGAACTGGTTTTTGCACGTTAGCAACCTGCAGTGATGCTCGCGAACGATGACAAGTTATTGCCATTAGCCATTATTGATAAAACCTTTATCGATCAACTGTGCTAAGTTTCCCATGACTTACGCTGTGTTGTAAATTCCCGTTAAAGTGAAATTTTACTAAAATGACGCAATGGAAGTCAAGTAGGTTTTATATAATTTCCCCCCTTACTTTTAAATTTTACACAACTATTTAACAACCAATTTCCATACATTAATGGTTGTTTACCAGTTGTGTAAAATTTAAAACGCGTTTATTGGTAAGGCCCATTTTGTAAGGTAATTTTGTCCAGGTTTAATTATTTATTCCGTACATGTTTTCATTCTACAATTTTCTCCGGTAGATACAGATGTTTCAGATATTTCTCAACTGTTCTCTCCTTCTTGGTCATCTCACCCATTTATATCTGCTTCACGAAATTCCCCAAATATTTAGAGAGAGATTTCTCTAAATATTGGCTGTATATTTAGAGAAATTGTGTCGAATCACTTAAAAAATCTGGTGAAAGGTTCTGATATCAAACCCAAGCCAATTTTGAGATAGGTTTCTAGGATTTCGAAGTATTTGAGATTTACATAAAAATCCGTGCAGGCGACCAAAAGAGAAATTAAAAGAACAATCGGTAAGCACAATATCTACAGAAGCGACGATCTCGACTACTTGAATATGTTTGTACATCTGAGCATTGTGTATTAGTTGTATTGTAGCCCATGATGACCGTTGCATAATAATAGGTATGTATGGCAACACAGGATAATGAGTTGGGGTTGGAAGCCGATTTATGTAAAAGATATTTAAATATTGCGATGAGGGCAATGTCCAAGTTTTTATATTTATAAGTCAGGTAGAGAGTATATTATGTAACAAGTCAATAATCCTACTAGGCAGCTGATAAAGTTGCTAAGAGATAACTTCCCTAAAGAACAATGTTTTGCAAAAGTAATTGAGATCGAGACATTTTTAAATATATTTTTAGCTTATGACCTAAACTAAGATCACCGGATGGTGTGGTGGCAAAAATCGCAGACGAGAGAAGAGCTTGAAGAACTGGTGGAAGATAGCATGAGATACTCAAGAATTTTCTGGAGCGTCAATACGCCGACAAATATTTTAGGGGTGATGACGATGGTTTAATAGAGGCTTATCTGAAGGGTGACTCTATAACTTTTGTGTTATCTTTTGCGTTAAGTCAGCCTTAAGACACAATTAAGAAAAGGTAAAATCCGTCGGAAGGCGTTGGCCGTGCGTTATCGGTTGTCAAATTTCTGTGATTTTCTATGGCTTCTATGCCTGTCGTGTGTTGATGTCTGTTAGTGTGGTTAATTACCTACTTAAAAACTCGAATTACTATTTGTTAGTCATTATAACAACTTATATACAAGTATAAGCCTAATGGGCGTTCATAAATGCAAACATTTCGAACGAGGATTACGCGGCAAACGCGCCGTTAGTGCAACTCTGGCGTTAGTGTAACTACTTTTAAGAGTAATACTTTTAAAGACAGTGCTTGTGTAGCTCGTTAGCGCGATACGGAAAACCGCATTTAAGAAAACTGTCAAAATATGTCGTGTACGGCCGATTTGACACGGTGCGTTATGCTGTTGCAAAAGTGATTTTTAAATTTTTTATTTTTTATTTTAATGACAACATAAGACAAAATAAAATTACAAAGTAAAGTGGTTTGTTTTCAGTCCTCCTCACTAGGTATTCCTGTTCCGAGGCGGGCTGTATGTTGCTGAATGGGTGTTGATTTTTATTTCCTCATCTTCTAGTTTCTTGATTTTCACAAAATAAACAATAAATAAAATAAAAGTATTTATGTTTGTTGTCTGCAGGTTGTATTGGGGTTACTTCATAATTTTAATGATTTCCTCATCTTCCTGTTTACTTAACCATAATTTGATGTCTTTCTTAAACATTTGTATCTCCATGGTATTCTTAATTTCAATTGGAAGGGTATTACATAATTTTGTAGCATGGAAATTATGGTTTTTCTGGCCAAAAGATGTATTTAATTTCGGAATGTTCAGTAGTTTTAATGATTTTGACCTTATAGTGTAGGTGTGTTGGTCAGCAAGGTATTCATATTTTTCTTTAAATTTGAGTAGTGCATTTTATGAGTATAATTTAATAATGCTGAACACATTAAAGTTTTTAAAAAATTCTTTTGATGGAGTTTTATGGGTACTTTTAGAATTATTTTTATTATCGCCTTTTGCGTTTTAGATTCTTATGAGCGTTTTCCTAAATCCCTTATTTTCTGCAGTGCATTTGGGCAGAGTATCGTGTGAGTGATAATACTAGACAATACAATAATTATTACAACATCCAGTAAAAATACCCCACCTATCCTACCGAGCTCACTTCCTTTCTAATATATAATTTTAACGCAGAAGATTTCCTATTTGAACAATTTTTGGCAACTTGTCCGATATAGAACCCGGTAGGACGAAGTCAAAATTCTTACCCCTCCTATCCAATAGTTTAATATAATTCAAACTCTATCGCACTACCATTTTTTAATGAGTGCAGTGTGTAGCACTTTGTCGATTCGTATCGATAAGGCTTCCTCAGACCTTTATCTAGTAGAAGTATCCGCGCCAACCGAATTCGTTATTCCCTTATCCGTTGGTCGTTAGATCCGTTGCGGCCCGTATGTCGTCACTTACCGCAAGAGCGGCCAACTCTAACGGGCAGGTGCGGCGAGCACTTGTCGTTACACCAGAACTACCTGGTACCTACTGCAGTACCGCCGCAGCTAGTTTGTTACCCCTGACTAGGTCGCTATTACCTCCGTTATTGCACACCGGGTCAATTGTTATCGATGCCATCAGCGGGGCGCGTATCCGGAGCGAGCACCCCTGACTTGTTACTTCCTAAGAATATGGTACCCACCTTTCTAAGGTTCGTCGAACTTTGTTGATAGACGGTGTGAATGCAAATTAGACTATTAAAGAGGTAGACACAATATTTTATATTATTATTTCGGAGCCAAAAGTTTACATTACTTTATGTTGTTTACACATTAATGTATCAAAATTAATTTTAAAGTGAATACAGCACAAGAGTAAAAAATTGCTCCCAACCGCCTGGAGCTAGTGAGGCTACGGCATCTGCAATTTGGGGGTATGTTGTGAGGCTGAAGATATCGAGGAGGAGGAGATGTGGAAGATGAAGGCGGGGAATTGCCTGACTATTCAGATCTGGTCACCTAATACGGCTAAAGCCATTTCAAGCATCTTTTTTAAATGTTTCATTTCAGAATGGTGGGCTTACACCAGGGGCATACTGAAAGTCTCTCCCACTCTGGGACACGCCGCAAGAATACAACTTTTTTTTTTTTTTTTTTTTAATTTTTTTATTATATAATCAATAATATTATTATTAAATTAATAAAAACAGTTTATTTTTAAACAAGTTCTGCTGTGTAATTATTGTTACGCGTGACAGCTGTTTCGCCTTCTGAAGGCATTATCAAACTGTGGTCATGCCACATACAGACGATATATTTATACTATTTCTAGAGAGGTATTTATTATGACTCATTTCCAATTTCTGATTAAAAATGACTGAGACACTAATGGTTATTATTTTCCCAATTAGTGTAATTTCCCACTTCGACTGATAGTCTAATTATATTGTGAGTCATTTGCAAATGCTGACTCATGGTTTTCTTTTCAAGCATAATTAATTATTTTGAATTGGTTTGAAAATATTTAGAAGCGGAGAGTGAATTATATTTTTTTGTTGGTTTATTAAAATAGCTTTAAGATTATTATTATGTTTGTTGATTTCCAGCTGCTCTAAAAGATCAAGTTTACGTCCTTTATTTTGGATGTGTAAAGGAGTTGGTTGAGTCATAATAAATATATCGTCTGTATGTGGCATGACCACAGTTTGATAATGCCTTCAGAAGGCGAAACAGCTGTCACGCGTAACAATAATTACACAGCAGAACTTGTTTAAAAATAAACTGTTTTTATTAATTTAATAATAATATTATTGATTATATAATAAAAAAATAAAATTAAAATGGAGTTCTACAAATTAAACTTGATAACAATAAATAAGAATACAACTTATTATTTTTAATGAATTAATTGTGAAATAACACAAATTAAAGGTCGTCTAATTTTTTTATTCATGTACTCCCCCGATGTTCCAATATTACAGGTTAGGTTACCTAATAATAATAAACTACTAAAATCCAAAATATGAAACTATTATTATTTTTTATATTTTCAGTATATACCTACTATAATAATGAATTTATGCCACCGTTCTTAAAATAATTGGTAGTAATGGTGGTATAATGGTCAGCGTAGATGCACTTCAAGCAGTTGATCGGGGTTCAATTCACGCATACGGCAATTTTTTTAAACACATTTATAAGTATATTTAAAAAAAAAATAATTATTTAAAAAAAATTCTTACTTTTACTATTTGCCAGTTTTTTCCTTGTTATACTGTGGATACATTTAGTTTATAGTGCCAAAAATCTGGCAAACTAATTTTAGGTTTACAAAAATACGTTGAATTTTTCATGTATCAATTTTAATTTTTTATAATTACATAGCTACCCTACAAGATAACAATATTCATTTTTTTTCATTATACATTTTTTTTAAATTTACTTTTTCGGATATAGTGGCTTATATTAATAGTTATTCGGGTGTGGGGTGGCAGTTAGGTACTAGAAAAAAAATTATCTGATAACACAAATCATGAATCGATCACCACCGAAAAATCGAAATACCTACGAGTTGAGAATGCAATTAGGTATATTTAAATTATCTTCTATTTCACCATCTTCGCTCTAACCGATACAATACTCAGATATTCATAAACCCACTAAATCAATTATAGTGCAGTAAAACTTGTGAATTAAACCAAACGTTGAAGTCGTCTGGGTTACTTGTAGGATCTTTAAAAATGTCGTACGAATGTACCGGAAAGTTAAGCCTACCGATGTTATTATTTCATAGCATATTTAATATACAAAATACAGAATCGTGTAAATATTATTTGATTCATGGTGAGCAACCGAATATTGCTTTCCTCATACCCTTAAAAGTATTATTTGGAGAAGTCTAATCAACTGGACGATCGATATTCATTAGATAAATGGCTAGGAGTTCGGAAGCGCAATAGAGAAACCGGCTTGTGCCACTTTTATTTGTTAGTTTCCCAGCAAACTGAATATCTTCGAATGTGAAAATAACTATACACCCATAAATACGTCACATGCAAAGATATTGAAATATAAGTAGATGTGCTATCTGCTGTTTTTACTATGTGGGTCTGCGCTTCCGGGTGTCGCCGATATTGTTTACCAATTAACAAATAAACTAAAAGAACAAATAATTAATGAATAAACCAAACGAACGTTAAACTAAATGAACGAATTTTTTCCTTATTCAAAATATATTGTTAACCAATATTAATGCACATTTTCAAAAAAATCAACGAAATGAACAAATTCTTTTTGTATGAAAACTACGCTAATTAGCGCGTAGTCCGGCGACAGTTGCGCGGACACCATAGCATATCTCTTCTGTATTTTAATATCTTTGGTCACATGAGAACATAACCACCGAAAATTAGCAAATGAGTTCTGTATTCTGAATTATAAAAATCGGAATGGTCCATTAAATATTTAAAAAATACCTACTACATAGTTTGTTAAGTTTACTTCTAGGAAAAGTAATAACCTTAATATTCAATGGGAAACCATAAACTTCAGTTTTAAGAGTGGTGACTTTTTATCTTTCTCATATTTCACGAACAGTTACAAATTAATGTAAACCCACATTTTATGGTGAATTTGTTGAAGAGTGTTCCAAATGTTACCAGTTCTACTCCAAGTTACTTTTTCTAACTAGGCAAAAACTGTATTTAACATTTAAGAGGATGTCGCAAGTGTGCCTCGTATCGCTAAAAATGTAGGCACTATTTAAAATTTTAGAATTAACAAATATTATCTTCATCTAATTATTTTTCCATATATAATAACAAATTATTTTATATTTATTTTTATTTTTTATTTTCACTTTATGAGTAAAACCTCAAATTGTAATATTTAAATAAATGAAGACAATATAAGCGAAACTCAATCGAAAATCTGAAAACAGAAAAATCAGAAAAACATATTGACACCTCTGGGACTCGAACCCAGGATCTTATTTTACACTAATTATTTTGTTAAAGTGGAAAATAATTACTTGAAGATAATATTGCTAATTCTAAAATTTGATAAATGAGATTGACAAATATGACGGTTGGACAGAAGATGGCAATAGCGAAATTGGTTAATGCGCATGTCCCGGTTAGACGAGAGGTCTGGGTTCGAGTCCCAGTTGCGACAATTGTCTTTTTTGTTTTTCTGTGTATTGTTCTATTTCATATTTTCATTTAGACTATTATTATTATCTCCTTCTTCAGTGATAAATTACATTGATGGGAATAACCCTCAAAAGTTATAAAAAGAGAGTTTTTTCATAAAAATTGAATAAAATTACATCTTTAAAAAGTTGTTGCGTTGTATGCGTTTATACATTTCTACTGAAAAAAAAATTCAGTTAACGTTGTATTTTTTTAAATAGTAATTAATAATTTTATATTAATTTTACTCAACGGAAACGGAAGAAACAATTTATCCAAAGCATATTTAACATTAAAAGCTTCGTCTTAATAAGTAATTCGTTGGTTCCGTCAATACGGGGCGCCCGCACATCGCACTGATCCGCTGTCAACTAGCAAGTCAGTAAATACTTGTACATTGATGGGAATGTCTAACTACACTGCAATATTCGCTATTGATTTCACACACTTTATTTTGCTCTTTCGACTGTTTAATTATTTGTGCTAGTTGGATGCAGCTTAGTGCATTGTTCGGGTGTCGTGTAGACAAAACTATTCATAAGTGCAAATACTGGAGGCAATTTCCGCAAATAATTCCAATAAAAAATTGGAGTGAATGGCTGTGTAGGTACGAAGCAATGAGTGTGACGTTCCACCCACTTTCCCCTTACTGCAATGAAACGGTAGTAGAGTTCACAAGGTAGTAGTTACCTATCTAAAAAAATTACAAGTTTGCAGTTCACACGCGGTAGAAGTGAAACCTTCAGAAAACCAAAGTAGACAAGAGTGGGGAGGCTACGAAGCACCGCACAAAGAGAAGAATGTTTATTCTAACTCATTCTCTCGCAGGCTAAATCCTATAGATGTACGAGTATGTGTTTGTCTCTTTTTGTGTCGCTTTGATTTTCAAATCACAACCGTGCTAATGAAACATTGTAATTTGAGCCAAAACAAAAATCTTTCCACTGGATCAAAATTCACGCCAATTCAGACCATAAACATAGTTTCACATTAGCATTGAACGCCGAAGCAGCTATCACAATAATACAAACTAAATACTTGCAGAACTTAAAAACACTTAATCAATTTGATTTACTTAATTTTTTAAAGTAGAGCTCTAGGAATTAAACACAACAACAATAAATTATTCGGATCGTGATGAAAATTTATAATATTTCGTTCGTGGTAAAAATACACAAGAATTCACAGTTATAACTTTGAATAGAACACCTTACAATATGAGTCAAAAATTACGGTTCAGCTATTGTGTCACGTCTTGTGCTGTTTGTACGCAAAAGCCAAAATGTTTCATTATATATTCGCGACGCAGTTTGCCCAAAAATACTTTTATCTCGGCATTACGCTAAGTTGGCCATATTTCGGAGGTCCAGCTTCCCACGGCGGCGAGATCACAGGACCACTCCACTCAACACCAGCACAGGCCGGCCGGTGGTGGGCCGGTCACAGCCCGCGTCAGGTGGATAATGAACCAAACCGGAGCCAAAGGAGAGCCGCAACTCGGTCATATATTATACTATTCCCGGGGCCAGCCATATCGATTAGCACTCCGTGTCAATAAACAAGGCGAATCAGGTGCTGACACTGAACGGAAAATCGCAAGAAATGTGTTCAATACCGGATGAAAAGACAATAAATAATATTTAATTAACAGAAGACAATATTAGCGAAACTCAGTCAAAATTGTGACCGTACCTATTTTTTCGATTGAGTTTCGCTAATATTGTCTTCATTTAATTAAATATTACAATTTGAAGTTTTACTCATCAAGTTAAAAATAAAAATTCGTCATAGATTCGCAGAAAAGTCAATATCGCGTATCAAAAATAAAAATGGATGAAATTTATCCAAAACACTATCTAGATAGCATTTAGTTTGGGTTTGAATCTTGCAATAATCCATAAAAATAGCAGCCAACAAAAACATACCTTAAGAAAATGATGATAATGTTGGTAGTTCTTCTTAATTAATTTACCTAGAAATTTAGGAGGTAGAGGTGTCGTCAAAATAACACCTTTGAAACACAATCAGGAGAAATGCTAAGAATTTTTTTCCATAGGAAAGCTAATAGCTCAGAAATGCACAAAATAATTTGCAAGTCAGATAGAAACATTACACCTTTAAATTCATATGACGAGAATGCCAACATTGTTATAAATACTAACCAGGAATTATTAGAATCACTCCAATTATCTCAACCAAATGTATGTTGACAAACTTTCGACAAATGGTTGAGTATTGGAGAGTTGAGCGCAGAAATATAAGGATTTATGCTTGCCATTCAAGATAAAGTCATTATTACTAAAAATTATAGGAAGCATATAATCAGAGATACAAATCAAATTGATGATTAATGTAGAAAATGTCTGGCTTTTCCGGAAATTATAGAACATGTTATATCGGGATGTTCTGTATTAGCGCCATCCGAGAATACATTTAGACACAATAAGGTTTACAAATAATTCACCAAAGTTTGGTAATCAAACATAACTTGATTTACTGCCGTAAATAATACCATATTATGAATATGAACCAAATTCATTTTAAGAAAATGAATTTTATAAAATATATTATGATAAAACTATACTACGAGTAACAGACAGAACAATTAGTCACAATAGACCCGATATAGTTTTACACGACAAAATTAAAAAAATAACTTATCATTGATGTCGCTATTCCAAATTCCTGTAATGTTAAAAAATCCGTTTCTGAAAAAATAAGAAAATATACAGATTTAGGAA
Organism: Limnephilus marmoratus; assembly: GCA_917880885.1. Classification (NCBI taxonomy): domain Eukaryota; kingdom Metazoa; phylum Arthropoda; class Insecta; order Trichoptera; family Limnephilidae; genus Limnephilus; species Limnephilus marmoratus. Next base: position 56,455,301 of record OU862909.1, on the reverse strand, counting down.
ATGAGATTAAAAGAATTTGGCATTTTCAGACTATAAAAATATTTTCATTTCGGCTACTGGATTATACCTAGCTCTCTCATTCAAAATTTAGGCTTATTAGATATGTCAAAGAATTTATCTATAAAAATGCAAAAATCAGTCATTTTAAATACATGTAGGATTACAAAAGATTTTTTAAATATTTATATTGAGGGATCAGTAGGATTTATAGATCCAATTAGGAGTTCTACCGAGCCGAACCCTCTGATATGAAAATATCTGGAGTCGGTGAATTATTTTCCCATTTGGTCTCTGGTAGGTTGACATGTTGTTCTTGTATTGTTTTTAATATATTATAGTTAAAATATATTCAAAATTTATCTTCAAATAGATAATAGGCAACCGGTAGGAATGCTGTCGTTGTTATTGTAGCCATTGGTATTTCAATGGAAGATGCTCAGAGGAACTAGCGTTATTGATCCTATTTGCGCCGGTGCGTAGTTGGGAAACACGCCAAATACATATACGAGAACCTTCAACCAGTTGATCGAAGATGAGAACGGATTGTTTCTACTACTCGTTCTCGATTCAACAGCCTGACTGTGGAACGTTTGGTCGGCCTTTGCACGAAATGACTGTGGAACAGTTTGCCGGTCTCTTCAAGACCCATGTTCACTCTTTCCCCTCCTAAAAAAGACCCTCCACACAGTATCCCCAAAGATGACACAGGCCTTGAGTAAAACTATTTTGACCTCATGTGTGTCTCAGTGAAAGAAATTAAAGTTAAACCATACCACATAATACGAGTAAATAACTGCGTTCACCTCCGACAACACAGTGGTGAACGAAGCCCTCAATCACCAAGGGCCACTCCTAATGAGCGCTGGGCCCGAGCTCAGTCTAGACCACGCCCTATATAAATGATTATTTATTATCGTTTAGTTATTTATTTTTATTTTTCTATTCTACTTCCTCCCTTTCTTAAAATTAAATGTATTCTCACATTACCTTGTAAATATGTACACTGTACAACTATATGTGACGTGTGGGAATGCACTATCATACCCACATCATGGAATAAAACATTATTATTATTAGATAAAAAATATTACGCCGTAAAATAATGTAAAGAAAGTGATAAACGAAATAAACCAAACAAAGACTTAATGGGAATGAAAAGAGAAAAGTAAATAAAAAAATAAAAAATCTACATCACCAATGTAATAAAGTTGAATAAAAAATAAATAAATAGATTATCCATTACCAAAAGAAATTCAAAATGTGTATTCAATTCTTCCAAATCTTGGAAAAAAAATTAGCTCACTTCAGTCACACGGACACGCCCAGTACACAATTCTGTCTGTTTATCCCATCGGTGGGTGCTTTATAGAGCAAATCGTGGGGAATTCGTGATTTCAGCGCGATTGAGTAATTTTTATTATCAGATTGCCCCCCCATGAGAAAAGAGAAGTAAGTATTTGTTCGCGAAATGAGATCGGTAGCGTAGAATCTTGTCTAGTGAATTTTTGGTATTTTAAGTGCCGATTCCCATGCATTGAGACCTACTAATAATAATGAATTCGTAGATTTTTTAACGAGTTGTGTAAGGGAGAAAAAAATGTGAATGCCTGATCGAACTCGATAAAAAGCTGGCTAGACAAAATAATTTGACTTCAATGGGATAGCTTGTCGGCAATTTTGTAACTCCGTTTCTTGTAACAGTGGTTATTTATTGGTCGTGTACTTGAATGAGTTTTTCTTTTGCCCTGTTTAATTTATCTTTGTCTTACTAACTTATTTTTTTGCATTTTGTTTGTTTGTTTGTTTGTTTTTTTGTTTAATTTATCTTTGTCTTACTAACTTATTTTTTTGCATTTTGTTTTTCCTGTTAAGCACTTGCATACTGCTTACTAACAACGTGTGCAAGGACACTGGAGGTCTAGATTCGTTCAAAATAAATAAATGTAGCTTCGTTTAACAAAAAAATAATCTTGCTAGAGCCTAGAAGGAGTAACCATCTGTTACTTTATACCAGGGTAGGTAAGAGGTGGATAACCTCCACTGGTCGTGTATCTACTTATTTTGCAGGTTTTTATTATTATCCTGAAATTTTTTTAACATATTTTTTTCCAAGCGAAGTTTGTTTAATGCCCCATTGTCCTTCTTATTTAACTCTCATTCTTTCATCGATTCGTAGAGTTCCTCTTATTCCGAAATTTAATTTATTTTATCGTGTCGTTTGTTATCGGATAAAAAAAGAAAATCTCAAATACTATTTGATAAATAGGGTTAAAATGGTTAATGTTAGGCGAGGTTAGGTTGTGTATAAGCGGGTTCACCTCACAATTCAAACATTATTATTGAATTTATTACTTGCTGAAGTACCGCTGTCCCGGCGATGTTCGGGCTTTACACAGAGTTTTTAGAACTCGGATTTAAATATTACTTAATTTTTGTCTTATTTTGAACATAGAACGGAGCTTTAAGGGATAGGAAAATCTCTTGTAAACAGTCACTTTCCTCTCGGTTTTTTTATAGTATATTAAAATATAAGTGGATAAACAGGTCTTTAAAACACGCGCGATTTTTCGAGCACGACGGCGTAGCCGAGTGCTCGAAATAAAGCAAGTGTTTTAAAGACCAGTTATCCACGAATACTTTACGCTATTTTTTTTATTGGTACACTTTGAAAACATAAATATTGATATTATTATTAAAAATTTGGAAATAAGAACTATTAATGAATTCGTGATGTGACATCACAATATCTTGTTGTCATGGAAATGAAAAACACAAACATTAATTTGCAATCTGTCACATAAGATTAATAGTTGACATCACAGTTTTTATTAGTTATTGTGTGTTATAAAATGAGTTCTAACATTGATAATTTAAATACCAAAGCAGAATCGCGGTTAATACCTGAAAAACCCAAAGACGTTTATAAAAAAGAATATGAAAGGTTCATAACATGGATGGAGGAGCAAAACGTAGTACCTAGATGTAGATGAACGAGTTGTGCTTTGTTGATGTTGCCATGGTAACTTTAAAAAACGCGCGTTCCATAAAGTGCGATTTAAACACGCTAGAGCGTACTTTAAATGAGTAAAAAAGGGCACCAATAAATTTTTATTTTTTATTTTGGTTGACCTTACACTGAGTCGGACTTTTAATGACATAGATTATAAGATCATAAACCCAATGAGCTATCAAAAATACACAAAAAGATTTTAAATTGTAAAGTAATGTCAAGTGGGCAAAAATTGAATCACTACCGGAACTGTAGATTTGTATAAAAAACAAAGACATCCGTCTTTCCCCCTTACGAATAAACGTGTTTTAAATTTTACACTGCTTATAAATAACCATTTACCCTACATTACTGGTTGTTTATCAATTATTTAAAATGTATATAATTGAACATGTTTATTAGTAAGTCCATTTACATAACGTACACATACATGATGTTAAGGGACGTACTAAATTTACTTCAATCAGTGATTCCTGACATTATTTGGAGTAAAAAATGAAAATGAAATTTTGGCCTTCGGTGACTTTTTTGTTATCTGTTTTTTCAAATTATTTTTCTACAAAATTCTTTCACATGTTGTCACTGTCTCTCAGCCGCGTAACCGCACAATCCGCCACCCGTTACTAACTGTCCAATACCTAGTAAATTTCTAAGTTTTAAGTTGTCAAAGAGTTCGAAATAGTCCTCGGAGACCAAAATTCCATTTACATCTTTTACTCCAAATATTGTCAGGATTCTCTGGATAAACTAAGACAAGTACGACCCTTAACACCTTCTACAGTTAGATAAAAGATTGCCCAGATGACCTCTGGAACCATGACCCAAATCCAAAACGCTATAAAAACCTTGTGAAACTATGGGAGTACCTATCTAATGTCGTCACTCCATAATTTATAACTACAAATAACTAATTAATTGACTAAACTAACTAATAATTAATTGTCGCAAGAAGCAAAAAATACCATGCTGATTAGCAAATTATATTTTTTTATGTAAAAATAGGAAATATGACAAAGAACACATATCGCGGTGCTCCATTACTTCGCTTATTCTCCATAGACAGACGCGTTGAAAAGGCAGAAAGATAGAGTTATGTGAAAAATATTTCATGTATTTCTTTACCGTTCAACATCGTCCAAAAGCCAATTTTTACTGATATTTTTTATCCCTACTTCGAAATTCTTCGATTGTTATTAATATTTAACGATTATTTTGACATATTGGTGTACGTTTGACCTTTTTCATATTTCTATTTTTTTCTTGGATTTCGTAAAATGGTGTTATTACTCAACTTCAGTACCTGTTCAACAGTTCTTTGGATGGCGGGAGCTTTAACATAATGTTTTTATTAGTATGCATAATAATTTTACACTTTCTGTTTCGAAAATTTAGGATCGGTTTGTTCCTAGAAACAACATAATAAGTCATTCATCACAATTAAATGTTGGAATGGGCAACGCGCTTGTCGATGCAAACTTATATTATTTCTTCCATTCATAATTATGATTATATTTATCAGTGCCGGATTTATCGTTTCAAATGATAAAAACTACTGGTTTAGTAACGATAGTTAATAAGAAATTTAGTATTAGAGTCGTGAACGGTTTATGGGTCGAAAGTTTTTTGTAAATATTAAAATTTGCTTTTAATAATTTTGATGTGAAATTTTAATATTTACAAAAATAAACAATAATATTTTTTTTAGAAAAACAAACTTTAAATTTTCCACACATTTTGAACGGTATTCATAGTTTGAGGAAATAACCCATTGTTGAAGCAAGTGCATGAGTTTGCGTAATTACATACAGAATAATATAAGAGATAGCATACTCGAGAAATTTTGTAAGGACTTCGACAGAGGGGTGCATGCGGGTAATGCGGTAAGTAATGGACGACTGAATACATTAATAATTTCTAATAAGTATTTAAAGGATGTGAGGTCGATACAAAACGAAGTTCAATCATGTTCCTTGTGTATGGCAGTGAGGCGTGAAATAGACAGAAAATGGACGAACTGCAAAGGTAATGTAATGTATGTAAAAATACTCGAATGTATGACCGAATTACTTTTGAAGAGACGTCGATGTAAGAGGAATGAAAATATGCAGTTAATTATTAGAATGATTTTATGATTTGGATGCATTCAGCGACATCTTCTTCTTCTTCGATGGCGCTACAGCCCATATCGAGCTTTGGCCTCCTGCAACAGTCGCCTCCAACTCCTCCTGTCCTCAGCGGCTGACTTCCAATTTGATACCTGGAGAAGCTGTGCTGCATCCCCTCTTACTTCGTCTTCCCACCTCAGTCTGGGTCTTCCCACTTTTCTCTTTCCACCTGGTTGTCCAGTCAAAATTTTTTTTGGGACGCGTGTATCCGGCATTCTCTGTACATGCCCAGCCCATCTCAACCTGAGGAGTCTCATATGTGCTGAGATGCTAGGGGCCTTATATATATCATACAATTCTGTATAGATTGGTATCCACTGTCTAGGGACAGTGGATACCAATCTATACAGAATTGTATGATATATATAAGGCGTTCGTATCACGACTTCTCCAAAGCCTTTGATACTGTGAATCATGATATCTTACTCATAAAACTTGCCCAAATAGGTTTTTCCCTTCGGATGTTAAAGTTTTTCATAAGTTACCTCAAGAACAGGAAGCAATTTGTCACCCACGGAATCTTCCAATCTGCTGAGTTTCTTGTTTTTTCAGGGGTTCCCCAAGGATCGATCTTAGGGCCTCTTCTCTTTTCTATTTTCATTAATGACATTGCTGGAGTCATTCGTTTTTCTCGCTTTCTGTTGTTCGCTGACGATCTAAAATTATTTCTTCTAATAAGAAATATTGAGGACTGCCTGCGCCTTCAAGCTGATGTTGATAACATTTCAGAATGGAGTCAACAAAACCAGCTTCATTTCAATGTCTCGAAATGCGTTGTTCTGACTTTTACCAGAGCTTTTAGTCTCACCTACCACAGGTACACTATGCTCGGTCATAATCTCAACCGAGTTTCGAGTATAAAGGATCTTGGGATTATGTATGAAAATAAGCTGACATTTCGTCCTCATATCGAAGGGGTTTGCCAGTCGGCCTTAAAAATGTTAGGGTTTGTTCTCCGAACCGTCAGAGTTTTTCGGGATACCCGTGCTCTGAGGATTTTATATTTCTCCCTAGTCCGCAGTAGGCTGGAGAGTGGTTCGCTTATCTGGAATCCTCATGAGGTGGGATGCTCTCTCATGTTGGAGAGGGTTCAAAAAAAGTTTCTAAGATTTCTCTACATGAGGGAGTACGGCCACTATCCATGGCTCTACCCGACGAACTTTCTTCTGGGCATGCTGGGACTCCACTTCCTGCAGTTCAGAAGGGAGGGGTACGCTGCTACCCACTTATTCAGACTGCTGCGTGGCTATATTGAGAATTCAGCCATTCTGGAGCGCGTGAGTCTCTATGTTCCGGATGACTATCTTAGACAACGCCAGCATAGATTAATCTATCTTCCTGCCTGTAGAACTAACCTGCCAATGGTTCTCCCGGTAGGAAGGAGTATATTGCTCCTGAACCAAATCTCCTCCGAGATTGATATGTTTGGCGTCAGTGAGGAGAGGTTCAAAAGTGAAATTCTTTTGATTCTCGAAAGAGTCTCTCCACATTGACGAGATCTTTCACCACTGCCTGAAATTTTTTTGAAATTGATTTATTTCTTGATGTTTCTTTTTTATGTATAAATATTTGTAAAAAAAAAACTTTTTTTTGTATACTATTTTTATGAATAACGTAATTTCTTATATGTATTAAAACTAAATTTGTAATGTGTAAGAAATTAATAAAAACATATTATTATTATTATTATTATTGTGCCGGATGCGCCACTTCAGCGATTCAGCGACATCAGTCATTTTAATTAATCATAATTTTATTCCCCTTCTACTAGGAAGGTCATGAATCGATCACATCAGCAGCCTTCGCTCATTGTAGGCCCAGATATTGCAACTATTATTTTTTGCGGTAATGTCGATTCTAAGAACAATTTGCGTCTGAGCATGGACACTTTTCAAACTGAGTGATTACTCCGAAGTAAAGCGCTCCAGTGGAAAAAAGGTACCTACTATCAAACACGTCTACCACCTTGACAGGAATGACAAACAGATTTACAGACTGACTTTGCTACGTTTAGTCAACAACTGCTGTAAGCCGCATCAAAACTCTTGATAGGTTTGCATTAACTTCACCGGGTAGCGCTGAACGGAGAGCTTATTTCACGATATTATTCGCAGTTTGTTTCAGCAGCGTACCGCAGGAGCTGTCCGCAAAACATTGTATAATAACACCGCTCGAACGCCGGAATATTCGGTCGAGCTTAAACATATTTACGAGCAATCATCGGGCGGAGGTTACAGGTTGCTCGCGCCCTTCGCTATCAGAATATTTAGGGTTAATACTTACGATGAGAGTCGAAGGCTCCGCCGAAGATCGTTACGGCGATGGCCACGTAGTCCATATTAATAAAAATGCGATGGGAAAATCGTGTGGGCTTCAGCGGGGCCCGAGAGCAGGACCCGACCGGGAGAGTGTAATTACACGTTCCTCCGCAGATCGCGCTAATGGCTCGATCAGATTTGCATTCGTAATTTGGCGGTCAATCGGTCGGGAATTATCCCGATTGACCGCGGATGACTCCTTACCCTTCTCTTATTGCCGCGTTGCTGAACAAAGTGGCCGGGGTTTTCGGAAAATTATTATAATAAAATACTCACCTAAGGATTATTACAAGCACATACCTACATATGTTATTACTCATATTTTTCGTTCCCATGGGTTCCTCACATTATTATTAACATAAATTCGAAAGATATTTTTAGTCTTGCTTTTCAATCAACCCTTTAACAGAGGAGATAAAAGCTACACTATCTGACCTGCCATATAAACCTTGTTACATTTTCGTTCACATTCCGTGACCTTTTTTCCATCTAGCCACTGCACGATGTAAGCAAAGCACGTCTCCAAACTTTCCAAAAGGAAAGTCCCAAAAAAGTCCTAAAGGCTCCATTCACATAGCCCCTACGTATGTAGATATTTGGCGAATTACAAGATGATAATAAATTTAAAAAGAAATATTTCTTCTAATAGTTAATCTCATTAATTCATCTTAATCAAAGAATATTTATAAAACCTGTTTTCAAAAAAATACGTAAAAACAATTTAATTTAATTTAAGTTAAACTCAAAATGAAAGAGGCTTATATTACGAAGAATCAAAATGTGACACAACTACTGTCTGGGCATGGGGAATTTAGGGGGAGATTGAACACTGAACAGTCTTTCCTTATCCCCCCATCCTAACTGCGTTTGTGATTATACAAACCAATCAGCCGAGCACATTCTTCAAATTAATTATGTTAAAATACATTTTTTGTTTCTCCGGGGACTACGGAAATAGATGCTCCTCATTGTTGATAAACAGGTAAGAATTTGTGTGACGGCTGGGTATTTACCCACGTGCCTTGTGTCACATGTTACGTTACTAGTAAAGTGTCCGATGTCCAGAAAAGATTAAACATAATTCCCCACTGATGCTGGCAGCTCAAATCCAAACACAATGGCTACTTATTCACTATTCCATGAAGGCTCACTTTCACAGTTATTAAATAGATTTCATTCAAATGTTAGGATTACCGGAGCCAATAAATCACACGCAAATAAGGATGAAAATAAAATTATCGAATAACATTATTCAAACGTAAACATGTTTTATTATAACAAAAAAACGGTAGTAGATCATAAGTCTCGCATAAGCCGGATACAACAAAAGAGTGAACGAAAAGAAGAAAAAAACATAAAATTAGCATATACACATATTCGATGTCTGAATAATACATTTTATGTATTCATAACCCGTGTAAAAAGTAGTGTCTTCCTACACATTCACTTCATTCACGGCGAAATTCTGTGAACTGGGAGAGTCCAGATTTATATGGCAATTGGTAAATAACTAAATGTTTAGCATATTATTGTTTCTATTGAATACTGCCAACATCCTGCCGAGATTCTAAAAACGGCCTCTCGGCCTTAGAATGGACCTCTTGAATGGCTTTCTCGACGCGTGACACGAACACTCAAAACTACTAAATACTATACACTATTATACCTACACGCCAAAACTATTGATTATAATAATATTAATATAATATGTAAGAGAGAATTTCAGAAATAAGCTATTCTCCCTGATTCGGGGCATTCCACGGGGAGTCGTAGAGCTACGAAAATATAAATAACACCGTATTCAATATTGTTGTGACAGTATCCTTAGTAGTGTCACCCCCCCCTCGCTAAGCTACTGCATAAAATAAAAACACTTCAGTAAAATCTAGTTTTTTCGAGATCTTTTCTGGTCATACCCTTGTTCTGCCATTTTTTATACCATAGTTCGGCTTCTTGATTAAAATTAAGTAAATCGTAGTATAGGCAAAAACTTTGTGCTTTTTCTTTAAAATCAATTAACGAAATATTCAACACTGTACAGGGATGTAGCGACATTAATCCGAAAGCAGGCAAATTTTTGTCACCAAAACGCTGCTCCAATGCAGATATTTAGTCCAGTAAAGGAAGGAGTTGTAGAGTGCGTGAGCAGGAACCTAAGCGATTCTTTCAGGACTTGTTTAGGGTGCTTAGGGTGTGAACATACTAAAAGTCCTGACGTCTAGGTGGTGAGCTAGGGGGGGGAGGGGGGGGGGAAGGTCCCGATTTTCGGGTTTCCGTTTATATCTCAAAAACGTTGCGTCGCAGAGGAAAACTTTCTCAGAATAAGTAAAAGCTCATAAAATTATCTACAACTTTTATTATTTACGTAATTTTGGAAATCCCTACCGTTTTTGAGTTATACGCTCCAGAAATGTCAATATTTTCGAAAAAAATCATTTTACCTCACATTTTTCATCAAACATTCCTTCATATCGTCTAAAATATTCATCCAAGAAAGAAATTCATTTGAAAAAAGTTGTAAATAATTTAATTACCTTTTAGAATATATATACATGTGTAAATAAATCTCCAACCAGTAAATATTTACAGCAATTTTAATTTTTTTTCGTAAAATGTCGTCATTTTCAGAAAAAGCTGTTTTTGCTTACCAAATTATTAAGACGGGTTTTTTCTTCATGGGAAATTCCTTATTAATTTTTGCACGCAAGAAAGCAGGTAAGTTGTTCTCGAACAGATGATTAGTGGAATTCATTTTATAATCATTATTATTGTGAAGGGTGATTAGGTTAGTCGTCGGAGATGCTACAATAACGTGCTATGATGCTGTTCGAGTTGGTGAAAAGGCAATGAATGCGATAGTGGGCTTGACATTCTCAGACATCAAGTTGTCCCGCAAAGATCGGGCATTCCCAATGTCTTCTGTCAGCTGGTCGATAAAAATTCAGGATGAAAAGGTGGCAGTTGACCCAACATTGCTGTTTCAGCGGATGTGTATAAGCAAACGATCAGATGAGGATTTGATGAAATTCTTTGAGTATGAGTTGGCCCCATTTCCCTTGGCACTGTTTTCAATAACATCATGTTACACTCTCAACTTTATATGGATCCACGTTATCATATCCTCTTTGGACGTGAGGGTCCTGGCAAGCGTTGTTCATCCATGGCATCGTCATTCTCAGTGGTGGATGGTTCTTGCTGAAAGGGCTCTACATCGTCCTCGGCAACAGGCACGCTATTGAGGCTTCTCCCTTGGCAGTGAAGGCACGTTGCAGAACAGGTCAGCATTGCTTTTTGGCATCCACATTTGCCAATTGCACAATCCTTGGTGCAGCGGCAAAATATCATTTTCAGAAGGACCTCCGGTGCTGGAGGATCTTCTGTTGTAATTGGCACCTGGGTGTTTCCTTCGTGTTTCCACCCCCCATTCTTCAGGGGGCAGCTCAATCCCGAGCCACTGCTGAACTTGGTGGTATGTCCGCCGGCAATGCTGTTTAGCTGCACTCTCTGTTGGAGGGAGGGAGCTGATGTCAGGTTTCATATTTGCCACGGACCTTGTGAACGACTGGAAGCCATACTGGTTAAGGGAGGTCTGTCTTTTTGGCGCCGCATACCATTTCAGGAAGCATTTATTTCCAGCCTCTTCAACTTCGTCGTGAGTGGAGGAGGGGTTGTAAAAGATCATTGCCGCTTGCTTGATCATTTTTGACTCCAAGTACAATTTTGAAAAGCCCGCCTTGCTTCTCCTGAAAGTTGCAGACTTTATATCGCATCCGGTAAATGAATGAAAAATATGATGTGTTCAAATCTACGATGCTGCATCTCTTGGGTAGTCAGTGCCATTGTTTTGGTTTTCCCTCGCCCGGGTTTCAGCAGCAGAATATCTTAGGTGGGAGGAGTGGAAGCAATCAAAAGGACAGTGAGGTCCACATTCTCACCAAAGACAGCCACAGAGTTGTAAAAGGATAGTTCCACAGCAATCTTCACGATAAGGACGTCAGCATTGTCGGTGGCCTGAAGAGTCTGTATCCCATTCTCCCGAAACTTTGTATGTAGTAAGGAGATGAAGTTACTTTTGTTGGTAGGATTGGATAAAAAATCTTCCTGTTTAACGGGTATTGATTTGTTCCATGTCAAATTGATGTCGGCTGACCTTCTCAGTCTATATCATCGCATCTGTTCTTGTAATTTCGTACTATTGGCTGGGTTTGCGCACCCATCAAATACAACAGTGCGAGTCATTCCAGGATAGTGGTGGTTGACATAGGTGATATAACGATCACAAATTGCGGCAACGGAGGCATCTTTTTGTCAAATTACTCTGTGTAGTAGAAATCCTCCGTCCACAACTATGTTCATCTGAGACAGTAAAACAGTTTTTTTGGTAGGCTCAAATAAGCTATACAGTACAGATTTAGTTGTCTTTCGCATCCCACTTTCATTGAAAAGTGCCAAGAGAAATGGGGCCAACTCATACTCAAAGAATTTCATCAAATCCTCATCTGATCGTTTGCTTATACACATCCGCTGAAACAGCAATGTTGGGTCAACTGCAACCTTTTCATCCTGAATTTTTATCGACCAGCTGACAGAATACATTGGGAATGCCCGATCTTTGCGGGACAACTTGATGTCTGAGAATGTCAAGCCCGCTATCGCATTCATTGCCTTTTCACCAACTCGAACAGCATCGTAGCACGTTATTGTAGCATCTCCGACGACTAACCTAATCACCCTTCACAATAATAATGATTATAAAATGAATTCCACTAATCATCTGTTCGAGAACAACTTACCTGCTTTCTTGCGTGCAAAAATTAATAAGGAATTTCCCATGAAGAAAAAACCCGTCTTAATAATTTGGTAAGCAAAAACAGCTTTTTCTGAAAATGACGACATTTTACGAAAAAAAATTAAAATTGCTGTAAATATTTACTGGTTGGAGATTTATGTTCATATGTATATATATTCTAAAAGGTAATTAAATTATTTACAACTTTTTTCAAATGAATTTCTTTCTTGGATGAATATTTTAGACGATATGAAGGAATGTTTGATGAAAAATGTGAGGTAAAATGATTTTTTTTCGAAAATATTGACATTTCTGGAGCGTATAACTCAAAAACGGTAGGGATTTCCAAAATTACGTAAATAATAAAAGTTGTAGATAATTTTATGAGCTTTTACTTATTCTGAGAAAGTTTTCCTCTGCGACGCAACGTTTTTGAGATATAAACGGAAACCCGAAAATCGGGACCTTCCCCCCCCCCCTCCCCCCCCTAGCTCACCACCTAGACGTCAGGACTTTTAGTATGTTCACACCCTAAGCACCCTAAACAAGTCCTGAAAGAATCGCTTAGGTTCCTGCTCACGCACTCTACACTTCCTTTTGGACCATTCGTTTACTGGACTAATTAGGGAATCTAAATAAGGAATGATAAATAATCGATCGCTTCCAAAAATCGCGTGGAGTCTCAGCAAGGTGATTGGACCGATGTTGTTGGCAAGATACAATGCGTGGAAATTGTACATCAGTTCCATAGGCAGCTGCAGTTCTAATTGAAATATCTAAAATATTTTGGCTCTCTATGTCTACGTTGCTTCGATGATCATTTAAAACAGAAATTATACCTTTAATATGACTCATACATGCGTACATATTGATAGTTTCCAATCGTAAAGCATTGGCAATAGGTTCCAATATGCCTGAGTACTTGGCTATCAGTTGAACACATATAATGAAACTGATTTAATAACAGCGCAATGTAACTGATAGGCACGTTTTCTTGATGCTTCATTAATCATGATCAACTAAAAAGGTAATAATAAAAATTAAATTGATTTTCACAAACGTAAACTTTACGGTTTGTGAGCATTCGTGCACCTTCTAAGGGGGGGGGGGGCAGCTGCCCCCCCCTGCCCGTACCTCGCTACGCCCTTGCATACCACATGTTTTCATTCAGGTGCATCGGCACTCACGTCTTGCGCGAATTTTCTAACAATTCAGCAGTATTTGCAAACAAGTTAGACGTTTCAACTGCTATTCCAATTCAGACTACTAGCTCTTGATTGTTGTATAATATACTAACACATATAAATATGTAAATATGAGAAGTAAATAAAATTTATATCATAATCATTAAAGACAATATTTACAACCCGCCACCTTGGAACTGGCTCAGTCTAGTTAGACGGTATACACAAAAAATGTATATTGTACATGAAATTGAAAAAAAAAGTATTTTGTGTTTAAATTTAATATGTGCTTTACGAAAAAAAAAACTTAAGATTTACTCGTAATTCCAACACAGACATATTGCAAGTTCCAGCACTCTCCTCTAGCGATGTGTCAGTTCAGCTGGAATGGGCTCATGTGATCCGCTCCTTTGCGGGAAGCGGTTCCTACTCCCACTCCTTTTTCAAATCGACTACTCCCAGAGAACCCGGCCCAGTCCCAGTACTCTCCGCATCCAAATAAATCCGGCGGTAATCCGGCGGACCGAGCAACTCAACGCCGAAGCGCGAAAACCGCACTCGAATACAAGTCCCGGGTTCCTTTAAACCCAAGCGCCTTGTTCCAAGCTACGTGAATCGCGACACAATCCATTCATTTCGCCCACTCCCGGACTCGCGCGAACGCCGCGAACTACTACATTCCTGACTCACCCCGTGGCCGCCGCGCCGGCTTGCTCCGCGATCCACGGTCCGGCGTCACTCACCATTCCACTCATGAGTCGCGGGTCTCGGTGAGTTCCCGACACTCCCCGCTACCCGCGGCCGGCCAACTATGACACTTCCCATTGAGTCACGTCACGAGCTGGGCGCTGGGCGTTCATTCGATCGCTGTTCGTTGATCGACACACACGTGCGTGACCCCTTCGGCTAGGCACGGAGTAGTTTTTAATTAGAGCGTCTTATCTGGTATCGTTAATCAACGGGTGACGTGCATTATAAAATAATAGTTTATAGTAAAGCATTACAGCTTATTAATTTACTTATTTAAATTCTCAATAAAAGACCGTGCAGTGTAGATACATTGAATGTACCTACATTGCACGGGTGACGGGTCCTTGTTCTCGTACGGGTCTTGTCCGACTCCGGGGTTCTGAGTTCTCGTGTGGGTTCTACGAGTAGGTCCTGGTTCCGAGTTCTTTGAACCCGTGCGTCCCGTTTCGGCGCGCCGCAACAATACCCAGTACCCAGTCCGCACCTAAGAACTCGGACCCGGGACCTGCTCCTAGAACTCGTGTACTTTTAAAAGGAAGCAAGTCTCGGAGGCTTCCGGAAAAATGCAGAACTTACCCACCTCTACTCTCCTCCACCTTTGATCAACGTAGTTTTAGATACTTTGCCACAAAAATATTAAACATTGTCCCAGAAAACCCCCCTGAATATCTCCCCCGAGGGAGGGTCTAGAGTCGTTCAAATAAATGTAGCTTCGTTCAAAAAAAAAATAGAGTCTTGACGTGTGCGGTGAAGGAGGAAACCATATGTTTCCTTATAACGCCGTTGGGAAAGTGGTGGGTCCCCTCCAATGTGCGAGATTATGTTTTGTTATTTCGAGTGTGTTTTGCCGGGAAAAGGTAATGGGTGATAAATAAAACTACACGTTTTCTAGTTTGGGACTTCCACTGAATTGTAAACAGAAAAAGCATTGCATCTTATTACCCACCTCTTTCTAGTTCAGAGAAAATCTGAATAAATCTATAGATACTGTTTGCGAGAGATCTCTCAGCATCTTTTTTTTATTTTTTTCATCAACTCCACACAGGAGGCCTTGAGGAAAATAATTTCCCTCGGGGCCTATGTCATCTGGGATGCTGTGTGTAGGGTCTTTTTAAGGAGAGGAAGGAATGAACATTGGTCTTGAAGAGACCCATGTTGTAGGAAGGAGGAAACACAGAGGCCGGCATATTATTCCACAGCCGAGCTGTTGAACACAAGAACGAGTCGAAGAAGCGACCTGTTCTCACGTGACAAATATCAACCGTGTACAAATGTTGGGCACGTGTTTCCCAAATATGCACCGGTGCCGAAGGGATCAATGACGCTAATTCGTCGGAGCATCTTCCATTGTAATACCGGTAGAACAAGGATAGCATTCCCACCCGACGCCTATGCTCTAAGGATTGCAATCCGTCTGTTAAGATGGGAGAATCTATCAAACGGACCGCCCGTTTCTGCACAGAGGCGAGGGTATTTTTCCGGTATTTTGGAGCTCCAGACCAGAGGTAGCTGCCAAATTCAACCGTGGGGCGCACTTGTGATTTATACAGGGTTAGCAGTTGTGTACTATTAAAGTATCTGCGGGCCCTGTACAGTACGCCCAGTTTTTGAGAGGATAACTTTACTCTGGCTTCGATGCATCTTTGAAAGAAGAACGATTTTTAAAGATACCAAATATTTCTTATAATGTCATGTTTTGTAAAATTCTGAAAAAGTAATATACAGTTTCAGTTACATTTGAAGTGCTTTATAAAAATTAATAAATGTAAATAAACGATAGAACCGGAGAACCAGTGCAGCGTTTTGAGAGTCATGCCTAGGGATGCAACGATATATCGGAAAACCGAAAAATATCGATTTATCGAGTCCTAAAAATATCGATATTTATCGATATCGACGATACACCGATATCGATATATCAGTATCGAAAAACTCAATATATTGTATCGAAATATCAAAAAAAATCTTTTTTCAAAGGCAGAAGCCACTATAACTCAAAGCAGAAACCGGCTACAAGGAAGCGCACTGTCAAAGTTACTATTTAATACATAATTAATTAGTAAATAGTTACAATAGCTAGTACAAAATACTGGAATTATTATATTTTATTAAATAAATTTATAAAAATAAACCGCATTTTAGATACCTAACGAAATTTTGTGATTTGATGATTTTGTGATTTTACACTAACATGGGTTAGTATAAAATATTATGTCCATACATAATCGATAAAAGTTTGATATAACTAAAACTACATTGGATTTCTATAAGCTTTTAAAAAAAGAAGAAATATCGATATATCGGCCTAGCAGACAGATATATCAATATCGACCTAATTCGATATATATCGATATTTTAAAAAACCTTGCATCCCTAGTCATACCTTTTCCAGAATTTATTTTAAAATTTAAAAGTAGTCTACAGGTTACATATCTTAAATTGAATAAGTGTTTAGTTTTCCTCTTCAGCATTAATTTTATGAAATGATTGTTTAAGATTGTTTCCAGGACCATTGTCAAATGTCATAAAAAATGTGGCTTTTAGTTCAACTTCTGCAATGGTTTTAAGCGTCCAGTTGCTCGCCCCTGGTGGGTATTGGCCTCCTCAAGAATCTTCCTCCACTCATCTCGGTTTTGTGCCAGCTCTCTCCAGTTTAGAAGCTCCAAGATGGATATGTCTTTGAGGACGTTGTCGCTCCATCTTAGTCTTGGTCTTCCCAGGCTCCTTCGCCCTATTGATCTTGAGTTCAGCAGGGACTTTGGTACTTGATGCTCGGTCATTCTCTCCACATGACCCAGCCACTGAAGTCTTCCCAGTTTTATAAATTTCGCGACGTTTAGCTCCTTAAACAAAGTATAGAGCTCATTGTTATAACGTCTAAATAAATTATATTAAATTACTCTCCATACACCATAGTTAAAGATTACGTTGGCTCTGAAGGCAATTATTTTCCTTGGGGCCTCCGGTGTGAAGCTTATTATAAAAACATTAGATAGAGGTAAAAAACGCTTAAGTATGTTCATTGACCTCCGTTAAGCGTTTGATAGTGTCTCGCATTCAAAATTATTTAATATACTTAATAATATACGAATAATTGGCGAAGCTAAAACATGGTTAAAGAGTTATCTCCATAAAAAACTCGACATGTAAAAGTTAACAAAAAAAATAGGCTGTGAAAAAGAAAATAAATAGGTTTTGGGATTCCACAAGGAACTGTATTGAGACCTTTACTATTCATATTGTATGTACAGTTTGTCAAATAGAGTAGAAAATATATGAGGGCGCCACTGTTTATCAAATGGCAATACTAAACACATAACTCATGGTGTTAAAGTAAAGCTATGTAACCTACATTTTTATAAAAAAATTAAAAAGGCATAATCGTGGAAAAAATATTTTTTCATTGCAATATCTCAAAATTAGAATTGCTTATGGGTATATTATTACTATACCTTTGCAATTTTGTGTTAACATAATGAAGAATAATTATAACGTAATAAAATATAAAGCCCAGTTTAGAAATTGCTCACTTTTATTTAATACTAGATAAAGTATCTAGCGTTGCCTGGGCTTTAGATCACGTCTCTAATTTTAGATCTGAATATATTTAACTCATTCAGATCTAAAAGTAATGTAACTAAACTCACCATTAGTGATTCTTCCTTTCTATCCATTGTTAAATTCAAATTTATGTTAAATTAAATTAAAGCAAATCTCTTTATAAATCACCTTTTAATCAAATTTATGTCACGAAGAAAAAATGTTTTTTTTAAATGTGGTTTACTGTGTTCCATACACAGAGTGTCATTGCACTTCAAAAAAATATTTGACAGTTAAATTGGTGTTGCCAGTCTACAAATTTAGTAGTTCAAGTTTTTATATTTTCTACTTTTATTTGACAGACCATAAATGAACTTTTTGAACTCCCAATCACTGGAAACATTATGTCTTACGCAGATGATGCAGTGATAACTATTGAAGGAAATTCTTGAAATGAGGTCAAAGTATCAGCTAACGAAGCAATTAATATCGTAAAACTATGGTTTGACGAAAACTTATTGACACGAAAAAATCCATTTTATACCTTATAGCGTAACAGGGAATATCTCAAATATAAGGGTAAACATTCACGAAAAAAATTGCCTTCTAAGGATCGCACCCTATAACTCAAACAGTACACATTAGTAGTAAAGAAAAAATAAAATATCTTGGAATCATTATCGATAATTACATCAAATGGAAAAGTCAAATAAATTCCACAGTAGACAGAATAAGAAAACTGATCTGTATATTTTTTAGACTTAGAAATACTATATCATTAAAAATACTAAAAGATATTTATTACGCACTTGCGCACTCTGTACTATAAAATGGAATCGTAGCTTGGGGGGGGGGGGGGGGTGCATATAAATCATCCCTACTTCCACTGGAAACAATTAAAAAAATATTAATAAAAATCTTCTTGAAAAAACCCTATTACTATCCAACAATAAATGTTTTCCAAGATTTTCCTGTTCCCCCAATTACAAAAATTTAGGACAAAATTGCACTACTATAATTGCATAAACATTTCTTTAATAAAAAAATACCCAATTAAATATTAGCAAGAGAATCATATCTGTTAGAGGAACTGTTAACCGTACCACTAGTACGAACTACAACAGCACAGCATCACTATATATTTAAGGGCATAAAATTATTCAATAAATTACCCCTAAATGTACGATCGGAAGAAAACTACTACAAATATAAAAAAAATTAAATTAAAATACTCTAGTACCACCTCTTAACTTTAATTATGGTTTAGAAATATGTTTTTGCTTTATCAATCCTTTGAATCATTTATCAAATAACCTATAATTTTATTACTTGTCGTATTTTTTCGTAAAATTACTAATAGTTTTTGTAATAATATTTTTAATTTATATAGATGTAAAAATGTTTTGATTAGGAAATCCAAAATTTTTTTGGGTCTTAATCTTGTTCCAGACATTTTTGTGGCATCTATTTATGTTTGCAGAGTCTCTGTAATGATATACGTTAGACATGATAAGATCAAAGAGCTACCTTGGTTGGGAAAGAAAATCAAGGTAACTCACAAATGAGATATGCTGACGACTTCAATCTGCCTGACATCTGTGAATTAGTGAGATTCCAATAATAGGCAAACGTTGAGAAATTTGAGGGAGGCCTATGTTCAAAGTTGCAGAAAAGCAGAAATTTGTTCCCTATTATTTGTGCGAATGTTTTTGTTGTTGTTTTAGCTGCAACTGCGAATGCAAATACTATTGTTCCTTTTCATGCAATAATTGACTCATTAAATGATGACGCCGCATCCAGAATCATCTAAAAATATATTTTATTTCACAGAACTACCTGGAATATTGTTTGTATCATTCGGTTGAATTAGGACCTAGACTAGAAATCAGTATACTTGTCAAAAGTGTGTTCATTTATATTTATTTTGCAGTCTTAGATTTATTGTTTCGGTTGAGTTTATTTTTGTAGCCAGAACCAGTATGCATACATGCACCTGTCCGAAGTTAATTAGAATATATTATCATCGGGTTTCGTGAAATATGGCCGGTCTCCGATCTGCCGTTGAAAGATTTTGTACGAATTAGTTTGTTTTTTAAAAAAATAATTTGCTGACATAATGCAGTAGGTTTTTATAGTTTCCTGTGTGGTTTAATTTATTTGATTTTAATAAATTTATGGATGTTTAGTTTATGCTACGGTAGGTACATTAATTATTGAGCCTTTTACACGTGGGCAACATCTACACAATAATAAACCAGGCCTTCACTCTGATTCTATCATTTAAGAATTATGTGGATGTACACTGATTTTTTTTGCCTTTGTACTTTTAAATTTTGTATTTGAAAAGTAATATGGTACCTTGTTGGTTTATAGAAGTTCACCAGTTAGTGGAAGGTCCAAGGATTCGAATCCCGATGGCAGTGATAACTTATTCACAAATGTTTTTTTGAATCGTATAATTTGACAATAATCAGTGTTTCAGTTTTCAAAGAAGTGAATTATATATTAAATGTTTGTATTTGTAATATAGGTGCGTAAATATAATATTACGCAAATTCATAAAACCTAAAATATTTGAGTCAATATCGGAATGACTACGAATAATAAATGCTTACTAGTAGTCCTTATGATTCGTATTATCAATATGATACCTACATTCAATGAAACTTTACACCGACCTATTAGCGAAAACTGCCTTTTGAAGCCAGGAAGAAATCGAAATCGGAATTAAGCCCCTTTTTGGGAGGAGTTTAAAAATACTTGAGAAAAAGCTTTTGGAAAGGTTGGAAAAGGTATTTGAGATTTTTTTTACAGTTTGATTTCGTAAATTGTTGTAATTATTGTAATAACAACGAAATTTAAAATTGATTTCACAGAACCAAGCGACGCGGAGCCTAATATGTCTCGTCTATTCCCCGTCCCGGCCGTGGCCGAATTGAGAAAAAAATGGGTGTGGCAAGTCTGTAGTCCTTCGGTGGACGGCACAAGGTTCATTTTGAAAATCCAAATTCGTCGATTGCCGCCGTATTGATTGATGTCAAAAATAACAACGCGAAAATGAATATTTTATTTTATTTTGTGAAGTTCGGGCGTAAATATATTTTTTTTATCGATTATTATATAAAAGAAACTGAATTTCCCACAGTAAATAATAAAACCATATCCGAAAAGAGGTTTATAAATAGGAGAGTTTGGACTTGAAAGTGTTTTTTTATAGACCTAATACATTATTTTTTTCTAGGCTTAAGTGCCAAGATATGTTCTACACGCAGTTTTTAATTGAAGCATCCATAATACTTCTAAGCGACCAAATTTTCAAAAAAAAATCATGATTTTGCCTGATTTTGCATTATTTTTCATGGCTACGTCTTAAATCCATTTAAAAATTTAATGCAAACATCATGTGTTATTCTTGAAAAATCAGGAAAACGGCTTTGCTAGTAATTTAAAAAATATAAGTTGTAATGGACTGTAAAAACTAAGAAACGAAACGAGACGAAATGGTGTTTGCTGGAATGTGTAGGAAAGGTATGGAAGAAATAAGGGATGACCATTCATACACCACTATATCTCCGTGAAGGAGCACACAACACAACACATTATAATTGAGCCCTTGCCCGAAAGAAAAATACACTAAAATATTCTAGTTTCGAGAAAAATTGGAAAAACGAAACCAGTTATGTTTTATAACATTTTATATTTAATTTTTTTTTTTTACATTACCTCCACACAGTAGGCCCTGAGGAAAATAATTTCCCTCAGGGCCTATGTCATCTGGGATGCTGTGTAGAGGGTCTTTTTGAGGAGAGGAAGGAATGAACATTGGTCTTGAGAGACCCATGTTATAGGAAGGAGGAAACTCAGAGGCTGGCAAATCATTCCACAGCCGAGCTGTTGAATACAAGAACGAGTCGAAGAAACGACCCGTTCTCATGTGACAAATGTCAACCGTGTACAAATGTTGGGCACGCGTTTGGCGTGTTTCCCGACTATACACCGGTGCCGAAGAGATCAATGACGCTAGTTCCTCGAAGCATCTTCCATTGTGATACCGGTAGAACAAGGATAGCATTCCCACCCGACGCCTGTGCTCTAAAGATTGCAATCCGTCTGTTAAGATGTCTACTAAACTAAGAATCTATTAAACGGACCGCCCGTTTCTGCACAGAGTCGAGGGTATTTTTCAGGTATTTTGGAGCTCCAGATCAGAGGTGGCTGCCAAATTCAACCGTTGGGCGCACTTGTGATTTATACAGGGTTAGCAGTTGTGTTCTATTAAAGTATCTGCGGGTCCTGAAATTAAACATACAATTAAACACACAATTCTTAAGAGTTTTAATTGAAAAGTCGTCTAGAAAGGCGATTAAATTAGAGTTTATTACTAGAATTTGTGAAATAATGTTGTATTTGACCAATTTCACTTACGAGTACAACGTTATTCCACAAAACGTTTTTTTTTTTACTCTTCGTACCTTACAGAAAGCAACAAGCTCTTATAACATAAACGTACACACGTCGTTGATGTATTTGAGCTTAAGCATAAAAACGATTAGAATACCATTACGTTCTCGATATTGTCTTGAGTTCAACATACAACATTATTCCACAAAACTGTTTCAACGGCTAAAAAGCAGGCTTAATAATGTTTTTTCTGGACTAATTCTACTTTCCTGAATTCTTCAGCTTCTCGGCTTTGAAGACTTTGTAGTTGAAGCCATAAGACGTTCGTTTTCTTCATTTATTCCCATAAATTAAACCGACCGCCGTGATTTTGATAAATGGCATTATACAACATACTTCCACAAACCAAACTTCAAAAGGCTACCACAGGCCTTAAAAAAATTTCATAACCATAATCCATACCTTAAAAGATGCGTATTAATACGCTCAACATTATTTCATCAATAAGTCAACATTGATAGTTTTTCCGGGCAAGGGATCAATTATATAGTTCCACCGCGATAACCCGAGGTAATTATCGCCACAACAAAATGAATCAGCAAAAAACAATATTATGTACTCCTAAGATGGTCAAATTCATTCTTTTTACTTAAAAACGAGATTATGTACCTACACGAAAAACACCAACAACTTGCTTCTAATGTAGTCCCAATCCTTCTTCTGTTTTCAAAACAGATGTTTTTAAAACATTCCAGTTCCAAATTTCAAATACTTTTCCAGTAGGTTGATGTGGTTTAGGAGAGGTGGGAATTGGATAAACGATATTTCGGTGGGAATTAAGCATATTCTCATTTCAAAACCAAACATTAGTATTTATTGAAAATCAATGTTTTGAAAAAAGTAGGATTAACATAATATGTCGGTATGACTTTTTTCTGGATTAAAGAATATTTATAACTCTCTTCCACTTTTTTATATACGTCTGGACCGATTTCACTGTTTAACAGTCTGCGCCACGTGAATGCGTAGATTATAACTTAGGTTCCGTTGACCAAGTGAATCAGATATTTGAATCGGGACATGTCAAGAGTCAGAATAATAGAAGAGCATGTATGAGACGATGTATGAATGTAAACGAGGTAAGGAGAGTGTGCCAAGACCGAGTTGTTTTGCGGTCCGTCTTCTCTGCCCTGTTAGTTAGTTAATTAAATTTCATATGATACAATTTGATACTTTTATTTCTTTTCAGAAATTTCTTCCGGCTTTGATGGAAAAGGGCAGTGGTCGATGTATGGTACTGTCGCTGATGACTGCTCTAGAGTAGTGAAGAAATGCTGGTGACTGAGGCGATGCTATCTTCACTGGTATCTCCTGTATTTTTTTTATTTTTTTATTTTTTATTTATTAGAGATAACATATTACAAAATTATTACATAAAATTTTTAATACATTACTCCCAATGAGTTTAATAAAACTCATTTCGGGAAGGACAATATTATACATCTAAAGGAAAATTATTTTTACATAAGAACACGGAAATCAATGAACAATACATAGATTTTTAAATGGACTAGACACACTTGATACAGGTAATTGAAGAATATATAAGAGTTACAAAGGAAGACAGATAACTTCGTCACTGGTTAATAAAGTTGCTGAGAAAATATCCTTTTAGAGCCTTTGCCAATATTTTTTTGTTTGATGCTGGTAGTTTTAGGACATTAGGTAATGCGTTGTATTGCGTATGTGCGATGTATTGTAAGGAGTTAATTCCAAATTTAGTTGTGTGTGTAGATGACGATAGGTGTATTTGATTTTGTGATCGTGTTTTGTGCTGGTGTATATCGGTGTATATAATTATATAAATAATTTGAAGTTACTGAAAGAATTACAAATATATGATGTGGTATTTTTTTAGCGCGGTCGAGTGTTTGTATAGGAGTTTGGTTAGGAGTGGGCTTGGGTTGGTGGTTTGGAACCCACACCAACTGAAGAATTCCCTGATGTTGGAGAAGGTTCAGAAGAAATTCCAGAATTTCTTTACGTGAGGGAGTATGGCTATTTAAGTTTTACCGATCAGATGTTCGATTAAATCTTAGATTGCGCAATTATGTAACACGAAATTGTTAGTTGACAAGAAAAGCGCAAACGGGGTGAAATACCATAATATTGCTTTATTCGGTTTGATTCTTATAAATTTAAATGTTCACAACAACATTCTTACAAATCCGCAGGTACCTGCAGGTTCACCATGTTGTGTTAATGTTTCACAATACTATTGAGAGTTTGGCAAATGAATTATAACACCTTAATTTACACATGTATAAGATTTCATTGAGAATATGATAATTCCTCGATTCCGCCTCAATACTGTTTTACAGATTGCCACGATAACATAAACACAGAATCACGCTCGTGTGACAAGGGGAATGACGGACATAAATCACTTAATTTATACGGTTTATTATTAAGTGAATTTATGTCTCTATTCCACGCGTCCTTATAAAGAAAACTCTTCAAAATGGTGGATTGAAACAAATCACCGATGTATCGACTACTGCTGGCGTCACGAACCATTCATAAAGCATTTGGTTGACTTTTCACCTTTTATTATGTTTGACCTGATGGGCGATCATAAACCCGAGATAACGAAAAAGTCAACGAAGACGGCAAAAATAAATCCATAAATTGTCTTTGCTTTTATCGAAACCGGTAGGTTAATTTAATTTATTGATGTATTGAGGTAAAAAACATTGTCCGCCATTAATATCTACTCTTCCATTTTGCTGTTTACGTGTTGTTGTTGTAAAATTATCCATTCATTATTATTTCATAGTGTCGATGCAAAGTATACTATTTTGAAGTGAACTCCTTTAGCCCCGTTGGTGATTTGAAATTCGGATGAAATGTATTATTTGGCGGGTCCTCGGTTTTAATATAATGCGGTAAATTCGCGCGTCGGCGCGGTCCTTCGATAGCGCAGTGGGCAAGGCGCTCGACAAGTCTCAGCGGCCAGAGAGATAGACGTTAAGCGAATGGAGGTTCGAATCCTACGAAATAATAAAAAAAAAAAAACATTTTTATTTTTGTGAAATCAATATCCAATCTTCAAACCACTTAAAAATAAACAGGCAAAAGAAAAGAAAGCGACATCTAGCGAGTTTCTAGTTTCACTTCTACCGCTTGTGAATTACACACTCTGATTTATTTTATTACAGTGCATTATTTAAAAAAAATATTTTAATTTGAATTCCAAAAACAACGAAATATATGTATGAAATTTGAGAAATCGGTAAGTGGAAGAACTTTATTGAGGTGAGTGAATCAAATTTGTCATTTTCAAATGCTAAAGATTTAACTCATCAATAATGCTTACCAGAAAAATAGTACGCGGTAGGTACCTACTTAACGAACTTTTCTCGCAATTTTCGAGATCTAAAAGTAGACATTTTTTATATTGGTTATATATTGTTTACACAATTAACATTTTGGTATAGACCCACAAGGAGGCAGATGGATAAATTTTTGTTGTTTTTCTTTCCAAAAGTAGGAAAACGAAACAAAAGGGGTATTCCAGAAAATGGCCAAAATCTAAATAAAACCCCGCTGGTACGTCCCTTCTCTTCGCTAGGTTTGCGAATTCGTGATCTCCAAATAGTTGAATGTGCTAGCAGTCGGTTAATAAAAATAACAAAATAAAAAGTGAGTCGTCGTGATTAATGTTTGGGTTATCATGCAGCGCTTTCCACTTCTTTAGTCAACGTTTCGGACACCGTGTTCTTCTTCAGAGTAGTTTTCCAAAGAGTGAGTTGCTCGAAGAAATGCAATTGGCCTTAAATGTTTTTTATTTTATTTTTATTATGGTTTTACTATCTTAGAATTTGAAATGAAAACACTTTTGTACTTTCTTCCACTAATTTATATTTCACCAGGACCGGTTTCATCCTATTACGGCCATTTTCAGACTGGTAGTTGAAATTCTTATGCTACGGTATTTATACACACTTAGGTAGGGGTACACAACATTGTCTCTATAGAGACAATGTTCAAAATTAGTGGAAGAAAGTACAAAAGTGTTTTAATTTCAAATTCTAATACAATGGAATCAAAAACTAGACTCGTTTTACTACCTATGTTCTAAAATACATGTACATGCTTTATCTTTTTACCGTTGACATCGATCTGAAATATTAATGCCTTGAATTTTAAGACGAATACACGATAAGTTTAAAGATTTTTAAAGTGATTTTCATGAAAAAATACTAATTTCGGTTGTGTAACTCTGTTTAAATGATTTCGATTTACTTGAATTTCAGTTTCATTTTCAAAATTCGAACTGATTTTGTGAAGATTTCAGACATACTATTATAGAATGATATAGAATATTATAGAATGATATTATTATAGACTGCATATTCTTATAAAATGACTTTTATTTTAAAAATTGAAATACGTATTATAAACGGCCCTGATTTATTAATCCCAATTAACTACCAACCAGAACCAACCATACCAGGTATACCAACAAGAACTACTCGATCTAAAATTATTTTTAGTAGCAAAACAATTTCAGAACTTGCAACGGTTTGGATTATCATACGGACCTTCCATTACAAACTGAGTAATTTAGATACTCGCTTTTATTTAGATCGTATGCACTTGAATGCACTTTCTCAGAAGTAGTAAATAAATGCAAGAGTAAGCATGTTCAATAGGGAATGTAGTAACATACTTCAAAAATAATAATTAATAATCAATGTTAGCGTAATTCTATTCTCCCACATGGGATCAATTTCATTCATTTTGGGAGGCGGGTATTGGTACCGCCGCCCTGGGAACCATTTATTGGACAACCAACATCTCTGCCATAGATCACCCCAAGTGGTTCGCTACGTTTGGTGACTTTGCAGGGGTGCCCGTTTGGCCGCCCGGGGCGAAGGAAAATTTTGCCGCCCCCCCCCCAACTTCTACAGGTACTTTTTCCGCAGATTTCAAGCGCTGACCGGGGGGGGGGGTAGATATTCTATTTTTTTATGCCGATTTTTATAATCCTATGTGCCGAGTACTCTTCCAATAAAATCATGCTTATAAATTCTACTACAAATTTATATATAATTGCTCTCAGAAATCAAGAATGGTATGCCTATAATAGAATTTCGCATCTTCATCACGCATACGTATGGAATGCTACTCAATTGCAAAGTTTCACTCGGTATACGATGAATCGGCAACTTATTGGTATATTGATAACACAAAACTGGTTTAAATTAAAATAAATTTGCGGTTTATCAAAACTACACTCAGAACATAAGAATGGTTTTTCTCTGATTCTAGCGGCACTTATATTCTGAACACAAAACTGGTTTTAATTACATCTGTGTGTGGTGAATTAAAGCTACACTCAGAACATGATAATGGTTTTTCTTTAATTCTGCCGGCATTTACATTCTAAACACAAAACTGGTTTTAATTAAATCTGTATGTGGTGAATTAAAACTACACTCAGAACATCGGGGCGGAGGAAAATTTCGCCGCCCCCTTATTTGGGTACTTCAAGCGGTGGGGGGGGGGGGGGGGATTGTATATGGAAATCCTATTTTTTAATTACGACCCATTTATATACGAGACGGATTTTTTAATAATCACATTTGACGAGTATTCTTTCAATGAAAATCATGTATATAAATTCTACTCCAAAGTTGATTGATTGGTACTGCGTTAGAGTCCCCAAACAATAATTACACACGCAACAATCAATTTCTAAGAATTTTACAGCATTATGTAACTCAAATGTAAAGCTTCACTCGATGCAGGATGAATCTGCAACTCGTTATTTAAATTATCGTTGTATTCTGAACACAAAACCAGTTTGTATGCGGTGAATTAAAACTACACCCAGAACATGAAAATGGTTTTTCTTTGATTCTGGCAGCACATACATAGTCTGCAAATATAATATTATAACTGAACTTCGAATAAGATGATGTTTTCCATCGAAATGTGTCAACATAAGAATCCACAACTGGAAATTTACATTATCAACACAAAATTGGTTTGAATTAAGTCTGTATGCGGCGAATTAAAAGTACACTCAGAACACGAATATGGTTTTTCTTTATTTCTGGCAGCACATACAGAGTCTGCAACTATAATTTAATAACTGAACTGCGAATAAGATAATGTTTTCCTTTGAATTGTGTCAGCAGATGAATTCTCAAATGTAATTTTACATCCTGAAAACTGGTTTAACCCTTCGAATAATAAGGAAAAAATATCTATAAACTTTTGTCTGTCAATGTTTGCGCACAAAATTTCCGGTTCTTCCCATGCAATGTTCCTTTTTATTAAAACAAACTTTTCTAAAATCTAGATAAAGTAATTTTTCCGACGTGCTTATTAGAACATTATTGTTTCTAAACATTAAAATTTTCATATTGGAAATGTGAATTGGTTAAAAAATACACGCCTGCGAATATTCGAATTAAAGTACCTACAATAGAATAAACTTAAAATTTTAAATACAGATTCCCTTTCTTTAAAAAAAGGTTATAAAACTGTTTCTTAACTTTTTATCGCAATCACAAATTTATTTAAAATTAAATGTGTGGGACATAAATTCACAATTTTATTTTAAAATTAAATGTGTAGGATAATTTGCGTCTCCTGTGATTAGACGGGTCAAATTAAATATGTATTTGCCGAATTAAAACTACACTCAGAAAATGAAAATGGTTGCTCTTTGATTCTGGCAGCACATACATAGTCTACAACTAGAATTTTATAACTGCACTTCGAAAAAAATAATGGTCTCTTTTGAAATGTATCAGCAGATGAATACACAACTGAAATTCATTCGTTAATACATTCTGAACACAATTCTGGTTTTAATTAAGAGCGAATCTGTTTGCGAGTTATCAGCTTTAATTAGTATTACTCTCATAATATGCGTACGGTTTTCATACGAATTGCGAAATTTGCAGCATAAAAAATATAGTTATTGTTAATTTAATGAATTAAAAAAAAGAGTTGGATTCGAAAACGAAAGGATCGTCGAACATGTTCAAATAATGATTTGAAATGGTTTAAATTTTTCCAAGATAATGTTATTATTTATTGTGAAAATTTGCCGCCCCCCCTAAAAGTGCCGCCCGGGGCGGGCCGCCCCCCCCCCCGCCCCCCCCCACGCTACGCCACTGCTTGCACCGCAGTGGGTGGGATGGATTCATACATCCGTCATTTCTGAAAAAAAAATGATCCCTAAATTCCTACCCACCCCCATACCTTCTTCCTTTCAAGAACTTTCTCTCCTTCCTTTCCTGAAAAGACCCTCCACATCCTCAAAGATAACATAGGCCCAGAGAGGAATAACTTCTGTATAGAGAGAGCTATTGTAAAAAAATATATATAATTTGAAGAGTAGATATATTTTACTTCGTGACCACCGTTCGTCAAAATTTTATGTACGTGGGTTGTCCAAGAATCAAAGACTTTTAAATATTTTCGGCGGTGTAGCTCAGCTTTCCCTTAAAAACGAGCGGTGATCCTGCTCGGTGATCCTGCTTCAGTGCGATCTTTGCTTCCATTTGAGATGAACGCTCCGCTGTCATGCCGCTGCCGCCTGCCTGGTGCGTTAAATTATTCGCTTAAGCTGAAGTCACGAGGTTCACTCGGATGAAGGTTTACTCGATGAAATGTTCCATTCTCGTTTCACCGAGTGTTCACACGGTTCCTTCGAAGGAAGAGTTCACTCGACATTCTCGCTACGAAGTCGTCGAGAGTAGTCGCGGCCGCATTGGAATTCGTCCGGCGCTACGGCCAAATTCGGGAATATTTACGATTTCAATTGACATTTCCGATAACGTCGAACTAAATTACGAGAAATTGACGATTCTTGTAAACAGTAAATAAATTTCAGCACCATAAAATGAACATATGGTTAAATACTAACCTGAAAACTGATATCTATCATTATTTTTGAACCATGAACATTTTTTTATTCCAAAATAGGCCTCGGCTTGCAATAAAATCCATATAAATGGAATATTTATTAACGTATCCAAAAACTAAAAACTGTTTTGGAAAGGTGATAAAATATGCTTCCAAAATTTATTATTAGAAATTACCACGTAATTTTTTAAATAGAGTAATTTTTAATATAAACTTTTAAAAGTTTAAAAAATGGCTCTCCTTGCTTTTTATTCTAACTAAAATTACTGGTTAGCAAAAGAAATATAAAAACGCACACTTATTTTATTAGACAAATAAATTATAAACGTTTCTGTCACCTCACTTTTTTATCGTTTCATATAAAAATAATTCATAAAAAATCCACAATGTTTCATTTTTTTTTTTTCAAATTCGATCAGAAACTTTGGTTCCATAGAAGTGTACATTCGTATTCGTTTGTGGTTAATCGTTATATTGAATATATAGAGCATTATTTTCTCTTTCCAATACCGTTTAGATCATATTTTTCACTATGATAGTAAGGGAGAAACAACGATTTCTATGAGACGTGTAGGAGTTATTACGAAAAGCGAACTAAACGGAGCATTTTGACGTTTAAGCCGCTCCGGCTACTCGTCCTCACGCCAGAACATTTCGGCCGACTAATTTGCGAGTGAAAGACTGTTCACTTGAGTGTTCACACACATCATTCGCGTCACGTGATGTTAACAGTGCCGAAGGAAGCATTCCAACATTGTTAGAATGCTTCATTCGGAACTGTCTCTATTCACTTTCGTGTTCACACGGTTCATTTCGAGGGAAAGAGGCGGAATGAAATCACGAAATGAACGATAAATGAATGGTGTGAATGGGCTATTACTCAAATAAGAAGGAGTCCGCCATGTTGAAGTTCGTAAGCTCGCAATTTTGATCACAGACGTCGGTCGTAAGGCTACCACCACACCAACGAATTTGAGGGAAAAATGGCGTATTCAAATTGCGTGCTCGTTGGTTTCCCAAAATGCAAGTACGAGAGTCAGTCAATAAGTAATGCCTCCTATTTTTTTCTACAAAAATAAACTTAGTTAAATAAAAATTTTGAATTTGGTGCAATTCCTCAAACCTTTTTCTACAATCTGCTGCAGTAGTATCTTTTTGCGTCAACAGGTGGCAGCACTGCAGTCGCTTGCAAAATGGCCGACATCGATGTTCGTAATAGATAGCGTTCTGTGATTGATTCTTGACTATAGAAGGTGAAATGTTTTGCATTTCATATGCATGAAAGACTGAAAAATGTGTACCATGATGCTACAGTGGACGTCAGCACTGCTAGATGGTGGGTTCGTCACTGTAACGAAGCTGAAGGACAAACACCGCTGGCTGAGGAAAAGCGGAGTGACACAGGCCGTTGATTGCAGCGACTGCACTCATTCGTGGTGCCCCCAGATACCTACAGATGTCGCTTTCTCTCCCTCAGTAAAGGCAGTGTGATGACGATTATTCGACAACTAATTTTTCAACAAAAGTTTTGCAAGGTGGGTACTAAGAAACTTAACCGACCAGAATAAAAAATGGTCTCACAACACTTGCAGCTCTTAGTTTCTGTAAAAAAATGTGACAGGAGACGAAAAATGGGTTAATTTTTTTTTAACCTGAATCAAATTGGCAGTCTATGGAATGGCATCATACAAACTCATCAAGGACAAAAAAAATCTAAACCGTTTGATCGGCGGGGTGATGATGACCGTGCTTTTTACAACACTGTGATACATGCTCTTGTTAAAAGATGGACTAAAGCTGTGGAAATGGACAGAGATTATATTGAAAAGTAACAAATTAATCGTTAATTGTATGGTTTTCGACCCCTGTATTTGCATTTCTTATTTCTTGATAATTAAAGGAGAAAAAAAAATTGGAGGCATTACTTATTGACTGGCCCTAGTAAGAGCAAAATCGTGTAGAAAGCGCTCGGTTCTCTTCAAACCATTTTTCCAACCAAGGCGAGGCTTTTTTGGGTTGAAACATGGATTCACTACCTAACCCCGGAATCAAAAAGGCAATCAGTGACATGATTTGCATCGTTTTCTTCAAGTGAAGAAAACGATGCAAATCATTATTCATTTGGCCGGAAAACTTTTGGAGACCGACCAGGACGCGGAGGGAGAGATAATAACATTTTTGGCGGCGGTGTTCTACGATAAAGAAATAAATCACCTACTGCCACGGCTCACCAAGTGCATCGACCATAACGGGGGCAGAGTCGAAAAATAGTGGGAATATGTACCTAAAATGTCGTACAATTTTTTTATAAATATAAATTTTACCTGATTTTAAAAATTAGAACGGTCTTTAATTCTTGGACAACCTTCGTATATCACATTTTTTGTTAAAGCTCGTATTACAATAAGATAATTTATTTTTTTGGAATGCAGACTGATCGATTAGCGTTTAGCATCCATCTGGCTTACTTAATTATGTCTTTGACTTGCCGTTGCCTTCTCCATTCTCTTGGCCGACCTTTGAACCCGCGACCATCGCCTTTAGGAGGTGCTCCACGATCCACGGCTTATTAGAGCCTAACTATCCATTACCAGTCATCGGGCAGAAGTAGACCTTGGTGATTGAGTGCCTGCATCATCAACTAACCCGTTGTTCTTACACTGCACACTGTTACAAAACTAAAAGACTAGGCTAATGTGCACACAGTAATAATGAGCATTAAAACTGTTTTATTTACACTAATAGTTATTGTTAGTGAATATTTAAAAAAAAATAAAGCTTGTGATGGAAAGAACCATGCGAGGTAAAATTAACACGAGGTGAAAATACCACTATCAAAGAATTCGCACTGACCGATTAAATAATAATTAATAAAACCGAAGCCAAAGATTTTAGAGTGACATCAATAAAAAAAATTTTATGTTGAATTTATTGGTGTCCGGACAACTCAACGAAGTGGCACTTCATCACTTCTTTGAAAAGCTTTTAAAAATGATAAAAAAATAGTTAAACAGGTTGCGTAAGGTTAGGTTATGGTTAGTGTCGTAGCTGTGGGGGGGGGGGGGGGCATTCCAAAATTTTAATTTAATTCATGTAATATTTGCAAAAAGGAGTTTCCCAATGTATAAAAAAATTACAAATCTAAAAAAAAGATTGGTTCATTTTGGATTCTTAACTCATATTCGACATTCACATCCACTCAATAACTTAGGATACCAGTCACAAGCATAGAACCCGCGATACAAAGCATATTTGCACAATTTGGAACGTAATCAAAATCGATTCCTTCGATATTTACATAGATTTTCGTGGTTATTATCCCCTTATAAGTCATCAAGATTCGCCGCCTTCTTCAATATTTATGTTGGCGTTGAATGATAGGAGAATCTCGGCTGATGTATTCTTTCTACTGAAAATTGCCAGGTCTGTCGTACATTCCCCGGAATTCCTTTATTCCGGGTTCAACTACAAGTTCCAAAAAAAAAAACAGATTGAAAAACTGATTCTAAGCAGCACTCCTATCCTATCTTCATATATCGTGAAATTCACACTATATACACAATTTGATATTTTTAAGTATGCATCACACTCATTAGTCATACGGGCGATCTATCGATCCTTTTTTAACTTTAGATTCTCTTCTTATTTTACCACCATTCCTTTAATTAATTAAAAAAAATCAGAAATCATAAATAATAATGTATATATTATATACACAATGTAATTCAACTAGATCATAGGTTCCCAACCTTTTTTTGCCCACCGCCCACTTTGAGAATATTTTTTTTTCTAGCGCCCACCAGCTCGTAAATCTGAAACAGCAATTGTCGTCACGATTATATTTAACACAACGGAGCGGGGGGGGGGAGGTTGGGGGGTGCAGCATAAAGGTCATTAAGAGTGATGATAAAAAAATATTGGTGAAGTTAGGTTAGGGTTACCAGCAATTTTAAAATTATATTTTTCATAGCTTTTAATGACCTTTCTGAGGTGTTTCTGAGTTTAATTCTGAGTTGGCATGGAACCGTTCTGAATTATTTTCATTTATTTTACTTGGGTTTGTTTGTTCAGAAAGATTACACTTGTGTAGTAATTCTCGTGACATACTACAGTGGTATTGTAGACCTATTTCCGTGTTTTGACTCTTACTTTCCCTTTATCCTATTTAATTAAGAAATTAACCTTTTCAGCTATTTTTTAATTTAACATTTCAAAGTTAGTTTTAATTTGTTATAGATTATGATTCCAAATAGGAGCGGTCCCAACACAGACCCTTGAGGAACTCCGAGGTTTACTTGTTGTTCTTCCGATATAGCATCTCCAATTTTGTTTCTTTATTTTCTATTTTTAATTTTATTATTAGTATTCCTCTGTCCATAGTTTCAAAAACACGTCTAAAATCCAAGAACACTACTATTGTGATTTTCTTCTGATCCATACTGGTTTTCTATTATGAATATTTAATTTGTTTCTAAACCCTGCTGTCTTACAAGAATGTTATTTTTTTCAATAAATTTTCTCGTCTGTTCTTTAACTATGGATTCTAGTATTTGTTCATATTTAGGTTATCCATTTATGTATTTTTCTGAGGCTTCGAAATTTTTAGCATTTATTATTTTGGGCACGGGTGTTATTATGGAAGTTTTCCATAACTGCGGAAAAATTCCCTATAACACAGATTAATTTATTAGTGCAACTACTTAAATTTAATTATGCCTATAGTAATTCCAGACGTCGATGATTTTTGTGTCATCGTATTACATTTTTTCATTAAATACTCACTGTTACCTGAAAATATTATTATTCACTCTTCTTTCCGATGATTGAGAAGAAGTGTATGTGAATAATTAAATACTTTTATTTATGTTTTCGACACTTAGTATAAAATTTGGCTATTTTAGTTTTATCATCTTCAACTCCATCGGGAACCGAACTTCCTTAATGTTTTCCCTCTGTTTGCCACTTATAATTTCTTTAAGTGTAGTCCACATTTTTCTTGAATCTTTTTGAGAGGTACTAATTTTTTACCTAGAATACGAATTTTTGGTATGTTTTATTTCTGTACTATACATGTTTCTAAGTTTCTTACAGGTTTCCCACCTTTCTTCTGGAAATTGTATTTTACAGGCTTTATAAGCTGTATCCCTTTGTTTTTTTAGAAGATGTAGGGATTTCGTAGGTATACAATTTATTTGTATCTTTTAATATACTATTAGCTGGTTCCCGGCATGCGTTGATATATCATTTTTAAAGAAATAAATTGTTTCTCCCTGCATGTCCTTTCCGTGCATCACTGTTCCCCTCCCGCATTTCCTTCCCCTCCCGCGTTCCCTTTCCACCTTCCCTGCCTACCCCCTCCCCTCTTCCACTTCCCCGTCCCACCAATCCCCCTACCGCGTTCCATATAATCAGTCCCAGTACATTCAATTTTCAAACATTTCGCGTGCCACCTAATACAATTTTTTTATTCAAATTTTCGCCTTTCATTCAATACAAATATTCATTTTTAAATATTATAAGAACAATCAATCAAAATTGGTACCAAACGTAGGTATCTATTTAAAATATCTATAATTTAAATAATCCATAGATCATTCTTTTTTGACGAAAAAAAAGATAAAAAACACAATTCAATTTCGTCAAACGCGCGAACTGTAAAACGTGTGAAGTTAAAATAGTCGATAAGTTTTCTGAAATTATCAAATTTTCTGCGCAATTTTCTTAAATTTTCTTTCCGTAAGAACCTTCTACAAAGTACTAGGAAACTTAAAAATAAAGTGAAATGAAGGCGTGACCGAGGGAAACAGGAATTCATTTTATATATAAATATATATTAGTTGTAGGCATTAGTTCATTTACTACTGTTTTCAGGTGTCCTATTAGTTCATCGGCTTTTCAGTCTAAATTTCCTTGGTTATCGCAGATCCACTTTTTGTTTTGTAATGCCGTATAATTTATCCTTATTATAGTTCTTTTTATTCCTGTATACATATATATTATACTTCGTGTTCCCTGAGGCTTCGGACAATTATATCTAATTTTTGTAATAATTGTTTCGTGATCAGATATTTTGACTTCTTCTGCAGCATTAACTTCCGCGTAAAAGTCATTTGAAATTACCAAATCAATCACGGTTTTAGAGTTTTTTTTATATTCTTGTATAATTTTTGACATGTTGCTTCCTACCTAGGCAATATATGATGATTTGTAATCTTGTGCTTTTTGTATGATTTTTAAGTCTCTTGTATTTATTTGCTAACGGCACCATTCTTCAAAAAAATCTAAGAATTTTGTATTATTTTGATTTGGGGAATGATAAATAGCTGCATAGGTTCCCAGCTTAAAATCCTTCAATAGCCAGTAGGTATCCAGGTATTATTTTTATCTAGTACCGCATTTGTTGTGACTTTGTAAGAGATATCGATTTGAATTAATGTCATAACTCCACCTGTATGCCTGCTAAATAAGTCGCATCTAATCGTCGAATAGCCCTGAAATGTTGTTTCATTTTGGTTAATTTCTTCGGTAATACAGGTTTCGCTCATCATCACCAAGTGCAGTTCGTATTCTTTTAGCATGTCTTCGACTTCTTCGATATATGCTAGTAAACTAGCTATGGATTTCTCTGGGTCTCCTACCGCCCCCTGAAAGTCTGAAACGCCCCCCAATTTTCTCTTTGCCTTCCACCGCCCCCCTGAAGGTCTGTAACGCCCCCAAGGGGGCGTTATCGCCCACGTTGGGAACCTATGAACTAGATCGAACCCCCCCACCTTCACTATACATCTGTTAAAATTATTAACAACTTGCTTTGTAACTTTTCTTATTTTTCTTCTTTTTAAATCCCTACATTAACTTATTTTATATATATACAACGTGTCCGGAAACTCGTAGTACAAGCGGGAAACTGGTGAATCTACATCACGTAGAGAACCCAAAAAACTTATTTTTTTCGATCTAAGCATTTCGATTTTAATATTATTTTTTTTCTATTTTTCCATTTTTTCGGCAACTAAAGGGTTAAAAAATTTTTTGAGCCCGGTTTACCCTTCGTTGCATTTTATAAGACATTACACAGCTGAAATCAACCCCCTAGTGAAATTTTTTTTCAAATTTAACCAAAAAAATTCCAACTTCGGACCCGATTTACTCGAAAACGAAAGCTCAAATCAAAAAAAGTTAAACCACAAAATCGACTCCAAATGTGATGTAGATTCTCCAGTTTCCCGCTTGTACTACGAGTTTCCGGACACCTTGTATATATACATAGTATTAAGGGATGCAATTGACTTACTTTAATCAGTGATTCCTGACATTATTTGAAGTAAAAAACGTAAATGAAATTTTGGTCTCCGGTGACTTCTGATGATTTTTTTTCCAATTTTTTTTTCTTCAAAATCAAACAATATTTTTTTTCTGCATCTCATCATTGGTCACTCAGCCGAGCAACCGATCAACATCTTACCCGCCTCCAAATGTCCAACATCTACCATTTTTTAATGTTATTGTAGAAAAATTTTAACAAAACAAAAAACGACTTCAAAAAATGCACTAAAAAGTAAAAAAATAATTTCGTATTCTTCTACAACTTCATAATCAACTGATTTTTTCTACTCATCAATATGTAGGTACGATGGATATTTTTGGAGTCGGTGTCAGTCAAGGTAGGTTTGTAACTACATACATAGTTATAGGTGAGATGTGCTTGTGTCGCACAAGCGACTTGACGAGTCGAGAGCGGGCCGCGGCGTGAGGGGAGCTGTCAAGTGAACTCGTCGGGCCGGGTACCTTTGCTGACACCGACTCCAAAAATAACAACCGTACCTACATATTGATGAGTAGAAAAAATAAGTTGATTATGAAGTTGTAGAAGAATACGAAATTATTTTTTTACTTTTTAGTGCATTTTTTGAAGTCGTTTTTTGTTTTGTTAAAATTTTTGTTTATTTTTTGATTTTTAGTGAAACTGAAGTACACTTACTAATTTGTCTAAAAATATAGGTAGACCTATTAAACGTGCTGCTCATATGAGAAAGACATAATTTGACCATAACGACGTGAGGGTCAAATTAAGAGATTCGGCCGAGTTTCGTTAATTTTCCCCTAAGAGTTCCGCTATTTTGTCATGGATCCGATAATCAGAACCTAATCAAACTCTCATCAAACTACCCTTGAAGTACATCCTTTCCAATAAAAAAAGAATCATCGAAATCGGTTGGCGTGATATTGAGTTATTCGTCCATTTGTCGCGCACATACTTAATGCAAATTTAAGACTTATATGGTTTTCTCGTTGATGCCATTGTCGGAACTGAACCAAATTAAAATGGGACCACACGGGAAGCACTAGCTTTCAAATAAAAAAAAGAATCATCAATATCGGTTCACCCAGACGAAAGTTCTGAAGTAACAAACATAAAAAAAAAAAAAAAAAAAAAAAAAAAAAAATACAGTCGAATTGAGAACCTCCTTTTTGAAGTCGTTTAAAAAAGAAACATCATAAATGTCACCGGAGACTAAAATTTCATTAAATTCAAATAATGTCAGGATTTACTGGTTAAATAAAGTAAGTCGAGTACGTCCCTTAACACCCTGTATATTTTTTATCCAAGTGTAAACCTATAAATTCAATGGTAAAATTCGTGGAACTTACAAATTATAGTTTGTTTTAAAGTAAACTGTTAACTTCTCAAATAAATAAATGTTTTAAATTTCATGATGTCAGACGTTATCGCTCGAGCATTTTTAAAAGAAACCTAGAAAACCGCAATTATGCTGTAAGTCCCATTTTTGTCAGTTTTGCGGATATTTCAAAGATTGATATCTTACGATGAAAATGACGCTGTGGGAAGAAATTTTTTCTATAGATCTAGAGCTATATTAAAATGAAATGTCGACATTTCATGCGTCAGAGCTTACTCTTCCAGAGTTTTTACTGCTAAATTTACTGATATTTTAATTTGGTTATTTTCTAGCCCCGTTAAGCGCCCAAGAAGTAGCATTTTAGTACAATGGGGCTTATAAATTGTTCAAGGAATATAATGACCATATTAATTTTTTTTCATTAGAAGTACCCGTTAAACTGCTAAAAGAAATTGGTCAGCAGCTATTTATAGTTAAGATTAACTGTCAAATAATTATCAATACTTCGATATAGCAATGAAGAGATGCACCCGGATCCTATTAGGAGGCTTGTGTGTATTTTTGTTAATGTTCTGACCATAAAAATAATTCGTGATATTAAAACAGCGAAATACCATTTGGAAATTATGGATTTAACATAATTAATACGTAAACATCCCACGTAATGATTTCAGTGAGAATTCATTGATGATAATTATCACAACAGGAAGCCGATTTTATACACATAAATAGTGGCATTAAAAACAAATCTTCGAAACATCTGCTTAGTCACTTTTCGTAATTTTTAAAGCGGGTTTAAAGTTCGGTCGCATATCCTGCAAAAGTTACACACTAATATCTGATCTATTTATTTATCACAAGTTCATGTAATGAATGATTCTGCCCACCCTTGGTAAGAAAAATATCTCTTTGTACTTTGACGATGGTAATATTTGAACTAAAACAATATCTTTCAACTGAAAGATAAACTTAACATTTTTTGTAAACTTCTTTAATAACAGAATTTCATTTATTTTTAAATTTTCAGAAAAAAATCCTCGTAACCGTTTGGCGATTTTTCAAATAGGCAAAATATTTCCGCTTTACAATAAAATGCAAATAAATGGAATATTCTTGAACATATCCCAAAACTAAAAACTGTTTTTGAAAGGTGATGAAATACGCTTTCAAATTTTATAATTCAAAATAAACATATAATTTTTAAAAATACAAAATTTTTGCACACAAACATAATTTTTTTAAAATCACATTTTTCCTAACTAAAATTACTGATATCGAAAAAAAAAAATCAAATGTATTAGTAGACAAATACTGTAGATATATAAACGTTATTTTCATCTCACTTTTTCTACTTTTATGAAAATAATTGATAATTTTTTTTTAATTTCAATTTTTTTTTCAAATAGCTATTCAAAAACTTTGATTTCATAAATATATTTTGGTGGTTACTTTTTTAGAATTGACTATAAAGCGTGATATTTTGCCTTTATAAAACCATTTAGAACATATTTCTCACTCTGATATGGGAGTTACAGCGATTTATACGAGACATGTGAGCTGGGACAAATATGGTCTTCTGCATTCAAAGGGTTAAAATGCACGTCGCGTCGTAAAGGACAAACTTTTTTTTTATAAATGTATCGATGAAGCAGATTAAAAGAGTTTTCGCTATCGATATGATCCTGGCAAGACTCATTATGCCACTACAGTCTCCATTCACCTCTACTTCTCGATTGAGGTGTTAATAACCATTATTGTCTTAACGTTGTGAATACTTCAGTGGACGCGTATTTTTCATTTGAGCGAGCCCAACGGGGAGTCAAGAATGACCGTTTTAAAAATTCCAATCGGTGTCCGAGTGACTTCACATTAAGCACTAACTAAATTCCAAACTGTTCCTTTCCTTTTAATTAAGCCGTCTCAATTTCATACGATTTTTTTTTTGTTTTTTACATTAACTCCACACAGTAGGCCATGGGGAAAACCATTTCCTTCAGGGCCTATGTCATCTGGGATGGTGTGTTGGAGGGTCTTTTTTAAGAAAGGAAGGAATGAGAGATCCATGTTGTAGGAAGGAAGAAACACAGAGGCCGGCAAATCATTCCACAGCCGAGCTGTTGAACACAAGAACGAGTCGAAGAAACAACCCGTTCTCATGTGACAAATGTCAACCGTGTACGTGTTTGGCGTGTTTCCCGACTACGCACCGGTGCCGAAGGGATCAATGACGCTAGTTCCTCGGAGCGTCTTCGATTGTAATACCAGTAGAACAAGGATAGCATTCCCACCCGACGCCTGTGCTCTAAAGATTGCAATCCGTCTGTTAAGATGGGAGAATCTATCAAACGGACCGCCCGTGTCTGCACAGAGTCGAGGGTATTTTTCAGGTATTTCCTTGGATTGTTAATTTATTTGCAATTCTAATTTTACATTATAGAGTAGAAACCTACTGATCCTTTAATTTTTCGTATAATATATAATTTTTGTGGAAAATCATTGCCCTAAGTCCCAAGTCAAACTCTGTCCAAGTTAATCATTAATTTTTTATTTATTTATTTAACGCCCGAAGGGCTTTTACATTTTGGTAGTACAAATAATTCATGACAGATTATTTTTAAACATATACAGAAATAATAAAAATAAATTAGATAAAAAAGCACACAAGTCATAAAAATACAAAAATACAGCGATTTCATAGGTTTTCAGAAAAACAGATATGTTTAGGAATAGTTTTGGAATAAGTTTTTTACAAGATCAACAAAATTCGCCAAGTTTATGTTAAATATGTCAATATCACCTAAGTACTGATTTCCCATAGTGTGAAATCGTTGTATCGGAGAGTGGGCAATGTAGTTCCTGTCGGTAGTTACTGTCGGTATTCTTAAGTTTATGAGTTGCAGTAGTTCGCAACAGTCAAATTTAGAGTTAAGTATTTTGAATAAAAATGTTAAGTGGTTTATTTTACGTCTGTCTTCTAGTGTGTGTATTTTTAGAATATTTGATAATAAATTATGTTTCAAGTCTTCTTCTAATCATATTTGAAGATTATGTAGGGTCTTTTTGAGGAAAGGACGGATGAACCTGGGTTTTGAAGAGAGGGGCCTCCCGTGAGGAGTTAATGTAAAAAAAGTAGGAAAAGCGATTCATCCTCATGAGGCGATGTCAAGTGTGTACACTGTACACTGTACAAGTGCCCGTTTCCCGCCAGTGCACCCGTGCTGAATGACGAAAGTTCTCTGGAGCATCTTCCTTTGAAATACCGGTAGAATACGATCCAAATACTGCATTCCATTTGTTAAGATAGAGGAATCTGTCAAACGGATTGCCAATTTCTGTGCAATCAAAGGTTTTTCAGGTAGATATTGTAGGACTACATATCAGATGCAAGAACCGAATTCATATATAAGCAGCAATATTTATTATATTCATTTCGCAAAAAACAACATTCGCAAATTATTTCATTATTTCATAAAGTTATTACGGTAAATAAAGTTCTCCAGTTTAATTCGCGCAA
Organism: Limnephilus marmoratus; assembly: GCA_917880885.1. Classification (NCBI taxonomy): domain Eukaryota; kingdom Metazoa; phylum Arthropoda; class Insecta; order Trichoptera; family Limnephilidae; genus Limnephilus; species Limnephilus marmoratus. The sequence continues at coordinate 56,413,044 of OU862909.1, read as the reverse complement.
AAGAAAGTTCTTTATTTATTATTTCAGGTCAAAGGTGTATATTATTTGATACCATTCTGTTTGCATAAAATATATGTGATTTTTATCATTTTATAATTTAATAAAAAGGCATTTTTATATTTGCCTCTCGCGGAAACGATTGCGGGAGAACAGTTTGCTTCCCGCTGTGCCCCAAATTACACTCCCCCATAAAACAATTCACCTTAAGTTATACGATTGTTGTTAAATAAATTATTTATGAAAACTGAGAAAGTCGTGCTAATAAATTATGGACCGTAATATTACCGAACAATGTTTGAACTGGTATTATATGAGATGAGTACCAGCCAGCCAATGTTATGGCTTTCGAAAATTCAAACAAGTAGGTAGGTATTATCCATTTGGCCGACGACCCTAACATATTTATGTACTAGCTGACCCGGTGAACTTTGTACCGCCTCGGAAACAATAACTGTTGTGTTAACTTATTTGGGGCCATCCATAAATTACGTCACACGAATTTTGTGATTTTTTTGACCACCCCCCCGTCCCGGTCACACATCGTCACATTTGTGAGACCCCCTCCTCTCTAATGTGACGTCACATAGTTTGCAATTTTACATCTTAAAATAATCAAAACAGTAGTTCAGTTTAATAATTTAGACTTTTACATATGTCGTCACAGAGCTGATGACCTCCTCCATACCCCTTGTCACACAATGTCACACTTCTCTACTCCCCTCCACCCCCCCTTAAGGTTTGACGTAATTGTAATTTATGGATGGTCCCTTACCTGAATTAAATTAAGTTTTTTTATTAAGTTAAAAATTACACAATGAAGAAATTATCGATGCGAAACTGTCCGTGTTTTGTTTTTGTCAGTATCAGAGATGGCGTTGTGTACGGATTTATAATTTTGGTGATTTTATTACTTTCCACTGACTTAACGGGAATTGCGTTTCATTTTCTTTATACGTGTAAGGGAGATTTATTATAATTATTGTATTTTTCCTTTGGAGGGGTGCAGACACACGTTCACCGTTTGTCCCATTTATGATTTTTGACATTTTCAGCCTTACTAAAAAACCCAGTGAAAATTTTATTCAATTGACAAACGGCCGCGGATGTGAAAACATTACAAATTAAAAATTTGTTCATTGAAAGAAATACACATGGTTTACACGGCCTGAGAGGGTAGTTTATCTCTGTTTTAACGATTGATGTTCGAACGAAATTTGGAATTTTTCCAAAGTATTTTGAATGTTCTATATATTTCTTATTTTTGAAGGTGTCGTAAAAACAAATACCATTTATGAAAACTAGATAAAATTACCTTTTAGATTTGTGTATTTGAAATACAGTTTAGTTTTCAAAAACTGACATAATTTAAGATTCAAACTCGGAAATAAATGAAAAAAAATTTCTTACCAAATTTTTTTGACTAAAATGTAGGTAAATTTAAAAAAAATCAAAATTTCAAAAACACAGTCCTTTTATGTAATAAATTTGAAAGGAAACTATCACCTCACTTTTTCCTCGTGCATACAATAAAAAAAAATAATAAAAAATTTCAAAGATTTTTTTATTGCTAAAAAAACTAACCTAAAAATTATACCGGGTTTTTTAACAGATTTCTTGCATCTCTAAAGACGTTAATTTCTTTGATACATTTAGGAACACATGTATTAGATATTATTATTTAAAAAAAACACCACTTTCATAAAATTCTCGTAAAATAAAATCCTTTAAATGTAAATTTGAATTTTCATGTATCATATAAAATAGTGTTTGACACTTCAATTTTCAAAGTACGATTATTGTTTTTTAACTTGACTAAAACTTATGAAAAACCACAAAAAACACGGTAAATATATCAATTATATAAATAAAGGAGTAAATTAGTCATATTTAGAAATTAACCATCACATTTACATAAGTAATATTGCACACACATCCGCGAAGCGAAATTGTTTCGCGCTTCCAGCGCGAAAGTTCATTTATGATATGAGCGCGAACAACGAATGCGCAAGCGCCGCCACCTTGCGGTTATGAAGGAAAACAAATAATTTAGTACTTAGACTATAAAAATTACATTGTTACGAGATTAAAAATACATTTTAAGAACACACCTTATTAGTAATGTTATCGTGTTTTAGTGTATTTTTGTTTTATTCATGTTGCTGCAGCAACACGGGTTATCCGGCGTGCTGTGGTTTTTTTTAGTAAGGCTGTTTGTGTTTATGTGTAAAATTTTGAATCCTTTATTTAAATCAAAAGAATGGTTTGTTTCCAAAATTGGTTGACAAATTCAGAATAATAATCCGGTGACCTTTTTGATTTTTTTTTTCAAAATATAACAACAACATAAAAAATTTCAGTGGAGACCAAAATTTCAATTACTCCGAATAATATCGGGATTCAGCAAAAAAAAAATTGTTAATTATTTTGGACTTAAAACGAAGCTATTGAAATGCTGTATCTTTTATGATCATATGTGTCGTAAATCCGAACTCCGTAGACTATTTTATAACGATGTTAAAAATAATTTTTTTAAAATTTTTTTTCACGCAGAATTTCTGATAAGCTGTTTACGGTTAAAATTAAGTCCCTTTTCCACAGATATGCACCTTTCATTATCAATAGACATTATACAGAAATCGGAAATATTTTATGCTTACTCGAATAAGTACTTCTCACGGCAGTTTCAAAGTAACAACCACGCAGGATTCGTGCGGTTATAAACTTTATGATTTTTTAATAATTTTTTTATAAATCCTACAAATATGAAATAAACGGAAAAATACAGGTTAATTTATTGGCTATAAATTACTGTAATTAGTTTTTATGTCTCCAAGGTATGATTGAAAATTCGAAGGTATGATTTTTTTAATGTTGGCGAAAAATTTAAAAAATGATCTTCTGAAAATGTCGAGCAAACGGAGAAAAAAGTTTTAAAATGCGCTGTCGCTCCAGTGATTAATAACATCATTTACAAACTTTCAATGAATTGAACTTTGCCTGTGAATCAAGATAAGAAATTAATAATATTGTCTACATCTGAAAATAAGACGGTCATTAAATGCTAACCGCTCAATAACACCGTGAATTAATGTAAATGATTGATAATCTAAAACATGAATGCGCCATAAAGAGTTAATGACTTCTCCCGGTTCACTTATCTTCGGTTTAGAAGTGGCCTACTGTCACTCTGGTTAGCGGCTCTAGAACAAGGGGCCGAAGAGCGCTGAAAAAACATCTCGCATTATAAGGCGATTAAGATATCAGTATCGGATATCATCTGCGGTAATTCGCGATGATGGAGATAGCGGCGAGATAGGCCTAGGAGCACTGCTTACCCTTTCGGAATAAGGCTTCACAAGTGTACAGGTACTATCTAGTTTCAGGGGTCGGCCACAGTTTACAAATATAGACTTTAACAGATTTTATTGATCTCTGTGACAAACTACTGAATCCATGATAGTGGACATTATATTCACTTACCGACTTACCGTTTTATTATATATGTAACCGTATCGTTCTATTGTGTATGTAACCGTATCCTATGTATGTGCACCTACCCATATAGATGATCCAGAAGTCTCAATAGATCCTATTATATACTTACCGATTGCATAATGTTATTCTATTTCAGTTATAATTAGTGTAACTCGCTCATCAAGCACAAGAACTAGCTTCTTCTTTAGTGAGATTGCAATTTTTAAATAATTTCTGTATGGATATGTAATTTATATAACTCCACTGTACAATTATGTACCTATATTAAATAATTAAAAAAATTATTATGTACGAACCAAGAAATGAAGAGAAGATTCAAGAAACGGCAAGAAGAGGCAAGAGAAGGTAAGAAGATCCAAACAGAAGTAAGAAGAGCTAAGAAGGGACGATAAGATCCCAGAAGGTATAAGAAGAGACAAGGAGAGCCGTGAAGAGACGAGAAGATCCAAGAAGAGGCAAGAAGAGATAGGACGAGCCAAGAAGAGGCGAGAAGAAGCAATAATACCCGAGAAAAGACGATAAGAGACAAGAAGATTCAAGAAGAGACGAGCAGATTCAAGATAAGGCAAGAAGAGACAAGGCGAGCTAAGCAGAGGCGAGAAGATCTAAAAAGAAGCAAGAAGACCCAAGAAGAGACAATAAGATCCCAGAAGAGGCAAGAAGAAGCAAGAAGAGACAAGAATATAAATGAAAGACCACGAAGAGCCAAGAAAAGCCGAGAAGAGACGAGAATAAGCAAGAGAAGACAAGAAGAGCTGAAAATAAACAGGACGATTCAAGAAGCGTAAGCAAGAAGAGACAAGCTGAGTCAAGGAGAGGCGAGAAGATCCAAGAAGTAACAAGAAGATCCTAGAAGAGACGATAAGATCCAAGAAGAGCCAAAAAGAAGAAGCAAGAGGAGGCAAGAAGAGGCGAGAAGAATGAATGCAAAGAAAGAGAAAAAAAGTAATAACGTTCAATCATTGGCTTATTAAGTTGCCATGTATACCGTTCGATTAAACTTCAAATTCCTTCGCATCCTAAGTCCTAACAAATCAGTGTCCCCTGGTGTACCGGTCTCGTCGGGACAGGAGTGTTCCTGGCTGAAGGGTACAATCGTATCGTATCGTCAGATGCAAGAATAGGTTTTTAGACTCGTTGAATTAAAAATAAAATTACCATTAAATTCTAAACTGGTTGGGAACCCCTATCGCAATAGATTGCAGATAGTATCGCCAGCGTTGAAGTGAGACAAAGTAATATAAATGGCGATATTAAAGGTAATATTCTCTATCATGTATCAGATACGGAGGAATACACATGCTTTTTCTATTTAACCTTTGCCTCTGGGCCATACATCACCTTCCACTTAGCCGCTCTACACTCCACATGGCCGTTCCGTCGTCGTTTCGTCGTCGGTTCGTCGTCGTGCCAGCGGATTTCAGGCTTTTCTAGACGTGCTAGGGGGCGTCCTCCCAACCGACACGTGCTTGTTTCAATACTCCATCCGTCTTCAAGAACTAATAATTAGTTGACTTTCCGTCAAAATACAACTCGTAATGTACAATCGTGTTTGAGTGACTGCATATTTCAAATGCATGAAATTAGAGATGTTGTGTTTTGGAGTCGCTTTTCCCATTTTTTTGGCATGTGTGATTTATTGCAAGGCTTGTTTTCTAAGGCGTTGGATTAATTAATGATATTAGGCGATGTGTTATTTTTCTATTCACGTGGGTGCTGTATTAATGTCGTGTCTATCTTGTAATGAGTAGAACATTAGTGGGAATATGTATGTTATAATCACTACTCATACTTTCCTTTTGTCTAAACATTAGTTCCATTTAAATTCATGGCTTGCGATAGATTTTTGAATAAATACTTGATCATTTGAGTGGATGTGAAAATTTTTGGGTTCTTGAATATTCTTATTGTAGTGAACGTATGTCTTGCAGTATGAAAGAGACATGCGTCGGCCTCCGTAATCCAGTGGCTAAGACTCTTGACTCACATTCCGGAGGTCGCGGGTTCGAACCCGGCATGCGCAAATAAATTTTAATTGATTAATTTGTGTTATTTCACAATTAATTCATTTAAAATAATATATAGTATATTTGCGGCATGTTCCAGAGTGGAAGATACTATTAGTATCGCCCTGGTGTAAGACCACCATTCAGAATTGAAACGTTGCTTGAAAATGGCTTTAGCCGTGTTTAGTGACCAGATCTGAATAGCCAGGTACTTCCCAACCTTCCTCTTCCCCACCTCCTTCCCCTCCCCACTACCTTCAGCCTCACAACATACCCCAATTGGGGATGCCATAGTCTCACTGGCTCCAGACGGGAGCAGTTGAGATTCTTGTGCGGTATTCACTGTAAAAAAAAAAAAAAAAAATGCGTGTATGAGTGAGACAGCATGCGGAACGTATAAAAGGCGTTAATGTTGTCCATTCGTCCTCTCTTGTTATCCGCCTCCTAAGAAGAACCTTGTACTGTAATCTCGGATTAAATACACAATAGACTACCTACGCATTATTATTGCAATCACCTTAATACTGAGATCAACCTATTAAGAGGAATCTGGATCCATCAGCAGGAGTCCAGGAGTAATGTAAGAGACCGGCCACGGTCATCACACTTATGTTCTAAGCGACAATAATTCGATACATAAATCTCCTTGTATCCATATTTATAATTAAAATGTCTTAGTCTTGTTACTTCTTTTACAAAATTATGTCGTCTTTAAAGGCGGCATTCAACTAATAAAAATTCAATAATAAAAAGTAAATTATCATTTATTATTATTTCGGCTACTGGCATTATACCTAGGTCTCTCATTCAAAATTTAGGCATATTAGATTTATCAAAGAATTTATATATAAAAATGCAAAAATCAGTCATTTTAAATACATGTAGGATTACAAAAGATTTTTTAAATATTTATATTGAGGGATCAGTAGGATTTATAGGTTGGATTAGGAGTTCCACAGAGCCGAACCCTCTAATATGAAAATATCTGGAGTCGGTGAATTTTTTTTCCCATTTGGTCTCTGAAAGGTTGACATGTTGTTCTTGTATTGTTTTGTATTTATAATACTTATATAGTGCAATTGCATAGCGTGGATTGACTAGATGATCATTTGGGAAGTGTGTGAAAGGGTTTAGTTTTTCCTTCGGCTTCGTCCAGTTAGTGTTGGTGACCATTTTATAAATAGAATAGGATGGTTCCAAAAATAGCCCGTTCCTCGGATCCACTGTCATCCAGTGATAGCTAGTCACCGGGACAAAGTAACCAGGACGGGCAACGACGTCATATACTATCGTCAATCATTCCATATCCGGAGAGATACTACAAATTCACGAATTCGTAGGATCTACTAATACCTAGGAGGGAGCATGTCCCCATGCGACTTGCTAACGGAAGGAGCGACATCTATTAACGCATTCTTGAAGTCGAAACCGAATTACAAAGGTAGCTTTGTTGAAATTCCACGTACGCAGATGTTATTTGTGGCGCGGCGCGTTCGGCGTGGCATCAGATATGCACCCGAAGCCGGGTTCTGAAATTCAACCACGCAGACGCAACCCTATTAATACTGTTCGATATTTTAATTGAGTTCTGTTACAACTTAAAGTAGTTGTCTTTGCATGTATATATATATATCATCCTTCAGCTTCTCGTCAGAGAATAACTTTCATTTAAACTCTGCACCAATTTAGTTACGATTTCGTAAAACGCACTTATTATAATTTTTTGAATTTATAAAAAATTTTTACCCCATTATAAAAAATAAAATAAAACCAAATGACGAAACAAATGAATGTATCTCAATCCGACATAATTCAACGTTGATGACAAATTTACGTTGCAAAAACACAATTATTTATCACCGCCGAATTACATGCCATTTTCTTGAATCAATTGAAAGGTTTTATCAATTACAATATTCAGGTATAGCGTGATTACGTTGTGGCGATGCGCAGGCGCGACGGGGGTCACGAGGCACGCGCGCATTCCTTCACCCGCTTCCCTCCCCCGCCCCACTCACCTGCAGATAGTACGGCACATGACCCAGCCTCCAGCTATCCCCTCGAACACTTTAAATGTCCCCGAAGAGATTATGGCCAGCAGGAGACCTATTATTAATACCGAGGAAGTTGTCCTCTTTCAGGACAGGAGATTATACGAGGCAGTGAGGGATTTCTCATAAATTAATGCAGTGCGGATAAGAATTAATAATGGAATGGTACTATAAGAAGACGGTACATGGGTTCCGCGACTTTTCGACCTGCGACAAAATATCCCCGGCAAAGTATCCCCGACAAAATATCCCCAATTAAATATCCCCGACAAAATATCCCCTACTAAATATCCTCGACAAAATATCCCTGACAAAATATCCCCGACAAAATATCCCCGACAAAATATCTCTGACAAAATATCCCCGACAAAATATCCCTGACAAAATCTCCTACGGACAAAACACCCCTTAACAAAATATCTACTTAAACCTAACCTAACAAAAAAATCAGAGTATTTAATTCACACGCGGTAGAAGTGAAACTAGAAAGTCGTTAGACATCGTTTTCTTTTCTTTTACTTGTTTTTTTTTTAAAGTGGTTTGAAGATTGGATATTGATTTCACAAAATTAAAATGCGTTGTCTGTCTCTCTGGCCGCTGAGACTTGTCAGGCACCTTGCCAACTACGCAATGGAAGGCACGCATCGGGGCACGAATTTACAGCATTATATAATAACCGAGTATTTGTGTAGAACTGAGTTGTGACGCATTTCCGTTTCACCCGAATTTTAAGTCACTAGCGGCGCTAAATAAGTTTCACTTCAAAAATAGGACAAAAATAATAGACATCCTGTAAAGACAATATATTATTGTTCAAAAATAGTAAAATGTTAAATAAGGTTAGGTTTTAGTGGATGATGTTTTGTCAGTGAGATATTTTGTTGCGGGATGAAAACGCGCAGTACCCGGTACATGGTACATGTAAATAGTTTTTGTATGTATATACCCCATAGTCAACCGTAATGTTCCTCTCTCTCTCTTCACACTACATATATTTAGTCTTCGTATTCTTGGTTAGGGAACGTACCCATACTACGTGACCAACTTTTTGCAATTTTTAACACCCCCCCGGTGACCAAAAACCCAAGCAACCCGCCGCTCATTTGTACCGAGCGTGACATTTTGAAGACCCCCCCCCCTAAACGTGTCACGTAGTATGGGTACGTTCCCTTAGGTATTTACAGTTTTATTTAGTTGAGTTTTTATTCCGACAAGACTGGGTGGATGCATATTCAATCTTACGTACATATTTATAAATGCAAGCCTATTGCAATTTTTTTTTTTTTTTTACATGAGCTCCACACAGGAGGCCCTGAGGAAAATAATTTCCCTCAGGGCCTATGTCATCTTTGAGGATGCTGTGTGGAGGGTTTTTTGTAAGGAAAGGAAGGAGAGGAGAGTTCTGGGAAGGAAAAGGGTTTAGGGGGTGGGTAGGAATCTGGGGTTCAGTATGTCCTGGTCATCTGCCTTCAAGACCTAGACAAACCTCACCCCATGAACCCGGGCACCCCTGCTAAATCACCAAACGTAGCAAACCACTTGGGGTGACCTATGGCAGAGGTGTTGGTTATCCAATAAAGGTTCCCGGGGCGGCGGTACCCATTCCCGCCTCCCAAATTGAAGAATGCAATGCTTTTTGACTAGAACAGACCACTTCAGTGGTTGAGGGGCAAGGCTCTCGACTAGTAAGCCGGATGTTGCGGGTTCAAATCACGGAGTGTGAAAATAATTTTTGTATGTTTAGCTTGTGTTTTATCACAATTTTAATAATTACAAATAATATATAGCATATTTGTGGCACTTTCCAGCATGGAAAATACTCTCAATATCGCCCTGACCTGTAAGACCACTATTCAGATTTGAAACGTTGCTTGAAATGGTTTTGACCAAATCTGAATAGCCAGGAACTTCCCAACATCCTCCTCTCCCATTTTCTTCCCCTCCCCACTACCTTTAGCCTCACAACGTACCCCAATTGGAGATGCCACAGTCTCACTGGCACATGGGAGCACTTGGGAAAATGAAAAGAAAATGGCAACGGAAATATTATTGAATTTATTTTTGAATAGTGTAAATAAACATAAAAGTAAAAAAAAAATCGATTGTATACATCAGGAATCGGTAAAGAAAAATCTTTAAAGTAAGTAGAAAAGGGACAACATTTATTACTGTAGAACTGTAGTAGACTATTTGTGGTTTGCCTTCAAGGCAAGAGGTCAGCTTGTTCATTCCTTCACTTTAGTTAAAATAATATACGTCAATATAATATTCATAAATTTTATTATTTAGAAGCTGGTTGGTACCCGGTACAACGCCATTTAAAGAAATAAATCGTCTCTTCCTGCATGTCCTTTCCCATGCAACCCACCCGCTCCACCCGTCTTTACCTTCCACCTTCCCCGGCTTTCACCGCCCTCGACATCCGTTCCGCGAATCTCACGTCATTCGCTACCCCCTCCCTGCCTTCCCCCATGCCCATAAAATATATGAAATACACACATTTTCATTAATACAAATTTCATGACGCCAGAGCTTACCGTTACACACAGAAACCGCCGCAGGCGTGCGAACAGCAATCTCCAAAGTTTCATCCCAATCGGATAAACGGTATGGCAGCGCGTAAAATATAAACAAGTATTGATTTTTATATACAAGATTTACCACAAATTTTTTCTAAGTTGTTGGATTTGAAACTTGTTTCAAAATTGCTTTCTTTTTTATTTTACATTGTAAAAAGTTTAATTTTTAATCAAAATCTCATTTTAGCTTTGGTCGATATTTGGTACGCAACAATGCTTTCTCATCAGTTGTGCAATATCTGTAATATAAATTTTATGTAAATCTGAACGCGTTACACAATTATTCTGTGACATTTTAATATTATTTTGAATTTAAATTGTAGTCAAAGTGGATAAAATATATCCAAAAATTATAATTATATTAATTCAGAAAGATGAATTCTACGATAAAAATGATATTCATTCTGATTTATGTATCTTTATTCTCCTTAGGAATAAGCTTCTTACAACAGTACAAGCGCTGCGAGTGCATTCACATTCACAATAACGGAAAATTTCACAATAGAGATGCTGTGGAACAAACGAGCGTAATCCATCGCCGCGATGATGAATCGGTTCGCCTATTTATGGGAAAGCTTCTAAATTAGATACAAGTCCTGACACACGAAGCCGCTTTGCACTCGATACTGTAATACATCTCATTAGGGCCTCGTGTCTTCTTGATTCTAACGCAATCTGACCTTTATTCGTATCCATGACGCGGAAACTCGCGATTGTTTGTTCACGACCCGGACGGTCGCGGACGTTCCGTATCCGTCCGGATGACCGGTCACACAGAACCGTGCCGTGCCGCGCAGTACCTCGGACCTAATGATACTCTGTCTCTTGCTGATACATTCTACATAAGCTGGTACACATTTGGAGGCACTCATAAATCATAGGTTTCTAGAGGTATCAAATTGAATCTGCGAGTAAGCTTTTCTTTTATGGGTAAGGGTGATATGGATGTTGATTTCACAAATCACTCTAGTAAATATACATTTATATATCACAATTAAACGCAGGGCCAGGGGGCTCGGCAATACTTTGCTGTCTCCGTGTTCTTGAGGCAGTGATAAAGGCCTTCATCAGAGACAGTTTCAGATCTTGTATTTTGTTTCTCTTTTTCTGCGACTGTATTTCTGGGTCTTATTTAGCATTTTATATAGTGTTCTCATCAATTTCTCTGTTCCTGGCTTTAAATCACATTTATAAAAGATTCAGGGACCGTATCGAAAGCTGGCACCCTTCGCAATCGAAACGTTTGTGATTCTACCGATCCGTCATCGATTTTACCTTTGTAGAGCATAAAATATAATGATCATAGATTTTGATACAATTCTCATTATTCAAAAAGACGGGAATGATATTTTGACGAGTTAACCAACTCTTAGCACAACCGATAAAAATCATACAATGGGCTACAATTACAAAAAAGACGCTTACTTATAAATAATGTTAATTTGACTGATGAACTGGTCGGGAGTCATAATGCAGGCATTTTGTATCGTTTTTAAACGAAATTCAAAGACGATTGAATAAACACAAGAATTGTCTTGTCCATTGTGCCGCTGGTAAAAGTTGTACTTCGGGTCCGTAATGTGTTATAATTTGGCAGATTGCCTTATCGTGCGTCGGGCTAAAAAATATGTTACCGTTACGGGCGCCGAGACAAAACGGTCAGATTAGGCCGGATCCGATCCACGCTCCGGGGAGAAGGCACCTCGCCAAAAGGGACGGGGTATTCCCACAACGGGTATTTGGTTACTTAGCCGTTACTCCAGGAAAAAACTTGGTGCCGGGTTAGTTTTATAAGATGAATGGATCAAGCCTCAGGGCTGATTAAATGTTTATTTTATTTCATATTAAGTGCTCTATGGGCGCGCTAGAAATGTTCTATGAGTTGAGAGTATCGATTGAAGAGATAATAATGAACCGGACCTCTGCTTTGGTCCACAACACGACAATGAGAACTAATATTGCCCATTAGTAGTGGAAATTTCGATGGATGGATTGGATATAATTTTTTTTATCGAAATTTGTTGGTGTCTTTAATAGCATTAGACAGTGGTTGTATTTTAACATACATACATTTACTGGTTTACAAATAACACAAACACCATGAAGTCCTGATAAGAAATTGGGTAAGGCACCATTCGTGAAGATTTGCCCGTGAAATAATTAAAAAAAAACTTTGTTCCACTTTTATTCCAAGCACACTACTTTTTTTACATGAATACCGCACAAGAGCCCCAATTGCTCCCGTCTGGAGCCAGTGAGACTATGGAATTCCCAATTGGGCTATGTTGTGAGGCTGAAGGTAGTGGGGAGGGAAGGAGATAGGGAAGAGGAACGTGGGGAAGTACCTGGCTATTCAGATCTGGTCACCAAACACGGCGAAAGTCACTTCAGGCAACGTTTCAATTCTGAATGGTGGTCTTACACCAGGGCGATACTGAGAGTATCCTCCACTCGGCAACGTGCCGCAAATATACTATATATTATTTTAAATGAATAAATGGTGAAATACACATATCAATCAGATAAAATTTATTTGCCACGCCGGGATTCGATCCCGCGACCTTCGGAATGCGAGTCAAGCGCCTTACCGCTGCACTACGCCGGCCGTCTTAATTTGGTTTTGATTGGCGTCTGATTTGCAGAAAAACAAAGTATAGCTGGGATATTGGATTCCTGGTGTTTCGATGAGATTATAAGAAATATGTAAATGATGTATGTCCTTATTTTTTGTTATTTAAGAAAATAGCACTGGAGCGGGAGAGAATTTTTCGCTTATTATTATCATGTAAAGTTTCGGTTATGCGCGTGTCATGCGTAACTATAGTTCAATGAGATACTGTGTGGAGGGTCTTTTTTTAAGGAAAGGAAGGAGAGGAAGTTCTGACAAGGAAAAATGTAAGAGGGGTGGCTAGGAATCTAGGGTTCAGTGTGTCTAGGTCATCCGCAGTCAGATCCAGTCAAACCTCACCACATGAACCCGGGCACCCCTGCTAATTTACCAAACGTAGCAAACCACTTGGGGTGACCTGTGGCAGAGGTTTTGGTTATCTAATAAATGGTTCCCGGGGTGGAGGTACCCATTCCCGCCTCCCAAATTGTAAAATGATGTATGATGTAATGTGACTACCTACGTGACACTCTTAAATTAAAAAATACAGGATTTTCATTTATACTTAGTAGGTACCTACATGAATTTATGCCACCGTTTTTACAGAAGATAGTGGTCATGGAACGATTGCCAAATAAATTAATTTATTTTTTTTAGAAATTTTTGTTTTTAAATTTTTACTTTTATTCTGAAAAATGCATAAAAAGTTATGTCCAATGATTTTTCATGGATTTGCTTTAGTGATATCATAAAAAATCCTTTGCGTACTGTAACCATTCAACAATACCTACCAAATGACAATGTTAAAACCATCGAAAATATTATCACAGGAAAAATCTATAAAGAATGATTATTTATAATAGATATAACACAAACATGCCTTCTTAACGAACGTTAAGCTATTTTTAATGACGTGTTTAAAACCCGTTACTACGTGAACATTGTGATTGTCTAAAATGTGCAGATTAACAAGGTACTTTCATTTTAACAACAGTTTTTAATTTGCATAAATTACACAGTTCATAGGTTAAAAGCACGCCAAACATGTTTTCGTAGTCTGTGTATTCAACATGATTATTAAGAATAACGTGACGATCTCTGTTGCCTAGTCGTATAAGCATTATTTTAATTTTAGCCGGAATTGCCCTTAACAATAATGATTAGAATTGGTGTATTAATTTTTATTAAAGACAAATATACAAAAAAAATGTTTTTTGATTGTTTTGTGGTAGAAACTGGTGAGTGGTCCAAAGTGTTTGATTTTCACTGACACGCCAATCCTCTGTGAGCCTTCAATCATAGCACAATCTTGAATTAGAGCTTCAGACAATGGGAGTTGAGATATTCACAATTTGACCATGTTTTTGGTAACCAGCAATGTGGTGTTCTATTATTTCCTCTGATAAACATTATTTCTCGGATGATCAGGTATTCGTCGATTCTTGGTTCGTCAGCTTACGAGTCATCTTAATTATCGTCTTATTTACAATGAATATTTAACTGGACTCGGGGAACTGGTCACTGAAGGCGCCCAGTCGATCGGATGTCATCGGTTATTTCCGTAACCGTTCTGGCATTAGGCCCAGGTTAATAGACATTGTAATAGGATGGGGCTCAGCAGCATCCTAACACATAAAACAACTGAAGGTAACTCAGAATTGCATCATAAAGACCATACTAAAGGTCCCCATAAGGACGTCAACAACAGAAATTTTTAAACAGTTTGATGTTCAAAGCATACAGAAAATCTAAGCCAAAAACATTCTAGTGCATCACCACAAAAACGATTCAGAGACAGACACCTCATAAAACCAGAGCCAAACATACAGACATACTTAATAAACCAAAGTGTAATTCTTCGTTTGGACAAAGTTCTGAATTTTAAGCAGTAAAGTTATATAATAAACTCTCACTTAGTATCAAACAAATTAAAACAAAAAATAGCTACATTAAGGACATCAAATGTTGGCTGAAGGAACTATCGGAAAATGAACTTACTAGTATACTTAAAACATCGTCGTAGAAGTTTCTGGAAAATCTTATCCAAACCATGAAGTTAAACCATAGAAGTCGCTGCAAACTTATAGTTATAATAAAAAGCATAGTCACCCTCAGTACAGGATCTCCTAGTGAGGAGGACTACGAATATAATTTCCGTTTTATATATATACCTAACATGTTTCATATAAAATTTATAAAAATAATAAATATATAGTTACTAAATAAAAAAAAAAGTTTGTCATATAGTACAATTTTATTGATCTCTGTTAAGACGCCTCAAAACTACACATAAATAACTATCTAACGACGACATCTATTGAAATAAACTGAAACTACAAACGTATTCATATACACCATACGTGACCATGTTGGTTCTTATTAAAAAAGTTTTCACTAGTTTTTATTCCTGAAAATTATGCTTGGAGGAAGTTTAACATTATGTGTGAAGTTGGTGATTTCGCTTTCGAAAAATTTACATCCCTGTAACATATCTGTAAATTTCATTAAATCGATGCTAATACTTTCCTGAGTGGAATTTTCTCTCAATATTGAAAGCCAACCATTCCGGATAGTAACGTAGCTTCAAATAGCTTTAGCCGTGCTTAGGTGACCAGATGTAAAGACAAGGTAGGTAGAAACTGCCCAACCTTTCTTTCCCCACTCCATTCACATTCCTATATTTCGCAATAGTATCTAATAAATGTCATGAAAGCTGTCGTGGTTGAGTGCTTTGCAGTGATTTTATTCTTTTGTGATATTTCACACTTATTTGCCCAATCGGGTAAGGCTCAATCAATTTCCAATACAATCTATGTTTATGAAATTCAATGGTTTATGAAAAGGTTGGAGATATACGATGTACAAGTATCGCCCTGGTGAATGACCACAAGTAATAATCCAACATTTAAAACGGCTTTAGCCGTGTTTGGTGAATAGATCTTAATATTCACGTAATTCCTCACCTTACCCTTCTCCATCACCTTCCCCACCCCATCACCTTCAGTTTCACAACATACAATTGGCAATGCCATGGTCTCACTGACTCCAGACGGTTGGGAACAGTTGGTGCTTTTGTGCATTACACACACTAAAAAAATCTCGAACTCATTTTTCCATTTTAATATCAAAGGTCTGCCTTCTTTCCGTGGTATGGATATAATACAGAATCTACTGGTTCGTCGGACAAGAGAAAAATCTAACAATATCGGTTTCATAATGAAGTAAAGTTCAACATTGATTGAATAACAATTAAAAATCATTAAGATCAACTTCATTGTGTACCTTTACTCAAGAAATCGAGAAAGTGATCCAAATGGCAAATGTTTATGACTGTTTAATTTTATTAAAGTGATAAATTGCTTACACAACAAATCAAGAGATGCCCCCCAGATATGGGAATCGATCGTCAAGGATTTATAACCAAACATCTGGGAGATTTATTACTCAGAAATTGAGATTTAAATCATCGGAAAAAATAGCGATACGGGTCAAACAGAAAAACAGAGGTAAATAAATTCATAAACCGTACGTAGCCTTTTAACGATGGAGCGGAAATATTTTAACCGTTTTACGAATTTCAATCAGAGTGGGTCGTTATTCGGTTTATTGCTCAAATTGTGACCCGCTTTACAGAGCTATAACTAAATTTATGAGTCTGTTTCACGCTAACCGACATTATAGTTACTATCTAATTATTTGATTCCTTTTATACATATATATTCAATAATTTCATTATTCAATTTATAAAGGCAATTAATATAGCTATTCACTTACTGATAAAAGGAGAACTTGCGTAAAACACATTTGGTCGAACCGATAAAGCTTTTCAATATTTAACAAGAGGTATTTTTTTAAATTGTATCTTGTCGCCAATTACCCAAGGCTTGTGGAATTATGGGGAATTTGATATACTCCGAATGTGGGAATGAAGGTAGTGGAATAGGATAAAGAGTTGGAAGAGGAAGGTTGGGAAGTACTAGTCAATTTAAACTAGCAAAAGCTACATCAGGCAAAGTATTCACTCTTCACGGTGATCTTTCGCTAGTACGGTACAGAGAGAATCTTCCGCTCCGGAACGAAATTCAAATATGATCTATCTGGGGGCTCAGCACGGGTAAGCCACCCAGCGAGGCCAACATTATTAAATTGTATTATAAAATGTAAATTATTGTAAAAATCTTTATTTTCAGAGCACCTCTTCGCCACCGCATGAGAAGCTTATTCAAAAATATCATCATCATTGCCATAGTTGCGTGGAGGAAGCCTATCTGATTGCTATCTGAAAACAGGAGAGAATCAGACATTAAGCAAAAGATTACTAACAAGGAAGGAAACTTCGCCCACCACTTCCTCATCTTTAGCACAGAGACAATTCTCATACTTAGGCCCTAAATTGCTCAATCTCATACCTGATGCATGGAAGGCAAAGAGTACTAATATTCTGCGTATGCAGGTAAATAATTGGCTTCTGGTCTTGGGGAGAGCTGAATGCGAGAATATGCTAACAACAGTAATTGAATTGTAATTTTAGTTTTTCTTTACATTTTAATTTATATTGGTATTATATTAGCATTACAGTAACTGTATTTTTACATAAAGTAAGTTCGAAAATTGCTCAATTCTTCGTGATATTTTTCCTTAAAGGAAAAGTTCCTTCTTTACTTTCAGTTTTTTATTTTTCATTTTCTTGTTTTATCTATTAACATTTCTTTAGTTTATTATGTCAACTATACAATAGTAAAAAAATGTCGTGGTATAACTGAAAGTATACTAGTTTATGAATATATATATGTATTATTTTACCAACAGAATTTCTTCATTCATTTTCATTTTCAAATTCATTTTTCTTGTTTTATCTATTAATATTTCTTTAGTTTATTATGTCAGCTAAACAATAGTAAAAAATGTCGTGGTATAACTGAAAGTATTCTAGAATATGAACATACATATGTATTATTTTACCAACAGAATAGTCAACACTATAACTTACTATAATTTACTATAATTTACATGTAAAAACATTATCATATTGGAATGTCCTAAAACGGGCAATTGCCTAGTTGGACATTTTAAGTTCATTATATTGTATTATGTAATATTTACAAACAAACAATAAATAAATAAATAAAAAATAAATAAACAAGCACCCAGAAATCATGTATGTTGAAGGTCGTTCAACTTTACAACAAAATCCCGATTGAAATTATTCAGATTGAAAGTATATTCAAATAAAAATAAAAATTAAGAATGTCCTCCTCAAATATTGAGGTTTTGTAAGTGATTGGATACAATCAAATTATTAGCACAAACGGTGATGTGAGCAACCTCAATATTATTAAATAAATATCCTCCAGAAACGGCGATTTGTAAAAAGAAAATGTATATCGGTTATTATTATTTCATTTTTTAATTAATTTGAAATACATATATCTTCCACCTGAATATACATATATACCTTCTGGAATAAACCATTATTATTTAAATCTTTGAATGAACTATGCCGTAAAGTTTAGAACCCGCAATTTTTTGGGTTTAGACAAGCAATGGGGCTTACCGCATTGCCACGAACGTCGTTAAACTTAATACAATATACACTTGTAAAATGACTTGTGTAATCATTCAGCATGTGCAAGAGCACAAATATGCATTCGAAATGCCTTAACAAACGAAGAATGAATGCACGGAAAGGCTCATCAGTCATGTTTCGAGAAGAATTTAGGGATCTACAGATACTGATCTGCCTTCGGCGGTTGGCATGTCGAATGCATGTTGGAAACTAATGCAACATTCAAAACATAAACATCATGTTGTGAGTCTTGCACCCAGGCAAATAACAACAGGTTAATGATATGGTAAGAGAAATGCTTCGTGAACAAACAAACACGCTGGTATGCATTGGATACGGTACCTACCCACATAAAATGAGAATAATATAATTAAGAATGTTTACAATATGTTGTAAGTTGTGTAAAATTTGTTGTGTAAAGTGATCCATTGAATTAAACAGACTTGTAGCGACCAAAGATGGAAACCTTTTTAAATGTGAACGCATGGACGGATCCTCGAAATAGCCAGACTGGACAGACTAGGTAAACAATTTAGAATTTTTTTTTATATTTAATTAAATGAAGACAATATTAGCGAAACTCAATCGAAATCTGGAGACAGAAAAATCAGAAAAGATATTGGCTCCGCTGGGACTCGAACCCAGAACCTTGTAATCATATATAAAGAGAGCAGCCAATAATATGTGCGTTAAGTAAATGAAGATAATGTTGGTAGTTCTTAGTCGAAGTATGATACAGTTAAAAGTGACCGAATTAATATGGGTTCCGTAGCTTAATCGGTAGAGCTGTTTCCATGTAAGAAAAGGGTTCTGGGTTCGAGTCCCAGCGGAGCCAATATCTTTTCTGGTTTTTCTGTCTCCAGATTTCGATTGAGTTTCGCTAATATTGTCTTCATTTAATTAAATGTAATAATTTGAGATTTTACTCATAAAGTTTAAAAAATTAATAATAAATTTAGAAATTCTTTATTGATTCGTCAAGATTTGCGAAATTTCACGAACTACGTACAAACATAAGAAAACTTCAAAATCTTGGTCATATTACGTGGTACGAAACGTACAATTTTAGCCAATAGTAATCTAGGGAAAGATTAATGGAAGGTAGCCAGTGGCTAAGACTCTTGACTCACATTCCGGAGGTCGCGGGTTCGAACCCGGCATGCGCAAATAAATTTTATTTGATTAATTTGTGTTATTTCACAATTAATTCATTTTAAAATAATATATAGTATATTTGCGGCATGTTCCAGAGTGGAAGATACTATCAGTATCGCCCTGGTGTAAGACCACCATTCAGAATTGAAACGTTGCTTGAAAATGGCTTTAGCCGTGTTTAGTGACCAGATCTGAATAGCCAGGTACTTCCCAACCTTCCTCTTCCCCACCTCCTTCCCCTCCCCACTACCTTCAGCCTCACAACATACCCCAATTGGGGATGCCATAGTCTCACTGGCTCCAGACGGGAGCAGTTGAGATTCTTGTGCGGTATTCACTGTAAAAAAAAAAAAAAAAAGCAGAGGAAGAGGCCGTACTACTAAACTATACAGTTCCTCGGCGTTGTTCCAAGCGGGGTGAAGATAGCCGATCTCCGATAGGATAGGATACCAAAAGAAGATGAAATAGTGGTTAAAATATATCACCATATTTAAAGTTCTGATGTCAAAGGTAGTTCTGATGTGATAGGGGTTCCCGGAGCGAGTCCGCCCTAGGAACCATTTAATGGATGACCTACATCCCTGCCGTAGATCACTCCAAGTGGGTACATTTGGTGCCTTAGCAAGGACTCTCAGGTTCATGGGGGTGAGGTTTGTCTAGTTCTTGGCGTCGGATGCCTTTGCCCACCCGCCGCGCGGCTGAGGGAGTCCTTTTGATCTACACCGAAGGGCTCACTCATCTCGTATGGCAATGGGAGGGATGGATTCATTTGTCACTCCTTAGCATATTAAAATGATAAATAAAATGATAAAATATGTAAAAGAGGTAAAATTATGGTTGAATAATGTAGATATTGATATATAAATTTATCCTTCCTTCTACAACTCAGTTTCTGTAACTTTCTAAACTGTAGTACAATATGTTTTCTGTTTATTTTTTGTTAATAACTAAAAAAGAAAAAAAAAATCAGTATGTGTTTTCCATATTTTTATTTTAATTTTATAATAGCTGAAAAAAAAACCTTTTACACTTATTCTACCTATGAAATACTAACTTTATATTTTATATGTTTTTTAAGTCTAATTTATACTTTGGGTACTTAGAAATATAGTATTTTGTTTTAATATTACCCACACTCAGGCAGTGCCTTAGTGGGTTTTCATTTCTTGTTCATACTATTTTTTATTATATATTATGTTATTATATGTATACTATTTGCTATTATACATTATATGTACAAAGAAATGAGAATAAATAAAGTTTAAAAAAAAAAAAAAAAACCGCCAGATTCCTACTCACCTCTCGTATCTTTTTCCTTCCCAGAATTTCGTCTCCTTCCTTTCCCTAAAAAGACCCTCCACGCAGCTACCCAAATAATACATAGGTCCCATACATTTGTTGGGGCTAGTTGCTGTACAGAATTTAAAAATTGATAAAATTTCAAAGTTGATTTTCAAGTTCTATGAAAGTTCTGTTATTATTCCATTTTGGGCCAGTTGTTCCACAGAATTTGAAAATTAACTTTAAAATTTGAAGAATTTTTTCAAAAGCTGCGAAATCTTTATTGTGTAATAATTGTAGAAACCTGCGGAGAAAGCCTATTAAATTCTTCCCAGTCAGCTCATTTTGTCTTTCGAAGGTACGTGTATAAAAGGTACCCATTATTCAAATACACATTTACAATGAGATGTTTTTTAGAGATAAATAAATTAAATTCACGTTTGACATTGTTAATCCCTTGTATAAGAAGTTCTTAAAAGAACGAAGCTTTTCATTTAATCTGTGGAATGTCGCTTATAAAAAATATATTGCCACAATCCGGATCTTTTGCAGGCACGAATGAACCTCCTTTCGCCACATATCTCGATGCAAAAAACGGAACAAAAAATAACGAATAAATTTCATAGATAATCAATCATTGATATGAATGATTTAATATGACCAGCGAATGCTTTTGTAAGGTAAGTAGTAGGTTCTGCGTAAATTCCGTTATTTGATGACCTTTAATAAACAGCCGGAGAGCCTGGACTAGAAAGTTCGCCAACATCACCTGTTATGAGACCAAATACTTTTGAACCAAAACTTCACTCATTCAGCGATTTATAGACTACATTAAATGGAATTTTTTACTTTTGAATATTCTTTTTTTATTTTTTATATTAATACGAGTACATTTTAAAATACAAAGCAAATTATATTCACAGTCCTCAATAGGGATTCCTGCCCCAAGGCGGACTGTGGGTTGTTGTATGGTCATTACATCACGATTTCATCTTCTTCATGTACTATGCATGTTGATTTTCACAAAATAAATATTAAATTTTAAAAAATCTTCATGTTTGTTGACCTGTAGGTAGTATTTTTTTTTACATTAACTCCACACGGGAGGCCTTGAGGAAAATAATTTCTTTGTGGAGGGTCTTTTTGAGGAGAGGAATTAATGAACATTGGTCTTGAAGAGACCCATGTTGTAAGAAGGAGGAAACACAGAGGCCGGCAAATCATTCCACAGCCGAGCTGTTGAACACAAGAAGGAGTCGAAGAAGCGACCTGTTCTCATGTGACAAATGTCAACCGTATGCAAATGATGGGCACGCGTTTGGCGTGTTTCCCGACTATGCACCGGTGCCGAAGGGATCAATGACGCTATTCCTCGGAGCATCTTCCATTGTAATACCAGTAGAACAAAGATAGCATTCCCACCCGACGCCTGTGCTCTAAAGATTGCAATCCGTCTGTTAAGATGGGAGAATCTATCAAACGGACCGCCCGTTTCTGAACATAGTCGAAAGTATTTTTCAGGTATTTTGGAGCTCCAGACCAGAGGTGGCTGCCAAATTCAACCGTGGGGCGCACTTGTGATTTGTACAGGATTAGCAGTTGTGTACTGTATAGGTGTTACTTCATAATTTGAATGATTTCCTCATCTTCAAGTTTTTTAAAATTTAATTTTTAAATTTTTTATTCTTTGCGGAGACGGTTTACGATTAGTTCCCGTGAGCGCTTGGCCATACATTAAGTTCGTGAGCAGTTTTTCTTCTAATCTAAACCCCCCCCCCCTTGGTGAGATAAATTTGGGCCACTTCGTATATTCTTTTCAAGTAACGTGAGATATTGCTGGACCCCCTTCCCCCCTTTTGAGCTCACGGAATTAATGTATGCCCTGTATGCCCCCTTGTGCTATCTCCTATTTTACCTCAATCCTTTACCCAGTCCCTTCGATGAAGTTCACCAGAATTGTCATTGGATATGTGGCTAGGTCTTCCGGTTCTACAGTATGTCTCCCCAGGTATGTAAGCCTGGTTCCCATCTTCATGTTTAGTTGGCCATATTTTTATTTCGTTTTGGAACTTTTTATCTCCATGGCGTTTTTAATTTTTTTTGGAAGGGCATTATAAAATTTTGTAGCTAGATTGTGGCCAAAGATGTATGTAATTTGGAATGTTAAGTAGATTTGAGGTTTTAGTTCTTGCAGAGTAGGTGTGTTGGTCTGTAAGGTATTAATGTTTTCCTTTTTTTTTGAGTTGAGCATTTTTTAAGTTTTTATAATTTTTTTTTTACGGAATTTTCATGGGTTCTTTCATGATTACTTTGTACTGTTATAATATTATGAAAACCGTTGAAATCTTATATAAATTGTTTATTTGCGTTTTTGTAATGATGAATGGTATCTGGCAAAATATAAGAATAGAAAACCAGAGGCAGTTCACGGACGTATTGAAGTAATCAAGTTCGAAAAACGTTAGGAATATCGGTGTCTCATACTTGTCAATAATCAGAAAATCCATCTTAAATCTAAGAAGTTTATTTTCGGATTCAAAAATTGAAATTTTCCGTCAAAGAGCTGAATTTAATTTTTTTTTAAATAGCTCCACAGAATTCCCCTCAGTGCCTATATCATCTTTGGGGATGCTTTGAAAAGTTGGCGATTGGATTTCTTTTTGAAAAGTTAGGAGAGGAAGTTCTGAGAAGGAAAAAGGTATGAGGGGTGGGTAGGTATCTAGGGGTCCGTATTTATGTATGTCAGGGAGTAACGGACGAATGAATCCAATCCTTCCACTGCGGTGCAAGACGATGTTCTGAGAGAGTCTTGCTGGAGAGATCAAAAGGTCTCCCTCAGTCAGTGTCTCCCGATCCGGCCTACCACGCAGTTGGTAGGCAGACGCACCTGTCGCCAAGACCCAAACAAACCTCTTACCATAAACTTGGCCACTCCTGCTAAGTCGTCGAACGTAGCGAACCACTTGGGGTGACCTGTGGCAGATGTGTTGGTTCTTCAATAAATGGTTTCCGTTAATTTATTTTAATTTATGTCAATTAAACAACACATTTGAATTAAAACCACAAACACCTCATTTTAAGTAATGACAAACGAACCAAAAAAATCCTAAAAATTCACTCAATTTTTTTCTGTGGATTAATTTGTTTCCCAGGCATATCAAAATATAACAATGAATCATAAAATGTAGGTACCTACATGCTAATTTTGATAAAATATAGTACTGAGCAACTATAAGCACGACATCGATATTTGGAGTGCCAAGTATGCCGATTATTCCAATACGAGTATCGTTTCTTCGCACCTTCCGAAGGAACTGTCGGCTGTGGAGCTCATTCGGAAGACAAATGATTTAATTCATTCCGTTAGAGCTCGAAACAATAATTCACGGCTCACGAGATGGAGCGGGATAAACAAGTGCTATCTGCGGCTCCGACAGGGCGACTTTTGTCGTGACTATACTCAAATCGCCGATGTTTCGGAACAATAATAAAAACATTACCATTGAAAAATATAAAAGTCTGGACTTTACAGCAGATGTCGAATATAATGTTCTATTGTAGTCCAGTCAGTATGCTGACTAGACCTTTCGTTATAATAATTCTCCCGTCTTGATTTTCAGAAGATCGTAACCACAGTTGTGGCTTTCTCATGATGACGGGCTACTGGTTTCATAATAATAATACTCAGCATGAGCAACCATCGTTTGAGAATATTTTGTCATGAACGTATCTATAAATAAGGAATGGGAACATTTGGTAGTTTCCTCTAAAGCCGTGGACGTCAAACTGCGGCCGGCATATTATCAGTTTTTTGTTCAAATATTTTGTGTACGTATGATTTTAAAACGTTGATTTTAATTGATTGACATTTGATTTTAAAACGCGTTGCAGTGTCCATCATCAGGGCAGATCCGGCAGATGTGATATTTGCCGGATCTGCCCTGATGATGGACACTGCATCGTTGTCCGAAACGTTGGCTAAAGAAGGAGGTAGCGCAACACGGCATAACACCCCAAAAAACAAAGAACGGACATCCTAAGTCGATTTTGAACGCGCGCATAGTGTACGTCTTAGGTGGTTGATAACGCTCCCTTGTGGTCGTTTGAGGCTTTCAGGGGGGTAGTAGAAGAAGCAGAAAAAATTAGAGGGCGTAGAGATAGCACAGTGAGGGCGTGGGAAGGTAAAAAAAATGGTCTAAAAATACCAAAAAACACGCTTATCACGTACTAATAAAGCAAATAATATTGATTAATTTTTGTTTTTGTATGTATTGTAATCTTTTATCACGTATGCGAAAAATTCCATTACAGATCTACATAATTTTTTTTTATATAATATTATGATTTTACGTGTATTATTATAATTAAGAATTGACAATATATCATGAACACAAGATGGAAGGAGGTAGCAACCCGATACTTCAATACAAAATAATTGCTTTTTTTAACTTGCTAAACAAAAAGGTACAACACCCCCCCCCCCCCCCGAAATCATAAGTGTGCGGCCCGCGATGATACCTCACATTGTCCTATGTGGCCCTTGATCAGTCCTTGAACATTCCACAACATTCCAGAATGTTCCCGGATGTTGTGAAATCCTCTTGAATACTCTCGAATGTTCTGGATTGTTCTAGAAATTTCTAGAGGATGAAACTTCCAGCCCTTATATCTTCAAAAGCACGCCCTTTAGGTAAAAACGTAAACCTTTTTCTTGTATGGGGGGATAGAGGGGTACCACACCACATACATCTAAGTTTTAGCAGCACGCACATTGTGGTATACATTCTTATACAAAACATATTGATATAATATGTTTAGTACCTATTAGCGGAAGGGTCGGCTAAGTTGTTTTGTACCAATGTTGATCTTGATTGGATAAACAACGATTGTGAATTCACAGAAGAAGAATAGAGAGACTTTCCACTTGACCGCATTAATTATTCACACGAATAAAATTTATAATCCGTTTATGGCGGGCAGTATATTCAAAACATATCGACATAGTTCCGCCGAGAAGTGTAGCGTCTCCAGCGCATTAGCGGACCGCCCCCCTTAGTTCCCGTTTTTCAATATTTGTTACATTTTTTTATCAATAATAATAATAATAATCTTTATTCCAGGATGTGGGGAGGATAGTGCAATCCCACACGTCCCATATAGTTATACATATTTATATATTTACACAGTAAAGAAAGAAATAAGAACATAAATAGAAAAAAAAATGTTTTCCATTTAGCGGATAGTGGTCATTTGAAGGTTTACGTTTTGAATTAGCGGAGATACGAGTACAAACCAAATCGTTGTTACCATAGAATTTGTTACCTACATACTTTGAGCAACACCAGAATATTTTTTGTGAAATTGTGTACACTGTCGATAAAAATGTTTATGTTAGCACGCTCTCGTATCATTGAAACATTTGACGCAGAGGGCTAATTAACAATATTATTTTTAAAAGTACACAGGTGAAGTACGCCATGGCTTATTACTATTAGAATTAACTTAGGTATTTATTCTACTTACAACTCCGAGAATTCCTCTTATTAGTGTGTTCACTTTATTTTTCAAATAATGGTATTATCAAGTTCTGCAAGTATTTTAGTATTTATTTTTGTTACAGCTGTTTCGGTTTTCAAGACCCTTTTCAATGTTTGAAAATGATTATTCACTTTTTGGTACATTTAGTTACAAAGTGAGAAATATGATATAAACGGTGTTAGAAAGAAATAACACAACGCTTCAAAACTAAAAATTAAACACAAAAGAAGTAAAATGAACATCTTTATGAAACGGAATATTCGGGTCGCAATTTGAAAAAAAAAATTTACCTAGTGATTTTTTAATTAACTATTTTTAAATGGAACTACAAAAAAGTGAGGTGACAATAACGTTTATAATAAATTTGTTTAGTAAAAAAGTTATGTGTTTTTTTATATTTTTTCGTCGTCGATAAAACTGAAGGTGAGCCATTTTCAAAAAAAATTTATGTGTGCATGCAAATTTTAATCTTTCAATATTTACCACCCTCTTAAAACAGTTTTTAGGTTTCGGGTACGTTCGAAAATATTCCATTTAGATTTTATTGAAAAACATAAAATAATTTAAAACTCTGAAAAAAATATGGCCGAGGCTAATGGGTTAATTACTTTCATCTTACTAATTGATGGCTTACAGTACGTACACTAATGTTTAGCGAACTTTTTTATCCGTTAAAATATGAACTCTCTAAATGGTGTTACTGATATTAAAAAAAGAAATTCGAAGTTTTTCAACCGTTCAAATTTTGTCTAAACTTAATGAAACAATTCGTTCTTAGATCACATTAATATATTTTCTAACCACCGACGCGGAATGACTCTTTTCCTCTGTGGATAAGCTTATGTATTTCTTAAAGTAATTTGTGATTCTTCTGGATGAAACCCATCTTAATAAATAAATCACGTACATTGTTTCTTACTATTCTCCTGAAGAAAGCATATGTAGGCTGCACAGCGCACAGTGTAACCGCGACGGAAAGACTGACCGCCACAAGGTGACTGCGTGGGAAATGAGTGTTTCCCTGTCCGGCAGTGCGAGCGCCCTGCGTCAGTACTCCGCCAAGTCACTTATATATCATAATATGGCACCATCTAATCTGGTGCACCTCGGTTACTTCATCTGAGAATTTCTTTATTGTCAAAACAATGAAATGGGACGTCCCACTGATCGTTAACTGCGATTTTGATGCGTAGTATATTTTATATTCCATATCACATTCATTGTTACGCGGATGACAGAACAGTTCATGATAGCTTTTTGTTTGACAAGCCCCCAAAGGGCTCACAAACTCCAACAGCTCGTAAGGCTTTGAAGCAAAGAATGGACGGTTACACGAGAGTGTTTTCTCTTGGGGTAAAAATAATCTCGTTGAATTTAATGTTTCAAAGACCCAATCTTGTCTGATTACGTCTAAAAGGGATCGAAATGAAAATCTAGTCGCTTTCAACGGAAGCAATCTTCCGAACAGGCCCTCAATTGATATGCTTGGTGTAACCCTAAGTGACCAGCTGAGGTATGGGGGCTCCAACGAAGCCAGAGTAAAGTTAGCCTCCCAAAAACTGGGCGTACTGTACAGGGCCCGCAGATACTTTAATAGTACACAACTGCTAACCCTGTACAAATCGCAAGTGCGCCCCACGGTTGAATTTGGCAGCCACCTCTGGTCTGGAGCTCTAAAATACCTGAAAAATACCCTCGACTCTGTGCAGAAACGGGCGGTCCGTTTGATAGATTCTCCCATCTTAACAGACGGATTGCAATCTTTAGAGCAAAGGCGTCGGGTGGGAATGCTATCCTTGTTCTACCGGTATTACAATGGAAGATGCTCCGAGGAACTAGCATCATTGATCCCTTCGGCACCGGTGCATAGTCGGGAAACACGCCAAACGCGTTCCCAACATTTGTACACAGTTGACATTTGTCACATGAGAACGGGTCGTTTCTTCGACTCGTTCTTGTGTTCAACAGCTCGGCTGTGGAATGATTTGCCGGCCTCTGTGTTTCCTCCTTCCTACAACATGGGTCTCTTCAAGACTAATGTTCATTCCTTCCTCTCCTCAAAAAGACCCTCCACACAGCATCCCAGATGACATAGGCCCTGAGGGAAATTATTTTCCTCAGGGCCTCCTGTGTGGAGTTAATGGAAAAAAAAACATGTCTCCCTGGCATTGAGATATAGCATAATACATAGTAGTACATTTTTTTAGAAATAAGTCATGAATCAGATATAAAGAGCTACTTAAATGGGTTTTGTAAAGTTAAGGCGAGATTTATTTATTTTAACACATACGGCACAACATCTTGTCATTAACATGAGTCTGAAGTGTAAAGAAGATTTATGACGCAAATGTGAATGGTAGAAGAAGTCGGAAACACCCGAGGAAAGCATGGCACGATCAAGCGATCAGGTACAGTTGGGCCATATCAGGAGTAGGAACAATAGAAAAGTATACACGAGACGATGTATGAATGTGAATCAGGCAAGGAATGCGTGCCAAGATCGAGTTGTTTGGCGGACCATCCTCCCTGCCTACCCCTGCAAAAAACGGTTTGATGATTAGTTAGTTAAAGTGTAAAAAGGTAAGAAGTATAAAATAACTAAAAAATTATATGTATTAGTACAAAAGTATTAAATATAAAAGTGTTAAACGTATAAAAAGTGTAAAAAAATGGAAAATACATAGAATTAGAATAAAAAGTATTAAATAATGTATACAGGTAGGTATAAAAAAAGCAAGATGGAATTTAATATTAAGAATGTAGTATTAATTTATTGATAATATATTTTTTTTTTTTTTTATTCATCTTTATTAGTTTTGAGTTACAATTTGTTTTATTCTATACCTGTCTCACTAGAAGAACCTGTGTTGAGAGCAGGCGCTTAGCATGAGCAGTTTATAATAATAACACATACAAAGTACAAATAATAACACAATATTACAAGTAACAGTTAATCATAAGTAAGTTAGTTTTGATATAATCTTTGATGTTGGATCTATTTTTGCTGGTATATTATAAATGTTAAGATCATTAACATGGTTTTTGAACGCGTGCTTAGGTACCTATTATTTCTAGTTCACAAAATTTGTTTGACGCATCTTTTATATTGAATTTTTTATTAATTAACGCCATTTTTCGGGGCTCTTATATTACATAAATAGTAAAAAAATTACAGGATTTATTGTACATAACTGAACTGTCTCAGTAACAATATTTTATTTATTAGTTATTGGGGTATTATGCCGTGTTGCGCTACCTCCTTCTTTAGCCAACGTTTCGGACAGCGTTGCAGTGTCCATCATCAGGGCAGATGTGTAAGAGTTAGGGGTGATGTTTGTACTTATCTACTTAGGAGCGATACCATGTCGCCAGCTCCACTCCTCCACGAGCTGGCGCTACAATATACTTCAACATGTTTTTTTGCGTTTAGCCTTGATGTAACCGTCAATTACCGGATACCAAGAACTATTGAGCTTAGCTCCGTCGCGTCGTCTCTATTAATATTTATAGGATTTTTGTGAATTTCAATTGCCTCCGTAATCAGGCGTGCTCTATGAGTTTTGGGTCTTTTCAGGACCTCAGGGACAAATCCAAAGTGATGGCCGGTTTCGATTAAATGCTCGGCGATTGCTGATTTGTCAGGGTGGCCAAGCACGAAAGCCCTGATGATGGACACTGCAACGCTGTCCGAAACGTTGCCTAAAGAAGGAGGTAGCGCAAAACGGCATAATACCCCAAAAACTAATAACAAAAATATTTTTGGCCGTGAAAATCTAAATCATATATTATATTTGTTTAAAGATAAATTGAGGATGTCCATTGACTTGGTATAATTGTTTCCCTCTGTATTCTGGGCAAAGAGGAATACATATAGAAATTAGTCCCAGAATTTCTGCACTGAAATAAATCCTTCTTCAAATATTATTTATGATAATAAAGTTCCGAGGTGATCGATTTGGATAGCCAGTTAATTCTCAAACTGCCTTTTTATCATATTATATCCCTTCCCAATTTACCTACGAAGTAATAGATAACTTGCAAAATTGGGAAGCCACAATCCCAATGGCACGGAGCATTTGAACTCTTGCACGATATTCACAAAATACTCTCGCTGGCAGTGTCATTGAGAGCTCGGTATAAAGTGGTGTTACTTATAATTATCTACTTATTCTCAATAATATATCGACTGCAGTTGATTGTCTTATCTTCGAGCTAACTAGACTTATGGTTTATTCTATTTGCCTTGAAAACCAGTCTTTTCCATATTTTTATGCCAATGGTAACGTGTAACATTATCCGAGTACTTGCCACCTACGATGTATGGTTTTTAACGTATTGTTATAAATAACACAAATTTTTAAGTGTTTTAAAATGGGCATAGTGCATAAAAATAGGCAGAAGTATTCGGTAAAATGATTTATCTCAAGCTGTTGGTACATTATAACGATAGTTCTTTATTGCCACAATAAAATTAGCATGGCCTTTATGCTTAACCTTTAACTATGGACGTCGGGTCTCAGAGGCCCAACCCCTTCTTCAATTTCTCGGAATAAACACCTTCCCCGCGCGTGCCATCCCCGCGCGTCTCAGTAGCTTCAGTTTTAGTTATGTTATGACCAAGGAGGGAGAAGGTCGCGTCATCCGGCACTTATTACGTGAGTAATAATCATTTAAAATTTGATCAGGGCCTGGGAGACCCGTTGACTATAATTTCAAAAATATTTCAAAAAGTCAAAATTTCAAAAAGTCATAAGTTTTTTTTATGACTTTTTGTTACTGTTTCTTTTATTAGCTAGGAAAAATTATTGGTTTTGATTTTTGTAATACCTACTATAATTAAGGAGCCTTAATATGATCTCAAGTCAATTAAGACTGAAAACTGACTAGGTTTGTTAAATTTGGAGATAATTATTAAAATATGAATAAAAGTTGATTATTTTTATTACTCGATCTTTTATTTATAAAAACTTTATACATATAAACTCCTTGCTAAAGTCAGATTGGTCCAGGTTTGAAAATTGGAAGAATTTTATGAAGGGGTCTGTGTGACCCGACGTCCATGGGAGTGTGATTTTTTTTCACGTCCATAGTTAAAGGTTAACATCATAATGTATTTTCATAAAATAAAAGCAATGATTTCTTGGAATTAAAAATTAGAACCTTTGCGGAACAAATTTTTCCTTGAAAATATTATTTGACTATTCTGAGGTTCGGTTAGTAAGTAATTAAAAATGGCCTACCTCGAACAATTAATTAAAGAATTTCATTTATGGACCGTGATAAGTTTATTTGATAAATTTGACAAATCTATGCATAACAGTTAACTATTGCTATTCTGTGTAGATTTCACAGTGTTCACATTCCTGCCCTATTAAAGGCAGTTTATAAATTAACTATATAAATTAGTATTTGTAAACAAATCCTTTATTTTTTATTTATGTCTTGAAGAATGGGCAGTTATGCAACCAAACAATTCTGATATGTTGAAGTCTTTCTGTTCGTTTCATGACTTGGTCCCACATTGTAGGTAGATGTAATAGATTAAATGATTTTGTCTTACATTTTGCTTCAAAGACATTCATATAACAGGGTTTCGACCCTGGGGAAATTGGTCCTGTGGCGGAGCGAACATTATTAACAAAATTGTCAGTCTCTTTATTTTTAAAAACCATTGAATATAAGCCATTTCGAAACTATCGAAACCATAATATCACATTTAGTTAGCGACCGACCGAAGGTTCGGTTTCGGTTTCGGAAAGTTTCGGCAGAAAAATCTAGTTTCAGCATTAGTTTTGTAGTCGGACACTACATTTAATATCATATTATTACGACCACGAGAATCCGATAGCGCAGCGGGCAAGGCACTCGACAAGTCTTAGCGGCCAGAGAGACAGACATCCAGCGAACGGATATTCGAATCCCACAAAATACAAAAATTAAACATTTTTATTTTTGTGAAATCTATATCCAATCTTCAAACCACTTAATAAACAGGCAAAAGAAAAGAAAGCGACATCTAGCGACTTTCTAGTTTCACTTCTATCGAGTGTGACTTGCACACTCTGATTTTTTTTTACGTTAGCTCCACACGGGAGGCCCTGAGGAAAATACTTCCTCTCAGGGCCTATGTCATCTTTGCTGTGTGGAGGGTTTTTTTAGGATAGGAAGGAGATGAAGTTCTTGGAAGGAAAAGGATATGAGGGGCGGGTATGAATCTGGGGGACAGTGTGTCCAAGAGTGACGGATCCATCTCTTCCACTGCGGTGCAAGCCAATATTCCGAGAGAGTACGACTGGAGAAGTCAAAGGGTCTCTCTCAATTATTCTCTCTCGATCCGGCCTGCCATGCGGCTGGTGGGCCGACGCATCCGCCGCCAAGCAACCTCACCCCATGAACCCGCCCCCCCCCCCCAGCTAAGTCACCAAACGTAGCGAACCACGTGGGGTGACCTATGGCAGAGGTGTTGGTTATCCAGTAAATGGTTCTCTGGCGGCGGTACTCATACCCGCCTCCCATATTATATTTCTACTGTACTATACTATATGGCATAATATATGTTAAATTTAATTAGGAATAGAAGTTCGGTGCACAAATGTTACATAAAAACAATTGACATGATTTTCCACAATAATCCCGATAGTTTGGTTAATGGTATAGCCAGGGTATTCATGCACGGGGCATGGGGATGAGGGTAACCTTGCAGTTACTCTTGCTAAGACGCTAATGGATTTCGTTGAGTTATGCCCAACCACCAAACAAGAAAGGTATATCACAATTAAGTGGTACTCACGGTAGTTGTCTTCTGGCTTGGTGATAGTCATAGATGTCCATAGCGCTCGATATTGTTCTATTTGATGTTAGAACTTCGGTAAAGTTTGAGTCACGAGTTCACACAAAATATACGAAAGAATACGGTAGGATTTATACTTTATGTGACGATATGATGAATAACACTTCGGCTCGGTGCGAAATGTCACTATACGGTCGGGGGTTAGCAACGGACTGACTTGTTGACGATAAAGCGCTTGTCACTTGTTGACCGTGTAATTAGGCACCCTTATTGTGCGGAATTCCCAAGTCTGGGTTCCTGCCGATCTCGTATGACAATCGGAGCACAAAGAAAGAAAGAAATTCATCGGCGTTATGAAACATTCCGCCCACCAAAATACAGCAAATTGTATTTTAAAGAAAAGTTGAACGTTAAGCGAAACGCAGAATGCCATGAAATGTAACGTCGATGAAAAGAAGACGAAGCAGAAGAACTAGTTTTAAACGATAACTAGATGTAGATAAACTAGACGAAAAGAAACTAACTGATACGATTAACATAGACGTAAAAAGAATAAAACGAACCGCGAAACGATGATGATTAGTCACATTGCCTAGGCAATGGACACGATTAGGTGAATGGTCTTGTAAGAGAAGATCCATTCAAAGTACGAAGCGTAACGATAGCATAAGATTTTTAATAATGATTGTAATCACTTGCTCCGTAGAGAGTGATGTCCAATGTTTGGTTAAAGATAGAATACGAATTTCGAAATGATTAAGTAGAAAATCCGAACGACGAGAGGCTTTGTTATGAAAGTTGTGTACGAATAGATAACAGTAAGCAGTAAGACGTTGGAGTTTCCGAATACGATATAATTTGTTTAATAAAAGTTTAGCAGAATGTATCATGTTGGACTAATGACGATTGAACTCGTTCTTCAGAGTGGAGTTCAGTTTTGTTAAAATGGCCATCTGAGATGGGCCAAGAGTCGTTTGGCTGGACAAACCCGGAGGGCTCCGCCCACCATAATACGTTACGGATAAGAACGGCCTGAGAATGGCCACGTGAAGCGATATCCGATGGATTACCAACCGATGATGCTTGACGCCGATGATTAGATGCGATAACTGTCAAGAGCGATAATTGGTCGGTGTAACGATTCCCGTGACGAGTATCATCGGGTGAAGCATCCGGTGGCCTCCACTTCCATCCCAATACCCTGAGAGTAAGAAAATGATCAACATTCTTGAAGATTACATCAGTGAGATAGTAGCCCGGCGGTAAGTTTCGGTAGGCGCGAAGTTTTGGTTTGCTACAATCCGACTTTTGCAGTTCAAGTTGACCTCGTTTGGTATGTTCGATAACTTCGGATTGCGTTTGTTGAGCTTGTTCCACACTGGAACAGCCGACGACGATTGAATCGATATTTGAATCCGAAGTGATCGCGTATCGTGTGAGTGATAATTCGTAACCATTATTTTCTGTCAACGATCTGACAATACGGTAGGACAGAATAAAGGCAGAGATATTAGAAGTCACAGGGTGTAATGGGTAATCCGGGGTAGATTCCGATAATTGATGACGCCAAAATATTCTTTGGAACGCGTGATTTGGCTCTTGTGGGCATATTTGGCGATACATTTGCCGTACTTCAGCAATGAACACCACAGATGGCGAACGAAAGTTTTGCAGAAGTTCAGCAATGTTTGTTTGAAGCTTGGGAACGATAAGGAAGGCATCATTTGACGATGATTCATTCACCTCCGTCACCGAGGCATCGAAGACAATTCGCAAAGTAGTGGTAACGGTGCCCGGACGAAGAATGCAATGACGAAGTATGTGATGCATTTCCTTGAGTAAATCTTTTCCAGGAACACGTGTCATGTGACCACTGTGCAAGTAGTCAGTCATGAAAGAGAAGTACGGTTCACGTAAACTGAGCTTTACTGTCGGTTTACGTTCGATTGAAAGGATGATGCGCGAAGAGACTTCGCGCGAACCTGGGAAAGCGATATCCTTATCCTTTTCGCCAAAAGGTAAGGCTACGATGAATTGTCCCGAAGGGTCACGTGAGTGATTAGTGTGATGGACCTGCTCATCACGTTGTTCTTCAGGAGTGAGATGTGAAGACTGAGGGAATGTGTCAAACTCTCTCAGTTTCTTGACCTTTTCAGAAAGACGGTACTGGTTGGTTTCGATAAATTGACTAGAAAAGTCACGTGAGCGATAAATGCGATACACTTGGTCACGACGTTGTTTAGTGGGCTGTGAAGACTGAGGAAATATATCCAACTCCCTCAGTCTCTTGACTTCTTCTGGAAGACGATACTGGTTGGTTTCGATGAAGGAGTTTGTTTGACGATCGGTAGTAAAACCAACCGAATCCAGAGGAAGCCAACCGAATGGTGAATTGATAGCTGAAGGCTGGTGAAGATCACCCGTTAATTGGGGTCTCGGTAGAGATGGCAAGATCTCAATATCTCGAAGTAGGTCAGTCGCTCCTTTGTCAGTTGTCAGTTTGTGACAGTCAGAGTCGGCATGAAGTATGTCTTGGAACAAATGACAAGATAATTGGTCGGATTGAATTGTTGAAAATGGAAGTAACTTCGTATTGAAGATAGTTCGTCCCTTAACATCGACATCGAAATTAGTGACGCCTGACACGGTTGTAGAAGATTGGCCTAAGCCACGGATTTTCTGAGAGCTGACTGGACGCTCGGCAGTGCGATTGGATACGAAGTGTGCTTGACTGTCTGAATCGGTCAACCCACGAAACGTTTGAAAACTGCCGGAGGGATCACGATTGCTAATATGAGCAGTAGGCAAACGTACGATGGATCTGTCACCGAAGTTAGCGAGGAAAAGAACTGGAGGATCTGAAATAGAAGCTCCTTGAATGGCAAACGTGGTAGGTCGTTGGTACTCCTCTTCAGCAGAAATGTTGTCTTCCCTATGAAGAAGAGTGTGGTGCTTACGATGACATTTCTGACAATCAAACACAGATTTGCAATTCGTGAGAGAATGAGAAGGCGTGAGACAATCAGGCACCAACGGTGCCTTGGTGAATTGAGCACGTTCCTGAACCGATTTGAGTGCAAATGATTTGCACTTAGCGATATGGTGAGTACCCTTGCAAAACGCGCACTTTGAAGTGAACGCAGTCAAGGACCCTTTGATTTCAGGTTTTGCCTTATTCATGTCACAAGTAAACGATGACGTTTGTTTTATGACAGCTTGATCATGAAATGTTGAAAAGTTTTGGTTTGGTAAGATAATGTTCGCGGGCTCCGATTCGAAAGATTGATTCGTTAATTCCTTGTGAATTACGACGATTTTGAAATAAACATTATCAATAGCTACGCGAACTTGATCTTCAATGTCCTTGTTTGCCTCATCTAAAGCTAAGATATCAGCGTGAACGGTTTCAAAATCATTAACAATTTTTTGCAACTTCGTATAATACGCTAAAAATAATGGGTAATTGGTTGCATCTTGCAAAACGCTTTGACCGACCTCACACACCTTGTTTATTCTGCTTATGGCTACGTTTCGTCTTCTACGCAAGCCTTGTAAAGTACTAGCCATTTTTTTTTTAAATAAACAAATGTACTAACGAAATAATCTGGAAAACGTTATGAATTAAAAAATAGAATTCGATATAATTTAAATACCCGGTAGGTCGTTAATAGTTAAGAACTGTAACCGAAATCTACGATTTATTGTTTGAAATTCGTTCTTCGAAATGAAATTTCAATTTTCGTAACATTTCATAGCATTCTTTCGTTTTGTCAAAGAAAAAAATTTATTATGAGAATTTATTATATCTAAAGGTTCGCTGGTCTCGGCACCAATGTATTCATGCACGGGGCATGGGGATGAGGGTAACCTTGCAGTTACTCTTGCTAAGACGCTAATGGATTTCGTTGAGTTATGCCCAACCACCAAACAAGAAAGGTATATCACAATTAAGTGGTACTCACGGTAGTTGTCTTCTGGCTTGGTGATAGTCATAGATGTCCATAGCGCTCGATATTGTTCTATTTGATGTTAGAACTTCGGTAAAGTTTGAGTCACGAGTTCACACAAAATATACGAAAGAATACGGTAGGATTTATACTTTATGTGACGATATGATGAATAACACTTCGGCTCGGTGCGAAATTTCACTATACGGTCGGGGGTTAGCAACGGACTGACTTGTTGACGATAAAGCGCTTGTCACTTGTTGACCGTGTAATTAGGCACCCTTATTGTGCGGAATTCCCAAGTCTGGGTTCCTGCCGATCTCGTATGACAATCGGAGCACAAAGAAAGAAAGAAATTCATCGGCGTTATGAAACACAGGGTCAGGCGCCTTTATGTTTATTTGGAGGTAACCGTTGTAGGTGATGCTATGGGGCGACAAGGCGAAGGCGCCCGTGAAGAGAGAAAGATGCCCCGGGTCCGTGTGAAGATGATTGTTGTTTAGACGCTTGTGAAGCTTGTGAGGCGAGCTAATGGGATGCCCGGGGCGACACCAAGCTTGATTTATGTCTTCATACAGGGGTTTTCAAATTATCTTAAATCTTTGAAAACTTGCTTTTATTAAAATTACAACAGAGATATGTACAAGTAAATTACAAGCATTTGATTTTTTTAAAGTAAAACAAACGTTCCTGGGTTACAAGCCACTATTAACTTCTAAACTACATTGTTTGGAAAGCTTCTACCTAAAGCGTCGATGACACTGAGCGAGTTTACAAGCTACTATCTGGGAAATTCACTATCTGCTAGTAAACTCGCTCAGTGTCATCGTGCTACTTGCTAACTAGCAGATTGTTGACCATCTACGAAAAAAGTTGAAAGGTCGTCAACTTTACTCGCCACACGCTTACTCGTGATTGGTTTAATTATGTTTTCAAAATGGCTGCCAATAAACAGCTGATTTTGTCAAACAACTGACAGAATTAGTTCACGCAGGAGTCGTTATTCTCCTGCAAGCTCAGTTTCCTACGCTGCTGAGCGAGTGGACAGTTTTGTGTGTCATCATGACAATCTCACTCGCCGATTTATCCGCTTTTAAACTTAGTAGACAGTAGCTTGTAAACTCGCTCTGTGTCATCGAGCCTTTACAAGCGGAAAACGGTGACAAACACAAATTTCATTCGAAATACAAATGTAAAGGTTTTGGGAAAATAGTTCCTGTTGCTATTTAGTCCCTGTAATTTTAATTTTATACATTGTTTCCATTAAAAAAAATGCTTTCCTGCTTTTGTAATTCTTTATGAAAAATACAAAGCCCGTTCCCATTGATTTTTCCCTTACAACATGTCGAAAATCCAAGTCCAAAAATAATATTTCTTACATTAACACCTCACAGGAGGCCCAGAGAGAAATAAATTCCTTCAGGGCCTGTATCATCTTTGAGAATGGTGTGTGGAGAGTCCCTTTAAGAATGAAAGGAAAGGAAGGTATGAGGATTGGGTAAGAATTTAAGGGCCACTGTGTCCAGGAGTGACGGACGTGTGAATCCATCTCTCCCGCTACAGTGCAAGACGATGGATCGAGAAAGCCTAGCTGGAGAGGTCAAAAGGTACTTGAATATCCGAATCGGCCTCTCCCGATCCATCCGCCGCCAAGACCTGAACATACCTCACTTGATGAACCCGGCCGCGAATTTCCATAAACTATACCGGTTCGGTCGAGGTAGCCATAATTTACATTTTCAAATATTATTTAGAAATAAAACTCTTAATTTCTAATATACACGTTGGAAAGATTAGCCTGTTTTATCTAGATTTTAGACCAATTTTTATATTTGCAGAGTGATAAAAAATAACCATTATAGAGGTGTATTTACAATAAATGGGAATAATATCAACATTTTATTATTTTGAAATAAAATTATTAATTTCTAATTTACACATTGGAAAGATTATTTTAAATAGATTTTTGAATTATTTTTTTTGCAAAGTAATAAAAAGTAACCATATAGAGGTGTATTTAAAATGTAAATTGTCGCCTGGACTGGACTGTCGACTGGACCGGTATAGGTTTTGGAAAGACGCAACCCGGCCACTTCTGCTAAATCACCAAACGAAGCGAACCATTTAGTTGGGGTAACCTGTGGCAGAGGTGTTGATTATCCAACACATGGTTCCCGGTGCGGTGCCCATACCCGCCTCCCAAATTAAATTAACATTGTACAATCCCTGAGCGATTATAGATTAAAAAAATTTTAATGTTTTTTTTTCCAGGGGCACACAACAGAACATCATGAAACATGTGAATTTGCAGATTGTGTATTTTATTTCTCGTACTCCCGATCCTTCAAATCCATTATTTTTTTTCATAATGTGTCGGAAATCATTACCGAACAACCAGTGTTAATCAATAAACGTAGATTGGTACAGTAGGATATAATAATTCTACGAAAAAGTAATATTTCAAGTAGAGATGAAACGGATAGTTGT
Organism: Limnephilus marmoratus; assembly: GCA_917880885.1. Classification (NCBI taxonomy): domain Eukaryota; kingdom Metazoa; phylum Arthropoda; class Insecta; order Trichoptera; family Limnephilidae; genus Limnephilus; species Limnephilus marmoratus. The sequence goes on along the minus strand of OU862909.1, from coordinate 56,373,541 downwards.
TTATTTATTTTTTTTATTTTATTCGGTGAGCTGCGAAACCAGATGGCCGGATATCCGGCCCATTGTCTCGTTGCATGTCGTGACGAGTTTAGCGCCGCACAGGTGCGGCGAACGCGATCAGATCGATTCGGGCGGTTTCGGTTGCCATCGTGAGTATTCGGGAGTGATCGCGTGAGTGTGTGATTGAATAGCGAAAATTAAATTAGTTGTTTACTTGCCGCTTTTAGTTTAGATATTTAATATTTATGTATTTATCATTCGAATGAATATCTCAGAAGAAAATTTTAGTTTTTTGGAAGGCCTTATGGCTTTTTTGCAGCTTTTTCGACATTAAACAAAAGCCGTCATAATTATAAGCCATTTTATTGATATTTACCTACGTCACAAAGATTAATGTATTGCATTTTATTATAGGAAATTGTCGCAGTTTTTGAATAACCGGTATCCGGCTGGATATTGAGTTACTATCCGGTATCCGGCCGGATAGTAAATTTAGGCCGGATACCGGATATTTACCGGATATCCGTTTCATCTCTAATTTCAAATGATCTAAATGAAGTCCATTGAATATAGAACGAAACAGTCTGAAAATAGATCAATAGACAATCATTACTGACCTCTCCTTTGGATTACCTATATTATTAGTCTGGTTTAAATTACCTCATTGAATACTGTGTAACGAATTGAAAACCTCTGCCCAACAACTCAGTGTCCAGCGCTGGGCGATAAGTTCCATTGTGTGTTCTATGGAATATGCACTAAGCAACCTGTCGTTCCTTTTTCTGTCTTCCTCTTTCCGCCTTCCGTCCTGACCTCTTCCTCCTCGCTATTGATAACGTAGGATGGCTTTATCTAACTGCTGGAAGAACAAAGAATAATGTTAGGTACTTGGACCTCTTGTGTAAGCTTGACTATAAATCAGCAAACAATAAACCGATTAATACAAATTAATACACTAATTAATACACACCAGTGAAAACCTATTATTGGTTCAATAACATATACATATGTAAATACACCTAAGTAAATAATGTAACTGTTGATTTTCCAAATAAAATAAAATAAAAATAAAATTATAATTTTGTTACATTATTGCATGACTTGTGTTGCTACATACGTTTTGTTTGGATTTAAGCGTAAGCATAGGTTTTTTGACAATTTGGTGAACGAAAATTTAAATTACAAGTTTATTTACAATTTCGGAGGCGGGTATGGGTACCGCCGCTCCGGGAACCATTTATTGGATAACCAACACATCTGCCATAGGTCACCCAAAGCCCGGGTTGATGCGGGTGAGGTTTGTCCAGGTCTTGGAGGCGGATGTGTCTGCTCACCTGCTTCGTGGTGGACAGGATCGAGAGAGACTGGTTGAGGGAGGTCTTTTATCCTCTCCAGGCCAGAATCTCTCTATTCATCGCCTTGCACTACAGTTGGAGGGATGGATTCATATGTCCGTCACTCCTGGACTCACTGACCCCCAGTTTCTTACCCATCTCCGTACCTTTTTCTTTCCCAGAACTTCTTCTCCTTCCTTTCCTTTAAAACAACCCTCTACACAGCATCTCCTAAGATGACATAGGCCCTGAGGGAAATTATTTTCCTGAGAGCCTCCTGTATAGAGCTAATGAAAAAATTAAATTCTTTCCTGTTTGCAAATAAGCTCTTTCATAATAGTCATATGTCCTAAAATACCGAAAATGAGTTGATATTATGCCTTTTCTTTATGAATATAATTATTCACCTGGAGGTAAACAGAACTATTCCCTTAGCAGGTTCGTTATGGAAATAACTTTGCATAATTGAGTCGCAGGTCACAATTCATTTAGAAGTAATACAATTGTATTACTGTTTTGTGGCTTCCTGGCCTCCTAAAAATTGAGTCGCATGTCACAATTCATTTAGAAGTAATACAATTGTATTTTGTTTTGTGGCCTCCTGTAAAATGGACGTAGGACCATTGACCTCTCGGGTAAAGATTAAAAAAAAAAACTTTCTTCGTTAATCCATCATGTGTACTTACCATATTGTTTCCTTTCTTAATCTCATTTCAAGAGTTCATTCTTATGACAAGTATCTCATTATTACTGCACCTTGGTATACTTTCGACACGATTTCCTTCAATACTTCACTGTCGCATATGTGGATTAGTATCAAAACTCTGTTATCAGCTACTAAACTTGCTTCTCTGAAAATTTCTTTCTCAAAATACAAAAATAACGACGTGACATTGTGCAGAAATCAACACTTCAACATCAAATATTAAAAAAAAATCTTTATCGAGATATTATCATCAATCAATTTTTAAAAAGAAAAAATAACCTTGGTTGGATATTAGTTGTCGCACCAAAATCTAGATCTCTGTCAGATTTTCTTTCAGATTTCCTCTCTGCACGCTGTACCAAGGCGTTTGATTGACTCCTGCATCCTGTTGAGTGATTTCTTACTTCGTTCATATTGAATCGCGCGCCAACCTGTTTGGTTCGAATTCACGCTGCGATTTAATGTTTTTAAAATAGCATTTGATTAATCACAATATTATGGAGATGTACGAGATTATCTTGAAACAATAAATAACACTTCTTGTAAAATGGAAAGATATATTGTAGGCAACGTGGAAATTATGCATTCCTTCTTGGCCGTAATTGATAAACATTAGAAAACAAATTATGTGCCTTACCGTGGTCAATGGAAACATTAATATAGTGAATACGCTCGTACTAAAGAATAGGATGAAGTGGAAAGGACGAAAGTCTAGTGAATGTTGTAGCCGGATGAATAAATTAGATGTATTATGGTGGGTGCCTACCTTGCAATTTCAGTCCTTGCAAGGATATAAACAGCATTCATAATGCAAATATTGTAAGTATTATTTAAATAAAAATTTTAAAAGTCGATGAGGGATGCCCAATAAAACATGAATAAGTATTGCTAGAGAAGTGCGTATGTTATATAAAAATGTATGAAAAAAGAAATAACGTGAACGGCAGATTATTTTACGTAGTTTTTTTTGAGAACCATAATTCTATTTTTTGCTGCAGAGGAAGGAAGAGATATGACAATAACTTGACTCCAACTTTCGCATCCCGGGGAGTCTCCGACTTCCCCGTTCATCCACTAGCGCGTTATACTTTATGTTTATTCTACTTTCTTCTTACCCACATCTGCTCTGCATACCTACTAAACACATCTTAAACTTATTCATAACCCTTTCATCGGTATTTTATTATTATCGAGTCTTCTTTTTTTTACATTAGCTCCACACAGAAAATAATTTCTCTCAGGGCCTATGTCATCTTAGGGGATACTGTGTGGAGGGTTTTTTTTAAGAAAGGAAGAAAAGGAAGTTCTGGAAAGGAAATATATATGAGGGGTAGATAGGAATCTGGAAGTCAGTGTATCTAGGAGTGATGGACATATAAATTCATCCCTTCAACTGTGGTGCAAGGCTATGGATCGAGGGATTCTGACTGAAGAGATCAAAATACGTCCTCATCCAGTCTCCCCCGATCCGGCCCACCACACAGCAGGTCGGCAGGCACATCGGCCGCCAAGACCTTGAAAAACCTCACTCCATGAACTCGGGCACCTATGCTAAGTCACCAAACGGAGCGAACCACTTGGGAGATGTTGGTTATCCAATAAATGGTTCCCGAGGCGGTGGTACCCATATTCGCTTCCCAAAATGCAGGCATGCACTGTGAAGTAATGAATTATGTGTTTTTGGTTAGAAAAATTGATTGCATTGAAATATTACAGATGCTTAAATGAAATACTGCGAGCAGAACACATTTTAGCTTTTGCTTCGGTCGAGTGTTTTTTTTATTTCTTCTTCTAGTCTTTTTATAGGCCTAGAAAAAAATAAAGTTTCAGGTCTATGAAAATGTTTTGAAGTGCAAAATCTCCTACTTACGAATGCCCTTTCGGATTTGGTTTCCTGATTTAATGTGGCAAATTAAGTTCTTTAGATTACGATCGTAAAACATTTTAAAGTTTGTGCCTGAACTTAACAAAATAAAATAAAATATCCAAATAAAATAAATATTTTGGCGATGTTTTTTTTGCGTAAATTAAATGACATCCCATGACCCCTAGGCCTGGACAAAGAAAGATCGTACCACTTTACTCAGAAAACTTTCAACTTTGAGATGGTTATGGACAGTGACATGTATTTCTGTACAACGCAATACGTCTCTTGGCGTAGTAAGAGTAAATTTCGCTTTTCATTTTAGATTGGCAACCCACATGTAATGGCCAGTTTAGAATAGAAATTAATTTTAACATTTCTTAGATTAATTTCGTGGTAATATAATAAAATGGTCATGGAGCTTATAAAAAAACATTTCTTTGTGAAAACGAATTAAATATTCATAGATTTCAGATACAATCTTTCGATGTGATTGTTTCTTATCTTTTTCGTTATTGAATGTTTGGTATTATGCGATGGCCAAAACAGATAAGGCGGTTGTCAAATAGATGCTGCGGAGATTTTTGACAGAGCGTGAAGAGGCAAACGATTAATCTAAAGTAATCTTGGCAATGATAACAGGAGGTGATAACTTTCACCGTGAATCAAAATCACAGGTACACGATCTGTACTATTGGTTTGCCCCACTAAAAAATCGAAAATGTAACACTTTAGCGGTTTGATTTTTATTATCAGACTTACGAGCAATCACAAGGTATTCATTTTAGTCATAATTTTGAAAAAGACAATTAAAATAATTTTCTGACAAAAAATTGTCTTAAAGGTAGGTAGGTACCTACTTTATCCCTAGTCGAAATTATTCTTCACACAGCAGTTCCAATTTTGAAAATGACACTTATTAAGAGGAAACCCATTTGCCGAGAAATTTGAACGGTAGGTATTTTATCAAACTGATGTGAAAAGGACATAATGCAAGCTGATAATAAAATCATCAAAATTGAGGTTTTGTACTCTATCCCCATTTTTTTCTTCCAAAAGTGGACCAATTTTTAAGATTTTTTTACTAACTGTATTAGAAGAAAACACTACGTGTGTAGGTTTTGCTTTTTTTTAAATAGATTGTCTAGTTTATTCTACTGAACATCTGTTGATGGCGTACGAACAAGGCAATTTTAATGATTTTTGGAGGGACCTAACTCATATAAGAAGTAACTCAATAAAAAAAAGCAAATTGTACCTACATGCTAGTGGTTGATATCTATAATATGTTAAAAAATATTTTTACTGGTGTCAAAATACAGAGAAGAAATAGGGAAATCCATTTGCATGAAAAAAGAACGCCCGGTTTTCTCTCAAAACCAAATAAGTGTGTTTGATGATTATTATAATAATACTAGCTGATCCGGCGAACTTCGTACCGCCTCAGAATCAAAAACTGTTGTCAACTTATTAGCTGAATTGATCTAAATTGTTTCTCCTTGCGTATACCATACCTTGATCTAAATTGTTTCTCCCTGCGTAACCTTTCCCTTCTCGCGTTCCCTCTCCCTCTCCCCACTCCACTTCTCCCCTTCCCCCGTCCCGCTAACCCCCCTTCCTGAGTTCCTTTCCCCCCTCCCCCATCCCCCCTCGCCCCTCCCCAGGTTCACAGTTCAATATTATACCCCTTAGAATATTGCTGCAGTTCTTTCAAAATAGGAGAATTCGTTCCATACAAAATGTATGGGGAAAATAATTTTCTTCGGAGTGGAACACCCTTTACTTTTAGGGGTAAGAAAAATAGATGTTGGTCGATTCTCAGACCTACCAGATAAGCACACAAAATTTCATCAAAATTGGTCCAGCCGTTTCGGAGGAGTATGGTAACAAACACCGTGACACGAGAATTTTATATATTAGATAGTGTAGGTTCGATTCTTGATCAAGCGCCAACATTTTTCTGTTAGAATTTGCCTAATCAACAATAAAATTATTAATTAAGAATACATAAAATAAATACATATAGGTATTTTCTTATTATACAGCATTTCTATCCCTTCCCGACCAAATGCGTCTATGGCCATATTTAAGTTTTTTTTTTTGAGAATGAAATGATTTGAAAAAGGGGTTGTGAGATGCGATCATGAACACCCTGATGAAAAATCACCATTCACGATCGAAAAATTAGGTACTTACTTTTTATTTCTCCAACAGGACTCTCTTAACTCTCTCCCAAAGTGGGAGGAATGGATTTACGCATCCGTTACTTCTGGACACACCGACCCTCAGATTCCTTCCGATCCCTCGTACCTTTTTCCTTCTCAGATCTTTCTCTTAATCCGTTCACACATCTTCCCCAAAGACACAAAATAAATAAATAATTTCCCTCAGGGTGTGTGTCTTGTAGGAGCCAATGTTAAAAAAGGTATACTCCAATTGGGAATGCTACATTCCACTGCCTCCGAGCAATTGGGACTCGCGCTGTATTCACCGGATAGTTTGGAAGTACCAAATTGATTGTATATAAGGTCCAAATACCCCTTTAAATTTAAATTCTACATTCCACTGCCTCCGAGCAATTGGGACTCGCGCTGTATTCACCGGATAATTTGGAAGTACCAAATTGATTGTATATAAGGTCCAAATACCCCTTTAAATTTAAATTGGATTGAATTGGTGAAAAAAACACATCAACAAGTCTTTATTGATTTCAAGACCCTTGGATCAAGGTTTTTACCGCTTTTTAAGGAGGGCATCAACATTGATGTGGCAGTTCATTGAATAGTGCATAAATAGCATCCGAAGTTCTTTTACACGACATTGATGACTAATTTCAATGAAGATTGATTTTTAATCTGTGTCGAGCCAACAAGTAATGCGGAAGCTTCGAGTGTTTTGTATTGAGGATTTGAATGACATTTCCTCCGACAGTGAAAGACGAATATAATAATATTGACTTTTAAACAGCCTTCTCTCCACATGCATTCTAGTTCAAATTCACAGACAGGTAGGCACCTACATAAATATACTATCTACACAATATCTACAGGTAGGTACCAATGTGCTAAGCTACATTTTATCGATACCTATCATTGTTTTGTGCCCGATCTCGGTTAACGCGATGAGAAAATAATTTTTGGAATATTTTCGTTGATACATTTAATTATGGTGTCTCCTAATTTATAGTGTAGATCTCAACATCACCTACAATTAGCTAGACAAACCTTAATCCATGAACCCGGGCACCTCTGCTAAATCACCAAACGTAGCGAACCACTTGGGGTGACCTATGGCAGAGGTGTTGGTTATTTTTTTTTATTTTTTTATTTTTTTATTTTTATTTATTTGTTTATTTAGCACAATATTATACATTTAAATACATTATTTATTAAATTTTGACTGCCCAACTAGGAGTATTATCCCGTTTTAGGACAGTCAAATAATTATGGGTATGAACATGTGGAGAATGCTTTGTACAAAAAAGAAAGAAAATTGATGAAATAAAATAAGGAAATAAAAAGAAGAGTAAGAATATAAAATAAAATAATGAAAAAGTTGAAAATATAGTAGCTAACTGTTATTTGTTTAGCATAGCAAAAGAAAAAAAAAAGAGAAGAGAAAGAATAAAATAAAAATGAAATAACCAATTAAAACATAAAATAGCCGTGGATTGTTTAGCATAGTTGTTGTTGAAATGATAGTAATAAATAAAAATGTATTTACAAGCAAATGATTAAAATATAAGGTGGTAATTGGTGTTTGCATTTCATATTATAGTCCTACGTACACATTTTGCATAGTGAGAACTAGAAAGAGAACAGAAACAATAAAGTAAAATAAAAATAAACAATTAATGCTTGATTATTACTGTAGTTTTCTAAGCATAGTTATTAAAATAATAATAAAATAATAGGTATATATATATATATATACCTATTATTTTATTATTATTTTAATAACTATGCTTAGAAAACTACAGTAATAATCATATATATATATATATAAACTTATAACTGATGTTTACATTGCATTATCCAATAAAGGTTCCAAGGGCGGCGGTACCCATTCCCGCCTCCCATATTATAGTTAATTTTGACATTAATCAATACGGCCGCCAATCGAAAAATTTGGATTTTAAAAGTGAACCTTATGCCGTCCACCTAAGGACTACAGACTTGCCACACCCATTTTGTATCAGTTCGGCCCCGGCTGCGGCGGGGAATAGACTTCTAAGACTCCGCGTTGCTTGGTTCCATGAAATCAATTTTAAATTTCTTTATTATTACAATAAACAGGTCGATCTTTTTTACGTACACTATTTATAAAATTGTGCATATTCCCCTCATTCCTGAGTAGAAGACTCTCTCAGTACATAACACTGGCGAGAAACATCACTTTCAATGGAAAAATTGTACAGACATTGCAAGTTGTCCTCTCTTAAGCACAATCATCTGCTTTTTTAGAAGAGTGTTTGAAATATTATGTAAAAAATATTATTATAATTTAAAAACATAAGGGAGACATAAAAATATTAAAAAAAAACATTCATTAAAAAATAAATAAAGTTTAATTAAAGATTACCGTAGTTCCGCTGGTTCGAATAGTTATAACTTATAACTCCGGTCAAGTATTACATACAAAAAATCATTTTGCATTTAGAATTAACTTAAGATGGAGCCATGCGAAATAATGCAAAATCATACAAAATCATGTATTTTTGTTTAAAAAATTTGATCGCGTAGAAGTATTATAGATACTTCAATTAAATACTACGCGTAGAACATATCTTGGCCCTTAAAAATATCGATAATTTTTTTTAATAAGTCTTTTAATCAGCCTAGAATAAAACAAAGTATTAGGTCCATTAAAAAACTTTCAAGTGAAAACTCTCCTATTTATAAATTTCTTTTCTTTTATTATATAATGTGGCAAATTCAGTTTCTTCCTTAATAATCGTCAAAAAATCAATGTTTACGCCCGAACTTCACAAAATAAAATAAAATATGCATTTTCACTTTGTTATTTTACAATACGGCCGCCAGTCGACGAATTTGGATTTTCAAAGTGAACCCTATGCCGTCCACCTAAGAACTACAGACTTGCCACACCCATTTTGTATCAGTTCCGTCCTTGCCGCGACGGGAAATAGACCTCTCAGACTCCGCGTCGCTTGGTTCCGTGAAATTTTATTCATTTTATTTATTTATAATTTCTCACCATACATGTGTTCTTATTTTTTTTTTTACAAAAATATTAACCTCACTAGGCTAGCAGCCTGTATTGAGGTTAAATTCATAAATTTGAGTGGTGCATTTACACACAAATCACTAAAATACAAAACACTACATCCAAAACACTAAAATATTATATGCGGAAAGTAAGAAATAACAATATTATATTGGTGACCAGATGGGTAATTTGTAACAATATAGACCATAAAACAAATCCTTAATAAATTACTATACCCACCAAGAAACAAAGGTAGTTCAAAACAACTAGGGTGACACTCCGATTTTTACAAATGGGACTCAAATAAAATCTGGTTATTTAAAAAATATATATGTTTATATATATCTTTTTATTTAAAAAACAAATATTATTAAAAAAAAAATATCTTATTATTTTAAAATATGTTTTTTTTTTTTTTTTTTATTATTTAAAAAAAGGCCAAGGATGAAAAAATAGTATGCCAATCCTCTGACAACACAAAAATCTTAACATTTTTTTTAAATTTAGCTAATGAATTGGAAGACTTTATGTAATCTGGCAGAATATTAAACAGAAGTGGAGCCTGATATAAAAAGTTTCTTTGGCCAAAAGATGTTTTAGTACTTATTGCGACAAAGTTCATTCTTGAGCCAATTCTAGTGGTATGGATTTGTTGGGTTCTTTCTGCAGAATAAATATTGATAAAAAATTTACAAATTATTTTAGAGATGTACAGCTGTTTTATACTCATAACGTCAGATTCCTTGTAAAGAAGTTTCGATGGATAACGAAATTTTTTTTTGTACATGACCTTAAGAATTAATTTGTGAGCAATATTTAGTGGCTCTACATTGGACTTTAGACAGGATCCCCAGCATACAATATTGTAAGAAAGTCGAGATTGTACTAAGGCATAATAGACAGATTTTAATTTATCTTTATCCAGTATATGACGAAGTTCTTTAAAAATATAGGTAAGTCTCCTGATATTTTTTGTTAACATGTCAATATGGTCATTCCATCTCAAATATTGATCAATATTTACACCTAGGTACCTTATACAGTCTACTCTTTCTAAAGGGTGGCAATTACAATTACAATTTTGCAGACAATTGTGTATAATTAGATTATGAGTGTTGGAAGGCTGACTTTTTGCTGATATGCTAAAAGTTACATATTTTGTTTTTGATGTATTCAAAGTTAAGATGTTATTATTTAGCCAACTCTTTACTATTCTTAATCCTGAATCACATTTGTCAAAAGCATCTTTCCAGGTTTTACCCTCAAATATTAAAGCAGTGTCGTCTGCGAAACTAACAATATTACCAGGAATATCTAAATTACATAAATCATTAATGTAGATTAAAAATAATATTGGTCCAAGTACACTACCTTGTGGAACCCCAAATGAGATTTGTTTGCTAATGCTTAAATTATTATTTATCTCTACTTGTTGTGTTCTATCGCTAAGATATGATTTGAACCAACTTAATGCTGTACTGGAATGTGAAATGCCAAGAGAAGATAATTTTTTGAGGAGTAATCCATGGGAAACCGTGTCAAATGCCTTTGATAGATCTAAAAACACAGCTAAGGCTTTGTTTCCATAATCCAGGGCACTAGTGACTTTCGACAATACCCTCAATACTGCATCACTTGTTCCTCTATTTTCTCTGAAACCAAACTGATTGCTAGAGAGTAGTTTATTTGTTTCTAAGAATGATACCAATCTCGACTTAGCCAATCTCTCTATTACTTTTGAAAGCGTGTTGAGTAGGGATATAGGTCTATAATTATTGACATCTAGTTGATCTCCACCTTTAAAAAGAGGAATCACTTTAGCTTTCTTACAGTGAGAAGGGAACATCCCACTCTTGAAGCTAATATTAATAATATGAGATATGGGACCAGCTAATTCGAATACATGGAGTTTATATATCATAACACTTATAGAATCAATACCGCATGAGAAAGACATTTTTAAATCATTTATCACATTTGTCACTTCAGAAATGTTAGTTGGCTTAAAATCAAAATTGTCCCCGGTAATCTGAAGTTCAGATTTAAAATCATTCACAAGATACGTCTCACTGGTTTTATTATCACTGCACAAATTGTTAGCGAAACTTGGACCAATATCACTGAAGAAGTCATTAATGTGATTAGTAATTATATTTGGACTCTCTTCCATTGAAGTAATAATATTATTAATTTTCAATTTTTTTATGGTAGTTTGTTCCTTTTTAAGGTTTATGGCCTCCTTTATAATTTTCCACTGTTGTTTAATGTTACCATTGACTTCATCTAATTTTCTTCTGAAATATGCTTGTTTTGTTGTTCGTATTATCCTAGAACACCAGTTTCGATATCGCTTATAATATTCAAACAGTTCCAAGTTATAGCTTTCTTTTCTACATCTGTTGTGCAATTTATCACGTGTTCTGAGGCATTTGATTAATCCAGCGTTTATCCATGGTTTTAGATGTTTCATAATATGTTTCTCTTTTTGTACTGACGTACAACTTTGCACATGGGTTTTCAAACATTTTATGAAATTATCAGTTGCCAGATTGACGTCATTTGTTGATAGAACTATATCCCAGGATTCCTCCTTTAATTTGGTCTTCAAGAGGTGGTTGTCAACAACAAATTTAGGTTTTACATTATTATTTGAAATATTATGTAGATTTAAGCTCATAAACTTCATTAAAATTGCATAATGGTCTGTTATGCCAGTAGTAAAAGCTGCTCCTTGTGGTTCAAATTTTGATTTTGCCATAATATGATCAATGCAGCTAGATTTATTAGGAGTCACTCTTGTTGGTGAGTTTATTATGGGCTTCAAACCATGAAACGCCAGAAGTGATAGGTATTTTTGTGTTTTTATGTTCTTCAAATCTAGGGTATCAATATTTAAGTCCCCACATAAGATAATCTCCTTATTTTGCAAAGATTCAGATGCAAGGAATTCATTCAATGAGTCGAGAAAGTTGTCTATTTTAGTCTGGGATGGAGATCGATATACAGCTAATAAATATAATGTATTGGATAATTGCATTTTCAAGCAGTTTGCACTGGGGAGAGCAATTTCCTCAACAGTTACCTGAATGTTTTGTCTTACGTAGATAACTACTCCATCATTTTGTAAATTGTTCATCATAGTTTTGTAGACTACGTACTCTGGAATGCTAGGCATATTAATTACACTGCTCAGCCAAGCCTCTGTAAAGACTAGTACTTCCGGACGATGATTAATGCAATCCAGCATAGAAACAGTTTCATCAAAATTCTTGCTTATACTTCTAATATTCATGCATAGTAAAGAAAATTTTGAATCTTTCAAAAAATTTTTGCAAGATAATGAATCTTCAAAAGTTATGTTAGGTTCAGTATTGTCGGTTATATTATTTATGTTTTCCAGATCATCCATTTTTTTTTTTTTTTTTCAATAAAAGTGTCAGACTTAGGGGGGAGGATTACAACAATTTATTCAAATCATCTTCGTGTTTGATGATAATGACTCTTGAAGATAGTTCTGGGTTCTTTTTCACGCAAATTTTATTGTTCCGAAACCACAAATAAATTTTAAATTTCGTTGTTATTAAAATAAATAATTTGTAAAAAAGGAGTTAATGTTTTTTACAGGCCTTTATGAAATCAACCTGTAAAAAAAATCTTAAATACCTTTTCCAACCTTTCTAAAAGCTTTTCCTCAAGTATTTTTAAACTCCTCCCAAAAAGGGGCGTGAATTCCGATTTCGATTTTCTCCTAGACTATTGGATCGCCTTACGCTCAAAACGGAACAAGATATTGGAAAAATGTAGTACACTTTGGCGGAATTCACATATACACTGTCAATAATCTGAATTTGAAATAAGCTCTTTATTGCCCCGTACCCTGGGAAGAATTTGCTCAGTTTAAACTTCAGAGTATGAACTTTTCTGAAATCGAACATTAGCACTAAAAGTAGGTCGTTCCGCAAAAAGTCATATCACTTTTATTACGCGAAAGTGGCATAATAATATCTCAATTTTATTATCGACATTGACTTAAATAAGGTTTCGGCAGATCCCACGTCTGAAGTAGGTACCGTGTCTCTTCAATGGGCTATCCGCATTCTTATCTTCAATATGCTCCAGAGCCACGTTGTTACCATCACGATTCTGCGAATAACTTATGTCTGAGATCAGTTGATGAATTGGCGAATTTGGCCACAGGTGCTGTGGAATGTGACATTAGTTTAACTAAGTATATATAGGACTTGCTGGAAAAGCTCTCCACAGTTTAGCAATCACATTTTTTAATTATTTTTATTTTTAATTTTTTGTTACATTAGGGAACGTACCCATACTACACGACGAACTTTTTGCAATTTTTAACCCCCCCCCCCCCCCCCCAGGTGACCAAAAACCTAAGGACGCCGCCGCTCGTTTGTACCAAGCGTGGTATTTTGAAGACCCCCCCCCCGAAGAGGTCACGTAGTATGGGTACGTTCCCTTAGCTCCACACAGGAGGCCTTGAGGAAAATATTTCCCCTCAGGGCCTGTGTCATCTTTGGGGATGCTGTGTGGAGGGTTTTTTTAGGAAAGAAATGAGAGGAAGTTCAGAAATGAGGAAAAAAAAAGGGATTTCACTGGTCGGTAGGAATCGGGTCCCAGTCGGGATCAGTCCCACAGCGGTGCAAGGCGATGTCCCAAGAGAGTACGGCTAGAGAAGTCAAAGAGACTCCTTCAAACATTCTCTCCCTATCAGGCCTGCCATGCAGCTGGTGGGCAGACGCATCCGCCCCCAAGACCTAGACAACCTCGCCCCATCAACCCGGGCACTCGTGCTAAGTCACCAAACGTCACGAATCACTCTGGGTGACGGATGGCAGAGGTGTTGGTTATCCAATAAATAGTACCCGGGGCGGCGGTACCCATATCCGCCTCCCAAATTGAATGTCTCCCAATTACATGAATCGCGTCATCGCGGTTCATGACCCCCACCAATAATGGAAAGCTACATTTGCTGCCGTTCAACATATTTAGCGTATACTACTTTACGTTTTCTACGTAAAGTGGTATATAATATGTTACTTTTAGATAATTTATTAAGAAATTACAAAAAAAATCTTCAAATTTGTCAGCGAAAGCTGGACATTTAGGCCCACCACTTCTAAATATAACGAAATCAATAATAAGACCTAATTGAGATTTTCATACCCGCAATTTTTTTTACGTTAGCTTGACAAGCGTATTAAACGATTAGTTGGAAAAATGCTACGGTTGTTTTAATTAAATTTATTTAATATTTGATTGTTTTTTACAATAAGTATACAATTTTTACATGTTATACAGTGTTATAAAAGAATATAAAAATATCCTTTCCTCACCATAAAAAGACGAGGCTCTTGTGTTTGGTGAGGGAATTCATGCTCCATTATATGAAATCATACAAGTAAGGAAATAATAAAATATTGCAAATAATAACAAAAATATAAGTAAGATAATCTTAAGATTAACCAATGATAGATTTTAAGATTTTAAAGAAATAATATTAATAATTTATACGAAGTCTTACAGTACTTTCATGTACTTTTTCAACTTAAATTGAAATTTATTATTATTTTCGATAACAGCTGTATTTAAGGGGAGATTGTTGAAATAAGTTATACCTAGATAGAGATATGTATTTGGAATGTGCTTGGAATTAAATTTTGGGATTTTAAAATTATTCTGATATCTTGCTGACGTATTGAAATGCAAGTTATTTAGCTTTTCTTCTTTGAAAGTTCGTAGTATTGAATATTTTATATATATACTAGTTTTTCCCGCGGCTTCGCCTGCATGGTTTAAGGAGGATTCCCAATCCGTCTCCTCCACCTCCTCCCTCCCCCACCCCCACCCGCATTTCATACATTATTTCCTCATTTAGTTTTCAAACTGCTTGCGTGCCACCTATTGCAATTTTTTTTATATAAATTTCATAATGCCAGAGCTTACCAGTAGTTTTATACAAAAAAAGAATTTTATAATTTGGTGCAATCGTTCGGAAGTTATGTGCGTACACACATTTTGGCGATTTATTTTTAGAGATAGATATTAACTACGACGCCAACATCGTTTCCACGGCAACCGTTCGTTTTGTTTTTCTTCTGACGTTTGCAATAACTCGATTTTGTTAGGGACAGAAAACGAATGATAAATAATTTCATAACGCCAGAGCTTATTCATAACGCCACAGCTTACCAATATATACCAATGTAGCTTTCTAAAAGAATTTTTAAAGTTCATTCAGTATTTTTTGCGTGAAAGAGTAACAAACATACATACATCCATACCTCCATATAAACTTTCACCTTTATAATATTATCTTTCATAGGTTCATTGAATATTAAAAAGCATTTTTTTTCAGTAGAAAATGTAGATGGGTTGTTTTCGGTTTGTCTAGTGTTATTCATCGAAAGAAATCTAAGAAGTTTCTTCGCCAATGACGCATATCTAAATTTCTAAACAATTTTCCTCATTTAAGTTATAGTTATTAGTTCTATTCGTAAGCTCGAATTATAATATATGAAAAGACCGTAAGAAGATAGTCAAAATAATGACAATTATCAGGATAAACAAAACTATGATTAATATGATAATGCAATGTATATAATATAAATAATGTAATATTAACGTGGTATATTACAATTTTATAATTAACATATCCCGTGGAGTTTGACAATAATTCTGCAAATTCACGCTAATTTAAAAAAAATGCCTAATTTTCCGACAAACAGTAATAGTCATGAAGCTAATAAGAACCGTGCGTTTATTAATATTTAGAAAAATTAATTAAACGGTGAACAAAGATTTTTAATAACAATAAAGCTCGTATGACTTTTCATAGCATTTTTTACCGCTATCCTTGATACATTAACAAACTTTAAATTAAAACCTGCCTTAATTATGAAGCCTTTTAACGACACGCACAATGTAGGTTAAATATTTCAACGACTATTGTAGATTGTTTTATATTGTCTTTGATGTGTTTATAGTTCAATCAAACCATTTTGATTGGACACAATCTTGAAATAACATCTATTATGACCAAAATTCATTACTATAATTTAAAAAAAAAGAAATATAAGAAAACAGCTTAATAGCACACTTTTGCATTCCACGATGGACATAATTAAATTTAAGTCCGTGTGGCTGTATAATTTGTTTTCTCTAGATGTTCGAATATTTACCAGAAGCTCATTGTAATAAAATTCACGACATAGCCCACAATTCAGTGCAATGGTGTCGGTTCCGCCATAAAACGTCAGTGGACGCCACCACAGTACGAAATTGAAAAGAGATGGCAAAGCTTAATATGAAATTATCACCGCTTTGAATTGCGGCATTAAAAATAATGATAAAACTTCGCACAATCGCTTCATAAACAGTCGCACAGTGCTACCGGAAAATGGACACAGCGAATGTTTATCTGAGATCCTGTTATGACCAGCGTGCCGTACATGATGCTAACTTGTGTCGTTCATAATACTAACTTACACCGAAGGCAACTTGTTGACGTGTTTTCTCTGAAACTATTCCAAAATTAATTTACTGGTTTTAGTTTCATTGTACATATTTATTTATTTATTTTTAAGGAAATCAATAGTTACAATTTGATTAATTTATTATACTCGTTGAATTTACCTTACTGAGAAATCCATTATAGATTTCCTCATTATACTATTTCATTGTGTATCTTGAAATTAATAATTAACTCAAACTGAAATCTTACAACAACTAAAAGATATAACATTAAAAGATATTACATATAACAGGAGGTAGGTAGACATAATGTTTGTCATTACATAATATATCATTACATTTATGCAGTTTTGTACTCATTTAATAATTTTAATACACTTTGAATAGAATTTTTATATTTACATTCGTCACAATTGAAGATATCTATATCAGTGAAAATGTTATTATACGTTGAACACAGCCTTTTAAGGCAAACATTTTGGTTTGAATTTGTTTTACAGTGTTACTATTTAAAATATTACACGAACGTGTTTTCCGTGTAGGTACTTTAAAATCCATTCTGTTCAATAATTATGAACACTCAGTTATGTTATTTACGATTTTATATAGCAACATCGCATCAGAGAATTGTCTGCTATCAATTTTGAAAAACATTGTTGCATCAAGATAATTATTAAATCGATTGTGCGATTTGTAAGAAAGGTATTTTATGATTTTTTTCTGAATCGGTTCAATTTTGTTTACATGTACTGCATAAAACAGAGACCACACAGTTGACGCAAACTCTAGATGGCTTCGTACATACGCAAAGTATAATTGTTTGATAATTGCAGTGTTTGTGAATTCTTTTGTATTTCTTACGATGAAACCAAGCAAACTATAATACTATTTTCTTAGTAATTTATACAGGTGGACGTGAGGTACCTATGTGTATATATTTTTTGCAAATGCTCTAAATCTAATCACGACAACAATTAAGCATTAAAATTGATTACCATCTTATTTTGAAACTTAATACTAATGCTTGTGCAATCACAAATGGTTTCACACATATCAAAAAAATACAACCTGTTATTCCATACGGATTGTATTTGCAGAGTTCCTACATGTTCAGCGTCGCATTTTATGGTGTATTCATATATATTATGAAGTTCTTCTGTTAAAGTTTTCTCAGAGCATTATAATTTGATGGATTTTTTTTTTACAGTCTGTTGATGTGATTCCCGATTAATAACTGAAATTCCCGATTAATAACTGTGAGCGGATACTTCATATATAGGTATTATGATGTTATTCATTCCAAGTGATTGAGTTTGAAATATGTTAGCAAAACTCCAATAAAAATTGAGGTTCATCGAGATTACTAACAAAATCCGCTTTATTTATGTTATCGTAAGGTTTACAATGAATATTTAAATGGACCATATAGCCGTTTTATTGGATGCTCTAAGTAATTTTGAAGCCAAAGAACCCGACAACTGCGGGAGCCCAGTTGTCTATCGTGTATCATCGGCTATTTCCGTAACTGGTCTTATATTAGATACGACAACAATAGTCGCCACTCTTCTAAGGCACTACTTAACGGAAGTCTGTTTATTAATTGTTTTTGTGTTTAATTCGTAGAACTTCATTTATTTTTATTTTTATTATTTTAAAATTTAATTAAAATTATTTTTTATAATGTTATTATCAAGCTTTGCAAGTATTTTAGTAAGCATTTTTGTTACAGCTTTTTCGGTTTTGAGATTGAAAATGGTCTTGTAAACCGAAACAGCTGTATCAAAATATGGACGTCTGTTTGTTGTTTCAAAACTATCTGTACTATTGAAGTCCGTTGAGGGAAGTAGAAACTACATGTATAATCCTATATACCACATGCGGATATCTTTCTTTTGCTTTTGTGTAATTTTATGCTAACATCAGCTTTTGTCTCCAATACTCCTGAAGAAAATTGAACTGCATTACGACATACTTAAGATCTGTATTTTATATCACAGAATAATATATAAAACCTACATTTTTAGAATCTATGGTTGTACGCCGAATTGACTCTCAGAGTTTTTGCCGCAGAAGTAGATGCATACGTACGTACGAACGTGTGTGTTTTTTTTTATTATCTTTTAAGCCTCACGAATTCCTGCTACCGTTTTCGCTCCCGTGTACGAGCAAATGACCAGGTAGATATTACAGGTTTCGGTTTAAGTGTTTTCAATTTGTCCGCAACCCGTTAACCGTGCATGCGGGAGCGGTCCTCTTAAACCTAATCTCCGCACCGCAAGGGGGGGATAATGACCACGGATTTATATCAAAAGGACGTGTTTATTAGATTGGCTTCCAAATTTGGTTTGATTAACGACTGGGTCCGTTTTATAAGCCCTCGGTTACTGGGTGGATATGTAATGCGGTTGGATCCAAGTTATATGAATGCATTCATCTTGAGATAACAGGAACGCTCGCAACGTCAGATGGTCGCTCTGCTACTTGTAGATACGAGCTACTTCACTAATCTGAACGTATTCCTTCTTCGGTAATTCAGGCTGCTTTACGCATGCTCATTAATTTACCTTTACTGTTAAAATGTTGTAATTTTAAGACGAAACAAATTATATAAATGCATACTACCTTTGTTAGTACCTACTGATAAATAGGATTAGCATCACTGAGTGAAGAAAATCAGAGAGAGACAAGTAGAGCTTGTGATGAATGCCAACCTTCAACCTACGAGAAGCCTACAAGAAAAAAATTTTTCCTCTAAATATTATGTAGAGAAAATGGTACATTCGGCGACATCTGTCCGAGCAGTTGGAAACTATACAGAAATCTGCATAGAGACTGGAGCGAGGGAACCCCCATATCATAGCTATCTCGAGGACAAAGGAAGTTTGGATTCTGCCAATGAGGGAGTAAATAAGGCGATTAAAAATAATTTGAACCAATCAGAGAAATTATAGGCGTGTATCGTTTTAGTGGGCTTTGATCAGATTGAGCGGCCTTGAATTCTTTCCCACAGGAACGAAAGTTCAACGAACGGAATAGTAAACAGAACTAAAGACAAAGAGTTGAAGGATTATTGACCCGGGTCGTGTTTATTTAAGGCGCGATCGAGAACTGCAGGTTTTGGGCACCTAACGTTTCAAATGGAAACAAGAAAATCTTAGGCGGAAATGTTGAAAATAAGTAAATGAAAAATCATCAATAAGGGCACGGAAAACGTAACATGAATGGTCCCAGGGGTCGATTTAATTAAAACCGATCTGGAATGATCACAAAAAACGGGTAGAATCTCGAAAATTTTCACAAACTCAATATAATAACCTGAAAAAGTGGGAAAATCTATTGATATGGAAATGGAATGGTGAAACGAAGTTATTAGAGCCAAATATCTCAAAAGAAAACTGATTGGAACTACTTAAATTGACTTTAATAGGTACCGATATAAGGATTACTCTGATCTGACAACACTATTCACGATAAACAGGATATTGAAAATATTGCATATCAAAGGCCACGGTACATTTTGGTCACTCTACAATTAAATCAAATCACAGGAAAAGATGCTTAACGTAGCCTGACACTGGGAAATGCGTGAGAACCGTCGAAGGAATCGCTAACCGTTTGACTAGAGAAAAAAGGTTGGCTATCACTTTGTTGATATGACTTTATCCAAATAAAATTATAGAACATGATTTCAAGCAATTAAGGGTATCATTAACACGAAACGACCTAAACAAAATTATACAAGTTAAATACGAATATTTACTCTAAAATAAAAACATTACTTTTATGGTGTAGGCATTAAAAAAATGAATTACGAGCAAGTACATGAAATTTTTAATATAAATACCTGTCAATGAGAAAATTTATGTGATTTTTTACGAGAGAGAGACACTAAACTAATTTGGTTCTAAGACATGAGATAGGGAATTAGCAGAGATTTGACAAAAGGTCATATACGGAGGAACCGAATTTGGTCCTTTTCCTATGAAAGTCTGGGCGATCAGGGGTGATTTTTCTATGAAAGGAGAGCTCTAAAAAGTTTTTAAAAGACCATGGTTTGATAAAGAAAGGGAATTCGTTGGGAGATTGAGGGAGAGTTCGGATGAAATAACGGGAAGTGCGCGATCAAGAAAAATGTAAAGGTGCGCGAAGAAGACTAGTAAACTAGGGCTTCTAGTAGAGTTGAAAAATGTCTACAAGTGTTTGCAAAAAAATAGTAAATTCAGTGTTTTATTTTCCCTTTAAAATTGAGGAATAAAAATTTCAAAGACGATCAACGGAGAGTCCGGAAAAGTGCCTAAATAATACTTCGTGAAAGTTCGGGTGTTTTATAATGAAAGTGTTTAAAGTCAGTAAATAAGAATTAAATGACATTCGGGGTTCTTTCTTACAACTCATATTTAGTGGTTTTATAACATTTAACAAAAATCCAGTGTCTTAAAATAAATCAAATTACCGGATAAAAGAAAATATAACACGCGATTTTAAAATTAACTATAGGTGATATAATAATTAAAACTTTAACCTTACTTTAAATAACATGACATATGTAAAATAAATAACAATAACGAATTGTTCGAGTCACGTTTAAACTACAGTGGTTCAATAATAAAGCGGTTAAAAATCCTTTGTGAATTGAATAACGAAATTGTAATAAACAGTAGTGATAATAATTCGTACACTTGGAAAACGTGCGTATCTACGGTTATTAATTCTAAAGTGATATTAAAATATTGAGAATAAATAATAATTTACCTAATTCCGGACAATAAAATTAAACATCTGATTTGTTATTTGATGAATCACCTCTCGAAGGCGAATGAAATAAAACAGTAATTAATACGAGGTTGAGGAACTAAGCGAAATACCGAAGTGAATTTTAAATAGACAGATATTTGAAGAGTTTTTTTCATCATCAGAGTCTTTTCTCAAAAAGGGCCGATAGGAATCCATTAGCTAGGAAACGAAAAAAAAGGAAAACCTCGATCACAATGTCGAAGTTATGAAAGTTCCGACTGGGAAAAATTGTAATCGATCGAGGGCGGTAAGATAAAACCAATTATTAATTATTTTCAGAGACAAAGAAGAAAGGGACGAGCGTGCATCACCAATAAATCAATCGGAGCTTTGGAGTTTTGTACTAACACACTGCAACTAATTAAAAGATTATGTTATTTTCCACGCAGGATAACAATGCCCACCAGCTCGAAAGCAAGCCAACCAGGAAATATCTACTCTGAGTTAGGCTACATATGTAGGTTTTTGCTTCAGTTAGGTAAATACGCTAATTTATTATAACTCATATAAAACGAATCGAGGCGCGTAGAACGTAATAAATGACTATCGTGGAAGCTCTTTATTCTATATTTCGTGTGCGGGAGTATACAAGCGTCTCAAAATTAGGTCAAACAAACAAATACCTACTTATAAATTAGGTCATACAAGTACTTGTTTTAGTTAGGTAGGTCTATTGTTTACATAAGCGCGTATAAGGATAGGCGACATACGATATCAGTTTGATTCGTAACCGAAATACCTATATTTCTCAGAACTATGTAGGTCAAGCAAACTATACCTTAGTTGAAGCTAGGTCATCCAGATACCTCTTAGGTTAGCAAAGTACCTACTTAAACGACCAATGTTTGGGCAAAGCTAGCACAAGTAAAATATAAAAGAATTAGTTAACCAATGAATTGTGTTTCAAAAGGACAATGACCGTAGAAATAAACAATCTCCAAAGTAGGTCAGTATACCGAAGGTCGTCTGTGTGAAGAGTAAACAAACAAACCATAAAAATGATGTACCTATTTAATATCGGTCTTTCGTTCATCGGAGTTAATTAACTATTGGCACAGTTTAATTAGGTATTACAAGGTGTGATAGGAGTGTGCCTCTTAATCATTCTAGGTAATTACATTGGCGTACTTGAATAATAATAATAATAATAAGACGAGGGAAAATAATTAACGACAACACATAAATTAAATAAACAAATAACCATGAGAAATGAAATACGTAACGCAAAAATCAATAGAAATAGCAAATTGATAGGTATAGCTAATACCTACCGAATCCTTTCACCGACGAGATTAGGGTATGTTATATGACCTTCGATTGTGTATCTAAAATTTCGATTAGAGTTCAATGACACGGTCACCTAAATTCCATCAACGAATAAACAAAACAAAAGCACAAAAGTCAAGGGGCAGGTTTATCAATCATAGCTTACGACGGAAACTTCGCCCAATATGTGAAAGAAAAATCGACGTTAAATTCACTCAATTCTAAACAACTGATTATACTAGAGCAATCGCCAATAGGTAGCATTGATTCCGCGCGCAAAATTTCGCAAAGTAAAGTACTGCGACTAGCTTCGAACTCAAAGAGAGCTCATCACAATTATTCAGGAGGTCATTGATTCAATGACAACTTGACTTATCTCATTTTAAATCTTTCTTATAGCAAGTAGGTATCCAAGAACCCATAAATACCCATAATCCTAAAACCTAATACACGAGGAGCTAGTGACCTCATTTAAAAAACACTGGTGTTCAAATACTCATACAGTCCTGAATCCTAACTTTTCTCGAACGTAAGTTTCAAGGCTACGGTATGTGTTTATGAGCCATCCGGAAATGTAAGTGTCAACCTTTCCCGAACGGAGAGAGCTTTGATCTTGTGGCGGTATTGTCGAGGTGGGGCATACGGGGAAGAGGAAGGACGTGTGCGGACAATACGCAGACGCGGCATTAAAGCTACAGGTTATTCGCATACTGGAAGTTCTTGTCAAACCTGAAAGCAAACATAAGGTTCACGAGGTGAGTTTTATGTCAGCTAGTCAGAGGTGGAGTGTAACGCTGGGTCGGTCACGTGGGAGGAAGGATCTGCCCGTCACAAGCTTACGCCACATTTAACGGATAGAGGCATGATAAGGGAAGACATGAAATACCCCTTCTAGACTCAGTAGAGTTAAATTCAACCCGGAGGCGTCGGAAGTCGGAGTGGGACAGAAAAACGGCATGAAGACTTGGTATTCCCCCTGCTGGCGTGAAGGGCCCCTTTCATAGCATGAGACGCTCGTCGAAGAGAGTAAAACTCGGATCTAAGGACAAGCCTAGCAAACGTACTGGGAGAATTCGAGTTTGTAATTGTTGTTCATCGGTTTTCACTTGGTTAGCGGAGGAGCCGACTTTTCAGCAAACATATTATCCCCCTCCCCATATCCATCCATTCCTGCTCTTTCAACAATTTTGCGAATACTAACCAATAACACTAACTATGACTACAAACACATTATGTTAGGGGAAGCTGCAGACAAGAACTCCAGTTGAGAAAACCGGACTCTCGAATATGAACATTCTACACTGGTAAGATAAGGTTTTTTTATTTTGAAATGATGTAATTTGTTAACTGTTGTTTATGTTATCGATGTATCAGCGGTGATAGGAAGAATTAAATAAACACACTAAATTCCTACGGAAATCAAATAGACACAAAGTCTAAGGTGGGGTTAGTTTATCAAACTCGGTAAAAGATACTCAAATAATAATAATTAATAAATCGGAAGATTCTCACCCTTTCTCTAAAAGAATCTATGGGTTACCACACGTAATACATTATCTTCTCTACATATGTGTGCATATTAAGTATGCAAACAGATGTAAAATCTAAAACAAAAATATACACAACGCAGATTATAGAAATAATGTGAACTAAAATCTTAAATCTTGATTACTGTGAGAAAATCGCAGGGATTTAAGAAGATAGGGTAGGTTTAGCTAGATTATAAGGTATAGGGGTTTAGAAATCACGAGCCTGAGGTAGAAATAAACCGAAAGGAGGGTTGAGTCAGGCCATCATACCTAGTGGTGTGATCAGTAGGACATAAGGGTAGAATTATGAGCGTGGCTACGAGATAGGAGCTACGAGATTTAAACTACGAGGTAGAAGCTTAGAAAAGTAAATCAGCTAGGTAGGGTTCATCACAATTGGTGTCAAAAGCCAAGGGTGGCGAACCATTACAAGCTGAAGTCGGTCTGTGTGGGAATTTGATAGCGGAGGAACGATAGGCAATTTTTGTTGGTTTAGCGCTGCACATAATAAAAAAAATAATAATTAACTGATTTATATAGTGCCGTGTTTATGGAAAATCTCCCCAAGGGTGCTTTATAAATCAATATGTAATATATTTAATTTAACTGGCTAAAAATATTCAAATATTGAAACAATGTCTGTACTAGACGTTTACATAAACTAAATATAATAGGGAGCTGGCCACAATGACACGCCAATGGAGTTTCGTACGCCAGTGGATTTTGGAACGCCACTGGTCTTTTAAATGAATTTACTACTTTGACAAAAAATGCTTCTAGGTATAATGGCAAAACTGATTTTAGTACTGGATTAAAATAAATATTTTTCACTTTGGAGACTGTGGGAGACTGGGGTTTTTAGGTTACTGGGATACTGGGATAGGTAAACTGAATCTAAGACTGACTAAAACACTTTAAAAGAGGTTTGAACTTGGAGACTGTTGGTATCTTGAGTTGGTATCTTTCTTCTTGGCTGATAGTTTTGAACTGACTTCCTACCGGTTTGACTTCTATTTTTATAGGGCAAACTCAGGTCGGACTTTTGGGGGACAGAACCTCCTTAATTTTTCTAAGGTACTTGTTTTAGGTAATTTCCCTGGTCGCTACTATTGGAAGTCAGCTGTGTCAAAATTATGTGTGATAGTTTTTGCCATGATCTTACCAACTTAGGATACCAAAGTCTCACATCATTTTTATTGTGTTTACAAGAAAAGGTACAAGTATACATATGTGATATAAGGTACAATTTTAAACAGTAAATATTTTTCTTAAAGTGCAACAATCACTGATAGACGTCAGTTTTTGGGTTGTTTTTGTAGCATATACTCATTTTTAGGTGATGATGTTTATTTCTTGATCCAAATTATTCCAAATTTCTCGAAATTGAGCTCCAAATTTTTCGGAACATGAATTCGCTGTCGTAAATATTCACGATTCAGATTTTTCCTTTGTTCAGAATTGACCAATAGTGGCTCGGCTGGTCGCATGGTGGGGGTGACGTAAATAGACAGCCAATTCCTTGGCGTTGATCATTGCTGTCTAGACTCCCTTGTGGAAGTATTAGGTAGTTATTTAGATGTGTTTTCCAGTCCAATGAGGCTGCCGCACGTATTCATTATCAATTTCATTAATGTTTTCAATTGATTAGTTAGTTAAAGGACATAATTGCGTTGTAGACAAATCATTTGGAAGGGGCATCACATGCACATTGTTCCGCTAGCCAATAGCAGCACTCAGATTGTCGTGCTCGCGGCACGGTACTCTGTGACAGCGTAAATTCCAATCTTGAATTTCCAGGGTTGTCATATGCTTTCGCGCACTCGTTCAATGCACACGTATTCCTATGACACGTTCGATATAATGTCATTGATAAATAGCAAAAAAGAATAGGACCTAGATGAGAACCCTGAGGCACCCTGCTAGAAGCTTCAATTTCGTTTGATATATGGTTAGATAAGTTACGTTAGGTTACGGTTATAGGCTATATTCAAATTTTTTTTTCAAAGCTTTTAATAACTTTTCTAAGAGGTTTTGAGTTGACTTGATTTTGAGTTGACACGGAACCCATATTTACAACTAAGATTTAAGGTTAGAGATTCACAACTAACACATTCACATTTACAAATACATGTTTTAGGTTTTTCCAAGGTTGTCAGTGATAACATTAAAAACAAAACAAAAAAATGTGAACCAAAGCAAACATCTTCGATACTCACGTTACAATAAGATTCAAAATAAAACGGCAGTTTTGCGCCACCCTATATTAGATTAGATACACCATAGGTATATTAGTTGGAAGTTGCGTATGACGAGATTATAGAAATTGAGACGACCCCGCTAGTAAGACATCTGACAAAGATGGAAGAGAACAAAATAGCTAACAAGGTGATATTTTAACAAGCCTTCAAGACGAAGGATTGCTGCTGGGATGTGTAAAACCAAGTTCCTTCATCATTGAGAATAAGGTGGAAGACAGCAGAAGACTGGAAAGAGTAGAGACGTTTCCTATTGATGGTCAGGACTCTTCAAGATGTGAAATGCCGATGACTGTGATGAAACTATGTAAATAAATTTAAACGTTTTACAATTTTTATCTACTTCATCTTTGAGCAAGTGTGGAAAACTGTTGGATTTAAATAATGCTTACGGCATATGCCGTTATCATTTAGATTAAGGCCCTTATTGGGAATGCATTTAAGACAGGTGAATAAAATAAATTAAAGTTAGTTGTTCAAGTGTTGACAACTGGGAAGTGGAAACTGTATTTTACCAAGTAGATTTCTTTCACTCAGAGAATGCCAACATTTTTACAATAACTCTTTTTTTTAAACCGAAAAACTTTAATGCAGCCATAACTTTAACTCGGATCATTGTATTATCCGTGCATTGTGTAATTAACTATTTGTATCCATGTTGTGTTTCTCTTCTGTAACTGTTTTTTTTTCTTTTTCGTGTTCTATATATTTTATATTATCGGACAATAGTCCGCTGCTATATAAAAAATAAATAATAGAGCGTATCTGCCGATCTGCTGTCAAGTCAAAAAAAGTAATTTATGTTAATCCATCAATGTCAACATTCCTCTCCCAGGGGATTTCTTCCTCTATTTCAACGAGGCACTATCCAACTATAACAAATATGTAACATGTTCGAATTAAAAAAAAATCATGATCTTCCAGGCAAGGAAAGGCTTTACAATGCCACTTTTCCCTTTACTATACTTCTCGATACTAATACGTGTTAAGTTATGACTACTTCATACTTCATAGTGGTCAGCAGTCAGTTTTTTTTTTCTTTCCTTATAATCAATTTGGGAGGCATATACATGGATATCGCCACTCCGGTAATCATTCGTTGGATAACCAACACATCTGCCGTAGATCACTGGTAAGTTCCTCACTACGATTGAGGTTCACTACGTTTATTGATTTTACATGGGTACAGGTTTATGGAGTGATATTTGTCCAGGTCTTGGTGGCTGACATCTGACGAGGCACCTCGAGGTGAGGTGAGACCCTTTAACCTCCCCAGCTGGCCTCTTAGGACTCAGGACTCATCGCCATGCACCGCAGTGGGAGGAATGGATTCTTACTTGCGTCACTCCTGGTCACACTGACCCCAATATTCCTTTTACCTCATACCTTTTTCTTCCAAAAACTTCACACAGCATCCCTAAAGGAGTCGGAGAAAAAACGACAATTCAAGTCATCATTTTTAATAATCGTATAAAATATCCTAAGTTTGTTATGTTTTATAAAACCAAACATTCAGTTAAGTGTCATAAAAACATTAATCTCCTCAGAAGTAGAAAAATAATAGCTTTTTTATTGTTGACATGAATTTATACAATAACAAAAATTAGAAGTGCAGCAATCACAAAGCACTCTTCTTAGGGTGAATTGCCTATTTAAAAAAAAAGTATAACATTGGCTGTCTAGTCTTTGGAGCTCAGACGTGCTCCGATCTTCTCTGATCACGCTCAAAATGTGCTCTGAGCGTGCTACGTGGTGTGGTCTGTGAGACCATGGCCTTTTGTCGCTGCAATTGGCCTACAGCTGCCGGAGCGTGGTGCGCGGTGTGCTGGGACCGAGTCGCGTCTTTGCGCGTCCTGCGCCGGTCAGTGGACGCTCTGAACAAATTGACTTTCACCGGAACTGTCCGAATTTGAATCGGACGATGCTTTGATAAATACGCGAGAACGGCCTTTGCGGCAGTAAAAATAACTCCACTTCGAAGATTTTAAATGTTTTATTCGTAAAAAACTAAGCCTTTAGTTCAGACTCTTTCTTAGTATACAATTTCTTGAAAGCTCGATGTTAAGAATATATTGCTAGATTGGTGAGCGAACAACTCAGAATGAATTCCACTCAACACTTCCTTTTAAAAGTCATGTGATATAAAAGTGACATGTACGAGTAAGTAAGAATAATATGAAATAATGGTTAAATTGGAGATTACGTTAGGTTAGGTTATGGGCTATTTTCCAATTTTTTTCATACCTTTTAATAACTTTTCACAGAGTTGCTGAGTTGAGTTGATTCTGATTTGTCACGGAACCGGCTAGATTATATAATTTTTTATTATAAATCAGAAAAGCTGTTAATTTGACTGACTAAAAACTCTCTGAAAGCTCTTTTTCTGGTATGTCAGTAAACGCAATTTTTTAGATCGCACCGAAATTTTCATCAAGAGCTATAAATGTGTCTTTGCTAAACGCCACCGTAACCTTATACGCATTAAAAACAAAATGCAACATGTTTTTTGTTTCTTCCATAGTTGTAAATATTCACAAAGAAAAAATAGTGTTGAAATTCGTACAAAGTTGATTAGTAACAACTTCTAATGCCACATCCTATTGGCTCTCGTCAAGGAAATCTCCACCCTACATGTTACAGTTCAGATGGCTATCAGATTAGTACGACTGACTCTTGATCTAAAAAAAAATCAGTATTTATTAGTCTACCAGTTAATGAAATACCACCATAGAACATTATCAGTCACATGGCGAAAAAACCATAATTCCGACGTCAATGTACATTAATCGTGCGCTGGGTGGTCCAATCGAGTTTGCTCCCCGCCAATGGCAGACATTAACCTGTTGTTTGTCGGTTTAGCGAGGAAGAAGCTGGTACAATGGGGGGATTGAGAGAAATGAGGTTAATACGGAGTGATGTTTCAATGAAGGTATTTAAATAAGTATATGGCAATACGGCCGCACTCTTTTTTGACAAATTGGAGCCGATAAAATTAATTCTCCCGCGTGAGATCTTTGCGGAGGTGATCCGATTTCTTATGTATAACTTTCTGTAATGCAAATGCAAGCAGTGATATTAAAAAGTAACAATCTAACTATTTCGTTTTATTATAATATATTAACCATGATCCTATTTCACTAGTTTAGGCAGAGAGGATATAACGCCACACACATTTATTCAGAAAATACATATTACGTTATTTAAGTGCTTACATTTATTTACTCCATTTATTATAACTCTGAATTCATTGACTCATTTCATGGTAGCACGTCTTTCTGAGTTGTGGCCGAATTTTAATTTAATCTACAATATTCTTTATTCTTGTACTGCGTTGCACTTTTTTAAATCACGGAATATTATCTTTCGTTCGTTGTCAGAGGTTTGGCTAATCCGTTAGTTGATTATGGTAATTCGATTAGATTTTTTAAATTTAATATATATATATTTTTTATGTGAATACCTCACATGCAGTTGCTCCCACCTGGATCCATTGAGACTATGGCATCCCCAATTGGAATATTTTGTGAGGCTGGAGGTAGTGGGGAGATGAAAGAGATGGGGAAGACGAAGGTAGGGAAGAACATGGCTATTCAGATCTTGTCACCAAACACGGCTAAAGCCATTTCAGGCAACTTTTCAATTCTGAAAGGTGGTCTAACACCAAGGCGACATTGAGAGTATCTTCCACTCTGGAACCTGCAGTAAATATACCTACTATATATTATATTAAATGAATTAATTGTGAAATAACACACATAGATAACACAGCCGGGATTCGATCCGCGACCTTCGGATTGCGAGTCAACCCGTACCCCTTGACCACGTACTTGACTTGAGCCGTACCCCTTGACCACGGAGGCCGTCAAGGTTTATTGATTATTTTATATAAGAAAATATACAACAGAATAATTTGTTAATGCAAGATGAATGTTATATGGAATGATACTTGTGTTGTACCACCAGAGAGAAAAGTTTAAAAATGTTTAAACTCCTCGCGATTATTATAAAAAGCCCTTGAAAACAACCGATCGATCACTGAATCAATTTATCTGATCGCTGATAAACAGCCATAAAGTCCGTTTATCGCTATTAACTGCCCTCTAGGATAATAATAATGCCAAATGCAAACAAAAATAGACCTGGAGAAATGCAAAAGTAACTCGACGCCACGCAATTTCAATACAACGCCCGCGCCCGTCAGTCGGACGCTGGGCTTTCAGGGAAGGCTCCATCAATCCCGATAAAGCCTTATTGTTTGCACCATTCGAAGCCCACTCTTCTTATTTCATTGTTTTCTTATATATCCGCTATCGGTATATTCGATCTACTATCCTTTAGTACTACAATGGGTTTGGTGCTTGTCCAAGAGTTGATGTCTTCACATAGCAACGGAAAAGTATTTTCCCGAAAAAAAACCCGGCTTAGAATTGTTTTAGATAATTTCAATTGGTATAGAATTTTGATACATGAAATATCAAATATTGAATAAATAATTCATTATTTAAAACAATCTTTAGGTCTGTGCGCTGTGGCTTTAGTTACAGTAATAAAAAAAAACAAAGTCCGTTGTTCGTTCTTCCAAAAATAATAAATTCAATTAACGTCGCACAGCTTACCATAAAATTAGCATTTTTATTAGTGGTTCTTGCGAGAACGGGATCAAAGAACAGCATTGTTCACAAGTGTTCATTTTTTTATTTATACGTAGAAATACATACCTACCAAACAACCTACCAACCAACCCATCAACTACCGACTAGATTCACCTACCTACTAGCTATCAACCAAAATGGTAACCACCGAGAAAAATACTTTAAATATATATTTTTTTGTGAAAGTGGTTTCTTTAATTGAAAATTAAGAAACGACAAAGAAAGTATCAGTACGGTTACCTACAAAAGCTTGTGTAGGTGCACATTTCTCGTAGGGTTTTGTTACCAATTTTGTTACTAACAGTGGCAGCCATAATAGATTGTGGAAAATGAATTGACCCGGTCTTAGGACGACTATATTTCTGAAATTGTAGCTCTGTTAGTCACAGTTCATACCATCAAGATTTTCCACTATTTAAGTAGAAAGCAAAAAAAAAACAAAGCTCTGTAACGTAGATACCTACGTAATAATAGGCCACTTGCATGGACTTCATAACGACTTGGAAAAAATCGTGTGGATAGATTTTTTTTACTAAGATTACGAAAATGATAGTAAATTTTTTTAGAAATGTACAGTTTTTTTTTTTTTAAATAAATAAATCCA
Source organism: Limnephilus marmoratus (assembly GCA_917880885.1). Taxonomy (NCBI): domain Eukaryota; kingdom Metazoa; phylum Arthropoda; class Insecta; order Trichoptera; family Limnephilidae; genus Limnephilus; species Limnephilus marmoratus. The sequence goes on along the minus strand of OU862909.1, from coordinate 56,341,817 downwards.
TTATTTGGGCTCGTGACGTCACTACTTGAAAATGTCCCGTCTCCGAAAATGTTCCTATTAATTTTGTAAAATTCCACACTGATTTATTTTTTTATATGGCATCGCTTTGATTTCAGGCGAATTTTTGAATTTGACATTTAACGTTCACTAGATTTATTGTTTGTTCTCTGCGAACTTATCATTTGGTTTCACTTTTTGACAGATGTTCTGAAGAGAACCCCGTACATTTACTGATGTACGGGGTTCTCTTCAGAACGTGAAGATGATGTCGGTACGTGTTTTAGAGGTATAATGATTATGGTGCTGATTTTAACAAAATTAAATTTTATAATATTCTTATTATTATTATAATTTACAAGTATATGTATATTACATTGGATTTAGTAATATAGACGCTGTACATTATAATGATTTATGATCAATAAGATGGATCAAGGAAAAAAATATTTATGAGATGTAATATTTTTGGTATGCCTCGTTATTCTCCTGTGTCATTCGTGTGAAAAACGTTCTTTTTTTTAAAAATGATTTCCGGCTATGTAATTATCGTTTTTTCGCACCTATAAAATTATGTCCCGTCTTTCCGGTTTAAAAAAATGGTCTGATTTTTCGGATTGAAATTTTAAAAAAATCGCTAGGGTTTCAAAAATACGATTAAAAAAAAAAAAAAACGGAATGTCTTAGAATATTTGCCTAAACCGGAAAAAAAAATGTGATGCAAGTGGCCTATTGAATTCTGCAATAAGTCCATAGAAAAGTCACCGTCTCAATGAAAATTCTTTTTTCAAACTTTCTTCCAACAGAAATGTAATAATAAATAATAAAAATTCAAATAAGAGAGTCAAGAGGCTTGCTTGAATAATTTGAAAGGCGGGAACCAATTATTGGATTGGTCACCCTAAGTAGTTGGCTACGTTTTGGTGACTTAGCAAGGGTGCCCGGGTTCGCGGGCGAGGTTTGTCTACGACCTGGCGGCTGACGCATTTGCCCACCATTTGCGTGGCGGGCCGGATCGAGAAAGACTGGTTGAGGGAGACCTTTTGGTCTCTCCAGCCGGACTCTTTCGATTCATCACCTTGCATCGCAGGAGGAGGAAGGGATTCATACGTCCGTCACTCCTGGGCGTAATGACCCTCAGATTCCAACCCACCCGCATGCCGTTTTCCTTTCCAGAACTTTCTTAGTTTCCATCCTCCGTAAAGCATCTAAAAGCATCCTCCGTACAGCATCTCCGAAGATGTAAAAAGGCCCCGACAAAAATTGTTTTTCTCAGAGCCTCCTGTGTGGAATGAATGTAAATATATAAAGTGACGAACACACAAACAAATTTACAGACATGAAAGGTCAAACGCTCGAGTTAAAACAGGACGTCAAAATAGAGCGACAAATTATAATTTTTTTCCACCGAACAAATACAGCCTAGACGCCAGACGTAATATAGTGTTGATACCACTTTAAACCCATTGTGTCCATAGTTTGGGTTCGGGCCCACGTTCCCCGTCGACCCACTTGGGTTTGACACTTGCTGGCGGTAGGAACCCGTGCGGTCATTTCATATTCCACGATGACAGACGAGGTATAATCGCGTTATTTATTGTTTTAAAACGTCTAAATGCGATGGTTTATGTTTTGTTATTATGATAAATAGGAGCCATTAATTTTTTTCTGACGCGGTGTAAAAAAATGAGAATTTTTTTCAATAATATTATGAGATCGCGTGAATTACTGTTCCATTAGTTTTTGACACTGTCGAACAATGATGTATAATATACTAGGTAAGGACTCACAGCGCATAATATTTTTATTTAAGCCTACTAATCTACGAGTAAACATTTTACATGTAAAATAAAGGAAAGCATGTACATAATATATTAATTTTTCTAGTCGATTTTTAATTCAAAATACCTGCACTTACAGAAACATGCAATTTACTAATTTTAAACGACTTTGCTAGTTAGTTTAAAGAGAGTATGCTTTATGCCACTCTCGATTGGAATATGGAGTAATATGACGGGGCTCAGCAGCATCTAATCACATAAAACAACTTAAGATAACTTAGAATTGCATCATAAAGACCATATTAAAGTCCCCATAAGGACGTCAACAACAGAAATTTTTAAACAGTTTGATGTTCCAAGCGTACGGAAAATCTATGCCAAAAACATTGTAGTACATCACCACAAAAATGATTCAGAGGCAGACACCTCACATGCTTATAAAACCAGAGCCAAACAAACAGACATACTACCAAAGTGTGGCTCTTCATTTGGACAAAGAAGTTCTGAATTTTTGGCAGTAAAGTTATATAACAGACTCCCACTTAGTGTCAAACAAATTAAAATAAAAAAAGGCTAAATTAAGGACATTAAATGTTGGCTGAAAGAACTATCGGAAAATGAACTTACTAGAATACTTAAAACATCATCATAGAAGTTTCTGTAAAACCTTATCCAAACAATGAAGTTAAACCATAGAAGTCGCTGAAAACTTATCAAAAAGCATAGTCCCCCTCAGCACAGTACCTACATTATATCTATTTTATATAATCACCTAACATGTTTCATATAAAAATGTAAAAATTATTAAATGTATAGTTACTAAATAAAAAAATAAAAATGTTACTATCTCACTGCTGCCGAATTTATAGGTGCACTATTTTAACTTTTCAAATATCCATGGAAAGTATGTTAATAGCTGTAGCATATCGGAATATTGGTTATGATCAGTTCTATCACTTGTTCTGTTGCTTATGCTATTCTTGGGTTATTTGGTGTTAGTTATGACGTGTGCCGAACATAGCCGATAAGAGAGGACCAAGTCATTCCTTTTTGCCAGAGCTCGCCAGACAAAATCTAGCTAGCGAGTTATAAGGACGTGTGTTCTCTTAAATCATATTTGTATTGTGCGTAATAACAATAAACAATCACCCGAAGAACCAAAGTCTTTAAATCAAATAACGTCCAGTAGGTAATAATAATAAAGACAAATATCTCTGTAAAGGATTGCAGAGAATGAGATATCACAATAGCACATGGTATATATTTTTTTGACAATTCAGGAGTCTAGAGCATTTAATGGAAATATAACTGCGAACCGAACAAATTTCAATTGATCTGGACTTTCCCATCATAAAAATCTGTTCATATTTTATAATTTCAGAGTTCACTATTTAAATTTTACTTATTCATAGAAATATACAATGATTTTGCTGTACCTGCGTACAACAAAAATAGACACGTGAAGTAGACATACATTATGCAAATGGAGGAAAATAGATCTTTGATCAGATGAGCACTTGTTTTTTCGTTTTAGTTTGAATAGTTGCCCCGAAATGCGGGTAAGTAATTAATTGTGTAATGAACAAAATGTGTTTGAAATTATGAAGATACCACACATACGCGAGCACGAAACTTTTTGTGGGAACCGGTTGATGACACATTTTGTTCCGCAACGAAAAATCTTGCCTATTGTATTACAATGCTTTTGTATTTAATATTTACAAAGTGTTTTGACGTACGACATTCGTTAAATGCTTTATGCGAAAACAATTTGAACATGTTTAGCATAAAGAAAAATCGTATATTATGGATATTTATCATGTCAATAATCGCCCATTAGATATTTGAGAGGCCAACGTTTTGACATGTTCATTGGAAATATTTGAAACTGGCATTGATTAAGTGTATTCAAATACTATAGTTTAGCCTAGAGCTGAATGTTCAATGCCAAGGGTTAAATAAAACAAAATGTGTCGATTTTGAAAATGAATTGTGGAGATATATTACCAGTTTATCGGGAAAATAAGTACCTCGCCTAAATATTAATAATTTCTTCATGCAAAAAACAGTATTAATATTACCATGAACATCAAAAGGTTTTGAATTTATTACACTGCTTTCTTCATTGACTTATAAAATATCACGTTTAACTTTAAATTTATTCAAACGTACGATTTTTTAGCACTAGCTTTTTCCCCCGGCTTCGCTCGCATAATATTAAGGGGTTTCCCACTGCGCCTTCTCCACCATCCCTATCCCCACTCCCTTCCCCCCTGCCCCTTTCCCCCTCCATTCCCCCTCTCTCGTACCCCACTCCCCCCCCTCCATCATCCTCACCTCCCCTCAGTACCAATTACATTAATTTTTCAAACAGCACAGGTGCCACCTATTAAAACGTAACAATCAAACATGCGCAGTTCCGCATTTATAATATTAGTATAGACATTTAAAATATTAGTAGAGATTAATATTTTAAACATATTTTAATTTTTACTATCAAAGGAATCTCCATAGTAACCTAAACAAATAACAAAATGACAGTCAAACAACTACTAAGCAACGCTTAGCTTTTTCCGGACAATAAACGTTTAATAAATAATTTCATAACGCCAGAGCATTTGCGAGTTATATACGCGTATATAACTCGCAAATGTAGTTTTCTATTAATGAAAGAATTTTTAAAGTCCATTCAGTATGTATTATGTGAAAGAGTAACAAACATCCATACATCCTTATATCCATACACCCATACAAACTTTCGCCTTTACAATATTTTTTAATTAATTATTAATTAATAGGATGAAACCGTGTAATTTAGATTTTGGGTGTGTGCGTAATATTCTAATTAAATAAATCAAAATTTAATTATTCTTATATTTTCCGTATATACCTATAATACATTTACGCCACCGTTCTTTCAATAGTTGTTCGTGTAATGATCAGCATAGTTGCCTTCTAAACAGTTGATCGAAGTTCGGTTCTCGGCCGTGGCATTTTTTGTGTTTAGTTTAAAAATTTTGCATTATTTATTTAAATTTTTTCTTTTATTTTTAAATGTAATATATGTCAGCGCTAGTATGTAAGAGATTGCTTGGAAGAAAACTGTGATCTACGGAATCAAATACAAAACTTTGATAATAAATTAATAAATAGGTAAAAATCGATATTTTTTTAAACATACGCCTTGTGCATCATATTGCTGGACAGATTAAAACTCTCAAAAAAATCTTAATATTTTTTTTTTCATAATTTTTTTATATGAAATCTGGAGCCAGTGAGACTATGGCATCTCCAATTGGGGTATATTGTAAGGCTGAAATTAGTAGGGAGGGGAAAGAAAAAGAGAAGAGGAAGGGAGGGAATACCTGGCTGTTCAGATCTGGTCACAAAACACGGCTAAAGCCATTTCAAGCAATGTTTCAATTCTGAATGGTGGTCTTACACCAGGGTGAAACAGAGTTGGAAAATACCGGAACATGTTATACATAATATACTACATATTATTTTAAATGAATAAATTATGAAATTACTTAATGTAATCAAATATAATTAACTTGTTTACGCCGGGGTTTGAACCAGCAACCTCCAGATTGCAAGTCGAGAGCATTAACTCTAGACTACGGAGGCAACCCATACTATTACATTCCTGGTGAAAAACCGATGTTAAATCGTTTATTCGCCTCCTTTCAAATATTTGTGATGTCATTAGTATTATGTTTTGCATTGTTGAGTAAACTTGGATACCTAATGCAAGAGAGGTCTAAAAGGAACGCGATGTGGGAAGGAAAGAAGCCTTCTCGGATATTCAGTTTAGAGTTTAGAGAGACATCAAGGGTTTCAGGCAACCTCGAAAGCCTCTTAGACAAAATAGTACAGGCATTGAAATCATGTGGATGGAGTAGAGAAAAGTGGAAGCAAATCTGGAAGAACTTTAACAGGGAGAGAATATTTTAGGTAATTTAGAATATTGCTTCGGTAAATTCAGATGAAATAGTGAAACAAAAGATTACACAATCCCTGAGAACTATCGCACTGAAACCATTTTGTTAACCAATAAAACAGTGGCGCGTGGGGTATTCTAGTCATGAGCACTGGGTAGACAAGCCTGAAGGGGCTACCTAACTAACTAAATAACCATCACGCCATTTCCCGCAGGAGTAGACACAGAGGACGGACCTCTAAACAACTCGGTATGGCACACACTCTCTGCCACATTATATTATTCTGATATGGTAGATATAATTAATGGCTTTGTTTAAACTTACAAGGAAAAAATATCTGTTTCAGTGTTTTTTAGCCAAGTTTTGGTATATTTTTTAAAAGATGGTCTCTTTAAAGATTGTACATAGTAAATTATACATTCTTGGAGCTATAAAACTAATATGCTTTTGGGACAACCTAGTTTTGCGGTGAGGTACAGCATACTCGCATAAATCTAAAATAAATTTAAGACATTGAAAACTATAGGTCTATCGAAGGTCCAAAATATCGGTTCCTTAAAGGAAAAGATTTAGTTTTTTTTCAAACACGTACACTTACTTCAGAACATGCTAAGTGTAAGGGAGTTTCTAAACGAATTGGTATTGACATTTATGGTTGCAGTGAAATAAAATTATCTTGTTGTAATTCTAGTAGGAACATGGAATGAAAACAATTGCAATAAAGCAGGGTTGTCAATATGTCAATAATGGTGTTAATAATTTTAAAAAGGAAAATATCAGATACCAATATTCTGTGAGACAAATTTATTAATTTGCGAACCTTATAATGTATATGACCTGTTAGTATTAGTCTTGGGAGTGTATAGTTACCCCACTGCAATAAATGCTGGAAGTTCACAGGTAAAGGAGATGTCGGTGCGATATGTATAATAATATGCACGGCGGGAGATTAAGAAAGCCGCCCCGGTGGCCGGAGATGATCCCGATACCCTCTTCTCTTCAGCTGCACTAGGAACAATATGCCTCACTCCGCCACCTACCAGCCTATCCCCCATGCTGCACTGCTCACCGCACTGCGCACAGCAACACAGATGGCTGTGGAATAAATGCATTCATTGTTTCAGGAACTCCTTCCCTTTTATTGTGGTAAGGTGTCACCGTCTTAGCATTAAGTCTTGGCTTAAGGATCTGGGGAACCAGTGGGAAAAAATGCTCTCATAATTAAAGTCATACCTGAATCTGAAAATCCAGTTACAAAACGTGGTGCGCCATAGACAGCAGTTAAGGGCTTAGATAAAATCATTTACTACTCTTCGTCAGAACTCAGTCGTTAGAGTATAGACCTGGGCGCGTGACCACCAAATTACGAAGTGGGTGCTGTCTCTAAATAAACTTCACTTTTTAGAATATATTAATACATATTTTTTTTACATACTAAGTTATCTTCTTTCACAATACTTCTACTTATGATTCCACCAGGTTTATAATTTTTTAAAGTTTTTTTTTAATGTGAATATCGCACAAGAGTCCAAACTGCTCCCAACTGCTTGGAGCCATTGAGACTATAGCATTCCATATTGGGGTATGTTGTGAGGCTCAAGATAGAAGGGAAGGGAAGGAGATGGGGAAGAGGAAGGTGGGGAAGTATCTGGTCTCCAAATAAGGCTAAAGCCATTGCAAGCATCAGTTCAATTCTGAATGGTGGTCTTACACGGGGTGATACTGAGAGTATATTCCACTCTGGAACGTGCCGCAAAAATAACATATATTATTTTTAATTAATTAATTGTGAAATAAACAAATAAATCATTTAAAATTTACAGGTGCACGCTGGGATTTGAACTCGCTACTATAACTCCGGGTAACTAGTCGAGAGCTTTACCTCTCGACCAAGAGGATCGTCAAATCACTATGTTTATGTACTATGTTTGCGATAAACCAATACGCAAAACAGCAGTAACAACGAGTATCAACAACAACCGCCTCCTTGTGCAAAATGTAATTGCTCGATGGCGCTGACTGGATTACGTGCCACTTAAAAATTCATTGCGTAACCAGACTTCTGGTAGACATTCTAGTCGGCTTTGTTGATCGATATATGGAGCTGAGGATTCAAAGATGTCACTTTCACAGAAAGGTATTTTTTTTCAGGAATTTAATTCTGAATTCCAGCAATAGACAATACCACCCAGACTTTCTACCACCCAAAAGAAGAATAAGAACTTACCCATATTAACTCTAATGTCTATGATAATGTGAGTAATTTCTCATTTGATTCTTCTACGTGAATATTAACAGGTGAATCGAATGACGACACGTGTAGACAGCGCTAAGCAAGTCACATTATTCAAAGGCGTGTCAACTGCATTTCACGGTCCACAAAGTTTCTCTTATAACAATATGCACATGTTTATTAATTACTAATATTAGTCTTACGTTCAAAATCTTTGCGATTTGCATGTTAGTTTAAGTGATGCGTGAAAAATAATTATCTGTTTACAAAGATAAATTTATTTTAAAATAAACAAAGTTGTGCAAGGTATTATAATATTTAACGAATATATGATTTAACGGATTGCATGATGAAAAAAGCATTAAATTTTGTCGTACGAGTATTTACTGACTTTTATTTAGATTTTTTTTTCTTTTAAAAAGTAAAACAAACATACCCAGGTTACGAATAACCCAACAATGTTTGAAAATCTCCTACTACCACCACATTAAGCGGAAAATGTTGCTTGTGTCGTGATGGAGGACTTGCCAGCCGAGGAATCAAACAGGCGACACCCGGTTGGGACCCAAACGCGATGCCCATTCACCGGTTTAAATAACGATTCTTTTCAAATCGACTGAATCCGCGAATCATTTCATAATCGATTTGTTCACAATATAATATGGAAAATCATGAAAATAAATTTCACACAGCCATATTAAAACTGAGTCTCTGGCATGTCATTATGTCAGAAAATTTACGCTTTGCAATAAAATTCAAATAAATGGAATATTTCTAAATGTATCCGGAAACTAAAAACTGTTTTAGAAAGGTGATAGAATTTGCTTTCTATTTAGAAATAATAATTTAATTTAAGAAGTATTAAAATTTATAATACAAACGTAAAAAAGTATCCCCTCAGATTTAGATATGTCGTTTCATAAAAAAAATTATGTTTAAAAAATTCTCGAAATTGTATACATTTTTCTCAAAGCGGTATTGGAATCTTTGGCTTCAGATGAAGCCATACGTAAAAATGCAAAATCACGCGAAATCGTATGTTTTTGTTTTGAAAATTTGATTGCTTAGAAGTATTATAGATGCATCAATTAAATATTGCGTGTAGAACATATCTTGGCCCTTAAAAATATCGGTCAGTTTTTTTCTTCTTCAGTCTTTTAATAAGCCTAGAAAAAAATAAAGTATAAGGTCTGTAAAAACCACTTTCAAGTCCAAACTCTCCTATTAAATTTATAAACCGCTTTTCGGATATGGTTTTATTGTTTAATGTGGGAAATTCAGTTCTTTTTATAATAATCGCAAAAAAAAATTATATTTACCCCCGAAGTTCACAAAATGAAATAAAATATGCATTTTCACGTTGTTATTTTACAATACGGCCGGCAGTAGACGAATTTGGATTTTCAAAGTGAACTCTATGCCGTCCACCGAAGGGCTACATAACTTGTCACGCCCGTTTTTTCTCAGTTCGCCCCCGGACGGAGCGAAGAACGGATGTTAGGCTCCGCCTCGCTTTGTTCCGTGAAATCAATTTTAAAGTTCTGTTTTATTGCAATAAACAATGCGTAAAAAATGAGTTAATGATTTTACAGGCCTTTACGAAATCAACCTTTAAAAAAAATCTCAAAAACCTTTTCCAACCTTTCCAAAAGTTTTTCTCAAGTATTTTTAAACTCCTCCCTTAAAAGGGCGTGAATTCCGACTTAGATTTTTTCCTGGACTATTGGATCGGCTTCATAGAGGTGTACATCTTTACATAGTATTATAAAGCAAAGTCGCTCCCGCTGTCTGTACGCTTAGATCTTTAAACTACCCAAATGGATTTTCATGCGGTTTTCACCAATAGATATCTAGAGGGAGCGGGCTGGCAAGCGGGCAGCGGGCTGGCAAGCAGGCGGGGTGGATTTGATATGTATGCAAATTAACAGATGGCGTTATAAAGATTGGGTAATGGCGTTGTCAGAAGATGTGGTTGTGTTTTGTTTTTGTTTTCATTCACAGCAACGCGTGGCTGTGTCAGCTAGTATTTAATATTTCTATTTTTGAAACTGAGAATTCTTAGTGGAATTCCGGTATAATATATTATAATAAAACAAATAAACAACTTTTTTCCACTTTAATTTTATTGACCATAACCGGTTCCCAGTTTGAAGATGGCTTTAATGAGCTGAAACCGGTTACAGTCAATAAAATTAAAGTGGATTTTTTTATTTTATTTGTTTTGTTATAATATAGTTTATATATTTTGCAATTGAAATAATGTACCTAAAATATAATTGTTTTAATTGATAGTAAGTACTCCTTAATTAAAACACCAATTAAAATGATTCAAGTGCTTGGTAAGGTGTAAATTATTTCAAGGCAAAATCAGCTTGGCAGGTATTGTCATAATGTCATAATGATTTTAGTTTGATGAGCTGTTTCCTGTCGTTTCAACATTTTGAAAGGTGCGATTAATTAATAATGTTAATGAAAATCTTTTAGGCATATGTGATTATTTGACTAATTGTTCTGATATTCAAACTCGAGTTTCAAGGTAGTTTTTTGTGATTTATGGTTGGTCAAACCCTATAGCCAAAACAACGTTAACACTTCTAATAATATGTATGCTGAATGTACTCGTATGGTCTTTAGAATGGATTGTTCATTTGGTAGGTAAATATTCAATTCTGGTAAAATATCGGCATTTGCAAAAATTATCAAGCTAATTATTTTACCACTGTAAGTTCTGGGTACATTTTAGATACATTTTGGTATAATTTAGGGAAAACAATGATTGAAAATAAAAAATACTAAATGGATCTACAACATGATAGGTTTTTTGTTTGTCATAAAAAATGATTTTGAAAGTCGTATTTAGTTTTAAACTGACAGGAACAAACATATTTCACAAAGATGTTTCTGTTTTAATTATTCTTCCACCTCAAATTTGATCATTACTTCTTTATGGAATGTTTTTCTAACAATCTGTTGAAAGTGCACGAATATCACTTCAAGTGCATGTTTTAGGCAGTAAAACACATTCAGAAACGACGAAAGTTCTCGGATGACAGCAGCTTACGTATGTAAAGTAGTGGGAACCGACATCGACATATTCAAAACAAAAAGCTATAAAGTAGAATGTTTTAAACATTATAACACACGCACCAGCACAAGCACATAGACACTGGGTTCTGTAGCCGGTAACGTTATGCAGATTACCATAAGGTTCGTCCAAAGAACTCGTATTCAATTTGAATTGATTATTTTCAATAATTTCAAAAGCGTAGGCAATGAACAACCAGAATCTTGGCGCTAACCACAAGCACAATATAACAATAAATTTAGATAGTTACGCACTCATCAAAAGCGCACTTTAATATTCCACTCTGTTAAAAAAATCTGGAGCAAAATTTTAATCAATTCACAAAGTTCTAAATTTACCACTTAAACGATTTTCATTTACTCTTTAATAACTAAGTTTTACTGCAAAGCCCTTTGATGGATGTGATAAATGATTTTGCCTTTTTGACGAATTGACTGTATATTGCTTGCTTTTGTTGGCTCGCTGGCTGAAGTGGGCTGTGTTTTGGACAGGTAGGTGCAGGTAGCAGCATTGCATTGTGAGATTTCCATACATTAGCATCGGCTGTGATCAGAGCTATTGATAGCTCTCGAACGGGGGCTGATAGACTAAATGTTGCCCTTTATTCCTTGAGGGTGGCTCGTGAAAACACATCGAAAGATTTTTAATAAAATTAAAAATATTTTTCCAATTGTTAAGAAAAGTTTAAATCTTTACTCCATGGTTTAACATTAACTTTACATATTACAATAATATTACGAATTGTGCAGGTACGAATTGTTAATAATAGTAAACAGTGCACCAATATATAAAAATCGGCTTTCAAATAAGGTTTAAAAATCCAATATAACGCATTTTAATCAAAAATAACAGATCTGTCTCTTTTATACTTACGTTTTGTTATGATTTTCGAAAATTTGTCGTAAAAACTGAAAATATTAAGCTATTTTATTTTTATTTTTAAAATGAATGTCTATATTAGAAAAAAGGAAGATTGTCGAAATGATAATGAGGTTGTCTCCTACAAAGAAATTTCTTATTATTTTTTATTACTAACTAGCAGACCCGGCCACACGTTGTTATGGCTAACGAAACACAATGCCATCTACGGTCAACGCCATTAGCCAGCCTTTATAACCAACAATGTTAATTTGCATACATATCAAATCCACACCGTCCGCTTGCCAGCACGATGCCCGCTTGCCAGCCAGCTCCCTTTATATATTATACTAGCTGACCCGGCAACGCGTTGCTGTGAAACGAAACGCAACGCCATCTACTGGTTGGTTACCCAACATTTATAACCAACGCCATCTGTTAATTTGCCTACAAATCAAATTCACACCGCCTGCTTGCCAGCCCGCTCCCTTTGTATATTTCAACCAATTTACAAAACCTTGTCAAATTATATACCTAAACCTTCCTCATGAGTCACTCTATCTATTGGTGAAAACCGCATGAAAATCCGTTCGTTATTTTTAGAGTTTATCACGAACAGACAGACAGACAGACGGGTCGGAGGACTTTAATTTATAATGTGTAGAGATAGAGTATAGAGTAGAGATGTATCATTAATTATCGGAGCTTGCTGAGCACTGCCTTTTTGAATTTTTGGAAAATACAGAAAAGTACCTTTGGAAAATATAAGCCGTTAAAATTTAGATATTTTAGGAAAATCTCGCCGCATTACGTTTAACTTCACGGTATATAAAATGACTGGCGAGGCAGTACTCGTTGCTGCCATTCGAATTGTGAATTGTCTTGAGGCGTCACGATTATTTGTTTTACCTGAAGTTCACGTTGAAAGCTTATAACTAAGTCAATTTTGCAGGTATCATTTAACTATTAAAATGTAAAAAGTTTTCATATAAAAATATAAGAGACAGCCTCATTATTTGTAGCTAAAGTTTGCACCCAAATAGAATTTTTTTAATTATCCAAAAAATAATAATACCAAAACAGCACAATTTATTTGACACCATTAGCATTCAAAAGCAACCTTCGTGATATTATTTATGTCGGTCTATGTCCCTGAAATTTCAATAGCATGTTTGTTGGTTTGGCCCAGAGCAAGTGCGGAGGAGGAGTCTGACAAATGATCCCATGCACTTATTAATGCAACCTTACTTGAGAATGCGTTAACACAGATTCTGCCTCGATAGCGCCTTATAACCGAAGCACTAAGGTCAGCACACATTCATCCTATCAATTGAATTATTTACATATTACATATAAAGCATTATTAATCAATGCCGATCAGATAGTGATGGTATAATGAGCAAAAGCATAAATAAAAAATAAATAATATTGTACAAATGTTTATAATTTAAGCTTAAAGCTGATCAGATAGCTCTAGGTACATACATGAATAAACATTATGTGTACGAAATAGACTTGCCAAGTGAAAATTTACTAAGTAACATGCATTCGAAATAAATGATTTATTTAGGTTTATTATCGCTTATAGATTGATTATTAGTATTGAGGTATGTTATGTTTGTAACCATATTCAGTTATAACCGTTGAACACATCTACTACTTCTCAGAAAGTATTGCCAACTGCATGCAATCTAGGTACAAGAGAGAACCTAAATTACTTAATAATGATATTATTTTAGCAATTAAAAATAATTTTATTGTATATGGAGTATAATTAAGTTTAATAAATTAGGTCTATTTACATAACAACGTTAATTTTTTAAAAATAAAATTCAAATCGAAAATAAGTCATCCGTCTGGGAGTTTTAATAATTTTGCGGATACTCTCAGTATCGCCCTGATGACAGACCAACGCAACTCCCTTCAGCGTCACAAAATACTCCTAATAAGGGACGCCTTAGTATCTCAAGACGGTAGGGTACAGTTGGGACTCTTCTGCGGTTCTTACATAAAAAAGTCAGATCATAGAAATGAACATCATATTTCCAACATTAAAAAAGGAAATATTGACATGTATTTTTTTTATTATTATTATTAAGTCAGTCGTTTGTTCAAATATCAAAGCTGTGCAGTGCCACGTGCTCCTTTGGTACGTCTTACATGTACCTCAAAATGTATTGACAGATACATGGTTGTTAAGAAGTCTTTATGCTTTATGCTTAATACAGGTTGTAATGTATAAAGTGTATTTATTTGTTTGTTAACAGGTTCTCACGGCTCACAGCCCTTTAGTATGATGTTTATTGGTTGTTAGGACCTTCGTTGTTGGGAGGTTACGCCGGGAAAGGTTAAGAAGACCTTATTTAGCTAACTTCCGGACACAGTTTTTTAACACCTTTGAATTGAGTTATTATTATAAACAGAATTCGGATATCAAAATATTTATTGTGCTTTTTTTATTTAGTAACTTGCTGGTTCCCGGTAATGCCACATAAAAGAATTTTTTTTTTCACTCTGCATGTCCCCGCCTGCTTCCCCGCCTACTCTATCCCCTCACCCGCTCCACCATCCCGCCAACCCCCTCCCGCGTTCCATATAGTCCCAGTACATTCAGTTTTCAAACAGCTCGTGTGCCACCTATTAAATTTTTTTTTATTTAAATTTAAATTTTTCATGTATTACAAATGAGGGAGCGGTCCTGATCGGTAGAGAGAAATGAAAGGCGTGCAGTCGATGTGTGAGTCAGTCTTTATTGTGGCTACGTAGCGGAGGTCGATGCGGAGCGGTAGCGGAGTGACAGTAGTGATGCTGCTGCGCGATGATGTGAAGATGAAGGTCAGGACACTACGGCGGTGAAGATCACAGGTCTTCAGGAAGCCTGCGTGTTGCCCTACACCATGGCGGTGTAGAAGTGACCTTGATCCAGGCGGTCGACCGTCGTCGCGTTGACGAGGTATGGCGGCTGTGTGTCCAGTGGGTCGGAGCACACACGTGACGCAGGAAGGAACCTTGAGAGGCGATGAGGATGCTGGCGCGTTGCCGGTTGTGGTTGCTGCTCGTTGCAGGATGCTGGATGCTGGCGCGTTGCCGGTTGTGGTTGCTGCTCGTTGCAGGATGAGGATGCTGGCGCGTTGCCGGTTGTGGTTGCTGCTCGTTGCAGGTTGTTGATTGCCATCTCATGTCGAGATGGTAGTTGGAGAAGTATTAATTTTTATATACCATAGAGTATTAATTTTTATATACCATAAGAACAATCAATCTAATTTGGTACCTAACATAGGTACCTGCCTATTTAAATATACAGGGTGTTAAGGGGCGTACTTGACTTACTTTAACCAGTGATTCCTGACATTATTTGGAGTAAAAAATGTGAATGAAATTTTGGTCTCCGGTGACTTTTTTTGACGACTTTTTTTTTTTTTCAATTTTTTTTTCTTCAAAATCAAACAACACATGATTATGTCTACGAGTTGTTTGGGAGAACAAACAATAATTAGAGTCGGTTTTATTGCTGTATGTTCCAACCCTGCGAAAATCACACATTTTTTTTTTGCTTATCTATAATTATATATTTTTATTTTTTATGTGACACCTCACAAGAGCGCCGCTTCTGTACATTGTAAAGACAGGGAACCATGTCGCCACCCGGTTGGGCAGCGATGCGAAGTGGGTTAAGGCTCTGCAACCGGCCCCGAAAAGAAGAAGATGGAGAGATACGAAATTACGAATGTTAGAGGAGAGCGCTAACATTTGCAGCGACAAAATCGATGCGAAAATGTTTAATAAAACACGACTCGTTTAAAATAGAGCAAAAATCTCGCAGGCATTATTTTAAACAGCATTTAAAGAAACACTGTGAATTTTTTCATAAATATAACATGTAAAATAACAGAAACAAACGTGTTAATAATAATTTTTGGAGCATACTTTGCGATTTTTTTCTATCGAGGGAATTTTATATAATTTGCGTTTCGGCGCGGGCAAAGTTTAGATATTATCTTAAAGAATAACATATATTTTTTAAAAGCTTTAAAACTTAAAACGAGTAGAAGAAACATCTCGTTCTCATGAAGCCAACATCAACTGTATAAGGGTTTTCCACTTGTGTTCGTTCAGTTTCACGCACGTGCACTGGTGCATCGGGAATCATTGCTGCAAGCTCCTTATAGCAGGTCCAAATAATAAAAAAACCGTAGAACGGACTAAGCATGCATACCTTAGAAATAGTCTGTGCATTAGAGATAGCAACCGACCTATTTTTTCAAACATTTTTTTTACATTAGCTCCACACAGGAGGCCCTGAGGAAAGTATTTCTCCTCAAGGCCTATGTCATCTTTGAGGATGATGTGTCGGGGGTCTATTTAGGAAAGGCAGGATAAAAGTACTGGGAAGGAAAAGGGTATTAGAAGTGGGTAGGAATCTGGAGGTCAGGGTGTCCATATAATAATATACGTATAAATCGTACCTATATATAAATCGTATATATAATCGGATTTATATAAACGTATAAATCCATCCCTCCCATTGCTGTACAAGACGACGTTCCGAGAGAGTACGGCTGGAGAAGTCAAAGGCCCTCCCTCAGCCATTCTCTCCCGATCCGGCCTGCCAAGCAGCTGAAGGGCAGACGCATCCGCCGCCAAGATCCGGACAAACCTCACCCCATGAACCCGGGCACCCCTACTAAGTCACCAAACGTAGCGAATCATTTGGGGTGACCTATGTGAGAAGTGTTGGTTATCCAATAAATGGTTCCCGAGGCGGCGGTACCCATACATGAATCAGACATCCTTTGCAAAGAATCAAGTAAATTTATTAAATTTTTTCCAGCTCAGAGGTGGCTCCCAAATTCAACTGTAGGGCGTATTTGAGTTTTGTACAGGGTTAGCAGCTGGTCCAATCTCCAATCAGAATCTCCAATCTATACTTGCAGACTTAATTGACAGACTGACATATCGAAGGTTGACAGATTTCAGATTGACAGATAATAAGGGAAGTAATGATTGTAAAAAAAATTACATCAGATAGCAATCTTTTGTCGGAGATATTTCTAATTTTTAATTCATTCATTAAAGAAAGATTAAATTCTCATTACGAACATTAAGTTTATAACTCAGATGCCATAAAAAGTGTGATATAATTCTTGAATAGAATCTGAGTGAATCCTATTTGGCGGTGACCACATAGATAAGTTATAATAATACATTATATAATAATAGATGTCGCCCAGGACTGAACGGGTGAAACCTGGCGTGAATTAAACTCGATATGAGAGTTCCCGGGGGTGAACAATTCTCGCTTGTCTCCGTAGGGACCAGAGACCAGACCACACGGATAGCTCCAGCACAGAACACAGAGGCGGCTCACTTACCTGGATAAATTAATTCAAATAGCTAGAATAAGTTTAAAGTTAGAGAACTCGAGCTTTTCTTACCATACTTTTTTTGCTAATTCAGATGATTTAAAAAAAAAAAGTTTTAATATTTGACTTTATCAAAGTTTTAGCTTGTCTTTTAGATCGACCGTTTTGCACTTCGTGTGTTTTTTAATATATTTATGCGTTCCGTTTCCGGTTCAAGATGGTGGTTGTTTTAATGCTTCAGTAAATATTCTATCTTAAAATGTGAGATCGCCGTGATTATTTGAACTTTCTAATTCGCATTTTATCAATATTATTTATTTTTATCTACCTGCCTGAGGAAAGCTTGAAAAAATATTATAGAAAGAAAAAAATACATGACAATACATTAAGGAAGGTATGTATTTAAGTACCTACTTACAAATTTTATGATTTCAGAGGAAATCTTGGTTTAAATTAATTAAATATATTGAAAATTAGATACTTTTTTATATGCCAGGTCTACAGTTCACAGAACTAATAAATAGTTCATTTAACCTCAATCAAAGCACGTTTCAACGGTTTAATTTCGTCTGCGAGGTTCAATTTCAGAACAAAAAATTAACACCAAATATATAGACTAGGGTTTTATAAAGGTTTATTAATATCGCATTAAAGGAAAAGCACGATATCTAAAGCGTCTATGCATTCATGATTTTTATTTATTTATCGCCAACGTCTAGCCAGCTTCTGGAGCAGGACACGAAAATCAACCACATCATTGCCGTGGCTGCATCCGAGTAGCTCAGTTCCCCACTAAATGAGCGATGGATGCAGATGATGAGGCGACCTCCCTGATGAACGAACCTAAAATATAAATATTTTTTATTCTGTTTAATTTAATTTAAATTTTATGCTTAATTGTTAGCTATTCGTGAGACGAATTTTATTTTCATTATATGTTTTAATTATGTATAACCTCATCATCACCATCATCACTCTTGACTCTACAACCCCTAATGGGTCTTGGCCTCCTCAAGAGTCTTCCTCCACTCATCTCGGTTTTGTGCCAGCTCTCTCCAGTTTAGATATATCTTTATACCGCCATATATATCTTTGAGGACGTTGTCGGATGGTGGTCTTCCCAGGCTCCTTCGCCCTATCGGTCTTGAGTTCAGCAGGGACTTTGGTGCTTAATGCTCGGTCATTCTCTTTACATGACCCAGCCACCGAAGTCTTCCCAGTTTAATAAATTTTGTGACGTTTAGATCGTTAAACAGAGTACATAGCTCATTGTTGTAACGTCTAAATATGTATAACCTACATATGTATAATGATTTTTAATTTACTCCGTATTATATTATTATATAATAAATCTTCACATGTAGCAAACACTTTGTGGGAATACATAATTATAATAAACATAATTAAATAACTTTGTTTCAATTCCACTTTATTATTTCTCAATCCAACCGGTTTCGGTTCGTCCTGAACCTTCCTCAGGAGTGAATAAAAATATATTGGATATATATATTTTTTTATTCACCCCTGAGGAAGGTTCAGGACGAACCGAAACCGGTTGGATTAAGAAATAATAAAGTGGAATTGAAACAAAGTTATTTAATTGTGTTTACTATATTATATAATAGTTGGTTTTATGATATGGCAGACTGGGATAGCACTATCCTCCCAGTCCTGCAGGAATAAAAACTTAAAATAAAAAAAAATAAAAAAAAATATTGCATATTATAACTTAAGTCGAAATAAACATCTTTAGAATAAAGTGCATCTCTCCTCGTATCTTTTCAGTGAATAATGTAAATGAAGATTGGCTTCCACAACGTGACCTGAATGTGGTGTGAATGCATCATCTGTCAAAGACGTCATTCCGATTGGAAAGAACAGATCGTATCGCGACACACCAATCTGAATACACTTTCCTTTATATTATTTTTGAATGCGTGTTGATATCTCCAATTATCTGTAGTATAAATAGAATCACGAGCCCACCCTAGCGAGCGCGGGCGGTAGCTGCTCCGCGTTATTAATGGCGCCATTGTCCCGGGCCGCGGGGCGCCGGGCTGAGGGGGGCTCTCCTCTGCTCGCCTGGTATATTCTGCTCTCCTAGTAGACCCTGCTCCTCTAGTAGATCCCGCTCTCCTGGTGGACCCTGCTTCCCTGGTAGGTCCTACTCTGAGGGCCTGATTAGCCAGTCGATTGTTCTCGCTCTAGTAGGACAGTCTATACTCCACTCTATACTCTACGCTCTCTGCACTCGGGTGTAAGTTGACTGTTTAGGTATGTGGAGAGAATTGTTAAGCGTTTGGCCAGAGAAGATAACAAATACATTTTAGTAGTGCAATGATTGTTTAATAGCAGGTAGCAAAGCCTTGCGCTCATTCCACAATCCAACAATTCATTATTAGTATAAATAATGAAGTGTTGGATTGGTTTATTCAAGGAAAACGTAAAATTTTCGTATTGTACTTTTTAAAATCTTACGACGTATATTCGATTATTAATAATTATAACTAGAGCACACCCACGAAAAATTATGGGGTGTCATAATTGTAGGATTTGCGGAGCTGAAAGTAATCACATAAAAAAATTGCCATGGGATCTATGCCTTTCAAAAGAAGTAATAAGTTAGTTAACTTGAAAAATTGCGACATTGGAGGGATCTCACTACTTTCCCGATAACGGTATTAGGAAACTCATTGTGACCTCCATGTCATTGTGGCTCTCCATGGTCGTCACGTCAAAATTCTTTTTTTTTTTTTTTTTTGTAAAACGAAGTTACCTTTTATTAATATGAACGACGCCAAACCCACCAGTGTCCATGTGTGCAGCGTTAGTTAGTACATATATTTATACCCGATAAAAAACATACAGTATACCTATATTTAAAAAAATTGAAATAATTTCTCCTCGTTGGATCTAAAGATCAACAAAAAGAAAAAAGTTTAGAATAAAATTTATGGCATATTTAAAAAAAAAACCATAAATTGCTAGGGCAGTTCAACTCACCATCACATGGCATCAGTCCAGTCCAGTGAATATGTGTTATGGTTGGCCTGAGACCAAACAAAGCAAAAGTTTAAAAAAAATTATATGAAAACCGCACAAGAGTATCAACTGCTCCCAAACGTCTAGTCTAGAGCCAGTGAGACTATGGCATCCCCAATAGGAGTGCGTTGTGAGGCTGAAGGTAATGGGAAGGGAAGGAGATGAGAGCGAGGTGGGGGTACCTGGCTATTTAGATATAGTCACCAAACACAGCTAAAGCCATTTCAAGCAACGTTACATTTCTGAATGGTGTTCTTACATCACGTTGATACTGAGAGTATCTTCCACTCTGGGATGTGCCGCCAATATACTACATATTATTTTAAATTGTGAAAAACAAAAAAAACAAAAAAATTTACCCACTAAAACCGAGAGTTTTGATGAAGAAGTCCGAATTGAAGAAGAACGGAAAAACTCCCGAAGACTCTAAGAGATATAGTAATTCTCGGTAGAAGAGGGGCATCAGACTTGTGAGGAGGCGAAATTAAGGCGAATTACAAGTACTAAAAAATATATATATATAGGTATGCAGAATTCAGAACAGCTACCAATCAGTAAACCTGTCATTACTTACTAGTATATTAAAAACATCGTCATAGAAGTTGCTGTAAAAACCTCTGTCAAACCATGAAGTTGTACCGTAAAAATCACTGAAAACTGTTCAAAACATAGTTCCTCTCGGCACAGGGTCTT
Organism: Limnephilus marmoratus; assembly: GCA_917880885.1. Taxonomy (NCBI): domain Eukaryota; kingdom Metazoa; phylum Arthropoda; class Insecta; order Trichoptera; family Limnephilidae; genus Limnephilus; species Limnephilus marmoratus. Next base: position 56,320,824 of record OU862909.1, on the reverse strand, counting down.
CTAGTGAGACTTCATCGAAGCTTCAAAACAAATACTGTCTCTTGAATTATGTTTTAAGATATCGTTATCAAATTTCCGCAGACTGGACAAAAATACCATGCAAGGTTACTTAGAAAACATGGTTTGATGAAATGGTTTATTTTAATTTTTAAATTTAAACTGCCATGACTTAGCAAGGATGCCCTGGTTCAAGGATGTGGGTAAGGTTTGTCTAGGTCTTCTCGGCGGATGACTTGGACACAATGAACCCAGATTCATAGCCATACCTCATACCATTTTCATTCCTGGAATCATCTCAAAAAACATCTCAAGCATTCGAAACATCCTTTTATAAAAAAGACTATTCACCAAACAGAATCCCAAAAGTTGACACAGGCTGTGAGTGAATTTTATATGGATCGAATATGAAAAAAAATTGTACAGAATTGCATAGCAAATTAATAATTATGAAATTTTTTGCTTATAAATCTAAATTTTCATACTTGTAAATCTGAAAGCATTTATTATTGAGGTGATTGCTATTAAAATGCAAATACATTTTTTCTACGCTGTGTAAAAAGTAGTCGGTCATATTATAATAAATCACCTGTTTCGTAGCACTTGTGTTCGGCGTATGGAGTGGGTGTTGTTTAATAATATATTTTAGAAGGTATGTTTGTTCCGACCTTTTAAGGTGCAGTGATTAAAATTTAACGATTTTTTAATATGTGGATCCGTAATACTCGCTATCGTAATTAGTTGGATATTTCTAGTGTTTTGGTTTATGATACCATTATTCTAAAATGCACAAGGTTGGTGTGTTTCACAACAATTTTGTGCAGGCAAATGCTCCAAAATAATATCCCTAATAAAAAGAATAATTTTCGTTCCTTTGAAATAAAAAAGAAAAAAAGCAAAACTTTTCATTGTGAACTATTTAGCAATAGAATATCGATTTAAATGTCAAAAAGCTAAGATGCCGTGCTATAGTTTATTATGTATTTTTAATTGTTTGATCAGAATAAAAGAGCGTTGAAACAAGGTGTAGTAAAAGAATGTTAAGCGGCACTCCCTTCCAGAGTTGTGGAATGGCTTTAGTTATGTTTAGTAACCTAATCTAAAGAGCAATGTACATTTCAAACTTCACCTTTCCCTTAACATCATCTTCTAGTATCTACCTTTTTTTATATGAATACTTCAAAAGAGTTCCAGCTGTTCCCGTCTGGAGCCAGTGAGACAGTGAGAATTGGGGTATGTTGTGAGGCTAGGGTAGTGGGGATGGGAAGGAGATGGGGAAGATGAAGGTGGGGAAATACCTGGCTATTCAGATCTGGTCACCAAACACGGCTAAAGCCATTTTAAGCAACCTTTCAATTCAGAATGGTGGTCTTGCACCAGGGCGATACTGATTCTACCAATTTCACTATAAACCTCAATTAAGCACGCCATAATCCCACTGGTTTCCTACAGTGGAACTCGTGTAGTCCTAAAAAATAAAGTTCTATAGATTCCAAGTTTCTCATTTTACCGTCTATCGGGAAGGTGATTGTACATGTATTCGTATGTGCTCTCTCATGGCCTGTTCAAAGAATAATTTTTTTTTTGTAATTATAAGTTATTATGTTGTCTTGTGTAGTGTTCATTCGTTTTTTTTAATAAATGTTGTGTTAATTCCATTTTTTATAGGCAAATAATTATATTCGTATAGTTTTCTAATTTTAAGGAGGCCTGTTTTCTTGGTATAATTTTTTCGTGAAAGTATCTGTGCTGTAATTGAAAAGCATTTTGTAAGTTTTTTCGGTATTTTTGTAGATCGTATAAATTGGCATGAGGTGCGTGTGTTCTCCAAGTTTGTATAAGATAGTTTAGGTGGGACTGAATTAAATTAAAGTAAAAAGCCCTTGAAGAAGATGAACTGTTCTACCAAATACACCGATAAAAATTATTAGAAATGAGAATATTTTAATTTATGGTTTTGTATGCGCTCCTTAATGGACAAGCGTTTATTAATAAGTTGGCCTAGGTAATTTTCTCTACCTAAAACGTGTAGGTTTATTTCACCAATTTGTAATGATTTATGATACTGTTGTAACCAGTTTTTTCGCCAAAGGAAAATGTTGCAGTGTCATCTGCGTAAAATAAGATTTCGTCATTTAGATTTAATTGACAGATATATTTTTGAATAAGAGTGCCCCCAGAATAGAACCTGGAGGAACTGCACGGTTCGCAATTTACGCTGCATTCAGGTAACTACCTTGAGTTTTCATTTGATGACACCAAAATGTTGCTAATGGCATGACGAAATATAATTGCGTTTCATTATAAAGGAATGAAATAGATAGGTACTACAAGGAAGGAAATTTATTTCATAAATTATCACATCGCTCGCTTACCTACATCATTAAAATAGTTGTCGCCATTACTTTCGCCTATTGTATTGCGCGGGACAGGTTTCTTCTTGCAAATCGAAGATTAGTAGCAATCTGGAGGAAACACAACAATGGTGCGTGAGTCTCCTCCCAAATGGACCGAGTGGTATAAATCTCGTCCCTGTGAGAATAGTATAAACAAGTGATAATGATCTTAGGTCGCTTATCTAGCCGCATCGATTGGCGGTGACTTCTGTGCTCCGACGGATGCTATTTATCACCGCGGCGATATCATATATTCACCGTAATAGGCAATTCAATGGGCCCCACGGAATTATTATGAGATTGCGTAAATGTGAAGTGCGGCTACTTGCAGCAGCTTTGTGGGGACCGCTATGATTTATTCCCCGCGGCGTGTGATGCGTCGAAAGGTTAGCTAGTGTGGAATAGTGTCCACGCCGCTTCAGTGCGCACTGCACCGAGCTGCTATCACCCGGCCCACTACCGCACCGCCCGACTGCGCCTATGTCTGTGCCTGATCAGCTGATAATCACCAAACGATGAAGATTTATTACTTACTTTATTCGAAAACTAATACATCTACTAAAAACAAGGGTAGAACGCTAGGTCATATGATTGTTGAGCCGTTCAACTTCTTCGTATGGTTACATCCTAGCTGAATTCGATGGGAACCATTTTGAAAATATTTATCTTAACTGACTGCAGGATTTTATTTTATTTTTATTTTAAATACATAAACGGCTATACTGCCTTTTATAAATAAACATATAATAGAGTACAAAAGTAAGAAAAATAATATCATTACATAAAAGTAGTATTAAACTTAAAAATAACATACAATTATTTTATGTATCACAACAAAAAATAACAAAAAAGAACAATGAGAAATATCATCATTTCATTTTAACATGTCCATATTGCGTATATAAAGTTACATTATGGAAAAATAATTTTTGAGTTCATGTTTATATTGCGCTAATTTTAAGAAATAAATGTCGCCGATGTTAGCATATTCATTTCCCAAAATGTGTAATCGACTGATTGGTGAGTAATAATGTGATAATGTATGTGTGTTATTATAGTAGAACGATAGAGTCAGTCTATTGTTAGCGCGACCAGAGCAATGAAATCGTATTAGTTCTATTTAGTAGAGAAGCGGAATATTTTCATATCATATGATTTCCCTTCCTGTTTTGGGTCATAAAACATAATATGAGGAGACGTTACTTTTCACATTGTAAGTTTTGAGCTCTTCAGCAATTTGAAAATAAAGTTCGGTAGCAAAACAATTGCTACTTACTTCCTGATTTTTCATTGTGAAATTTATTAAATTATTTATACAGCACCGTTTTCTTTGGAAAATCACCTCAAGGGCGCTTTACAACAAAATTAATTTATCCTAAAAGTAACTGACAACTTATAACTGACGGCTAAGATATATTGCTAGTGACTTACAACTAAGACTTATAGCTTGCAAATAAGTATCTACTGAGACTTGTAACTAGTGAATTACGTGTAAGACTTACGGCTAGTGACTTACAACTCTTAAACCTAATATATATGTATTAGGTAACCTAACCTAACCTAATACATTTGTATTAGTTTTAAGAGCAAGACTAATACGTATAACCAAATTTATAAATAATACGACTTAATACACAATACAACGAAATCTTCAACAATCTTAACATCATGTAAATTAAACAACTATATTCTAAAAAATACTATTTTTCATTCAAAAATTCAAAACACATGAAATATCAACTAATACGTGTATTAAAAACACAAAAAGTTTAGTAACTACGAATACAACATTTGAACAAATAAGCTTTTCAAACAATGGTACAACTCTACAAATATATTAAAAAAAACATTATAAGTTTTAAATTTCAAATAGAAGCTATACGCAAAACATAGTGAGATCAGAAATATATATACTACTCGTTTTAACTAATGAAGGACTAATTGTACCTTTAAAAAAGGATACAAATAAATAATATGGACAAAGAACGTTAAATAAAATGCTTCCCAGTTGTTTAAATATGTTACTTGCTGAAATTAAAAACTGTGCCCAAAACATACAATTGGTGAATTTACTTAAGACTTACTTAGCTTACTGAAAGAAAATACAGGCAGAAACCGAAACCATACAACTGCACTGAAAACACTGTAATAATATATATATAATTCTAAATATATTTATAATTCTATTCGAAAAAAACACTATATAGTATATTTATAATTCTTATTATTAAATTTATATATATAAGTGAAATCCTCAGCGTAGGATATTGCAGTAAAATAGCAGTATTCTATTTGTCATAAAAAGGAGGATAGTAAAACATATTACATAATTATTACATAAAAAATTCTGCTGTATAATTTAAAAGTATTGCTTCAACCTAAAGTCTTGCAATTAAATTCTTTTATTAATTATTAATTTAATTAATTATTAATATTAGTTAAATTATTTACAACAAATATAGACCATGTTCAATCAGCGTAAAATTCATTGGTTAAATTGTTAGCTAAAAAAAATTATACAAAGAAAGGCATAATATTCCATACTTTTATCAGAGTCTCAAAATTCTTCAGTGATATCAATTCTGTGGTACAAAATTATATTTCAGCAAATAAATAACCCTTTATATATAAACAAGCTGGAACACAACCATACTACTCGTTTTAACTTTAATGAAGGACTAATTGTACCTCTAAAAAAAGGATACAAACAAATAATATGATTCCCAGTTGTGTAAATATGTTACTTGCTGAAATTAAAAACTGTGCCCAAAACAAACAATTGGTGAATTTACTGAAGACTTACTTGGCTTACTGAAAGAATTAATTTGTATTAGCTTACAATATTAGCTTACTAATTTTATATTTTATATGTTTTTTAAGTCTATTTTATACTTTGGGTACTTAGAATTATAATATTTGGTTTTTTAAAGAATTAATTTGTATTAGCTTACAATATTAGCTTACTAATTTTATATTTTATATGTTTTTTAAGTCTATTTTATACTTTGGGTACTTAGAATTATAATATTTTGTTTTAATATTACCCACACTCAGGCAGTGCCTTAGTGGGTTTTCATTTCTTGTTCATACTATTTGTTATTATATATTATGTTATTATATGTATACTATTTGCTATTATACATTATATGTACAAAGTAATGAGAATAAATAAAGTTTAAAAAAAAAAAAAAAAAATGACATATTATTCTAAAGACTTAAAAATTGTTATTTATGTTTTCATAATTTTTCTTTTCGCCATATTTCTGTAAATTTTTAAATTTTTATTTTATATAATTAACTTTGTAATTACATATGTAACTATTAACTCACTATAATTAGATCTTTAACCCGTTAGACAAACTGCTAAAAACTACTTTTTTGTCTTATATTTGTAAAGTGTGTAAAATAAATAAATAATAAAATAATTAATGTATTTACATTTTATTTTTATTTATTTCTTTCGTATATTCAACTAGCTTTTTCCCGCGGCTTCGCTCGTATGGTGTAAGGGGGGTTCCCACTCACCCTCCCCTCCCCTCCTTACTCCCCCCCCCACTTTTACTCATTCCCCCCCCCCCTCCCCCTCCCTTCCCTTCTCCCCCTCGCTTTCCATATATTCAATCCCAGTACATTCAGTTTTTAAACAGCCCGCGTATCACCTTTTACAATTTTTATTCAAATTTCCATTTTTCATGTATATTAAATTTGGTACCTAACATAGGTACCTATTTAAAATATCCAAAATTCTTGATTCGATTCAAACTATTAGGGGAGTACCTACTTTAAAAAAAGTTATCAACTTAAAGATTTTCATCTATTTATCTATAGGTACCTTAATTTATGCGGACGTCACGACCTTAACAGACCTAGACGTCTTGACTTTGTTAGCTACATCTTTGCTTTGTGGTCAGATCTGAATAGCTAGGTACTTATAAAACTTTTTCTTCCCCAACCACAACCTCGTTTCCACTTTTTTAAGACCAAATATATCCCTAGTCTTTGCACGCCTAGGATCACTGACTGGAACATGGAACTCTTGTGTATTCCTCTAAACTTTGCCAACAATTCAACCTGCAGGGAGGTAACAAGAAAAGCTGTTTAATAAGCCTGTATATTATTGCGATTCAATTGATAAAGGTACCCTCGAACCACAGAGCAGTATGTTTAGGTTGCGCTCGGACCACCCCGATCAAATGTGTTCACAGCCTCCCTACGGGTACCTCCTAGGCAAGGTATTGGTTACTGGTTATTAGTAAGTGGATAGCATGCTCCATGCAGGAAGACCAGTCCTATTCAAGAGATGCACACCGGTATCATCACGCCAAAACTGGTTCACTCACCGTGCATATTGAATTTAAAATATTTAATTGTCGTAAGCCCAAAACAAGTTCTAATATCTCGTAGTATTACAAAACTGTTTTGTAAAATATGTATAGGTATTATTAGTGTAGGGCGTTCACTCCATATAGGCACTTAAGCCCTGCCTACCCTACCGTATCTGTAAAACATAAGCTTGTAAATAATATTCTAATTTATTAAATTATTGCTAAACATAAATACACCCTTTCAAAAATATTAAGCGCGAAAAAGCTAAGCAACAGAAAATACGCGAGCGCCTCATTAAACGGTCTACTACAAATGTGGCATAAACTGTAACTAGAAACTACGCGCGCGCCCTCCGACTGCCTCACGAAAATACGGCCTAAGCAGGAAATATTTCTGCTTGGAGCTAACTTCATACAAGATATAATATCAATGTTTACGAAATGCACATATCATAGAATAGAACTGTCGTTTTGAATTTGCTTCTATGGTTTTTTTTTGTTAGTATTAGACATTGCTTTCTGGAACAAAATTAGCAAATGGCAATCAGTGACGACAGTGACATCTGTTGTTATCTATTTCTATCAACTAGTTGTCTTAAACCAGCAACAAGCACACTTAGCGAAAACTTGTACGCAGGGAGTTATTTGTAGTAAATTTTATTTATTTATTTGAATCAATCGGCGGTTTTCCTACTGCCTACCCTGATCAAAAACTCTGTGCACGCCACTGGGTATTATTGGGTATTGTGCTTATTTAAAAATCTACAAACACCGTTGAATGTTATTTATACTAATCTGCTATAATTTTTGTAATACCTACCTATTGTATCAATGTTGAAAATACTATCATGAGATATTTGAAGACCACCTTAGGGAACGTACCCATACTACGTGACCGATTCAGGGGGGGGGGGGGGTCTTCAAAATACCACGCTTGGTCAAAATGAGCGGCGGGGGGCTTAGGTTTTCAGTCACCGGGGGGGAAGGGGTTAGAAACTGCAAAAAGTGGGTCACGTAGTATGGGCACGTTCCCTTACTCAGCTTTTGAAACATTGCATGATTTGGCAGGGTTTAAAATCTTTTTCTTTCGTATGGTGGGGGATCAGAGGGGGACATCTGGTCTGCGAGCCAGTCTAGGACCTCAGGCGTTGCCCTGTGGACCTCATCAATCCCGCCAGGGAATGAATGGAGTGGGCATTCGTTGACCACATGTTCGGTGGTCTGCACCGCACCGCATTCACACATCGCTGACTCTTTGAGGCCCCATCTCTGCTTCATGTGAGCACAACGGCTATGGGAGCACCTTATCCTATTGATGGCGGTCCAGAGTTTGAGAACCCAGGCTGTCTCTGGGTGGGGTCTTGAGCGAGATGGGTGTTTGAAATTATTTAAACAGTTGTTTAATTTTTGTTCAAATATTTGGAATAAATTAAATTATAAATTGCAGTGTGGAGGATATTTTTAGGAAAGGTTGAGAAGAATTCTGTGAAGGAAAAAGTTATGAGTGGTGGGTAGGAAACTAGTGGTGAGTGTGTCCAGAAGAAACGGATGTACGAATCTATCCCTTCCACTGCGGTGCACGGCGACGTTCAGGGAGAGACCTTCTGAAAATGTCAAAAGGTCTTATTCAACCAGTATGTTCCGATACGGCCTGCCACGGATCCGCTACCGAAATTCGGACAAATCTCACCCCACGATCCCTGACACTCCTACTAAGTCACCAAGCGTACCTCAGCGTTGGGGTGAGCTATGGTAGAGGTGTCGGTGTACAACCTAATGCAATAGATTATTTACACCTGCTCTAAACCTACATATATGTATTATGTAGGTTGTACACCAACACAAACAAATTTGACAAATAACTAAATAAACCTCTTTTCATTAATGTGCCGCTGACTCCAGACAGTTAAAAAAACTTTATTTACCGACAAAGAATCGAGATTCGAGTGACCAGAAAGTTGTGCAGAGGCTAAATTCTACCCACTTGTCCACCAGAGGCGCGTCATTATTTAATTGGTATGTTTTAAGAGCTAAGCCACATATTATTCCACAAATGGAGAATCGAGCAAATAGATGTTTTCATTGTGCAGGGCCGGCGCAGGGAGACGCAGGAGCGGTGTCGCTGGCCCAACAAGTCCTGTACCAGCTTATCATCCTACAACCGCATCCTGCTTGCGCAACTCACCCCCGAGCAATTGGAACAGAATTACAGAAGCTGCCCGCATGTTAACTGGACGAGAACTCCTTACCTACTCCTTTAAAAATATATTTAGGGAACGTACCCATACTACGTGACACTTTTAGGGGGGGGGGGGGGGTATTCAAAAGGTCACGCTCCATACAAATGAGCGGCGGGTTCCTTAGGATTTTGGTCACTGGGGGGGGGGGGGGGGGGGGTTAAAAATTGCAAAAAGTTGGTCACGTAGTTTGGGTACGTTCCCTTAGGAGGAACTTAGAATATTTAAATAAAATACAGCTCAGATCTATCTGATCCAAAACGACTCGCCTCGTTACATACTAATTATTTTCCTGTGTAACGATCGAGAATAAAATAAGTTTTGAATTCTCCAAAATGGTCAATTTAGTCTCCAAATCCGAAGGGCAAGAGAATAATACTTGGGCAAAATAGTTTTTCAAAAGTAAAAAAAATGTTAAAGGAACTAAATTGGCTGATAGTGAAACAGATGTTAATCTTGAACACGATTATATTTATACGTAAAGTAATAAACAACCTGTTACCAATTTTGTTTTCAAATCAAATTATGTACAACAAGTACATTCAAGGACGTGAAATGAAATCTTACTACCAAGAAAGGACAAAGCGTGTACGTAATTAAATGTATAAAGCAATGAATTATAATGTGCTGCCAAAGTCTGCACCAATTGGTGAGTTAAAGATGCAATTTGGGAGCCACATGAAGGAGAAAATATAATATACGAGTATAATATGGTACATTTTAAGATTTTCACGGCCAAAAGTATTTTCATTATTTGTTTTTGGGGTGTGAAGCCGTGTTGGCTAAAGAAGGAGGCAGCGCAACACGGCATAATACCCCAAAAACAAATAACGAAAAAAAGAGTATAATACTTTATAATTTATTAGATATTTGTTAACTTTGATGTACAATTTCCTAAAATAAATTCAAAAATAAGAAGAAAAAAAACATAATTTTGATTACGTGTTTTTTTGCAAGTTAATTTTCAGCCTTCAAGGAAGTGTTTGAAATTGACAAAAAAAATAAAACTTATCGGATTTTTTTACTCAGTTCCCTTCGGTTTATCGATCACCTGAATAGAACTTTCACAGTTACAGTTTGTTAAAGATACAAAAATTAGTAACTCAAATTATTAATGTGCATATAGAAATTATTGAAGTACATTGGTGAAAAATTGTTTCACCCGTCGGCGTCGGGGTCAGCAAATGATAAATTTACTTAAAAAGGAGTAGTACAATTTGATAATAATAAAAGGTGGGATCTAGGAATCTACCATACTTTAAATATCATCTTCGAGAAAATGTTCAAATAATATTTTTGTGTCTTCCTCAGAAGTTTTCAATCATTTCCATCTATGGCAATGGAATGCCATTATGCATGAATCCGTTTGTATATAAATATAATATCTGTAAGGTCCAACATTCCTAATAAATTTATTTTTTGTGCTTGTAAATAGGTAAGTTTGCTTATAATGTTTGTTTCTTTTGTATGATTAAACCACTCATTCAAATATACAGCGGCATTTATTACCCATAACAATGCGCGAGCGCCGGTTTGTCACACAATGTCTTGTTCAGGGATCTCTTTGTGGATGATAATATGTTAATTTGATTCAATTTCGATAAAAATTGCATTCTGGTGGTGTTCCGCATGGTTTCGTTTTGTAGATCTGGCTAAACAAAATACATATTTGTTTTTTCAATGTCTAAATGTCGGGACGTATTATTTACGTTTGACATTTTAATATTCTGTTTCTATAGAAAACGAGATGTTAATTTAATGAGTACAGATAAGTTCAGCTGGTTTCAGAGCAATATATTAAAACATTGGTTTATTTTAAAGCCAATTACTTTTTTGTGAACTTGCCAAGATACAGATTGAACACGTTTTAAATCCTTTGAGAGGAATTGACCACCATTGAAAGTGAAAGTGTTGTAGGAAGGTTCGTTTCGAGTAAGAAGATTATTAATTTCGATGCGTTTCACGTCTTCACGCTGTACACATGTTAAACTACCCACTGTTTTTGGTTTTATAAAGACTTGATAAATGTCTCCTGTCAGACAAATCTGAGAGGGAACCACTGACAGCTTTCAAATAATCGGCCAGCGATATATTCCCGCGATACTGTAACACTTGAACAGGTTAACTATAACCGTACACATTGTAATTCGTTAAAAACCTTACGACTTGTTATTGATGCCGGTTTTCTTTTCAATGTGAGCAAATCCTTTGTTTCTGTTAAACGTTTACGAAATGACTACTTTAGAGGATAGTTAAGGCAATGCATAATTAAATGACTGCTTTTAATTAAGACTGCAATAAAATTAAGTTCACAAGATCTAGTCATTAATATTCATTATATAATATGAAGATCTGATCGAGTTCTAGGTGCACAGGTCGCCGTTTAAACGCCAAGAGATGCCGACTGGCGACCGTGAGGTCAGTTTCTAGTATTGCCAAAGTTGAGAGAATAACGTGGCTAGTGAATCAAACATGTTTTTTACAGTAGGTACTTCACTATCATCAAATGAAGTAATTCTGTGGGTTTTAAACAATTATTAATTTAATTAAAAACAAAGTGTTCACTTCGATCCGTAGACAGATTTCGCACAAGAAAAACACGAAAAAGATCAACAAATGCATTTTTTTCAAGAAGGCTAATCAATAGTCTTTGCAAAAATTAGTTCCCACGCTTTCGGATAGACCAAACAAAAAACATAAATATAAAACCGTGTACTTTAAAGCAACACATAAAAGAGTAAAAAGTGATTTGTAAGGTATGCGTGGGAGCTTTGGACAAATACACGAATGAATGATTTGTAATTTGAGGCTTACGAAATGAACGTGACAAAAAAATTGTACAAATCTTAGAATAGAACACTACTCTCTAAAATCAATCATATCACTTGTGGATATATTTCTTTCTACGCATAGCAGTACGATATTCATGCTACAGGTTCTGCACTCGTCCATACGTGCCTTTTAAAATTATATAAGCAATTCATCACAGTGAATTTACTTCTGCAAGTGATGAAAGTCATTATTCTCTGTCGAAAATCAAATAATATTGCGGTTTTCTTCAGAACTAAAGTTAAGCAGTCATAAAATAAAATGTTAACCAATATTTTTTTGTTGTTTCATTCGTTTAATTTATTTTGCACTTTGGTACTCCAATATAATTTTTAAAGCGGTTTTGGGTTGTGAAGTTTTTCCAATCAATACTACACAGCACAGTTGTAGTAGCACAATGGTGCTTGCAATATCAGGGGTCGAGAAATTAATGAATTGAGGAAGGGTAAGAAAAAGTTAACGAAATAATTGTTTTTTATAAAATAAACGCTCATTCAAAAACGACGGTGAATTAAAAACCCACGGGTATGTACTCTTATATACAAATAAATAATTCAACCAAGATAAAATTGCAAAAAAAAAATAATTTAAACCTTTTTAAAAAACCACGAAAAAGAAAAATACATTTTCACATATTCGATATGAATAGTTACTAAAGAGAGAGATTTATTTTTATTTTTAGAGTAAGTTTTAAGTGTTAAAATAATTGTCAAAGTTTTAATTTTTCAAGATCCCCCGAAAACCACCGTATGTGTAGTGAATCATGTGACGTCATCACTCCCGAAAAGTTACTATAAGATCGGGCTATCAACTGTTCAACTGGCGCCATTTTAAAATTCAGAGTTCGAAGTATTTTCCCTAGAGTAGCATTACTATTTTTTTTGTGCAGTAATTTTTGAATATTTTCAACAATGGAGATAAAATTATAAGAGATACCTTTATTTTTGAAACTAAATTATTTAGGCCTAAATAATGTTTCAATAAACACAACAACTAAATCTCTATAAACAGTATGTAAATAAATGAATAAGACGAAACGTTGTTAATACGATGGCTTGTGTCATACCTACATTCCCATACAATGAATTACGGTGTTACATACATACGGTGTTCAGTGACGTCACCAATAAACATTTCAATAATACCAACTTGACGGCGTGTTTCTATTTTAATAATTAAAAAAAACTCTGCGTTTAATATTATTAAATAAAACTAATACATTCAGAATCAGCGTTTATTGATCTATATCATAGATTCTCAATGTTATTTTGCCCACTGCACACGTTGAAGAATATTTTTATTTCTAGCGCTCTCTAACTCGTGAATCCGAAACAGCAATTGTCGTTATGATTATGATTATATTTGCCGCAACGGAGGGGGCGTAACGGTATACCACAACGGAGGGGGCATAATGGGATTGGGAAAATATTTTTGTCGCAGTCGCATGTGTCACAGGTTAGCCCCTAATGGGATGGGATGGGTTTCTCTTGGTCTCCTACCGCCCCCCTGAAAGTCTGAAATGCCCCCCAATTTTCTCTTGGTCTTTTACCGCCCCCCTGTAGGTCTAAAACGCCCACAAGGGGGCGTTATTGCCCACGTTGAGAACCTAAGATCCATATGAACATATTTTTTTAAAGCCACAATATATTTCACTGGAGTTCCTTATTGTAATGTTTTACGTGTGAAATTTTCTTCTAGTGCTAGATTATAAATATTCATAATTTAATTCTTAATGTGTGAGGCGAGTTAGCAATAGAATCACCGACACCGACGGCGAGGCCGCCATTACCTCACTTGTACCAATGAAATGATTAATGGTGAGCTTAAAGCCCTATTAAAGTTATTGATTGAATGCCATTTCCCATAACGCCTCATGCACAAAAATATGATGCCATTACACCTGGTGCTTACTTACTCTGCCAGTGATTGATATCGATGTAAAATCAACACCACCTTTCTCAACTTGTCAGATGTAATACAAAACCTAACTTATTAGTTAATTTTTTTACATATCGACACAGTTAATCATATGTAAATATTAACAATGCATAATAAATTTCACTATTAGTTGCGCAAGTTATTTGTGTAAGAATTAGAACATTTTAAAATAAAAACATGTTAAATACTTATCTTACTTATCTATTTTAGAAATTGACATGATGCAATTTTTTGTATAAGTTATGTGGACATGTGTAATAATTTCTTTTTACTTTAAAATAGACGAATTTTTGAAATATGTACAATTTAGAAAATTTTAAGGACGTAACAGGTGTTTGTCATGAATATTTGAAACAGAAAAATAAAAAAAATTTCGTTCATCGTAAGGTAATTTTATTTTGTTCATTTAATTTCGGAAGGAATATATATTTTTTAATTATATCTATGTGGATTTTTTTTGTTAGCTATTCTTAAATATATAAATTATCCACCTCGTATTCTGAGTAAGTATGTAGGAGTGTTCTACTTTAATATTATAAAGGCGAAAGTTTATATGAATGTATGTTTGTTACTCTTTCACGCAAAAAATACTAAATGGACTTTATAAATTCTTTCACTAATAGAAAGGTACATTATTTGCGAGTAATATAAGCTATATATACTGTTAAGCTCTGGCGTTACGAATTAGCTCTGGCGTTATGAAATTATTTATTATATGTTTATTGTCCAGACGAAAAGCAAAATCGTTGCTTGGTAACTATTTGACATGCGCTGCCATTTTGTTATTTGTTTAGGTTACTGTGGAGATACCTTGATAGTTAAAATTCAAATATGTATAAAATACTAATCTATACTAATATTATACCTAAGTGCAAAACTGCGTGTGTTTGATTGTTACGCGAGCTGTTTGAAAAATGAATGTGACGTGTATGGAGGGGGCGTGGGGGTGAGGGGTGAATAAGGGGAGGGGCGTGGAGGGGATGGGGGGTGGAGGGGGGGGGAGTGGAGTGGGGATGGGGTAGGTGAAGGAGGCGGTGTGGGAACCCCTAATATTACGCGAGCGAAGTCGGGGGCAAAAGCTAGTTTTAAATATAAAGAGACGCGTTTTATTAGCTTTAAAATATTCATTTAAATAAAACATATAAAAGCCTTTATTCTTAATTTCTCGAATAATTTTATAAAAAAAATTTATTCTGAAAAACCAAGGGATCGCTTTAATCCAAAAATAGAGCTGCAAATGAGCAAAATTTTGTATTTTTAAGAATTATCTTGAAGATATATATCTATATAATTATCGTGGTATATTAACACCTACATTACGTAATGTTCACTATAAATTTTATTAGGTACAAGTCTAGACGTACTGATTAATTTTTTAATTAAATTATTTTCAATCCTTTTAAAAAAATTACAAAGTTACATTTTTAAGAGTAAGTAAAATAAGATTGAAAAATGAAACAATTCAATTTTGTATGAACCACTTATATAATGCGTAAATCCGACCGGTTTCGGAACAAACTTTCCTTCTTCAGGGAAAGCTTATACCAATTTGACAGTTAAAAATAAGATTGCTTTATTAAACATTAATAAACCGTGTAAGTAAAGAAAACAATTATGTATTATGTATGTAATATAAAAGTCAGGTTTTATATGAGTCTCTGCAAGAGCCCATGACGATGGTTTTTTCGGGCCTGCTGATCAAGTGTCTTAATATTTTGCCTGTCAGCACTAATCAATTCCATAAAAACAACATTTAAACATATGATCGTCAATCGTATCTGACCTTGCGTGAGCGTGGAAGAGAGATATAATATTTTCGATCGATATTTCAAAACAAATAAAGGTATAAATCTCGTCGACCACAGCAGCGTGACACTCGATACAAGTGGACCCGATGGCAGTGTTAACAAGGTGCTGGTTCAAACAATACAATCGGAATCCATCCAACAAGTGTGTAGTGAATAGTGAGCTGATCCTGCGTACCGCGAGCTTCTCGTGGCAGGTGGGCCGCATTCCTGCTCGTGTTCAGGTCCAAATGTAGATAAAAGCCACTTAGGCAGTTGCCCAGAGCGGAGTATTTTGGGGGTGCCATTTTGACGAAGTTTTAAAAACTTCTAAAACCATCAATGAAACGGAAAAGTTTATTGTAGATTGCGGTTCGTGAGGACAAACTTATTGTTATTACTCTTTAAAATACTCTCTGGACATGAAGCAACAAGTCGGGAACGTTGTCAGGCCTTCAAGAAAGGATAAAGGATGTGATTCTTCTTTTATTTTTTAATTATTTTATTTTTTATGTATTAGCGTTATAAACAGTCTCTATAAGTTCATATATGACAGTGTTAAGAATATGTATGTCATTGACCAATAAAATAACGAAAAATTGAAATTTAGAACTATAATACAAAAATACATAACAACACCTCTACCTGATATAAACAATTCTGATAAAATGCATCTTCTTACATACTCGTAAATCTACAAAAAGTGTTTAGTGAAATTTTTCGAAGGTTTACATTTAAATTTCAATGGATATCAATAATATCTTTCAGGAAGTGATTTTATTTAAATTCAAACTGCTAAAAGTAAGAGAGGAAATGTGATGAACTAAAAAAAAGAGAAATAAAGAAATCATTGAAATACTAATCACGTAATAAATTTTACATGCTCGGCCCGATCGCCGAACCTTAAAGGCCCATATAGGTACTGACGATATTGTCTGCTTTGAATGCAATCTCGCACTACAATGGTGATAAACATGTAACACCAAAAAAGTCAGTGCACCGGTCAGTGACCGAGTTGGCAATTCGTCGGGTTCCCACCCAGGCGTTATGAGTTCAATTAGTCGGCTAAGTGCTCTACCGCAACAAGCCACATTTCAGCTTAATGGTAGGAGGTTTTCAAATAGTATCAGGTTATTCGTAAGCCGGGAAATTTCGACTTTCGTAAAAAGAAAAGAGGTTAAAAAAATATGTAGATACATTTTTTGAAAGCCAAGTTATAGACATTTTCTCGTTTAAAGAACTGAACAAAGACAAAATATCTGGTACCATTCTTACGAAATACGTTAACATTTTAAACTGAATTAATAAAAAATATCGACCTGGGACATTTCACTTGGGTGTTACGGGAGAAAATTATCCACCTAAATACGGCCCTGGTCGCGTTCATCTGGGATATCATACCCAGCAAAGCGTGTACCGTCAAACATCCAACTTACTTCATAACACTGTGCGTTCATTTATCTTTGAACTGTAAAATTGTAGCTTTGAAATAGAATAAAGTTGATACATGATACGCCGCTAGTTGATACTGGGAGACGCGTGGTGGCTTGCGCCTGTAATAGCGATATTACACGGTTCAACCGAATTGGTTCACTTTGGTTGAATGACACAGCAGTGAAATGGTATGCTGTTTACACGCATCACGAATAAGTGAACTATTCGATTCACATTGCTCAGGATGTCTTCGAATCACGTCGTCGCTTGGGAATTACGTTAATTTGTGATAATTGAAATAATGAATTAATTAAATGAAACCCTCCGCTTTAATATTCCACAGGCTAGGGTGATTCTTAAAATGTTCTAAAAGAGAAAAGTATCCTCCTCTTTCCATTTATAAACCATTTTGACTAGCTGACAATGCAAATTTTCGCCTGGCTGCGCACGCACTAATACAGATTGAGTAAATCATTCAATACCTGTGTTTACATATATATTTTTTTATTTTTTATTTTTTTATTTATTTATTTTATACATTTTACAAATATAAGACAAAAAGTCCCGATAAACTACTTTTTAGCAGTTTGTCTAACGGGTTCTTTACAATAAAGATCTTATTATAGAGATTTAAATAGTTACATTTTTACAGTTAAAGATATAAAATAAAATTAATTTTTTTTACAGAAATATACTTAAGTAGATACATTTTTACAATTATAGATATAAGATAAAATTAAATTTTTTACAGAAATATACTTAGATAAAAAAAAAAAATATATGAAAACATGAATAACAATTTTAAAGTCTTTAGAATAAGTAATATGTTATTGTAAGCTAATACAAATGAATTCTTTCCATAAGCCAAGTCTTCAGTAAGTTCATTAATTGTTTGTTTTGGGTACAGTTTTTAATTTCAGCTGGAAGCATATTTAAACAACTGGGAATCATGTAATTTAACGTTCTTTGTCCATATTTATTTGTATGTTTAGGTACAATTAGTCCTTCATTAAAGTTAAAACGAGTATTATGGTTGTGTTCCAGCCTGTTTATATATAAAGGGTTATTTATGTGCTGAAATATAATTTTGTACCACATAATTGCTCTCACTGAAAGAATTTTGAGACTTTGATAAAAGTATGGAATATTATGCCTTTCTTTGTATAAATTTTTTTCAGCTAATAATTTAACCAATGAATTTTGCACTGATTGAACATGGTCTATATTTGTTTTACAAGAAAATCCCCAAGCTGTTATTCCATACCTTATAACAGATTCAGCTAGAGATAAATAAATTATTCGAAGTGTGCAGAGAGGAACAAAAAATTTTAGTTTATACAATCTGTTTACAATTGATCTTAATCGTGCACAAACTTTGTTTATTTGTATATCCCACTTGAAAAAGCAATCAATAATAACACCTAAATAAACATACTCTTTAACTAGTTCCATATTTTCACATGTACACGATGCTGGAATACCATTGTGTAAGCAATCTGATGTATGTGTCTTTATTTCAGGTGTAATACATACCTTAACATTAGGGGATCTTATGTGTAACAATTTAGTTTTTTTTGCATTTATAATTAAGCCAGAGTCGTGAGACCATTTTAAGAGTTCAATGTAGTCTTTTTGTAAAAGATCTATACAAGTTTGCAAATCACTGCTAGAAATAACTAAAGCAGTATCATCCGCGTATACAAAGTACTTTACATGTCTAAAAATGAATTTAATAAAAGATACATATATAATATACAGGATTGGACCTAATATGGAACCTTGAGGAACGCCGGCAAAAAACTTCTTTTTTTTACTTAAAGATTTTAAGAGTTTTAATTTCATGCATCGGTTGTTTAAGTAATTTTCAAAAAGTTTTAGTAGTTTTCCTCTTATTCCTATAATTTCTAGTATTTTAAGTAATTTACCGTGATCAATGGTATCAAAAGCTTTCGAATAATCTATAAATAAGACTAATGTATGTTTTTTACAGTTTAATTCATTATTTATCATGTTGGAAAATTTTTGAAGCAGCAATTCGGTACTCTTTTTTTTTTGGAAACCATATTGATTAGTGTCTATTATAGAAAAATCTTCTAAATATTTTATTAATTTTATTTGAATATATTTTTCAAGAATTTTTTCTAGAGATGGCAAGATACTAATTGGTCTGTAGTTACCCAATACAGTGTGGTCACCTCCCTTATATATAGGTCTTATAATACTACATTTTAAATCATCGGGGATTTTAGCTTGAAATAAGATTCTGTTTATAAAATGGGTTATAATTGGACCAAGGATTAAAATATGTTTTTTAATATCTTTCATCCTGATATTATCAATTCCTGGGGAAGAAATCTTCATTTGTCTAACAATACTTTCTATATCCGCCGCTTTTGCCCTCGGTAGGTACATGCTTTGAGGCATCGCCTCTGGTTCAAATTCAGTTGTCTTATGATTGCACTTGTGTAACATATTGTAAACACTTTCAGAGAAATAATCAACAAAATCATTAATTAAAACTTCTTTTGTTCGATCTTTCAACAGATATTTAGAAGCATTTTCATCACAGTCATTTTTACATTTAGTTCCTAAAATTTTATTACACTCCTCCCATGTTTTTTTTGAATCTTGAAAATAGTTTTTGAATTTATCATTATAGTAAGAAGTTTTTAGTTTAACTAATAATTTATTTAACACATTTCTAAAACATTTATATTCTTTCTCGTAATATTTGTTTGTCGGAGCATTTTTCCAACGTTTATATAAGTTATCTCTTTTTTTAATTTTACATAAAACATCGGAAGATATCCAATCGTTTTTCGCATAAGGCCGGGTTTTGGATTTTTTACTTATCACAATTGTGCTATTTTTATACAAATCATCAAAATATTTTTGAAATTTTGAGTAAATAATGGTACAGTCATTTTCTTCTAGAAGTGATTTCCAATCATAATTTTGGACATTATTATCGATATGTCTCTGCGAAAGAATCGTTATATTTTCAGTTTTGTTTAAGTTTATTTGTTCTATAGAATCTAACCGAATATTTATAGCCGTGGTGTGGTGATCTGCAATGTTATAATCACATACGCATGAGGAGATTGAACTCACACCTGTAAAAGCTCCAGCGGATTGTCTTCCGCTAATCCTTACAAAAAAATGATCGATACACGAGCTGTTTATTTGCTGTTGAACTATCACTTCTCTTGTTACGTCATTTATACATTTTATTAAATAATTATTTGCAAGGATATTTTCATAAGTTATTATGACTGAATCATTTCTATTTAATAAATTTAAATTGATGTCACCAAAATATATGACACTTTCATTTGGGTCAATATTATTTTTAAACACAGAAGATATTTCAGACAAAAATGCTTGTTTATTGAGATTCGGAGGTCGGTATATAGCTAAAAGATTTAAATTTTTATTATTTTTAAGTGTCAATTTTCCAAAAACGTTTTCAAAATATATTGTGTCTATAAATATTTGCGAGAAGGTAAGATTATTTTTTACATATAACAAAATACCTCCACCGGATTTGTTACTTCTGCAATAGTGATATGAATTAAATCCGGGAATTTCATAGAAACCAACTTGTTCTGAACGTATTGCTGTTTCACAAAGCATAAGTATGTCAATGTGATTTATACAGTTTTTAAAATAAGCATGAAAGAGGTCCCAATACTTGCACATCGACCTAATGTTTAGTTCTACACAAGTTAGATTATTTGTTTCACATTTTCTTGTAGTCTGCATTTGAATCCATTCATGCAAATTATTAACTTTACAATAATTTACATCTCTTTCATCATCAATATAACTAAAAGACATTTTTTATTTGAAAATATTCACCTGAAATCCTACCATCAGTATGCTTAGAATGTAATAGGAGCAAAAATATAAATAAACAATTATTTTAATGAGAAGGTAACATGTCACAATGTTTTCAATATAAAGTGAATTTGTTTTAGTCATACAGTTTGACATATACATTAAAAGCCTTACATTCATTTGCTGCCAACAACAGTATAGTGAGAGTTTACATATCACATATACATGTAAATTAAATTGATGATCTTCATTAATGTTAATTATCAAAGTACTAAAATATAACAAAAATATATTTAAAATATATTGTTGCATTTTTTTTGATATGATAAAATTAATATTCAATATTTTGTTCAGCAATTGCGAGCATTTTTTTATATACCTTACAGTTGTTTTTGTCATTTGCTCTATGATTAACTGGAAATGTCAATTTATATTTTTCATTTTGAATACAACAGTTTTTGCAATTTGGTTGTTTGTCCTTGTTCCCGCAATCGCTGTGTGTGTGATCGAGACCGCAGTAACTGCAAACAGGCTTTTCGTCCTTCTCTCTCTGCAGACATCTTGCAGTACCATGTCCGAAGCGTAAACAGTGGTAACATTGCATAACTGGATTTGCGTCTTCAAAAAAGATTCTTTGGTATCCGATTTTAATTTTATCTTTGTTTAAGAGTATTCTCCGGGTTTCACTATCTACTTCGACCACATAGTTAGATGTATCATTAAATTTATTTTTAATTATTTTCTTGATGTTGAAGACAGGTTTATGTTCATTATTTTCTGACATAATTTTAATTTCTTCATTTTGTTCGATGATGTCACAAGTGAAATCTTCTTTATCATAATCATTAAATATTCCCTTGAAAATTAAAGTAGGTTTCTTTTTTGATAATTTTTTAGTATCGATATCATTTATTACTTTTGAGATCTCCATTTGCAATTTTTCCGCGTCCTCTTTTTTTAAACACTCAATGATGATTCTGTTTCGAGATATTTTTTTGATGCCTTCAATACATATTCCCAGTTTACTAATTTTAATATGTTTTTGTATTTTTTTAAGTATTGAGTCAGAAGTGTCACTGCTTGTTTTAATTTCTAATTTGAATATTGTACTTTGAATCATTACATAACATTGAATCATTCACTTTTAAATGCAGAAGTGAAACGTGTGACATCATCGTCAAACGCCCTAGTTGAGATTTACTTGTCTTTTTTTTATTTTTGATGGTTCGTAATCTATTACTAAAAGTGTTGCCTCACTATAGAGTTTCTTTTTCATTTGTAAATAATCTACTTATTTACAAAAAATGGCGATGAAGTGGTTCAGAGATGGTCTCAGTCAGTTGTCAATTTTATTGAAATCAGCGAAATGTTAGTTGGCTTCAAGTGAAGAGCTTTGATCAACAATAAAGAATTATTTTGAAAACATGGGTATATATAAACTTCAATAAAAGAACTGAGGGAATGTAAGGTGGCCTGCACACAGATTTCAAATTATATTCATTCCAGATGAATTTTCTGACCGAAACTGAATATCTAAAATCGATTCAATTTCAGAGCAGTATGAATGCACAATGTCTGATTCAAATATTACAAACCGTCTAATATTACAAGCAAATATTAAAACAAATACTGTTTATCTAATTTGTTTCGGTGAAGGGGTTTACCCTTAACATTAATTTCGGGTTTTCGCGTTGTGAAAAAGCGTAGCAGGCGTGGAGAAGGCGACAAGTTGGCTACGATTGGTGCATTTAATATCCATAAATATTAGTTATGCCCACTCCTTAGATACACTTTTATTTGAAGTGAAAACATTTTCTGTGAAAAAAATTCTTTTTTTAAAGAAACGTGTTTAGAATGATATACCCAAATTAAATCTAACTTTGTTAACATGCATGTCCAATTGATTAAAAGAATTATCATTTTACGTTAGTTTCGTAAACAGTTCTGCCCAAAATTTTATGAACGGAGAATAAAACATTTAATTTGTTATTATCATTTTGATTTTCCTTTTATTTATTGTTCTTCTTTGGTTAAATAGTTTCTAATTTATGATTTTGAAAAATTAAAATTGCTTTAATGTAATAGGTATCTTCACGCTTCATTCAAAAGATTATCTTGCAATCATATTTTCGATATTTTTTAAAACTTTTCTTACATTAGCTTTCATTTTTTTATATTTCCTCTGTCATCTTTGGGGACGTGTCACCTTTGACGATGCTGTGTGGAGGGTATTTTTAGGAAAGTAAGGAGAGGAAGTTCTGTGAAGGAAAATGTATGACGAGTAAGTGAGTCCAACCCTCCCACTACGGTGCGAGGCGATGTTCCGAGAGTCCTGCTGGAAAGATTAAAGGGTCTCCCTCAACCAGTCTCTCTCGATCCGGCTTGCCACGCGTTTGGAGGGCAGGCGCATCCGCTACCAACACCCGGACAAGCCTCATCCCATGAACCCTGGCCATTAAGGATGCATGGTAAAGTCACGAAAGGTAGCGAACCACTTGGAGTTACCCATGGCAGAGGTATTGGTTATTATCACATACTCGCCTCAATTATTGTCGACATTTATTACCCTTCTACTTCAATAACACCAGGGCACTAGCTTATCAAAATTCTCCGTTTCCGAGACACAGTCTTCACAGATTTCACAGTCTCGGAAATAAATATTCTAATCTAGGTGATATATTTCATCGAAAAATCAGTATAAATGTTGTATATTCTATCACTTTTATTCTTCTAGGCACAAATAGATTTTCATAATTTCTGCAATTTTTGTTTACATTGAATATGAGACTTCTTATCATTTTTACATAATATGCATAATATTTTTATTTTATCATTTGTTTTGTTGTTACATTGTATTGTGTATTTTCTTTTCTCATTGTATTATATTTTCTTCATTGTATGTTACTCAACTTATAAACTATAAAGTAAAAGTCCATCAGGGCGTGTAATAAATATATCAATAAATATGTAAATCACGTTTATATTTCGTGATCAATCACGATTTTAGTGCAGGAGTACTTTACTTTTTTAATTGTGTACCTGTGGTTTTTAACCTGCATTTAATCAATCTTATGTATTTTATTAATGTATTAACGCTACCAATCAATTTCAATAATTAGTAAAAAAAGAGTTTTAACGATTCATTTGAAGTCTATTAATTTAGTCACATACTGGCACGGGTGAAAACAAATTTACGACGACATTAATTAACGGTCCTCTGTAGAAGGAAGTAACGGCGTTTCCTACCTTTCTACATAAATAATCAGCCAATAAACATATTTATTGATTACTTAATGTGTTGAATATAAACACATTTCCAGAATACCATCAATAGATATAACGTTTTATTACTAATTGTTATTTATATTGAATTTAATCACGACGTGCGACGCCGCGGCTGAAACTCCATTCCGAAATTGCTTTATCTTTTAATATTTTCTAAATTATTTTTGATAGCTTACTATAATTCATTTGTATTTCATCACCATATAAATCGAATTTACTCTTTAAATTAATTGTATTGGCTCATAATTTAGATAGCTCGAATGGAAGTTTTATATTCAAACCACTTAGGTAGAATCAAAATATTTTTAAAAGGCTTTTCGCTACGCCAAATAATTTGCAATAAGTAGACATATTGTAAATGTTTCTTCAATAAATTTCGAATTAACCATACATTAAATGACATCAAAAGAAATTCCAACACATAAAATTATCTTTCAGGTTGCGACTATAAATTATCCATTGAATCAATGAACATCTTCTTATATTTAATAGGAGTTTATTTATTGATGTGTTGATTATGTAATTAAGATTTAACTGTAATAAATTAGCCGGTCATTAGGAATGATGGTTTACGATTATTTGCTTTATTATTGTTTAAAGATGGTACCTAACTACTTAACATTGAAGGAAAACTACAAATATTGATGGAGCGTTCAGGGCCGGATCTACAAAATCTAGCGCCCTGTGCAGTAGGTACCGATGGCGCCCCCCCCCCTACATTTTTATTTTGATTAAAAATTCGTTTACCCCAATTTTTTTTTAATTTAATTTTTTTTTACACTAATTTATCAAATAAAATCAAGACATATAAAGGGTGTAACCCTATCTAAAATTTTCGAATAAATAAGCCACGATCTATGGAATTCTTCTCCATTAGGCAGTTTCTTGTAATAATACTTAGTATTTAAATTTAGTATTTTATTCGTAATAGGAAAATCAAAACCTTTCAATTGTACAGGACCTCCCTGAACTAATAAACTAATGGAATTTTGAGATAACTTTGGCCAGCATCCGGGATCTTTCAATTCAAGCTCTGAAAACAGAATAAAATTTAAACTGCTATCAGTAACGTTATTTTTATCTTCTAATAATTCGACCGGAGGAATTTGTGCGATAGGGTTCCATGGCAACTCAGAATGAAACCAACTCAGAAACACCCCAGAAAGGTCATTAAAAGCTACGAAAAAATAATTTTAAAATAGCCGGTAACCCTGACCTAACTTAACCTATTTAACCAATTTTTTATATTTTTTTATCATCACTCTTAATGACCTTTCTGAGGTGCTTCTGAGTTGGTTTCATTCTGAGTTGTCTGGTCACCGTGCGATAGATATCTGTTTAGATGTGCTCGGGACCATTGTAACGTCATTGCGCGGGACATCATTTTTTATCGGTGCTGGAGAAATTGGAATAAAAAAATTCCCAATGGAAACGAGTTTTTTTATGTCATTATGCTCTTTAATTCTACGTTTTAGATTCTGCGAGCCTGAAAATTTTTTTTTAATTATTGTTCTATTCATTGTAATCCACAATCCACAACCTCTAACAACCAATAGAAATTTAGTTATAAATTAAAAAAATCTAATAATAAATCTAATAATATAACCTCAAATTTGTACCTTGCATTTCCATTTCCCCTGTGTTCTGTGTTGAGCGAACAAACACCATACAAAACACTAAACACTGACGTATCTATGGTATCAACGGCTTACGAAAGACGCTTACGCTGATTATTACTGACTGTAAAATAACAAATCTTATAGAAATTAATATTATAGGTACATTTTACGAACTTCAACTGTCAAATCAATGATGAAACTGTTAACTGTTGCAAACCGTGCGATGTTTATGCTAATGGAATTTACTGAAGATTTCATAAGAAAATGGTCTTTAACTACCTTCTCCTAGAGACTTAAATCGTACAAAAGCATTTTGAAAGGCGCAGTCGGTTTGTTTGTTCTCTTGAATAAAAGTACGGCGCTGTGATTGGTTATTGAATTTGGATCTCACCCATTCGTCGTAAAAGACGGTAAAAGATATATGGAAAAATAGATCTTACGTTTAAACTAAATATATGGAATTTGTAAAAAAATTCTTTAACTGACTATAAATTCGTAAACCGTTGAATACAAACCAGATGCGTGCGCAGTCTGTATCTTTGGAAAGTGTTGCTAGAGCGTAATAATTATTTCGTACTATGGGTAATTTTTAAACGATTCAGGGAATATTATAACAAATTTTTAGTACAATATTTATTTTCTCACGGCGCCCCTTCGGAGTTGGCGCCAGGTTTTTTGCACGTTTTTGAACGTATGGCAGATCCGGCGCTGGGAGCGTTTGAGTAATCAATAATTAATACTTTAAAATTGTTGTAGATTGAAAATTTTGAATGTTTATTTAAAAAAGAAAAGAATTAATAAATATCACTTCACCTTCAATATGTACACAAAAGATGTAAATTAACGAAAGTTGGAAATTATATGTATGTGTATATTGAACTATACATGAGGCGTCCAAATAATAAAAAAATGGAAACATTTATCAAAATCTCGACAGCCACTATCTCAAAACTAATTCTTTAGGAATCGTCATTCCATATTCTCAATATGTATACATATCCAAAAACATATTTTTTTAAAGAGGACCAACTTTCCCAGGTTACGAATAACACCACAATATTTGAAAAATCTCCTACTACCACCACAATAAGCGGAAAGTGTTACTTGTGTCGTGTAAAATGCTGGTTTGATACCACTAATAATAGTTTAGGTAAGTTTTTAATGAATGGTAAGGACACGGACCATAGGCTAAGCCACTCGGGAATTTATTCACTCCAGTGCAGTGACTGTCCCGCTTATTATGTAGGCAAAACGGCACGAAATAATATAAACACCCGTGTCAAAGAACATCTTACATGTTTACACAGCTCGGGCTTTTCGGAATTCGCAAACCACTTGATCGAAACGGACTATAAATTTGATAAAAACTCAGGCGTCACCCTTATTCATAAAAACACGATAGGTATCAGGTTGGATAACTTAGAGGCACTAGAATTAAGGAAAGTCAAAAACACTATTAGTAAGGTAATTAATAATAACCAAATAAATTTAAATAAAAGTCCAATACTAAGATTGTTCCCTATTGACAAAGAACACTCCCGTTCCCTTCCCAATTCTCCATCTACACTTATGCCTTCTCTCTCCTTCACTTGAGGAGTCCAGCCCAATTTTGTTAAATCATATATTATCTATAACACATATGTAACTTAATGTTAGTAGAGTATTATACTGCACTGAAGAAGCTACGGTGGTAACGAAACCTGGTCGGCAAAAAGTATATAAAATAAAAGTGGTGTTTACAAAGTTCTTGTTTTATTTTAAATTATAACATCACATCACAAAGTATCTGCTTCATATGAACAAATAATTATAATTGATTTAATAACATCATCCATTTTCAAATTTGTTTGATAATGTGGACTTCACTGAATTCGCTTTGCGAAACCCGGTCGGCATAAAGTATGGAAAATAAAAGTGGTGTTTTCAAAGTTTTTATTTTTAATTTATTTAGATACAGAATACCTATATTGTTAGAAAATTTACTACCTACTACGTATGTCCATATTATCAAAAATAATAAAAAAATCATGTTATTTTTATCAGTGTCTCGTAAAAATGATAGTTTTGAAATTATCTGAGCATTATTTTTACCACTTCCTTCAGGAAAAATGCCTTTTTTACATTAGCTCCACACAGGAGGCCCTGATAAAAATGATTTCCCTCAGGGCCTACCTCATTTTAGGAGATGCTGAGGGGAGGGGTTTTTAAGGAAAGGAAGGAGAGGGAGTTGTGGAAAGAAAATAGGTGTGAGGGGTGGGTAGGAATCTGGGGGTCAATGTGGCCAGGAGTGACGGACGTATGCATCCATCCCTCAAACCGCGGTGCAAAGTGATGGGTCGAGAGATTCCGGCTGGAGAGGATAAAAACCCTCAACCAGTCTCTCTCGATGCTGCCCATCACACGGCAGGTGGGCAGACGCGTCGGCCGCCAAGACCTGGACAAACCTCACCCCATGAACCCGGGCACCCCTGCTAAGTCACCAAGCGTAGCGAACCACTTGAGGTGACCTATGACACAGGAGTTGGTTATCGAATAAATGGTGGCGGTACCAATACCCGCCTCCCAAATTGACTAATCTCTGATTTGTGCTGTCTTTTGTAGAATGGAAACTTTTTAGAAGTTTTTGGCAAAAATCTGAATTTTTCTAATAAGCTTAAGGTATTTACGTTTAAAGATGTAACATCTGTAAAATGCAAGAAATAAATCAGTCACTTCTTTGGGGTCTTCACACAATCATTACAGGCAATATATTAACGCGTTACCTAAAAATGAGTTATCAACCAAATATTTGAGATAAATTATTGTGATGCAAATGATTTTGACACATCACATTTACACAACATCTACAGGGTCTTCACAAAATGACGAGGCAATTAATAAAAAAGAACATTAATTGCTTTTCAACACATAATAATGAAAAACATTTCTTTTTTAATTTTCCCGTAGTTGAAAATAGGATTTTCAGGGCACTAAACAATTAAAAAACAACTCTTTTCAAGACTCAACTAAAAACACGAAAATTGTTTTAAATTCATTAAGTGAATTGTAATGTATTTGGGAGGCGGGTATGTGTACTGTCACCCGAGAACCATTTATTCGATGACCAATATCTCTGTCATAAGTCACCAGAAGTGGTTCGCCAGTGGTTTGGTGACTTAACAGGGGTGCCCGAGTTCGAGGGGAGAGGTTTGTCAAGATCTTGACCTCCAATATGTCTGCCCACCTGCTGCCTCTCGATGGCGGGCCGGATCGAGAGAGGCTGGTTGAGGAGGTCAATAAAACAATAAAACAGCATCCCCTGAAATGAAGGACATGAGGGAAATTATTTTCCTCAGGGCCTCCAGTATGGAGCTAATGTATAAAAAAGTATATAATACTATGTTATTGATAAAATGTAGATTAATTATCTGTTTTATCAATAAATCTGTTAATATGCTTTAGCTGTTGTAAAGTTTTCTGCTGTCGTTTTGGGAGATTTATTAAAAAAAATCGCAAAAATTACAAACGGTGCTGGAAACATAACACCCTTATAAATTTCAATTTATCACTAGACAACAAAGGAGTAAATATTTATTTGCAGTTAGTCCCCGAAATCGACCCGTCCCCGCTGCTAGAATACCGCCAGACTACTATTTACTATTATCACTTCGTAATTATAATACCAAATAATATTACCAACTTTTACCACCTCGTAATTATAACACCAAATAATATTACTAGCTATCACTACCTCGTAATTATAATACCAAATAATATTACTATCACTACCTCGTAATTATAATACCAAATTACCAACTATTATCACCTCGTAATTTATTTATTAACACCCTTTTCCGGGGCTTTCACATTACATATGAATAATAAGAAATACACAGCATTCATTTTTTTTTTTTTTTTTTACATGACCTCCACACAGGAGACCCTGAGGAAAATAATTTCCCTCAGGGCCTATGTCATCTTTGGGGATGCTGTGTGGAGGGTTTTTTTAAGGAAAGGAAGGAGAGGAGAGTTCTGGGAAGGAAAAGGGTTTAAGGGGTGGGTAGGAATCTGGGGTTCAGTATGTCCTGGTCATCCGCCTCTAAGACCCAGACAAACCTCACCCCATGAACCCGGGCACCCCTGCTAAATCACCAAACGTAGCGAACCACTTGGGGTGACCTATGGCAGAGGTGTTGGTTATCCAATAAAGGTTCCCGGGGCGGCGGTACCCATTCCCTCTGAACTGAACTGCCTCTGAACTGCCTCTATGTTTCAAATATTTTATATTTGTTTAAACATGAATGGAAGATGTCCAATGACTTGGTATAATTGTTTCCTTCCATTAGTAATCTGGGCAAAGAGGAATACATATGGTAGTTAGTCTCAGAATTTCTTCACTGAAATAAATCTTGACTTCTAGTATTACGTAGTGGAATTTTATCAATTTTAGCAATACCGAACTATCAACTAAATCATTTAGAATTTTATATGGAAATACCAAGTCAGTGAAAATTCTTCTGTATAACAATTTGAGCATATTCTTATCATTTAAAATAGTGTTGTGGTTCAACATAATTGCTGGAATACCCACTTTAATTTTAGAAAACGTAAGAATTTGTTTTGTATTCTTTCAACAGCTTGTACGTGTATACTATAATGTGGATTCCAGACGGGATAATTGTACTCAAGTTGACATCTAACGTAGGCAAAATATAATATTATATATAGTACCAAATAATATTGCCAACTATTACCATCTCGTAATTATAATATCAAATAATATTACAAACTATTACCACTTCGTAAAAAACTACGAAACGTACAGAATAAAAACATATGGCTTCAAAGCAGAAAGTTAACGTTTTTGTTATTCCTGTGGATATTTTCTTAATGAACGTGGGCGTACCGTGTAAAATGTTTGATTTATTTACATATGGCTTTAAGATTATTTTAATTTCAATCCGAAAACAATGAGCTGCCACCGGATATGACGTCGTTCCCTTACCAGGAGCCGAGAAGAGGTGTGCGGTGTGCGTTACCTCTTACGTGCCTCTTCCCGCCGTAACCTACCTGGGCTCCTAATGACGTAGACGTAGAGCTGAAGTGTGGCCACCGTCACCGGCACCGGTCACATACAGAGAGGCCCACTCGCCCCAGTCCCGTGAGGCAAGAGACAAGTGCACAAACACTTGACGATAAATAATAAAAGTCTCGCCTGGGATATGTTTTGATAACGCTTTGTCCGAATGATTAACGCGTTTCTTCGAATAAAATAAACATTAATATTAAAACATCTGTTTTTGTAATTTATAGTTCAAACATTAAAAAAATGTAGGTTGTGTAGTTTCATGTATTTTTCGCTGTGTTATTTTTTAAAGAATAATCGCATTAAAAACAAAAACCTTATATTTACGACTTTATAATAAATCAAGATCTATATAATTTTATACTTAATACTCACATTAGTCAAATATTGACACATCATATAAGTCCAGAACACTAAAAATTCCTAAAGAAATCCAAATATAAGGTTCGGTATTACGTTGAAATCTATATCAGTGTATTTGTTTGTACACACAAAAAAAAAATCAGAGCGTGCGATTTACACGCGGTAGAAGTAACTAAAGTAGACAAGAATGGGGAGACTACGAAGCACTTTTTTAAACAATGTTAAGTATGATTTTTTCCATATTTTTGTCACCGAATTCCAGTGAACCTTTTCCTATGCATTTAGTCATCTTATTCGTATTTGTGGTTTCTTCTTCGGAGTCGCTCGATATCGTTTTCTTTGCCTGTTCATTTTGGAATGGTTTGTAGATTGAATATTGGTTTTACAAAAATAAAAATACTTAAAAAATGCGTAGGACTGTGGAATTATTGTATCGTTAACCGTCCAAAGGCGGTTTTAGAAAAATAAGTTTGGAAAAATTCTTTGTTTTTGGCTCGAGTATTTTGTATCGTTTTTGTTGCTTTGTATAGTGTTTTGTTGTTTTTGTGTAAATTAACTAAGATGGATTTTGCATAAAGCTGTTTTATGGACATAACGTTAATAGTATTGAAGATTGTATCGGTGCTGGTAGGACGAAGTTTAAGAATTGTTGTTATGATTAGTTTTTTTGCTGTAATGATGAGGTTGAGGGCACTAGAAGAAGCATTACCCCAATATAATGTTTTGTTATGTAAAATTGTAAACACTATAAATGCGTAAATTATAAAACAATTGAAAAAAATATATAAAAAAGAGCTACACAAAAACAAATGTTTTTCACCTGGAGATGGCACTTGATGTAATTTTTCATTAAGTAATTTCTCCAGCTCTTGTATGGAATCACTGTAAAATTATTAACGAACTCAAAATACTCATATAACGAAACTGGAAAATAGGATTTCTGTTCGTAAAAATGTCTGAGCGAATTGCTCTTTGACACAACACAGATACAGCCACAATACCCTCAGAACTTTTCATTCTAAGTTCGCTACTTCACTGTTTCTGTACTATTCAAACAACTTCTATGATACTCGTGCAAGTCTGACATTGAGTATCTAATTTAAGTTATATTGTGTTCGGGAACAAATACCTATGTATTCTGGGCGCACGCGCACAGACTCGGAGCAAATATAAATAACGAGGCTTGGCCGCCGGTTGTCCGGTTACCTGGGGCACCTACTGCCTGTCATGGCGGCGGGAAAAGTGTTTCAGATGTCCATTGTTATGACACGATGCTCATAATACATTCTGCGTGAGGTGCTTTCTGGGCAACAGTCCTTACGAGAGAAGTAGCTTAGACGAGTAAAACGAAATGTAAAGTAAGCCTTCTGCGTAAATAAACCAGTACTTACTTAATGGGCTCTTTCGAACTCCATTTTGATGATCATTATGGCGACGGTTAGCGCCATTTTTAATTTTTGACATGTAAATTATCTCCGTAAATCGCATTTTTTCATCCCATTTCTGCCACACAGCGCCAGGGGGGGGGGGGGGGGGGGGGGGGAGTCACATAGTAGTGGTCAAGTCACAACAAGTTATAATTTAATTTTGATAATAATAGATACAAGTAAAAAGTAGGTAGGTAATTCCGATAATAGTAGATACAAAAAATATATAAAAACGTTACGTTTAACAATTTTAATTAGTTTTCCACCTAGGTCCTGGACCCAGCCCAGGGGGGGTCATAACCCCCATAACCCCCCCCCCCCCCTGGATCCGCCCTTGCCTGATACGACAGTCTCGATTTGAATGAGTTCTAACTACGAAAACAATTTGCCTTACTAAAAATAACAAAAAATGACGCACTCAACCATTTTTCATGGATGTGAATTATTTGCGAAGACACGAAAAATTCGAATTTTTATTCGAATATTAGTTAGATACTACAATTAATTAAAAATAAATTATGGGATTACTTAATTTCAATAAAGGCCATAGGATTAGGTAATTAATTTCAAAATTACGTTTTACAAATTATGCTGGTACGTAAATAATAAGTCAAAAATCCTGGTGCAGTACGCATAATGGTAGAACCATTTATTGGATAACAAACACCCCTGCCGTGTGTCACCACAAGTGGCTTGTTACGTTTAGTGTATTAGCAGGGATTCACGGGGTAAGGTTTTTCTAGGAATTTTTCCTTCCCAGAACTTCCTCTCCTTTCTTTTCCTAAAAAGTCCCGCCACACAGCACCCCATAGATGACGTTGGCTCCGAGAGGAATTATTTTTATCCAGGCCTCCCGTGTGGAGCTAATATAAAAAAAAAATTTAAACACAGAATAAATATTTTCGTTATTTGTTTTTGGGGTGTTACGCCGTTTGCCAACATCTTTCTTTGGCCAATGTTTCGGACAGCGTTGCAGTGTCCATCATGAGGACAGATGCGATAGAATAAATAATGCTTTAAATTTGGGAGGCGGGATTGGGTACCGCCGCCCCGGGAACCTTTATTGGATAACCAACACCTCTGCCATAGGTCACCCCAAGTGGTTCGCTACGTTTGGTGATTTAGCAGGGGTGCCCGGGTTCATGGGGTGAGGTTTGTCTAGGTATTGGAGGCGGATGATCAGGACACACTGAACCTCAGATTCCTACCCACCCCTTAAACCCTTTTCCTTCCCAGAACTCTCCTCTCCTTCCTTTCCCTAAAAAACCCTCCACACAGCATCCCTAAAGATGACATAGGCCCTGAGGAAAATAATTTTAAGAAAATTATTTTCCTCAGGGCTTCCTGTGTGGAGCTCATGTAAAAAAAAAAAAAAATGCTAGAATTGCCTTCCATACAAATTTGAATGGAAATAAACATTCCAAATAGCCCTATAGCGCTTCGTCTCACTTACACTCGCCTGACTTGTAGATTACTATCCCATTTGAATTTCTTAAACATAGTTTTTTTTGGAAACTAGCTGGTTCCCGGCATTCGTTGCTATGCCATTTAATAAATAAATTGTTTCTCCCTGCGTGTCCTTTCCCATTCGTCACCTCCACCTTCCTTCTCCCCACTCCACTCCCCCCCCATTCCCCCGTCCCGCGAACTCCCCTCCCGAGTTCCCCTCCCCTCTTCCAGGTCCCCCTCCCCTCTCCCAGGTCCCCCTCCCCCTCCCAGATTCCCTAATGCCAGAGCTCACCGGAAATTTTATAAAAACCTTGTCCTGAGAATAACGAACACACAAAAAAAATAATTATCCAATTTGGTGCAGTCGTTCGAAAGTTATGCGCTTAGCAACACATTCAGCGATTTATTTTTATATTATACTCGTAGATTTAAACCTCGATTAGGCAAATATTTCGATAAAAAAAACACGCCCACACTTTTAAATAAGTAGGTACTACTAGATATGTATTTTTTGAGTAGCAATAATATTTTGTTCCAATAACGTATATTCAAATAAATTTTATTTTTAAATGTCTTAAACGTTTTTTCTAGAAGCCTAGTCATTCGTTTAAATTTGTTTCGTTATATTGAAAAAGATATCTTCCTTATTTTATTCACTAATTTAAAGTGATTTGTGTAAGATCGTAGGAGGAAAGAATTTTTTTGTTTAGTCGAGATTTAAAAAAAATAGATATCGAATAAATCAGTAGTATTTTTCTCTCACCAGATTCATTATAAATTTCTCGCAAAACCAGAAAAAAGACACCTCAAATTTTACAAAAAATTACCACGTTTTAACAAATACCAGATTGTTTTCTAATTTATTTAACATGCATTGATAGATTATAATTTAGTTAATTCGAATAATAGAATTGATAAAGTCCAATTTATCGACTCGACTGGTCACTGCCGGGCACTTGTTGAAACGGAATAGGTTAGTTAGGCCTGTCAGCCTGCCTTTGTCGAGGATTTCAAAATAAAAGATACGTTTGTGTAAGGAGCTTAGCGGAGCACAATAGAGCCTGGCGCCGAGCTTCGAGCTCTGTAGGCTTTATCGTCCAGTACCTACTGCCCTAGAACCGGTATTCATTCTAATGAAATTCATAACATGATTCATGAAAAACTACGCGCAGTTTTATGGTAATTCCTCAAAGAATTAGGTATATAAATAATATCGTTGTAAATTGATTCATTGTTATTATCAAATATACTAATTTCGGTTCTGGGTCTGTTTGTAATATAAAAATGTAAAAAAGGCTGTAATGTAGTGTAAAAAGGTCTGTCTGAGTGATTGTAACTCTGGTTTATTGAACTCGGATTAGTTTTGAATTTGAATATCATTTTCAAAATTGGAACTGTTTGTTTCAAGGATTCAGAAATGCGATAAATAATCTAAATTTACGTAGGTGTATAATATTATAATATCTTAATAGGAGATACTTTTTAGAACTGACACGTCAAGAATAGGTCACTTGCATGGATTTCATAACGACTTCATGTGAATAGATCTTTTTATTAAGATTACGAAAATGTTAGCAAAAATTGTTAGATATGTACAGTTTTTTTTATTTTTAAATAAATAAATCCATTATTTGGGCTCGTGACGTCAATACATGAAAATATCCCGTCTCCGAAAATGTTCCTATTAATTTTGTAAAATTCCACAATGATTTATTTTTTTATATGGCATCACTTTGATTTCGGGCGAATTTTTGAATTCGTTCGCTAGATTTATTGTTTGTTCTCTGCGAACTTATCATTTGGTTCGACTTTTTGACAGATGTTCTGAAGAGAACCCCGTACAGTTTTTGATGTACGGGGTTCTCTTCAGAACGTGAAGAGGGTGTCGGTACGTGTTTTAGAGGTATAATGATTATGGTGCTGATTTTAATAAAATAAAATTTTATAATATTCTTATTATTATTATAATTTACAAGTACAAGAATATTACATTGAATTTAGTAATATAGACGCTGTACATTATAATGATTATGATCAATAAGATGGATCAAAGAAAAAAATATTTATGAGATGTAATATTTTTCTTATGCCTCGTTATTTTCATTTGCCATTCGTGTGGAAAACGTTCTTTTTTTAAAATGATTTTCGGCTATGTAATTAACGTTTTTTCACACCTATAAAATTATGTCCCGTCTTTCCGGTTTATAAAAAATGATCTGATTTTTCGGATTGAAATTTTCGAAATTCACATAAAAATTCACATCGAAAATAAAACATAATCAAACATAAAATAAAACATAAAATCGAACATAAAAATTCACATCGAAATTCACATTCGAAATTCAAATATCACGGGACATGGATGCTAACGACAAATTTTTTTGAATAACCTGATCTCTCATTGATGGTTCATGAGCGGGTTACAATAATCAGGTAGTTCACGACCGACCCAGAACTATTTCAGATCGTAGGTGTGTAATTTTTTCCTTTCGAGCACGATAGGTTCCGTACAACGTTTACATATTTTTGTAGTGCACATTGTTTGTCGATGTTACGTTGTTTTGTACTAATATACGCAGTTACGAAATATGAAACAGACAAGACCGGTTGTGAAAAGTTTATTGTATAACCTGTTATATAAACGATATCCCTAAATATACCCAACTAATTTAATTCAGGAAGGTATTTATCTAATTATTTATTACAGACCGATTACTTCTGAAATATTCGGCATTTAAGACGTTTTATTTGTAGGACAAATCGTAAGCGTCAAAAAGGTAATTTGCCTAATTTTATTCGATTGGCGGAGTGCTAATCTAATGATTTCTTTATCAATAATTATTATAATAAATTCATGGATTTTATAAGAGGTTTTTCAAAGACAATAATGAAGCCTGATATATTGATAGAGTTAAGTCCCAATTACTCACAGTCAATGATCATTTGGCCGTAATCTAAATATTCAACATCACATAATCTTTGTCTTAATGACCCGACATAACGACCGGTAATAATGTATTTTGATTCAACTCCACTAATAATAATTAACAGCTGTTAAAAGGCGTTCATTCCGTTGCTTTAAAAGTCAGTAATCTTTTAAATGAGCGTTGATTACAATATAAAGTCCATTATCTAATTCAAATGAATTTAATGTTTGAACGTGTGACTAACAGGGTTCGTATTGAAGCCAAATCGATTAAGCCGTGATTGTCCGGCCAATTTATAGGAAGCATTTGGGAGTGTTATAAATTACGATAAAAGCGATAATTTTGGAAATTAAAATGTGTTTGAAAACACCCACTCGGCACCCGAGCAGCCTGAGCTATATGGACCCGCGCAGTGTTGTACTGTATAGCACGAAAGTTACATTATGCTAATGCACGCACTAGAATACTGACTTCATTATGATGAGGCCAGGGGGGTATTGGGTGATTAATAAAATTATATTTTTTATTTTTATTTAGAAAATGGTCATACTGAGGGGAGCACTATTCTTCCAAAGAAGTTATAGATATTTATGATATACTAGGTGGTACCCGGCATGCGTTGCTATGCCATTTACCTAATAAAGAAATTGTTTCTCCCTGCGTGTCCTTTCCTATTCGTCCCGTTCCCCTTCCGCCTCCCCTTTCTCTAGCACGTCCCCTTCCCCTCTCGCGTACCCACTCCGTCTCCTCCACCTTCTCTCTCCCCATTCCACACCCCCTTCCCCCGTCCCACAAACCCTCTTCCCAAGTTCCCTTCCCCCCTCCCGCGAACCCCTACCCGAGTTCTCCCCTCTCCCACATTCCATACATTCAGTCCCGGTACATTCAGTTTTTAAACAGCTCGCGTGCAACCTATTGCAATTTTTTATACAAATTTCATAATGCCATAGCTCACCAGTAGTTTTATACAAACCTTATCCTGACAAAAACGATCACAAAAACAAAAGAATTATCCAATTGCTGCGCTTACATACATTTCGGCGATTCATTTTTATTTATATAGATATATATATATTTATATAGATAGATAGATTTGCTCTATAACAAGTTTTACTCTACTCTAACGCTGCGTTTTACGTTTGAAATTCAAATTGAAACGATTTCAAATTCAAACAAACTTAAATCGCGTTTGCATGGACTTTTCATGGACCCCCATTTCAGGCAGCTTTAGTATCTTTCAACATGTTTAGATTAGAATTAGATTATAATTTGATATTTTCAAAGCAAAATCTGCCGTAGATGCATACGTTATGCAAGTGTTCAACATTTTAACTTTTCATAAAATAACTTCAGCAAATAGCAAACATTTGATAAACGAATATCATTAGTTGAAAAGTTGTATTTTTCTAAAGCAAGAGATATAATTTTAGTTAATTTTTTACTTTAAAATGTTATAAACATCATAAAAGTTGGTCGAGCGGTACAAAGCGTCGCGTGCGTCGGTCGGGTCGAACCCACACGTTTCGGGTTCAAACCTCTGTCTCGCAAGTCCCCCATCTTTCCTCTAGCAACATTTTTCGCTCATTATGATGGTAGTAGGATGAATTCAAATATTGGTAGGTTATTAAAAATCATAATCTGAAAATATTTTTCGTTTTTAAAAAATTTAAATAAACATTAATTAATTTTAGTTAATACCAAAAAACAACTGAGATTTTGTCGTCTCCATTTAATTTATTTTATTTGAACACTGCAAAAGAGTCCCAATCAACAATTTGGGAGGCGGGAATGGGTACCGCGCCGCCCCGGGAACCTTTATTGGATAACCAACACCTCTGCCATAGGTCACCCCAAGTGGTTCGCTACGTTTGGTGACTTAGCAGGGGTGCCCGGGTTCATGGGGTGAGGTTTGTCTAGGTCTTGGAGGCGGATGACCAGGACATACTGAACCCCAGATTCCTACCCACCCCTTAAACCCTTTTCCTTCCCAGAACTCTCCTCTCCTTCCTTTCCTTAAAAAAACCCTCTACACAGCATCCCCAAAGATGACATAGGCCCTGAGGGAAATTATTTTCCTCAGGGCCTCCTGTGTGGAGCTCATGTAAAAAAAAAAAATCACCTGGAGCCAGTGAGACTATGACATACACAATTGGGGCAACAGTGCACATTGTTATGAGTCTAAAGGCAGTGGGGTAGGGGAAGGAGATGGGAAGAGGAAGGTGGGAAAGTACCTGGCTATTCAGGTACCAAACACGGCTAAAGCCATTTCAAATAAAGTTTCAATTCTGAATGGTGGTCTTACACCGGGGCTATACTGAAAGCATCTTCCGCTCTGGAACGTGCCGCAAATATACTATGCATTATTTAGAATAAATTGTGAAATAACACAAATTAATCAAATAAAATTTTATTGCGCATGCCGGGATTTGAACCCGCGACCGCATTGTATTTTTAATGAAAATATGTTAAAGGCATTTAAATAGTTAATAACGACAATACAATAGTTTACCAATATCTACAAAAACGCCGAAGTTATAAGCTTTCAAAGTGAAATTGGGTAAAATATATTAAAGGTGTCTCGTGACGTCACTCTAGTAACGATTCAGTACTATACATAATTCCAATGGCAGTGCTGCAGTACCGCCAGTACCGTCATATATGTATCACGATGTCACAAGCTTTTGTTTATTATATCTTCTGTACAAGACGTTTGACAATTCAAACGCCCTCTCCTCAACATGCTCTAATTAATACGATTCATCTATGAAAAAAACATCAAAATTCATCGTAGGAGATGACCTCATTGTTTCACAACTCAATTTTAAAAAAATAGGTATTTGTGATTCTACTTTAAAGTGCCGACTAAAATTCAGCACTGCCTTGATCTATGTTTTAATTTATGCTAAAATAAGGCGATCCGCCCGAACGTTCTGTAGATGGTGCCGAAAAGAGGCGAGCCGCCCCTCCCCCTGCCGCCCCCTACCTCCCGTTCCCCACTCCCCACATGGCCCCGTGAGGAATTACTTTGTATGTTAATGCTCCATATGACTTCTGTTGAGTAATCGCCTCTACTCGTGCTGCCTATGTAAAACACGCTTTATAGTATACCTACCTGCTACAACCGAAGAGGAATTTAAGAAAACCTGTCATTATTATCCTGAATGGATAAAGCTCAGATGTGCGATTTGACGGATATTGCCAATAATAAGATCGTAGCCGGAGTATCCAATTTTTCAAAAGGCCCTCTATCGAAAAATAGTTGATTGAGCTTAGCAACCGTTTAAGGCTCCGCAACCGGGCTCGAAAAGAAGAAGATGGAGAGATACGAAATTACGAATGTTAGAGGAGAGCGCTAACATTTACAGCGACAAAATCGATGCTAAAATTACGAAAATGTTTAATGAAGCACGACTCGTTTAAAATAGAGCAAAAATCTCACAGGCATTGTCTTAAACAGCATTTAAAGAAACACTGTGAATTTTTTCATACGTATAACTTGTAAAATAACAGAAACAAACGTGTTTATAATAATTTTTGGAGCATAATTTGCGATTTTTTTCTATCGAGGGAATTTTAAATAATTTGCGTTTCGGCGCGGGGAATGTCTAGATATTATCTTCAAGAATAACATATATTTTTTTAAGAGCTTTAAAACTTAACGTGTTTAAGGGAGATATGCAAGAAATAGATAGAAATTCAGGTTGCGGGCCCTTAACTCGACTGTTTGACATTTTATCTATTTCTAAATTTGTTTGTACTTTATGTTTGTACATTCAAGCAAACCTTTCTTTGGCTTACTTCGACAAGGTGGCCAACTTTAATGAAGCGTTTTCAATATTATGGTACACCACCGGTTTGAAGAAAGTCTGAAAAGAATTGTCATTGACAGTAACGGTTTTTTTACAAATTACGTAATCCCTTATTTGGAATTTAAAAAATGCGACATAAAATAATATTAAATGGTTTTTAATTAACAAGACGGGCTTTTAAGTACTTACTTACAAATCTTTTTTTCGGAAAATTTTGGTTTTGATTTATTAAATAAGAGAAAGAGGTACTATTCGCAGAACTACTAGTACTAAGTAAGTTAATTATATGGAAAATTGCTGGTTAAAGGTATTATATATAGTTCAATGGCTTCATATTCAAATATTCGATTGAATTACAGATTAATCAAAGATATTATTGATATTCATTAAAATTTACATGTAAACCTTGAAAATATTTGACAAAACTTTCGTAAAACTTTTTTTGTAGATTTAAGTCAGAAGATGCATTTTATCAGAATTGTTTATATTAGGTAAATTGTTGTGTATTTTTAATTATGGTCCTAAATTTCAATGTCGTTATTTTATTGGGCTATGACATAAATATTCTTATGAACAAAATAAAATGAAATTTCATAAATTTTTTACAAGACTTTTAACAATAACCTAAAGGAATATTTAGTAGCCGTATATAGGTAGTTTATATTTTCAATTAGTGTGTGAACTTGCAAATAATCTGTGTTTAACCCACGAAATCGCATTAAATAGTTCTTGATCATTGGCCATTGCCCTCCGTATTGTAGGTATTGTCCCCTGGAGAATATGAAGACAGCACGCCGTAATCTACTTAATAGGCAATGGGTAGGGAAGACCAATAGGCCGAAGGTCCCCGGGGTTAGGCACCAGGCACTCTACTATAGTAGGACTATATTATAATAGGCAGTAGGACTGTTACAGCCTGCAGTAGGCAGGGCACGCTGTGCGACCATCGCCCATTTGGCATTAAGACGAAAACACTTCCGGGTGACATTTTTATTATGTGCCTTCGTAAAGTTTAATGCTCGGTGCATACAAACAATCGTTCAATCAAATAGCCTTTATAAATAATTTTGCTTAGAATCAAAGCATACGGTCATCTTTTAAATTTGCTAATAATATTCTAAGATTTAAAAAAAACTGATAAATAATAATATATAGAGTTAATAAAATGACAATATGGTACGTAAGAGATGTTAGTTGAATCGAAGATGGATCTATGTGTTTGTCACTGCCTTTTGCAAGAATTGATTCACATTGAAAGGACCCCTTTTCCAGTGAAATACACGTTTCCTCTTGCTTTGGGATCCTATATAATATATTGTATATTTGTCCTGGAGTATTCTGTGGACTTTGGTACTTGATTTTTTTGGTTACAGTTTGATTTGAATGGGGCTAGATGTGATGAAGCTTTCTATAATATTTTATAGCAAGTTAGATTAAATATTTCATTGGGCACACAAGCAAATTTAGTTTACCAGATTGTCAAATTTGTTCGCGGTAATATATCTGGGTTGCGTTCTCTGCTTTTCCAGCCAAAATTTCAGTATCATTCAATTGTGTAGCAGCGACTTTTCGTCGTAGTATTATTTTAATTGAGATGATAATCATGACTCCTCGAAATATTAAAAAATACCATGTTTATCCCTAAATTTAATTCTAAGCACATTCAAAATTCCCATCTTTATCTAGGCATAATCTATTATAAAAACCTCCCATTAAAATTAAAAACCATCGAAAATATGCAGGAATTTAAGCCCAAATTAAAAAATTACCTTAAACTGCTATAAAAGTCCCAAATATGTTTACTTTATATCTTAAAATCTGCTATATTATAAATCGTTCATTCCTTCTTTTTCTTTCATTTCTTAGTTTCTATATCTCTAAATTTCTGTACCTATATATTGTATAAATCTTGCGGTCTCTCTTACATATCCTCTACTTACTTATTACAATAATTTTTGTTACTAACTTACATGATTCTTTCATTTATATATATATATATATATTATGATTTTTTAAACTCTTCATGATTTTTATTTTTAAATTTATTCATGATTTTTATTTTTAAATTTATACATGATTTTTTAACTTACTTATTACTTGCAATAGCCGTTATTACTAACTTCACGATCTTTTAATTTACTAATTGAGCTAGAACTCCCTCACCAAACACAAGAGCATTGTCTCTTTATGGTGAGGAAAGGCAATTTTTTATTTCTTTGTTAAAACCTTATGTAACTATGTATCTATGTAACTGATGTAACTTTATATGCATTTTTAACCCTTCCGCAGCCAACTGGGGCCGAAGGTAGACCCCAAAATAACTATCCTTCTTATATCTACTTAAATACATGAAATATATTTTTAGTATTTTAGGTATTCCTGCGCAAAGGATTAATACATAATATGCCATTTAAAAAAAAATGTGAAAAAATCGTTGATCGCAGGAAAAAATATTTTGTCAAATATAGGTAGATAATATTCCATGCAAAAACATAAAAAAAAAGAAAAAGTGTTTTCTTTGGTTTAAAAGTAAAAAAAAAAAAAAAAAAAAATGGGGTCATCAGCCGACCCCCACGGTTACGGATGTCCTGTTTGGCATCTTGGCCTGTCAAGAGTTAATCAACATTGCTAATAAAAAAAATAAAAAAATCACATCTTTTCTTAGTGAATTAAATCTTTGCAATTTCAATGAAGAAGAACTTTTCTCAACTTTAAAAATGCGTCACGTAAATATTTTAAAATAATGCCACGTTAAAATCAACTGCATGTCTAATAGGTAACTGTATATTTTTAAGAGACGTTAGACTAAACTCGAAATAAAAGCAAATCTAGTTGGGTTCCTTTATAATTAAAAATCAATAAGTCCAAACTTTTAAGGTTAATAGTTGAATTCTTAAACGTATGTTGTTCTTTTAATGCTGTTCAATATATATTTTTTATTATTTAAAACATTTTACGAATCAATGACAAATATAGTATAAACGTTAAACAACTATATTGATTAAGCAAATATCCATTTATTTGGTTAATAAATGAAGACAAAGAAAAACAAGAGTAAGAAAATAATCGTGAGCATGTTAAAAATGCATTTTATCCACATTATTGTCCTTGTTATTGTACCTGTTTTAACACGGATTATTCGAACGTTTTGCATTTTGTCTTTCTAAAAATTTCTTTGTTACATTCCGGTTATGGTTAAAGATGATGGCCGTTTTAACGAATCGCTGCAGTGGCCGATAGGCATGATCAAAAAATCATTTCTGTACTCATAAGCAGTTATTCTGGGAGAAATGTTTTTTGTAGATTATATACTACTTTAAAAAACAATTCATTACCTGGTAAGACAGTATAATTTTTCAAAAACCATTTATGCAAAAAAAGATTAAAATTATTAAGAAAAGAGATAAATATAATAAGAGAGAAATCTGACGCACGACGAAAATTTTGCGTCAGTATACGACGGGTTAATGGTTCAATAAATATTTAGATCTAATTTCAATAGATTTTCAAAAGTAATTAAAATGTTAAAGGAACTAAATTGGTTAACCGTGAAACAGATGCTGACCTTGAACACGATGGTATTTATCCACAAAATGTTGAACAACATTTTACCAATATACTTCTCAAATAAAATTGTATACAACAAGGACATTCACAGATATAACACAAGGACGTGCAAGGAAATTAGGCTACAAAAAAAGGACAAAGCGAATACGCAGAACAGTTTACTGTACAAGGGAATGAAGTTATATAACACACTACCAGAAACTTTAAAGTTCACACCAATTGAAAAGTTCAAGATGTATTGTAGGAGCTACATAAAATTTGAAAAAATATAGTGAATATGAAATATTATAATTGCACTCTTATTAGGGTGAATTGCCTAATTCAAAAAAAAAATATTATAATTAATTAGAAATTTGTAAACTTAAATGTACAAATTACTAATAAAAAATATTATTATTATTTAATGT
Source organism: Limnephilus marmoratus (assembly GCA_917880885.1). Lineage (NCBI taxonomy): Eukaryota > Metazoa > Arthropoda > Insecta > Trichoptera > Limnephilidae > Limnephilus > Limnephilus marmoratus. The sequence goes on along the minus strand of OU862909.1, from coordinate 56,276,129 downwards.
GATTGACCGTCGAGTCGATATATTTTTTTAATTAAGTAGGTAGTCATTTAAGTACGGAGGAATTTTTGGTTTTGCTTTGTTAAATAGTAGAAAACTATGAACATGCTTTTCACAGAACTATTAGTTATTACACGTATCACATAAATGGTCGTACGGCTATCGTGCCTTCCTGATACAGAAATGAATGAACTACACTGTTGATTGTTTGTCCATATTATTAAATTCCCGGGTGAAATCTCCAGCCATCTTCCGTTGGTTTGCAAGCAGAGTTCCATAGTTCGTACAACTGGCTGCAGTTCTGATTCCCCAGTACCGAGAGTCTCCTTTTAAGGTGAGTAATGGGATCACAGGTCCTCTTGCGGACCCCTGTGACATTTTGTTTCCACTTTCCGTGGTCACAAGATCACGATAGCCCCTGCTTTCTGCCGGGCGATCCATACCCAATAATCCAATACAACCTTTCTACTACTCCGATACTTTACCGGAAATGGATTTAAACTAGTAATATGTATTAACCTTTATATCCAGTACTACAACGCAGACCAATGAAAATCATTGAATATTATAATTGTAGAATTTGTGAAGATGAAAGCATTTACAAAGTACTAGCTGGTTCCCGGCATGCGTTGCAATGCTATATTCAAAGAAATACATTGTTTCTCCCTGCATGTCGTTTTCCGTGCGTCCCCGTTTCCCTCCCGCATCTCCTACCCTCCCGCGTTTCCCTTTCACCTTTTTCGCTCACCCACTCCCCTCTCCAGCTCCCCCGTCCCGCAAACCTCCCTCCCGCGTTCCATATGTTCAGTCCCAGTACATTCAGTTTTCAAACAGCTCGTGTGCCACCTATTACAATTTTTTTTTATTTAAATTTTCATTTTTCGTATATTACAAATAGCTGGTCCCGGCATGCGTTGCTATGCCATTTAATAAAGAAATTGTTTCTACCTGAGTGTCCTTTCCCATTCGTCCCGTTCCCCTTCCGCCTCCCCTTCTTCTCCTGCGTCCTCTTCCCCTCTCGCGTTCCCACTCCGTCACCTCCACCTTCCCTCTCCCCACTCCACTCTCCCCCCCATTCCCCCGTCCAGGGAACCACGCTCCCGAGTTCCCCTCCCCCCTCAAACGTCTCCTTCCCCTCCCGCGTTCCCCTTCAACCTTCCCCGCCTTCCCCCTTCCCTTTCCCGCTCCCTCGTCCCGCCAACCCTCCTCCCGCGTTCCATATATTCAATCCCAGTACATTCAGTTTTTAAACAGCCCGCGTGCCACCTTTTAAATTTTTTATTCAAATTAACATTTTTTATGTATATTAAATTTTGTACCTAACATAGGTACCTATTTAAAATATCTAAAATTCTTGATCCGATTCAAACTATTAGGGAAGTACCTACTTTAAATAAATTTATCAACTTAAAAATTTTCAAAAATAGATTCCTGATTTACCAAATGTCATTCTCAAACACGCGAATCGTTAAACGTGCGATAGTCGTTAGGTTTTCTGAAGTTATCCAATTTTCTGCGCAATTTTCTTAATTTTTCTCTCCGTAAGAACCATCCTTGTACTTCAAGGAATATTAAAAAAAAAGAATTAGCGAAATCGGTTCAGCTGCTCTCAAGATTTGCGCTTAGCAACACATTTAGCGATTCATTTTTATGTATAAGAAGATATTCATTTTGTATATTATAAGTAAATTTGACACCTAACATAGGTACCTATTTAAAATATCTATTATTTAAAAAATCCGTAGTCAATTCTTTTAATAAAAAAAAACAGATGCCTGCAAAATTCAATTTCATCAAACGCGCGAAGCGTCAAACGTGCGAAGTTAAAATAGACGTTAAGTTTTCGGAAATTATTAAATTTTCTACGCAATTTTCTTAATTTTTCTTTCCGTAAGAACCTTCTACAAAGAAAACTTTTAAAGATGAATGAAATAGGTAAAGTCGTTCTGAAGTTATGGCGTGACCAAGGGAAACAGAGATTCATTTATATATATATAGATTTGACAAACGATCATATGTTTTAGTATGCACATTAAAAATAAATATTGTCTTTTTTCTTTATAATATCTGGGCTAAATGCTAGAAGTGCCTACGCCAAATTTAAGAACCGCTCAGGAACCGAAGATTGTTTATTGATTTCTTGGATATTCTTGTCTGAATGAATAATTTGGCTTCTACATTAGATTGCTGCCCTTGAGGTGATTTTTCGCAAAAAGCACGCTCTACAAATTATCCAAATATTATTATTATTGGCCAACATTTTAACAATCGTAGGTATTCATAGCACCTATAGAAGATAAGTTTAGACTACTTTCTGGTATCTAAATCAAATTACAAAAAACTTTCATAGGCTAGGCACTTCTAGCATTAACTCCCCCCCATATAATGATATTTATTGTTGATAAGTATATAGAGATATGATCAGAAATTTATCTTTCGAATGAACACAGTTAGTAAACTTAAAAATAATTAATGATTCGAATTTAGATCTGACAGATTTATCTGTAAAAAAATTAAACAAAAGAAATACACATTCTAAATATAGATTAATTAATAAGTTAAAATAAAATAATTTTACTGATTATAGGTAGGTACCTACCTACCTATGTTAAGTTGTCTGTATAATCATATCCAAATGTGAAAATGAGTCTTAAATTGAAAGCAAATTTGAGTTAATTGAACTAGAGAATTTATATGACATAAAAGACATCCGAAATTGATACGTTTGTTGATGAGAACATTTTTTTTTTTAAATTAGCTCCCCACAGGAAGCCCTGAGGAAAATATTCCCCTCCGAGCTTATGAGGGGAATTAATTCCCCTCATCTTTGGGGATACAGTGTAGAGGGTCTTTTTAGGAAAGAAAGGACAGGAAGTTCTGGGAAGGAAGAAAGGTATGAGGGTTGGGTAGAAATCTGGGGGTCAATGTGTTCAGGAGTGCCGAAGTTAGGTATGAATCCATCTCTTCCACTGCGGTGAAGGGCGATGGGTCGAGAGAGTCCGGCTAGAGTGGTCAAAAGGTCTTCCTCAACCAGCCTCTCCCGATCCGGCCCACCACGCGTAGTTGGACAAAATCATCCGCCATCAAGTTCCAGACAAACCTCTCCCGCGAATGGTTTATGTGAAACCGGATGGTTTGTCAAACCATCCAGTTTCACGTAAACATTATCATTTGATGGTGCACCGACTAGTAAAAATCCCATTATCATTTGTTAATTTCGCGATTGAACTTTAAAAAATTAAACAAATTGCTCTAAATAATGGTTATTCCACAGATTTAACAACTTAAACTCATTTTTATTTGGTACACCTGAAAATAATAATAATAACAATAAATACTTGTGCAATACCTCTACTAACATACTCATTTGGCATAATTAAATGGTCCAATACAGATTTAGATAGTTTAGAACGATTAATTAGAACTACGTTAACAAAATTTAATTGCCATCATCCAAATTCAGCTATAGAACGAATTAATTTACCTAGAAATTTAGGAGGTAGAGGTGTAGTCAAAATAATATCTTTGAAACACAATCAGGTAGAAATGCTTAGAAATTTTTTCCAAAGGAAAGCTAATAGCTCAGAAATGCACAAAATAATTTGCAAGGCAGATAGAAATATTACACCTTTAAATTTATATGACGAGAATGCCAACATTCTTATAAATACTAACCAGGAATTATTAGATTCCTGGTCAAATAAAATTCTTCAACAAAACACTTCAATTATCTCAACCAAACGTATGTTGACAAACTTTTGTCAAACAAATGGTTGGGTATTGGAGAGTTGAGCGCAGAAATAGAAGGATTTATGCTTGCCATTCAAGATATAGTCATTAATACTAAAAATTATAGAAAGCATATAATCAAAGATATAAATCAAATTGATGATTTATGTAGAAAATGTTTGGCTTTTCCGGAAACTATAGAACATATTATATCGGAATGTTCTATATTAGCGCCGTCCGAGTATACATTTAGGCACAATCAGGTTTTAAAAATAATTTACCAAAGGTTGGTAATTAAACATAACTTGATTGATTGCCGTAATGTAGTAACATATTATGAATACGAACCAAAGTCATTTATAGAAAATGGATTTTATAAAATATATTATGATAAAACTATACTTACAGACAGAACAATTAGTCATAATAGACCTGATATAGTTTTACATGACAAAATTAAAAAAAATAACTTATATCATTGATATAGCTATTCCAAATTCCTGTAATATTCAAAAAACTGTTTCTGAAAAAATTAGAAAATACACAGATTTAGGAAATGAGATTAAAAGAATTTGGCATTCTCGGACTATAAAAATATTACCATTTGTTATTTCGGCCACTGGCATAATACCTAGGAATCTGATTCAAAATTTAAGCATATTAGATTTATCAAAGAATTTGTATATAAAAATGCAAAAAATCAGTAATTTTAAATACATGTAGGATTACAAAAGATTTTTTAAATATTTATATTGAGGGATCAGTAGCATTTATAGGTTCAATTAGAAATGCCACAGAGCCGAACCCTCTGATATGAAAATATCTGGAGTCGGTGAATTATATTCCCATTTGGTCTCTAGTAGGTTGCAATGTTGTTCTTGTATTATTTTGTATTTATAATACTTATATAGTGCAATTGCATAGCGTGGGTTGACTAGATGATCATTTGGGGAAGTGTGTGAAAGGGTTTAGTTTTTCCTGTGGGGAAAATTTAACCCGGACATTTAAATCTGGTGCGTATAAAAAAATCCCATTCAATGGCGCAGGATCTTATATATATCCAACTTTTCCCCACTTAGTACAAAAATATGCCTGCCCACATTAAACCCGCGTTCCATACTGATAACAATTTAGGTAAATTACTAAAAAAACGCTAAAGATAGAGATCATAAATAAAGCCACATAGGCATTTACATACCATGTTGCAATGATTGTCCATTGTTCTACATAGGTAAGACAACTAGAAATATAAATATTATAATCACAGATATTTAAGCTGCTTAAATAATAATAATTTTTCAGAGTTTACCAATCATCTATTTTCCACAGATCTCACTTTTAATAAGGATACAGGGGTTAAAATTCTTCACCGTAACAATAAAAGCAAAAAATTAGATAACTTAGAAGCACTAGAAATAGAAAATCCTTAAATAATAATTCTAGTGTTTTGAATAACCAAATTAATTTATCTCTTAGTCCCGTTCTAAATATTTTTCCAATAACCGCTCCGTTCTTCCCGGAAATCCCGCAATTACCCCCACCCATTTGCTTACCTCCCACTCAAATACCGAAAATTTGTATATCTGTCAATATTTTATATCATAGGTTAGTTATTTGTATATCTGTCAATATTCTATATCATAGGTTAGTTATTTGTATATCTGTCAATATTCTATATCATAGGTTAGTTATTTGTATATCTGTCAATATTCTATATCATAGGTTAGTTATTTGTATATTTGTCAATATTCTATATCATAGGTTACGGAGGGAAATAATTTTACCAGTCCATGGACTTCAATTTGTCGCTAAAAATACAAAACATTGTTACTGGGCAGTTTAGTAATGTGTAATAAATACTGTATAATTTTTACTGTTCATTTGTAAAAGGAAGGACATTAATGATAATAAATAAATATATTTTTTGTGTGCTATTTCATAAAAACCCTACAAAACTTTAAAAAAATATTTTGGAATAATACAAAATTGTTGAAAATTGCAATCTGATATGTGAATTTAGGCAAATCCTCGAGGAGATAAAAAAGCTGTAACCGGTCTGCAACGGTAGGTACGAACATCAAATATTCCCTTGAAAGATTACAAAATATCTATTAGCCTTATATATTGATTGTATTGAATTTCTATAAAAAAATGGATCAAAAACATTTTGCCTTAAAAATAGTAAATAACATTTTTGTTGTTATGTTTGCTCTGCTAAGCAGGCATGGGCGGCCCTTGTATTCTAGCCAGTACCAGTCCTTAAGGACATAGTAAAGACATACGAGCAGGAAGCAAGTCCCTCAGTACGAGTACAGGCACAGGTACGAGTAGGTACTTCATGTTCTCCTCTGTGTGGCCGACATTAACATAACACACGAGGGACTCCCGATCAGGTGGCAGCCGTACCTGACTGTACTCGGGGCGCCCAACATGGTGAATGGTGACCCGCGCGGCCAATAACAATTATGATAATCATACCAATTCTGAATTCCCCGTTGGCCAATATGTGTGTTATTGCTTATTACATCATGCACGAGTGCTTGTGTGCTTGTGTTGCTCGCGCCAACAGAGGCGAATGGCACTTTTAAATTAGTCGAAAGCACCGTCAAAACTAGAACATTGTCTCTGAGAGCTGGCAGCTGTTCGCGTAAAATTCTAGTATTGTAATAAGTTGTTGGGGTCATAAGTCATAAGGCATGTTAGTTTGACCTATTTCCTTTTAGTAGAGCTTAGGAATGGAATATGGTTTGACAACTCAATGCTTTAACTTACGCCTGTCTCGACACACCCTAGTGGGAAATGGATGGCACACTAACTTTACAAAAATCGTACTATGTATACATATTAATTTTTAATTTTTACTCTTCATTATAAACACCCGCTAAATTGCCAAACAGTTTGTCAGCCGGTCAATTAAACAATTAATTTAACACTAAAGCACACATACATATAACGAGAAACCACAACATAGAAAGTGGATATAGAAGAATAACATTTCAAGTAACTACAAAACAAAGGCAAAAAATACATAGACAGAAAAACAATCGTACCAAAAATACATAGACACACAAATCTAACACAGGCAACATTTTACCTAGACATACAGACATTCAAAGGCACATAACATACTAAGGGAGTATTCTATGTAGATACTTACATACTCATAGAAATATTTATAAATAAGATTGCATACCTGCATTCCATTGATGCCACTTTTTTTTTTTTTTTTTTTTACATTAACTCCACACAGGAGGCCCTGAGGAAAATAATTTCCCTCAGAGCCTATGTCATCTGGGATGCTGTGTGGAGGGTCTTTTTGAGGAGAGGAAGGAATGAACATTGGTCTTGAAGAGACCCATGTTGTAGGAAGGAGGAAACACAGAGGCCGGCAAATCATTCCACAGCCGAGCTGTTGAACACAAGAATGAGTCGAAGAAACGACCCGTTCTCATGTGACAAATGTCAACTGTGTACAAATATTGGGCACGCGTTTGGCGTGTTTCCCGACTACGCACCGATGCCGAAGGGATCAATGATGCTAGTTCCTCGGAGCATCTTCCATTGTAATACCGGTAGAACAAGGATAGCATTCCCACCCGACGCCTGTGCTCTAAAGATTGCAATCCGTCTGTTAAGATGATGTATACCGCTCACCGAACCTTGGCAAATCAGACACGTATGAGCACTTCAAACACGCGACACTATTGTGGAGCTAATGTAAAAAAAAACAGGAATTATTTTTTTATATATATGTATATATATAGATAATGCTATATACATAATAATTCTAGGGATTTTCTGTTCACTGTTTCTCACTGAATAGAAAATCAAAGCAGTGGACATACATCACACGTATACCCACTGCATTTGATACCTGCACTAATATGACATTTTTAAATATCATCAAGCGTATTCATTTTGGTTGCGGGTGTATCTGTGAGTGATTGTAACTCTGGTTCAATGAACTCAGATTAAATTTAACTAATATTTTCAAAATTGGAACTAAATGCACCAAGAATTTACAAAAGCGATAAAGTACCTACCTCATGATATAAATAATATTCTTTTCTAGAAAATAATTTTAATTCTATATTTGAAATGTGTATGTCTTTTCTTTAAATTTCTTAGTTATTCACTAACTAACTATACTTACTAATATAATACCAATTGTTTGAAAATCATAATATTTTATTTTTAAGTGATACATCACATGATCCTCTCGTTAAGATAAGATCAAAAGTTCACGCATTCGTGGTAGCCTGGGTGTCACAGACATAAATAGTAAGCTGGAAGAACGACAGTTGAGATGGTATGGACACATAAGACGGAGACCATCAGACCACACAGTGAGGCAGGCAATGTCTATGGAGCTTCATCGACAGTCATCAAGAGGAAGACCGAAGAACTCCTGGATGACTCAATGTTCCAAAATTCTTCAGAGAAACGGCCTGGATGAAGGCGATACCCAGAACAGAAGATATTACAACCTGAGAACGAAAAGAGCCGACCCCAACAGCCTACCTAGGCAATGAGTTGGGACAGCGCAAGGAAGAAGAAGAAGATCACATGATCCTCTCGTTCTTATGTTTAACCATGTACAATAAATGTAATTTTTTCAGGGTACAACCATGGGAACTATAAAATAGCCACCAGATTAGGTTATTTTGTGGTAAGAACCTAACAAGGATTTAACAAACAACACGTTCTCATGTTGTTGACATCACCTATGAATGGATGTTCCACTCTTTTCAACCGAGTTTCTCGCTGGCGCACAGGTGTGACAAACGTCATTTAAACACCTGTAAAGAACATAATTTATAAGCATTCGTGAATGAAAATGATTCTGTTTCTCGAACTAAAGTTCAGTCGTTGATGATTATTTTGTTGAAATTAATTATTATTTCCTTTTGTGTGAAGTCAACATTCCTAATTTTACAGGAGATAGGTGCCATAATGTGCACATTAAACTATGGTTTTAACAGTTTATTCATTTTATTACTATTCTGTTTATCAAATAATATTATTTGGAAGGTGCCGAATTCATGGGAAATAGTTAAGTAATTTCGTATCATGTGGCGACGGACAATGTTATACATTTTGATTAGCATATCGGAAAGTTGAGAATTATATTTATGTACATCATCAATTTATTAACCCTCTGTTCGACGAGGGCTAGATTCAAATAAACTGTATAAATATTATTTTCATTGATCTAACCAGCGTTCTTCATTAACAAAATATTGTTTATAAGTAATATGAACATTTAATCATTGAAGAAGACGATAATATTAAATTAAAAGTCAGAGTGCGCAATTCACATGCGGTAGAAGTGCAATCTAAAGTTAACAAGAGTGGGGAGACTACGAAGCACTTTTTTTATCAATCTCAAGGATGATTTTTTTCCATATTTTTGTCGTCGAATTCCAGTGCACCTATTCTTATACATTTGGTAATCTTTTTAGTATTTGTGTTTTCTTCTTCGGAGTCGCTAAATGTCGCTTTGTTATGTGTTTTCTTTGCCTGTTCATTTTGGAGTGGTTTGAAGATTGGATATTGATTTTACAAAAATATTTTTTTTTTTGGATTTCGTAGGATTCGATCCTTGCTCTGCTGAATGTCTGACCGCTAAGGTTCGTCAGGCGCTTCATACCACTAGTCCAAAGGAGGCTTGCGTGGGACCCGTGGAATATTGGACCGAATACCGTAAAATAAATAAATATTTTTTTGCTAACTCATTCTCTCACAGGCTAAACCTGTAGATGTTTGTCTCTTTTTAGTGTCGCTCGCTTCAGTTTCATCGAGTTAAATCACAACGGTGCTAAAGAAGTTTTCACTTAAAAAATCTAAACAAAACATGAAAAACAACAAGAAACAGAAAATGTAAAGGTAACGGTTAACAACGCCTTTAACAACTCATTACTATCAAACCTAAATGGTCAAAACAAATCCTGCGTTCGATTCCCGGTTGCGAGTGTTTCCTTTTTATTTTCTGTTTTTGTTGAGCACCTTGTTTCGTTTAGATTTAATAATATTATCTTTTTCTTTGATAATTAAATATTTCATTAATTGGATTAAATATTCCTTTAAACTTTAAGTGCCTCCGTTCACGGAGATACTTACAAGATACTCGATCCTCGTGCGCGTATCATACGCGCCGATCGTAAGTACCCCCCGTACGATTTTGCTGGCGCCCGTTCACGGCGCTACGCGGTGGCTGTCGGTTTCCAATCAGTATCACGATACCGACAGTGCTGATCGCACGCGACGCGTCGCATCATTTGTGTCTGATACTTATTCGTTTGACATTTGACAGAATGGCGTCGGAACATGAAAGTAATGTTAGATTTTTTTCTGGAAGCGGAAAAAATGCATGTTTATATAGCTATACATTACCAGAATACGTTAGAAAGGATTTAGTGGAGAAGGCATGGATTGATGTTGGAAAAAAGTCATATGACATCGCTTGACAGCGTGTTAACTCCACGGCTGCACGTGAAAAATGGTCAAATTCAGTATATTTCGGATAGCGCCGTGTACGGAGACCAGCCTTAAAAAGTAGTACATCAGCAGGGTACTTGTGGTTTCGTCACAATTATGTAGATTGTAAGTATCTCAATGAACGGAGGGCCTAAAGGATACAAAAAGATGAAATACATTAATATGAATAATATTTAGCAAAGCAGAATATTTGTATTAAACGGGAAAAACATTTTGCATTTACAAAAAATTCTTGTACAAAAAATAAATTACATTACATTACCATGATTTCGTATATAAAAAATACATTACATATCATTACCATGATGCCAGTGAAAATATGGCACACTCCATGAAATATAAATATGGAAATATTGGGGTATGTTGTAAGGCTTTGACCAACTCCGCGGTCGAGGGGTAATAAATACGTAAGATACTCGACTAGCAAACCGAAGGTCGTGGATCAAATTCCGGCGTGCATAAATAAATTCTATTTAATTAATCTATGTTATTTTACAATTCATTCATTTCAAGTTCAAATTCCATCGCGGAAGATACTATGTTAGTATAGATACTTGAAATAGATTTAGCCTTGTTTAGTGACCAGATCTGAATATCCCCACCTCCCGCTTTTCCATCTCCGCCCCCGCCCCACAACCTTCAACTTCAATCGGAGATATTATGATTTCTCCGGCTCCAGTGGGGAGCAGTTGGAGCTAAAGTACGGAGGGAAGGGATGGGGAGAGGGTGGTTAGGAAATACTTGGATTTTCAGATCTGGTCACCAAATACGGCTAGAGGCAAATACAAATAGAGTCATTTAAAGTTAAGTTTGCATTTGTCTAGTTACAAATTAACATACATTCCGTGTGAATAAGTTCAATTCTAATTTACGGTCCGCGTACACATTTTTTATATTTTTTTATTAATAAAGAAAGACAAACATTCCCGGGTTCGAATAATCCAACAATGTTTAAAAATCTCTTACTACCACCACAGTAAGCGGAAATATTGTTTGTGTCATGGTGGAGGACTTAGCCAGCCGAGTAACCGGTCATCTTTGAAAGCAATACTATCATTAAGAAATTTCGGCTTATTATAAATTATTTTTTCATGGCGTCTAGGCCACAACGCCATTGTTTATATTGTATTACTAAAAATAAACAAAAATAAAAATAACTGCGCAAAGGGTTTACATACATTAATATCACACCTTTTGTAAAATAATAAAATATGCTATGGTCAATAGAAAGGATGTTAAAAAATAACGATGAATATTTAAAAATCATTTTATTGGCACATCTTATTTTTATTAATGTTTTGAGTTGAAATGAATTCCGAATAATGCAATTTATTATACGAATTTACAACATTTTTGTTATATTTAAACACCTTGAATGGAATGAATATATTCGTAACATATATGTAAATCAGAGTTAAATATCTATAGGATTGCTTTATATCTAGATAGCAAAAATTTTATAGAAGAATAAATATTAAGACATAATAATTTATTATGAAATAAGTCAAAATGGACACACAATTATAATTTTAAAATAAACACATAGTTACACCAACTCAAATCAAAGAATAACGCAAATTTAAATATAAGGCGTAGTTTCTATAATAATTTATAATAATACAGAAATGGTACTTAGATTGGTTCTGTAGTTTTGTAACTTTTAAAACTGATTGAACACTAGATATCTGAACTCTGAACCCGATACACTGACCCACATAGTTAAGGAAACATCGGTCTAACAAAAAATCTAGAAAAGAGTTTAAAATTAATTTTTATTAAAGCACCAATTAAAAAAGAAGAAAAAGATAGAGAAAATGAATATTTTTGAGGGGTGCAAACACGTACTAATTTATCATTGAAGAAGTTATAAAAAAAAAGTTATAAAAGGAGAGCTTTTCTTATGAAAAATTGAACATACTAATTTAATTAAATAAAAAAAATTATAGTTAACCAATACCTCTGCCATAGGCCACCACAAGTGGTTCGCTACATTTGGTTACTTAGCAAGGGTACCTGGGGGCATGGGGTGAGGTTTGTACGGGTCTTGGCGACGCATACGTCTTTTTTATATGATTTTTTTTTTTTTTACAGTGAATAACCGCACAAGAATCTCAACTGCTCCCGTCTGGGCTGAAGGTATCGGGGAGGGGAAGGAGGTGGGGAAGAGGAAGGTTGGGAAGTACCTGGCTATTCAGATCTGGTCACCAAACACGGCTAAAGCCATTTTCAAGCAACGTTTCAATTCTGAATGGTGGTCTTACACCAGGGCGATACTGATAGTATCTTCCACTCTGGAACATGCCGCAAATATACTATATATTATTTGAAATGAATTAATTGTGAAATAACACAAATTAATCAAATAAAATTTATTTGCGCATGCCGGGTTTGAACCCGCGACCTCCGGACTGTGAGTCAAGAGTCTTACCCACTGGACTACGGAGGTCATCTCGATTACCGCACATGAGTCACAACTGCTCCCGTCTGAAGCCAGTGAGACTATGGCATCCCCAATTGGGGTATGTTGTGAGGCTAAAGGTAGTAGGGAGGGGAAGGAGATAGGGAAGAGGAAGGTGGGGAAGTACCTGGCTATTCAGATCTGGTCACCAAACCCGGCTAATGCCATTTCAAGCAACTTTTCAATTCTGAATGGTCTGCGTTGCGGGCCGGATTGGGAGGGACTGGTTGAGGTAGACCTTTTGACCTCTCCAGCAGGACTCTTGCACCGCCTTGGGAGGGATGGATTCATTCGTCCGTCACTCCTGGACACACCATCCTCAGATTCCTACCCACCCCTCATATCCTTTTTCTTCCCAGAACTTCCTCTTCTTATTTTACTAAAAATACTCTCCACACAGCATCCACAAAGATGATACAGGCCTATGTTTCATTTACAATTATTTTCTTCAGGGTCTTCTGTGTAGAGCAGCGGTCGTCACACTTTTCTGGTCAAGGGCCACATCGGACAATGTGAGGTATCACCGCGGGCCGCACATTTATGATTTCGGGGGGTGGGGGGGGGGGGGGGGGGGGGGTGTTGTACCTTTTTGTTTAGTAGGTTAATAATAATACTAGAACTATAATAGATTCTTTCAGTTCAGTATTCATCCATCCATCGCACACGTGATAAAAATGATTACAATTCACACCTACAATAACAAAAAAATAACCAATGTTGTTTCCTTTATTAGTACGTAATAAGCGTGTTTTTTTGGTATTTTTAGACCATTTTTTTACCTACCCACGCCCTCACTGTGCCATCTCTACGGTCTTTAATTTTCTCTGGGTCTTCTACTGCCCCCCTGAAAGCCTCAAACGACCACAAGCGGGCGTTATCGCCCACATTGAGAACCTATGACGTACACTATGCACGCGTTCGAAATCGACTTAGGATGTTCGTTATTTATTGTTTGGGGTGTTATGACGTATTGCACTACCTCCTTCTTTAGCCAACGTTTCGGACAGCGGTGCAGTGTCCATCATTAGGACACGTCCAAAACGTTGGCTAAAGAAGGAAGTAGCGCTACACGGCATAACACACCAAAAACAAATAAGGAAAATACTTTTGGCCGTGAAAAGCTAAAAATGTAACATATCTGATTTAGGATGTGTTCAAAAACTGGGCATTTTAAAATCAAAAGTCAATCAATTAAAATCGAAGTTTTAAAATCATAAGGATATTAAAATAAATGTAAATCATATTTTTAAATCATACACAAAATATAAAAAAAAACGGATAATATAATTGTACATGAAAAAAAATATTTAAAAAGAAAACGGCAGATATTTGTGCGGGCCGCAAAAAAATCCGCCGCGGGCCGCAGTTTGACCACCACGGGTGTAGAGTGTAGAGCTAATATAAAAATAAGATAATAACAAAAATAATAACACCACAATGTTAATTTGCGATTATTGAAGAACATAATAATTTATTTATTCATTAATATATTTACACAGTCGTCCTTACAGATTTTCTCACTTATGTAAGAACAATCCAGTTATAAAAACTAATTTATTATACATAATAAGTACAAAATATCTAGATTACAAAATATCTAGATTACAAATTTATAAAAAATACAACATTTTTGACATTGTTAATTTTGATATTCCTAAAACAGGCTCTTCAGCTGTGAAAACTGAATAATAGATAAGCCTCCATAATCAAAGACAAGTTCGCAAATCTCTCGCTACTGAGTCCAATATGAAGCAAGAAGTTTTCCAGAACAAACATGCAAAACAGAGGCATTTGGTTTTACTATCTCATGGGAAAATGGTGTGATGGGTAGTTTAATGATCAAAGATACGTTTTCCTCAGCGTGTAGGCACCGATTAAATTATTTCGTTAGCAGAGCCTTCAGGTAGTTGTCTGGTAGTGTTTGAGGGGGAGTGCGAGAGCCAGGATCGTGCGCCGCGGTATTATGTAAACAAGCCGAGGGTACTCACTCCCAATCTTCCCACGTTTAGATTCTAAACCGCGAGTGCTTTTTTCTCACTTGCCGCAATAAAATGATACAGATTGTTCGTTAGTCGACCCGAATGCATTATTTTAGATCCTCCGCGATGCTCTTGCAACATACAACGTCGTTATGTTGGCTGACTTCGAAAGACTTATTATTTATTCCACTTGGCTTTATCCGTATGCTTTTAGCGTTTATACAATTGTTATCAGAAAAATCGCATTTTAAAACATAACTCATTATCGTACATAGTATTATGATGAAGTAATTTTTATTTTCTTCTTCTTCAAACTTCGCAAAATTACTTTGTGGCATCATTTTTCATATAATGAATAACTGATTACTTTGTATAAAACCACTATTTTTTAAACAATATCAACATGTTTCGACAACAAAGTGGTCTTCATCAGGATATGTTACTATAATGACATATACGTATATTTATAGTAACATATCCTGATGAAGACAACATTGTTGTCGAAACATGTTGATATTGTTTTAAAAATAGTGGTTTTATACAAAGTAATCAGTTATTCATTATATTTATTTTCTTCATTCACTTCTTTGATGGTTACATAATTTAGGGATTTTTGGACCACCATGCTAGGCCCATGCCCGTGTTATTGTGGTCGATTTTACATATAGTGCTTTCATGTTTTAAATAAGCACTACTTTACATATAGCGCATTAACATTTTAAATAAGCAATAATATAAAGGGAATACAAAATATTATTAAACAATATCGTATAATATAAAGTAACATAGTATGACAGAATGAAAATGAGTATAAAATATGAAAAGAATATGAAAGAGATAAAAGAATATAAAAGCATTTGAAGGAATATAAAAAAATATGTAATTTAAAAATATCTAAACTCAATGAAAGTTTTATAGAGTAAGCAACAAAATAGAGTTAAATGGAAATGTTTCTGGTTATTTAAAGATTATACTCGTAAATCCTTTGCAAGAATGCTTTGGTTGTGACTTGTGTCTCTCTCCAAAGAAATGTACTCAATTAATACGCCATTTTGTGTGGCGGGTATAAGTACCGCCTTCCCAGGAACCATTTATTGGATCACCAAAATCCCTGCCATAGGTCACACCAAGTGGTTCGTTACGTTTGATGACCTAGTAGGGGTGCCCGGGTGAGGTTTGTCTAGGACCTGGCGGCTGACGTGTTTGACACCATATGCGTGTCGAGAGACTGGATGAGGGAGTCCTTCTGATTTCTCTAGTTGGATTCTTTCGATCTATTGCCTTACACCGCAGTAGGACGGATGGATTAATACGCCCGTCATTCTGGAAACATTTTTCCTCTTCTTCCTTGCCCTAAAAATACCCCCACCCATCATCTCCAAAGATGGCTTAGGCCCTGGGTAAATTTTTCCTTTAGTTGTAAAATAAAATTAAAACAATATTGAGGTTGTCTTCGTCTCTGCAACCAAGCTAATGTATTTTTATAGCAGTTTTAACATGTACAACATGAAAAAGAATAAAAGAGCATTTGAAAAATGCTCATAGGGTCTTTGCTGATCTTTACACTTGCATACTTTGAACATGTAGCCAAAACATTCACTCCTTTGCCACAATTTTTTTTTAAAGAAGGCCAATATTCCTGGGTTACGAATAACCTGAAAATATCCTACTACCACCACAGTAAGCGAAAAATGTTGCTTGTGTCGTGACGGAGGACTTAGCCAGCCGAGGAATCGAACACGCGAAGCCTGGGTGGGACCCAAACGCGATGCCATCTCAGCCACTGGCCGGTCAAAATATTTCATGTTACATATAACAGAAAAAAAAAACCAGGCGCTTCCAACGTACTTTTTAGGCACTATAATATTTACCATTAACCTCATTTCACACACTCTAAAAGCATTTCGATGATTTTACCCGAATAATAGCGTTGATAAATCTTTTTGATTCATGATAGCAGAAATTAGAATTATCGTGAATCTAATCTAAAGCAATATATTTAATAAAGTAGCTACTACATTTTTTCACAAATTTTGTTTTCTCAATTAGGGACGGATAGGCTTTTTGGTGGCGATTTTTTTCTTAATATTTTCGCTAATAAGAAACTTTATTTTTATCCAAATAGAACAGCTTATAATATTTTATTAAGAAGTGCAATTATATACAGTTAAAAATTCTCTCTGATTTGTTAAAATTTCCCCACTTTTGCATCATCTCCATACAGGAGGCCCTGTGTCATCATTGGGGATACTGTGTGGAGGGTCTCTTTATGGAAAGGAAGGAGAGTAAGTTCTGGGAAGGAAAAAAGGTACGAGAGGTGAGTAGAAATTTGGAGGTCAATGTGTCCAGGAGTGACGGACTTATGAATTCATCCCTCCAACTGCAGTACAATGCGATAAGTCGAGAGAGTCCGGCTGGAAAGGTCTAGGTTAGGTCTCTTTCAAAATTAGTCACCAAAAGTAGGCGTGACGTAACCTATGGCAGAGGTGTTGGTTAATAAATGGTTCCCGGAGCGGAGCACAGTGATTCGTTTCATACATGCTAGACGCTAAAAACTCTTACACATGATTAAATTATTTTTAACCCTCTATTGAGGTGTAGTCAACACTAATTTTATGAAAATTAGTGTTAAAAATAATATTTTTTTTTTCGTTTTTTTTAAATATTTTTTTTTATAATTTTTAAATAATGTGTTAATAGAGTATTTGAGGTTTATAATAAAACAATTATATGTAAAAAGTAAAAAAAAATGTATTTTGAGTGTAATAAATTGCTAAAATTACGCTCAAATTAAGGCTTATTTTCAAAGATATAAGCCTTATTTGGTTTTTTAACTTTTTTTCACTACTTGCACTGAGCTTATCAAGTTCAAATGTACTTAAAATTTTGTTAAACATTTCCACAAGCCTTTTTTTCTTCGGCAAACTCTTCCATGTCGAACAATTCCAGCCTGGAAATCTCGTATGTGGTTCCTGTAAAATGAAAAAATAGTATTAATGTGGATTGGTATGGGTTAATATCGAAACTGATATTAATAGAAAATTAAAAAATAAGTTGCACTATTTAAAAAAAGATTTTTTTTTGCGATTTTGATATACTCTCTGAGATAAACACTCGAGAAGATAGAAATTTAACATTTTTTAGGCCAAAAAAACACAAAACTTATTTATTATTTAAAAAAACAACTAAAATTATTAACACTAAAGTATTAAGAAAAAACTTTAAAACATACCTACCAAAGTAGCCTCCATTTTACAGAACCGAAAAAAACACTTTTCAAACAAAGTACACAATTTTAAACGTCGAGCTGCAACGAGCGAATAAATGCAAATGATAATTTCAAAACACATTATCCGACTTTAGGTCTCTGGTATGAGTAAATGCGTGCACTAATCTCAATTAAGCATCAATGCGTGCACAATCCGAATTAAGCATGCATTTATTATCCTGTCTATCTGATAATGTCGCCATGACGTCATTGTTTTGGAATTCAAAAGTGACTTATTGGCGTCTAGCTTGTATGAAACGAATCACTGTGCGGCGTTACCCGTATGCGCCTCCTAAATTGAAAAACTTACTTTTTAAAAGTAGAATTCACGAAACCATAAAAAAATTCGAGTGCAGTTTACATGCGGTAGAAGTGAAACTTTACTAAAACAATCTCAACCAATACTTGAAAAGTGAGGTCATAACAAAAGCGACCAATGAGTGCAGACCTAGCGTAATTTCTGTTTCATATCTCAACCAATAGGAGCCTTTAAAAGTGACATCATAATCAAAACGGCCAATGAGTGCAGTTGATGCGTCGCACGTGCAGTAATCGTCATTTCGTTCATATTCTTATTCTTATTCTTAGTACATTTACATTATAAAGGTATAATATATTGTCGTCCACACTAGGAGTTCACCTGTGTTGTAGAGGACATTTTTCAGTTGTAAATTATAAATTGTGAATAGTAAAACAAAAGAGTGTTCATAGTTAATATTAAAAAGAGAAACAATAAAAATCAAAATATAAAATCGACTTCAATTCGACAAAAATTATAAATTAAAAGTTAAAAAGATTGTAGCCAGTTTCTTATGTTTTTTTTTGTATTTAATAATATTAGTTGTTTTATATTGTGTAGGAAGAGAATTGTATAGTTTTATAGCCTGGTATCTGTAGTGTTTTTGTCCAAAGGATGTGTTTTTTTATTATCGAGGCTTCTGACTTATTATCATTATAATCTCTAATGATCTTTAAAACAAGGTACTTAGTCCTTTCATATTCATTTTGTATAAAAATTCACTTTCAAATATTTTCCAGTTTACATGATCGAATAAATTTAATTATTCTCGATATGGCGTGAAACTCGGTTGAGGCTATTAAATTCTGAACTTCCGATGAGTTCAAGGTCATTAGTATTGTCACTCTCTGTCGTTCATATTTAATGCACTTCGATAATGTGTGCTCGTTTTGGTATTTGTAGTTCGTGAGCATGTCTTGTTCTAGTATTGCGAGAAATTTGTAAAGTGTTAAATGTGGATAAGTTCTTGCAAAGGAAAGTTAGTATTTGTTTTGAATATAATATAATATATATTCGTTTCATCCGAAATCCAAATCACAGCGGGGCTATAGAAGTTTCACTTCAAAATTCGGCGAAATATCGTGTTGGAGAAAATTGCAATAGAGGTGGTTCAATAAACTACGGAAAAAGGGCTGAAGCAATGTTTTCGTCAAATTCTATTCCACAAACAATTACAAATATTTACTTAATTTAGTTTACATTTGATGAAATACATATATCCAAATGAATTCAAGAGAGTGCGTAATCGGTTCTACCGGAATGCCGTTCTTGTGCGTTCCTACTGAATAACAACACTATGTCTATGCATTGTTACGTCGAATTTAAATGTAAGTTCAGACTTGTAATTTAGTTATTGAAAGCGTTTGTAGTTCTGAGAATCGGCGTCAATACGTAGTCATATTAAACGGCGATATTCATAAAACGTATTCAATGTTCTTGTAGTCTCGTACACACGACTTGTTACTTGTTACATGTCGGGAGTTTGTCATAAAGTTAGTTCGGTGGGTGGAACGGAACGCCTCGTTTCTGTGGCACCTACTGAATCAAGGGAGCGAATATTCAAGACGTTGGAGTTACCATTTCCATTTTAAATTTATATTTTTATGATTACGTTCGAATGAATGAAACGTAATCAAATATGACGTTTTAATTTAATATTTATTGAAAAAAGTTATTCACCCAAAGAGCATCAAGCGAATTACTTTACATTTCGTACGATTTTTCAGCAGGTTTTAGAACAAACGGTTTTTGGTTGGTACTTTTATAATAATAATAATTTTTTTTTAACACAGCGTAATTTAAAACTTTTTTCTCCGATTGCTCGAGATTTTTTGGGGTACATTTTGAATATTTTACGCCCACATAAAAAAAAACATACCTCCGAATTTTAATATGGATTATAGTTTTATCTAGCCAATGAATTCACCTATCTTTTGTCCATTTTCACATATTCGTAGGATTTATAAAAAAAATTATAAAATCGTAAACTTCTTCTAAATTACTTACAAATAAACGAAAATTTACCAAAATTGGCAGCAAAGCAATCCGAGGTATTTTAAATAGCGTATTGTGGCAAAAAGCGCTCCAGTGGCTAAGGGCGCTTTATCAATGCATTTATACATTTAACCTGTTTGTACATATATAATAAAATAATAATTACGTTTTATTCAGGATGTGGGTAGGATACTGCAATCCCACATGTCCCGTATAGTTTTATATATTCATATGATAAAATTTAAATAAAGAAGTAAGCTTCCCATAAGAACGTCAACAACTGAATTTTTTAAATAGTTTAATGTTACAAGTATACAAAAAAATCTATGCCAAAAATATTCTGGTTCATCACCACAAAAAAGGAAGCAAACACCTCACACACTCATAAAACCAGAGCCAAAAAAACAGACATACTACATATAATCCTAAATGTAATTCTACCTTTGGACAAAGAAGCTCTGAATTTTTAACAGTAATGGTGTATTATAAATTCCAACATAGTAACAATCAATTTTAAACAAAAATAGCTACATTAAGGACATTAAATCTTGGCTGAAGGAACATCGGAAAAAGAACTTATAGTCTAAAACATCGACATAGAAGTTTCTGAAAAACCTTACCCAAACCGTGAAGTTGTACCGTAGACGTGTCGCTAAACCTTATGAACAAAACATAGTGCACCTAAGCATAGGATCTCCTAATGAGGAAGACTACGAATATAATCTACATCTATTTTATTATATTAAATGTAAAAAATAAGAAAAGTAACTAAATAAAGAAGGTTTTATAGAAGAAATATTAAAAATTATATATTCAGGGAGCTGGAAGAACTCATTTTAATTTCAAGAAATCTTAAATATTCTCGTCCCCCAAAGGGATAGCTCTGAAAACTAGAAAATTCGCAAGAAAGGTAATAAACTTGTCACTAACCATCGAGAAAAGAAAACTTTTTTTCGTTCAAAGAAAACATTTTAAAGCTGTTGTCTCTTAATATTTTCTCCAGACAATATCGTAATATGGTATATACTGGTACCTGTGTTCTCCAGTACTTAGATATGGTTGCTTATTGAAACACTTAGGTTCTTTATAACACGGTGACTGTTTATTGAAGTATTGTAAATTTTATAATAATAGTTCTGAGGACAAAGTCCTACTAGGCTGAAGGCTAATTCTAAGGAGACATAAATATAAATAAACCAAACCACCCTCTGGAGAGCTCTACAAACCTAATGAATTCGTAAATCTACCTTCGGCAAAACTCGGCAACGAGCCATGTGACCCGAAGAGCCCATAGACTACTATGGTAAAGTATATGTATACTAGAGATCATAGACTTTTATGATACTTTAAATTACGGAGTCATTTATTTCAAACGACACTAATAATAATATGACGTTTTCATATAGTTTTCAACCATTTAATCAAGTTGCAGGAATAATAATAATATTTGGAAAATTTATACAGCGCTGTTTTCGTGAAAGATTTAATAAAATTTATATGAACTGGATACCCATAATATATACATTATACAATATCTTATTTGTGATTATAATGCAAATGTGTAGTAAAACTGGCGCTTAAGTGGTAGGTATTCAATTATATGGAGGCTTATTCTATTTAATTGTTTTACTATGCTGAAGGGTCGTTACTTTGCAAATTAATTCTAAGGCGTCACTGCGGTAATTTCCACAAGAATGCCGGTGCTGTGTAAGTGATCCTATTTATTTTTATTGTTATTATTATTACTAGCATTAAAAATATGGTTTCTTTGCAGATTTGATTTTTAACAACTGTCGTCACGGAGCGATTAAAGTTTACAATAATAAATTCGATGAAATCTCCGTCATATTTTAACACAAATTACCCTGTGAGATTTCTGTGCTCCTGGTATTTTGTTCCTTTGAACACACTCACGTTTCGACATTTATTTTATTCGGAAGAACCCGAGCGGCGTTTTTTCACACAAACGTATTCCACAATTTCCTTTCTGGATTTTGACACTAGTGCAAATATTTTTTATTGAATATATTATATCGACCACTAGCGTGTCGGTACGGTTATGACCCTTTAAAAATTTGTTAAAATTGTATGGTTTGAATTTCATCAACAGGCGTACAGTATAAAAACTAGGCAAGGTATTTAAAAAAAGCAAAATATACATACATAGAATATTTTCTTCCATTACAGTCGGTAAATTTTTTTTTCTTAAAAATTGGTCCAGTTTTGGATGAGAAAAAAATGATATTTCGCAATTTTGAAGATTTTATTTAGGGAGCATACATTAATTACGTGAGCAGTTTTTTCTCCGATCTAGATCCCCCTTGGTGAGATAAATTTGGGAAACTTCGTATATTCTTTTCTAGTAATGTGTGATTTTGCTGGACCCCCCCCTCCTTTGAGCTCACGTAATTAATGTATGCCCCCTTAGGTACTAGCGAGTTCCTGGCATGCGTTGCTACGCCACTTAATGAATAAATTGTTTCTCCCTGCGTGTTCTTTCCCATTCGTCCTAATCCCCTTCCGCCTTCCCTTCCTCTCAATCATCCCCTTGCCCTCACGCGTTCCCACTTCGCTTTCTCTCTCCCTAACCCCTCTCCCGTTTCCACCGTCCCGCGAACCCCCACCCAAGTTTCCCTACCCCCTCCCGCATTCCATACATTCAGTATTGCAATTTTTTTATACTAATTTCATAATGCTAGAGTTCATCAGTATATATAAAAACCATCGCGGGCATGCACACATCAAATCCCCAAAGTTTCATTGCAATCGGATGAATGGTTAGAAAACGCATAATTTCATGATGCCAGAACTCACTATTGTACATAGAAAACATCGCGGGAATGCGCACATCAAATCCCCAAAGTTTCATCGCAATCGGATGAATGATTTAGCAATGTATAACATGTATACATACACAGAAGCAAACTTATTTTCCTTTATATATATATATATATAGATTATCAGCCTGTGGTGCAGTTGGGTAATCAAATGGGCAAAGCAAATCCAAGTTCTAAAGTTCATTGAATGTGAGTTACAGACACAAAACTAAAATTAGTATTTTTGATGATGATTAATGAGATGTATTTTGAAAAAAATCAAAATAAGCAATAAATTTAACTTACCATAAAATTGATAAATAAATAGGATTCTCAGGAAACACTTACACAATATGGCACCGCAAGCGTCATCCCGCGATAATGAGGTTCCAGTACTTGACGGGAGAAGTACTTACTTATACCGCGGATCTCACCATTGCGACGCCTCATAAATTTATCGATTCAAATATGAAAGTTAATGTGAAGGATTCCGCAACGACCGGCGACTACTCCCAATACTCCCATTATCATATAAGATTTTCACGATCTGTTCGGAGCGTGAGCATTGCTGACTTTCATGCAAGAAGTGGATATTTTATTGCCTAAAATGCTGTGGAAATGAATCCGACTCAACATGAATAAACTAAAGCATTGGGCAATGTTTGGTTTATCTGCGATACTATCTGAACAGATATCAGTGTCGATAGATGAACACGCCTTCCTTCAATCTGGTTATACATATAGAGACACAGAAAAACCAGGGGCGTGTCGATGATGTTAAGAATGGAGATTAAACAAAAAATAAATACAACCTATGAATATGATTCTTAATAAAAGTGAAAACATGTAACCAAAAACATTACTCACGCGAAAGGTTGCACGGTTTGGCTGCATTTTTTGTTAATAAAATTGTAGCTGAGAATATATGTAAGTCATAAAGAATATCAATTTTTGAAATTTATCAAACTCTCATTATGTTTAGTTTCGTTATTATATTATACTAGCTGACTCGACAAACGTCGTTCTGCCATATACATTATTTCTAGCAAATACTTTGGTTGTTAAATAAAAAATAACGAATGTATTGTAAGTGTGTGGGGATGAGATCTATGACAGAAAGAGGAATTATGCGCTGTAGACGATGACCGCCGAAAAAAACAAAAAAACACCAACAAAAGTAGGAAAATAAAATAAAGAAAATCGATATGAATTTCGAAGAGCAATTGAGTGTACGATATTTTTGTCAGTCCGTCATTAGCCAACACAAATATGCTCGACGGTTTGCTCACGCGAGAACATGATGCCGAATGAAATATCAAAATGACGCGACGCTTCTCGTGAATGTCTTGCGCATGTGTGGATGAAAGTTCGAAGAGGTGGAAGTAGCGCCATCTGTCATTCAACAACATAAATAATTTTGTTCTGTTTGAAATACGAAAGACGGTTAAATTTGTTCATACGAAAATACTAAAATCGCGATTAAAAAATGGGAGGGTGGGGGTAGGAGGTCTAAAATTTGGGTTTATAGTTATTTTTTGATGCCAAATTAAAAAAAATACAAAATAAAATTTTTGTCAAAAAAATATATTTTTTTTCTGGATAGGGACACCCTAATCACCTAGCGGTATGAAATATACTTTAAAATCTATTCTTATACCTGTCAAATATACCTACATAAAAAATTTCATACATATCGGTCAAGCCGTTTCGGAGGAGTGTCTTGTCTGTCTTGTCTTGTCTGTCTTGTCTTGTCTGATTAACTCAACTCTTCGCGTTAAGTTAATCAGACAAGATTGGGTCTTTGAAACATATTGGTATCTGCATAGTTTATCTTCATACATACAATAATTTTTAAAAGTCAATTTACTTCAATGGATTTCGAATTAAGTTAAAATTAGGATATGGCGGATAAATGCCCAGTCACTAGGTACTCCAATGTGGTAATGATGTGGTCTTTAAATATCCCACCTGATCTGCACCTTGTATCATATAATACCAGAAACACCCAGCTACCGAATTAAAGAGAATTTATTGGCAAGAACGGTGCCATAAAAATTTGAATACAATCATATATCTGTCCACTGACAAATAATATCTAATATTTTGAATCGTTTTGTTTCAGTTTAAAAGAATAGGAATGATTGTTTATGATTGGATTGAATAATAATGAACAAACAGTGGCATATTGAACGTTATTATGAATAGTTTCAAATACCACCCATGATCGGCAAAGAGGAGAAAAGGTGGACGTTAAAAAAGATTGGACAAAATAACCTTTGGTTAAATAGCCCCGAGACGAAATAACTTGACGATAAAACTTGAACTTGTTTTTATTTACTTTAACATGTGGCAATCACTTTGTAAAATGAGAATAAAATATATTTGTATGGATAAATGAAACAATGCTACTTTCCTGATGACCGTTCTTTCTTCAGGGCAAACGTATACTGATTTGACAGTCAATCAGCTACATTCAAAAGTATATATATTTGTATGGATTCCATTTTATTGCATAAACATATCATGTTTCTATTAAATCATGATAAAGGTTCAGGCCGAACCGAAACTGGTTTATATATTAAGTTATGCATGTACTCAATAAAGCTGTAACAAAACAAAATTATTTTATCCTATTTATCCTATTTATCTTAAACAATAGTTCACAACAAAAAATTATTATTTTATCGAAGGAAGCAAACACTTTGTGGTGTGACATTATATATTAAATGAAAAAACACACTTTGTAAAACACCATTTTTTATTGGAATTAATATTTAACAGCCAACCTGGTTTCGCTTAGCTCAAGCTTCATCAGGGCTTATTATATCAACTAAAGTAAATTAAATATAGACACATATGTAAAAGAAATCAAGAGAATTAGAGAAAGAGATAGCAATATAATAGGCGACACCCTATTGGTGCAAATAGAAAAGAGGGAGACAGAAATAATAATTACAGTTTGGGTAAGCAACGGGGGGAGGGAGAGGGAGGGAACTGTTTCAGAGGAGGTTAACGGAATAAATTAAAAATGGGACTATCAGTTAAATTGATTTGGTTATTAATAATGTTTGATTTATTGCTGACGGCTTTTTTGATTTTCCCTCCCTCTCCCTCCCCCCGTTGCAGTGTCCATTGCAGCGACATCGTTGCAGTGTCTATCATCAGGGAAGATCCGGTAGATGTGATGTGTATCTAAATATCAACAATACTTTTGCCACTAATCTCTAATAGTCCTAAATTCTCCAGTATTTTAAAATAAATACCAACTCTACTTTTGCCACTAATCTATTCATAAATGTAATACTAGGGAAGCAAATAATGTAAAATCATGCAATGTCCAGTGTGTTAACTGTAATTTCCTCCGCTTGCAAAGCCGTATCTTCTCCATAAACTTTCTAATTAAAGTGTGTTTATCGGAAGTGACCAGCCAGATAAGTATGTTTCTGTATGCATTTATAAATAGTAAAATTAGTTAGAACCTAAGCATTCCTAATAAATTGTACAGCGCCCTTGAGGTGATTTTTCACAAAAATTATCCAATTATTATTATTATATTATTATTATTATGATGGACACTGCAACGATGTCCAAAACGTTGGCTAAAGAAGGAGGTAGCGCAACACGGCATAACACGCCAAAAACAAACAACGAAAATGGTAGAGGTGTTGGTTATCCAATAAAGGTTCCCGGGGCGGCGGTACCCATTCCCGCCTCCCAAATTGGGTTTAGTATAGGCCAGTTGCTCCATAAAACTGTAATAATCAAAGAACTTGAATAGAACTAACACGTAAGGTGAAAATTAACTTATATTTGATGAATCTATGAAATTTTTTTGAAACAACCCGTCCTTAGTCACGCCTATTCAAAAAGTAGAAGTTGTTTTGTCGTTGTCTTTTTTCAAAAAGACGTGGTTTTATTTCGAGCGGGCTATTTTGTCCCATGCTATGCGGCGCCCCCATGATACGACGGAACGTCTTGTAAAAAGCTGGCGTGGGCCTCCGCGTTAGTTATAGTGGCATAAAGTGTCCGGAATTATTATAGTTACTCTGACTTAAACATCTCATGTTTCAAGAATATGTTTAAATACACATTTCGAATTCCTCGGTGTATCGAAGAGCCAATATTTTCGCTTCGTAATTGAGCATGAGCTTATTGTGTATTTTGTTTAATCATTCTGCGTGATCGTTTTATCGCGTTTAAAAAATCAAACCGTTTATAAATGCTGCAATATTGGTCCATAAAAATATTTAGTATTTTATTGATTTGCTGAATTTGTTAACCAATTTGAGTTTTTATTACCAAATTATTATACAATAGAGCAAACAAAGAGTGTTTGATCGGAAATAAATATAAAAATGGTAAAATTAAAAAAAAAAAAAAAAAAATTGTTTTGGGTGACAAGCACCATTTATTGTTGATTGGTAAGATATAAAAAAGGTGTTAGTGCATTCAATTAGATAAAGACGGAACGCTGCTCCGGTTTTAGATATCTATAGTTCATTATCGATCCGGTTTGTGATTTCAGACCGCAAATAAAAAATCGTACCATATCTCGATTTACGAGGCTATTTTTTTCGATTCATTGACAAGTCAGAATCAAGTCAACTCAACACCACTTTGAAAAGTCATTAAAAGCTATGAAAAAAATTATTTTAAAATAGCAGGTAACCCTAACCTAACTTAACCTATTTAACCATTTTTTTAATATTTTTTAATCATAACTCTTAATGACCTTTCTGAGGTGGTTCTGAGTTGGTTCCTTTCTGAGTTGGCCGGTCACCAATTTTTTCTGCACTCTGTTCACCGAGATCGAATCACTCTTCACTAAAACGAACGGTGAGCTATGGGAACGGTGTGAACGGTGAGCTGTGAGTGATAAAATATTGCACAGTCTTGCTCCATGATATTTAAAAAAAGGATACCAAGAAAAGTACTTACTAAAAATCAGAAAACTGTACCAATATAACATGAGCCCAAAATCAATTATTATACACACATTCAGTAACATTCACACATTCAGGAAGTGATAAAAGAAACGTAGGTCATGATGGTGTACACATACACTATCTCGTCCCCGGAAGCCCAATAACAGTAAATAAAATGAAAATACAATTTTTTACAAGAAAAACTCTCTTTTTATAACTTTTGAAGGTTATTCCCATCAATGTAATATAAAATGAATATATTTAAGAAAAAAACTGTTCACTCTAAAGATTAGCCAGCAAATAAACTGTACTTATATAAGAATAATGGTGACCTAACAGTTGCCCCCCCCCGAAATTATAATTATTGCAAAATTATAATTTTCTATGAATTATTTAACAATTTCAATAAAAAATCGCCTCAAACATTCCTTTAATAATAAGTAGGTATGGATATCAAACGAAATTATTTAGTGAAGATTTTTTGTACTTGTAGGTACCCTGGTCCATATGCATTTATACTGTATAAGTAGTTTTTTCCTTGATGCATTGGAATGAAAATATCTATAATAGGAATTTGAAATGCTGCAAAGGACCAAAAATTTGGTAAAACCCTTCAAGCCACAAAATGAAAATATTAAAACCAATATTTACAAACTCGTAGAACTAATTAAAAATCTTGTTGGTTATACGAAAGTGACTATTTGGTTTTCAAAATTCTGTAAAATATTGCGATTCATTAATATTTGGTTGTACTTAACGAAACTAGTTAAAAAAGTTATTTTTTTCAATTTTTTTGTCTTTCGATCTGCGTCGTCGAAATATTTCCAGGACAAAAAGTGTGTACTTTAATTATAATACAGGTCTACAAAAACCGGAGAAAAACTTTATTTCTCTTTCCTGAACGATTAACACTTTGACCTTTACAGCAATCAAATTCCCAAGATCGATATGCTTTATACTTTTGTTATTCGGCGATACATTTTATCTGCACACCCTTTCGGGGACACTTAGTTATATTTTTTGTAAGTAGGTATACCTATTTTCCCTAAACCGACTGCATATTGAATATAAGTATGCCGGGAGGCAACTGTCGCGTTATCAACTGTCATGGAAACAAGCATGTTTCCGGAGGTAATAAAGAAAAAAAAAAGTGTACTTAAGCCACGATAGTGAAATGTGAATATTTCTTTTATCTTAATTAATAATAATAAAAAATCGAGTGCAGTTTACACGCGGTAGAAGCAAAACTTTACCAAAACAATCTCAACCAATGAAGAACCAAGGAGCCTTGAAAAGTAATGTCATAATCAAATCAGCCAATGAGCGCAGATCTGGTGCCATTTCCGCTTTAAATCTCAATCAATAGGAGCCTTGATAGGAGTTTTATGCTTCGCAGGTGCTGTATACGTTATTTCCATTTCATTCGAATTCCTAATCACAACGGGGCTACAGAAGTTTCACTTCAAAAAATATTTTAAGTTCAAAAAGTATTTCAACTTGCAATGATATTTCCAGGATCAGATGTGGGCTTTGTTTTATCCATTTAAATTTATAGATTTTATATAAGACGCGTCGTCTGGTTTGTTCCATTTATCTATTTCCCAAGATCAATTAGAAGAAAATTGTTCATAAATTATACTCTCTTGAGTCCTTTAATTCGAACAGGATGTTGGTGAGTTACAAACTAATATGGAATTATTTAATTGCAGTCAAAATTCAATTGCTCGCGTAACGCGTAGGCATATCCCTTTACGTTTCATAACACCTTGTCTAATTTATGGTTCATTTCTGATAATAATTTTCACTCGGCGAGTTCAGATGAGAATCTACCTATACACATTTATTTATTACTTGATTACTCAAATTGCAGTACAAAGCATAATATGTAATTTAATAAGTCTAATTAAAATTATTATTAGCGCTACAGGTTTAGTCAAGACCGTATCAGTTTTGTACAGATTGCATGTTATAAGTACCTATTATTCAACATTAATAATTAAATTAGTATTCTGAAACACACAGAGGTTTTTGGAGAAAAATGAATTTTATAAGAAAAATCAAACAATGGGTTGAATAAATTAAAAAAATAATTGGGATAAAAAAGAGAAAAAAATATACAGGACGTAACAGCCACTTATCGCAAGGATTTTAATCAGCGATAGAAAAGTAAATTTCGCTGTCCGGTGGTATTGCTATAACGAGGCAGAGTGCGCAACACGTGACCAATATGCATCCAACTATTGACCAATATGCATTCCAATATGCATCCAACTATTCACCGACCGACGTGTTACGGAAAAATTTTTTTGACTTGTAATTAAAAAAAAATATCATTGGATGGCAAACTGACATCTATATATGTTTTATACCAAAATGCTCAGGAATCACTGGTTAAAATCCTTCGGGTACACCCTATTTAGAAAAATAGCACAAAACGAAAGCAATGCAAATAAACGCCTAAAATACGCAATGAAAAATAGGGCTAACAGGGAAAGTTCATTTTTATTTTAAATTTTATTGGAACAATTCATTATTTTGATAATTTATTTAAACAAAATTCAAAAAAATGGAAAAATTTAAGGATATTTAATATTCTTTAATTTTTAAATTGTTTTTATGACTACTGCAGTATTATTATGAACTTGATGACACAGTTATTCTATTTCATTAAGTTAACTCTTGCAGTTGGAAATCAAAATGTGTATATCTAACTTATGAAACTAGCAAACACCCATTAGGCTAAAGTTGGTCCAATATACATTGCACATGCATATTAATCTGATGCCATATAATAAAATTCTATTCAATTGGTGCCCACCTATATCAAGTTTTTTTCATAAAGGTCCTGGTAAACTAGCAACTTTTGACTTGCCGGCGGGGTACTTCGACAAAATTTCCGTATTGTCTGTCAAGATTGTTGTGTATTTCCTATTCTTGTCGAAGTATTGCCATATCCTAGGGTGTGTTCGATCGGCTGCCGATATTAGGACAATATTGCTGGGCCAAAACTAAGTGCCGGCAACCCGAGCGTTTATTTTTTCTTCATTTATTTACAGTTTACTTTTTCAGTATTTTACACATCCCACTAGACAGATATGAATCAAAGTAGACATATACATACATAAAAAGATAAAAAAGTAATATAAAAAATGATGTGAAAATATATGCCAATATATACAATGCCTATGCATACTATGCTTATATGATAAAAAAATAATATAAAAAGATAAAAAAAATACTATGAAAATATATGCCTATATGTACATACATGCACATTTTCTTATCCATATATATATACACACTCACATATATATTATTTTATACATATACACATGTATACACATATACACATACACATGCACACACACATACATGTATACATACACATACATTTACAAACATACATATATACATAATGTTTTTGTATTAATTATTTGCTGATAAATCTGTTTTTTTTTTGGTTATTTAACATATTTCCGTAAAAAGATTGCATACGTTCATAGACGTCCAAATGGATAGACAAGCAGTTACAGATGAGGGGTAAAACCAAACTATGGAGAGCGAAGAGGGGAAAGATGACTGTCATTCGTTGAACAATCAATCTGACAGTATATAGGCATCTCGCATTACAATATCACCATTTAGTTCTTAAAAGCAAAATCTGCTTTGAATGAATAGACCTTTTTACATGGGAGCGCGAATTGCTTGCCACGTTCAAAACATATTTGCTAAGGCCAAATGCTCGCCCCAAAAAGACTCGCGCCAATACACATATCAATATTTTGTTTCCGTGTTTAGTTAAAACACTTTTACAAATGTTTCATAATTTACTTACCCCTGTAACCAGCGACGAGCACATTGGAGTACCGCCCACATTCGCTATGTGTACATTGATACGTAGATATATTGTATAGCACAAGCTGCCGTTATTTCGTTAAATGTATGGATGTCAGCTTCTCGCTGTTCACGGCAAGAATGATGACGTCACACATTTTAGATTCAAGCGAGGCTATATCCCCTCCCCATGGAGCGAGCCGGTTCCAAGGAGGAGCTACAGCCGGCGCCATGTGGAGGGGGAAATAATACGTTTTTATCACTTAGGGCAGGTCCAGATATATTCATATGTCCGTGCATACGTTAGATTATTAAAAGCCACATATTATTTTGGGAATGTTCCTTTTCGGTAGTTTCGTTAAGTACAACCAAATATTAAATGAATCGCAATATTTTACAGAATTTTGAAAACCAAATAGTCACTTTCGTATAACCAACAAGATTTTTAATTAGTTCTAAGAGTTTGTAAATATTGGTTTTAATATTCATTTTGTGGCTTGAAGGGTTTTACCAATCCATAGTCGATGTATGACATTTGTTTCTAGACGCCTCCTACCGGCTACCAAAAAACTAAAATTAGTAAATAATATCGCGATTTCAAAACAAAAGTTTATACCGGTTGGGCGGAGTTAGTACAAGTGATCGGTTTTTTTTTAATTCGCCGTAATGTACGACACAAATTACCTCGAAAAATACGGCAATCTTGAAGAGAAACGACAATATTGACGGAAAACACCATGCTCTGCAAAGACTCTGAACAAAATAGGCAATATTTGGCCATTTAACTTATCTCGGTCGTTTATGAGCACCCATTCCACAAATGATTTATTTTATTTTATTTGAACCAGCCGTTGAAATCCGGTCTCAAAGTTCCGTTAACTCTGAATTCGCGTCAACCGTCAAATTAAACGTAATATTCAAATAAGTTCCAGGAATGCATCGTCTATTTCCCGAGTATCTGGACAGTCTGGGCAGTAGCCCGTCATGTTCGCACCTCGGAACATCCGCAGCCAGCCCGGGCGCCTCCTTGTAGGTATTATCTCTCGTTAGATCCTTTAGCGGAGGTGGCTTGCTAGTCGCTGGGAAAGGAAAGGAGGAAGATGCGGCCCCGATCCAAGTAAGGGTAAAGTACAGGAGTCAACTCGTAGATAGCTAAAGGGCAACGGTTGTGATGGCAGGTTTATTGGTTCATACCATTGAGAAAGAACACATTATATTAAAATTAAAGCTTTTTCCTCCGGTTGCTCGTGATTTTTTGGAGGTCATCTTGAATAATTTTCGCCCACATTAAAAAAATCATACTTCCGAATTTTAATATGGAGACATACAAACTAATTATAGTTCTATATAGTCAATGAATTCACCTATCTTTTGTTATCACAGGATATTCGCAGGATTTATAAAAAATATATTAAAAAAAAGTAAACTTTAAAACTGTAAAAATCGTAAAAAATGTGGTCCAATTTTGGACCGGTGTCAATCGCAGAAAAATAAAAGCGGTCCATATTTCGACTTTTGTCGCTCCAGTGGACATATGAGCTATAAGATAAAAATATAACACTTCTAATAACGGTAATGACTACAATATGAGAATTGGTACTATACATGTAACTAACCATAACCAACACCTCTGCCATAGGTCACCTGCAGGAATACCTGAGTTCGTAGGGCGAGGTTTATCTAAAGCCTAGATCTTGGCGGTAGACGCATCAGCTTACCTGCTTCATGATGGGCGAGATAGGGAGAGACTGTTGAGAGAGACTTTTTGGCTTCTGCAGCCGGATTCTCTCGATCCACCGCCTTGCTCTGTAGCGGGAGAGATGAATTCATTCGTTTGTCTCTCCTGGACACACTGAACCCCAGATTCCTATCCACCCCTCTTACCCCTTTCCTTCCCTTAAAAAGACCCTCCAAACAGTATCCTCGAAGACATAGGTCCTTATTTTTGTCCTGGTTCACGGATGTAACGGATTTTCCTAAGGTCCTGCTGTATGGAGCTAATATAAGAAAATCGTCTGCATAAGAAAATGAAAATAAATTACTTTATTGCACCATTATAAATAATTAGAAAACATATTTTAATTTATTGCAGGTACGTAAATAGTATCCCGAGGTAGAGACTATTGATTTCGAATCATATTGAAATTTTCAAACAGCCTGTAAATAAATAATAACAGCCTAAATTTTAAATCAAAGTAAAGAAAAAAAATTATAGAAATTCACATACCTAACTGTGGAATTCCAAATATTTGAACACAGTGGTACTGTGGCATTCCAAATATGGGATACGTTGCAGGTCTGAAGGTAGAGCTGAGGGGAAGGAGATGGAGAAATCACAAGTTGAGAAGAATCTGGAAATTCAGATCTTTTCTTCAAACAAGGCTAAAGCCATTTCATGCCTCCTGTGCACGGTGTTCTGTCTCCAGGGCAATACTGGAAGAATTTACCACTCTTTTGACTTGACCGGGTTTTGAACAGTGAGATATTTGATACGATTTTAGATTTTCACGGCCAAAAGTATTTTTGTTATTAGTTTTTGGGGTATTAATAAATACAAACATCACCCCTAACTATTACACATCTGCCCTGATGATGGACACTGCAACGCTGTCCGAAACGTTGGCTAAAGAAGGAGGTAGCGCAACACGGCATAATACCCCAAAAACTAATAACAAAAAAAAGTGAGATATTTCTCTAACACTACCTAACTAAACCTAACCTAATCGGAACCTCCTACTAAGAGGACAAAACCGGAAATATGTCATTTTGAAATCAAATTTCAGACGCATTGACTCTTTTCCACAAAAAAATATCAATTCATTTCGAAAGACTGTTCTTTTATCTAGTAAAGCTTTGTTTTAAATTTTGAGAAAATATGTTTATTTTTACTACAGCAAGTTTTTACCGTAGGTCGTTGACAGATTTGTTAAATTTTCAAACTAAATTTTGTATTATACAACACACATTTCAAATCATACTTAATCATACAGTAAAATAAATCAATAAATTATCTGGGAAAGCTGTGTTTCAGAATTTTAATTTTAGTTTAAATTTTAAATAATATCATTGAAAAAAAGATCCGCACACGGGGATAAAAACAGATCCGCACACGTTTTCTGACGAAAATTCTTCAGTTTGACTATTTATTTATGGTCCTACAAACTAATATATTTTTTACATTCTTATTTTGCTTAGACATTATTGAAAAATTATAAATGCTTATGATCAAAAAATAATTACAAAAAGTAAATAATTTTAATAGTTTTATCATCACGCCTTTCAGCATTTTTGAACGTAGGTATAAATTAAAGCAAATTTTGAATGAAATAAAACCGACATTGAGTTATAGTTTAAAAATGGTGATTCGGAGAATAATCAATCTTTCTCATTGGAACCGCCCTGTACGATCGTAAGAACATCTTTCGACGAAATATGAATTCTCGGCCCCTGGCTGGTTACTGTTATGTTGGTTTTGTGATTATTAGTGAATACCCATCACAATCATTTAACGGAAATTTAACTGTATCTTGAACCAGGAAAAGCAGAAAATGCTGCAAAATACGTATAAAAAAACTGAAAAGCAATTCAAGCGATATTAATTCGACGCAATTAATAATACGTCACGTGAAATTCAATCTAGCCAAAAAAAACAGTTCTTTAAGTGGTTGATCGGCCATTCAGAAATTATTTACGAACATCATCGATCATTTGAATACCAAAGAGATAAGTTTAATTTATGAAGGTCCGAAACAGGTGGCTGGCTTCTGGCGCTGGTCCAAACACTCAAGGCCTCGCTTCAGACGTATCATGTTTTCTCCATCGCAGGTCGCATTTCCGGATAAAATATTTTTAAATTTTATCTTACAACCTTATAATTTCATACCTTCCATGTAAGCTACTGAATTTTTGACAACATTTCGTAAAGCAATAATTGTGCGTGGAAATTATTTCATGTTTTGTAAAAACGTACCATTAATCACACCGCACGTCGTAGTTTATTTAAATGTTGAGAAAATAATGTTAAAATAAATATTTACAGAAAGAAATGGAAGGAGATTTCAAATGCTCGAGTGATTAATGTGATATTATAATATCAGACATTATGTTCTATGAAAACAGTCTAAACCAACAGAAACAATTTTTTTTTAAATATGTCATAATTTCAGTTTATCTCAAGTAAAATAAAATACTAGGTACTCAATCACATTAAGACGCCGTTACCCGAATTTCTACCGATTTCTTGCAAACTTCCCTTAAACATTTGAAGTTTTTAAGCACTTAAAAAAATATACGTTATTTTTAAAGATAATATCTAGACATTCGTGGCGCCGAAACGCGAATTATATAAAATTCCCTCGATAGAAAAAAGTTATGCTCCAAAAATTATTATAAACACATTTGTTTCAGTTATTTTACAAGTAATATGCAGTGTTTTTTTAAATGCTGTTTAAGACAACCCTCGTGAGATTTTTGCTCTATTTTAAGCGAGTCGTGTTTTATTAAACATGTTCACAATTTTCGCATCGATTTTGTCGCTTTAAATACCAGCGCTCTCCTCTAACATTCGTTATTTCATATCTCTCCATCTTCTTCTTTTTGTTGCGGGGCCTTAATGTAACATTTTTGAAATTTTATGCTATAAGTAACTATGTACACTAATGTACAGCAAAGATAACAAATCGATTGTGTCTTCAATGATACTCGTAAAACGTGAAAGTTTTCACTTGGGCAATAAGTACACAATTAACTAACGACTAACCGAAGCTCGACGCGATGGACATTGTAATAAAAATGGTCCTTCGAGCAGGATCTTATTGGAGGATCCAGCAGAATGGTAAATAAGAGTCTTAATAGCATTCTTCAATTTGCAATAATTTATTTTTTGACGCGGTTTAAATAACAAAATCATTTCATTTAGTCTTATACCAAGAGTTTTCTTAGTACTTTGTCGACCTTGGCGAAGCACTTCCTAAATGGAGGATGGCTTTTTACCCTCTTGGCTATTTCAGTGTTCAACAAAAAACTGAATATCGTGCGTTTATATTTAGGCCACATCAACCATATTAACATATTAAACTGTAGGTACTCTAATCTAACTGTAACTCAATTTAAAAAATAGCCAAATTATTCTAAGAATACATATTTAAAATGCAAAATCATCATTCAGCCACACCTAGTTCAAGTGTTGTCAGATCTTTAAAATCAACCGGATTTCGGATGAAGTCGACCTGCATCTGACCCGTGGTATCATCAAGGTTGTCGGCGAGATTCCGATCGACCCGGAGAAAAGCTGCCCGGAATCATTAATAATTTTTCAAATCCTTAGTTCTTATTATTAATCTTTTTTTCCACAGTGGCAAAACGATAGCTAACGAGCTGTATAAAAAGATGAACTTTATCTTATTATTATTAAATCTTTTATTATCATCTTTTTAACATCACTGTAGTTTTCCAGTGTTATTTTTATCTGATGTCCTCTTCAGTTGAATGTTGGCCATAATAGTGAGTTAGTCTCTCTAGTGTATTGGTCACCTTCCTCTGCTTTTTCTGTCTTCTACTTTGTCAGTGACTTTAGGTTTCTCCAAATTAGAGTCCTCAGTTTGGCGAGCAACGTGTCCAAAGAATCTTAAAATATCACTGGTCGACATTTATTTTTTTAAGTGCAGTCCCTTAAGCATAGCAAATTTTTTTATATGTATTTAATATCCATAAACACGAATAAAATAACAAAAAAATACTTCCACGGGTACTTACAACAAAATTTAAAAACTAATTCAATTTAATTTTTTTTTGCTCCTAATTTGCGCTTGTGAGTATCTTGAGAGTCTCTCTGCAGGGTCCAGCAATAGTCTGCTAGCATAGATTGACTCCACTTTCCTTGGTATCACTTTTCCATACCCGCAATGTCCTGGTGAAATCGTTCGCCGTGCTCGTAACTAACATCTCCCATATTTTCGGGGAAAAAATTCAAATGAGAGGGAAGGAAGTGTATTTTTAGTGACAGGTTACAACCCATATTTTTATAGGCCATGAGCATTTCAGACACAATGCTGATATAGTCTTCACTTTTATGACTTCCAAGAAAGTTCTCGACAACATTCTTGAAGACTGACCAATTGGCTAGCTCGACTGGTCTCAACACTGTTATAAAATTCGGATCAGTCAAGGCCTCCCTTATTTATGGTCCCACGAATATTCCTTCTTTAATTTTTGCGTCGCTGATCTTAGGAAACTTTTGCTTTAAGTAAATCATACCATTTCCATCCTTAGAGAAGCCTTTTACAAAATCATCAATTTTTCATCAAACCCAATTTAATGTGTATGGATGGAAGTAAGATATCTTTAGATTTTACTAAGGGAGCATGTTGAACATTCTTCGTGCCAGGTTTAAGGTGCTTTCTAGTAGGCCAGTCCTTCTTGGTATAATGGTTTTTCCTGTCTCTGCTGTCCCACTCACACAGAAAACAACAATACTTTGTGTCTCCCGCTTGCTGTCCTAGTAGGAGCCCTATTACTTTTAGATCACCACATAGTTTCCATTCGTATTTTACATATTTAATTTTTGTTAACAGCAGCTTCATGTTGTCATAATTCTCTTTCATGTTTGCAGCATGACCAAGTGGAATGGATGGTTGAGTATTTCCATTGTAAACTTACTTTCGACGAGTCTATGAAAAGTCTACAATTTTATACGTTATGTTCCAAGCCAAGAGCTGCGAACAGACCTTCAATGTCTTTACAGTAACATAAAGTGTCTTCATGACATAATATGGAACCAAGATACGATGCCGGTTTCTAAAGTGCGTGATTTTTGTACCCTTTTCGCCATATTATAAAAAAACAATTATAACTCACAAATATATATGAATGAATACACATTTTAGTAAAACTTGAAACCCATAAAAACCTGACGTGATAAAAAAAAATAATCACATATCTGAAATCAGCGTAAAATTTCCTGTCAGATTTGGCTACTTTCGTTAAAGGGACAAAAAATTTGTTGACCAGTGTAATTAATCTTCTTCAATGATATCTTAAAATACGTCGTCGGCTTGTTGTTGAGACCCTATTGTGGACCCTAACTGAACTTCCAAGGTGGACATATTTGTGCCTCTGGCTGTCCATGGAATTCTGAACATTTTCTCCAGCATCAAATTTCGAGGGCACCCATCTGTTTTCTTTCGCTGTCTCTAAGTGTCCATGTTTTCATACCTATAGAAATATGAGGAAAATCAACGCCCGAACAAGTCTCATCTAGGTGATTTGATTATCTCCGTCACTCCATATCTTTTGCATTTTACTAATGTAGTCTTTAGTAAAATGAAAAATTGAACATTTTTTAATGCTTGATATAGTGTTTAGGAAAGCGAAAATCAGAAGCTGTATTAAAAATAAGTAATGTGGGTCATTGAACATACTCGAAACCTGGAAATTTAATGCCATACCCGGAAGCGTGGCAGCCGCGGGTACACAGTACACAGGTAGTGTTTAGCTAATGTGGCCGTACATATGTTCCTGATAAAGAAGTGGGCAGAAGAAAGCTTTTAATGTGTTGATAAGCAGATGTTAGCCCACGCGCTCAACTAAGTGTTTGTTTAATTACGCTCTTATGATATCGTGGTTTAAGGATTTGTAAAGATATTCGATTGTCTTGTCTGTTATACGGTGGGAAGGTTATTGTTTATGATTCTAATTTTCTCTTCATCAAAATGTTGTTGGAAATTAATGTACTTTACAATCAATTTAGGTATTTCTTCTACAATTTTATAAAATCATTAAAATGAAAGAATTTTAGTCATAACGTTAACTATAATTATTTAATTGGTAAAACTGATAGATCAATGAACTCCGTGGTAGAGCTCTCAGACTTTTGACTTTTGGCTCTGGTTTTAAAATAATGATATGGACAAGTACCAATACCAATAGGTCCTATTTTCTATGCAAAAATAATTAAGGCCCAGTTTTCGCAAAAATTCAAATGTAACATTGGGATCTTTCAAATGTCAAAAAATAAAATAGACCTAATGCCCATTTGATGATCATCCGCCGTTTTGTTTTTTTTTTTTTGACATTTGACAGGTTCCATTCTATCTATCCAATTTGGGAGGCAGGGATGGGTATCGCCGCCCCGGGAACCATTTATTGGTTAACCAATACCTCTGCCATAGGTCTCCCCAAGTGGTTCGATACGTTTGGTGACTTAGCAGGGTTGCCCAGGCCAGATTGAGGGTGACTGGGTGAGGAGGTCTTTTGACCTTTCCAGCCGGACTATGTTGACCGCACCGTACCGCACGACTTGCACTGTAATTGGACGGCTGGATCCAAACGTCCGTCACTCCTGGACATACTAACCCCCAGATTCCTACCCACCTCTCATACCTTTCTTTCCCAGAACTTCCTATCCTTCCCTTCCCGAGATTCATTCACGGCCAGTCCGAAGCCATACACATTCTCGTTGGTGCTGACACATGACGATAGAGGTATTCCACCCGACATTAGCGTTCTTCACCATACTTGTTTTTATTATCGTTTTGTAGCGAAGCAACGAACAACCATTAAATACCATTTTTATCCGATTTTACACAATGGTATCACCGGTCACCACTCTCTGGTTAGATGCGTGACAATGCAATTTCATTTGCAAATTCATTCCGGATTTAGTGTTCGTCCTCTCTACCTGCTTTACCTCTAAGCAAAATAAATAGTCAATCTGTGCAAATTATTGTAACACAGAAGTTCCATTGTAAATATATTTTGACTCGTGTTAAAATCAAGAGTTGTTATTAAATACCTCCACACACACGCATTCCAGTTTACAGACATGGGCAAGGCCTGTAGACTGTCAGACCCTGGATAAAATATCTAAACCATATTGCCCAAAATTTCTTGCAGATGCTTTTAGCATTCGCAAGATGCCAATACCTTGTGAGCATCAGCCTTTTAAGTTTATGTTTTTAATTACTTTGTGTTTGAAAGACTTTATATTATTGATATATAATATTCGCAATTTGTATATTATGTAAGCATTTGCTTGCTGCTTTCTGACACCATATGCAGAGACACTGGAGGTCTAGATTTGTTCAAACTTATTATGTGGATTCGTTCTCTCAAAAAAATTAGAGTCCTTGCGAGAGCCTTGAAGGAGTAACCATCTGTTACTTACACCAGGGCTGGAAAGTGATGGATAACCTCCAATATCCTTCCATTCCTAAAAAGACCATCCCCACAGCATTCCCATGACATAGGCCCTGAGGGAAATTATTATCCTCAGTACCTCCCTTGTGGAGTTTATGTAAAAAAAATATCAAATTTTTATCAAATTGTAATGAGCTCTTGTGATCACATTTGTAAAAAAGCCTATTCCCCATCTTCTTCCTACCTTAAGCTTCACAATTGTATAGCTTATACCCCAATTGGGAATGCCATAGTCGAACTGTCTTCAACGGGAGCAGTTAATAAAAAAGTGTCCATTGAAGGATTTAAAACAAATAAATAAAATATGGAAGAAACCAACGTTTATCACGTTGTTGAATATTACATTGAATGTTTATGTTTCGTAAATCAAACTCTCTGTAATAAACATTCAGTGGGGCAGGTGAGGAATAGATGTTGTTCGAGTGACAATATCTCAACCACGCATTGTCAGTAATTTGATACTTTGATTTTATGTGCGCTTTAATAACAAATCAATTCGAGTTATATTTCACTTCAAGTGCCAAAGAACAACGGGTCGGCCGCGGCGTGGGCAGACGTCTTATTTGGGAAATTCCGCCAGATGGATGGAACCAGTGGAAAACTTTCCTCAAAATCTTACCTGTAATTATTATTAGGTATCTCGAATTACTCATACGCGAGGTGAACACACAAAATTATGCAGAAGTGCTGTGAATGTGATGAAATATCTTGTTGCGGAATATTAGATATTGGTAATTGAGGCGAAGATTATTATGCCAAATCACTATTTTCAATGAATCTGTACTGCAAATCGTTTGAATAAGGAACTCCAGTGAAAAATATTATGGCTTTAAAAAAATATGTTGATATAGACATTATAGACCAATAAATGCTGATTTTGAATATATACGTTTTATTTATTAATATTAAACGCAGAGTTTTTAAAAAATATTAAAAAGTCCATTTTTAATCGGGTCATAGAAACACGCCGTCAAGTTGGTATTATTGAAATGTTTAGTGGTGACGTCACTGAACACCGTAAAGTCATTGTATGGGAATGTAGACATGACACAATCAATCGTATTAACGACGTTTCATCTTATTCGTTTATTTACGTACTGTTTACGGAGATTTAGTTGTTGTGTTTATTGAAACATTATTTAGGCCTAAATAATTCAGTTTTAAAAATAAACGTATCTCTTATTAGTTAATCTCTATTATTGAAGATATTCAAAAACTACTGCACAAAAAAAAATAGTAATGCTTTTCTAGGGAAAATTCTTCGAACTCTGAATTTCAAAATGGCGCCAGTTGAACAGATCTTATAGTAACTTTTCGGGAGTGATGACGTCACACGAATCACTACACATACGGCGGTTTCGGGGGACCTTGAAAAATTAAAACTTTGACAGTTATTTTAACTATTAAAATTAACTCTAAAAATAAAAATGCAGTTATTAAAGTAAGAAGGTGGAGCTCCTTATTATGAATACAAAAAAATATGATTTATAATTTGGATTAATTGAAGCTTTTAACTACAACTTATAAAAAATAATTTTATGGCTAAAATTATCTGTCACAGATTCCATTGGTTAAATTTTTTCTTTCTTATAAAATTCGTAACAAAATAAATTTAAAAATAAAAAAAATTTGTGCAGTTTACACGCGGTAGAAGCGAAATTTTACAAAAACAATCTCAACCAATACTTGAAAAGTGAGGTCATAATTAAAGCGACCAATGAACGCAGACCTAGCGTAATTTCTGTTTCATATCTCAACCAATAGGAGCCTTTAAAAGTGACAAAAGGGGCCAATGAGCGCAGTGGAGGCGTCGCATGTGCAGTAATCGTCATTTCCGTTTCTTCCGAAATCCAAATGACAGCGGGCCTATTGAAGTTTCCCTTAAAAAAAACACTTTTGCGCTTGAAAACGCGATCTCTTGACTCGGTTTATACTCGTGGGCACAATAAGAATACATACATTTTTGGCTAATGGCTTCCCCTTAATGAAGTACTTTGTTATTCATCGTTGTAGAGGAAGATAAAACTAATGATTTTAAACTTTGTTATTCCTTGTTTGTGGAATATCAAGACCTCAAGGCAGTTCACCTAAAAGTCAATACAATATTTTCAAAAAAACGGTGATGTTTTCTAAAATTGTTACATTATGAAATGAGACAAAATGGTGTTTGCTCATTATGAAACGAGACAATTTGGGTGACAATATGTGTTGGAAAAATAAGACATACAAGAAAAAGGGATAACCAATCACTGACCATTGTATCTCTGCGAAGAAGCACACGACACAACCACAATACAGTTATTTAATTCCCTTTTAAAAAAGTTCTGCTTTATAATAAAAAAAAATAAATAAAAAAAAATATTTTGTTCC
This sequence comes from Limnephilus marmoratus, assembly GCA_917880885.1. Lineage (NCBI taxonomy): Eukaryota > Metazoa > Arthropoda > Insecta > Trichoptera > Limnephilidae > Limnephilus > Limnephilus marmoratus. The sequence continues at coordinate 56,232,767 of OU862909.1, read as the reverse complement.
ACCGCGAGGTTGCCACAAAAAAACGAATGAGTACAAAATACTTCTTGCACTTCCGAGGTGTAAAGGTTATGATACTGGTCAAATTGCTACTTTTTAGTTGAGGCGCTCAGTGAATAGTGGTCTAACCCACAAAAATTTGTCTTCAGCGAAAAATCATATTGTTATATATTTTTGTCACATCTACGAAGCCACTGTGGCCCAATTTTAGTTTTCACTGAATTCAAAGATCTTTCAAATGTTTCAATGTTTCAAATTTTCGATTGAGTGTCGCTAATATTGTTTTCAGTGATTAAATATTATCTACTATTTGAAGTTTTACTCATTAATTTAAAATTAAAAATAAAATACCAATAAATTTATTTGGTTTCTAAATAAAATTCTTTTCCTCGTAATTAAAGTATTACGAGTTTTCAACACCTTACTTAAGACTCATGGGCATTACATGTCATAAAATATAGTATGACGGCCTCCGTGGTCGAGGGGTAAGTCTCTCAACTAGCAATCCCAAGGATGCGGGTTGAAATCTCAGCGTTTGTTAATAAATTTTATGTGATTAAGTTGTGTTATTTTTACAAATTATTATTTAAATACTCTCAGTACCGCCCCGGTGCAGTGTAAGACTACCGAATTAAATCATTGCTTGAATTGGATTTAGCCGTATTTGGTGATCAGATCTGAATAGCCAGGTACTTTACCACCTTCCTCTCCCCAATCGACTTCCTCTCCCCACTAACTTCAGCCTCACAACGTGCCCCAATTGTTGATGAAATGCACACTCTCTTGCTCCAGATGGGAGCAGTCGGGACTCGGGACTCTTGTGAGGTATTAACATTTTTTAAATAACAGTTTTGAATCACAAAACTTGAATTGGCATATTCACTGCCGATAGCATTTTATATTATATTCTTTCTTTATGTTCCGACACTGATTAATTCGCTCAAATTCGGGCATGAATTATCGTTATCACAAGTGGTTGTTGATTACATGACTACCTTATGCAGGATGTGATTTCTGGCTGAAACATAATTTTTGATTGAATATTAACACTTAATATGTTTATGACATAAAAGATTTGCTAATGCTCGATATAAATTATTGTAATGTTGATCAATTTATTGATCACCATATGTTTAGTTTTGAAATGAAGATATGCTTAGTTCCTACCGGGATGTCATTTATCCGGTTTCTATCTCTCCCTAATCAATACCTTACTGGAAAAGTGTTTGAAATTTGGAACAATAGCAAGAAAAATAATGACAATATGATTGCTTTTAATTTTGAAAACTGAGGAAGATTTTGAATTACCTTGGAAGCAAGTGTTGGTGTTTTTCGTGTACGCAATCTCGTTTTTAACTGAAACGCTCAGTGGAATAGTGGCCCAAACCACAAAAATTAGTCGTTAATATTGTCTTCAGTGATTGAATATTACAAATTTATTTGTATCAACCTAAGTTATTTTCATAAAAACGGGTTGTGATTAGTGATGGTGAAAACTAAAAGCTAAGCTTTCTTTTTTTCGATATTAATATATGGCATTCGAAAATGAACCCGGTGCTTATGTTATGTTAGAGACTTGTTTGCCTTATTTTGGACGTTCTTTGGGTATTTTATACAATGAACTGGAACTTTTAAGATTAAATAATATGTTTAACATTAAAAAATTTCTGCTTTTTTGTATTTTGTCTTAATTGTTTGAAAATATCACATCTGCAATAAAAAGCAATTATTTAAAACGTATATATTATCTCAAACATTAAAAGGTCATATTTTGACATACATCGGGTGCATCCGCAATTAGCGTTAAATGCCGAATGGAAAATAGAATAAGATCTCAGTCGTAATTTATTTCAGTATCAATAAATCACCTCTCAACTTCATAATTACGACTATGTAATTAATCAGAAACACTTCAGCTTCAAAATCGTTGTCAAATGCGATGTATCTTGTTGCTGTTGGCAATAAATTTATGCACTAAGTGTTTCCGGAAACCTCCTGCTTTAAATGGATTTGGTGATTCGTTGTTACGTTAGCAAATACACAGGCTTGCTAATATTGTATTATGTTTTTGTCTGTGTTGTCTGTAGTTGGAGATAGTGGGGTTATAGCGAACACTTAAAGGAAAAACGAAACTAAACTGATGAAAAAACCATAATACAATAAAACAAAAATAAAACTTATTTCTAATTAACTTATTGTGTCTATAACCGGTTTCAGCCTGTTAAGGCCTTCTTCAGATTGGTACAACTATTTCTTAATCTACAGTTAATATATGTGCATAACATATGGGGAGAGGGAGGGGAGTAGTCTACAAGGATTTTGGTTACGGGCCAACTCAGAATTAAACCAACTCGGAACCACCTCAGAATATCATTAAGAGTGAAGATAAAAATATGAAAAATTGGTTAAATAGGTTAAGTTAGGTTAGGGTTACCGGCTAATTCATTTTTTTCATAGCTTTTAATGACTTTTCAAAGAGATGTTGAGTTGACTTGATTCTGAGTTGCCATGGAACCAGGGATTTTATTACATTTCAATGGATTTTCTCATATTTATTGCGATGTTGTCTTTGACGATTGGATTTCTTGGTTATTAGCAGTAGACATAATTAACTCAGGTTTATAGATAACTTTAATATTGTTTGGGGAATATCTTGCTTTTAAAATATTAAAGTGATAAACACGGGATAGTGGTGAACATAATAAGCGCAACCACATCAATAACAAATCAACACAATAATTTTTTACTGTGCAGGTAAAAAAATTATTAAATATAACATCACTGCACTTTGACAAAAATACCATAATTCCATCCGTTGTAACTCACATAGTCGACACACAGGAGGAGTGATGATTCTCTTAAGTAAGAAATACCCGTATGAAGTAATATCAAATCAGCAAATTGAAAAACTTTGTTGGATCTTAGCCATCACCATTAAAACAGGAAACAAGAAAGGTACATATACTGTTATTTATAGATCGCCAAACACAAGTAAGTGCGACTTTTTAACATATTTTCAAAAATGGTGTATGGAAAATTTACAAGACGAAAATGTAAACATTATAGCTGGAGATTTTAATATAAATGTCAAAGCAAAGGCAGACATATACACAAAAAAATTGAAATATATTATTCAAGCTGCAGGGATGAAACAACTGGTTAAAGATTTTACACGAATTACCAAAACCTCGAAAACAGTGATTGATCTTGTAATCTCAAATAAATTCAACTTAAATATTAATATACTAGATAATCCTAAAATTACCGACCATAACATCATTCAGATTCTATTAAATGACAGAGAAAAATACAACTCCAGCAAAGAAACAAAAGTAATAACTTTTAAAAATTACAAAAAATATGATAAAGAAATTTTCATTCAGACCTTGGAGGCTATTAATTGGAATGAAATAAATCAAATGGAATATAACAAAAAAGCGGACCAGATGATATTAAACTTAAAAAAATCTATTGATGAAGTAGTCCCAGAACAGAAGATACATAAAATAAACAATAATAAGTGGTACACAAAAGAACTACGCAAAATGCAGCACGATAGAGATACATTTTACAAAAGAGCACGCCTTACTAATAATACTATGGATTGGGATAACTACAAAAAAGCGAGAAACGAATACTCCAAAGACATAAAAAGAACGCATAATGAGTACATAAAAAATAAAATTAACTCAGAAGAAGGGGATCCCAAAAAAATTTGGAAAAGCATAAAAGAATTAGTACATGGCGAAAACAAAGACGACATAAAAATTGTAAACTTCCCAAAAGAGATAAACGAAGAAAACATGGCTAATAGCTTTAATAAATATTTTATTGAAAGCATCACTCAAATCAACAAATTAATACCCAACATTGTTGCTAACCCCATAAATGAAAATAACGACTCAAACAAAGAATTATTGGTCTTCAGAAGAATAAATGCAGAATATTTATTTAAAGTCTTAAATGAAATTAAATCAAAGAATAGTTCAGATGGATTAACTATTAGTATAATAAGGGATGCTTTTCCAGTAATTGGATCTACACTATTAAATATTATTAATGAGACGATTGAAGAAGGAAAATTTCCACAGTCATGGAAACAATCTACCATTATACCGGTTCCGAAGGTTAAAAATACCAGAAAATGTGAAGAATTTCGACCAATCAACACCTTACCAAAATATGAGCAGATTCTTGAAGTGATAATAAAAGAACAAATTTTACAATACCTAGATAAACACAATATTCTATGCCAAGAGCAATCAGGATTCAGATCTAATAACTCGTGTGAAACAGCATTAAACGTAATTGTCGAAGAATGGAAGGAAGGAATGAATAGTAATAAATTTATCTTAGCAATATTTTTAGACTTTCAAAGGGCATTCGAAACTATAGATCGAGAAATCTTAATAAGAAAACTTAAAGAAATTGGTTTCTCATCTATAGCCATTAAATTAATAGAAGAGTATTTGAAAGACAGAAAACAGGTAACAAAAATAAATAATCAATTCTCAAAACCAATGGAAAATAAATTAGGAGTACCGCAGGGATCGGTCCTTGGACCCCTATTGTTCATACTCTATATTAATGACATGGTGAAAATATTTTCAAAATGCAAAGTACGACTTTTTGCCGATGATACACTTATATACTTAATTGGAGATAACTATGAAGAACTAATAAATATTTTAAATAATGAACTAGATGATGTATCAAGATGGCTAAAAATAAATAAGCTTAAATTAAATACAAAAAAAACAAAATGTATGGTGATTGGATATAAGAAGACATCCAGTGAAAGCAAAATTAAAATTGATGGTGAAATTATTGAAAATGTTTCTGAAATGAAATACTTAGGAGTCATATTAGATTCCAAACTAAACTTCAATAGACATGCCGAATATACCCACAAGAAAATTGGCAAAAAGATATCTTTTTTGGGAAGAATTCGGCCTAAAATTTCCAGAAAAACCGCCATCACCATTTACAATTCAATTATTGCTCCACACTTCAACTACTGTTCAAGTATCCTTTTTCTTTGTAATGAAAGAGAACAGAATAAATTTCAAATTCTCCAAAACAGAGCAATGCGAATAATACTCCGAAGAAATAGATTTTCAAAAATAATTAAAATGCTAAAGGAACTTAATTGGTTAACAGTGAAACAAATACTGACCTTGAACACGTTGATATTTATTCACAAAATATTAAACAACATGTTACCAAAATACTTCACAAATAAAATCGTATACAATAAGGACATTCACAGACATTACACAAGGACTTGCAAGGAAATAAGATTAAACAAAAAGGACAAAACGAATACGCAAAACAGTCTGCTATACAAAGGAATTAAGTTATATAACACACTACCAGAAACTCTTAAGTCCTCACCAATTGAAAAGTTCAAGATGGATTGTAGGAGCTACATAAAACAAAAACAAAAAATTTTGTGATTTCAAAAATTTTGTGAATTTAAAATATTATAATTAAAAAAAAAAAAAAAAAACTGCAATATGAAATATTATAATCCATTAGAAATTTGTAAACTTAAATGTACAAATTACTAAAATAAAATTCAAATAAAAAAAAAAATAATTTAAGAACGTTGCAAATAATAATCATCATGATTGTAAATAAATATGTTACGGTTTTTATCTTCAACGACGTGTGCAATTTTACTCGGTGAAGCAGCTTTTGCATGGCCCGGTTTTTATAGGTGTGAATTAACTAGCCTCAGTATCTGATGCACTTGGTCGTGCCATGTCTTTCTCGGGTGTGCCTGACTTCTTCTACCATTCACATTAAACCTTTTAGAACTCGATCGTTCGGTATTACCCGCTGTTCGCCATTACCCCACTCTCCCCTACTCACGATATTATTTATTTAGTTGTTTCACAGTATTAATATGAATTTCACACCCTCTTCCAAATTCGACTAAGTTGTCAATAAGTAGTTGCGTACTTTACCCGATATGTTGTTGATTTTCACTTTGCTCACCGAGAAAAATCAGTTAAGAAACACAATGGAATAAATTAAAACCTGAAAGTTTTGCCATCTCAAGGAAAATATATTCTGATTGCAGTCTGAATTATTAGTTCATCATCTAAACGCAACTCTAATTAATTGTAGATGTTATGAGATTAAAAAGTTTGAGTAATCAAATTGTTATGCACATCACACATTTTTAATTACCTTAAAAATCGTTTTCCTTCTTGGTTAACAGATTGCATCATAATTAGAGGTGGAGGATTTTTGATTCAACATTTTTATCGTAGGTACTTAAGTATAATTGACAACGCTTTTCAGGTTTCAATGTCTAACCAAGTTATTTTGTTTAGTACAGCGTACAGTTTATTCAGAAAAAAAAACTTCCAAACAAATAGCCTTAAAAGGAAGTTCTCAAAAAACATTAATAATTCTGCTAAGTAGGTTGACACTGTAGTTCTTATATGAAAAAAATCAGCGTAGGCTGCCATAAACCAACACTTTAAATCAAATCAATATTTGTATCACTCTTCCAATATTGTTTTTATTAGAATAAATGTTTTCTATGACTACTTTGGGATTTTCTTTAAGTTGGCAAGATATTGAAGAAGCCTTGATAAACAAGCAGTATAAATTCTGTATTAACTGTTTTTGTCAAGAGATCGCTACATTCTGTTAATAGAAATACACAAGTTAATTATGTTGAGTGTTAAACAAACCTGAAAATTACTGTTAAAATTATTTGTTACAATTATCAAGCGTAGAAAAAACTTCCATTAACTAACTAACTAACTAACCATCACGCCGTTTTCCCGCAGGGGTAGGCAGAGAGGACGGACCAAACAACTCGGTTTGGCACACACTCTTTGCCTCACTCACTGTCATACATCGTCTCATGCATACTCTTCTATTATTCTGGATTTTGACATGGCCCGCCTCAAGTATCTGATTCACTTGAACGTGCCATGTCTTCCTCGGGCGTCCCCGACTTCTTCTACCATTCATATTTGCCTCATATATTCTTTTTGTACTACTTTCTTCATTCATTCGCTAACTTCCATTAAAGGTTTGGTTTTTTTTATTATTCACCCTTATCAATTCAATATAAAAGACAACCAGCATCGTACCTTCGGAAGAGCATACACATAAGTGGAGGCGCAGATTATAACGTAATCGGTTTATAAAAAAATTCGAATAACAACACAATGTTACGTTTAAAATAAAAGACAATCAGCATTGTACAATGATTGAGCTTTGGTATTTCACTTTACAATAGACATCTTGGACGTGTTAGACGCGTAATAATAATTACACTGCATAACTTGTTTATAATAAACTGTTTTTATAGATTAAATAATAATATTATTAAATATACAAAAAGAAATAAAAATTAAAATGGACGTCTTGGGTTTAGACCTCGAGTGACGTTCTGTCAAGTGACACCAAATTGTCTATTTTCTTAACAATTATATAACATCCATTAATACCTACATAATCTATGCATAGTGTACTATTCTATCCACGTTTTAAGAAAACATGTCTCCGGACCACCAAGTCTCGTCCTGTCGTTGCCAAGTCAACCAGGTCCAGCATCTCGTGATAGTTGGTGATTGCATCTAATCTGGGAACATTTTGTCCCATATCACCTGTCATCTGGGACAATTCCGTCCTATTTATCTGGGACTTGCATCTTAATGGGCTGGTTTTATAGTGCGCCCGTGCCCCGTGTCCCGAGCTCGATAGGCGACGATCATAACCATTAATTTAACCGATACTTTGTTTTCAAACCCATCACAGTGGTGTAGAAATCAAAAACATTTTTGGCAAGATTTTATGGATTTAAACATAAGGATCACAAATGTTAATATCCTTGAGATTTTTATGGATGTTCCCCACTTATAAACTTGCTAAAATCTGGGGCATTCGGTAAATATTTGCAGTAAAAATTACACCACAAAGACATAAAGAGGAGGGTACAAGAATATAGAAAATTATCATGTAGGAAAGAATTTATTTAATGTAATCGGCATTTATACGCCATAAACACTGATTACATATCATAAAATCATTGGAAAAATATTAGTAATAATAAAAAAGTGTATGAATAACAGTTAATAATATAAAGCAACGCGCAAGATTCCGATTCTGAATGACTTCTGTGTTTCAAGACCTTATCAAAGACAAGATCCATTACCTGTTTTACGTATGCCAGGTCATAGATGAGTAGGTACCTAATATAAACTGGCGAACGCATTTATACGGAAAAAAACAATTTTTGGTGGATGTAAAACCCAATATTACTTTATAAAGCTTCACATCAAGGGGACTACATTTATTAATTTATGTATGCCTTTATGGCTTTTACATGTAAGGTAAATTGGACAGGAGCATCATAACAAGTATAGCGCATCATAACAAGTATATAGTACATAAAATAATAAACTGAGCATGAAGGACATAAGTAGGCACAACACAAGTAGGAATGAGAAGTAAATTGTACAAAGGGGTTCAATCAGCAGATTCGTATTTGGACTCGGCTACAGTAGATTCAGCAATTATTGTCACAATATTACACAAAACATGATTACAAACATACTCGAAGCATACCAATAACAGTGGTGTTATAGCAATTAATATAAAAGTGGATAATTTTCTTGAAATTTCAAGTAATCTCTCTGTTATTATAAGTGTACGGAAGTTTGTTATTATTATTATAAAAATAAAGGTACACAGCAATCACGTGTATAAAGAAGTAAATAGGTACTATGAAAGTACTTACAGAGCAGTGTATTAAATTTATTACTGTTAACAATCTGAAACATTTAAGGATTGTTGCATAATATCTGCATACATAAACAAACCCTAACAGCCTTACTAATAACAAAACGCCTTAACGAGCGGTCAACTGCATATTTGTTGCTTGCGTGGTGCACTGTGTTTTTAAGTCTTTACTAATAACACAATCACGTATTTTATGATTTTTATGTTGGTCCCCTTGAATCTCACATAGATCTGCGCAGGCGCGCGGCCATCTTGTTTTATAAACTTCGCGGTCAAACATTGTTTGACAATGTTCAGTTGTACTTGCAGTTAATTTTTATGTTTTTGAAGATAATTTTCGTTTAAATGATCAATTCACTGTGATATTAGTGTAATTCAACATAATTAACAATGCCGGCGTTACTTTTTTCAGTTTTAGTCCTTTAAATATTGTTTTGTTGATGATTTAGTTTCGTTAATGATAGGTTTTAGGTTATTTCTGAAATTTTATTTTTTTAACGACTTTTCTGCGTGAATTTAATAAAACTTCCATAAAAGTAATATTATTTAATAATGTAAAAGCCTCATGCATGTGTAAATAAAAACAAATTCGAGAAATCAACGTATAAATTGCGTAAAAATGAATCCAAGATGTCAGATTTTTTCAGTTATTTTTTCAGAATTATTATTATATTTTTTTATCCTTTTTAATTGTATGAATGAACGAGATAAAAAGTGAAGTGACAGTTTTCTTCCAAATTCATAAAGTAAGAGGTGTGTATTTTTTCAATTTTGAATTTTCCAAAATTTTTCGACCATTTAATAGAATATGTTTACAGTCAGATATTTTTTTTTTCAAATTTTTTCATGTTTAAACTTAAAATACTGCAATTTTCAAACACGATCGTATATTTCAGATACAAAAATCTAAAAGGCAATTCTATCTAGTTTATATAAAGGTATATGCTTTCACGACATCTTCAAAAATAAGAAATATACAAGACATTTAATATACGTTGGAAAAATTCCAAATTTCGTTCAAACATCAATTGTTAAAACAGAGATAAACTACCCTCTCAGGCCGTGTAAACAATGTGTATTTCTTTCAATGAACAATTTTTTAATTAGTAATGTTTTCACATCCGCGGCCGTTTGTCAATTGAATAAAATTTTCACGGGGTTTTTTTTTCAAGGCTGTAAATATTTAACCCTCAGCCAAAGTAATAAGTTACGCGATAGACAGTTATAGTTCAATTTGGGGGGCGGGTATGAGTACCTACCGTTATCCGGAAACTATTTATTGTTTTCTTTTATTTTTTTTGTTTATTTAATCTATATAAAATAATTGTATAAGTATACAAAATAATAATGGTTATGTTAGGTAAAGATATTGTATTTCTTAGTCCTCCTCACTAGGGGTTCCTGTGCCGAGGCGGACTAAAATCGTTTAATTGTAGTTTATTTGTCTTCTATGTCGTTTTTTGTGTCTTCATTAGAGTGTTTTCGTTTACCTCTTTCAGCCATGTTTTTATTCTTGATTTGTACCTACTCATATCGCGAAGGATACGTTTGCCCATCAACTGGCTGAGGGAGACCTTTTGATTTCTTCAGCACGACTCTCTCGGAACATCGCGTTGCACCGCAGGCAGTGGGAGAGATAGATTCATATCTCCGTCACTCCAGGACACACTGAACCCAGATTCCCACCCACCCCTCATACCTTTATACTTCCCAGAACTTCCTTTCCTTCCTTTCCCTAAAAAGACCCTCCACACAGCATCTCCAAAGATGACACAGGTCTCGAGAAATTTTTTTTCCTCAGGGTCTCCTGTGTGGAACTAATAAAAAATGGAGATAATGCCTTCTTGCATGTTTACAGAGGTTACACGTTTCCTCTCAATATACATATGTTGTTGTTTGTTCTACTTAACCTGTCTTTTATTTTTCGTCTATATTGTTTGTGAAACTTATATTTTTAATATCTAAATTCCTATGTTTGTCACTATTTCCTCCCACACATGAATTGTATGTTCCTCTTGTCCTAAAATAAATTCTGTAACTCATCGGGAATGCCCTAGCAAGAATTTAAAACAATTAAAAAATGCCGCAGGTGGTTTTATTAATGCAATATTATAAATAACATAAATTATATGAAATTGAATATTTAAAAACAACCTCGTTTGCCAACTTTGATAGGTAGGTACTTATTCAAATTCATTAAAATCTTTTTTGTTTTTGTCTTAAAGTTATGACCCATAAATAAAATATTTCACTAAACTTACGTAACAGTATTAACTGAATAAAGCAGTAAGCACGTTGTCCATAATGTAGGCACATTATTGAAAGTAGTTCTCTCCATCATCTATAGTCTGTAGTACCAACAATAACTTCGCTACGGACACTTTTTTTCATAAACGTGGTAGCCTAAAACGATACCGCGAGTTTTAACGGCTATTTCCGCGCGCGGATTGGTCGTGGTTTACTTTTATAATTTTGCCCGGGGGCAATATATTTTTTGCTCCGCCACTGGCCCCACTGAGAAATTATTAGATTAAAGATGGCCAGAAATAATTAAATTGCACGCAAGGTGTATTTTAAATCCGATAAATGAATAATTTATCTAAATTAAACACTAAAAAAACGTGTTCTGGTGAATAATTATAATATCTCGTGATTTCATTAAATGGCTACGTGTAAGATTTTAATGAGTGTTGTTTATTTAAATGCCTCCATGAATGGGATGTTAATGTGGACCCGTTGTCGTTAAAGATATTTATACATATGATACTGATTTTACGAGGATGTTCTTTCTTATACCTACAGAAGGTTTCTGAAATAAACATTTTCAGTACCTAAGTATTTTTACCTTTGACCCAAGCAAATCTTTGAAAAGAAATCTTCGATAATAAAAATTTAGGTTCCGTATTGTTTGCGTTCACAAATCTCAGAAAATAATCGTTGGATTGACTCAATTTTTTTACGGAACATTGATTTTCAACAGAACGGTGTTTCTATATATATAATTTGTATAAAAAAATTAAAATGTAGATTCCTTATGTTTGGATCCGCAAACCTCGGAAAATAATCGATGGATTGACTCAAAATTTTACAGAACACTGTATTTTAGAAGACGAATATTTCTATATAATTTCTATAAATATACAAATTTGGTGCGCGAGTGTGTATTTCATGTATTTTAGCGGCAGGGAGGGTAGGCAGGAGGGGGAGCAGGAAGGTCCCAGCCTTGTCACCATGAAAGTTTTGCATCAGCACAGGTTCACGTCACCAAATAATATTGAAGTAAAAACTTCTTTAGCACCGTTGTATTTGAAATGCGATGAAACGTAACTAGCGACGCTAAAAAAAGACAAACCCATACATCTACAGGATTTAGCCTGCGAGAGAATAGCCTCCCACTCTTGTCTACTTTAGTTTTTTGAAGGATTCACTTCAACGCGTGTAAGGTGCACACTTTGATTATTTTTTAAATAAAAAAATACTGCTCTAATATTTTTTTTAACTATTCGAGATCTAAATAACTACGATAGCTAGGTACCTACTTACGCAAAACAATGATAAAAATATTTATTAAAAGTGAAAGTGCAGGTTTTAATGAAGACAACATTCATTTTGCATCTCAAAACATCTGCATTGCCATAACGATTCCATGACAGTTGATCCCACGATAGATGGTACTAACTAAGAGGAATGAGGAGATGCTCGCTCATTCCTCTTAGTTAGTACCCAAGTCTCAGCTGCGTACGTAAGTACTGGTCTGATAAGTGTTTTTTACACTAATATCTTCGTGTTTCTGGACAGCAGTCTGGACTTTAATTGGTTTGTAGGCGGAAATAACAGCGATTGGCGTTCACTATGCGCTTCTGGATCTCCTATGGTGTTGTATACCATATATAAACAAATAGTTTTATCCTTGATGTATTTGGGTGAAAATAGGTTTTGTACTTTTGTTATTCGGCGGCACAGCCTCTATGCACACCCTTTCGGGGACACGTAGTCATATTTTGTGTAAGAAGGTGAACCGTGTTTTCCTAGTTTTTTCCCCTAAACAGGCCGCATATTGTGTATAAGTATGTGGGGGGGCCATCTATCGTGGGATCAACTGTCATGGAATCGTTATGGCAATGCAGATGTTTGAAAGAAAAATTTTGAGGCGCAACTTCGGACCGGTTCTAGAAAATGGATTTTGGCGCAGACGTTATAACAATGAGCTCTATACTTTGTTTAAGGAGCTAAACGTCGCAAAATTTATAAAACTGGTAAGACTTCGGTGGCTGGGTCATGTGGAGAGAATGACCGAGCATCAAGCACCAAAGTCCCTGCTGAACTCAAGACCAATAGGGCGAAGGGGCCTGGGAAGACCAGGACTAAGATGGAGCGACAACGTCCTCAAAGACATATCTATCTTGGAGCTTCTAAACTGGAGAGAGCAGGCACAAAACCGAGATGAGTGGAGGAAGACTCTTGAGGAGGCCAAGACCCACCAGGGGTTGAAGAGCCAATAGTGACCATACAAAACCACACAAAGAATCACATACACCATCCAAAAAAAAAAACAGTACTAAAAATACACTGTAAATAAATTCGTTTCATATCCATACCAACTTATTCTTAAAGGTTTTGTTAAAGTGTATTTTAGTAAATAATTCACAAAAAAATACATTTTTATAATAACTATAATTTCGGGATGCCAACTTACTGTCAGCGGATCAATCAGCTGCCAGATCACTTGCAATAATGTATCAGTTTTCATATAATTTTTTTTACAAGTACAGCAATAGTTCACTATGTACCTAGTGGATTGCAGATGTACATAATTATCGGTGCAATAGGGGGCGTTGTTACTCTAGATCAGTGGTTCCCAAACTCTTTTAGCCCACGGACCCACGAAGTAGGATAGGGTGGGGCGAAACATCCATCCCGCCTCATCCCATCCCATTGTGCCCCTCCCCCGATGAAACTTCCATATAAATAAAATGTGTCAAAACTTTGCCACGGACCCCCTGACGTCATTCAGGGACCCCCAAATAATTTTTTTTTCCACGGACCCCCTGAATGATCCTGGGGACCACTTTGGGAACCACTGCTCTAGATTTTGGAGTTAAGAGTTCCACAAAGGTAAAAAAAACCGTCGTTCAGCACTATTGACAGGAGGTATTCGTATATTGGATATAAATCATATATTTTTAAATATAGTCTATCTGAATCGAAATACAATGATACTGTGTAATGTTATTGTTCTTGATAAGTTCAAACTAAGAATTTATGTTAATTTTCCTTTCAGATATATGAATATAAATCACATCACGTCAGATAATGATTTATTCTATTTCATTTAATTAACATTTCAGCACCATGCTCATGCGCAATGCAGACTGCGCATCAATATTATCATTAATCAATACTTTTATTACAAATACCTATTCTAGCTGACACAGTTCTGAAGAGCAGAAGTGTTGAATGGTTTTAAAAAATGACAGCACCTACGAGAAGAAGTTTAACATTTAACAGAGTTCAATGGATATTGTCCAATGAAATTAAATGTAGAAGATGTGCCCTTGCGTTCAGAAATGCTATGTTAAATATTTTACGGTCTCCATGGTTGAATGGTTACGAGTTACGATCCTTCGCTACGAATTCGAAGGTGCGGGAGTTGGGAATCGGGCATGGATAACCAACACCTCTGCAATAGGCCATAGGTCATCCGCCAAAGTTGTTGAATTAATTAAATAAAGTGTACCAGCTATAAGAAACGCAAACCACCGAAAACCATTAAACGTGTATTTTTTTACGTATGTCCTATATAGGGATATATCTTAGTTTTAATGAAATAACAATTATATCAATCCGAATTCTTTTTGTATAATTATTGGGATCGCCGCTACATCTAAATTAAATTCAGTTGTGTTGTTTTAAACATGGAGAAAAAATGAGCTGGAAAAGCACCCAAAATATTTTTAAAGCTTATATTTTCACTAGTTATATGACAAAGTCTCAATAGAGGGTTATAAAAATGAACAATGAAAAATATGAGGGAATTTTACTGCAAAAATATTTTGCGTTCAAACGCAAATAAAAGATAAAGAAAAGAAAAAGATTGTTTTTGTGTTTAAATCGTAGAACTACATTTAATTAAGAATAAAATTAAATACACTAATCAAATTTAATATCATGGTAAGTGCCCATCAGAATAAAAAAAAATCAATTACCTATCGCGATTGATTTTCTAAGCAAAATTCGTTTTTTAAAGAAAATACTAATAAATCATTACATCCTTATGTATACTAAAATCCTTGCAGAAAATTAAAAATAACATTATTCAAATTAAATTAAAAGAAATCCTATTATCCACAACACCTCTTTAATCAAACTTATCAATGTGTTTCAAAACCAATGATTTCTTTATCAGGATAAAATGAAAATTGACAAAAATAACAATCGACCAATAAGTAACTATAGAAAAACACATTACAAATAGTGGTGATAAATTAGTTAAAGATATCACAAAAAACAATTCTATGAATTAAAAATTATTTTTGAATAGGTATTAGATTCGTAGTGATTTTTTTTTTCATTTAATTAAAATGACGCTACAAAGTGAATTTGCGATTGGTGAAAAAGTTATTCAATCTACTTTAAGAGGGTATAACCAGAGAAAACCAGAAATATGTCATTTTAAATCAGATTTTAGACGTATTGACTCTTTTACACAAAAAATTATAAATTGGTTTCGAAAGATTGTTTTTTTATCTAATAAGCGCATGTTTAAAATTTTGTGAAAAAATGTTTATTTTTAGTATAATAAGGTTATACCATAGGTCGTTGGCAGATTTGTTAAATTTTCAAAAAAGATTTTGTATTATACAACACCCATTTCAAATCATGTAATCATGCAGTAAAACAAATCAATACATTATCTGGTAAACGCTTGTTTCAGAATTTTAATTTTTGTTTAAATAAAATCATAAAAAAAAATATTTGTAAATGTGTTTCTTGACGAAAATTGGTCCGTTTGTGTATTTATTTGCGCACTTACAAACTAATAAATTTCAGATTTTTTTACATTGTTATTTTGCTTAGACATTATTGAAAAACGATATATACTTATGATCAAAAAATAATTACAAAAAGTACATAATTTGAATAGTTTCATCATTACACCTTTCAGCATTTTTGGACGTATAAATTAAAGCAAATTTGGAATGAAAGAAAATCGATATTGAGTTATAATTTTAAAAAGCTGGTACGGAGAATATTTAAACTTTCTCATTGGAACCGCCCTGTACGATCGTAAGAACATCTTTCGACGAAATATGGATTTTCGGCCGCTGGCTGGTTAAACGCCCTTAAATTTATGAAAATAAATATTTAAAAATCATCATGATTATGGGGACATAATCTAGCGTGGTTTAAATCAATGGATATTGGATGTCAGTAAAAATAAGTACGTTGGAACAAGTATTCAATAAGTGGTTAATGCTGGTAATGTGTAGAAGTATAGAGTGTAGAGGTTAAATGGCTGGAGGATGGTTGGACGGATAGACTGCATGTTTCAGGTAATCGCGCCAGAGGTTAACGCGATGTGAGCAGATTGTTAGGCCTGACCTCTCGGGCAGGTCCCCTCGTCTGAGGCACTTGACTCGTTCAAATCTACGATAAAATGTTCTAGCACAGGTAGGCACTTGAAATGAACACCGGGTAAGTTAGACGTCATTAGAGCCGACGTTTTACTATGTGAAGTTCAGATAAGGCGTTTGCTGTGAACTTTGAGGAGTTTTTCACCACTTGTCGCGTTGCGTGATAGCGCAATAATTTATTGTGAATCTATTTTATTTGTGATCTACGATAAAGTGTTGCAGCACAGGTAGGTTTTTGATATGAACACCGGGTAAGTTAAAAGTCATTAAAACTGACATTTTACTATTATGATATTTGTAAATAGTAAGTAACTAGTGGTTCCGTGAGACCGCGCGTCCAAAAGCGCGTTTGTAATTATCTCGTATTTAATCAATCAAAACCGTTTTTTTTCTGAAATCATAAAATTTGCAAGTACCCACCTACTTAATTATAAACCACACATATTTTAAGTCACGTTTTTTTTAAATATTTGTAAACGAAATGTCACCATTTCAATGACATATCTTTATTTAAACTTTTATTGGTCGTCGGATACCAAATATTTATTAATCCGATTTGTCAGCTCGTAGTAGGTACCACGATCATGCGAATCCTGGCGGAATGAAAAGG
Organism: Limnephilus marmoratus; assembly: GCA_917880885.1. Lineage (NCBI taxonomy): Eukaryota > Metazoa > Arthropoda > Insecta > Trichoptera > Limnephilidae > Limnephilus > Limnephilus marmoratus. The sequence continues at coordinate 56,215,757 of OU862909.1, read as the reverse complement.
TGATACCGAACACGGCCATCACCTTGAATCGGAACCGGAACGTAACAAACAAATTTACATACAGATGAAATGCCAAATGCCTAAACAGGACTTCGCTACGCTCGGCCAACAATACATTTTACTACTTATATAAGGTTTACGCCGTGGATTTTGTTTTTGACTATTCACTAACCTGCGTGTAGCGAACAGAACGGTTAAGTACCCTGTACAAATGCGTAGGGTTACCACACAGGCGCCGCGGGCTCTATCCTCTGCTAGCTAAGTCCTCCATCATTTTCCTCTTTGATATTGGCTTTTTATTTGTTACTCGAGAATATTTGACTATCGTTGAAAACTTCTTTAATCAAAAATAGACTTTTAAACCTACGCTAAGATGTTCCGAAATTTTGCAAAATTCACATAACCTAAAATATTATCTCAATACCAACCGCATAATTTGCAATAAAACGTTTTACAAATACGTGAGCGCGGTAGCAATCTACGGAGGTTGTATTTTGAGGTGAAGTACGTGTGAGTACGTATTTAATAATATAAAGTATATAAAACTAACTATATAGCTCTCACTTTCACTAATTCTAATGCGCAAACCCGATGTCACCAAAACGATTAAATTCAATCTTTGTGCACTAAAGGCTATTAATTTCATTGCTAGCCCTCCTTCTAAGTTACCACAGGAAACCCAGCTGCGGTGAAGGTGTAGCCAAAATCATAACTTTATTTACAAATGTGCGATAAAGTAAATTTGTTGAACATAATGTTTTATTTCTGTTTACATAATAAGTGCCGTTGATTTAATTAGTTTTCAATTAAATTAATCAGAGTACAATTTTGCTGAACTAAGGACGGAATGCAGAAATTCAAATATAACGTTGTCATCAAACGGTTATTCAGCTCCATTTTGTTTTTATGGCAGTTGAAAGGTTCCCATCAAATTCCGATTCTACTCGTAAGTCTGTTTCAGATTTGAACAAATCGTGATCCGCAGAAGAGGACAATTATAATGTTGTTAGCTTGACAGCTTATTACAATTTGATGGAAAGCTGAAATGCACCTAAAATCAGCATTTAACAAAAGTATAAAAATCAAAATGGCGATGAATGGCCATCTGATGACAATGTTACATTTGAATTTCTGTGAAACAACTGGCCTTTAAGCATTCGGTTTTGGTTGATTGATGCGGTCACACAAGTTGTAATTACTATGTACGAGCATATATAAAGGCCAATACAATTGGCTAGTCGGATAATTAACAATTATAAAAAGTGGTACACATTATTTATACAGCGGAAGAGGGTAGTTTATTTATTGTATTAACTTTACATTTGTCATCGAATTTAGGAATATTTCCAAGGAATTTTAAATGTTCTAAATATTTCTTCTTTTTAAAGATGAGGTAAAAATCAATACCGTTATAGAAACTGAATAAAATTACCTTTTAGATTTTTGTGCTTGAAAAATCTTTTTCTTATATATAAAAATGAATCGCTAAATGTGTTGCTAAGCGCAAATCTCGAGAGCAGCTGAACCGATTTTGCTAATTCTTTTTTTAGAATATTCCTTGAAGTTCGAGGATGGTTCTTACGGATAGAAAAATTAAGAAAATTGGGCAGAAAATTGGATAATTTCAGAAAATCTAACGACTATCGCACGTTTGACAGTTCGCGTGTTTGAGAATGACATTTTGCAAAACAATGATTGTTAAATCAGGATTCCATTTTTGAAAATCTTTAAGTTGATAAATTTATTTAAAGTAGGTACTCCCCTACTAAGTGGACGTGCGCTGCCCATCATATACAGACTTCAAAAGAGCCGCACAAGACAGGGAAGAGTGGAAGAGACGTATAGATGAAATTGCTGCAAACCAATCCCAGGATTGAAACCAGAGAGAGAGAGAGGTACTCCCCTAATAGTTTGAATCGAATAAGAATTTTAGATATTTTGAATAGGTACCTATGTTAGGTACCAAATTTGATGTACATGAAAAATGGAAATTTGAATAAAACTTGTAAAAGGTAGCACGCGGGCTGTTTAAAAACTGAATGTACTGGGATTGAATATATGGAACGCGGGAGGAGGGTTGGCGGGACGAGGGAGCGGGAAAGGGAAGAGGGAAGGCGGGGAAGGTGGAAGGGGAACGCGGGAGGGGAAGGGGACGTGTGAGGGCGAGGGGAACTCGGGAGGGGAGGGAAGGGGGGGGAGTGGAGTGGGGAGAGGGAAGGTGGAGGTGACGGAGTGGGAACGCGAAAGGGGAAGAGGATGCAGGAGAAGAAGGGGAGGCGGAAGTGGAACGGGACGAATGGGAAAGGACACTCAGGGAGAAACAATTTCTTTATTAAATAGCATAGCAACGCATGCCGGGACCACCTAGTACTTTAATATTTATAAATTCGAACCGAAGCGGTCGTAACCGTCAATAAACAAATAATATGTAAGAAATAACCCCACTTTTTCAAGACGGAATCTCATGCGTGAATATGCTAAAATGCGACGTGGCAAGCCCTTTCGCAGCTCAGAAAGATTATATATTAGAATCTTTATTTAGAATGAATTCAAAATAAACCTAATACAGAGTTTATTTATTGTGTAACTAAAACACCGTTTAACGGTTGGGAAATGTTTTTTTTATTAGTAATGCTGTTTATTGATAATGATTACGCTTCAAAACAGGAGTAGGAGAAGCCATCATCAAAGGCAGTCAATTCACTTCACATTGAAATGATCCCGTGTCTATTACAGGCGGTAATTTCCACCGATGCGTTCCACACGTTTCGATTATCTTGTTTTAATAACATTAACCTCTGGGCTGCAGCGTGATGTTGTATAATAAACAACCACCAGCCGTACAACAGCGGCGAACTGACCGGAACACTAGAACGGGCCCAGTACATTTTTTTAAAAACGCTCTTCAATATACCTTTCTCTTTATTTTCGTTTTCCGAAACAAAATATTTTCTGTGTTACCTTGGGATTTTGAATTTTTGAAATTGTTAATTTGTTCACTAGCTGGTTCTCGGCGTGCGTTGCAATGCCATATTCATAGACATAAATTGTTTCTCCCTACACGTTCTTTCCCGTGCGTCACCGTTCCCCTCCCGAGTTTCCCTTCCCCTCCCGAGCTCCCTTCCACCTTCCCCGCCTTCCCTCCCCCTCTACCGCTCCTCCATCCGCCAACTCCCCTCCAGTGTTCCATATATTCAGTCCCAGTACTTTCAGTTTTCAAACAGCTCGCGTGCCACCTTTTTTCATATATTTAAAATAATCATTTTCGTATTTTATAAGAACCACATACCAAATTTGGAACCTATGGTAGGTACCTATTTATATTACCTATAATTCTTAATTCGATTCAAAGTATTACTGATGCGAACGCGCGAACTGTTAAACGTGCGAAGTTAAAATAGTCGTTAAGTTTTCTGAAATTATACAATTTCCGGCGCCATTTTCTTAATTTTTCTTTCCGTGAGAACCTTTTACAAAGTATAAGAAAACTTAAAAAATAAAAAGAATGAAATAGATATATAATAACATTATGGCGTGACCAAGGGAAACAGGGGTTCATTTTATATATATATAGATTTACAAAAATAACTTAAGGCAAAATTTTATGTAATGCAGAAATACAATACATATATATTTGTACATGTCGGTAGGTATAATACATTCTTATCAAGTTACAAACATAATTTAGAAATAGACTTTTCACCACTAATTATTATTATTTTTTTTGTTGCAGAACAGATTGGTTTTGAATATGTTGAAAAGGTCTGTCCTATATGTCTTGGCAGTTCGGTGAAATCTCGCTAGTGGTGAGGGAGGGAGGGTGAAAAATTAGCAGATTTCATTCATAATATTATATCAGTTCAAATTTATTTTTCATAAGCTTTATTCTAACTTTAAGTTCAATAAGTATAAATACAGACATGATTTAAGATTATCCCGGCCAAAAGTATTATTTTGTTTGTGTTATTACCTGCCCTGATGGTAAACACTGTAGCGCTGTCCGAAACCTTGGCTTAAATAGGAAGAAACGCAAAAATGAATAATAATAAAGAGAAATCGCATAAAAAATTTATGAACAGGTTTAGCATGCTCCTTACATCTAAACTAATTAAAGACAATTGCATTAAAATGTAGAGGGTACCAAGTAAAATTCGATACTATTCATAGAAATCTGGCAAGGTGTGCACGATTTTGGTTTTATGCATAAGGCTGTCATACCAGCAAATCATAATTTCGATTCCGACTGCACCGCTCACACATCAGCCGTTGCAAGCGGACGTTTTTGGAACTAGATTTCGTTCCGCTAGAAGCCGGGTTTCACGTACCTATAGTTCACGCGAAGCTGGACCTACAGTATGGTTCAGATAAAGATGTTGAATTCTCGCTTCCAGAATTTTAATAAGTAGTAGTTATTTGTAATTTGTGTATTGAAGTGCGTAGACATAAATAGATACATAAACACAGTAGGTATAAAGTAGATACCTACACAAAAAAACAATTTGTTATATTTTTTTAATATTTTGGTTTTTGTTTTTTCATTTTATTTTACGGCCATTAGAGTGGAAGAATTGAAACGTTACTTGAAATGGCTTTAGCCGTGTTTAGTGACCAGATCTGAAAAGTCAGGTACTTCCCCACCTCCATCTTCCCTAACTCCTTCCCCTCCCCCACTACCTTCAGCCTCACAACATACCCCAATTGGGGGTGATAGTCCCACTGGCTCCAGACGGGAGCAGTTGGGACTCTTGTGCGGTATTCATGAAAAAAGAGTACCTAATATTCAGTTGGATTGTAAAAAATATCTCATTTTGAAATATTTATTCGTGTGCATAATTTTTAATTTTATATTTATGTGAATACCGCACAAGAGACCCAAATGCTCCCGTCTGGAGCCAGTGAGACTATGACATGACTATGGGGTATAGTATGAGGCAGAAGGTGGTGGGGAAGGGCAGGAGATGGGGAAGAGGAAGCGAAGAATTACTTGGCTATTCAGATCTGGTCACCAAACACGGCCAAAGTAATTTTTAGCAACGTTTCAATTCTGAATGGTGGTCTTACACCAGGGCGATACTAAAGTATCTTCCACTCTGGAACGTGACGCAAATATATTATTTTTATATGAAATAACCCAAATTAGTCAAACAAAATTTATTTGCCCACGCCGGGATTCGATCCCACGACCTTCGGATTGCGAGTCAAGAGCCTTACCTCTTGACCACGCCGGCCGTCAATAAATAGTATCAGTAATTTGGAAGGCGGGTATGGGTACCGCCGTCCCGGGAACCATGTATTGGATTATCAACACCGTACGGGTAGCCCGGGTTCATGGGGCGAGGTTTGTCAGGATCTCGGCGGCGGTGGAATCTGCCCCACCAACTACGTAGAAGGCCGGATCAGGAGAGACCTTTTTTTACAATCGCTCGACACATTGCCTATCTCTTCTTTGGGGATGCTGTGTGAAGGTTCGTTTCAGGGAAAGGGAGGAGAGGATCTTCTGAGAAGGAAAGGGTATTAGGGGTGGGTAGAAATGTGGGGGTCTGCGTGTCCAGGAGAGCGGATGTATGAATCCATCCCTCCCACTGCGGTGCAAAGCGATGTTCCGAGAGAGTAAGGCTGGAGAAGTCAAAGGGACTCCCTCAACCACTTTCTCTAGATCCAACCTGCCATGCAGCTGGTGCGCAGACGCATCCGCCGCCAAGACCTGAAAAAACCTCACCCCATGAACCCAGGCACCCCTGCTAGTCACCAAACGTTGCGAACCACTAAGGATGACCTACGGCAGACGTGTTGGTTATCAAAAAAATGGTTCCCGGGGCGGTGGTACCCATACCCGATTCTCATGTTTGTTATTTTTGTAATACGAAAAATGGATATAAAAAAGCCTACCCCCCATCCCTCTCAACCCCCTCCCCCTCTCACCCCACAACCTCTAACCACCCTCCACCCCCCCGCCTCTTTTACCCCCCCCCCCCCATATAAAAATCAATTGCTGTTTGTTAGTTTCACTAAAACTCGAGAACGGCTGGGCCGATTTAGCTGATTTTGGTTTTGAAATGTTTGTCGTAGTCCAGGAAAGGTTTAAACGTTGAGAAAATATGGAAAAGTTGCGAGGAAGATAGTAAAATCAACAATTTAATTCTCCCATATAAACTGTTCTACATACTTTCCTGTGAATTGCTAACCGTTCATCCGATTGCGATGAAACTTTGGTGAGTTGTTGTGAGCACGCCCGCAAAGTAGTCCAGTCAATAAATGCTCCAAAAGGAGGTGTAGAGTGCGTGAGCAGGGACCTAAGCGATTCCTCCAGAAACTTGTTTAGGGTGCTTAGGGTGTGAACATACTAAAAGTCCTGACGTCTTGGTTGTGAGCTAGGGGGAAGGGGGGGAGGGGGAGGTCCCAATTTTCGGGTTTCCGCTTATATCTCAAAAACGGTGCGTCACACATGAAAATTTCCTAAGGATAAGTAAAAAAAGCTCATAAAATTATCTACAACTTTTATTGTTTACGTAATTTTCGAAATCACGTCCATTTTTGACTTACACGCTCCACAAATGTAGATATTTTTGAAAAAAATTATTTTACCTCACATTTTTCATCAAACATTCCTTCATATCGTCTAAAATATTCATCAAAGAAAGAAATTTATTTATAAGAAGTTGTAATAAATTTAATTCCCTTTTAGAATATATATACATATGCAAATAAGTCTCCAACCAGTAAATATTTACAGCAATTTTAAGGTTTTGCGTAAAATGTCGTCATTTTCAGAAAAAGCTGTTTTTATCTTATTACTGACACACCGACGTGCAACGCTCTTTTAGTAAGGCGTATGATCAGATATGACCATGGAAACCACATTGATGCTATCATTCAAAAGCCGAGAAGGCATAACAGGAGGCAGAGGTATTTTGCACAATGTATTAGAAGTGGTTAGTTGGTATGAGCGCAACTCATGAGATCTGCACTTCCCTTGAAGAGTATTTTGGAGTCTTCACGTCCAGTAACAACACAAGGACCTCGGACAAGCCCACCGAAGTAAAGATGCAGCAGACATTTTCAAACTCAGTCAGTGGTTTGATGCACATCCTCCCTTCCCACAAGCCAATGAAATAATGTCAATTCCCAATGTCTTCTGTCAGCTCGTCGATAAAAAATCACGATGAAAAGGTTGCAGTTGACCCAACATTTCTGTTTCACCGGATGTGTATAAGCAAACGATCAGATGAGGATTTGAAGAAATTCTTTGAGTATGAGTTGGCCCCATTTCCCTTGGCACTGTTCAATGAAGGTGGGATGTGGAAGACAACTAAATCTGTCCTGTACAGCTTATTCGAGCCTACCAAAAAACTGGTCTACTGTCTCAGGTGAACATAGTTGTGGACGGAAAATTTCTACTACACAGAGTAATTTGGCAAAAAGATGCCTTCCTTGTCACAATTTGTGATCGTTACATCAACTACGTCAACCACCACTATCCTGGATGACTCACACTGTGGTATTTGATTGGTACCCAAACCCAGCCAACGGTACAAAATCACAATAACAGATGCGATGATACAGACTGAGAAGGTCAGCTGACATCAATTTGACTTGGAACACTTCAATACCCGTTAAAAAGGAAGATTTGTTATCCAATCCTACCAACAAAAGTAACTTCATCTCTTTACTACAGACGAAGCTTCGGGAGAATGGGATACAGACTCTTCAGGACATGATGCTGACTTCCTTGTTGTGAAGATTGCTGTGGAACATTCCTCTCACAGTTTTGTGAGAAGCTTTCACTTCCTTTTGATTGCTTCCACTCCTCCCACCCAAGATATTCTGCTGCTGACAACGGACGAGGGAAAACCAAAACAATGCCACTGTCCATCCAAAAGATGCAGCACCGTGCATTTGAACACATCCTGCTCTTACACAACTTTCAGGAGAAGCAAGGTGGGCTTCTCAAAATTGTACTTGGAGTCAGAATTCATCAAGCAAGCGGCAATGATCTTTATAACCCCTCCTCTACTCACGGCAAGGTTGAAGAGGCTGGAAATAAATGTTTCCTGAAATGGTATGCGGCGCCAAAAAGACAGACCTTCCTTAACCAGTACCGCTTTTAGTCGTTCACAGGGTTGGTGGCAAATATGAAGCCTGACATCAGCTCCCTCCCTCCAACAGAGAACGCAGTTAAACAGCATTCCCAGTGCACCGATTGAGCTGCCCCCTGAATAATGGGGGTGGAAACATGAAGGAGAGACCCTGATGCCAAATACAACAAAAGATCCACCAGCGCCGGAGGTCCTTCTAAATATGATATTTTGCCGCTGCACCAGGGATTGTGCAATTGGCAAATGTGGATGCCGAAAAGCAATGCTGACCTGTTCTGCAGCGTGTCTCCGAGTCTCCTGCCAAGGGAGATGCCTCAATAGCGTGCCTGTTGCCGAGGACGACGATGACGACGACATAGAGCCCATTCAGCAAGAACCATCCAATACTGAGGATGAAGATGCCATGGATGAACAACGCTTGCGAGGACCCCCACGTCCAAGGAGGATGAGAATGTAACATGATGTTATTGAGAACAGTGATAACAATGAGATCTATAATTTTATGTGCTTAATGTAACGAAATAGAATAAACATTATGATTATAAAATACAATTATGTATTTTTCAAGTAATATGATTTTTACATATTTTATTTAATAACTGGTTTTAAAGTGTGGTCACACATATTATTAGGCGAACGAACAAGTGTTGTGTGTCAGTAATAAGATAAAAACAGCTGTTTCTGAAAATGACAACATTTTACGAAAAAACTTCAAATTGCTGTAAATGTTGAACGGTTGAAGATAAATTTACATATGTCTATATATTCTAAAAGAAAATTAAATTCTTTACAACTTCTTTCGAATAAATTTTTTTCTTTGATGAATATTTTAGACGATATGAAGGAATGTTTGATGAAAAATGTGAGGTAAAATGATTTTTTTCGAAAATATCTACATTTGTGGAGCGAATAACTCGAAAATGGCTGGGATTTCGAAAATTACGTATAGAATAAAAGTTGTAGATAATTTTATCAGCTTTTACTTATTATCAAAAAATTTTCCTCTGCGGCGCACCGTTTTTGAGATATAAGCGGAAACCCGAAAATTGGGACCTCCCCCTCCCCCTCCCCCCCCTAGCTCACCACCTAGACGTCAGGATTTTTAGTATGTTCACATCCTAAGCACCCTAAACAAGTTTCTGAAGGAATCGCTTAGGTCCCTGCTCACGCACTCTACACCCCCTTCCTTGACTGGACTAAAGGTTTCTGTATATACTGGTGAGCTCTGGCATTATGAAATTTGTATATAAAATTGCAATTGGTGCCACGCAAACTGTTTGAAAACTGAATGTACCGGGAGTGAATGTATGGAATGCGGGAGGAGGTGGCGGATGGGAGAGGGGTGAAGGATGAGGGAGGGAAGGGGAGGGGGACAAGGGAGGGGAACTCGGGAGAGGGGGCCCGCGGGATGGGTTGGGGAGGGGAACCCGGGAGGTGGGAGGGGAACTCGGGAGGGGGGAGAGGAAAACGGGTGGGGTTTAAGGGATAGGGGAAGCGGGCGAGGGGAGTGAGGAGAGGGGAAGGGGACGTTGGAGAGAAAGGGGAGGCAGAAGGGGAACGGGACGAATGGGAAAGGACACGAGCTCTGGCATCATGAAATTTGTATAATAAAATTGCAATAAGTGGCACACGAGCTGTATGAGAACTGAATGTATCGGGAATGAATGTATGGAATGCAGGAGGGGGGAGGGGAACCCGGGAGGGTGGAGGGGAACTCGGGAGGGGAGAGGGGAATTCGAGAGGGGGATCCGCAGGAGGGAGGAGGTGATTATGGGAGGGGGGAGGGGAACTCGGGAGGGGGGATCGCGGGACGGAAAAGGGGGGGAGTAGAGTGAGGAGAAGGAAGGTGGAGGAGGAGTGGGAACGCGAAAGGGGAAAGGGACGCGGGAGAGGAAGGGGAGGTGGAAGGTGAACGGGACGAATGGGAAAGGAGGCGCAGGGAGAAACAATTTCGTTATTAAATGGCAAAGGTTGGTACCCGGCATATATATAAATGCTAATAAATGAAAATGAATCGCCGAAATGTATGTACGCGCATAACTTCCGAACGACTACACCAAATTGGATAATTCTTTTTTTGTTGTGTTTGTTATTGCCAGGACAAGGTTTGTATATAACTACTGGTGAGCTCTGGCATTATAAAATGTGTATACTAAAAATTCAATGGGTGGCACGTGAGCTGTTTGAAAACTAAATGTACCAGAACTGAATGTATGGAATGCGGGAGGGGGGATAGGAACTTGGGTATTGGTGCCGCGGGTGGAAAGGGACGGGAACCAGGGAGGGGGAGGGGAACCTGGGAGGGGGAAGGGAATTCATGAGGGGAGTTGGCGGGACGGGGGAAGAGGAGTGGAGTGGGGAGTCGGAAGGTGGAGGAGGCGGAGTGGGAACGTTTGAGGGGAAGGGGACGCGGGAGAGGAAGGGGAAGCGGAAGGTGAACGGGACGAATGGGAAAGGACACGCAGGGAGAAACAATTTTTTGTTGAACGGCATAGCAACGCATGCCGGGCACCAGCTAGTATATAAATGAAAATGAATCGCCGAAATGTATGTACGCGCATAACTTCCGAACCCATGCATGCCGGGTACCCGCTGTATATAATTTATTTATTTATTTATTTACGGACAAATAGTCCATTAACAATATAACAATAACACGAATAACAAGCGAGCCTAAAGGCCCGACCCGCCTAGCAATTGATCACTGTTCGCATCGATTACCGTTCGCATGTCATTTTTTGTAACCAGCACCACTTTTCGTAACAATCACCACTTTTCGTAACGATTCACCAGTTAACCCCATGTGTCGAGCATGCGTAAAGAAGTTTAACTTTAAAAAAATGGGGCATTTGGGACTCTTGTTTTTTGTATCGTATAATAAGGGACAAATAAAAACATTTATTTTTAAATATAAAACTTTTTGCATAAAAATATTCAATGAAAATGAAATTCGGTCAACCCTGTAGATTTTACGAACGTGAAACAAGGAATTCGTATGTATTTACATTTCGTTTCCAAAATATTATTTCAAACTGTTGTAATTCAGAGCGGCGCGGACACGTCCTCGTCTGGCCACGTTTCGGACCGTAATGAACTGCGAAATTTTGTGTTTCGGCGCTATGATAAAATCGTCAAATGCGAAGCTGTTAATTAATTAAAATTAAATGCTTCCCAAAATTATTTTTCGGTCAAACTTATTTATGATTTGTCAATAATGTCTTAGCACAATAAGTATGTAAAAAAATATGAAATATATTAGTTTATAAGTGCGCAAATAAATACACAAATGGACCAATTTTCGTCAAGAAACACATGTACGTACATATTTTTTAATGATTTTATTGAAACTAAAATTAAAATTCTAATACATAACTTTGCTAGATAATGTATTGATTTATTTCACTGCATGATTACATTATTTGAAATGGGTGTGGTATAATACAAAAACTTTTTTGAAAATTTAACAAATCTGCCAACGACCTATGGAATAACCTTATTATACTAAAAATTAAAAAAAATTCTAAAAATTTATTACATAACTATGCTAGATAAAAGAACAATCTTTCGAAATCCATTTATAATTTTTTGTGGAAAAGAGTCAATACGTCTAAAAACTTTTTTGAAAATGACATATTTCTGGGTTTCTCTACCTATGTCCTCATAATGTCTATGTGCTGCTGGATTGGTTGTATGTTATTAGTAATAATAACTTATTACCCAATGGACACTTTTGTCAAGAATTTGTAGGTACTTTGATATCTTTTATTCATTTTTAAGTTAAAAGAAATATTACATTTCACTTTCCTAACTTAAGTTCAAAGTAGTAATATTTTTAATTTTGCTCTAAAAACTTAAGATTAAACAGTTTTTTTTAAAGGTATATTTATACTCTTTTGCGTTTTTAGGCTGTCTGGAAGGAGATTATTTATTTTTACACCCTCGTGGCCAATGCTTCTCTTGCCACTTCCAGTCTTAACAGTATTAGTGTACAATTTATTAAGTTTTTTCGTTATTTGTTTTTGGGGTGTTATGCCGTGTTGCGCTACCTCCTTCTTTAGCCAAAGTTTCGGACATCGTTGCAGTGTCCATCATCAGGGCAGATCCGGCAGATCCGGTAGATGTGTGGATCTGCCGGATCTGCCCTGATGATGGACACTGCAACGATGTCCGAAACGTTGGCTAAAGAAGGAGGTAGCGCAACACGGCATAACACCCCAAAAACAAATAACGAAAATGCTTTTGGCCGTGAAAATCTTAAAACTTATCCAATTTATTAAGTTGTCTAGTATCTAGTATAATGTTCGTGTACGTGTACATGGGACGTTTTTATGAATGTTGTGTTGGTGTGTATAAGTCCATTTTGTATTTTAAAAGGTTAAATTCGTATAATTTTCTTAATTTCAGAAGGTTGATTTCCTGGTATAGTTTTTTTTTGTGGGAGTGTCTGGGTTATAATTGAAGAGTTTTTTTAATAACTTTAAATCAATTTAATAATTTAACGCCAAGAAGTTAACACCAGTGGAAGAGTTAAGCGGTCAGTCCGCTCCTGCCTCCGCGTCGCTTCGTGAAGTGTGAGATCGCCCTGGCCGGGGCCGGGCCCTGATCGTGCTCCCTGGCTGAGCCATATTAGGGAGTGAATGATTCCACGGGCCCCCAGGGTCTTCCCGGGTCTCCCAGGGTCTCCCAGGGTCGGCTGGTGCTCCGTGCTCCAAGCTCCATCCCAACCAACCAACCCTGGATACACACCATACCTGTATTTATATGGGTGGAGGGGCAATCGCAGTTTACAGGAATCAGAATGATTCGTGAGATCAGATTGCCGAAGATAGGAATAAAAATAATTTTATTGTATCATTTTTTTACAGACTTTTGATTGAATAATTTTGAGGAACGCTACGTTCCTTTTTAAATATGTATATTTTACACATTGTGAGCCAGTGAAACTGTGGCAATAGGGGTGTTGTGAGGCTAAAGGTAGTTGGGAGGGGAAGGAGATGAGGTAAAGGAAGGGGGGGAAGTCTCGGCTATTTATATGTGATCACTGAACACGGCTAAAGCCATTTCAAGCAATATTTCAATTCTGAATGGTGGTCTTACACCAGGGCGATACGGTTACGATCTTATACCAGTCTTCCAATCTGGAACGTGCTGCAAATATATCATTTAATACAATTGTGAAATAACACAATTTGGGAGGCGGGTATGGGTACCGCCGCCCCGAGAACCATTTATTGGACAACAAACACCCCTGTCACAGGTCAGCCCAAGTGGTTCGCTACGTTTGGTGACTTAGCAGGGGTGCCGGGTTTATGGGATGAGGTTTGTCTTGGTCTTGGTGGCGGATACGTTTGCCCAACCACTGCATAAGCGGGCTGGATCGGAGGAAACTGAGGGAGGTCTTTTGACCTCTCCAGACGGATTCTCCCGACCCTTCGCCTTGCACAGCAGTGTGAAGAATAAATTCATACGTCCGTCACTCCTGGCCACACTGACCCCCAGATTCCTACCCACCCCTCATACCTTTTTCCTTCCCATAACTTCTTCCCCTTCCTTTCCCTTAAAAAACCCTCCACACAGCATCCTCAAAGATGACATAGGCCCCTTGGAAAATTGTTTTCCTCGGTGCCTCCTGTGTGGAGCTGATGTAAAAAAAAATTAAATAAAATTGTCAGTCGAAAGCCTTACCTCTCGACCACGGAGGCCGCTTTTGCTCAAGTAATAAGGTCATCTTTTGGAACTGACGTGGTAACGTTATTCCATCAAATTAATATTTAGATTTTCACGAAGTGATTTTATTTCAGTTGTCAGAACACTTCATCTTTCACTCATTTTTTATTCACCTATTTGTGTACAAATCTCCTTTAATTCCGTTTCTTAATCTTATTTGTTCCGCCAATATCAGGTACCTGTAGGAGGAAAAGGAAGATAATACTAATAAATCTAAACGAAAACATTAAAAAGAAACACTGAAAAATAAAAAAGTAACGATCGCAACTGGGACTCCAACCTACGATCTCTTGTCTTATCGGGGCAAATGCTTTAACCAACTCGGCCATTAGGATAATGACATTTTATATTTAAGTCCGTAAGTAAGTAATTTAAGCGTTTGCGAGATCCTGGATTGGAGTCCTAGTTGCGATCGTTTCCTTTATATTTTTTCTACGTCTTGTTCTTTTCATATTTTCGTTAAGATTTATTAGTATTATCTCGTGCTTCAGTGATATAATTGTCAAGAAAGATAAAATTTATTTGTCAGCTAGTAGAAATGTATAGGGAACAACTTTTTTAAATATGCTTGTTCGTGGAATTAGTAGGAAACCAGAGGCGTCTCCAGGGGTCCAGAAGTGAAAGGTCATTTAAAAAACTATATTATGATACAATAACAAATTAAATCATTTGTTGGAAATATTTCAATTAAAAAAAATAACATTTAATGAAGTAAATTATATCATATGACAAGCGTACAATATGCAAATCAACCTACGTTTATCAAGCTCATATCTTCCAGACGCATAATATTCATCATGCTCTCTCCCTCACGGCAATGACCCAAACTGTCTTTAGAATCCGAAAGCATTTTTACTAGGCGACATAGTGCCATCTCGTTTATTGTATGGCGCATAAAGGCACAGAAGATATGATATTGGGACCTTTGATAAATTGACCCAGCAAATCATAGTGCGCGGGAAAGAAACCTTCCATTTAAGACGTTAGATGACATACTACAAATGTATTAGAATAATACCAATTGTTTTGATTTGCATAATATTTCATAATACTATGTTTTACTGTCATCTGATAATTTTGGGAGGTTTTTGACCTGAGGGAAGGACCGCCACTGTAGGTAACCACAGTGTAAAAGCAAAATACATTCATGTTTTACAAGCGTAATGCGTAGAGTGGTTCTGGGATTAGTAAGTCCGGAACGAGAACTTGATTCAGTATTTATTGAATTAATAAGTGAGCATTTCGATTACTGTAGATGCAGATAAATTACCACTCAGATTATTCACTTTGATCTGTAAGATAAACCTATTTGCATTATGTAAATCTGATGGAGATTACGTCGATGAGTAATTCAAACGAATTAGCATCGCTCGGAATAGAAGTCGATATAATATTACGTACATGAATATTGAATTATTGAATAAATACATAATATATGAAAATCGTAGAAGGGGACAAATGATAAAATACAGTATTTAAAATTTAATAACTACTAACTGTTCTTAGATTTAGGTTATATTTGATAATTATACGTAAAAGTCAAGGCCTATTAAGAGCGTTTAACCAGCCAGCGGACGAAAATCCACATTTCGTCGAAAGTTGTTCTTACGATCGTGCAGGGCGGTTACAATGAGAAAGATTAATTATTCTCCGTACCAGCTTTTTTAAATTAAAACTCAACATCGAATTTATTTCAATCCAAATTAGCTTTAATTTATACCTTCATCCAAAAATGCTGAAAGGCGTGATGATAAAACTATTAAAATAATGTACTTTTTGTAATTATTTTTTGATTATAAGTATTTATCATTTTTCAATAATGTCTAAATTTAAAAAGAATGTTAAAAAAATCTGAAATATATTAGTTTGTAAGTGCGCAAATAAATACACAAATGGACCAATTTTCGTCAAGAAACACATGTACGTACATATTTTTTAATGATTTTATTGAAAATAAAATAAAAATTCTAAAACTTGCGTTTGCTAGATAATGTATTGATTTATTTTACTTTATGATTATATTATTTGAAATGGGTGTGGTATAATACAAAATCTTTTTTGAAAATTTAGCAAATCTGCCAACGACCTATGGAATAACCTTATTATACTAAAAATTAAATTTTTTTCTCAAAATTTATTACATGCGAGTGCTAGATAAAAGAATAATCTTTCGAAATCCATTTATAATTTTTAGTGGAAAAGAGTCAATACGTCTAAAATCTGATTTGAAAATGACATATTTCTGTGGTTATTTCCTTTTGGGGTATTATGCCGTGTTGCGCTACCTCCTCCTTTAGCCAACGTTTCGGACAGCGTTACAGTGTCCATCATCAGGGCAGATGTGGACATATTTCTGGTTTTCTCTGGTAATGCCCTCTTAACATTAACCCAGGTTTTCAAACTTCGTCGAAAGATGGTCTGCGATCGAACCCTTGCAACTGTACTGGGCGGTTTCGATAAAAAAGATTGATAATTCTCGTATATTCTATTTTATTCAAAATTAGCTTTACTTAGTACTTACGCACAAATTAGTAATAAAAAATGCTCAAACGCGTGATGATAAAATTAGTAAAATTATGTACTATTTGTATTAGAATTTGGAATTAAAACACTTTTGTACTTTCTTCGACTTATTTATTTTAACCAGCACCGGTTTCATCCTATTACGGACATTTTCAGACTGGTAGTTGAAATTCTTATGCTACGGTATTTATACACACTTAGGCAGGGGTACACAACATTGTCTCTATATAATGAATGTTTCCATTTTGTTAATTTTAAGGCATTATAAGTTATTTTGTTTTAAGGTACATTTAGGTAATTATAAAGTTTATTATTAAAATAATGAATGATGTTACGTATTAAATAGATTTTTAAAAAAAATTTAATTAATACTCTTTTTAATTATTTTTTGATCATAAGTATTTATAATTTTTCAATAACGTCTAAGTAAAATAAGTGTGCAAAAATCTGAAATACATTAGTTTGTAAGACCGGAAATAAACTGAACATTTTCGTCGCAAAACACGTGCGCAAATTCTTTTAAGGTTTTTTTAAACTAAAATTAAAATTCTGAAAAGTAGCTCCATTAAATAATTTATTGATTTATTTTGATTATAAGATTTGAAATGTGTATTGTTATAATTATTATTGCATGCAACGTTTTGTTGGAAATTTTAACAATATTTAAAACCTAACTTTACTGGATAAAGTAACAATATTTCAAAATCAATTTTTATTTTTTTGTTGAAAAGAGTCGACACTTTTTAATCTGTAATTGTTACAGCTATAAATTATTTATCATACTGAATATAATTAAGTATCAAATAAGGTTAAATTAGGTATTAGGTATCAAATTAATAATGATTAATAAACCAAATTCGTGTAATTGGATATCATCTAACTTTGATTATGATTATCAAAATAAATATGGACATTTTGGATGTCTGTGCTTAAATACGAATTTTCATAAATCAACCTTTATACTTTCATTTTGCACATTTGTTAACTTGAAACAAGTAGAGAATGAATGTGAATAAAGCGAGAAGCGTATAGCAAGACATAGTTGTTTGACGGTGTATACTCTTTACCTACCCCTTTTTCGTGTATTTTTAAATGTAAGTAGTGGACAAAAGCCCCAACTGCTTCCGTTTGGTGCCAGTGCGACGATGGCATCCCCAATTGGGGTATGTTGTGAGTGTTAAGTTAGTGGGGAGAGGAAGGAGATGGGATAGAGGGAGCGGGGAAGTTATTCTACCAGGCTATTCCTGTTTGGTCACCAAACACGCCTAAAGCCATTTCAAGCAGCGTTTCAATTCTAAATGGTGGTCTTACATCTGCGCGATACTGAGAGTATCTTTGACTTTGGAACGTGCCGCAAATATACCATACATTATTTTAGGTGAATAACTTGCGAAATAATACAGATCAATCAAGTAAAATACACTTGCATATGTCGGGATTCGAAATCACGACCTCCGTGTTGCTAGCCGAGAGCCTTTCCCCTCGACTACGCGTGATTAGTTAGTTAATTCAGTTGGCATTAGTATGTTCAATGAATTATGTCTTCGAAGTATTCGTATGTGTTAGAAATTTCCTTTGCAGATAAGGTTACACTATCTCAACCACGGACATATGAATATATCTGGATCTGCCCTAAGTGATAACAACGTATTATTTCCCCCTCCCCATGGAGCCAGCTGGAGCTCCTCCTTGGAGCCAGCTCGCTCCATGGGGAAGGGAGAGAGCCTCGCTTAAATCTAAAATATGTGACGTCATCATTCTTGTCCTGACCAGCGCGGAACTAACATCCATACATTTTACGAAATAACACGCCAAACACGGTAGCTTGGGCTATACATTATACCTACATATTATGTGGACATAGCGAATGTGGGCGGTTCTCTAGTGTGCTCGTCGCTGGTTACAGGGGTAAGTAAATTATGAAGCATTTATAAAAGTGTCTTAACTAAACACGGCAACAAAATATTGCTATGTGAATAGGGGCGAATCTTTTCGGGGCGAGCATTTGGCCTTCGCAAATATGTTATTAACGTGGCAAGCAATTCGCGCTCCCATGTAAAAAGGTCTATTCATTCAAAGCAGATTTTGCTTTTATGGTGATATTATAATGCGAGATGCCTATATACTGTCAGATTGATTTTTTAACGAATCACAGTCATCTTTCCTCCCTTCGCCCCCCATAGTTTGGTTTTTCCCTCATCTGTATCTTCTGGTCTATTGAATTTGGATGTCTACGATCTCAACGCAAATTAGGCTGACAATGGCACCAAGCGTACCGTCAGTCAACGGACGACGTAGCGCTGGTCCTCATTCGCAGCGCGTAGCGAATCGGGTGGCACGTGGCACTACAGCTCTTCATTAATTCACCTATATATTACCGCAAGCGACTGACGTACGCGTGGCACTATTTCCAGTCTAACTGCAACAATATCACCTATTCAATTTATTGGAAAATTTTTTGAAGGTTATAAACATAAACTTATTATTTAATCATTGAATAAGAAGATATTAAAATATTAAAAATAAAACACAGAAAAAAGTAACGGTTGCTACTGGGGATCGAACCCAGAATTCGTCTTACTGGGACAATGCTCTAACCACTAAGCTTTTAAGTCCTGATAATTTTTACGTAATTTTTTTATTTATGATATCTCAATTTAAGAATTACCAATATTATCTTCAATTAATTCCCACGCTTATTTTAATATTCTGTTTATGTTTCGCTTAAATACAACGAGCTTTAAGCGAAAAAAGGCTGCTCGTTGTATTATCTTCTTGATAATACAACGAGCAGCCTCATTTTGACTCGCTTTGCATTCACTATTAGCTGCACACTAACATAATATGTACCTTACTTAGTCATAGGTAAGAACTGCAAAAACACAAAAGGCGCCATATGAATTATGCTCTTATTAAAACAGACAAATTGAAATTATTAGGGTAACTAAATTAATTTACCCTAGATTACAGAGCCTGGCAATATTATGGATAACAGAGCCTGGCAAACTAAAGAATTCCCCTTGCCATTCGCCTTCTGAACAGATTTGAAGTTATTCGGGAATCAAGAATGGTGATTTTTTTCGGTTGACTTCGCCTGCTACCAAAAGGGTTCCTGCGCATCAGCTGCATTCTATTGTTTACCAGACGATGCACTTCCTGGGTCGGAAAACACTGAGGACACTCTTGTTGGTCAGGCTGGTACACAGTTCATAGATCATAGTTCACGTGCGGTAGTAGATGCCACCCAGGAAGGTTGCTTTAACTGACACTTCATAGTGACAGTAAAATGAACGAGAATCGAGGATGATCTCATTATTACTCTTCCTATTAAATTTTATTACTTCTGTACAAGCAACAATTGCAAAGTTTAATTACCTAGAATATTTCGAATTCAAAACATTTAATTATTGTCAAATTATTTCAATTCAAATTTTTTAAAATCTAATATATAAATTCTCGTGTCACGGTGTTTGTTACCATACTCCTCCGAAACGGCTGGACCAATTTTGATGAAATTTTGTGTGCTTATCTGGTAGATCTGAGAATCGACCAACATCTATTTTTCATACCCCTAAAAGTAAAGGGTGTTCCACTCCGAAGAAAATTATTTTCCCCATACATTTTGTATGGAACGAATTCTCCTATTTTGAAAGAACTGCAGCAATATTGTAAGGGGTATAATATTGAACTGTGAACCGGGGGAGGGGGGAAAGGAACTCAGGAAGGGGGGTTAGCGGGACGGGGGAAGGGGAGAAGTGGAATGGGGAGAGGGAGAGGGAACGCGAGAGGGGAAAGGATACGCAGGGAGAAACAATTTAGATCAAGGTATGGTATACGCAGGGAGAAACAATTTAGATCAATTCAGCTAATAAGTTGACAACAGTTTTTGATTCTGAGGCGGCACGAAGTTCGCCGGATCAGCTAGTAATTTTATAGAATTTTCTCTTTTGACCACAATTGAAATCAATTTTAATTGACGTCGACTAATAAACCCAGAAAATGTACATATTCCTTTACACGGAATCAATTTAACTTTCTCCCAACATCTTTTTTTAAGGAAAATAATTCCTCTTAGGGCCTTGTCAAAATAATTCATCTTTGGGGATGCTGTGTGGAGGGCCTTTTAGGAAAGGAATGAGAGGAAGTTTTGGAAAGGAAAAAAATGTATGAGAGGTGTGTAGGAATCTGGTGGTCGGGTCAAGTCCTGTTTTCTGTGAGAGAGGCCAAAATATCTCATTAGTTACATTTTACTTGGACGATTTAAAAAAATTGATTGTTTCAATAAATAGAAGAGCTTTTATTATCTATTGATGTATTTCTGGTTTTTGCACAAAAGCGAAAATAAAATACTAAACATTTTTATAAATAATGTACAGTCGGAAAATAATACATATGATTATAATAATAATTAGCACACGTTTAACGTATAATCCCGTGGGCGGTGTCTCCTCTTCAAAATATTTCTAGAAATCTCCATGCTCCCAAGGATGATACTTGTGTCCCAGAGCTCTGAAATTAAAAAAAATAATTATTAGCTTAGCCTTAACTTGATGGTGTTTTAACAGAAATTTTGGAGACAAAATGTTTATGGTATTTACCCGGTCATCGGACACATGCGGCCATTGCAATCGAAGGTATCAATAAGCTTCAAGTCTTCATCGGACAATTTGAATCCAAACACATCCATGTTCTGCGCAATGCGAGACTTGGTCACTGACTTGGGGATGACGATATGGTCACGCTCAATTTGGTACCTGTTGGTCATAAAATATAATCTATATTATATACATACAAATGAATCCCTGTTTCCCTTGGTCACGCCATAACTTCAGAACGACTTTATCTACCACGTTTGACAGTTCACGCGTTCGATGAAATTGAATTTAGAAGGCAACTTTTTTTTTGTATTAAAAGAATTGTCTATGGGCTTCCGGGTGTCGCCGATATTGTTTACCATTTAACAAATAAACTAAATGAACGAATAATTAACGAATAAACCAAACGAACGTTAAACTAAATGAACGAGTTCTTTCCGTATTCAAACTATATTGTTAACCAATACTAATGCACATATTAAAAAAAAATCAACGAAATGAACAAATTCTTTTTGTATGCAAACTACTCTAATTAGTGCGTAGTCTGCCGACAGTTGCGCGGACACCATAGCATATCTCTTTTGTATTTGAATATCTTTGACAAAAATGAATATTTGTAATATACGAAAGATGAAAATTTGAATAAAAAATTTGTAGTAGGTGGTACGCGAGCTGTTTGAAAATCGAATCTACTGGGACTGAATATATGGAACGCGGGAGGGGGGTTGGCGGGACGGCGGAGCGGGAGAGGGAAGAGGGTTGGCGGGGAAGGTGGAAGGGGAATGCGGGAGGGTAAGGGATGCAGGAGTGGAACGGGGACGCTCGGGAAAAGACATGCAGGGAGAAACAATTTATTTCTTTGAATATAGCATTGCAACGCTTGCCGGGAACCAGCTAGTGTAATAAATAAAATTATCAAACCGAATAATTTTTTTTTAAATTTTTGAATGGGAGAAAAACACACACTTCTAAATGAAAACTAATAATATTGTATTGTCAATTTTATTTCGACCAATTTAGAATTTTTGTATTTGTTAAAGATGATGATAATATAATTGAAGTTACGATTTATCAGGAAAATATTACAATTACCTGATGACAATTTGGGCGGGTGTCTTCTTGTATTTCTCAGCGAGAGATTTTATTTTGGGATCTTCCAGAAGTAGAGGTTCTCCGGGCTTGGCCCAAGGTCTGTCAGGAGAGCCCAGGGGGCTGTAGGCCGTCAAGAGGATTCCGTTATCCTTGCACACCTTGGAGAGCTTGCTCTGATTGAGGTAGGGGTGGCATTCGACCTGAAGGATAAATAAAATAGTTAGAAGAGAAATTAAAACAAAAACAAATAAAGGAAATCATATTGCAAAATTATAACACGGGATACAATGAATATCAATACATCTTATAGCACAAATATATTTTTCATCCAAAAACAAAGCCGCATCGCTTGGGACGAGTAGTGGCACAGTTGCACTGAAGTCAATATGAAATGCCACCATGCCTCGATGGAAATAGCTTTTCCGGCAGTTTCTCGACTACCAAAAAATGCAATTCTACACTTATTCCGGTAAAATTTGGAGAGCTCTTCGTTCCCTCTCACTTTTTTTTTATAATTCTCTTGCTTGACTCCCTGAATTAAACTTATTTTGGTCCAGAATTGTAAGCTTCGAATCACATAGTTTTTGATAATTCCACTCTTAAACAAATGTTCTACATATTAGGTTTTATCGAGAACTGATTCCCCAATTTTAAATCTTCTATTATTTTTTCGTCGTCTTCCAATTATATATTTTTTATGCTTTGTATTCACACAAACGAAGTATTGAATTCCGTAAGATTAAACTTAAACTTTTAGGGTTTTGACGAAGACCAAATTATATTTGCATTCCATCAGCCCTTAATTCGTCATCTTAACCAATCTTTAATAACACTTGCAGGGTGAACAACAATTTAAAGGGTTTACTATAAAATGACATTGATGATGAGGTTTTTTTTTGCTGACAGTGTATAATAAAAATGTTTACCTGGTTGGTGGCGGGTTTGATGGTGCTATTATCGACCACCCTCTTCAGCTGGGTGGCGTTGAAGTTGGAGATGCCGATACTGCGAACCAGCCCAGAGGTCACCAAGGTCTCCATGACCTTCCAGGTGTCCAGGTAATCCACATCGGAGAATTGAATCTTTTCGTTCACCGTTGGGAACATTTCACCGTCTTCCTGTGCAGGTAATTAAATAAACATGATTAGCTGATTATGCTATTTATTGCTCACAAAATCCTCAGAACAGTTATGACTTTCGCTTGTCTATATCACGATAACGAACATTTTTGTTATTTTAACTTGATTAATTTGATTTATTAATTCATATTTTCTGTAAAACGGTTATAATAGCACAATAATTAGGGAGAAGATTAAAAGTTTATGGTGTATGTATTTACAAAAAGGTCATGGGGGAAGTTTTACTATTTTGTAACATGAGTCAAAAGATAGTGCATCCATTGTAATATATTTTTGCACTTCATGGGAATCGAACCAACAACCTCACAATATGAATCCGTTGACTACTGTGCTATGGAGGCCGCTTGTAAAAGTGTTGGTGGCTAATTTTATGATAATTTTCATTTCGTCATTAAAATTCAATTTTCTATATTATTTATGCCCGTACATATTATTCAAGGAAATACTTAAGTATTAACCTTGTATCCATATGGCGCGTGAATGAGGTAAAGATCCAAATAATCAAGACCAAGATCTGATAGAGTCTTCTTGCAAGCTGGAACCACCAAGTCGGGGCGGTGGAAAGTGTTCCATAACTTGGATGTGATGAATAATTCTTCCCTGTAAACAGATTAAAAAATGTACTTACAATCAACATAACTTTCTCTCACTGACGTCTGAATACATAGACATGCCCCAAAGTCAAACTTGGGTACCACGTCGGCGCCGGCCTGGAGGCAGCCACATGACAATCAATTTGGCACCAGCGTCAAACACTGAATGGAATATGTGATTATTTGCATTTTAACTCCCATATCGCGCACATCGGAACATTTTAGACTGCACACCCTGTATTTTTTTCTCACCCTTTAATTGTTTAATTTTCAATTTGGGAGGCGGAAATGGGTACCGCCGCCCCGAGAACCTTTATTAGATAACCAACACCTCTGGCATAGGTCACCCCAAGTGGTTCGCTACGTTTGGTGATGTAGCAGAGGTGCCCGGGTTCATGGGGTGAGGTTTGTCTAGGTCTTGGAGGCGGATGACCAGGACACACTGCACCCCAGATTCCTACCCACCCCTTAAATCTTTTTCCTTCCCAGAACTCTCCTCTCCTTTTTTTCCTTAAAAACCCCTCCACACAGCTTCCTCAAAGATGACATAGGCTCTGAAAGAAATTATTTTCTAAAAGAGTTATTTTCCTCAGGGCCTCCTGTGTGGAGCTCATTTAAAAAAACATTCTTCCCCTCACCCTATAATTTTTACTTTGACATGTGATTTATCTCAAATAATAATAATGTTGCTTCAATATATTCAATTGACATTTCCTCTGAGGATTGTTTCTTATTGATTTTACGCAGTATCTGTGTAAAAGAAATGATGATGTCGTTAATACTCTATAAAAACAAAATACCTACACAATATGTTTCTTCTTAAGGGTCTGTTTTTGACCTTCATTTCTGAATCTTAACTATCTAATTATAAAACATACGGGCAGTTATTACACGGGCAGGGATTTGAACCCTGGAATCTTCAGTAAACAGGCGATTGTCCTAATCACTGATCGGTCGTGACAACCTGTCATGTTCATTGAGTGCAAACCAAAGTTTTATAACATTACTCATTTTCAATTCTTATCATTCCTTTCGCAAACATTACCATATCTCTTCAGTTTACACAATCCATTTAAATCATTGAAGCGTATCACTTTTCAACGTGAATTTCTAGATTAGTTCTAAAAATAATGAGCTGCGAATGAGTGTGCATTTTGTTATGATGAAGTATATGAATTTTGTACGAAAAATTTTACAAGTTCTTGCTTTATTATGAATACTCAAAATTAACGTTTTTTAGCCAAATCGAGAAAAAAAAGTCTACATAATATCCCCCAGAAATTTGGCATATTTTTCAGACGGTCAAAATATTTCCGCTTTACAATAAAATGCAAATAGACTATTATATTTCTGAATATATCTGAAAACTAAAAACTGTTTTTGAAAGTTGATAAAATAGGCTTTCAAATTTTAAAATTCAAAATAAACATATCATTTTCGAAATAATTTTTTTTTTTGAAAGCAAACAAATAACGAAATAAAATGATAATAACGGAAAAAACACATTTTATTAGACAAATGTTTTGTAAATGTTATTTGTTACGTCACTTCTTGTCTTTTTGTGAAAATAATTTATAAAAAATTCTCAAAGTTTCAATTTTTTTTTTCAAATTGCGATTCAAAACTTCGGTTTTTTAAAGGTGTACATTGTACTTTAATGGTGATTATTTTTTATATTTGAATACAAAGCGTGGTATTTTGCCTTTCTAACACCGTTAAGAACACATTTTTCATTATGAGACATGTGTGAGCTGGAACAAATATGGTCTCCCTCCTGTGATTAAACGGGATATAATATAATTTCAAAAATTACGAATATATGTTTTTATAACACACATCAAAATATCAAAATGAAGAAGTAACCAGATCTGATAATACTTGACACATCAATAATGGTAGTATTTCATCTGATTGTATTCAATACTTTTTTCAGACTGTTAATTACCCACTTCGATAACATTGTATGAATGTGTGAAAGCTTAATGATAATGTTAGGTAATTGATTGAAGGTAATATTGATAGAAATCAGTTAAGGATCTAATAATAATTAAATATTTTAACTGCACGTCAGAAGTGTTGTGCTAATATGGATAATTTGCAGTAGATCAAGCGATACCAACAACGGATGATATGAATCTATGATAATTAAAGTGAACTTGCATTATGTCTAATCTAAGTGACTTGAGGAAATTCCAGCTAACTCTACTGTAACCTTGGAAAGGTAGTTTTAAAAACTTTTCTAAATAACGGTGTTTTCAATTTTTTTTATTTCTACTATAGTTTACCTAGTGACAACTCCTGCATCAATCTTGGTCTTCAAAGCTGCTCCTACTTCCTTCTCATTACCATAAACGTGTGCACCGTCAATATGCCTATAGCCCAGATCGATAGCTGCCTCTACAGCAGTCTTCACCTCACCCGGGGGAGACTGAAAATTGTCATTATATTAATAAGTGAATCTAGTATTTTGACCTATACGTATAAAAAACTTTTTTTAAATATACATATGAATGCCTGTAAATATAATCAGTCAGACTTATAACTTATACACATTCTGAGGCGCGGTGTACCCGCTCAAAAAGAAGAAGATGAAGAATTATTTAAATACGAATATTAGTAGAGCGCGCGCTAATATTAAAAACGATAATATTCAAGCGAAAATTGTGAAAATGTTTAATAAAACACGACTCGTTTCAAATAGAGCAAAAATCTCATCGGAATTGTGTAAAGTAACACTTAAAGAAAAACTGCGAATTTTTTCATGCATACAACTTATAAAATAACCGAAAAAACGTGGTTGTAATAATATTCGGAGCATTCTTTGCGATTGTTTTCTATCGAGGCAATTTCATATAATTGAGGAATGTAACAAGAATAACATACATTTTGTTACATAAAAGTATTGGTAACAAGGTGTGTGCACCCTCTTATATACACTTTATTTATAGTTTCGGTGTGTGGCACCTCCAGTGCTTGCCCATTGACATTATTTGGGCTTTGGTAATATTGCGAGCCCTGCAATATTTTTGAATGCAACACTTGCTGATCCTGGACAAATTCAAATCAGGAGATTTGAAAAGAGAACTCCTCATTCTTTGAGCAGCCACAGGTGACCTCGGCCACCGTCCCTGTGGCGGGTCGACGTAATCAAATAGTAATAGTTCGCCATTATTTTTAACAACATGTGAAGATTGATAAATCCGCGCCCATCAGCGGCATCCATCATTGAAGACCATCAGGACAATCATTAAAATCCTGGATCAGCAGCGGAGTACCAGAGAAGCCCATTATTTCTTCTGGATTAAAACCACATCCAACATCTGCAGACGCAGATATCACAAGACCTTCCGACTACACCTGGAGCAAAAGGTGCTCGTAGAGATGCGGCCGAAGATCGCCCACCTTGGCCGTCATCAACATAGTCGGCTGGCTGGCAACCGCCCTTGGACGGGACGTCGCTGGGAAACCGCGGGACTGGAGGCCTGATTCGTCGCTCCAGCCTGCCGTTCAGCACATGTCAGCAGCGGAGGGAGCTGACCGCACATCTCCGAAGGCAGCAAGCAGCATCATGGATCGCCTACGTATGGGATCACCCATTCATCAACTCCTCAAGACTAAACGGTACTAATGCTCCATAATATGCCCATTCAGATTTACATAGTCTAGCCCTGATTTTTATTTGTAATTGTTAATAAATTAATTTAACTGTCTCAAATCAATAATCTCTTTTATTAAATAACCTATCCTCATACAAAGTATACACAGCCGCTTGCTTAAGGTCCACGCCTGAGATACAAATTCTCCAGAAATAATCTCACTTGTCTCTTGCTCTCCATCTTATATTCATAAAATTTTGGCGTCCAACGCAAATATTCTCATAACATTTTGGCGCCAACGTGGATTTTCATAATAATTTTTAGGAGCTTTAAAACTTAAAGTATTTAAGGAAAATATGTAATACATCGGCAGATATGCGAGAAGCCGGGCCTTAAAACACGAGCGCAAGGTGAATCAACAAAAACAAGTTAATAAAAAAGTTTTTTAAGCATTTCGAATTTCTACCGATTTATTTATTTATTTTAATGTTACATTTGATTACAGTAATGATGTATTGCCCATCTCACTAGGTGTGTTGAGATGGCAATTTACAGAGTGGTTGTTATCTAGGTTTTTGTTTACATAATATGACAATGACAGTTATAAAAATAAAATAAAATCAGTATTTTTTTTATATTAAACAATTTAAGTACGAATGTCAAAGATTAAGACCAAATAATTTTGAAGCAATTAAATTTCAATTTGGCCAAAAGGCATATTGATAAATGATACTAAAAAGGCAAGTGAAACTTGTCAAATGTAAATATATGAAGTAGGTACATAGTGTACGTACATACATACAGTAGGGATACATATTAATATGTTATGAAATACTAGTGATAGATGTATGTTGGAGGTAATCAATGATTTTACTTTTAAATGAACTTTAGGTTAGCGTGTTTCTAATTTCAGTATGTAGAGAATTGAATAGCTTTGCAGCATGATATTTTAAACTTCAAAATAAAAATTAAAACTTATACTTAACATATTTATATTAACCGCTTTAAGTTTTTAAGTACCTAAAAAATACATATTAATTTTTAAGATAATATCTATGCATTTATAGGGCTGGATGGAAAAAAATCGCAAAGAAGGTTCGAAAATTATTTAAATCACATTTTTTCTGTTATTTAACTTGTTATAGGTATGAAATTTGTATCTTTTAACACAACTTAGGCATTTGTCAATAGATCTTTGCGTTATTTAAAACGGGTCGTATTTTTAAACGACTTCAAAAAGGAGGAGGTTCTCAATTCGACTGTATTTTTTTATTTTTTTATTTTTTTTTTTATGTTTGTTACCGCAGAACTTTTGACTAGGTGAACCGATATTGATGATTCTTTTTTTATTTGAAAGCTGATGCTTCCCGTGTGGTCCAATTTTAATTTGGTCCAGTTTCGACAATGGCATCCATGAGAAAACCACATAAGTCTTAAATTTGCATTAAGTATGTGCGCGACAAATGGACGAATAACTCAATATTACGCCAACCGATTTCAATGATTCTTTTTTTATTGGAAAGGATGTACTTCAAGGGTAATTTTATGAGAGTTTGGTTAGGTTTTGATTATCGGATCCATGACAAATTAACGAAACTCGGCCGAATCTCTTAATTTGGTCCTAACGTCGCTATGGTCAAATTATGTCTGTCTCATATGAGCAGCACGTTTAGTACCTAGGTTTACCCAAATTTAGACAAATTAGTTAGTGTACTTCAGATTCACTAAAAATCAAAAAATAAACAAAAATTTTAACAAAACAAAAAAAACGACTTCAAAAAATGCACTAAAAAGTAAAAAAATAATTTCGTATTCTTCTACAACTTCATAATCAACTTACTTTTTCTAATCATCAATATGTAGATACGATTGTTATTTTTGGAGTCGGTGTCAGCAAAGATACCCGTCCCGGCGTGTTCAAAAGTACTTTGACAAGGACAGCTCCCGCGTCGCCGCGTCGCCGCGGCCCCGCTCTCGCCTCTCGCCTCGTCAAGTCGCTTGTGCGACACATTACACCTATAACTATGTATGTAGTTACAAACCTACCTCGACTGACACCGACTCCAAAAGTAACAATCGTATCTACATATTGATGATTAGAAAAAGTAAGTTGATTATGAAGTTGTAGAAGAATACGAAATTATTTTTTTACTTTTTAGTGCAATTTTTAAGTCGTTTTTTTGTTTTGTTAAAATTTTTGTTTATATTAAATATATTCACAATTTTCCCATATTATTTCCCTTTCAAGTGACCTTCTTTTTCTTTTTGAAACCCTCACTACAAAGCCTCAGAAATGTTTAATCTATAAACACAAAATAATGAACTAAAAGTTAATTTATTTCTGTTTGAGTTAAGGCTCTCAAAATTTGATTTTAGTGTTGCATTTTTATGTTGCAAGTTTTTTAATGGTACACATATTCAGATTCAGGTAATTAATTATAAATAATGTTTGTATTTACCTTCCATGTTCCCAATCCTAAGATTGGAACATTTCGTCCATTGTTGAACGTAAGTGTCGGAATAGAAGTCGCCATCTCGGAAACTGACACAGCGATATTAAGTACGAAATTCAAAAGAATAAACGCTGTCAACCGAATCAGGAAGCGAACTGCGAGAAGTGCTAGTATTCAGCCACTGGCCGTGTCGTACTTTGTTGATAAAACCGCTAAATAAATACTCACAGATACCATACGTTTTATACCATTATCGCATGATTAGATAGGGTCGTGTATCCAGTTATCGGAAAGAATTCTGGTGTGTGTTTTTTAATGTTTATTAATTTTCGTGCAAGAATTTATAGTCTGTCAAATAACAGTAGAAAATATATAAAAACTGGAACTACTAATTTTGTAGACTGGCAACACCAATTTAACTGTTAAATATTTTTTGAAGTACAATGACACTGGATGTATAGAACACAGTAAACCACATTTTAAAAAAACATTTTTTCTTCATGACATAAATTTGATTAAAAGGTGTTTCATAAAGCGATTTGCTTTAATTTAATTTAACATAAACTTGAATTTAACAATAGATATAATTGAAAAATCACCGATGGTGAGTTTAGTTACACTACTTTTAGATCTGAATGAGTTAAATATATTCAGATCTAAAATTAGAGACACGATCTTACGCCCAGGCAACGCTAGGTACTTAATCTAGTATTAAATAAATGTGAGCAATTTCTAAACTGTGCTTTATATTTTATTACATTATAGTTATTATTCATTATGTTAACACAAAATTGCAAAGGTATAATAATAATATACCTATATGCAATTCTAATTTTGAGATCGGTGGGTATCTATACTGCAATGAAAAAATATTTTTTCCACTATTATGCCTTTTTAATTTTTTATAAAAAATGTAGGTTACACAGCTTTACTTTAACACCATGAATTTATGTATTTTTTTTATTTTTTTTTTATATACAACGTGTCCAGAAACTCGTAGTACAAGCGGGAAACTGGTGAATTTACATCACGTAGAGAACCCAAAAAACTTATTTTTTTCGATCTGAACATTTCGATCTTTATATTATTTTTTAACGATTTTTCCATTTTTTCGACAACTAAAGGGTTAAAAAAATTTTTGAGCCTGGTTTACCCTTTGATGCATTTTATAAGACATTACACAACTGAAATCAACCCCCTAGTGAAAAATTTTTTCAAATTTAACCAAAAAAATTCCAACCTCGGACCCGATTTACTCGAAAACGAAAGCTCAAATCAAAAAAGTTATATCACAATTCGACTCCGAATGTGATGTAGATTTACCAGTTTCCCGCTTGTACTACGAGTTTCCGGACACCGTGTATAATAAGTATAGATTCATTTTTCTTTCACAGACCTCCTCACTAGGATTTTCTGTTCTGAGGTGGCCTGTAGTTTTTTAAAATATTTGTATTTGGTTATGGATTGTCTTTATATCGTCTTCATGATGTTTGTAATTTTATTATCACTTTGATCTCTCAGCCATATTTTTACTTTTGTTTTAAATATATTCATTTCCTTTATATTTTTGATTTGATCTGGTAGAGCATTGTATAATTTTATAGCATGGAATTTATTATTTCTCTGTCCAAAAGATGTGTTCAAACTGGAAGTAACCAGGATGTTATTGCTTACTGACCTGGTTGAGTATTTATGTTGGGCAGTGGAGTATACATATATGTTTTTTTTCAGTTTAAATAAAATATTTTTTGAATAAAGTTTCTGTACATTGAAGACTTGAAAGTTATTAAATATTGCTTCCGTCGGAGTTCTAAGCGGAACTTTCAGTATTGTCTTCAGTACTCCTTTTTGGGCTATATTGAGTCGCTCTGTGTGAGTGCTCAAAGCAGACCCCCATCCAGTTATCACGTACTCTATTTGTGATTGACATAAAGCGTAGTACACTTTCTTAATGTCGTTTATGTTGAGGATGTTACGGATGGCTCTAAAGAAGTAAATGTACCTGGTGAGTTTTTTTGTGATTACTTCAATGTGTGCGTTCCATCGGAAATTATCATCAATTTCAATACCAAGATATTTGATACTTTTGGAGTGTGCTATGGTAGGACAGTGACATGATAAGCCTTGATTTTGATTGTTTTCTTGGCATGTATGTAATTTGAGATTAAAGTCATCCTCTGGCTGTCCTCTGGCTGTTATAGAAAATGTCAGATATTTTGTTTTATTGACATTAAGTGTAAGGGAATTTCTCTTAAGCCAGTTTTGCAGTAGACCAAGTCCATGTTCCGCTTCTTTGTAGGTACTTCTCCAGTCTTTTTCGTTGAATACAATTACTGTATCGTCAGCAAAGCTTATGATTTTTCCTCTCGTTCCTAGGCTACCGATATCATTTATGTATATTAGAAATAATATCGGTCCTAGTACGCTTCCTTGCGGTACTCCATGGTTGATGAGGAGAGGTTTGCTTTTTTTCTTGTTAATTTGAACGCTCTGTGTACGCTCCATCATATAGCTTGATGAGGCGTTGGTAGATTTAGTACTAGTTATTTCATTTATTATTTGCCACATCTTACGGGGATTTTGTTTACAATCATCTATTTTTTGCTTATAGTAAGTTTCTTTTGTATGTGTAATTACTTTTTTGCATATGTTTCTATATCTTTTGTAGTATCTTAACATGTGTATATCGTATGGATTATTTTTTAGCTTCTTGTGTAACTCGTCTCTTTTTCTTATGCAGTTTATAACATTCTGTGTGATCCATGGTTTGATGTGTATATTTTTATGTGAAATTTTTTTAACAATTTTTACAGTATTAGAGAAAATGTTTTGCTGTATGAGTTCTATTAAATAATTCCATGCTTCATTTGTATTGTCCATACTTTGTAGTTTATTCCAATCGGTACATTGTAGATTTTGTTTAATGACATTCCAGTTGGTTTGTGTTTTTTCTGTTGTTAGCGGTCTTTCCATAATTTTATTTGGTTTGTTTATTTTTATTGAAAGCATAGTTGTATAATGATCAGTAATAGCCGGGTTAAATACAACAGTTTGAGTAATTTCTTTTGTTTTGCTCATAATATGGTCTATGCAGCTTTGTGTGTCGTCCACTTTTCGAGAAGGTACATTTATTAGGCTTTCCAGTCCATGGGAGGCTAACATCTGCAGATATTGTATTTTTTTGGGATGTCCATTTTCTAGTATATTTTTATTTACATCTCCAATAAAAATATGTTTTTTGTGTCTTTCAGTAGGCAGAGTTCTTCGTCTATCGATTTAAGGAATGGGTCTATATTTCTTGTTGAAGGAGACCGATAGACTGCTAATATAGCCTTTTCTTTACTGATTTTAATTTTTAAACAATTGGCATTTGCAACAATAATTTCCTCAACTTCAGCTTTTATTTCGTTTTTTATGTATACAATTACACCATCATTTTGTTTTATGTTATTCAAACTTGAGTAGGTTGTGTATCCAGCTATTTCCAAATTCAAGTATTTCTGGTTTATCCAACACTCAGTAAGAATTAGTATATGTAGATTGATATTTAAATATTTCATTAAAATTTGCAATTCATCAAATTTTTTTCTGATACTTCTTATATTTTTGTGCATTATATTGAAGTAATTATTGTTAAACTTTGATAGATCACTTGGTTCCGTGGTAACAATAGTGTCAGACATTTTTATTTTACTTTTCTAATTATCTTTCGACTATCGAGCGACTTCATTTTATACTTTGTATATTTTAAGTAACCTGTATTTTGTCAACTCTCTATTTTCATTGGAATCTATCTTCTATCTTCTATCTTCTATCTTCTATCTTCTATCTTCTATCTTCTATCTTCTATCTTCTATCTTCTATCTTCTATCTTCTATCTTCTATCTTCTATCTTCTATCTTCTATCTTCTATCTTCTATCTTCTATCTTCTATCTTCTATCTTCTATCTTCTATCTTCTATCTTCTATCTTCTATCTTCTATCTTCTATCTTCTATCTTCTATCTTCTATCTTCTATCTTCTATCTTCTATCTTCTATCTTCTATCTTCTATCTTCTATCTTCTATCTTCTATCTTCTATCTTCTATCTTCTATCTTCTATCTTCTATCTTCTATCTTCTATCTTCTATCTTCTATCTTCTATCTTCTATCTTCTATCTTCTATCTTCTATCTTCTATCTTCTATCTTCTATCTTCTATCTTCTATCTTCTATCTTCTATCTTCTATCTTCTATCTTCTATCTTCTATCTTCTATCTTCTATCTTCTATCTTCTATCTTCTATCTTCTATCTTCTATCTTCTATCTTCTATCTTCTATCTTCTATCTTCTATCTTCTATCTTCTATCTTCTATCTTCTATCTTCTATCTTCTATCTTCTATCTTCTATCTTCTATCTTCTATCTTCTATCTTCTATCTTCTATCTTCTATCTTCTATCTTCTATCTTCTATCTTCTATCTTCTATCTTCTATCTTCTATCTTCTATCTTCTATCTTCTATCTTCTATCTTCTATCTTCTATCTTCTATCTTCTATCTTCTATCTTCTATCTTCTATCTTCTATCTTCTATCTTCTATCTTCTATCTTCTATCTTCTATCTTCTATCTTCTATCTTCTATCTTCTATCTTCTATCTTCTATCTTCTATCTTCTATCTTCTATCTTCTATCTTCTATCTTCTATCTTCTATCTTCTATCTTCTATCTTCTATCTTCTATCTTCTATCTTCTATCTTCTATCTTCTATCTTCTATCTTCTATCTTCTATATAAATAAAAATGAATCGCCAACATGTATGTACGCGCATAGCTTCCGAACGACTGCACCAAATTGGATAATTCTTTAGGACAAGGTTTGTATTAAACTACTGGTGAGCTCTGGCATTATGAAATTTGTATAAAAATGAATCGCCAAATGCATCGAAAAATGAATGTATGTACGCGCATAACTTCCGAACGAATGCACCAAATTGGATAATTCTTTTGTGTTGTGTTTGTTATTGTCTGGTGGAAGTTGACGCTGGAAGTTGATGGGGGGGGGGGGGGGGGGGGGCAGGGGAACGGGACGAATGAAAAAAGGACTCGCACGGAGAAACAATTTCTTTATTAAATGTCATAGCAACGCATGCCGGGTACCAGGTAGTAAATAAATAAAATGAAAATAAAGAATCCTAAACGGAGACATTTAACCAGCTATAACCATTATTGTTTAATCAATATCAATTTAAAACCGCTACTGATTATTTAAGTGCTCATCATCATTATAATTTATCGATAAAAATCAAAGGAATGTTTTTCTTGTCTTTGCCTAGTTCAATAATATTTATTTAAAATATTCAAGAATGACTTTGCCTTTCGAGACTTGCACTCTATACATAGCGTTTGGAAACTTGGACATTGTAGAACTTTGAAAGTTTTTTTGATTCGGAATATGCAATGCCAGCTTTAACACGATGATGTCTTTTCAGGGATGCAAATCTATATTTTCACCTTCTAATACTTTATGAGAACGAATATCTATCCGCTTTGATGCGCCACAGAATAGCCGGGGTGAGACAGCGCTACCAATGATCGGAGAACACTCTCGTCCAGGCCGTGGCCCAGTGGCAGGGCGCGTCTCTTCACCAAACATGGAGAATTCATATGAAGCCCCCGTAGTAGATATACAAGTACTAAATATGTGTATATATATTTCTTTTTAAATCTTTTTATATTATTTTATTTTTTCTTTTTTATATAGTATGTAAATCCATTTTATGTAATGTATACTTTTTTATGGCAGAGTATTTCACCCACCGCTCTGTTCGGCTGAAATAAATAACTTATTATTATTATTATAAATATCTCGTATCACGGTGTTTGTGGTCGCACTCCTCCGAAACGTGTCAACCGATATTTATGAAATTTTTAATGTATATTAAAAATATTTTGGTAGGTATGAGAATATGTTTTAAAGTATATTTCATACAGCTGGGTGTCCCTATCCTGAATTTTTTTTTTTTACAATTTTTAATTTTTTTTATTT
Source organism: Limnephilus marmoratus (assembly GCA_917880885.1). Taxonomy (NCBI): domain Eukaryota; kingdom Metazoa; phylum Arthropoda; class Insecta; order Trichoptera; family Limnephilidae; genus Limnephilus; species Limnephilus marmoratus. The sequence goes on along the minus strand of OU862909.1, from coordinate 56,179,920 downwards.
ATTTATTTATTTGCGCTTAAAAAATACCTATACCCCAAATTTACACCCTCCTACTCCCACCCTACCATATTTTAATCACGATTTCAGTATTTTTGTATGAACAAATTTGCGTCGCGTCGTTCGCATACTAAATAGAACGTAATTAATATTGATTTTCTTTATTTCATTTTCCTACTTTAGGATAAAAAATATATGACATTTTTGCCCTTTAGATTTAACTTTTAAGATGTCAAACAATGAATATATCCGTTGCTTTAATGAAATACATTAAATTGAGAAAATGAAAGGTTGGTGTTTTTTTTTGTTTTATCGGCGGTCACAACCTACAGCACTCCATTCCCCTTTCTGTCATAGATCCCATCCCCACACACTTACAATACATTCGTTATTTTTTATTTAACAACCAAAATATTGACCAGAAATAATTTATATGCAGAACAACTTTTGATGTAAAAAAAACTAAATACATATTTTTTCCTTAATATAATTCAATTTATTCATTTTATAAATATTACACGATTAACATTTCAAAGCGTTTTTAAAAGACCACTCAGATTTCAACCCTTATGTATATATAAACCATATGAAGTACAAGGTCAGAATCGCTTGGGCCATTCTCGTTCTTTACGTAACACGTACCCGAATTACGCCTAGCCACTCGGAATGATTTGTAATAAATTATCTATGGCATCTGAGCGTCATTTTTTACCGCGATTTGAACTGTCAAAGTTCGAGCGTGGTAGGGTGGGTGGTTTGGTATATTTATGGTGGTAGGTCGCAAAAAACGGGAGGAATGAAAACATGTTTTCACCGCGTTTTAAGTTGGGAACTTTAATTTGGAAGGTGAAAAAAAGTGCGGAAAGTAATAGAATTTTTTTTTTAATAATTTTAATTTTCAATTGCGTTAAATAAAATTACACTTCGCGAACCGATACTATGATAGCCCGGCGGGCATTTCGTCACTGTTATGTTGATATCCCTGATACAAAGAAGAGCTAGATACGATTGTAGCCGACTTCGTGGAATACATGATGGGGCGCGTAATTATGAAAAACAGAATTATAATGTTAAAAAACCTCTATTCGTATATATTTAGAATGGTTTGTTTAGCAAAGCAGGCTTTGTGTAGCGGGCTTGTGTATATTACCTTTGCTTTAAAAAACAGCCTACGTTTTTAAATGGTTTGTCTGGCAAAGCAGGGTTTGTCTAACGGGCTTGTGTATGTTTATCTTTACTTTAAAAAACAGCCTACGTTTGAATGGTTTGTCTGGCAAAGCAGGGTTTGTCTAGCGGGATTGTGTATGTTATCTTTACTTTAAAAAAACTTTCCAGGTTTTGAATGGTTTGTTTGGCAAAGCAGGGTTTGTATCTACCTCTTGTTTGTATCAGGGATACCAACAACATTACAACATAACAGTGACGCAATGGCCGCCGGGCTGTCATAGTTACATTTTCTCAATACTTTGAACGGCTGTATCTCCCTCAATTTTGCCGAGCGTGCCTTAATTTACTCAGCTTCTCCACGCTTTTCTCATCTAGAAAGTGCCTTTCTATTAAATTTCCAGATTTTGGCAGGATCTGCATATCACCCCAAAAAACATCTAAAAACCTATCCATTTATCAAATAAAGGCAAGTAATGTTGTTTTCATAGATAGTTTATTGTTCAAGGAATGTGTTTCAGTAAATATAATGTACATTAGCTCAAAATAAATCCACACAATTTTACGTCAAAGTAATAATTTGGTTGATTTCCGAGGTTTCATACGAAATACCGCTCGCTCGGCACAGGACAGGTCAAGGAGAAATACTCCCTTACAAGGTAGTAAAATATATAAAACTCCTGAACTGATGGACATGGTTTGTCTCCTATAATTTGGGTAGAGAGTCACTGCCCACAACTCTCCATGGTCCAAAGGATGGTACTTACTTGTCTTCCAGATCTCTGTAATTATAAAGAGTTCGAATAAGTTAACGCTGATTTGTTAATAAATAATTTATTCCGACTTCCTTACTTATAATCTGGGTGTAAACATTAGGCGGTGCTTAAGATGGGATTAGTGAAAACTTGACTCATTACCACAAGATGATTAAAACTCAAACCGGGCTTTTAAAGTCCGCTCAACAACGATGCAACTATGAACCGACCTGCAGTCGGTTAAGTAAGACGGTATGTGTATTGTTAAGTACTTCTTTAATAATGTATATTATAATATGAATATTTACTCGGATGTTGGAACTATGCTGCCATTACAATCAATGGTATCTATGAGCTTCAAGTCATCAGGGGACAATTCAAATCCAAACACGTCCATGTTCTCCGCGATGCGAGATTTGGTCACAGACTTGGGGATCACGATATGGTTGCGCTCAATTTGGTACCTGTCAATTATTAAACAGGTTGCTTATTATAATACATTTATTATATTTACAAAATAGTTGAAGACACCTATATTTTTAAATTTTTCATTACTGCATTTTTATGGAACGCAAGAAATTTGTGTAAATTTGAACGCACTTAAAATACAAACTAGTGGCATATTTACGCAGTCGTATTCATCAGCGCGTAGGTACTTCAACGTTGATTGAATATCATGATATTCTGATTCCATATTGGAGTTTGGTTTTCATCAGGACATCCTCCAGAACAGGATTTCGAAGCCTTGGTGTTCTGCGTTAATGCCATGCATTTGGAGTGCAGTAGAAGTACAATGTTAGGCTTTCGGACCAATCCCAGATAAAAAAACTGTGATTTAATGAACAAGTTTTTTTAACGTAGTATTGTTGTGAAATGGCAGTGCGGAGTTGAAATCAAAGTGAAAGGGTAAATGCCACCACTACCATGAGGAAAGTTGTGAGACAATGTTTTTGGTAGATTGCTCATTATTTATCACCTGATGACAATTTGGGCTGGTGTCTTCTTGTACTTGTCAGCGATAGATTTAATTTTAGGGTCTTTCAGTATTTGGGGATCATCGGGCTTGGCCCAGGGCCTGTTTGGGCAGCCCAAGGGGCTGTAGGCTGTCAAGAGGACTTCGAGGTCCTTGCACACCCCAGAAAGATTGGCCTGGTTGAAGTAGGGATGGCATTCTACCTGGAATCAAAACGTATAGGTTATGACAGATAAACTATTTATTAGATGTCTATCTACTGAGTGGAAGATGCTCTCAATATCGCTCTGGGTTTACCTGGTTGGTGACATTGGAGGGGACCCCACCACTTTCCGCGGCGTTATACACGGCGTTATTACACCGCACACGTCAAGACTCTACTTTTTTTTTAACAAAGCTACATTTATTTGAACGACTCTAGACCCTACAATGTCCATGCATACGGGGTTAGTAAGCAGTATGCAAGTACTTACATTAACATTATACAAAAGATAAATAGAAGTAGCAACCCGTGGAATAATTTTTCTGAAATAGGTAACATCAAAAAGAGAACAGTGTGAGTAAAAGAAAAAGAAAAATAATAATAACGGCTATGACCAGTCGAGAAACCTTCTGTAAATAAAATAAGTAATGAGGAAAAAACAGTTATATGATTATGTTATAATGTAAGTAATTACTACAATAGCGGAAAGAAAATAAAATACATAAAAAGAAAAGTCAGAGAGAGTATTCCATAGACCACCGGGCAGTCCCAATGAGAATGCGTATAGCTATCGGCCCAACCGCAGACGGTGCTTTTTAAGGGGAAGTTTTTGAAGACCTTGAGGAAAAGATGAGCGTCGGGTTACCGGAGGGGGGACGGAAGGACATCGAGACCGCGTGGTTACGCCTCAGGCCAACGCATGTCGATGGGGGAGGCGCGGGCGGATCGCGGGAAGACCGCTCCGGTGTGTGTTCGCCTTGCAGTGTGCATGGACAGGGTTTATCACACCCCCTTTCTATGGGGGAACGACGATACATAACATGTTCAATTCAGTTGCGCCACCAAAGAATGGAAACCAAAACTAAAAAAGAAAATAGAAAATAATAAGAGCATTTACACATGTGAAACACAATAACAGAATCAGTTCAGAGTGATAATTTATCGAGCGATAGTGTCATCACTACCATCGCTCACCAAGATAGAACATGACCTGTCGAGGTAAAAACATAAATCATTGTTAGCAGAGACCAGAGAAAAAAAATATTCAAACGTAATTAGTAATTTATAGGTCATATAAGTAATATTATAGATAGTTCAAAGCATATTCACTAAATAAATAGTAATAGAGGAGGACCGAAGAAGACGGGAGCAATACGTGTAGCACCTGAAACAAAGATAAATTTAGTCTAGGTCGGCGACTCTAAGAACAGGCCATCTCTCTACCCAGGACTTGACTACCTTTTTCAAGCATTCGAAATTCTCTTTGTTCGACACAAGGTCAGCATTCCACACTGGTCCTGTTATTCCGCGCAAGCCATCCAACATTTCCTCTTGTGCTTCCTTCATCAACTCACAGTGCCACAGAATGTGCCTGGCGTCCTGGTTAGTATCACCACCCGTGCAGTTTGGGTGAGGAGAGAGGGTCAAGCTATGAAGCCGACCCTTGAATTCCCCATTCCCAGAAAGCATCTGCGTTACGTAGTGATCTAGTTTAATGTATTAATGTCTACCTGGTTGGTGACAGGCTTGATGGTGCCTTTTGCGATAATCCTCTTCATCTGAGAAGTGCTAAAGTTGGAGATGCCGATACTGCGGACTAGCCCATAGGCCACCAGAGTCTCCATGACCTTCCAGGTAACCAGGTAGTCCACATTAGAGTACTGGATCTGTCCGTCTACGGTGGGGACTAAATCTCCACCTTCCTGTTAAAGAAATATTTAAGTAGAAAACACAGCTCTTTTTATTTTGCCGTTGAATGTTTGCCTGTTTGAATGTATGTAAACATTTTTTCAAGAGAATTTAAGTAAAATTTGAAGAAAATATTCTTTAAATATAATTTAAAAATTATAAAACTCATATTATTTTTGTTACTTTATTCATTTTTTTTTGTACGATTTCAAAATTGAAAATTTTGTGACAGACTCGTTATGATTGCACCGTTTAAAGAATGTAGGTATTTGTAGTACGAAAAACCATTTAAACGCGTTATTATGATAGGTCATGGTAATTTTGGTTTTGCCTTAAGTATAAACTTTTCTACATTGGATCAAAGTGGATTCGATTGAAGCATGTTGACTGTTAAGATTTAAATGGTTTTGTTTTTTTTTTGGTTTTTTATATTTATTTATTCATTTCATTATTTTAATATTACATTTGATTACAGTAATGACATGTTGCCCATCTCACTAGGTGTGAAACGCCTATTTTAAGATGGCAATTTAGAGGTTGTTAGCTAGGTTTTTGTCTATGAAAATGACAGTTCAAAATCAAATCTGTATTTCTTAAATTATATAATTCAAGTAAGAAAAGATTAAGATAAAACAAGAATAATGTTGAAGCAATTAAATTTTAATTTGACAAAAAGGCATAGCAATAACTAATAAGAAAAAGAAAAAAAACTGAGTGCAACTTAGTCAAATATACGTACACGCAGTACTCAGTATACATATATACACATAATAGGTATAAATGTAAATATGTTATGAGATTCTCCTGAAGGATATGTTTGTATTGTTTATTGGAGGTATCAACGATTTTACTTTTAAATGAACTTTTGGTTGGCGTGTTAATGTCAGTAGGTAGAGAATTGAATAGCTTGGTAGCATTATAGTTAAAACTTCTTGGCCCATAAGAGCTTTGATAAACTGGGTTGAGTCAACATTTATAATATATTTGTAATACCTGGTAGGCATCTGGAGAGTGCATGAGGTACAGATCTAAATATTCAAGACCAAGATCTGACAGAGACTTCATACAGGCTGGAACTACTGAGTCGGGGTTATGAAAAGTGTTCCACAACTTGGATGTGATAAATAATTCTTCCCTGCAAATTATTTTTAAAGATATAGAAACAACCAAAATAACTGCATAACGGTACCAGCTGAGGTGTCCGGGGGTAAAGTGCATTAACGTCGGGAGGTGATTCTACATGATATTATAAGTAAAAAAAATAAATAACATTTTTCAAAATTCCAACTTTTAGGGGTTGTTTTGTGGTAAAAAGATAAAAATAGACAGGCGTGTGCCGCGCGCCAGCTTAATTATTTTCCGCTGTTACGATACGGGCCAGTCACAACCATGCAATGTTGCCACAATCGTGCCCGGCGGGCGCTCAGCAAGTAAAATCGCACCTCACACTAAGGATTTTTAGTAGGTACGTCTTTTTGTATGGGAAAAAAAAGTTGAAATTTCGGAAAAAGTTGTTAATCTTTTTTACTCCTACAATCATGTAGAATCACCTCCCAAAGTTAATGCACTTTACCCCGGACACCCTGTATAATACTATTGTAATAACGGGAATGCATATTACGCAGATCGAAAAGATGATAAATATCCAAATACCCAATCTAATTCAATTCGCATCATCACGTTTCCGAGGGATTTTCTGAAGTGTAGGAGTGTGATCAGTGGCGAGGTGTCTTAGAAAAATATAAGATACACACAGGTGGTTTTAAATAAAGGAAGGAGAGGATGTTCTGGGAAGGAAAGCGGGGTTTGGTAGCGTGGTTGATTTCGATCACTGGGTAGGAAGGTTCAATATTCAGTCAAACCCAAAAAAAGGTTTTTTTTAAGTTTTAAAACTCAAAAAGTAAAAAAAAACCTGATTAAATTAAAAAAGTTTGTGAATTAAGAGTATTATTGGTTTTGGATATAAGGTCGACATTACATCGGTACGATAGATTCATTTGTAAAATGGTTTACCTGGTGACAACTCCTGCATCAATCTTTGTCTTCAGAGCCTTTCCGACTTCCTTCTCATTGCCGTAGACGTGCGCACCGTCGAAATGTCTGTAGCCCAAATCAATAGCTGCTTCTACGGCAGTTTGCACCTCATCAGTGGGTGACTGAAAAACATTATTTTATTATTTTTGGGAGATATTCTTCACAAACATCCTTAGAGTTTTGGGAGTTATGCTTTCCAGTCATCTCATTTTGTATCACAGTAAGGAATATGATTTATGTTTTATTATATTTGCCCCACACAGGAAGCCCTGAAGATGCGAAGGCTTAGATGGTCGGCAGGAGTATCACTAAAAGATAAGATTAAAAGTTCACGCATTCGTGATAGCTGATAGCCTTAGTGTCACAGACATAAACAGTAAGCTGGAGGAACCACAGTTGCGATGGTATGGGCACATAAGAAGGAGATCATCAGACCACACAGTGAAGCAGGCAATGTCTATGGAGCTTCATCGACAGTCATCCAGAGGAAGGCCGAAGAACTCCTGGATGACTCATTGCTCCAAAATTCTTCAGATAAACGGCTTGGATGAAGGCGATACTCAGAACAGAAGAAATACAACCTGAGAACGAGAAGAGCCGACCCCAACAGCTTACCTAGGCAATGAGTTGGGACAGCGCAAGGAAGAAGAAGAGGAAGCCCTGAAGAAAAAAAATCCCTCAGGGACTGTCATCTTTGGGGGCGCTGTGTGGAAGGTCTTTTTGGAAAAAGAAGAAGAGGAAGTTTTGGGAAAAAAGTATGAGGGATGGGTAGGAATCTGGGGGTCAATGTGTCCAGGAGTAACAAGAGTAAGGTCTAGGTTAAATCTCCCTCAGTCAGGCTCTCCTGATGCGGCCCGCTGCGAAGTAGGTAGGACAAACGCATTCGCAGCCAATACCGAGACAAACCTCACCTCGTGAACCCGGGCATCCTTGCTAAATCACTAATATCGATTCGGGTGACCTACAAAGGGGTGTTGGTTATCCAATAAATCCATACCTGCCTTCCAAATTGAATAAAAAACAGTGTTAGAAGAGAAAATATCGCGTTTTCAGTTTGCGAATTAAAAATTACCACAAGCGCTCTCAAAAAATGAAATAAAAATCTGTGAAACGACATTTAACATGAAAAATATTTCTCAAAGGTTTGCAAATTTAAAAAAATATGTACGAGCGAAATAAATTGACGGGACGATAACATTTATAATATCTTCATCTAATAGGCCCCTTGCATCACATTTTTTAAAATTTTTTTCCGGTTTAGACAAATATTCTAAGACATTCTGTATTTTTTTTTAATCGTATTTTTGAAACCCTGGGGATTTTTTGAAAATTTCAAACCGAAAAATCAGACCATTTTTTATAAACCGGAAAGACGGGACATAATTTTATAGGTGTGAAAAAACGATAATTACATAGCCGAAAATCATTTAAAAAAAAGAACGTTTTCCACACGAATGGCACAGGAGAATAACGAGGCATTCCAAAAATATTACATCTCATAAATATTTTTTTCCTTGATCCATCTTATTGATCATAAATCATTATAATGTACAGCGTCTATATTACTAAATTCAATGTAATATACTTGAACTTGTAAATTGTAATAATAATAAGAATATTATAAAATTTTATTTTGTTAAAATCAGCACCATAATCATTATACTTCTAAAACATGTACCGACATCATCTTCACGTTCTGAAGAGAACCCCGTACCCATTAATTGTACGGGGTTCTCTTCAGAACATCTGTCAAAAAATCAAACCAAATGATAAGTTCGCAGAGAACAAACAATTAATCTAGTGAACGAATTCAAAAATTCGCCTGAAATCAAAGTGATGGCATCACTTTGATTTCAGGCGAAAATTTTTCATAAAAAAATAAATCAGTGTGGAATTTTATAAAATTAATAGGAACATTTTCGGCGACGGGACATTTTCATGTAGTGACGTCACGAGCCCAAATAATGGATTTGTTTATTTAAAAATTAAAAAAACTGTTCATTTCTAAAAATTTTTACCAACATTTTCGTAATCTTAGTAAAAAACTCTATCCACACGATTTTTTTCCAAGTCGTTATGAAGTCCATGCAAGTGGCCTATTGGGTTTGTTTTAATTTATTAAATATATATATATATTTAAATTTATTTTCTATGATTTAAAAATTACATGGAAAACAAGATGTCTAGGAATTGTTACATAGCTAATGCCCAAGAAATACAAAAAATAGTAACTACAGTTTACAGTTTACACCATAGAAACCACCAATAAGCGACATTACAAACTTTATCTTTGTGCACAACCTTTTTTTCTTTCCGACCGAACCGGTTTCGGACGTTCACATCCATATTCAGGATGATACATTAATGCTTAAAACTATGGTACCTAGTAACACATCTAAAGATGTATCGTCACCTGAATCAATCAATTTCAATTTGAAAAATTATCAGGAGAAACAAAAAAAATATTTATTTTACTATTTACGAATTAATAGAAAAATTGATGCGTTGACTATTTTTACGTACGTAATTAAGGTAAGCAATAATATTTTTTGGTTTGTTGTGTATAATTTTAACTTTGCAAATAAACATTAGTCTTTACCAAGTACAGCATTTTATTATGAAATGTTGAACATTACTTACATTCCATAGTCCCAATCCCAGGATTGGAATAGGTCTCCCATTGTTGAACTTAACTGTTGGAATAGTGGCGGCCATCACATTATCTGTCACGGTAACGTTATGTGATATTTGAAATCAAAATAAAAAAGAAGAGCTCTAATTTATCAAAAGAATCACCAAAAAAATACTCGAGGCAACTGACATAATTTATACTATTCCAGCGAGATTGGAATAGGATGAGGTGTCCAGTTATGACATTCGGCACAATTTTCTCAGGTGTAATTCAATTCTCATCGAATAATGGAGTTTTAGGTGTTTTGATTGAAACAAAATATATTTTTAAACATTTTGCTTTAATTCTGAATAGAAATAATAATATTTTATACAAATAAAACGCTGAAAGTGGTACATCTAAATTGAAAAGGATTCAACACATACTGTTTTGCGGTACGTGGCCAAAATCACGTCAAATGGAAAAATGTGAAATAAATGTTAAAAATTGGTATTTTACTAGCTGAAATTCTGGCCGAAATTTCCGGCGATACCCGAGCTTTAAGCAGATTTTTTTGAAATCGATTGTAGGAAACATCTTTATTTTATTTTACACTGAAAGTGTGCAAAAGGAGAAACAACATTCTGATATAAGAGCTGGGAAAGGGGGGTGGGATAATTTTTCGAAATCTCATGTAGTAAGTCCCCTTCATCCTATTTTGAAGCTCAAGTATACAAATTTCATCAATATCGAAATATAACTGTACATTTTAAATTTGGGAGGCGGGAATGGGTACCGCCGCCCCAGGAACCTTTATTGGATAACCAACACCTCTGCCATAGGTCACTCCAAGTGGTTCGCTACGTTTGGTGATTTAGCAGGGGTGCTCGGGTTCATGGGGTGAGGTTTGTCTAGATCTTGGAGGCGGATGTCCAGGACACACTGAACGCTAGATTCCTACCCACCCCTTAAACCCTTTTCCTTCCCAGAACTCTCCTCTCCTTTCTTTCCCTAAAAAAACCTTCCACACAGCATCCCCAAAGATGACACAGGCCCCGAGGGAAATTATTTTCCTCAGGGCCTTCTGTGTGGAGCTCATGAAAAAAAAACATCTGTATAAAAAATCATAACCACCCCTCCCGCCACAGGCACTCTTCTTTATACATTATAAATAAAAGATAATGGTTCGATTAATTAGACACGTTTTATTTATTTGGAAAGAGTTTTCCGTTCTGTACTTGAACCTATGAATAGTGGCTATACAGGGTGTTAAGGGACGTACTTGACTTACTTTAACCAGTGATTCCTGACATTATTTGGAGTAAAAAATGTAAATGAAATTTTGGTCTCCGGTGACATTTTTGATGTTTTTTTTTTTTTTTTTCTACAAAAACATAACAAAATGGTAGTTGTTGAACAGTTGGAGGCGGGGTAAGGGGTTCGTCTGACACCCGGCTGAGTGACCAGTGATGACACGCGGAAGAATTTTTTTTTGTTTGATTTTGAAGAAAAAAAATTTCAAAAAAAAAAAAAAGTCGTCAGAAAAAGTCACCGGAGACCAAAATTTCATTAACATTTTTTTCTCCAAATAATATCAGGAATCACTGGTTAAAGTAAGTCAAGTAGGTCCCTTAACACCCTGTATACAGGATAAGTTAGATGTGGTTTTTACCTGTTGCGAGTATTTATTTGTTTTTTTTTTTAATATTCATTATCGTATGGAAAAGCTATCATGAGGAAGGTGAAATACCCCCTAAATCTCTGTGCATCGGAAATATTAAAATAACTAGCTGGTTCCCGGCATGCGTTGCTATGCCATTTCGTAAACAAATTGTTTCTCCCTACGCGTCGTTTCCCATTTGTCCCCTTCCTCTCCCGCGTCTCCTTCTCCTCTCGCATTCCCACTCCGCCTCCTCAACCTTCCCTCTCCCCACTCCACTCCCCCTTTCCCGTGAACCTCCCTCCCCCCTCCCCTCTCCCCGCTCCCGTATTATATATTCCGTACATTCTGTTTTCGAACAGCTCGCCTGCCACCTATTGCAATTTTTTATACAAATTTGATGATGCCAGAGCTCACCAGTAGTTTTATACAAACCTTGTCCTGACAATAACGAACACAAAAATAAAAGAATTATCCAATTTGGTGCAGTCGTTCGGAAGTTATGCGCGTACGTACATTTCGGGGATTCATTTTTATTTATAAAGAAGAAGAAGAAGATATATCTCTCTAAAATACTGAAGTATCCGAAACGGTGACATAAAACCATTTTATGTTATCAGTGTCAATCGAATCCATTGTTGATAAGATTATTGCCATGATTGTATGTCATGATTACCTAAATATTGATGTCATGATATTTTGAACGCTATCTTCACCGACTTTAAAATTATCTTACATTGTTATCTTTCTAATTACTTCACAACTTTCTAGGTTTTCACTCTATCCTCTATCTTAAAAGTCAAACTTGAACTCGTAGGACTGCTTCATATCGCAAATGTAAATAATAAGTCAAATGTAAATAATTATTATAAGCAATTATGCCTGAAACACTCATCTACATTGAAAAAATCTTCCGAGAAAAGATACATGCCGCCAACGGGACAAGACTGATAATTATTGCTTACAATAATTGTTAACCTTCGTGCTATGCATAAAAATCTGGTCTTAAACGTTAGTTTATCAATTAAAAATAATAATCAAATGAAAATATTTTGTGAAATATTTTTTTTAAATGTTAATGATGTTCTCTTGGCCGAAATAATTTTCTTGTGAAAAAACTATCAATGTTGAGTTATCATATTTTATTCTCCTATTATAATATTTTAAATATTGGTTTGTGGAAGGGCGTTGTATACATATAGTTTTTTTTAAATGATGGAGCGTGGTTTAATTCATGGGAATATGGGAAGATAACAGACATCATAAAGCTTCAACTAGAAAGATTTCAAAGCCAAGAAACCGAAGGATGCAGGAAAGCATTTGTCCAGAAAAAAATATTATTAAGTCTGCTTTTTACCCCTTGCAAAAGGTTTGCGGAATAATGTTGTGAATGGCTTAATTTATTCATATTGTTATTAACTTATAAAGCTAAAATACCTCAATGATACATGTGAGTATATAATGCTTTTGAGTTACGTTACATTAATTCTTGTTGCTTTCCGCAAGGCAAAGTTGCAAGGTTGGTTGTGGGGTTGAGGCAAAGTTGAGTGAAGAAGTGTTTAAAATTTCCACAAATACAAAATTTTTCCACAAATTCTGCACAAATTCTCGCAATAAATTATATTTTAATTTAAAATATATAATAACTAGCAGACCCGGCCACACGTTGCTGTGGCTAACGAAGCACAACGCCATTACCCAATCTTTATAAAATCCACACCACCCGCTTGCCAGCTGCCAAACTTTAAACTAATTAACTCGCCACTAATTATACAATGCTTACAATGCAACACTGGATATTTGAAAAGGGAAAATCAAATACCTACTTACTCTAGGACATCTATTTTCCAATTTATTCCGTAGAACGAATTTCAAAAGTGACTATAGTACGGCCCGCCAGCCGTTTTAAATCGCACAAAAATATGTTTTCTTTGAATATCTCGGCTTTTCTCTAATATAATTTACATGTATTATACATATAAACATTCCTCTTCAATCACTCTATCTATTGGTGAAAACCGTATGAAGAACGATCCGTTGCGTAGTTTAAAAGATTAACGCGCACATACATTTTGAGCGACTTCATTTTGTACTATGTAATGATGATGATATATATAAATATATTAAAATAGTTTTAAACTTTTAATTTTGATTTTGACCGTCTTCAGTTTCTGCTTATTAAGGTCATCTTCAGACTGGTACATGGTTTATTTTCTCTATCCTTTGCATATCTGAAGTTCATTTGTTATCTTTAAAGGGTCTTGGTCGTTTTCCCCCACGAGGACCAGTCGGCTTGGTTGAGGGAGTGTTGTTGTTTTGTATTTTTTTCGATGTTCTTGTTTCCGTTCGCCGATAGTTGATTGCTATTATTATTTTCCTGTTGGTTGGCATGTAAGAGAATTAGATCGAGCCTTCATCAAGTCAAATGCATTTGTTCTGTTAGTTTTCGTAGAGGATGTCAACTGCTGTTTATGAATATAATTATTAACTTATTTTAATTACTGAAATAAAACGTTTCTTTTTGTTTTCTCAAAATAATGCATTTTGGAGATTGCTGCATTTGCACCTCTTGCTTGTACAAATAATTGAATTTTCAATATAACATCACCGAAAGGCTTAAAAAACTGAAGTAATTACTGAAATAAAAAAATATGTGAATAAAAAATATGTGAATTCCATTATACATAAAATTTCGGGACATGGCGTAGGTACCCCTTATGGATTGGATTGAGAAGTCAGCTTCTAGAACTCTCCGTTCTTCCACGGATAATACTTATGTTCCAGATCTCTGTAAGCATAAAGAATAAAGTAATTTTAATAAGTTAATGCTAATTTGCATGTAAGTTAGTTATCGCACGAGATTGAAAAGGCATTCATGATATTTACCCGGACATAAGAACTATGCGGCCATTACAATCAAAGGTATCGATAAGTTTCAAGTCATCAGCAGTCAATTCGAATCCAAACACATCCATGTTCTCTGCGATGCGAGATTTGGTCACTGACTTGGGGATGACTATGTGGCCACGCTCGACCTGGTATCTGTCAATCAATAAACAAATTGAAGTAACAGCAAAATAAAACTAGCAAAATTATTCTAAATTTTCTTGAGTAAATTTATTTTTTCTTCTTCTATGTTCTTTTGCAGGTTGATATCAACAGGGTTAATCTTCACAGTGCAGACTTCATCTTGAACAACTCAGTGGCAGTGGAACTGTTCTAGTTCTGTACTGTACTGTAAGTACAAGTTTAGTAGTATTGGTATTTCCCTCTACCAACTATCTGTTAAATTGTTTGTTTAAACTGTGTAAGGGATATGCAATAATTGTGAAGACAGGGAGGACAACTACACTTCTTCGAATGGTGGAGGTCAAAGTGGGATACCGAGGATAGTCGACGGCATCAGGAGTCACTTGGATCAGTACAGATATGCGTTTAGGAAACTAGATGAAGGGGACGTTCTTCTGCTTTTGTGTTCAGATATTATTGCTAGATATATGGGGTCAACTGTTCCAAGCAACAACAAAATCTTTCATATGTAGATTCACATACGTGGATGAATTATTTTCGTAACAAATCTTCCCCTGTTAATTTAGGCAGATAACCTGGGAAAGACCAAAAATTAGCCAAAATATCATGCATTTGTGGCACGGTATTTCTACTTTGGTAGCCGAAAATATCCCATGGATTAGGGAAATTTTCGCAGGTTTCGTTTTCTTTCATCGAAAATATTTTTTTGAAGTAAAATGGCGTTTTACTATGACCATGATGGATTAGTAACATCGATTTATCAGGAAAATATCACAACTTTCACCGAAAATGTTTTTTTTTTTTCAGAGAATAATATGAAATGAAATGAATACCTACACATGAATTGATTGGTTCCATGACAGCTGATCCGGCGACATTTGGTCCGGCGACAGTTGGTCCGGCGACATTTGATCCGGCCGACATTTGATCCGGCCGACACTTGATCCGGCGGACAGTTGATCCGGCGACAATTGATCCGGTCTGATCCTTTAGAAGATTTTTTCTTCAAGTAAGTATGTAAAGAGGATATACGGCCGTACAACCAAAGTCGATGTACTTACATCTGAAGGCATCTTGAGTGAAAATCCGCTGTAAAAATATTTTTACTAACAATAATTTCGACTCTCCGAAGAAGCATGCGGCAATACAAAATGCGACATACTTATACGTGCAGTCAGTTTAACAAAAACCGTAAAAGATTCCTACTTGCGCATAACTTTTTTATCTGAAAATTACACTAGAGTCCCAACTGCTCTTAACCGTCTCGAGCCAGTGAGTGCCAATGGCATCCCCAATTTTGGTATGGTATGATACTGAGGGTAGTGAAGAGGGGAAGGAGATGTGGAAAAAGTACCTAGCTATTCAGATTTAGTCACGTCATTTCAAGTAATCCGATTAAACCTACATACACTGTACACCAGCGAACAAATTACAAAAATCATATGATATAATTTTTTAAATATTTATATTATTTAGAACTTTTATCAAAACACAAGAGTCCCAACTGCTTCCAACCATCTGGAGCCAGTGAGACTATGGCATGCCTACTTTTGATATGTTGTGAGGCTGAAGATAGTGGGGAGGAGAAGGATATGTTATTTTCCTGGCTATTCAGATGTAGTCACCAAACACGCCTAGAGCCATTTCAAGTAAAGTTTCAATTCTGAATGAATACTGACGTATAGCGAAATACGACATTCTTATATGTGCAACATCTACTAAAGATTTAGGAGGCGGATATGTTTACCGTCGCCCCGGGAACCATTTATTGGATAACCAACATTCCTGCCATAGGTCATCCCAAGTGGTTCACTACGTTTGGTGAATTATAAGGGTTGCCCGCGTTCTTGGAGTGATGTTTGTCCAGGTCTTGGTGGCGAATAGGATATAGGTACCTATAAGTTATTTTTTTTTTTTTTTTTTACAGTGAATACCGCACAAGAATCTCAACTGCTCCCGTCTGGAGCCAGTGAGACTATGGCATCCCCAATTGGGGTATGTTGTGAGGCTGAAGGTAGCGGGGAGGGGAAGGAGGTGGGGAAGAGGAAGGTTGGGAAGTACCTGGCTATTCAGATCTGGTCACTAAACACGGCTAAAGCCATTTTCAAGCAACGTTTCAATTCTGAATGGTGGTCTTACACCAGGGCGATACTGATAGTATCTTCCACTCTGGAACATGCCGCAAATATACTATATATTATTTTAAATGAATTAATTGTAATAACACAAATTATTAATCAAATAAAATTTATTTGCGCATGCCGGGTTCGAACCCGCGACCTCCGGAATGTGAGTCAAGAGTCTTAGCCACTGGACTACGGAGGTCGTTATACCTTTTGTACTAAATGATTTTTTTATTTATTTATTATTTAAACGCCCGTACATAGGGCTATTACATACATAATACAAGTGTGTCGAACATTTACAAACATTATATATGTAGAATAACATACAGTACATACTTACGATGCATATTAGTACAACAAATATTTATTATTTTACAAACATATTTTTTTTTTTATTTTTTTTTTTTATTTTTTTTTTTTTTTTAATTATTTTTTAGCATATAAAATATAATGTACATTTAGATGATGTATTAATTTGCTTACATGTTCATATTCAAATATGTTAATACCACTCTTCCATGGAAGCGTTAGCTTGTGTCTGGAAGAGAAGTGTACATTTTTTAATGCTATATTTAAGTTCTTAAATTACAATGTGAATGTAAAAAACAATAAGTTGTAAGTTCGGTGATATGTAATTATAAGTATTTATCTACTATCAAAACAATTTTACTGTTTGGATAATGTGTCCAGAATTATTGTAATTAGTTGCTAAAAACAATACAAAATTTAACTTATTTGAAGAATGGAGTATCACTTGGAAACTGAGTTATAAGTAGATTAGATTAGTCGGAAACTGTTTTTTTTTTTTTGAGATTATCTTTACAATATTTTTGTACAGTGTTTATTAATTGGATTTTATCATGAATTTTTCTAATTTCATCCGCTAATCGGTTGAAAATAAGTCTTCCTTGATAAGTATAATAATTTTGTGCAAAGGAAGTGTTTAATTTTGGGCATGAAAAAATATATTTATGTCTAGTACGGTTTTCAGTTATAAATTGATATTTTTCTTTTTCTTTTATAATTTGAATCAATGCATTTCTATTGTATAGATCTTTGAAAGATGGTACTTGAAATTCCTTAAATAATTGATCCGTTGGGTAGTCAGAAGGTTTTTTTAATATGATTTTAATTATTAGCCTCTGCACAACTTCAATTGGGGAAAGATTAGTTTTGTATGCGGATCCCCAGCTAATGATAGCATATTGTAAAGTTGATTGAACCAAAGCGTAATATATTAGATATAAGTTTTTTACAGATAAAAAATTTCTGATTCTTAAAAATATATAAATCAATTTTCTAATTTTTTTTTTCAACTTGTCAAATTTGTTCCTTCCATTTCAAATTTTTATCGATAATGACTCCTAAATATTTGATTGTGTTTGTTGTTTTTAATATTGTGCAGTTTTGGATACAATAATTTTTACTATGTGTTTTGGAATTATCATGGATGATGATGTCAATGTTTTTAGGGGTATCATTTTTGTGTATTGCAAATGAAATTACAAATTTTTATCACCATTTAGTGATAGTAAATTTACGTCGAAGAAATTCTTTAAAATATTTATGTCTTCGGTGGCTTTAAATGTTACTTTTTCCCAAGTTTTATCGCTAATTATTAGTACCGTATCATCGGCGTATGAAGTAATTTGGCCATGTAGTGGTTGAAAAAAAATGTCATTAACATATATGGTGAAAAGGATTGGTCCGATTACTGTACCTTGAGGGATTCCAAAGTCTGATATTTCTTTATCGCTATTAATCTGATTTATTTTTACGACTTGCGGTCGATTTTTTAGGTAGTTCGAAATCCATTTAATTGCATTGTCTTTTATACCTATATTGTTTAGTTTTTTTAGTAGAATCTCATGGGATATACTATCAAAAGCTTTTCTGAGATCAATAAATATACCGGCACATTTTTCACCTTTATCCAATGATTCATTGATGTATGAGGTTACATTAGCAATAGCATCTTGTGTGCTGAGTGACTTTATAAAACCAAATTGGTTTTGGTGAAGAATTTTATTACTTTCTAGGAAACCGACCAATTGGTTTTTCACAATTTTTTCAAAAATCTTTCCAATGTTTGAGATTAGACAAATTGGGCGGTAGTTAGTTACTTGTTGAGGATCTCCAGATTTATAAATAGGTGAAATTGTAACGATTTAAAACTACTCGCCCCGGTATCAAGCGCTTGAGAAGGACATATTAATTTTACAACCGTGCAGTTACGAACACGGCAACGGCCGAGTACATAATCGGAGATTGCTAATCAGTTCCAGAGAGGTTGGACAGCTGTCAGGAAGTACATCACGGAAAGGATTCGCAAGAGTTGCGCCATCAGACACGTGAGCGATTGTCATCATCTTACGATAGATTCTCACATTATGGTTTACTGTATTTATAAATTTGTTCTTCAAATAATTATTAGGAAGGACTGGCGCCCTAAGTATCTAAAGCAGGATTACTATTTGAGATTTGAAACTTTAAACCTTTTTGATTCTTTTACATACCCACAGATCAGCATATTAGAATTGTTATTACACGTCACTAGTCAGATTTAGTTTATCGATCTGAACATGCCCTGATATTCATTGTAAATGTAGAGTCTCTTGCCTTCTAAATTGATTAATTTCGTAGATAATGGATGATAAGGAATTATGAATATAACCTCAATAAAATTTGTTCTTAGCATTACTACATAACTCTTTAATTCCATTTAACCTTACTTAATTTTGTCCTACACATGAAATACATGTTTTACACACTTTCCAGAAGTATTACACGAGAAAATATTTGGTACATTTGGCAGCCCAGCGTGGATTAAACCTAGTGATCTGTTATTTTGTGGGTAGGATGTAAATTTTTGCACAATGTTTTATGTGTAGTTAAAAGTTTCAAGTGGTAATCTTGCTAATTTGTGAATATATGATGACAGTCGCTCGCGGTTTTGATGCTCGGTGGATCCATTTCGTGATGAAATTCCTAAGTTAAATAATAATTTTACACAGTTTAATATATTTGAATGTCCCCCCTGGAGCTCTAGCGCTCTGCGCTTTTTACTGTTTATTGACTTACAGTACGCTGTAGTCAAATTTATTTTTTATTTTTTATGAACGAGGCAAGGTTATTGTTGTCGTGAATATTTGGTACATGTGCTAATTATTTCTTTCATACCTACATAGCATAGTTTCTTCGTGTGATGTCGGAACCGCAAATTCTAACGAGGAGTCAGGCCAAGATTCAGGATTCTGTGACAATGGTGAAACAAAATGAAGCTTCGCCGGAGCTACAGGCGGAAACGCAATCGTCTTCCTGCAAGTCATTCCCCGTACACAAATGGAATCTGGTTTTTGACGGATCCACATGCGTACGCAACTTCATAGAACGTGTAGAAGAATTAGCAGATTCTCGTGGTGTAAGTAACATTAATCTATTTTCTAGCGCGATTGAATTTTTTACAGGCGATGCTTTGAACTGGTTCAGGGTGAACCGTACCAATTTTAATTCATGGCCAGAGATTGTTGCAGGTTTGCAGGAGGAGTTTGAACTCTTGGATCATGACAAACGTCTTGTAGCTCAGTTAAGAACTACTTGTCAAAAACCTAAAGAAAACTTGGGTTCATTTATAACCACAGTCTTACTAATGAATAATCGCCTCTCTAAGAAATTGCCGGAAGAGGAAATTTTAGAAATTCTATTGTGTAATATGTTGCCAAGATACATACATAAACTTTCTCTTACAGAGGTGACTAATGTTACTGCTCTAAAGAAATATGGAAAGATGATAGAATTAGCGGACAGTCGCACGGATAATAGAAACCATCCTGCAAATTCAAACTTTTACAATTCTAAAGCCAATAATTCTGCCAATAATACTACATCTAATAATAGTAGTTACAGGGAGGCTCCACGCAATAATAATAATTATAATCCTAATGTCAAAAGAAATCAAAAGTATTTTTATAACAATAATCAACGCGCTCAAAACGTGAATTTCAGAGAACCAGTGAGATGCTTCCGCTGTGGTCAACCGGGCGTGAAGGCTCCTGACTGCAGATGCAAGAACCGAAAAAACTAGCAGCTCGGGTTGCCTGTGCAGTGGGCGAGGAGACGTCTTCATCTACTGTGCCGTGTGACCCGGAGTGGACTAATTGGCTTGCTGTCGTGGAGAAATTCTACCAGGACCTTAGAACGTCAAAGGCGGAGAGAGCGGGTAACAATGATGGCCGTCCTCACATATCATTTCAGGTTCTAAATACTAAATTTTCTGGTTTGCTAGATTCAGGTTCCCACCTGTCTATTTTGGGAAAGAACTTTCATACACATTTTGTGAGATTAGGATTTAGATTGGCGACTTTAAAAGAAAAATTTTCTCTAACTTCTGCGACAGGTCACTCAGTAAAATGTACACAAAAGATAACAGTTCCGGTGCTATATAAAAACATTGTCAAATATTTCACTTTTGTAGTTATGCCTGAGATCACTTCAAATGTAATTCTAGGTATAGACTTTTGGAAACTTTTTAATATTTGTCCAGAAATTTGCAAATATATATCACCACGGGAATCAAAATCTGAGCCGAAATCAGTCACAGAGATAAAAGGATTAGAAAACAGCTTAAATTTATCAGATAGACAGAAGCATGAGCTTAAATGTGTCATAGACGAATTTAAAGATATCTCGGGAGACAGGTTAGGTAAAACCGATTTGGAGTATCACGTCATTGACACAGGTGATGCTCAACCGGTAAAACAAAGATATTACCCAGTTTCACCACACTTGCTGCCGGCGGTACACAAAGAATTAGATAGAATGTTAGAGTTAGGTGTCGTTGAACCGAGTCATAGTGCGTGGAATAGTCCTATTTTACTTGTTCCCAAGAAGGATGGATCATTTAGGTTATGTTTGGACAGTAGAACTTTAAACTCGCTGTCGAAAAAAGACAGTTTTCCTATTCCTTATGTTTCAAGCATACTAGATTCCTTAGGCGGTGCTAAATACCTGTCTACTATTGACTTAACAGCAGCTTTCTGGCAAATTCCTCTGGAGGAAAACTCTAAAGAGAAGACGGCTTTTACTGTTCCGAAACGAGGTTTATTTCATTTTGCTAGAATGCCATTCGGTCTTCATGGGGCGAGCTCTAGAATGATGCGCTTAATGGATAAAATATTTGGACCTGAATTTGAGGGCAAAGTATTTTATTACTTAGATGATATTATAATTATAAGCACTTCATTTGAGGAACACATGTCTCTTTTGAGGAAAGTTCGGAAAAAACTTTCTGATGCGGGTCTAACTATCAATATGGACAAATCTGTTTTTTGTAGAGACTCTTTAAAGTTTCTGGGTTATGTCGTCGATAGTCAAGGTTTAAGAACCGATCCAGATAAAGTTAGAGCCATAGTGGATTTTCCTATACCGAACTCGCAAAAAAGCTTAAGACGTTTTATAGGCATACTATCTTGGTATAAAAGGTTTATTTGTAACTTTTCTATAATAGCAGCTCCGTTGCATAATTTAACAAAAAAGGAATTTACGGGAAACAAATTTAAATGGAACAGTCAGGCAGATTTAGCGTTTAAAAAACTTAAAGATATTTTAGTGAGCGCACCTGTTTTAGCTTGTCCTAACTTTAAAAAACCTTTTATCATATCATGCGACGCATCCGATACCGGTCTAGGAGCGGTCCTGACACAGGTAGACGATTCGAATAGAGAACACCCTATATCATTTATCAGTAGGTCTCTGAATGCTCAAGAAAGAAATCATTCAACTACAGAGAAAGAGCTTAATGCAATGATTTTTGCTCTGGAGAAATTTAGAGCTTATATAGAAGGATCTGTCATACCGGTTAAGATAATAACAGATCATTACAGTCTAAAATGGTTAGTAAATATTAAGTCTCCGACAGGCAGATTAGCGAGGTGGGCTGTCAGGTTACAGCAATTCAATTTTATTATAGAACACCGTAAAGGAAAAGATAATATAGTGCCTGACGCTTTATCACGTGATCCCGTAGAATTAGCTGTAGTAGAACAAACTATACCAACCAAAGAATCGTGGTACGATAAAATGTGTAGAAATGTTCTAACCTTTCCAGATAAATTTCATGCTTGGAAAGTTAATAATGGAGTATTGTACAAACACATACAGAGTATGGAAGCTCTGCACAGAGTGTATGACTGGAAAGAAGTTGTACCTAAAGAGTCTAGGAAAGATATAATAACGCAATATCATGTACCTCCTTCGTGTGCTCATTTTGGTATTATGAAGACTTTGAATAGAATTAGTCAGAAATATTACTGGCCGAAGATGGCGGCCGACGTAAAATCATTCATTAGCAAATGTTACACTTGCTTGGGTCATAAGAGTACGAATCAGTTACCACCAGGTTTAATGGGTGATCCTAAATTAGTTCAACGTCCTTGGCAAATGATTGCTACAGATTTATTAGGTCCGTTCCCCAGCTCTTACAAAAGAGGATATACATATTTGTTAATAATCTCTGACTTCTTTACAAAATACTCTAAACTTTTCCCATTACGAAAAGCTACTGGAAAGAATATTGCTGAGATCATGGAAAATGAGATATTTTACAAGTTTGGGGTACCTGATACAATAATTTTGGATAATGGTCCCCAATATATTTCAAAAGACATGAAAGCGTTAGTTAACAAGTTTCATATAAGACACCTCTTTTACAACTGCAGGTATCACCCGCAAAATAATCCTGTAGAAAGAATTAACAGAGTGTTAGTGTCTGCTATTAGCTCGTACGTCGGTGGTGATCATCGGAGGTGGGCAGATTGTTTACATGAAATTGAACTCGCTATTAACACAGCAGTACATGAGGTCACTGGATATACTCCCTTTTTCTTAAACTTTGGAAGGGAAATTATTATTTCAGGAAACGACTACAAGTCTTCAGACTTCAACCCTGAAGATATCAGATTTGCCGCACGGGATTCTTGGGCATCGGATTTAGACGAGTTAAACGATATTTTTTCGCAGGTTCGTACGTCTCTAAGGCAGTCGTATGAAAAGAACAAAACGCAGTATAATCTACGTCGTAGGGACATACAATATGAAATTGGCGACATCGTTTGGCGTCGTTCGTTCGTTCTTTCAGACGCTAGTAAGTATTTTTCAGCGAAATTAGCTCCCAAGTTTATCCGCAGCAAAGTCATTAAGAAATTGTCTCCGGTTGCTTACATTTTAGCTGATTTAAATGGAAAACCTGTTGGAACTTTTCACATCAAGGATTTAATCAAGCATGAAATCTCAGATTAACGTCGTGTAGATCAGGAGCGTATTTTAATTATTTTGTATACTTTTGTTTCCATTATGCGCAATAATGGAAGCGATTAAAAGATTCCATTTAACGTGAGAACATGACTAAAACTTATGTTCTCACATTGAATGCAATTTTATATTTGTTTATGAAGTTATTTTGTTTGTCCGTGTCCAGGTATTTCTAACACATGTATTTTGCTATTTTATACTTGTTCAGTGTGCAGGGGTGACCTATTCTTACCCTTACGCATTGAATGTGTGCACATGAATAAACATAGTACTAAATTTTGTAAATTTATATATTCAAATCATCAAATTTTGAATAAGTTTGGATGTGTGTGAGTACATTGCACATCCGTTTGGCATTTTGATGATTCTCATATATACTTTTATCATATTCATTTTGAAATGGTTATGTAATTAACTGTTTTCAAGATGCGCTTGCTAGTCCGGAATGGTAGGCGTATCTTCAAGATAGTTTATAGTAAAATACAGTTGGGTTTTATGTTTCGTTGTCTCGTTCTGTTTCTTTGTCTTGTTCTGTTTCATTATGCCCTTTGGGGATGTTACATACTATAAGATGGGAAAATAGTGCTTTTTCAATTACATGTGGTACAAAACCGTGCCTATATTTATCAAATTATTAATGTTAATTTGGGTTATCCCATTCAATAATCTATATTATCAAATGAGTATGTATATTCCTTGCAGGATCTGCTGGATTATGGTTACAATTGAATTAATGATTAATAGTTCGTAATATTTATTATATTGTTTTGAACTAGAAGGCAAACCGAAGGGTTCATTCAGAATCTTTGGCATCGGGTTACTATTTTCATCACATGATAGCAATCAGATGCTTAGAATATCTATTTAGTAACTTTAGGAAGTTACGAAACCCAGCCAACGGTTTTGTATGAAATTTCTTTTGGTAGTGCTTATTTTATCCATTTGGGTTTTTTTTAATTCACATTTTATGTTGTTCTTCGTCCTTACAAATTAAAATAAATATGAAGTTAATTAAAGAGAGAGATTTGAAATCCTCAACACAAATAAAATGCATGTGGCATATGCCAACGTCGGTTTACTATTCGGGTAATTTTATTTTAAATATAATAAATTTTCCTTCTTCGGGTTGCGGGGGTCATTCTTGAGCTCGGAATGACCTCAACAAGTCGAACTAGCATTCGATGATTCGATCAATACCTTGTTCTTGATCAAATCATGGAATGTTAATTGGTTCTTCATTCAGGGAGATTTACAAAAATAAAATAAAACAAAAGATAATAATTCAATTTTACTGCAAATTGCATCATCGGATTACATTTTAACTGAAAATTTAAAATTTGATTTATAGCATACTACATTGGGGTATTAAAAAAAAAAAAAAAATAATAATAATAATAAAATAAATAATTTTTTTTGTTTATTCACAAGATAATTATTATTCCTTAAATTTTATCAACATTGCATGGGTTAAATTCGATTAACAATTCATAATTTATTCAATATCGAAGACAAAACTTATTTTTACTTAGATCTATGGGGAGGATAATAACATTCATTTTCATATAGAAATTTTAATATCTATTTCACAGTAAAAGCTTAAACTTTTGAATTATCTTGTTAGTAAAATTATTATAAAATTTATTTATAAAGACATTTAAAATCTCATTTTAGAGGAGTGACATCTAGGTGGGCTGTTTTGAAACTTCAATTGCGTCTTGGCTAGAAAATAAAAATTGTTTAATCATTCTATCAATAGGGTTTTCAAATTATTTATTTATCCGCAGGGTGTCCAGTTTGTAATATTATCTTATTTGAAAATTATATCATATTATTTCAGCTAGGGTTTTTTTTTTTTTTTTTTTTTTTTCTTTTGTATAACTAACAATCAGTTCTAACTTAAAATTTTTTCTAATTCATCAGTAAACCATTTTATAGTATAGCTTAGTCTTCGCAACATCAAGAATTAAAATCAACATTAAATCGCAATCATCACTACAAGTTCAAGACCTTAACATATACGTCCGGTGGAATTCATTGCTGCTTTTGGCCAAAACAATCACAATCTACATGGAAGGAAGAACTTCAAATTCATATGGACATGTTCACATAAAATGGACCGGTCATCTGCACTGGACAATATCAAGATTACAGACTATCAAAATTGAACTTCAACCTTCTTCTCCTACCTTGATCTTCAGCCTTCATCTGTATACTCTTTGGATGCTCATCCCAGCAGTTTCAAAATTCATCATGGCCGGATTTGGAGGAAGAGCTTCGCTTTCATACAGTCACCAAACAAACCTCTAAGCTGATAATCTTCTTTCTACTACTTCTGCCTTCAAGTCCTGGACCCTGAACGTGATCTTCATATTGGATATAAATTACCTGGTTTCAAGGGTACATTCTGGAATCAATTCCTCCAGAGCAAATCATCTATTGGCATGATCAGCAAGCTTCCTGTATTGAGATCTATAAAGGCGCCAGGAGGGCCTAAAATTTCCTTGGAAATTTTTTTTGAAGGGGAGGGAGTAATGTAACGATTTAAAACTACTCGCCCCGGTATCAAGCGCTTGAGAAGGACATATTAATTTTACAACCGTGCAGTTACGAACACGGCAACGGCCGAGTACATAATCGGAGATTGCTAATCAGTTCCAGAGAGGTTGGACAGCTGTCAGGAAGTACATCACGGAAAGGATTCGCAAGAGTTGCGCCATCAGACACGTGAGCGATTGTCATCATCTTACGATAGATTCTCACATTATGGTTTACTGTATTTATAAATTTGTTCTTCAAATAATTATTAGGAAGGACTGGCGCCCTAAGTATCTAAAGCAGGATTACTATTTGAGATTTGAAACTTTAAACCTTTTTGATTCTTTTACATACCCACAGATCAGCATATTAGAATTGTTATTACACGTCACTAGTCAGATTTAGTTTATCGATCTGAACATGCCCTGATATTCATTGTAAATGTAGAGTCTCTTGCCTTCTAAATTGATTAATTTCGTAGATAATGGATGATAAGGAATTATGAATATAACCTCAATAAAATTTGTTCTTAGCATTACTACATAACTCTTTAATTCCATTTAACCTTACTTAATTTTGTCCTACACATGAAATACATGTTTTACACACTTTCCAGAAGTATTACACGAGAAAATATTTGGTACAAAATAATTGTATTTTTATAGTTTGTCGGAAATATTCCCTATGTTAAACTTAAGTTTATCAAATGAGTAATTGGTTTTACCAAATGAATTTTCATGGATTTTAGAAAATGTACTGTAATAAGGTCAAATCCGGGAGACGAACCTCCTTTCATGCCTTCTATTATTTTTAAAACTTCACTTTCTGAGGTTGTTTCAAATTTTGATAAATTATTTTGATTTTGTACATTTTCAATCGTTTGTTTTTTCGGGTTAAAAGATTTATTGATATTTTTCGCAAGATTTTTTCCTACATTAGCAAAAAAAGAATTAAAGATGTTTGCACATTGTTTAGGTTGAATATTAGCATCTATTATTTTATTTTCATGTTCAATGTATTTTATTTTTTGTGTTTTTTTAGTGTTATCCATGGCTAAGTTGACTGTTTTCCATATTTGTTTATTGTTATTGTCTGTAGAAAGTATTTTATTTTTGAAATAGTCTTTTTTATTTTTTTTGATACAGTTTGTTAATTTATTTTTAAATTTTTTGTAAAAAGTGTATGCTTTTTCATTTAGAGGATTTTTCAATGCTGTTTTATAAAGTTTTTCTTTGTTTCTAATTGATATTATAAGTCCTTGTGTTATCCAAGGCTTTAAAATTCTTAGTTTAGATTTAATGCGGACTGTAGTTTCAGTAGTTGAATTTTTTATGTGTTGAGACAATATATTTTCAAAGTTTTTTGAGCAAGTCTCGGTATCATAACTATTTAACACGTTGTTCCATTGTTCATTTCTTAGTTTTTTGGATAAAATAGTCATATTTGTGTAGGATTTTGTCTTTGTTAGATTAAATTTTTTATGTTTAATTTTGTTATCATAGAGAAGAATGCATGCATGGTGGTCAGTTATATTCGTTTTCCAAACAATTGATTTGATTTTGTCGATATCTTTAATATTTATGTTAGTCCATATATGGTCTAAACAAGATGGAGTGTGATTTTTTATCTCTCTCGTATTTTTATTAATGCACGATATGAAGTTAAATTCAGTCATACAATTAATATATTCATTTTTGAAATTATTTTCTACGTTTTCATTAATGTTTAAATTGAAGTCTCCTGCAATAAAGCAAAGTTTATTACTAAATTTTAACAGTATGTGTTTAAATTCATTTATAAATGACGAGATATTCGAACCGTGTGTTCTGTAAACAGCTATTATGTGGTAGTTTGTTTTGTCGAGTTTTAATTGTATTTCAATACAGTTTACTAGGTGTATAGGATGTTCAGTTATTTTGACAATACTAAATTTATCGTGAATGAATATGACGAGACCACTATTTTTATTGATGTTTATTTTGGTTGTAACATAATTATATTCTGGTAAATGATAGGTGGGTGATTCGTCATTAGTAAAAGTTTCTGATAATATTATGATGTCAGGTTTTTTATTTAGATTGTTTAATTTTAGAATTAATTCATCCCAATTTCGTTCCATACTTCGTATATTACTATGAAAAATGAAAATATTATTGAGATTCTTTGAGATTATGTCATTACATGAATCGGTGTTTACACACTCATATTCTTGTATTTTAAAATTATTTTCTAATTCATTAGCTATGAAGTCATCCATTTAGTAAAAATATTAATGTGATATTGATTTCTTTTTTTTATTTTTTTTTTTTATTTATTTTTTTTTTTTTTTTTTATTTCATACAATTTTTGAAAATACACTTTTATGTTTTTTTCTTGATTACCATACTAGGCTAATGCCCGTGTTAAGGTAATCATACATGATATAAATTATACAATGTGTGAACTAGAACAAAATATACGTTTGAAATAGAAATTATAAGATATTAGAAACAAGAGAAAGAAAAAAGATAAAAATATTTAAGGTAAAATATAACAAGATATATGTATATGTATGCACATACAAATACATACAAACACACATACATACATATATATACATATATATATATACACTTACATACACATACACATATATACATATATATATATATATATATATATATATATATATATATATATATATATAATTATAAAAAAGAAAATGTTTGAAAGAAGTTAAAAATAAAATACTATATAAAATATACATAAAAATAAAATACTAAAATATAAACTTATAACTATATAAAATACTAAAATATAACTATATAAAAATATAAAATACTAAGAAGTAAGATTTAAATATGTTAATCTATAATTTTTTTTTTTTTTTATGAAAGCTAAAATTTTTTCTGGAGGTTTGTCAAGGTAGGTAATTAATCACCTAGAAGAGTATATATTTAGGTTAGATTAGATTTCAGTGAAGTCAGGTTAGAAAAAGATGTGAAGTATGATATTTTATTTAGTTAATTTAATTATTTTCTTTTCCTTTATAATGGTTAGGAAGTCAGATATTCTTTAAAGAAATCTCGTCCCCTTTCGAATATCCAATTTTGAACACGAATAGTAAAAAGAGGTATGGTAATATTTGATTTTATATCGGTGCTCAATGCATTGTATATTTTGGGGGCAATGAACCAAAATTGTCGGTGAGCGAATGTGGTTCTAGTTTTTGGAACCATGCATCCCAGATTTGATGAAAAGCGGGTTTTGGCTTGATGTTGTGGAGCCACCAGTAGGTTATTTTTCCGTACGTAGGATAGGCTTGTCTTAGTGAATAGTTGGCGAATATCTAAGACCTTAAATTTAGTAAATAGCACATTAGAGGGGTGGGTAGGTTGGCATTTAAATATGATTCTCAGTATTAGTTTTTGAACTGTAATTATTGGATTAATGACGGATTCTGTGCAACCACCCCATCCCAAAATACCATAAGTTGCAATGGATTGAAAAAGGGCAAAATATACGCTTCTAAGGGTTTTTAGGTCTAAGATGGATCTAAGAGAGCAGAATATATGGCAGAGCTTACGGAGTCTTTTCACTGTGTCACTTATGTGTGCTTCCCAACGTAGTTGGTCATCTATGATTATGCCCAGATATTTAACTTCCTTAGATGATTTAAGGGTAGGACACGTGCAATTTGTAATAGGTGGGGTTCCGGGTGGGTGTGGGTGCATGTTTAGTGAACACGAGTGAATTATTGGTTTAGGGCAGTTGTTGGGAAAATTATGTTTGCGTATGGAAAACGTCATATATTGTGTTTTGTCAATATTGAGTGTAAGGAGATTTGTGTCAAGCCAATGCCTCACTTTTATTAGGCCATTATTAGTTTTATTAATAACTGCTTGCCATGTTTCATCTTCGAATATTAAGACTGTATCGTCGGCAAATGATAAAATCTTACCTCCAATATCCATGGTACATAGTGTGTTGATGTATAAAAGAAATAAGAGTGGTCCTAGTACACTGCCTTGCGGTACACCGTAAGACATGGATAATTTTTTGCTTTTATTTATTTTGTCAGAGTGGATAAGAGTTTGTTGAGTTCGGTTTGTTAGGTAGTTTTCGAACCATGTGTAGGGTATTCCAGTTATTCCGATCTGTTGAAGTTTTTTAAGCAGTAAGGGATGGGAGACCGTATCAAATGCTTTTGAGAGATCGAGGAAAACAGCAAGCGGTTTTCGACCAAGGTCAAGATTAAAAGAAACTATTTTTGTGAGGGCGGCTATTGCATCTGAGGTACTCCTACCTTTGCGGAAACCATATTGGTTGTCCGATAATATTTTGTTATCTTCAAGGAACTTGTAGAGTCTATTCTTCACCGCTTTTTCTATGATTTTAGATATTGTGCTAAGTAAAGATATCGGTCGATAGTTATTTACAGATAGTTTGTCTCCTGATTTGAATATTGGGATTATTGTGGCCTGTTTTAAGGAGTTAGGAAATACACCAGTTTTAAAGCTTAGATTGATTATATGTTTCAGAGGTGAGGCTATATATTTTTGGATATGTTTGATGATTTTTGTTGAAATGTGATCTATACCTACAGAGTTACTGTTTTTAAGGGATGAGATTAGTTCTAAAATTTCTGTGTCAGTAGTGGGAGTGAATTGGAAAGGGTTATAGCTAAGATTAGTGAGGGGTATATTGTTTGCAAGATCTTTGTCCGAGACGTTGTGTCTGTCTAAAATATTTTTTGCTAAGTTAGATCCAATATTGGAGAAAAATTGATTGAAATGGTCGGAAATTTTTTCGGGGTCGGAATTGACATGTAATATTTGATCTTCGATGTTAATCTTAACAATGGGTGTATTGGTTTTATTAATATTGGCTATATCTTTAACGATGTTCCAAATTTTTTTATTATCACCGGTAGCTTCACTGATTTGTTTATGGTAGTAATCTCTTTTAACACTGTCAATTATTTTTTTGCAGTTATTTCTGTAACGTTTGTAGAATAAGAGAGATTCATAATCGTGGGGATTTTTTCTACAGAAGTTATGAATCTTATCGCGCTTTCTGATACAGTAGAGAATTCCTGCAGTGATCCATGGTTTGAGTTTTGTGTCAGATCGTTTTTTTTTACTTTAGAATTAAAAGGTGTTTTTTGAGGTAATTAAAATGGCGTATTTCTGTTCTGCATTATATGGAGTTTCTGCGAAGTTTTTTATTGTTACTTAGTGCACTCGCGTATGATTTTTTGTTATTTTGATGGATTTCTTCGAGTTTCTGTGTGTAGTGATGATTATTTTTAATATTAATTTCTTGTAATTCTATGATCTTCTTTTGTAGACTAATTAGTTCGTGATGAATTTTTTCTTCCAGTGATACAATATTTTGTTCCAGTGTTAATTTTATTTTTGAGTCTTTCACTGAAGTGATCTTATTAACTAAGTCTTTAATATTTTTAAAAATTTCTTCGGTTTCCATATTAAATTAATGGAATCGCCCAGGTGGGCGAGTTATTAATGTAAGTAATTATATTTATTGTTTTACTTCTTACAAAATAACGCGACTGTACTCGTTCGGTGCTGAGCGAGAATATGCATATCAGTTACATTAATAACTAGTTATTTTTGCTTTGATGCAAGACAGTGAGGTTTGAAAACATCGAAAAGGTCTGTATACGTATTGGCAGTTCGGTGAAAACGCACTGGCGGTGAATGATAGGAATAGTTAGTGCTATGATTGTCACTGTGGAAAAGGTGGTGTAGTCGAGTTGATTTAACAGGGACAGGAATATTTATAACACTTAACATTTGAGGGCGGTCTATGAGATTGTTAAGTAATTTAAAAAGTATAAGAATGTTATTAATAGTACGCCGGGTAGAAAGTAGTGGTAGGTTTAGATCAGACATTAATGCATTGTAGCGGATTTCAATTACCGGCTGTCTCTTATTTGAACGTATCGAAGAAATTTTCTTTGTACTCTCTCCAAACGGTGTAAGTTACAGGTATAAATCGGAGACCATACAGGAGATGCATATTCCAGCTGCGATCTTACAAGAGAGCAGTAAAGTAGTTTAATTTACTCTTAATTTTGTACAATAAATGATTTTGATTTTGATTTTAATTTTGATTTTGAATGCTTTTTCTCACCTGGCGGTCCGGATCGGGAGAGATTGCTTGAGGCAAACATTATCTAGATCTCTCCAGCCGGACTCTCTCGACCCATCACCTTGCACCGGGGTGGGGAAGGTGGATTCATACGTCTCTCACTTCTGGACATATTGAGCCTAAGATTCCTACCCACCCCTAATAATTTTTTCTTTCTCAGAACTTCCTCTCCTTCCTTTTATTAAAAAGACCCTCCACACAGCGTCCCCAAAGATGACATAAACCCTGAGTGATTTTTTTTCTTCAGGGCCTCATGCGTGGAGCTATTGTAAAATATAAAAAATGCAGTCGGCTTGGGAAAAATAAGCTTTACTTAAGGTTTTTTAGTTACCGGGGGAGGGGGGGGGGGGGTTAAAATTGTGACTGCACGTATAAGTATGTCGTATTTCGTATTGCCGCATGCTTCTTCGGAGAGTCGAAATTATTTTTAGTAAAAATATTTTTATAGCGGATTTTCACTCAAGATGCCTTCAGATATAAGTACATCGACTTTGGGTGTACGGCCGTAAATCCTCTTTACATACTTGCTTGAAGAAAAAATCTTCTAAAGGATCAGGCCGGATCAATTTTCGCCGGATCAAATGTCGGCCGGATCAAATGTCGCCGGACCAACTGTCGCCGGACCAAATGTCGCCGGATCAAATGTCGGGTCACCGAATTGATTGTATGGGTGGGGCAGAGTGGAGTTACTAGTTTCAAAAAATCACTGAAGGACCCCCAGACCGAGCAGAGGGGCGGGGCGGGTGCCGTTAGGTCGGGGAAATGTTGCCGCTTATGTAAGTGACCATGCCGTGGTCAGGTAAGTACCGGGGCTTTATTGTGGAGATGTTCTTTAAAAACGAGGAAAGCGTTGTGGTTACGCATGGAGCTTTCCGGGTCCGGTTCGAGTTAAACCGCGATGACAGTGTTCCTGATCCCAAAAACCATTCGGAAATGGATCAGTAATGTAAGGTGGACAGGAACTGCAGATCCTAAAATACCAGTTGGGCGACCTAAAAGTGTGTAAACATCTGAAAACATCGCGGTAGTAAGAGCGTCAATTGAAGAGTCTCCAACCCAAGCAGCGCGGAAACATGCCGCTGCGCTTCGAATATCGTCCAGAATTATAAGGCAAATCTTACACTCAGATCTTCATCTGTACCCTACAAGATGATGCGTACACGAGAATTGAGCCCACAAGATTTTGTGAAACATAGAGATTGCAATGCAAGCATCTCTATGTTTCACAAAATCTTGTGGGCTCAATTCTCGTGTACGCATCATGTGAGATGTTGGAGAACCTTAGGCGTCCCAAAATGAAAGAGCATGGCGAGGAACACAGAAGCCTTCTGGTTTCAACATGATGAAGCACATGGCCCATGCTGTCCATCGTTTATGCGAAATTTTGCAAAAGCTCTTTCCAGGTCACCTGATTTCTTAGCGGGGGTTATTCCATGCCCCTGTCGCTCTCCCGATTTGACCCCGAGTGACTTTTTTCTGTGAGGATACGTCAAAGCTGTGGTAAACAAACTTCGATCTCGAACCATTGAAGTTCTGAACGAGGCGATTGAGGACGTCATCGCTGGAATTCCGCAAGATATGCTGGGAAGAGTGGCCGAAAAAATCTTTGAAAGGCTCAATATGCGTATTGCTCACCAAGACCGCCACGCCAGACGATATCATTTTCAAAACATCATGAAAAAAACGGCACCATTTTTTGACCTAACGGCACCCGCGTCGCCCCACTGCTCGGTCTGAGGGGCCTTCAGTGATTTTTTGAAACTAGTAACTCCACTCTACCCCACCCTGTATATTATAATAGAAAAAAATACTACTATTTACCTGATGACAGTTTGGGCTGGTGTTTTCTTGTATTTTGCAGCGATAGATGTAATTTTGGGATCTTCCAAGAGTTTGGGATCACCTGGCTTGACCCAAGGATTGTTTGGGGAGCCCAAGGGGCTGTAGGCTGTCAAGAGGACCCCGAGCTGCTTGCACACCTTCGAGAGCTTAGACTGATTGAGGTAAGGATGACATTCGACCTGGAATCCGAACAAACAAGATATGAAAAAAAACCAATTAATTATTTGTCCACGGAGTAGAAAATACTTTCACTAAGGCTCTGGTGAGACATAACCATAAAAAATCAAAACGTTGCAATGTTGAAACCGGAAAGTAACTGATCCAGCCAAGGCAATTACTTTCCGGTCTTCCACTTCCCCACCTTATTTCCTCCTACTTCTTTCAAACTATCACTTTTCTGAAATCAGGGGTGAAACAGTAAAAAAAGGAATTTACTTGTTCAAAATCTTAAAACAAATGTAATGTGGTTTACTTGGTTGGTGACGGGCTTGATGGTGCCATTTTCGATAATTCTCTTCATCTGTGAAGCATTGAAGTTGGAGATGCCGATACTGCGGACAAGCCCAGAAGTCACCAAAGTCTCCATGGCCTTCCAGGTGTCCAGGTAGTCCACATCAGAGTACTGCATCTGTCCATTCACGGTTGGGAACAAGTCTCCACCTTCCTGTTAAAGAAAGTTATTGGATATAGAAAAAAAATGCAGTTTTACATGAAAATATATACTTACCTATAGATATTTTTTATAAGGGAGTTTCTGTATACATTCTGGAGAAAAGGTCGTTTAACCTACTCTACTCACTTCAAATCGACTTTTCCGAATTGAACATTGTAAAGTTGAACTCCTCAGAAATTCAATTTTATTTTAAGTTTTCGAATTGCCGCAATGAAGTTTAAATCTATATTATATTCCTTGAGAAGATTAATATTGCAATTTCTTGAAGATTTGGTCAACAATACTTATACCATCTAATGCACTTTTTTATTTTCTTTGACAAATGTTTGAGCAGTTCAATTCACCAGAAATAATAATGGATTATTCAATTATTTATGTTTTTTTTTAAATTTATTACTAGCAGACCCGGCTGCACGTTGCTGTGGCTAAAGAAACACAATGCCATCAACTGACAACGCCATTACCCAACCTTTACAACCAACGTCATCTGTTAATTTGCAAACATATCAAATCCACACCGCCACAAATCCACGCAGCCCGCAGCCCGCTCCCTGTATATATTATATATTTCAACCAATTTACACAAAACCTTGATAAATTATATACCTAAACCTTCCTCATAAATCACTCTATCTATTGGTGAAAATCGCATGAAAATCGTTGCGTGGTTTGAAAGATCTAAGCGTACAGACAGCGGGAGCGACTTTGCTTTATATTTACTATGTAAATATGTAAAGATAAAGATGTAATTTTGGCGGCTAGGCTTGGCGTCAAAACTGTTGAAGTCTTGTTAAAAGTTAAATGCGTAGACTACGTAGGAAATGAGAGATAATCGTTCACCTAAAATAAATAATATGCATGTAGAAGGTTGACGTAGTAAATCAATTTACGGATGGTCTTGGTAATTTTGATTTTGCTTTCAATATTCATTTCCCCTGCTATGGCCGTTGAAGTAACAGCACTGGTAATACCTGGTAGCCATCCGGTGAGTGCATGAGATAAAGATCCAAATACTGCAGACCTAGATCCGACAGCGTCTTCTTGCAAGCTGGAACCACCGAGTCGGGGTGATGGAAAGTGTTCCACAATTTGGATGTGATGAATAATTCTTCTCTGGAAAAAAGATATAAAAATTGTTAAAATCGAGTCCGAAAGACATTTAGACCGGACAGAATTGTTAACTTCGGTCCGGTCGCGGTGGCTGAGTTGATAAACACGTCGGGTTTCCGCCCAGACAGCTGACTAAGTCCTTCATCATTATAAAAGCAACTTGATGGTAGTAAAAGATTTCCAAATATTCGCAACCTAGAAAAAAGCATACGCACAAAGAAATCTTCGTCATTTGTAATAATATTACATCTTATGACAAAACGACTAGTGCAGCAGGTAGGTAAGGGTACCGCCGCCCCGGGAACCACTTATTGGATAACCAATACCCCTGCAATATATCACCCCGAGTGGTTTGCTGGCGGACGGATTTCGATTGAATTTGTGAAATTGATTTGTCAACTGAAAAAACAATTAAAAGTTTTTGGTTAGTACATTGCAAAATCATCTAAAATGAATAATAATTTGTAACATTATTACACATATATAACATTTTAAATCTTGTTTTTAGTTCTATTAATAAATGTATCTGAAATATGCGGTAATAATCACAATCACAATCAAAATTTATGCAAATTTCACGCGTTCGTAAATTTAATGATTATTAATTTTTTTATGTCATGAAACCCAAAAACCTTAAATAAATGACAAAATATAGACATATTTATTGGCTTTAAAGGATACTTAACAGTTTATCAGTTCTTATATCTATATTTGGAGGTACTTTTTTAAATGAGAAATGAATCCAAAACCAAGGTACTAAAATCTTCTGCGCTCAACGCACTTTTTTGTAAATGTCTTGGCGCTCCGGTGGATAAATATTTTTTTTTATTATTATTTATTTGTTGGCTCGCCACCATAATATATCACATATAATTATTATATTAGTTAACAATTTCAATGTGGTTACAGTGATCATTCCAATGAAAGGTGACCACACCATTCATCACAACATTCTTAATTAGTTTTAATACACAATAATAAATTAAAGTACATACATAAACAAGAAGGATCAACAATTACAAAATATATTCACACATGAACATATACATACATTTATACCCATTTTAAAGCTCTAGGTGAGGAGGTCATCAGGGATATGTAAGTATAATTTCCTTCTAAAGGTAGCAATTGAGTTTGAAAATACATCTAAGTCTTCATGTTTGCAATATTTATTTATAACCGAGTCATTCTCGAGGTTGATTTGAAGAAACTTGTATTAATACCGTAAGTATCGGTCCAAAAGGTTTCAAGGTTTCTCGTGAATTTCGGCCTTAGATTAAGATTAATTTGATTAATTAAAATGAATCATACATGTCGTTTATGATTTCAAACAGGGAGACCATATCTGAAATGTGTCTTCTTTTGGCGAGTGAGACTTCTCTACAGTGAGTGAGTCTTTCAGCATAGTTATCTACATTCCGATATACTCCAGATTTGTAAACTAGTATTTTTAAGTATTATATGTTCGATAGTTTATTTTCTAAAAGAGATTACCTACCTGGTGACAACTCCTGCATCAATCTTGTTCTTCAGAGCAGCTCCGACTTCCTTCTGGTTACCATAGGAATGTGCACCGTCGATGTGCCTGTAGCCCAAATCAATAGCCACCTCTACAGCAGTCTGCACCTCTCCGGTAGGAGACTGAAAAATATGGTCATTTGCTGAGGGATACATTTTATTATCCGGCAAGGTGTAGTTTTTAAGATTTGATATGTGAAATGCGGAACGTAACTATTCCGTAGACTTCGCGTCCAATGAAGTAATTGTCTAATTTTCTCTTATTTAGTAAATGAAAACCGTAATTCTCTAAAATTATGAGATTTGTAAGTAGTTGCTTAAATACCTACCTAACCATTTAATTTTTTATGTAATTTTTTTTTTTAATTTCAAATCAGGAATTATACAATTTGTCCAAAGAAACATCACAATCTTAAGATTCTTAGGTAACTAATGCATCATAAAATAAAGAAAAATGCAAAAAAGAAAGTCTAAATAAACACGACGATTTTGCATTTGAAAAACTTATTTTTGCCGAACCATTAAAACAGTATTTTGTTGAAATGGAAACGGAACGTACAAAAAAAATTATGCGGTGGAATTAAAATAGGTCTTCTCTACCCTCAACACTTTTGCAATCACAAAATGAGGTAGAATTTGGTTATGCCGTCCGAAGATGTGTAGAAACCGAATTTATAACTTTTGGCTTTAGAACCTATTTGTTGTATTTAGTATATTATTAAAATGTAATGACTTGTTTCTGTAAGATTTTCTTTGCTATAGCTAGTAAAACAGAAGACTAATTCATTTTTTATTTCAATAACACCCTCCACACAGCATCCCAGATAAGAAGAAATATGCAACATATGCATATGTGTAATATACATCAGTCGAAGATAATAATTGTTAATTCTGAATGTGAAATACGAGATCGTCAAAAATGACTTTAAAATAAGAAGTCCGATAAGACGTGAGATCCTGGGTTCGAGTCTTCTCTTCTACTTCAATGACAGAATAATAATTATTTAATGTAGAAAATAACATACCTTCCATGTTCCCAAACCCAGGATCGGAACAACTCTTCCATTGTTGAACCTAAGTGTTGGAATAGTAGCAGCCATTATAGAAACTGTCACAGAAATGAAATTTATTGATTTGTTAATCAAAATAATACCACTATACTGTAATTTGTCAACAGACTCGCGAACTATATTCACGGCTTTTATAAACGTTTTATTCCGTTCACTCGAGATTAAAATAGGGTGAGGTCTCTAGTTACGATCAATTAAAATATCAAAAATGGGTGGTCGGACAACTCAGAATGAAATCAAATCAGAACCTCTTCAGTAAAGTCATTAAATGTGATGATAAAAAAAAATGGTTAAATAGGTTACGTTAGGTTGGGGTTAAGGGCCATTTTAAAATAAATTTTTCATAGCTTTTAATCATGATAATTTTTAATGGCGCGTTGAGTTGACATGGAACCCAAAAATGATTGTTTGGTTTTTTGGGCAAAAAGTTTAATCAATAACCCATTTAATCTCATACGTTTTGACCCAGATTTTATTAAAATTATGCATTCATTTTGATAAATTTTACTGAAGTACCTACATAAATGTAAAAATCCTTTGATTCTAAGTAGAAACTAGTTTTACTATTAATATGGAATCTAGAAAATTGTGGTCAAAGTGAATACATACGTTTTTGCTTAAGAACAAATTACGTAAACTTGCAATTTGCTACATTACAAGATAGTTTTTTGTAAAAAATTGATTGAATTGTTTTATTCCGAACACATATCTATCGTTTTGGTTTTTGAGTTTATATTTTAAATGTTTTATTTGATATTTTGGTTAAAGCGATCCAAGAGTCCAGGAAAAAATCGAAATCGGAATTCACGTCCTTTTATGGTAGGAGATACTTGAGAAAAAACTTTTGGAAAGGTTGGAAGAGGTATTTGAGATTTTTTTTTACAGGTTGATTTCGTAAAGGCCTGTAAAAAACATGAACTCGTTTTTTACGCATTGTTCATTGTAATAAAACAGAATTTGAAATTGATTTCACGGAACAAAGCGACGTGGAGCCTAACGTCCGTTCCCCGCTCCGTCCGGAGGCGAACTGATAAAAATACGGGCGTGACAAGTTAGGGAACGTACCCATACTACGTGACCAACTTTTTGCAATTTTTAACCCCCCCCCCTGGTGACAAAAAACCTAAGCAACCCGCCGCTCATTTGTACCGAGCGTGACATTTTGAAGAACCCCCCCCCCCCCCTAAACGTGTCACGTAGTATGGGTACGTTCCCTTATGTAGTCCTTCGGTGGACGGCGGCTTTGAAAACCGAAATTCCACTACTGCCGGCCGTATTGTAAAATAACAATGCGAAAATGCATATTATTTTATTTTGTGAACTTCGGGCGTAAATATCAATTTTTTGTGATTATTATAAAAAAACTTAATTTTCTTCATTAAACAATAAAACCATATCCGAAAAGAGGTTTATAAGTAGAAAAGTTTGGACTTGAAAGATTTTTTTTATAGACCTTATACTTTATTTTTTTAAAGGCTTATTAAAAGACTTATAAAAAAACTGACCGATATTTTTAAGGGCCAAGATATGTTCTACACGCAGTATTTAATTGAAAACACACGATTTTGTATGATTTTACATTATTTAGTATGGCTCCATCTTAAACGTATAATTTTTAAAATTGTCAATGAAACGCATAATTTATCTAATATTACGGGAGGCATCTATTGCATTCCTGGAGCCAGTGAGACTATGTATAGGTATCCCCAATTGGGGGGTAGAGAAGGAGAAGAGAAAGTGAGCAAATAGCTGGCTGTTCAGATCTAATTACCAAACACGACTAAAGCTATTTCAAGCAACGTTTCAATTCTGAATGGTGGTCTTACACCGGAGCGATACTAAGATTATATTCCACTCTGGAACGTACCGCTAATACACATTATATTACGAGTATTTTAAATGATTAAATTGTATAAATAAATCGATTTGCGCAGGCCGGTCGAACCTTTTAATTTTGAACATTAATTTGACCGTCTTTTTTTGCAAAAAAAAACAATTAGGTCTCTTAAGAAAAACATTCCAAACAAAAAATGAAATTGTCCAAAACAGGGACAAGAGTAAAACAATAATTATTATTTAATCATTTTCAATCTATTCCATCGCTGATTACCAGAGTTTTAATCATGATTATAAAATTCAATGTCATGACGCCTTGCATTCAAATATGTTATTTATAATCATTGAAGAACGACATAACTGATTTCTTGTGAGCACTTTGCCTACAGTGTCTGGAAACTAATAGACAGTGTAAATAATTTATTTGGTAGAAAAAAATTACGAAACCTCTTCATGAGAGAGTTCTGTTTTTATCCATGGCTTTTCCAGGCATAATTTATCTTGGGAATGCCGGGTATCTGCAGCCTTAGTTCCAGGAGGTATATCGCATTGCTTCTGTTGGCTTATAAGCTTCCGAATGGTTTCTTAACAATACCAAATATTCTGGCTGAAATAGGATTCTATATCCCTGAGAATTTCATGCGAGACCGCCAGCAATGGCTTCTGTTCTTCCAGATGCAGAACTAACTTACCAATGCTGATCCAACGAGAATACTTTCCAGGATAAAACTGCCTCACGGGAAATGTGGATATTTTCCACACATCCTTCAACAGGAAGCACGAAGTATTCTTTAACTTTTAACTGTACAGGTTGTTAAAGAGACTTGTATTTTTTAAGCAGTGATTCCTGACATTAGGTTTATTTTTATTTTTAATTTTTTTTTTCTTTAATTCAAACAAAAAAAAAATCCATGTGTCGTCACTGGTCACTTAGCCCAATCGTTCAACTCCTCACCCCGCCCTCAACTGTCCAATCAATACATACTGATTTTTTTTGGTTTTTTGTTAAAAAAAAACTTCTAAAATGTTACCGGAGACCAAAATTGAATTTACATTAATTATTCCAAATAATGTCAGGAGTCACTGGTTAAAGTAAGTTAAGTATGTTCATTAGCATCCCGTATTTAAAAAAAATGCCTTTCGTATATCTTCTATCTTCTATCTTCTATACAAATAAAAATGAATCGTCGAAATGTATGTATGCGCATAACTTCCGAACGACTGCACCAAATTGGATAATTATTTTTTTTGTGTGTTCGTTATTGTCAGGGCAAGGTTTGTATGAAACTACTGGTGAGCTCTGGAATTATGAAATTTGCACAAAAAATTGCAATAGGTGGCACGCGAGCTGTTTGAAAACTCAATGTACCGCGACCGAATGCTGGAGGGGGGGAGGAACTCGGGTAGGGGGTTCGAGGGAGGGGGGAGGGGAAACAGGGAGGGGAACCAGGGTAGGGAACCTGGGCCGGGGGAGGGGAACTCGGGATAGGGGGGGTTCGCGGAGCGGGGGAAGGGGGAAGTGTAGTGGGGAGAGGGAAGGTGGAGGAGGCGGAGTGGAAAAGCGAGAGGGGAAGGGGACGCGGGAGACGAAGAGAGGCGGAAGGGGAACGGGACGAATGGGAAAGGACACGCAGGGAGAATCAAAAACACAAAAATTTCTTTAATAAATGGCATAGCAACGCATGCCGGGTACCAACTAGTTGTGTACATAAATAAGATTGTAGGTCCCTAATCGTGGGTAGGCTTTTATCTTATCAGTGATAGTAAGCCGTAAGTATGCAATCAAACTGAAGTGTAATATTATGGATTATGGCAAACATTTTTTTTTACATGAATACCGCACAAGAGTCTCAACTGCTCCCGTCTGGAGCCAGTGGGACTATGGCATCCACAATTGTGGAATGTTGTGAGGCTGAAGGCGGTGGGGGAGGGGAAGGAGATAGGGAAGAGGAAGATGGGGAAGTACCTGGCTATTCAGATCTGGTCACCAAACACGGCTGAAGCTATATCAAGCAACGTTTCAATTCTGAATTGTGGTCTTAACACCAGGGCGATACTGAGAGTATCTTCCACTCTGGAACGTGCCGCAAATATACTATATATTATTTTAAATGAATAAATTGTGAATAACACAAATTAACCAAATAAAATTTATTTGCCACGCCGGGATTCGATCCCGCGCGAGTCAAGAGCATGTGTATTTGGTGACCGGACAACTCAGAATGAAACCAACTCAGAAGCACCTCAGAAAGGTCATTAAGAGTGATGATAAAAAATATTAAAAATTGGTTAAATAGGTTAATGTTAGGATAGGGTTACCAGCTTTTTTAAAATGATTTTTTCATTGCTTTTAATGACCTTTCTGAGGTGTTTCTGAGTTGGTTTCATTCTGAGTTGGCATGGAACCGTTTATTTATGTGAATACCGCACAAAGGTAATTTTTCCCAGAGATCATGTGTTGTGAGGCTGAATATAATGAGGAGGGGATAGAGATGGGATAGAGAAAGTACCTGGCTATTCAGATTTGGCCATCAAATACGGCTAAAACTATTCCAAATATATTGTGTATTATTTTTAACTGCTGACCAATATACCGCTCAGACTCAATAACTGCTGTGTTAACTTATTAGCTCAATTAAATTCAGTTTTTTTATTAAGTTAAAAATTATACAATGAAGCAATTAGCGATATGCAACTGTCCATGTTTTGATTTTGTCAGTATCAGAGATGGCGTTGTGTACGGATTTATTATTTTTGTGATTTTCTTGCTTTTCCACTTACGGGAATTGCCTTTCATTTTCTTTATACGTGTGATGGAGATTTATTATAATTATTGTATTTTTCCTTTAGAGGGGTGCAGACATACGTTCACCGTTTGTCCCATTTTCGGCTGTTGACATTTGATGTGTGAGAAAAAGGGGCAGCATTATACGTTTAAGTACAAAAGTAAAACAATTAGTGCATTTGACATTTGACGTTTTTGAATTTTTGGAATTCACTCACTACTCAATATTATACATATCACAATATTCCTGCAGCTCTTTCAAAAGATGAGAATTCGTTCCATACAAGATATATGAGGAAAAGAAATTTTTTCATAATAATTAAAAAATTTTCGTGAATTTTTGCGATGTTTTAATAGCTATTCTGCTATTCGGGGCGGAGACAAATCCAACGAATCAAAGATCATAAAAATCGGTCCAGTCGTTCTCAGCCCGATGTATAAATTGTCAGATAACACAATTTTCAACGGCCTCCGTGGTCGAGGGGTAAGGATTTTGACTCGCAATCCGAAGGTCGCATGATCGAATCCCAGCGTGTGCAAATAAATTTTATTTGATTAATTTGTGTTATTTCACAATTAATTCATTAAAAATAATACACGGCACGTTCCAGAGTTGAAGATACCCTCAGTATCGCCCTGGTGTAAACCACCATTCAGAATAGAAACTTTTGATTTATCCGTGTTTGGTGACCAGATCTGAATAGCCAGATACTTCCCTTCCTTTCTCTATCCCACCCCTTCCCCGCCCTATTATATTCAGCTTCACAGCACATAGTCCATTTACGTAGATATAACTTTTTAAAGATCTTGAGAAAATATTTTTTGGCCCCTTTATTAATTATTCGCCGTCTGTTTTATCGAAAATAGAGGTTCTACGTAGGTATAATGCTTACGAATTCGAATGTGTTGCGGAAACTTAATATATTGCCTGTATATCGAAGGCATTTTTATTACATGTTATTTGGTTCGAGTATATTGATTTCGATACGATAGGCCCACCA
Source organism: Limnephilus marmoratus (assembly GCA_917880885.1). Lineage (NCBI taxonomy): Eukaryota > Metazoa > Arthropoda > Insecta > Trichoptera > Limnephilidae > Limnephilus > Limnephilus marmoratus. Next base: position 56,135,848 of record OU862909.1, on the reverse strand, counting down.
AGTTGTCGACATTTAACTCTTGTTCGCTGTTATTTGCTTAACAGAAGGTTAAGAGTTCATTTCCAATGAGCAAAAAATGGTTCTGTTCAAATAAAAACGTGTAAACGTTATATCGATTATACCTATAAAGTTAAAAGCAACTTGGGAGAGGTTATTAGTCAATACAAAGGAAACTTTTGAGATTAAGAGGTACAATTTGAATAATCGTGTTAGTTAACTTCTATCATCAATTCACAATAACCTGTCCAGAAAATTATGTTTAATATCTTGAACCTTGTAACAATTCCGTTACAAGTTTCGTAGGGAAAAATATATGGCTGGGCTTTGTCGCCCACAGTGGGATGTTAAGCTCGTTCGCGAAACCATTAATTCCAAAATGGAGCTCATCTATTCGTCCTGAGGTATATTTTTCACTGCACTCTCTCTCGGTCAGGGGAATATATCATAATATTGTTGTGTTTGGATTACCACGACTTTGTCGTAAAGTAATAACGACTTATTTAGAGAACAAATCATTTCCAACAGATTATCCAACTGTACCATTCCATTGATTTGGAAAGCAATAATACGTTTTGTCCCGCATTATTAACAATGTGTTTAAATTGGAGACAGTGGAGTATTCCGAGATTTGGGGATAATTTTGAAATTTTTTGGATTTTAAAATGTCAAATATTCATCTTATTTTATTCTCACATTCCTGTAAAGTATGTAACCTGACCAAGTTATCTTTTAAAACCTTTTAAATCTATCGATAGGTTTCGATGAGTAGGCCACTCTAAGACATTCCGCATTTTTTTAATCGTATTTTTGAAAACTTGGACAATTTTTTTTAAACCGGAAAGACGGGACGTGATTTTATGGGTGCGAAAAAGCGATAATAACAATGCCGAAAATCATCCAAACAAAAAAAACGACGTATTCCACACGAATGACACAGGAGAATATAGGCATAACAAAAATATTACATCTCATAAATGTTTTTTTCTTTGATCCATCTTATCGATCATTTATCATTATAATGTTCAACGTCTTTATATGACTAAATTCAATGTAATAAGCTTAAACTCGTAAATTACAATTATAATAATATATTATAAAATTTGATTTTGTTAAAATCAGCACCATTACCATTACGCTCCTAAGACAGGTACAGAAGGAATAATATGTACGATGATTACTTTGTAACAACTGTCAAAACGTCAAACCAAACGATAAGTTCGCAGAGTACAATTAACGGAATGTGTAGAATGGTCAACTCACGTCAAGACTTTGATTTTTTTTTGGTATAACAATTGAAGATATTTTATATTTACTCTAATTTTCTAAAAAAAGTCTTGACTTGACTTGACAGTTCTATTTTCTTCTATTTTCTCTGTTTGTTTTTGCTTTCATGTACCATCCTCATCCTTAAAATGTTCATTTCTAAATTTCGTAATACTTGGTTGTAAATTGGACGTAAGTCCGTTAATAAATAAATAAAGCTAGTAAATTTTAAGTGTCAAATAAAAAAATTCGGCAGAAATCAATGTGCGCTATACTAAAAAAAAAATTGGTGTGGAATTTTAAATATAATTAATTTAATTTTGTCAAAGATGGAACATTTTCATGTATTGACGTCACGAGCCCAAAAACCGGATTTAATTATTTTAAAAAGCTACAAATTTCTAAAAAAATTTGGTAACATTTTCTTAGTAGAAAAATCTAAGCATACGATTTTTTCCAAGTGATTATGAAATTCATGCAAGTGGCCTATTGTACATCAACAGTGTTAGATTTGTTATAAAATAATCAGAGTGTGCAATTCACACGAGGTAGAAGTGAAACCTTCGGAAAACTAAAGTAGTCAAGAGAGTGGAGACTAAGAAGCACTTTTTTTATCAATGTGAAGGATGATTTTTTCCATATTTTTATCGTCGAATTCCAGTGCACCTTTTCCTATACATTTGGTCATCTTATTAGTAATTATGTTTTCTTGTTCGGAATCGCTAGATGTCGCTTTCTTTTGTATTTTCTTTGCCTGTTCATTTGGAGTGGTTTGAAGATTTGATATTGATTTTACAAAAATAAAAATAAACGTTTATTTTTGATTTCGTAGGATCCGACCCTTGGTCCACTGAATATCTGACCGCTAAGTTTTGTCAGGCGCTTTATACCATTATACTTCAGAAGACTATTATATTGGAGCCGAGTACCCGTGAAATAAATAAATATAAATAAATATTTTATTGCTATCTCATTAAAAGAGAAAAACACATATTTCTATAAGATTTATCCTATAGATATATGTTTGTCTCTTAGTGTCGCTGGCTTCCATTTCATCGAGTTTCAAATCGCAACAATGTATTTCACTTCAACATGGAAATGTTACAACATTTGCTGCTTGAATGGAAATTCTTTCTAACAATTGTAGTGAAGAGAAATTTCCAAAAATACTGTTCGCTGTAAAATTCCTGAATTGAATGATTGCGTAGAATTATAAACATGGAACCATTTATGGTACTTTTTCATTCTGCAAATATCTTTGAACCTCTGAAAGTGGCTGTCGCCGACCTGACGAGAGAATGAGAATTAGCAAAGTCAAAAGAATTCACTTAACCTACTTTTTTAATACAAAGTAGATCCCATCTGTGCGATATTCCATATCGGTATGTATTGGAACAGTAAACACCCACCTCTGGCACTAGCTCTTGGAATTGAATAGAATATTTGGGCGGTGAGCGATCCATAATTCACTTGATCACTTTCCCGCACCGCTCTGTCTGCGTCTGTAGTGGACTCTTCGTAAATCCTCACCGAGGACACCATACAAAAAAGGAATTATTTAATTACTTGCAGGGAATTTTTTTTTTCTTCATGACTTCTTGGCTTCGTGGCTTTATGGCTTCGTGGCTTCATTGATGAATTCTTTTTGACTGGTCGGTAGCTGAGTTGGCATCGCGTTTAGGTTCCACCCAGGCGTCCCGAGTTCGATACCTCGGCTGGCTAAGCCCTCCATCACAATGCAAGCAACATTCTCAGCTTTCTGTGATGGTAGTAGGAGATTTATAAATATTGTCAGGTTATTCATAATTCATAACCCGGAACGTTTGTCTTTCTTTAAAAAAAACTCTTATGTTGAATAATGGGTATACTTTTGAAATCGCTGGACGTGCATAATTTGAATATTTTTTTTTAATATACTTTTTGATTCAGCTTAATTACTCGTACTATAAAGGACAACTATTTGCATTCGGGCGATAGAAAATACTGCATTCAAAATTAATTAAGTATTCAAGGAAACAAAGTAATTAAGGTGACTCAAAAGGTTTTTTTTCTAAAAAATATTTAAATTAAGCGTGTCCAGCGATTTCGAAAATTTACCAAATAATGTTTCAGGACTCCACAATCCGTTAATTAACAATTTATTGATAAAGCATCAGGCAATTCTATACCTAACTTTAGTGGGGTAGATTTGCAAATGTGACTATTAAAATTATAAATTGTAAGTACACAAATACTGTCAAGACTGAAAGTGGCAAGAGTATTGGCCACGAGGGCGTACACATACATAATATCCTCCCAGATAACCTAAAAATGGAGAAGAATATAAATACCTTCCAAATCTGGTGAGTATAATTATTAATAAATGTGATTGGATAATTTGTAGAGCGCCGTTTTTGTGAAAAATAACACCAAGTGCGCTGTACAATTTATTAAGAATTCTTTGGTTCTACCTAATTTTACTATTTACAAATGGATACAGAAACATTCTTACGTGGCAGGTCACTATCGATAAACACATTTTAATTATAAACTTTATGCTTGGAGAAGATGCGGCTTTGCACGCGGTGGACATTATATTTATAACACTGGACTTTGCACAATTTTACATTTGCTACCCCCATCACTATTAGTATTACATTTATGAAAATATTAGTGGTAAAAGTAGAGTTGATAATTATTTTGAAAGACTGGAGAATTTAGGACGCTTTATGGCTGGAGAATGTTCATGAAATGGCCTTTTTAAATTCTTATAAATAGGATTTTTATCTACACTTTTGTATAATTTAGGATGTTTCTGCAGATTGCACACAGTTCGTGTGGGGGGCATCTTGCTTTCCACCGGCTCTTGGCAGAGACAAAACTGTTTTAACCGTGATCGCATAATGATACCATAAAAAGCAAAACTTGCTATCTATCACTCGCCGGATTTCTGACATTATTGTCTTAGAAACAATTAAGAAAAAATGAAATTGCTCAAAGTGATTCTATGTAGGCACACTAGGCAATCGTCGGGTGTGATTGTTCTCTTCTCTCCCACACGGATTTTGAAATGTTTTAAATGTGTTTATGTTTCTTTTGCGTGCTTGGAAATAATAAACAAAACAGAACGCTTAAGAACAAATTACAAGTGCAACTGTGAACGTGCGCTGTTTCTACATTTAAAAATGAATTTGCGATTGATTGTTTTTTGCCATGTGATGCTTGCAGGTGTTTATCCTGTTTGCTGGCGACCATCGCACGCGTCTTTACGGATATCAATTACATAATATTGAACGTAAGTAAAAACAGTAATTGAGTGTAATTTTTGAGCTTAAAGGCGATTGTATATTTAACGAATCTTAGTCAACCTTAAAACGGAACTTAAAACTCGTTCATTTCAATTAAACATTTAACGTTTGTCGCCATACGAATTGGTTATAATTTAATATTAGAGTTTATTTCGTAAACACGAAAGATAAGTTATAGTCGTAAGATCAACCATTGCACAATTATTTTGAAAAAAACAAAACTTTGGCACCTTCAATCCAAGATGGCGGCTCGAGCTCGACACCCCCAAGGTCGAAAACTTTTTTTTTATTTAGAGTCCTAATCTTAAGAGGGCATTACCAGAGAAAACCGGAAATACGTCATTTTCAAAAAAGTTTTTAGACGTATTGACTCTTTTCCACAAAAAATTATAAATGGATTTCGAAAGATTGTTCTTTTATCTGGCATTCGTATGTAATAAATTTTGAGATTTTTTTTTTATTTTTAGTATAATAAGGTTATTTCATAGGTCGTTGGCAGATTTGTTCAATTTTCAAAAAAGTTTTTGTATTATACCACACCCATTTCAAATAATAAAATCATGCAGTAAAATAAATCAATACATTATCTAGCAAACGTATGTTTTAGAATTTTAATTTTAGTTTCAATAAAATCATTAAAAAATATGTACGTACATGTGTTTCTTGGCGAAAATTGGTCCGTTTGTGTATTTATTTGCGTACTTACAAACTAATATATTTCAGATTTTTTAAACATTCTTATTAAATTTAGACATTATTGAAAAATGATAAATACTTATAATCAAAAAATAACTACAAAAAGTACATTATTTTAATAGTGTTATCATCACGCCTTTCAGCATTTTTGGATGAAGGTATAAATTAAAGCTAATTTGAATTCGATATTGAGTTATAATTTAAAAAAGCTGGTACGGATAATAATTAATCTTTCTCATTGTAACCGCCCTGCACGATCGTAAGAACAACTTTCGACGAAATGTGGATTTTCGTCCGCTGGCTGGTTAAACGATCTTAATAACATATCAAAATCGCTACTACACGACCTTTTGCAAGGTAAAACTCCCCACTGACTGGGATATAAGTAAAGATTAATAAAATGACTTACAATTTTTACAAATTCTATCATAAACGGTTTAGGGGGGTCATCCCATGCGATGGCACTTTTTTTTTCTCTTTTGGGATTTTTTTTGGCGAACTAAATAAACATACAACTATAAACTTTTCACAACATGTTTATTCATTTTTTGAGCACACTACAATTTTTTAAGCCCGAAATCATCATTCGAATCTGAGGTTCATGGCAGCTCAGCTACTCATCTTAAAAAAAGAGTTTAGCGGAAACCACGATTGTGAATCCGAACCAAAAAAAATAAACGGCATTTTAATCTCATTTTCGTGAATTTTGGTGTTTTATTTGGTGTTCGGCAGGATGGAAAAAATTTACTTTAAATTTTTTTTAAAATTATAGTTCAAAAACTAGTCCATACTTCACAAGTTTAAATGCAGTTTGATTTTTTTGTTTCAGATTAGCAGAACGCCCGCAATCGTTGTTAAGTTATCGTGTACTTCAGATTAAATGAGCAAAGATTTTGGGCTGAAAAAAATTGTAAAGTGTAGGTACTTAAAATCATCATCAAAGAGTATTAATAGACTTGTGACTGTTCTATTGAAATTGTTCTATTGTTCTATTCGGTTGAAATTTAAGAATCCGGCTAAGATTCAAACAGTAGACTTGCGACTGTACGGTTGAAATTAAAGAATCAGGCTAAGAATCAAACAGTATTAATAGACTTGAGACTGTTTGTTTGATATTTAAGAATCCGACTAAAAATTAAACAATACTAATAGGCTTGCGACAGTACGGTTCAAATTTAAGAATCCGGCTAAGAATCAAACAGTATTAATAGACTTGCGACTATTTGTTTGAAATTAAGGAATCCGGCTAAGAATCAAACAGTATTTATAGACTTGCGACTGTTTGTTTGAAATTTAAGAATCCGGCTAAGAATCAAACAGTATTTATAGACTTGCGACTGTTAAGAATCTGGCTAAGAATCAAACAGTATTAATAGACTTGCGACTATTTGTTTGAAATTAAGGAATCCGGCTAAGAATCAAACAGTATTAATATACTTGCGACTGTTTGTTTGAAATTTAAGAATCCGGCTAAAAATCAAACAATATTAATAGACTTGCGACAGTACAGTTGAAATTTAAGAATCCGGCCAAGAATGCAATTTTCACGCCGCGCCTTACGCAAACCGTTTTCATACGTGGAGTTTGTGTAGGAACTTTTGTAATAGAACCGAATTAAAGCAATGCCAAAAGATGACGCCACTTATGTTAACAGTTTGCGTGATTAGCATCGCACGCCGACGTAAGTACGACGGATTTGTAATTTCGTGTATCTCTCCGGTTATGAAGAGATATACGATAATATGATTATTATTGTAACTGGCAGTTGTGAATAATATTACCACGCGGACATATGACTTCATTGCCTGTCGTGTTTACTAGACTTGTTGACTAGCTGTCACTGGATCACAGTGGATCCGAGAACCGGCTATTTTTGGAACCAGTTCCTATCGGATTTATAAAATGGTCACCAACACTAAAAAAAAGCCGCCCGCTGGGTTTAGCAGCTTAAACCTGCGGAAGTGGTGAAAAGTTCGCAGTTGTATATTTTCGCCAAAAAAAATCCCAATAAAAACGAAAAAAATAGCTTTTCCACGGGATGACCCCCTTAGCTCCGATGTTCCATGCCAACTCAGAATGAAACCAACTCTGAACCACCTTAGAAAGGTCATAAAAAGCTATGAAAAAAATATTTTAAAATTGCCGGTAACCCTAACCTAACTTAACCCTTTTTTGACCTTTCTAGGATGGTTATGAGTTGGCCGGTCACCAGCTCCGATGATTCTAAGACCCCAATCTAAAACACATAATTTGCTCGCCGAGTTTTATTAATAAATTTACGCATGTGTTTACGGCCGGGATTTACAGCTTTGATTGTTGTAGTCGAGGCGTGGTAAGAGCTATGGGCATCTCCGCGACTGCTTTATTTCATCGCTGGATGAATTAGAGACGTGTAAATGTAAATCCGCATTGCTGATTGCAAGGGGACGCGCGACAATGTCGCCGGAGACGCACATAACTCTCCTGGTCTGAAATAGGCTTAGATATATTGCGGTAATTAACTTGGTTGATTGTCTCGTATTGTAGTTTTCGCGTTATAATTGGAAATTTTGTTTGTGTTGTTGCTGGGCTTAGAAATATGGCTTACAGTTGGAAAGAAACTCTCTCTCATTTCAATTTCCATTTTGAAATTAATAATTTCATAAAATTAAATTAAATTATATTTTTATTAAAAATTTGAATTAAGATGAAGTCATAGTAAATAATGCAAAATCATATGTTTTTGTTTTGAAAATTTGATCGCTTAGAAGTATTGTAGATGCTTCAATTAAATACTGCGTGTAGATCATACCTTGGCCCTTAAAAATATCGGTCATTTTTTTTATAAGTTTTTTAATAAGCCTATAAAATAATAATGTATAAGGTCTAAAAAGCAGACTTTCAAGTCCAAACTCTCCTATTTATAAACCCCTTTTCGGATATGGTTTTATTGTGTAATGTGACAAATTCAGTTTATTTTATAATAATCGCAAAAAAAGTTGATATTTACACCCAATCTTCCCAAAATAAAATAAAATATGCATTTTCGCGTTGATATTTTACAATACGGCCGCTAGTCAACGAATTCGGTTATTCAAAGTGACCCCTATGGCGTCCACCGAAGAAATACTGTCCACGGCACAGTAGTGAACTAGTGGATCGCCTTAACTGTTATTAATGTTCTTAAAATCTTTTATTATGTAAAACAAAGTCGGGTTAGTTATAATTACTAAATCTTACTATAGATAGTTATAATTACACTATTTATAACTCAAGAACGGCTGGATCGAATTTTATGATCTTTGATATGATGGATTTGTCTCCGCCCCGAATAGCAGAATAGCTATTAAATCATCGCAAAAATTCACGATAAAAATACTTACGAAGAAAATTCTTTTCCTCATACATTTTGTATGGAATGAATTCTCATCTTTCGAAAGAGCTGCAGAACATTGTAATAAGTATAATATTGAGTAGTGAGTGAATTCCCAAAATTCAATTCGTCAAATGTCAATGGTTGTTTTGCTTTTGTTATTAAACATATAATGCTGCCTCCTTTCATACACACTAAATGTCAACAGTCGAAAATGGGACAAACTGTGAACGTACGTCTACACGTCTACACCCCTCCAAAAAAAAATTCAATAATTATAATAAATCTCCATCACACATTGAAAAGTAAGAAAATCACAAAAATTATAAATATTATTAATAATATTTTTTTTTTTTTTTTTTTTTTTTTAATTTATTTATTGCAACATTTATTATAATTACAATTTTACAACAAATATATAATTTTTTTTTTTACAGGTATTTTTTTTTTACTACCCTTCCATTTAAAGCATTTGCTTGTGTATGGAAGGGGAGTGTACATAAATGCTATTAGTTATTAGTTATAAGTTAGTACTTAAATAATTAATTGTACATAAATATATGTGAGCTGCAGTATTTGTTTGATAATGGTGTGAATTTTTTTAAAAAAAGAAAGAATGTAATGGAAAACTAAGGATATTTGTAAGATTAATTGACAGTAATTTTTTTCTTAAGAATATTTTTAAAATGTCTCTTGACAGAGAGCATTATTCGGGTTTTATCATTAATGCTTCTGATTTCTTCTGGTAGACGATTGAAAAAAGTTCTTCCCTGGTAAGTATAATGATGCTGTGCAAAAGACGTATTTAGTTTTGGGCATAGAAAAACATGTTTAAGTCGAGTTCTGTTTTCATTTAAAAATGGATATTTATCTTTTTCCTTTATAATTTGAATCAATGAATTTTTAATATATAAATCTTTAAATGTGGGTACTTGAAATTCTTCAAACAGGCGTTCTGTTGGGTAGTCTAAGGATTTTTTTAATATAATTTTAATAATTGTCCTTTGTACAATTTCTATTGGAAGAAGGTTACATTTATACGCGGATCCCCAACTAATAATAGCGTATTGTAGAGTGGATTGAACTAAGGCATAGTAGATTAAATATAGATTTTTTATCGACAGAAAATTTCTAATTCTTAAAAATATATATATTAATTTTCTGATTTTGTTTACTACTTGACATATTTGTTCCTTCCATTTCAGATTTTTGTCGATAATTACTCCGAGATATTTAATTTTATTTGTTGTTTTTAATATTGTACAGTTTGATTTGCAATAATTTTGGCTATGAATTTTAGTATTATCGTGTATGACAATGTTAAAATTTTTGGGAGCATCGTTTGGATGGATTGCAAATGGAATTACAAATGTCTTTTCACTATTTAGTGATAGTAAATTAGTGTCGAAAAAATTCTTAAGCGTGTTGATGTCTTCTGTGGCCTTTAATTCTACATTTTCCCAAGTCTTTTCACTTATTATTAATACTGTATCGTCGGCGTATGATGTAATTTGACCATTTAAATGTTGAAAAAAAATATCATTTACATATATGGTAAAAAAAATTGGTCCAAGCACTGTACCTTGCGGGATTCCAAAGCTTGAAATCTCTTGATCACTATTAACATGATTGATTTTTACCACTTGAGGGCGGTTTTTTAAGTAGTTTGTGATCCATTTAATCGCGTTGCCTTTAATGCCAATATCATTTAATTTTTTTAATAGCATCTCATGGGATATGCTATCGAATGCCTTTCTGAGGTCAATAAATATACCCGCACATTTTTTACCTTTATCTAATGATTCGTAAATGTATGAAGTTACGTTAGCAATGGCATCTTGTGTGCTGAGTGATTTAATAAAACCAAACTGGTTTTTGTGTAGTATTTTATTACTATCTAGGAAATTTACCAATTGTTTTTTTACTATTTTTTCAAATATCTTTCCTATGTTAGAAATTAGACAAATTGGGCGATAATTCGTTACTTGTTGCGGATCACCAGATTTGTAAATAGGTGAGATTATTGTGTTTTTGTAATTCATTGGAAATATTCCTTTCGTTAAACTCAAGTTTATTAAATGAGTGATGGGTTTTATTAAGTAAGATTTCATAGATTTTAACATTTGTGCCGTAATAGAATCAAAACCGGGAGACGAACCTCCTTTCATATTTTCTATTATTTTTAAGATTTCACATTCTGTTGTTATTTCAAATGTTGAAAGTATATTACGTTTCTGTAATTTTTTATTTTTTTGTTTTTCTGGGTTAGAAGGCTTATGAATATTTTTCGCAAGATTTTTTCCAACATTTGCAAAGAAGGAATTAAATATGTTTGCACATTGTTTAGGCTGTAAATTGGCATCTATAATTTTTTTATCATGTTCGATGTACTTAATATTTTGTGTTTTTTTTGTATTATCTATGGCCAAATTCACAGTTTTCCACATTTGTTTGTGGTTATTTTCTGAAGATAATATTTTATTTTTAAAGAACTCTTCCTTACTTTTTTTAATATAAGATGTTAATTTATTTTTATATTTTTTATAAAAAATATATGCTTTTTCATCATGGGGATTTTTTAAAGTTCTTTTGTAAAGTTTTTCTTTGTTTCTGATAGATATTATAAGTCCTTTGGTAATCCAAGGTTTTAAACATCTTAATTTTGATTTTATGTGTATTATTATTTCAGTTGTCGAATTTTTAATGTGTTGTGACAGGATTTTTTCAAAGTTTTTCGAACATATTTCGGTATCATCACTCTTTAAAACATTGTTCCAATTTTCCATTTTTAGTTTTTCAGAGAGAATAGTCATGTCTATTGTTGATTTTTTGGGTACTAAATTATGTTTTTTATGTTTAATATTATTATTATACAGAAGTAAGCATGAATGATGATCAGTTATGTTAGTTTTCCAAACAATTGATTTTAGTTTGTGAAGATCTTTAATGTTTACGTTTGCCCAAATGTGATCTAAACAAGATGGAGTATGTTCTTTTATTTCTCTAGTATTTTTATTTATGCAAGATATGAAATTTTGTTCAGTCATACAATTGATGTATTCAGTTTTGTTACTATTTTCTATTTTTTCATTAATGTTCACATTAAAATCACCCACCACGAAGCAGAGTTTATTTTTTAATTTTAATAATATGTATTTGAGGTCATTAATAAACGTAATAATACTTGAGCCATGCGTTCTATAGATAGCTATTAAATGATATATTGATTTGCCGAGTTTGAAATGTACTTCGATGCAGTTTACCAAATGTATTGGGTGTTCTATAATGTTAACAATACTAAATTTATTATTTGCAAATATTATTATTCCCGAATTTTTGTTGATATCTACTTTGGTAGAAATATAATTGTACTCCGGTAAGTGATAAGACGGTGACTCAGCGTTTGTAAATGTTTCAGTTAACACTATGAAGTCCGGCTTTTTAATTAAATTATTTATTTTTAGAATTAGTTCATCTAAATTTTTCTGAATGCTACGGATGTTTATGTGCATAATAATTATATCATTGATGTTTTTAGAAATAATTTTGTTACATGAATCAGTACAAATACATTCATATTCTTGAATTTTAATATTTAATTCTAATTCGCTATTTAAGAAATCATCCATTTAATTAATGTATTTTGCAAAATTATATATAATTTTTTTTTTTTTTTTTTATTCAATGTCGTAGTTTATTCTTTCTTTGGCTAATTTAAGCATGTAAGAACGGAACTTACATGTTTCGCTGTTTGTTCGGTGGTCTATTTCATTCATTTTACTGTTGAGGGAGTTTATTTCTTTCTTCTTGTTAGCTGAGTGACAGTTAGCGCATTTGGGCGGCAGTTCCAGGGATTTACACTCGGAGATGGGATGATCTTCTGAACAGTGCTTGCATGTTGGTTTATTCATTTTATTGTAGCATTTTTGTGCTGTGTGTCCGAATCTTTGACAATGGAAACATTGGGTAAGAACGTTACAATCGGTTACATAGATTCTCATGAATCCTAGATGAATTTTTTTTATATTTATAAGATGTAGTCTCAATTCTGGATTTGTTTGGAGAATTAAGTTTTTGCTGTTAGTTTTTTTGTTCGTAATGATGGCTTTAACTTGTAATATATTTTTATCTTGGTATTTTTCACATATCATTTTGATGTCGTTGTTTTGTTCAATTATGTCTTCTAAGAATTCTTTTTCGGTATAGTCTTTGTCAAGTCCTTTGAATATTACGCATGGATCCGTTTTCACAAGTACCTCCGCTATTATGGTTTTGTCGACTTCATTTATCTTTTCTTTTAATTTTTTTGCGTCTTCTTTTTCTGGGCATGTTATTATAATGTTTTTTTTTGTTTTTTTAAATTCACTTACTCGAATTCCCAACTGCGATATTTTGATTTTTTGTATTTTCTCTTTTATTTTTTCAGTGTCTTCTTCTTTTAAGCTTTTTATAATTATAGGAAATCGTTTTTCTTGTGTTTGTGGTATTAAGTTTTTTACTGCCGAAGAGTAAGAAAATAAGTTTTTTTGTGTTTGGTTTTTTTCTTGAATTTCACATTTTTCTTGTAATTTAGCTAATTCTATTGCCATGTGGGATATCATTTCCATGATGTTATTTATTTCTTTCATCATTTTTGATTTGGTTTCTTTAGTAAGTTTATTTTCTTCTATGATTGTATGTAAGTCACTTATGTTTTGTTTCGCCTTAGTGATGAAGGCATGCGGATCAACCGCTTCCTCCATTTTCACGGGTTATGAATTATTTTATTTTCGGTTAATTTATATACTTTTAAAATTTGTCCGGGTTTGAAAGTGTTATTTTATTTGAATCGCCGCTCACTCGCGTCCAACACCGTTAGAGGTTGAGGCGACACTGAATATATTTACATATTATTAATTAATTAAAAAAACTGAATTTAATTCAGCTAATAAGTTAACTCAACAGTTATTGATTCTGAGGCGGTACGAAGTTAGTCCGGGTCAGCTAGTTATAAATAATTTTTTGTATTGTAATTATACGAAATTTATTTGAATGACGAAGACGGGAATCTCCACCTCCTGAATATAAAATATCACAAATTCAATAATAAGTTATCAATAAAAGATTTTATAAGTATTTGTTTTTGGGGTATGATGTCGTGATGCTCTACCTCCTTCTTTAGCCAATGTTTTAGACAGAATTACGGTGTCCATCTTCAGGGCAGATGGGTAAACACTGGATTGCACACCTGTCCTGATGATGGACAATGTAATGCCATCCGAAACGTTTAGCTAAAGAAGGAGAATAGTAGCGCAACACGGCATAAAACCCCAAAAATAAATCACTATAATACCTTTGGCCTTGAAAATCTCAAGCAATAAAAGATTTGCACAGATTCAATTTGGGAGGCTGGTATTATGGGTACCGCCGCCCCGGGAACCATTTAATAGAAATCCAACACCTCTGCCATAGGCCCGGGTTCAAAGGGTGATGTTTGTCTGTGTCTTGACGGCGGATCCGTCCACCAGCCGCGTTGCAGGCCGGATCGAGAGAGAATGGTTTCGGATGGAGACGTCAAAGTCCCCTTGACTTCTACGCTTTCTTCTTTCTTCTACGCTTTCTCTGCACGCCTTGCATGGATTCATATGTACGTCACTCCTGAACACACTGACCCTCAGATTCCTACCTACCCCTTATACCATTTTACTCTCCTTCCTTTACCTAAAAGACCCTCCACGCAGCATTCCCAAAGATGACATAGACCCTAGGGGAATTATTTTTCTCAGGGCCTCCTATGTGGAGCTAATGTAAAAAAAATAATTGTTAAGCATTTAAACTGCTTGTGATTTTACGATACCTATCTGAAGAAACTGAAACTTACCATAAAATTTGGAGGTACGAAATTTATATAAAGTACATTCTGAAGTTCTGAAATAATATCTAATCAAATGTGAAAATACGATTTTTTGTTTGTTGAAAATGCTAAGTGACTATTAATTTTGCTCTCAAAAAATTATTTAGGTTAGGTGTGTACACTAATGAAACCAAGTAGGTACGGAATAGACAATTATTAATGAATTTTGAGAGAGATGAAAGTAAATTTGTTTCTTTAATTAACGTAGTTTAAATTGATTAAATACGTACGTAATTTAATTAGTACATTTGCGTGAATAATGAGGTATTACATAAGATGTGATTAATTAAATAATTGTACTATATCGTGTTTATTTCGACAAATGAAACATTATGGCAGCATTGCGTTACTTGTCAATTAATGGTTACAGAAATTTACGGATATTTGAAAAAATCTCGTTATTGTATTATTAGTCATAAAAGCCAGATCATAAAAATAGGTTTCTATTAGTATGTTAATTGAATGCCCTAATAACTAGAGCGTTCCACTAGGGAAATGCCTAGTACATTTGAAAAGTAACCAGTCCAATCATATTTGGTAAGGATTACGGAAGTTTTTTTGTATTTCTTGGGCATTCACTACGTAACAATTTTTAGATATTTGGTTTAGAAGAGTTTTCATTTACAAAGCACATTTAATGAGTCTAGTTTTTGCACTGATAATTCGTGGTGGAATTCCATTGTATTAGAATTTGAAATTAAAACACTTTTTTACTTTCTTCCACTAATTTATATTTCACCAGGACCAGTTTCATCCTATTACGGACATTTTGTCCGTAATAGGATGAAACCGTAAATTAAAAACTTTAAATTTTCTGCTACCGGTTTCGACACATTCGTGTCATTTCACTAGTAAACTTAAAACTAACTTAAACATACCATAAAAGTACAAAAATGATTTTTAACGAAATAATAAGTTTTCCGAGTTTCCTAACCATTTAATAGAGACAGGCCATATCTCCAACAGAGATACAAAAACAAGTTGAAACACTCCGATATAAATAAGTATTTTAATTTTTGCGCTTTAGAAACCTTAGAACTAAACAAAAAAATTAATTTAATTAATAAAATAATAGCATCCTGTGCATCACCCTTATTAACAATGTTTTCGTGTAATGTTGACTCCACCCACCGCCCTTTCCCCCTCTACCAAAATCACCCCTCCCTCTATCCGAAACTGTCACATTAGTATACGCTTGCCTTGAAGAAGGAACGGTCGTTCCGAAACCGATCGGATTTACTCAACTAGTGGTTCAAACAAAGTTAAATTGTTTAATTTAAAACATTATAGTTTTGCTGGAACTCTGAATAAATTTTAAAATATTTATTTAATTATTAAGTTCATTTATTTGGAAACCTGCCAATTGTTTTAGAAAAATCTTCAGCAGCAGCCAGAAAAAAGATTCCCGAAAAACTAATAAACACGTTTTTATTTGCTCTAAAACCCGCCAATCAAATCATAATTCCGTAGGTAATTAAAACGATTTGATATATACTGTATATGGTAATGAAATTTCTAACTAATGGAGATGACTAGTTTGATGATAACGTAGAAGAATTCTGCCATCAAACGATGAAACCAGTATTTAGATCTTGCATTCTCAATAAATTAGAATAAAGTCTTATCTGTATGGTGTGTGCATTCATGGGGGGAATCCAACACTGCGGAGACGTCGCAATTGATCTGCGCAACCACCGGCCATAGAGAGGAATTCGTAATGCAACAGAACACAACAAAACATCTTTAATTAGTGAGTCCATCTCGAGGCTGGATCTTTACATCTGCATTGTCAGTGGAGATCACGATCGGGGCACGCATTCATCTTATTCACACGGCATGAGAACATCTTGGATCTGGATCACTATCTTCTATCTGCCATTATCTGCTATCCCCGAAGGTGATCTGAACGGATTTCACTTGAAGGGCTTGTTGTCAGATTACGGTGGGCACGAATAACTGTTTTGCAGATAACCAAACTTAATTACGTGGCAAAACTCATAGTGAGATTTTTTTAAGAAGTTCTGCCAAATATGCTACCCGTCTTAGTACAGTGTTTAATCAACTATCATCGTATGCGAAATCACATAGGCGTATGATTAGAAGATACTTCCTTTCAGACCTAAATTAAAACTGGCCGTGGAAGAACAAATTTGATTTAATGAAAATTGACAGAGTAATTTTGAAATTTTTGGTTGTTTTTTTTTGTAGTTTAGAAGTCACTGCTACTTTAATTTAAAATAATTATAGGTCTCATAGGGCATGTATTACATAAAATGAGAAAGTACCATAAATTATACATTCAATTAAATAAATAAAAATATATTAGTATTAATCATTGAAAATATGCGTTTAAAACTTTAATATAAAAAATCGGAAGAGAAAATTAGGTTAAGATTAAACAAAAAAAAACACTTTAAAAATGACTACCACCTGAGCTAGTAGGTATATAAAAACACACGAAAAAAACACAAAAATACAGTTTTACCAGCAAATGGAAAACGAAACCGCCAATTTTTATTTGCTCTACACTAGAAGTAAGGAAAAAATCTGAAATGTATGTATCTTAAAATTAATAAACTAATGTTTTCAAGGGTAATATCGTCCTATTCAGTACTCATTTCATTAATTGTTTGAAAGTGCCTTAGCTATTTTTAGAGACTGAATCTGAGAAGCCATGTATTTATCGGTTCTTTCTTTATATTCGTTATTTTTTTTGAATATCCCTCAATTAATTCGACCGTCTATTGGTTGTGGGACTACAGCACAATCAAAAGAAAAATAAATAGGAATTTTCGGCTGAACACAATTCCACAATAGGCCCTTCAATGACTACGTAATCTATTTAGCAGAATATAGCAGGAAATTGGAAAATCCGCGGTTCAGATTATAATTTTACCTGTAAATTGAAAAAATAATGCCTAACTTCACACATTTAAACTAAGCCTAAGACTTAAGTGAATTGAGAGCTCTTTTTTCACATATGATAGGGGGTTCCATGCCAACTCAGAATGAAACCAACTCAGAAACACCTTAGAGAGGTCATTAAAAGCAATGAAAAAATAATTTTAAAATAGCCGGTAACCCTAACCTAACTTAACATATTAAACCAATTTTTTATATTTTTTTATCATCACTCTCAATGACCTTTCTGAGGTGCTTCTGAGTTGGTTTCATTCTGAGTTGTCCGGTCACCATGATAGGGATGATCAGTAGCTCATTAGGAAACTCACGGAATTGTAGCCCGCACGACATCTGTCAACTAATATTACAACAATATGTAACGCATTTGATATTAATTTTTTTCATCAAAATCATACATATTGATGGATGCTGTCCATAAACTATAAGTACAAGCGGGAAACTGGTAAATCTACGTTACACAAAGAACCCATAAAACTTATTTTTTCGAACTTTTTGGTTTGTTTTTTTACCTTTTTACATTTTTTTCGGCAACCAAAGGGTTGAAAAATTTGGAGCCAGATCATAGCTTTGACGTACTTTAAAATAAATTAAACGGGTTACTGCTACTTCAAAACTTTAGTACTAAGTAAATATTTAACTGCCAAAGGTCACCGCAAGTGCTTTCCGACGTTTAGTGACTAACCAGGGGTGTCTGGGTTCACGGGGTGAGGTTTGTCTGTACCTGCTGATGCGTTTGCCCACCTACTGCGTGGATGGGGAGAGACTGTTTGAGCGAGACATTTTGAACTCTCTACCCGGACTCTCACGACCCAACGTTTTGCACTGCAGTGGAAGGGATGGATTCATACGTTGTCACTCCTGGACAAATTGACCACCTGATTTCTACCCACCCTTCATTCTTTTAACCTTCCCAAAACTTCCTCTCCTTCCTTTCCCTAAAAGACCCTACACAAAGCATCCCCAAAGATGACGTAGTCCCTGAGGGAATTATTTTTCCTTCAAGACCTCCTGTGTGGAGTTAATATAAAAAAAAACGGCTGACATTAACAACCTTGCAACCGATTATAAAAAAATAATCTATAAAATTCCGATTTCAATCTCAATTTGCACGAAAATTAATGCTGAAATCAAAAAACTATATACCTACTACAAAATCTACTCTAAATGTTCCTGTACTACCGTGTAAGTATTTCTGGACAGCGTGTAAACCTATTCAATCCTTTTCCTGAAAAGAGCCGCTTTCCTTATGTGGAATTTTCAATGCCTATTTTTTTAGTTACCACAATTATCATTACAAATTACAACCATCATACTTCGTCTTAGGTGCTCTTCCAGAAACAAATATACATTAAAATTAGTCATTTTCACTAGATGTTAGTGAGCACTGAACTGAAGAACAATGAACATTAGAGATTTGAAATAAAACTGATGTCATCAATTTACACAAGAACCCTTGACTCCTAGGCCCCAGTCAGAGAAAATGAAATTGATTATAAGTTCAACAAATAATTTAAGTGTTTAATAAATTTCACCAAAAGTAAGATTAAATTGTTACCACCTCGGACTCACAGAGACGCCCGCAACACACTATCGATTTATCTCTCTAGTGCTATTAAGTAAAACTTAAAAATCATAATCACTTGCGCATTTTTTAAAGCACATCAACCTCCCCGTGTTATGGCACGGATTCTAGTTTTGTTTGGGAAGTGACTTGCCCCAGGCATTCCCTGTGAGTTCTAAGTGCCCGGTCTAGTGCCGGTGCCGACCGGCCGCCTAACTGTCGAGTCAGGACAGGGCGGGGGTCATGACCTCATCTGATATGCATCGTGCTGATTAGAGAGCAGCCTGACAGTGCTTGCGTTGCCCATGTTGAAGTAGATTATCGCGCAAACAATAGAGCCTTTATGTTCCTCATTTAATATGTCGTGTTTTCTTTGAGGCTGTGGCGGCAAACATAGCAGGTTGAATGTCGAATATTTAGTTTTGACGTGTTCCTTGTCTTGCAAATTCGAGTATGTTGAAAAAATCTTCAGAGACAAATGGTATTGCTGTAACTGTCATGCAATTGTTTCAATTGACGTTGTTTGAGGAAATTTATAAACATCTGGTAAAAGTTCTTGACCACTTTGGCATAGATTCTCATTTGGCAAATATTTGTCTAGCACCTGTACGAGATAGATATTTTCCAATGGGCGTCTTCATGGCACATATTGTCTTCTTGCAAAATGGATTACTTTGAGGTCCTGGTTTGCTCAAAAAGATCAATTAAAAAATAATAAATTATGTGACGCCTCACCGCCCCGTTCAGTGTAAAGGCAGGGGCACTATGTCACCACCCGGTTGGGCACCCATTGATAAGCGGGTTAAGGTAGGGGCTGTGGTAAGTGATTTATTAATGCACTTCTTGAAGAGGCCCGGATTATATGAAGGAGGAAAACAGATATTCATATTCATAACGCCATCCTCAGATATGATTTAGGCCCTGAAGAATTCTTAAGACTCTCTTAGAAAGATTATTTATAAAATGGTTAATTATTGCAAACTTTATAAATTCATGTGTATTCTCACACAGTCCGGCAACTTAGAATTTTTTATAAGCAGATCGAATGAAAATTACAAAACCATTTGATTTAATTCTCTTTAGAATTAAACTGACCAATAAAATATGCAAATCAAAAAACTTTGAGGAGCAAAAGCATTAGTGGGATTCCAAAAAAGCACGCTTGGTTAGTTCTTTGTCAAAATTTAGACAGTTAGGGTAGGTTGTTTCACAGAACTTGAACAATTCATCAAATTTCAATGTTAACATTCAAGTTTTCAAAGGACTGCCCTTGAAAAAGTTTTATTTGAAAATAACGGTATCGGTTTGCTACGTAACGGAAGTATTTTCCTAGCCCTGCGTGTGTGCCTCATCAATTCACCTGAGGCGTATTTAAATTGACAGAGCATTCTGCGGCGTGCTCTATTAGCCGGCTACGGAGGAGCGAGACTGCCCATAGTGCCCGGAGTGCCCGCAGTGCCCGTGATACTTGCCGTACCCGCTATATACCCAATACCCCTGCTCCCGCCATTATACTCTCTGTGTTACCCGGGACGGATATGGACGGATGGGTAACGGAATCACCGAGACGGAAGTCCATTTAACTGGGACTTGGATGTATTTTGTTATAATTATTCATGATTTTGGCATTTGATTTTCTGATTACTGAATCATGGTCAATAAATTAAATTTTATCAATCAATTCATGTAAAGTTCAGCGAGTTCATAATAAAAAGCCGATCTTTATGACGTGGAATCAATCTTTATAAGTAGTTGTAATTTTTTTATACGTGGGATCGCAAATGCGACACGTGGAGTGGACTGTATCAATATATTAAAAAAAATGTTATGCTTGTGAATACTTTGACACAACTATGGGGAATGGTAAACAGATGAATGGGGAAGGAAACTGACTTACCCCTTATGGTTGATGTTCTGCTCAATATTATGGGTCTGAGGGAGCACTAAATCACTCACTGCACAAGCTTCCATAAACTGGTCGATGTTATATAAAACTGAGAGAATAATGGTGTTCGTTGCACAGTTTCTTTTAACAGACTGACGGACATATTGATTTTATTGTTGTACGGTAGGTAATATTGTCAGTAGGGACAGGTAATTGTGGTAAAAAAAGGATGGGTAGAGAAATGGAACAAGGTATATAGATAGGTATATATAGTTGCGTCAACAATACGAATACCGCAAAAGAGTCTCTGTTCTGTTCTCAACTGTCCCAATCTTATGCAGCCAGTGAGACTTTGGTATCCTCAATGATTGGGGTAGATATTTTGTGAGGCTGAAGGTGGTGGGAAGAGGAAAGATATGGGGAACTGGAAGATGAGAAAGTACCTGGCTATTCAGATCTGGTCACTGATCTCGGCTGAAGTCATTTCAATTACGCCAGGATAATACTGGGTCTATCTTCTACTCTAGAACGTGCCCCAAATAAATTGTAAATTACTAAATTGTGAAATGATAAAAAATAATTCAATAAAATTTAATTACGTATGTCAGGATTTGAACCCACGACCTCCGGATTGCTAGTCGAGAGCCTTATCCCTTCACCACGGAGGTGATCAAAAGAAAGGAGGCCGCCAAAGAAAGTATGGAAGGTGAGACAAAATAATAGTATATATACAAAAATAGATAGGGTCCCCTATGGGGAGATTGTATCAATTGAATGATTTTTTTTATAAATGTGCTATATTTTAATAAAATATACTGCTTTCTATGAAGCATAATTACAAAGTGGAAGAAGGCGCCTATACGTAATTTAAAAAAAATCTTAAATAACGTCACTGGTACATGTGCTAACCGGAATAAAAATAATGTTTAATTTTCATCAAAGCCAAAAGCTCTGAGCACATATTATGTCTTATGGCACCATTCTTGGAGGATATTTTCCCGCACTATTTTTTCTTTAATGAATTTATCCTGACCCGACTTTAGTAGAACCATATTAAACATTTCTTAATTTGGAACCAAAGTACTTATTTTACCGAGTGGCTCATTCTTCATGATAATAAACTGTTAGACTGTAGCGAAATAATTAGGAAAAAAAAATAAGGCGAATGTGTTAAAGTTAAAATTTACGAAACCATTCTTGTCAAACAATTAGTTTATCATTCAGACACGTTGTAGTGTTCGACGCGACGTTTAAGTTTGTCTCCACATATTATAAATTAAACTCCCCCGCGTCGTCTGTCTGTCTGTCTGTTCGCGATAAACTCGAAAACTACTGAACGGATTTTCATGCGGTTTTCACCAATAGATAGAGGGTTAGGTATGTATTTTGTCAAGGATTTGTGTAAATTGGTTGAACCATAATGATTATTGTTAGAAGTGTCGGAAAAAGTCACAGCGCCTGGTAGCTTCCATCGAAAACGGTGCCTAATCCTTTTGGGATATAACAAAACAATTCATAGTGGGATATTCCTATTTTATAGATCTACAAAAAAGTCCGCGAAGGCATACACCTATCTTTTACGGATAGCTTACTATAACCATTCTATCTTCTAAAAAAATGGTCACGTACATTGCGGTAATTGAAAAGTTATTTAGGCGGATACAGTATTAATTCTTAATAACTTAAATACGTTAGTTACCCCAAGCATTTCATGCACATTATTATAATCTTTCACACCATCTCTACGTATTATAAATTAAAGTCCTCAGCGGCATCTGTCTGTCTCTTCGCTATAAACTCAAAGACGGCGGTGGTTATAAAGGTTGGATAACCATCCAGTAGATGACGTTGTGTTTTATTAGCCACAGCAACGCGTGGCCGGGTCAGCTAGTTATTAGATAAAATTGCCGCCAGCTTATTCTTTAATCACAATAAATAATAATAAAAGGTTAACATTTTACTTTACGATTTGTAAAATTTTATTTGCATTATTTCTAATGAAACTCATGCGGACTACCAAAAATGTGATATAATGCCAATACATTCAATTTGACTAGATCTCAAAGCAATAAAATTTCGAGAAATAAATACACCTACTTTATTTGATGCAATGCAAATTTTACGATGAAAATTAGTATCTAGTGATCAAGATAATGAATACAAAACAAATTTTGGTATTCTGATGTAGAGAGATAGAAAATGCCTGTTTTCTTTAGAAATTCAAGGTTAAAATTTTAACTCAATTGACTTCAATACTCCAAAACTAAATAAAACGTAGTAGATATTAGCTTTTTTAAAGGATTTCTATGTAATTAGAAACAACTTCCCGATTTTTAAAATACATCAGAAGATATAGTGGTGTAAACTAAGTTATTTTTTCATTATACTTACGAAGATATTTAAATTTATCATTCCTATATTTCCCGTTCCCCTACATCTTTTCAGATCTACGCATTTTTGTCGGGGAATATTGAAGACTTGAAGATGTTGTATTCACCACGATAAGGAATTGTTTATTGTTCGCATAATAGATTTCAAGCCTATTAATATCGCCTTGCAACTCTTGGCTGTCAATTTTATTTATATCTTTTTTTGTAAATTTTAGTGCCATATAAAATTGGAATTTAGAATTTTTATTCCATCCCACCTATATCATTGATATAAAAAGTAAACATTAGAGATGTTCGAGATGTGATCCTTGTGGAATTCCTGATGGTTTATTATAAAAAAACATCGGTAGAAACCTTGAAAATGCTTGTTTTCTGTTCTTAGATCCTCATTAATCCCGATTTCACAAACAGTTCGATATTTTATGTCGAAGTCTAATGAGAAATCCGTTAACTTTTAATAAATTAGGACATGATTTCTTTCCAGGTGCGGTTCGAAATATATTATTTTATTACATATTATTCACATCTCCAAGTATTGTGTTAGCTACAATAGTAGGAATCAAAAATTTCATAAGGCACCACGACAAGAAATATAAATGAACATCGAACTCCTACGAAATTTAAGCAAATTCCCTTTCCTTTTTTGTGAGGGGTTTTCAATTTACCGTTCCGAATATTTGGTGCTTGATTAGGCGTGGTTCCTCAAGGCAGGAAAAGCCGTCTCTCTGACCGCTGACCTTGAGATGCTATCTCCCCAGCATCCCGCTGCATCATTCTGCAGAAACAGTTTCATCAACACACCCTCGTCTCGTTCCTTACAGGGAACATACCGAGTCCTTGGTACCAGATGTCAAGTACCTGCACAAGTATGTGGGCACCAGTTAACTGAGCACCGACAGGGACGAATTGATTTTGAAGTCCAGGAGTCGAGATTTCCCAGTCAGTGGATATCTAATATATACGAATTCCTGTATTGTTCATCTTTAAGTGAATTAGTTCTTTAGTTAACTTTTTATAATCACTTACCATCATCCGTTAATTTCTTTATTAACTATTTTCTCAATTAATTTAAAATGCTTAATGATTCGTTCAGCGTTCAACCCACTTTAATATTCCTTTGAAGTTTTTTTTATTTTAATAGTTTTAAATAATATATGTAACTCTTCGAAGAATTTAATATATATGTTATGTGAACACCACATAAGAGATCCAATTGCTCTCATCCTTCTGGAGCCAGTGAGACTAAGGCATCCCCATTTGGGGTATGTTGACAGGCTGAAGAAAGTGGGCAGGGGAAGAATATGGGGAGAGGAAAGTGGGGAAATAATTGACTATTCAGATCTGGTCGCCAAATACGGCTAAAGCCATATCAAGCAACCTTTCAATTCTTAATAGTAGTCTTACACCAGGGCGACAATGAAATTAGCTTCTACCCTCGAACGTTTTTCCTCAAATATACTTCATATTATTTTTAACTATCTGACCCGACGAACTTCGTACCGCCTCAGAATCAATAACTGTTGTTTTAACTTATTAGCTGAATTGAATTAAGTCTTTTTATTAAGTTAAAATTACACAATGATCGATGCGCAACTGCCCGTGTTCTGTTTTTGTCAGTATCAGAGATGGAGTTCTGTACGGATTTACAATTTTGGTGATTTTCTTCCTTTTCCACTTACTTACTTATTTTTACTAATTTACTTGATTTTCTTTATGTGGGAGATTTATTGCCATTATTGTATTTTTCCTTTGGTGGGGTGTCGACATACGTTCACCGTTTCTCTCATTTTCGACTGTTGACATTTAATGTAAGAAAGAGTGGTAGTATGATATGTTTAAGAACAAAAGCAAAACAATCAGCGCATTGACATTTGATGTTTTTGAATTTTTGGAACTCACTCACTATTCAGTTTCAGTTCAGTTTCAGTTTCAGTGCCGGCAACCCGGGCGTTTATTTAGTTTCATGGTTATTTACATTGTTTTCTTTTCTTTTACCCGCCTCACTAGACAAAGTCTGTTCCGAGGCGAGTAAATCACATATTATGTTTGTTCCAAAAGAAATGTGTGTATTTAAACAAATATATATATGTATGTAAAAAGATAAAAAAGATAAATTATATATTGGTATATTAAATATTTACATACATACTTTGTTTTTTAGATAAAAGTAAATTAAAATTTTGTGACAGTTGAATATAGCGGTTACATAATAGAAGTAATAATTAATAATTAATCATAATAATTAATATTGCAAAATTGCAGTTTCTCGTATTTGTTTTATTTGAATATTATATAATTTCGTGAGAACTTGTATGAAATGTTATTTATTTAGAATATTTTGAATGTCTGTTCTTTCCTTTTCATTCAACCATATTACAAATCTTTTGAAAAGCCAATTCAAATTATTTGGGGTGACGTAAGTTTTTGTTTGTGTTAGGAAGGTATTGAAAATGTGTGGTGCTAGGTAAGATTCGTGTTTTTTTGCAAAAGTTGATTTGATATGGGGAACTTGAAAGTGCTTATTAATTTTTGCTCTTGTGTTTTGCGAGTGAGGTATGTGGAGATGTGAAGTTTTGATACAGTTTTTGTAAATGATCTTCCTTATGAATAGTTTATTTACGTCTAGTAATTTGTTTTTGATCATTAGCTGTTCCGTCGGATGTTGGTAAGGTTTATAAAACATAATTCTAATTATTGTTTTGTGATTTATTTTAAGAGAATTGAGGTAAGTATCTGCTGCTCCTCCCCAAACTGAAATTCCATATGTTAAAATACTTTGACAGAGTGCGAAATATATATTTTTTAGTTGATTTAATGACATGATGTTTCGTATTGTTTTGAAGATGTATGATAATTTTCGTATTTTTTTTGATAATATATTAATATGGAGATCCCATTTTAGTTTATGGTCAACAGTTAAACCTAGATATTTAATATTGTCTGCATAAACAATTTTGTCACAAGTACAGCATGTGTTATTTGACGAAATATTGGTGCAGGGGTTAAGATGTAGTTGTGGTTGGCTATGTGGTTGACCAGCCTTTGTTTTGCTAAAAGTTAAATATTTTGTTTTTGAAATGTTCAGTGTTAGTAGATTATTTTGTAGCCATTTATTTACTACAGTCATCCCTGTTTCTGTGTTTTTGAATACCTTTTCCCATGATTGTGCCTTGAACAAAATTGCAGTGTAGTCTGCATAACTGATTACTTTGTACTCAATTTTTCCTAGGTTTATCTCAGTTAGACTATTTATATAAATGAGGAATAGTATGGGACCCAAGACGCTGCCTTGCGGTACTCCATACCTGATATCTGCTTTGTCACTGCTGTATTTATTTATTTTTACTATTTGTTGTCTCTTTTCAATGTAGCTGACAAACCATTTTAGCGGTTGACCAGTTATACCGATATTTTTGAGTTTTTGTAGTAGTAAGTTATGCGAAATAGTGTCGAAAGCTTTTGCTAGGTCAAGAATACCCCTATCACCTTTGATCCGCCATCTATGCTTTTCACTATGTAGTTGGTTAATTCTGATAAAGCATCTTCTGTACCCATTTTGGCACGAAATCCAAATTGGCGGCTTGAGAGCAGGTTGTGTTTTTCAAGGTACGCAAGTAATCTTTTTTTCATGGCTTTTTCTAGAAGTTTAGATAGTGAGTTTAGCAGAGTGATTGGTCTGTAGTTTAATATCAGAGTTTTGTCTCCCGATTTATGTATTGGAGTGATACATCCTATTTTTAAATGATCAGGGACAATTCCGAGCCTAAAACTTTGGTTGAAAATGTGTTGAAGCGGTATAAGTATGTATTCTCGTAGATTTATCAGTATTTGATTGGAAATGTTATCCGGTCCCATCGCGCAATTTGGTTTGAGAGATTTAATAAGATCCGAGATTTCCTTTGTATTTACTTGATAAGCATTGAACGAGTGATTTGGTCGTATGGAAGAGCAAAGTTTGTATAAAGAGTCTTCTGATGTACAGTTTTTTTGAAGAATTTTTTCCGCTAGGGTAGAGCCAACTTTTGCGAATTCAGTGTTAATAAAATTAGCTATTTTATTAGGTTCATTGTTTGTTAAGACTTTGTCTCCGTTTATTAATAGTTCTTTGATATGTGAATCTTTCTTCGGAGTGGAATAAGTAATATTTCTTACAATTTCCCAAATTTTTTTAGGATCATTTTTGGCGATTTTTATTTCTTTTTTGTAATATTTGTATTTGGCTTGTTTAATTAACTTATTACACAGGTTTCTATACAGTAAGTAATCTTGCTTTAGTTTGTTATCATTCGGGTTTTTGTGGACTCGCATATGCATTGCATCTCTTTTATGAATACTGTTGACTATTCCTTTCGTGATCCATGGTGTTATTTTTTTTTCTTTATGTGTGTAGTTCTTTTGTGGATTTTTTGTGGTGTGTTTGGTTATGTAGGTTTCAACCGTATTTATAAATGTGTCCAGCGCTGTGTTTGGGTCTATTTCATTTAGTACATTAGTCCAAGGTTCATCGTGAATATCCGATGTGAATTCAATATTATACTTATCACAATATTGCTGAAGCTCTTTCAAAAGATGTGAATTCATTTCATACAAAATGTATGAGGAAAAGAATTTTATTCATAATTTTTTTTCTGTATATTTTTGCGATATTTTATTAACTATTCTGCTATTCGGGGCGGAGATAAATTCAACAAATCAAAGATCATAAAAATCGGTCCAGCCGTTCTTGAGTTATAAATGATGTAACTAACCCGTCTTTGTTTTATATATTAAGATGAATAAATAATTGTGAAATAACACAAATTTATCAAGCTTTCCAGGATTTCAATCGCTAGTTAATACCTTGCTGGTGTTACCCGTAGATCACGGAGGCTGTCAATAGTTCTGTCATTTAAAAAAAAAGGGATTAAATCAGGAAAAAATTCGCGTTTCCATTGTTAGTATCATATTTTTACTGCAAATTCGTCCCTGGATCGTAAAGTCCAGTCACTATCAGGAATCCAATGTGCAACGTACGAGTTCCTCGTCAGTTATTTTATGTTTTAATCCGATGGAAGGCGTGAAAATTATTGATATATGCCGAATCCCGAGAATTTTTAATGCGCGACCTCGAGTATGCAATGTGCGATGTGTAAAGTGCACGTGCGGGGTTACGTGATTATCATTGAATTATCACTGCAATAATTACAGGGCTGTTAACACCTTCCAAAATAAAGTAAGAGGTGCATATTGTTAGCGAGCTTTAACGTGTAGACACCATTAACATGACATTCACTTATTACATTAATTTTCTGAAAAATAATATTGAACCATTTTGAAGATCTGCCGAATGTTATGATTTCAGCTTCAAATTTTTAATTTCTTGTTTCTTGGGCAAACCAGTCCTGTGCCGTGCGCGTGCCGGCGTGGTTGGAATTTTTTTTTAGTTTTTTTTTTTAACGATTTTAACCCTTATGTATAAAGAAACTATGAAGAACAAGGTCAGAATCGCTTGGGCCATTCGCGTTCTTGGCGCAGCAGGTACCCGAATTACTTCTAGTCACTCGGAATAATTGGTAATAAATTATCTATGGCATCAGAGCGTCATTTTTTTACCGCGATTTGAACTGTCAAACTCCGAGCGTGGTAGATAACAAAATTATCGAAAAACCAAACCATTTATGGAATAAACGCAAGTGATGTTGTTTTTATACATAGTTTATTGTTCAAGGAATGTGTTTCTATAAATATAATATACGATGGCTCAAATTAAACCCATAAAATATTACAACAAAGTAATGATTTCCGGAATTTCCGCAAATTATTTACAAAATATGGCGAGGAATGTTACAGTAATATTTAATTAATTAATTTTCTGACTTTATTTTGAAGAGTTTGGTTCAAAATGTACATTTGTTACTTCATTTTATTTATTTACTACAATATAAGTATAGAAATGATTAGAAATATTATTAGGTGAGGGTAGTGGGGGTGGTGAATGGAGGAGGAGGGACGATGGGAGGAGTCAAAATAACAAGAAAACATCGTCAGCAGAAGTGACTTAGTCCATCCGCTCGTAGGGCAACGGAAAAAACCAGTTGGCAACTTGATCGCTATCCACGGGAAAGCAACTTGTGAAATTCAATGGCGGTCCGCACACAGGCAACTTGTTAAAACCACTTGCAGTGCTAGTCGCGTTTCAGTTGTCTGGTTGACAGGTTGCCATTGTTGCGCCTTAAGACTTGTCAAGTTTTTGAGAATTTTGCGATATGTCAGAGCAGAAAAATATCGATTTGTTCAAGAGGTTGATAAATTATTATTATTATATATTACGCTTGATAATTGATAAATTATCAACACATTTTATTTTCGTTAAACAAGCCGATATAATTACTGAAGTCGTAAAGTTGAGTTGCGCCGTGAATTAAGTAGCCAACCAGTTTTGGGTTTCTTTATGAGCGATTAATTCTTGCATGGTTCTATTATTTAGTTTACTAAATAAAATTTTGATTAAGCGCCCAATCTAAAATCGACATTAGTATTTTAATGCTTAAATTTTCAATTTCAATAGTTCAAACATGGCATATTTCTCATTTTATTTATTATTATTTTGCCACCTAGCGTCTTTCACAACAGTCGTGTTGAAATAAAAACTTGAATCAGACGCGCTGTAACATTGTCGTCAGTGCTAATTTTAAGTGTTTAAGTATTATTCGGAGGCTTAAGAACATAGAGGCCTTCAATATTTTTGATAAATAATCAGTAATGAAAACCCTGTGATCCTACACTTCCGTACTCTCCAAAATTCATGAACGAAACTGAAATGTTGTGTCTGGTGAATGCATGATGCTGATGGAAGGAGTAGTCGATGATAGCTAAAGCGATTCAGCACATTTAAGCTATGAGATTAAATTCAGCCTTTGGTTGCTCCAAAACATTCAGAAGCCCAGAAATATGCTGAAATCCTTAGTGCATTATTTCGCAAGTGTTATCATAGGCTAGATCATCTCCGCCCAGCTTACCAATCTATTCCAATACTGAGAATTATTCAAATAGTAGCAAGTAGATGTAAGAGCAGTTCAATGTAGATAGGTATTATAGGTGTAGGTAGTATGTTTAAAGTTCTGCATACGTCTGGCGGTTACACTGGCACATAGATAATACTGCTGGAGAGGATACACAGGCATTTTTTGAAAAAAGTGCATTATTTATAATCTTTAAGACGCAGACACCCTACTTGGAAAGAAGTGCAAGCATCTTTCGACTGGTCGGTGGTTGAGTGGGCATAGCGCTTGGATCCCATCCGGGCGTCGCGTGTTCAATTCCTCGGCTGGCTTAGTCCTCCATCACAACACAAGCAACATTTTCGGCTTTCTGTGGTGGTAGTAGGAGATTTTCAAACATTGTTGGGTTATTCGTAACCCGGGAATATTTGTCTTTCTTTAAAAAAAAAAGCATAACAATGTAGCACTCAAAGGATACGCAAATATCAGGTTAAATATAAATACTAAATAAAATAAAAAAATCTCAATAAAGATGCATTAAATATTTAGGAACCCATGATAATCAAAGTTCATGATGGATGTAGAGAAATTTCGCCTCTCGGTCTTTTGAATAGTTTTTCCCAAATATATGAATATCTATTTATTGTTATCAAGTTTAATTTGTAGAACTCCATTTTAATTTTTATTTTTTTATTATATAATCAATAATATTATTATTAAATTAATAAAAACAGTTTATTTTTAAACAAGTTCTGCTGTGTAATTATTGTTACGCGTGACAGCTGTTTCGCCTTCTGAAGGCATTATCAAACTGTGGTCATGCCACATACAGACGATATATTTATACTATTTCTAGAGAGGTATTTATTATGACTCATTTCCAATTTCTGATTAAAAATGACTGAGACACTAATGGTTATTATTTTCCCAATTAGTGTAATTTCCCACTTCGACTGATAGTCTAATTATATTGTGAGTCATTTGCAAATGCTGACTCATGGTTTTCTTTTCAAGCATAATTAATTATTTTGAATTGGTTTGAAAATATTTAGAAGCGGAGAGTGAATTATATTTTTTTGTTCGTTTATTAAAATAGCTTTAGGATTATTATTATGTTTGTTGATTTCCAGCTGCTCTAAAAGATCAAGTTTACGTCCTTTATTTTGGATGTGTAAAGGAGTTGGTTTATTATCATCGCTAAGTGAGTGATTCTCTTCTAGGAGGTGTCTGGCAAATTGAGATTGAATTTTATTATTGTTTTTAAATGATCGTATGTGCTCTTTGAATCTAGTATTAAAGGACCGGCCAGTTTGTCCAACATAAACAGCGTTGCATTCGTCACACTGGAGTTTATAAATGCCGCTATTTTTTAGTTTCGGTGTTTTACTTTTCGAGTTTTTAAGGGATGATCCCAGATTATGATTAGTGCGGAAGGCAATGTCTAATCCGAGCACATACTAATAAGAGCACATACGATCATTTAAAAACAATAATAAAATTCAATCTCAATTTGCCAGACACCTCCTAGAAGAGAATCACTCACTTAGCGATGATAATAAACCAACTCCTTTACACATCCAAAATAAAGGACGTAAACTTGATCTTTTAGAGCAGCTGGAAATCAACAAACATAATAATAATCCTAAAGCTATTTTAATAAACGAACAAAAAAATATAATTCACTCTCCGCTTCTAAATATTTTCAAACCAATTCAAAATAATTAATTATGCTTGAAAAGAAAACCATGAGTCAGCATTTGCAAATGACTCACAATATAATTAGACTATCAGTCGAAGTGGGAAATTACACTAATTGGGAAAATAATAACCATTAGTGTCTCAGTCATTTTTAATCAGAAATTGGAAATGAGTCATAATAAATACCTCTCTAGAAATAGTATAAATATATCGTCTGTATGTGGCATGACCACAGTTTGATAATGCCTTCAGAAGGCGAAACAGCTGTCACGCGTAACAATAATTACACAGCAGAACTTGTTTAAAAATAAACTGTTTTTATTAATTTAATAATAATATTATTGATTATATAATAAAAAAAATAAAAAAGATATGAATATCTTTGGTTTTTCCGTTCATCTGAAGGGAAATGTTCACCATGGACATCTGATTCAGAGATTATTTGGAAATAGAGAGGAGAGACTCGTGACTTATCATCAGCTCTATAATAAGTATTATTATTTTTACGCACCAGATTTAAATGTCCGGGTTAAATTTTCCCCACAGGAAAAACTAAACCCTTTCACACACTTCCCCAAATGATCATCTAGTTAATCCACGCTATGCAATTGCACTATATAAGTATTATAAATACAAAACAATACAATAACTACATGTCAACCTACCAGAGACCAAATGCGAAAATAATTCACCGACTCCAGATATTTTCATATCAGAGGGTTCGGCTCTGTGGAATTGCTAATTGAACCTATAAATCCTACTGATCCCTCAATATAAATATTTAAAATATCTTTTGTAATCCTACATGTATTTAAAATTACCGATTTTTGCATTTTTATATATAAATTCTTTGACAAATCTATTATGCCTAAATTTTGAATAAGAGACCTAGATATAATGCCAGTAGCCGAAATAACAAATGGTCATATTTTTATGGTCTGAGAATGCCAAATTCTTTTAATCTCATTTCCTAAATCTGTGTATTTTCTTATTTTTTCAGAAACAGTTTTTTGAATATTACATGAATTTGGAATATCTACATCAATGATATAAGTTATTTTTTTAAATTTTATCATGTAAAACTATATCAGGTCTATTGTAAGTTATTATTATTAAAAAAATGAAACAATTCAACTTTGTATAAACCACTTATATAATGCGCAAATCCGACCGGTTTCGGAACAAACGTTCCTTCGTCAGGGAAAGCTTAGACTAATTTAAATATTGTCATATAGCCCAATCATGGATTTGTTCCCCTACCCACCCACTCTACACTAATACCTACCCACCCAATCTACATTATTAACTAGCAACGGCCCCACCCCTACCATAATAAAACATTGTTCGAAACTGTCAAATTAGTATAAGCTTTCCCTGACGAAGGAACGTTTGTTCCGAAACCGGTCGGATTTGCGCATCATGTAAGTGGTTTATACAAAGTTGAATTATTTCATTTTTCTATAATGGATAACCACAAAGTAATAGCTACATTCAAAAATATATTATTATTATTAACTTATTATTTTTAATTTATAATTAAATGAAGACAATATTAGCGAAACTCAATCCAAAATCTGAAAACAGAATAATCGGAAAAAGATACGGTCACATCCGGGACTCGAACCCAGGACCTTCGCCTTGCCGGGGTGCAGCTCTACCATCCGATTGGATTATATTTAACTGTAGGTATCATACTTCGATTAAGAACTACCAACATTATTATCGTTTTCTTAACGCATATTTTATTAGCTGCTACCTTTATGTATTATTGACCCGAACTAAATGCTATCTACATAGCGTCTTGGATAAATGTTTATTTTTAATATGCTACATCTATTGACTTTTCTACAAGTCTAGGATGATTATTCATTTTTATTTTTAACTTAATATGGTCGAATAGGATAGGGATACATTCGTTCAGTTGGTAGAGTTGCACCTCGGCAAGGCGAAGGTTCTTGATATTAAAAATCTTTTATAACTGATTTCATGTGGGAATTTAAGTTTTTTTGGTTTTATTCATATTAATAGGATAGAATAATAAAAACAGTACCTACTTACTCACAGTGACTTTTTGCAAACATCAGGTAAAAACATGTTTTTTTTTGTCTCACAAAAATCACCAAATTTTCTTGTGATTTTTATATGCGTTTAATTTTTTTAGAGTCATTTATATGTTTTAGTTATTTTGTATAAAAGAATTACAATTAATTTTTATAACATAGATATTTAGATACAAAAACAAATCATTGCAGCCTGACGATTTATTTAAATAACTAATTTGCTAAAATATGCACTTAGTGACTACTGGGTGCGCAATTTTGTTATAAAAATATTTTGTCATTTTGTCGAATAACAATTCGACAGAATATACATATAATAATTATTTACTGGAGAAAACATGACAAAATAAGCAGGTGGGATTTTTGACTCAGTTGTGACAAAACTGTCACTTAATAACTTATGTCAATAAACCGACAATGTGTCCCGTGTGATCTCCAGGAAATTGATTAAATAAATACTGTGTTGCGTTCCTTCTCACATTAAAGTTTCAAGCAATAATGTAAATACAGCATCCTCCACAGAGATTTCGGCTACTACACCGTCAACATCGCGCCATGGGAACTGTGTTAGAGGCCCCATCATTAGGGGAATATGCCTGCGATGATACCATTTGATATGCCATTCGTTTGTTATGAACATAGCGTACCGGAATATTGATTCGAATCGCGAAATGGAAACACGTGTTTCTGGTACACACTAACATAGTGGCAGTAACACTGGTGCATATTGCTGTGAAGTGCAGGAATGCCCCCCGTATGGAAGTGCATCATATTGCAGTTGTTGTGAAATTTCAGATTTGCAGTAATTGTGCATATTTAAGAACCGTATTTATATACGTACCGGAGCCAATTATTGCCATTGAATGCGAATCACGGAGAATACATAATTTTCAAAAAATCACTCACATTCCGTATTCTGTAAATTACATTATTGAATTCAGAATTCCTGCTAAAGTAAAGGTCGTATCCACGTCATCATGGAGCATTCGAAAGGAACGTATGTGGTTAACCTCCTCCTTATAGTATTGATGGGTGACAATGACCATTCTCCTATATTTGATGGGATCTTTACAATATAATGAACTAGCTGCTAATTTAGTACCCGGCGTGCGTTGCAATACCATTCAAATAAATAAATTGATTCTCCCTGCATGTTCCACCTTCCCCGCCTTCCACCTCCCTCGTCTCTTCAGTCTCTGCGAACACCACCTTCCCCTTGCCTTTCCTCCCTGTCGCTAAAATATATGAAATACACCCATTTTCATTTATAAAAATTTCGTAACGCCAGAGCTTACCATTATATATAACCTAAGTTACTCGCTGATAATGTAGCTTTCTATTGTTGAAAGAACTTTTAAAATCGGTATAGTGGTTTAGGCGTGAAATCCCAACAAACAAACACACGCACTTTCGCATTTATAATATTAGTATGGATTTATTTTAATAACGTAGAATTAATTATTACCTATATCGATGATTCAGATTATAACATTCATTTGTATGCATACATTAATAAATTTGTGGAATATATGTAGGTACATAAACAAATAATTGTTTCGAAATAAAATTTAATTTGACATTTTACAAATAATAAACAAAAAATTGAATAACATTTTCACAAAAAGAAAATAAGAGGTACCCACTTGTGTGGGTTTTTTTTCAAATGTTCTAAAAATTCCAATTTTCAAAAATTAGCTTAACTTACCATTTAATTTGAAATAAAGAATTTAATTTGTTTAGTATCTTCTTTTTTTCCGTTTTCATGCAAGACGGGTAAAAAGAAAGATTTTTATGAACTGCTAGATTATCATCGATGACGTGCATATGATCTCTCCCTGGGACTAGTATAGTGTTCGATAAAAAATAAATACCGATCTAGACAAATTACGTAAACTCGTAGTCAATAAATTAATACATCAATATTTCGATGATAATAATTTTCAGATTTGAGGGCGTGCTATCAAACACTTATTTATTTGTTATCTGAATCTACGCCATTTCTGTACTAATCCGAAAGAATCTGAATGTAAAAAATGAGAACGATATACCAATTCGAATTCACTGTTGAGTGAGGTGCAGAATGTAATGAATTTTATATTTTTCAGCATTCTTTTTTTTGTTTTTTTTTTTTTTTTAATGTAAATCCTGCAAAATCACATCTTCCTGCACCATCAGTCAGTCAGAATATGGCATCCCCAATTGGGGTATGTTGTGAGGCTGAAGAATACAAGGAGGGAAAGAGATTGGAAAGAGGAAAGTGGAGAAGTACCTACTTGGCTATCCAGATCTGTTCACAAACGCGGTTAAAGCCATTTCAAACAAAGTTTTATTTCTGAATCGTGGTCTTACACCAGACATACTTTTCTTTGCTGCCAGTGTTTAAGTCACGTACCGTCCACAGAAAAACCAAAATAACCATGTATAAGACATTTGATCCTGATGTATACATTTGATCGAAGATAGTATAGGATCAAATGATCCTGATGATGTGAACATCGTTCATGAAACACATTGATTGTGTATAAATAAAAGTGATGTAAACAAAGTTATTTGTCTTTTCATTAAAATATATAAGACCATTGTGAGAACTGTATTGGCATACGGATGTGAGGCGCTGACATTGACGGCAAAGATGGCTGAAATGCTGGATACTTTTGAAAGAAAAGTGCCGAGAAGAATATGTGGACCCGTGAAATAGGGCGAACAGTGGCACATCCGGCACAATAAAGAACTGTATGATATATATCAGGCCCCTAGCATCTCAGCACATATGAGACTCCTAAGTAGCGTGTGTCAATTATTTCAACTTTTGAATTCAGAAACGCCCGGGGTCTCAAAAGTTGCGTCTTGCAAAGAAAATGATAACTGCATTTAAATTTATTTTTTTAAAATGGTTATTAGCCCGCTAAAATGCATTGAAAATCAGAAAACAAACCTAAAACCATTTTTTTAAATTTTTAATAATTTTTTTTTCAGTAATCTAAACTTTTAACGTTTGTTTATTATTAAAAAATGCGTATAACTGACAAAAATTAAAAGAAAGTTCAACTTTATGAATACAAGTAAATCAACAAGAATTCTGATTTTATCCAGAAAAAGTGATATTTTCCCCTTTTATTTTTTTAACCAACACATCACATATGTTTAAAAAATTTTGTTTTTTTGATTCTTTGTACTGCAGTTATGTAATGAAAAATAAGTTTGGTACAAAATATAAAATATGAACCCTTTGTTTTATTTTTTTTTCCTAATCACGAAATCTATTTTTTTCGAAACTTCCGGCCATTTTAGCGGGCTAATAGTGATCAATATTTTTTTTTTTTTTTACGTTTTCGAATAGCTACAGATCATACGAAACTGTTGAGACCCCGGGCGTTTAAATATAAGGCCATTTGTTTTCTCTCTATGGAGATGGGCTGGGCATGTACAGATAATGCCGGATACACGCGTCCCAAAAAGAATTTTGACTTGACACCCAGGTGGAAAGAGAAAAGTGGGAAGACCCAAACTGAGGTGGGAAGACGAGGTAAGAGGGGATGCAGAACAGCTTCTCCAGGTACCTAACTGGAAGTCAGCCACTGAGGACAGGAGGAGTTGGAGTCGAATGTTGCAGGAGGCCAAAGCTCGATATGGGCTGTAGCGCCATCGGAGAAGAGAAGAAGGTCGTATACCGTATACCAGGACGATTCTGGAAGTATCTACCAATATATTATTTTACATGAATTAAATATGAACACAATTTTACTTAAATCAAATGGAATTGCGCGTGCTGGGATAAGAGCCCGCGATCTACATTTGTAGTCGAGGACTTTACACTTCGACCACGTAGGCCGTAGGCCTTCAAAAGCTTGTGTTGTTGTCAAGAGTGTGTGTATGCAAGTACCGATATTTTATTTCTTTACTTTTAACCTGT
Organism: Limnephilus marmoratus; assembly: GCA_917880885.1. Classification (NCBI taxonomy): domain Eukaryota; kingdom Metazoa; phylum Arthropoda; class Insecta; order Trichoptera; family Limnephilidae; genus Limnephilus; species Limnephilus marmoratus. Next base: position 56,097,948 of record OU862909.1, on the reverse strand, counting down.
AATGTTATTATTCTTGTTTATGTCCGAATGATGAAAAATACCCGGTAGCTTATTGCACACTATCCTGCACTGTGCTAAAAACCTGTCAGCTATCAGTATCGCCATGGTGCGATGTCGCACGGCGCGGTGGGCGGCCTCCCTATCGGCCCATCTCACGGCGTCACAGCACACAGCCATAGCATACAGCCAACAGTGAGTAGTCAGCAGTCAGTTGTAGGTGCCTTCGTTATTGCATCATTATCATCTTCCTCGCCGGCCTGCTGCGATCCGGGTAGCTGGTGGCTGGTTGCAGGGCGACCAATCGGTTGACAATCAACCGGAGGACATAATCGAGTGTTTAAATATTTGTGCTAATTTTGTTAGATCTAAGCGATTTAGAAGTATTTGAAATAAAAATTATATAATTGCTATAGGTATTATTTTTTCCATTCTTTCTTTGTTTTCTCTTTATCTGTTTTACATATATTCTTACTATGTTTTATATTTAATTTTGCTAATTATTATTTCTGTTATTTCACTAGTAGCATCGCCACCTGGTAACAACCATACCTTGAGTTACGCATGCTGTGAACATTTTTAATTGGAGTGTTAATATGAATATCTGCGCATATCCCAATGGTAATTTTATTAATGAAATAATTGTTAACACTCCGTAAATGTTTCAAACAATAAATAAATAAATATTATACATTTTAGCGATTTTATGAAATTGAAATAAGTAAATTATACCGATAATCTTACAATCGATTATTATCTTCTCATGTCGGTTTTACCAGAAGTTACCGCTAACTCTGACGAAGCAAGCTTCGAATTTGGAACATAATTTGCCTCCATTTGCATTTTGTCGTTGCTCGATTGCACTGATCTGATCACGTGACAAAAAAAATCGATCGATAGTTCGGCAGCACCAGGGTGCTTAGTTAATGCCCGGCGTCTCGCAACGATACGTCTGCTATTTACCTCTCTCTTAATCCATATTGTTTTAAAGTTCGAAGGTCGTACATTGTTTTTAACAATAAAACGGTGTTTTTAAGTAAAAATATAAAATTTTGCATCTATATTAAGATTAAATGCCATGACAAAAAATAAATACATGAAATTTATAAAAAAAATCCATTCATAATAATGAAACAAAAATATGACCTTATAGTCCTATCTTAGACATATTCCCTTTCACTGTTCGTTGTATCTCCTCCCCCCACTCTTCACTAAACCCTAGCCAAATATTGTGGTAGGGGTGGGCCCCTACCACAATATTTAGTAATACATTATACTCACCCATTGTTTAAATGTCCATTTATTATATGTTTACCCCGAGGAAGGAACGGTTGTTCTGAAACCGGTCGGCTTAAATAAAATATATAAGTTGTTCTAGCAACGAAATATTGTATCATTTATTTATAATGGATAACCGTAAAGTTGTAGCTACATTCAAAAGTATAAAATATTTTATTGTGTTGACCTTTTGCCTAATTTAATTAAAAATATGGGTATATCCAAATATATTGACGCCAAAGCTCTCCATTCAAGACTTTGAACTAGTACAAAAAAACATTTTTCTTCAATTAAGATTTTTCAATAATAATTTGTTTTATGAATTAAGAACGTTTAACCAGCCAGCGGATGAAAATCCACATTTCGTCGAAAGTTGTTCTTACGATCGTGCAGGGCGGTTACAATGAGAAAGATTAATTATTCTCCGTACCAGCTTTTTTAAATTATAACTCAATATCGAATTTATTTCAATCCAAATTAGCTTTAATTTATACCTTCATCCAAAAATGCTGAAAGGCGTGATGATAAAACTATTAAAATAATGTACTTTTTGTAGTTATTTTTTGATTATAAGTATTTATCATTTTTCAATAATGTCTAAATTTAATAAGAATGTTAAAAAAAAAACTGAAATATATTAGTTTGTAAGTGCGCAAATAAATACACAAATGGACCAATTTTCGTCAAGAAACACATGTACGTACATATTTTTTAATGATTTTATTGAAACTAAAATTAAAATTCTAAAACATGCGTTTGCTAGATAATGCATTGATTTATTTTACTGCATGATTATATTATTTGAAATGGGTGTGGTATAAAACAAAATCTTTTTTTAAAATTTAACAAATCTGCCAACGACCTATGGAATAAACTTATTATACTAAAAAAAATTTTTTTCTCAAAATTTATTACATGCGAATGCTAGATAAAAGAACAATCTTTCGAAATCCATTTATAATTTTTTGTGGAAAAGAGTCAATACGTCTAAAATCTGATTTGAAAATGACATATTTCTGGTTTTCTCTGGTTAATGCCCTCTTCACGAAATTTCTTTCATTCGTATAATCATTAAGATAAACTTTCACGTATCCTAAGCACCAAACAATTCGCAAATTCGATGATATTTTTAATGGTTACTAAAATTAGGGTTTAATCAATAAATCCACCATGTCATAACAAACTTATAATATGCTGTGATGCAGTTTAAACGAAAAATAGAAAAATAATCTATTAAGACAGTTGTTCCTAACTCAAAATCGTTTTATTGTGATGTGTATCCTCAACCAATATTACCACAAAAGTAAAAAGTTATTTAATTAAATGAAGACAATATTAGCGAAACTCAATCGAAATCTGGAGACAGAAAAATCAGAAAACATATTGGCTCCGCTGGGACTCGAACCCAGAACCCTTTTCTTACATGGAAACAGCTCTACCGATTAACCTACGGAACCCATATTAATTCGGTCACTTTTAACTGTATCATACTTCGACTAAGAACTACCAACATTATCTTCATTTACTTAACGCACATATTATTGGCTGCTATCTTTATATATGATTACAAGATTCAACTCGAACTAAATGCAATCTAGATAGTGTCTGGATAAATTTTTATCCATTTTATTTGTAATACGCGACATCTATTGACTTTTTCTGCAAGTCTAGGATGAATATTTATTATTAATTTTTTAAACTTTATGAGTAAAATCTCAAATTATAATATTTAATTAAATGAAGAAAGATAGATGTCGCGTATTACAAATAAAATGGATAAAAATTTATTCAGACACTATCTAGATTGCATTTAGTTCGAGTTGAATCTTGTAATCATATATAAAGATAGCAGCCAATAATATGTGCGTTAAGTAAATGAAGATAATGTTGGTAGTTCTTAGTCGAAGTATGATACAGTTAAAGATAACCGAATTAATATGGGTTCCGTAGCTTAATCGGTAGAGCTGTTTCCATGTAAGAAAAGGGTTCTGAGTTCGAGTCCCAGCGGAGCCAATATCTTTTCTGATTTTTCTGTCTCCAGATTTCGATTGAGTTTCGCTAATATTGTCTTCATTTAATTAAATATTATAATTTGAGATTTTACTCATAAAGTTTAAAAAATTTATAATAAATAAAAAGTTATTTTATCTGAGGGGTCGTTAATTAAACATGATTTATTATTAAGCTAGCAGATAATATTGTTATTAGTATATACTTATTAGAAATCGAAATTGGCAATCGATATTGGATTATTAAATGATAATTTTAATAGACATGTTCTAGAATTCAGCTTCTTACTGATCAAATCGCGCGAGTCATTTATACCGGGAGGAATTTCGCTCTAATAAAGATAAAAGGCGATATAAAGGCAAGATACTAATAGCTCAATTAATAAAATGTTTTCACTGTATCTTATTTTGACATCCCCGCGATTACTGAGGAGAAATTCGCCCTAACATTTTCACGTTTTTTATGATAAGATCGCGATGCACGTTTCTTACGTTTTCTAATAACGCAATTAATCCACGTAAGTTTCCGAGTGTATTTCTTTGCAGGGTATTTTTTATACGTGCTCCCACTTTGAGAGTTGATTTATTCGCCGTGTTGGTTTTGAATAGAGCAAATAATGGCAAATAACAAGAGGAGGAATGGGCCGTTTCGGAGATAAAGGGTGATCGATGTCTATCTGTTTCTGCTTTCTAATGTGCACAGGGCATTGGGTTATAATGAAATAGATACTCCAGCGAAGAACATGGTGGTACAGGTTGTACATTGAGATTCTTTGTTTAAAAAAATAACAATAATTCAAATTTAAAATAAAACAATAATTTTTGACTGATTCGCTTACAGACCATGATTACTGGATGAGAATGCAAAATTTAAGCCTGATCGGTGCAGTAAGGCCAAAGTTATGACCAAACCCAAGTGTTTAAACGACCAACCCCAAGTGCTTAAACGACCGATCCCGAGTAATAAAAAGATGATGAATTTTTTGAATTCTTATTTTCGCAGTATTTTTGACTGATTCGTTTACGGACCACGATAACTGGTGCGAATCCAAAATTTAAGCCGGGTCGGTGCCATAAGGAAAAATATAATGACCGACCCCAAGTGTTAAAACGACTATTTTTTTTAAATTCTTCCTTCGGCAGAATTTTTGACTGATTCGATTACAGTCTATGATAACTGTGAATTCAAAATTTTAGCCGGATCGGTGCCTTAGGGCGAAAGTTATGACCGATCCTAAGTGCTATAAGGACTTACCCTAAGTGTTAAAATAATGTTTTTTTTTTTTAATTCTTATTTTGGCAGAATTTTTGACTGATTTGTTTACAGACCATGATTACTGATGAGAATTCAAAATTTAAGCCGGATCGGTGCCATAGGACAAAAGTTACGACCTACCCTAAGTCCTAAAACGACCGACCTCAAGTGTTAAAACGATGATTTTTAGACAACACTTTTATTTTCTATACTTTATGCCGATCGGGTTTCGCGTCAATCAAATTCTTTTTATCAAATTTATGAAACAGACCATAAATTTGAAAATAAAAATTCAGGCGTCATCCTAATTCATAAAAACACGATAGGTTTCAGGTTGGGTAACTTAGAGGCACTTGAACTAAGGTAATTAATAACCAAATAAATTTAAATAAAAGTCCAATACTAAGATTGTTCCTTATTGACAAAGAACATTCCCGTTCCCTTCCCAATTCTCCACCTAAACTTATGCCTTCTTCCTCCTTCACTTGAGGAGTCCAGCCCATTTTGTTAAATCATATATTATCTATAACACACATGTTACTTAATTTTAGTAGAGTATTATACTGCCCTGAAGAAGCTACGGTGGTAGCGAAACCAGGTCGGCATATATATAAAATAAAAGTGGTGTTTATAAAGTTATTGTTTTATTTTAAATTATAATGTCACATCACAAAGTGTCTGCTTCAAATGAACAAATAATTATAATTGATTCATTAACATCATACATTTTCAAATTCGTTTGATAATGTCGACTTCACTGAGTTCGCTTTGCCCGTGCTGAGGCCCAAAATTTACAATTTAATAAAATTCCTTATACATAAATTAATAATATAATAATATTTTCAAAAAAATTGTTGAATCAAATAAAATAGAGTGATAATGACAGTAATTAAAAAAAGGCTAATATTATGGAGGACGGTTGTATTGTGATGGTATTGTGTAGTACGTAAATGCATTTAATGATTTGGAAGCCGGATATGGAGAACTATTTATGGGATAACCAACACCCCTGTCATAGGTCACCCCAAGTGGTTCGCTACGTTTGGTGACTTAGTAGGGGTGGTCGGGTTCACGGGGTGAGGTGTGTCTAGGTCTTGGCGGCAAATGCGTTTGCCCACCTACTGCATGGCGGGCAGAAACGGGAGAGACTGGTTGAGAGAAACCTCTCTCAATCCATCGCCTAGTACCGCAGTGGGAGATCCTGTAGAGTTAATGCAAAAAAATATATATATAGGTACCTATATGTGATGATCGTATTAGAGGTATTTATTAGAGGTATTATGCCGTTTGCGCTACCCACTTTTTTATCCAACGTTTCGGACAGCGTTACATTGTCCATCATGAGGGTAGATATGTGATCGTGGACTACTACTCTTTCCCAAACAATTACGATTTTTCAAAAATATCATAGTCACTGACGAGGTGAATAACATTCGGAGATCAAAAATCGCTGACAGAACCAAATATATGATAACTGTCGCTTAATTTTTTAATTCTTAAACGCCAATCTCGTTCATTGTATGTGCATGGAAAATCTCCTTTATTGTGTACCCAGATGGTACTGACTTCTATATTATATACCTACCCGAATTGCAACAAGTGCTTTAGAAGTTGTGGTATTATTATTAATATCTATAAATAGTAAATGATGGATATAAATATTCATGAATTTGTTTTTATTTTCAACATCAACTTTTGATCTTTAAATTTATTGACAGATCCTTTTGTGGAACGAATCTTTTCAGATGTCAAAAAGAAATCACAAGTTTCATTTCCAAATAAATAAAAATTTACTTTCTTGTTTTTATTGAATTTACAACACATACGTATTATTAATTTAAAATAAGTATTTTGAAACTTTTCCATTCACATATTTTTATGTAGATTACAACGAGGATTATTTACATATTTACAGCTACCATTCTCCGTAATAATTAAATAATTAATTAATTAATTTATCAGATCGCAGAAAAATCTCTGATCTATTAATATTATATAAAATAATTCACTCGGTCTTGGATACCCCTGATTTAATAAAACTAATACGATTTCATTGCCCTGGTGGCGCTAACAATAGACTGACTCTACCGTTCTACTAAAATAACACACATACATTATCACATTATTACTCACCAATCAGTCGATTACACATTTTAGGAAATGAATATGCTAACATCGGCGACATTTATTTCTTAAAATTAGCGCAATATAAACATGCACTCAAAAATTATTTTTCCATTATGTAACTTTATATACACAATATGGACATGTTGAAATTAAATGATGATATTTCTCATTGTTCTTTTTTGTTATTTTTTTGTTGTGATACACAAAATAATTGTGTGTTATTTTTAAGTTTCAGTTTTTAAGTTTTTTAGTTTTTCCATAATGTAACTTTATATACGCAATATGGACATGTTGAAATGAAATGATGATATTTCTCATTGTTCTTTTTTGTTATTTTTTGTTGTGATACATAAAATAATTGTATGTTATTTTTAAGTTTAAAACTACTATTATGTAATGATATTATTTTTCTTACTTTTGTACAATATTATATGTTTATTTATAAAAGGCAGTATAGCCGTTTATGTATTTAAAAAAAAATAAAAAATAAAAAAGTAATAAGGTTTGAAAGGCATTTGCTAGTATTTGATGGCCTAGGTGATCGAGGGATGAGGCTGTCGAATACCAATTCGAAGGTTACGGGTTCAAATCCTGGCCTGCGCAAATTAATTAATTAACTGGTGTTATTTCATATTTAATTAATTTAAAATAAGACTTATTAGGTATAGGTTCCAGAGTGAAATATACTCTCAATATCGCCATCGTGTAAGACTATTATAAATACTATTTATCATTTTTTTTATTAGTTTTTTTTTAAAGAAAGACAAACATTCCCTGGATAAGAATAACCCAACAATGTTTGAAAATCTCCTACTACCACCACAGAAAGCCGAAAATGTTGCTTATGTTGTGATGGAGGACTTAGCCAGCCGAGGAATCGAACACGCGACGCTCGGGTGGGACCCAAGCGCTATGCCCGCTCAACCACTGATCGGTCATTGCAACGTTGATTGAAATGACTTGTGTGTGGTGACCAGATTTGAATAGACAGGTTCTTCCCCACCTGCTTCTTTACCATCTCCTTCCCCTCCCATCTACCTTCGGCCTCACAACATATCCCAAATTGGGGATGCCGCAGACTTATCGGATCAAGACATGAAGTTGACTCTTGTACGGTATAAAATAAAAAAAAAATAAAAAAAATACATCGCTACAAAATATCAAAATTTGCTCAAAAACACAAATTTATTACGAATTTTAAGTAATTATTAATTTTATTGACAAAGCGTAGGGAAATCCAGTTATAACTCGACTGTTTGGAATTTCATCTGTCCGTTAATTTGTTTGAGTGTTCCGTTTCCGTTTTGGAAAATGTATTGAATCCACTTTCTTCTTCAAGCAAGCCTTACTTAAGAGCGTTTAACCAGCTAACGGCCGAAAATCCACATTTCGTCGAAAGTTGTTCTTACGAACGTACAGGGCGGTTCCAATGAGAAAGATTAAGTATTCTCCGTACCAGCTTTGTCAAATTATAACTCAATATGGATTTTATTTCATTCCAAATTTGCTTTAATTTATACCTACATCCAAAATGCTGAAAGGCATGATGATAAAACTATCTATTAAAATTATGTACTTTTTGTAATTATTTTTTTTATTTTAAGTATTTACCATTTTTCAATAATGCCTAAGTTAAATAAGAATGTAAAAAAATCTGAAATATAGTAGTTGGTAAATGTGCAAATAAATACACAAACGGACCAATTTTCGTCAAGAAACACATATACCTACGTATATATTTTTTATTGATTTTATTTAAACTAAAATTAAAATTCTAAAACATGCGATACCCAGATAATGTATTGATTTATTTTACTGCATGATTATATGATTTGAAATGGGTGTGGTATAATACAAAATCTTTTTTGAAAATTTAAAAAATCTGCCAAAATTTTTTCTCAAAATTTAAAACATGCGAATGCTAGATAAAAGAACAGTCTTTCGAAATCCATTAATAATTTTTTGTGGAAAACGTCAATACTCAGATTTAAAAATGACATATTTCTGGTTTTCTCTGGTAATACCCTCTTAAACTAGATGGCTAACTTTGTCAACATTGAATCTCTGAAAATCTGAAATCGTCGTATTTATTTGGCCTTTCTTTGATTTAAAAATGACATATTTCTGGTTTTCTCTGGTAATACCCTCTTAAACTAGATGGCTAACTTTGTCAACATTGAATCTCTGAAAATCTGAAATCGTCGTATTTATTTAGCCTTTCTAATTGGCGTTTTATCTGCCTGGAGAAATTTTTGACAAAATAATTGTCTTTGAGATTGTGACGTTTCTTTAAAGAAGTTTTATAATTCCTTATTGGATTTTTTAAATGTTACATAGAATACATGGTTTATAATTAATTACTTAGGTATTTACGTACCTACTTGTAAATCTTATGATTTCAGATGAAATTATGTTTTTGATTTATTAAACAAGAGATCATTACAAACACACTTTTTATCACTGTTCACAGAACTACTACTTATTTATTTACAGCTTGTCGGAGAAATCATCCGGCAGGTAGGCTTCATTTATATAATATGTATTTACATTAAATTTATTGACTGCTATTCCTGAATAAAGCTGGTAACTTCGAAGTCTTCAAAACAAAACGGCAAGTAGCGGGTAGCAGGCATATTGTTGACAAACCACCGATGTAAATCAGTTTCTTTAGAAAGGTGTCTAAGATGATCGGCCTACAGACTACAGAGTACAGTGAGATGAACACAAAGAGGCTTCCAGGCATCTTAAGGCTCTATTCAATCATCTGTGTTCAGCCGCCGCCGAGTCAATATAATTCCTTCCGCTTTGTGGGAGCGTTCTTCTTGGCACTACCGGACATTTGCAAGAGAAAAACACAATGCTCATTTCTCCGTTATTTTGTATAGTACAATAGCTTTTTGAGATTTTATCGCCCGTAAATTCGACGATCAAAAGATTCGAGGCTACTTACTACTAACCTTAACTACGCCAATCAGATGTGAAAAGGCTGATTAATTGTTCCAATACAGATCCAACGAAATTCTTTTACGCTTGACTTGTATTCGGATAAAATGCCATGCCGTTATTTGCAAAGAGTAACCTTCTTTTGTGAAGATTTTTTGTGTGCTTTTTTTGTACTTAAAAAGCAGTATTAATAGATAACTTTTCAAAAATAAACAGTATTTTTGAGACTCGATAGCAGTTGTCCAATTTTCGGAAGATTCTGAATGTTATATCCCTACCGCAATACTAAACTTTTTGCGGGATAAAAAATAATTAAAAATGAATATCTTATGATTTAAAAACCATTCCAATAATAAATAATTCAACACTCCTCACATACCAATTTTTTTTTCAATTTGGGAGACAGTTGTAAGTACCCCGCCCCAGGAACCATTTATTGGAAAACCAATGCCTCTGCCATAGGTCACCCCAAGTGGTTAACCACGTTTGGTGACTTAGCAGGGGTGCCCGGGTCCACGGGGTGAGGTTTGTCCAGGTCATGGCGTCCAATGTATCTGCCAACCTGGTGGGTGGTGGGCAGGGTCGAGGAAGACTGACTCAGGGAGGTCTTTTATCCTCTCCAACCAGAATCTCTCGACCCACCGCCTTGCATTGCAGTTGGAGGAATGTTTATGTACACTATTCATGCACACTATAAGTATTTGTGTACACTATTCATTGAACTTTCGTTTAAATTAGAATTTTTGTAAAAATAATTTTTCTTAACAAATATTTTTTTTCGTATGTCTTTCCCCGAAATAAGTTTTATTAAACTCATTGAGAATAATGTATTAAATATTTGTTTTGTGACATATTAATGCATAAATAAAACATCCTTATTTTATTTATTTATTTATCTATAAAAAGTGTATTTACATTCGTTTTTTTATTCTTGTCTCACTATGATATACCTGTGTCGAGATATTATTCCATTTACCTACCTAACAGACTTTAGTAAAATATGGACTAGTAATGCCTCAACTATTTGCTGCTTCAGGTTGCAACCTGAAGCAGCTCGTTAAAACGTAAAAATAATAAAAGGAAATATAAGAACTCCGTGAAAAGAAAATTTTGAATACATAATTATTTTTAGAATTATAAAACTCTATTAAAAACGTGTTTTACTCAACTACGGAAAAAAAACAGTACCTTACTGACCAAAGTAACCAATATACCTATACCACAAGGACAAACATCTAAATCCACTTAAATCCCAAAATTAAATACACACAGATTTAAAAAAATTAATTTCATGCTAAGAAATTGCATTGCGCCATACCAAATTAAATGTTTAACTCTAGTTTGCCGTTTGTCTCCCGGTGGCCGCGGCACTTTGAAATGCAATTTTGACCCTTATGTATAAAGAAAGTGTATGAACAACAAGGTCAGAAACGCTTGCTTCTCGTCCTTTACCATAGCGAAACCTGCAATGTGCCTAGTCACTCGGAATAATTTATATTTAATTTGCCGGAGCGCGGGGATGTGCGCAGTTTGTGCACATGCGCGCGGAAAAAATACGTTTTTCTGCGATTTTGATCCTTCTATGTACAAAATTTGTATAAGGATAGTGTCAGAATCGCTTGCGCCAACATTTCCCATGGGATGGGTAAAGATTTCATTCACCTTGCAACCCCAGAATATTTTAAAATAATTTTTATCTGTGACATCAAAATGTCAGATTTGCCGCTATTCTTTCGGTCAAAGTCGATGCATGTTATTTGACGAAAACATCGTAAAACCTATCAATTTAGGTAATTAACGCAAGTAATGTTATTTTGGTACATAGTTTATTGTTCTAGGAATGTGTTTCGGTCAATAAAATATACGATAGCTCAAAATTAATCCAAAAAACATTCAATTCAAATTCAAGGTCGTGAAATTTCCGTGTTGTTCCCCAGGCATTCAACAAGTTTGAACGCGAGTTAAAGAAAGTTTAAATTCAATTATTATTTTTTAAAAACATTTAATTATAAAAACATATGAAGACATCAATTCAACACATGAAGACAAACCATAGAATATTTTTACTAACACCCCAGCAACATGAGGAAAAATGTGACTACAAATTTATTTAAGTAATAAAATTTTCAACATTTATTGAATTTATTCATTTCGGAAGGGGAAAAAGGTCAAACAGATTTGCGATCCTAAACTTTTACGATATGTTACTTCATTTCTATTTTATTGAGTTAGAAAAAAAACTGCAGTTTTTTCTTGCTCAAAATTACTTACTTACCTAAGCTATTATTACGTATTCAGTTACATTAAATAGATAGGTACGATGTCTAAAGTGATTTATTACCGTCAGAAGAAGTAATAAATGCAATCAATTCGTATTGTAATGGCTTGATTTCAACAAATAAAATCAGCGATGAAATATATCATAATAACATTCACAAACAAAATTTCACAATAATTATTGATAATAGAGATTGCGTATACAAAACCTGTGTTAACAACAATGATTTCAAAAGAGTGCTATTTTTTGTACAATGTCTTTAGAAAATCCAGTACAGCGCGCGTGGGCGGAGGTGAGACCATGTCTGTTGAGATGAATTGAGACGAGAGATGGTGAAGCGTGTCGCTAGTTTAATTGTTGATGCTGATAGCCAAATTAAATCTTGAATAGGAACGTCTAAAAATTAAAGGTTTCTTCTCTTGCCAAAAGCTATTTTCGTTATTTTCGGCGTGTTCGTTCATCTAGACCAGCCTCACCCCACGAACCAGGCACGAGGCACCCCTGCTACGTCACAGAACTTAGCGAATCTCTGGCTTTGGTGGTTCATAGCATAAATTTTTGATTGAAAAAAATGTTTTATCAGTATTTAACTATGTTTTTTCCCGTGAATTCCGCACAATTCCGTTCTGCTAATCGGAGACAGTGAGACTATGTCGTCATCCCCGATAGAGATATGTTGTGAGGCCTAACGGTATACATAGGAAGGGAATCAGATGGCATAGATTAAAGTGGGGAAGTACCTAGCTGATCTGAACTGGCTACCAAACACGGCTAGGGCTATTTCAAGCAAAGTTTCAATGCTGAATCGTGCTCTTTCACCAGGGTGATTCTGAGAGTATCTAATGTACATTATTTGCCTCATGAATAAGTTTTTCTTTTGCCCTGTTTAATTTATCTTTGTCTAACTAACCTATTTTTATTCATTTTGTTTTTCCTGTTAAGCACTTGCATACTGCTTACTAACAACGTATGCATGGACACTGGAGGTCTAGATTCGTTCAAAATAAATAAATGTAGCTTCGTTTAACAAAAAAAAATTACAATCTTGCGAGAGCCTTGAAGGAGTAACCATCTGTTACTTATACCAGGGCGGGTAAGAGGTGGATAACCTCCACTGTACATTATTTGTTGGAATTAAATGTGATTAATAAACACAATTATTTAAATAATTAAATCAAATTTACGTTTGCACATCAGATTCGTGGTCGAGGACTATACCCCTCGACCGCGAAGGTCGACTTTTGTAATGTGGAATATTTATTTATTTATTTAAACGCCATAAAATGACGTTTACATTAAAATGATACATGCGATTATAAGCATACAACGGTACACACGAGGGTGTCAGTATTATTTTAAGAACAAAATAAGAATGAATGAGAACACAAAAATAATATCGCTGAAGTATAGGTACAGTTGTTATTAAACGTATCATGAGATAATAACGAAAAGAAATACAAAAGATGTGTGTATAGTTAAATAATATGCTAGGTTCATGTAAGACCTGACATAAAAATATATACCTGACACAAAGTATGTTGTGTGTATGACAAAAGCGAGTATTTAGGTATAGGATACAATTATTTAATGTGAGTTACAGCAAAAAAAAATAATATGAAGTACTCTTGGTATAGAATGTTATAAAATATTGTAATAACAGAGAACATTTTATTTAAAGAGAATACAAGTATTTAAGAGATAACTTGATAGCAAGTAGAATGGTGCAAAATTGTCAACATCAAGTATATCTATTGATATCTACATTCGCATTTTTTTTCGTTTAATCTTAACGACGCGAATGTAGTCGGTACTGGTAAGTGCTGGTATAAAGGGATCGTTTCTATTTAGTAGATCGACAAAGAAGAGTTCCTCACAGCATCGAGAAAGCTCCGTGTTTTTTTTTTAGAAAAATTCTCCGTTTCTCGGAAGTGCACGCAATCACTGCGTTGGATAGTTCGCACGCAATTCGCAATAGTGGATTGGGCCTCACTACCTCGCGTGTGCACTGATAAGTTTTATTGCGGCAAAGCGGTTCACCCGCCCGCTCTCTGCTCTCTGATGCCTGTTCCCCCTATGGCTGTTCCTCCGATACCAGCTCAGTCTCTTTATTTTAATTCGCGCTATTTTTTGAACAAGCTCTTCTTCAGCTGTCGAAGAAAAAATATAAAAAAATTATTTTAATGAAATAAAGGGAGTAATGATATACAATTTGGGAGACGAGAATGGGTACCGCCGCCGGAAACCTTTATTGGATAACCAACACCTCTGCCATAGGTCACCCCAAGTGGTTCGCTACGTTTGGTGATTTAGCAGGGGTGCCCGGGTTCATGGGGTGAGGTTTTTCCAGGTCTTGGATGACCAGGATACACTGAACCCCAGATTCCTAAAACCCCTTTCCTTCCCTCTCCTCTCCTTCCTTTCCCTAAAAAAACCTGATGCCGAAACTAGATTCTATTGCCGAAACAGAATCTTCGGTTGGTCACTAGTAATAACAATTTTGTTTAAGTCCTAACATATATTAATTTACATGTTATATGATGAAAAATACCTTAATTTCGTGCAAAGAAAAATCACGTTCCTTTGGTCTTCATTTTATTAAAAATGTGTTTAGAAGTAAATTTAAAATACAATACCTATTTAATTGTCGATTGCTTTTTTTCTTCCGTTATCTATTTTGTTTTTATGCTCATTAATTTACAATTGAGAAATATGACTAATATAATGCTTCAGACTTCAGCTTTGAAAAAACTGTCCGCCAAAAAACTCTTTGAGAAACATTGGTCCACACCTGCGTGAAAGATTGTTTTGTTGATACAAGAATAGAGCCTTCATTTTGTCGTTTTAATGTAGATACTAATGGCACGTAATAAAAGAACAGAGGCATTATGAGGTAGTGTCTAAAACACGCGGTGTCAGGCAATTAAAAAAGATTTCTTCTAACAAAAGACCGAATAAAAGAATTCCTAGAAGAGGCTTACAATAAAATTACTGCATTTCTCTAAACTGATTGAAAAACAGGCACAGTAATAACTATCTGATTTAAGTTTTTTATATGAAGTTTTCTCTCTGTTTTTTTAAGACATATAACCTTTAGGGTGACCCGACATGTTGATTCCCCGATAGTTGCCGCAATTACTAATTTCAATCCTAAATTCAACTTCAAAATTCCTTTAAGAGGGTATAATCAGCAGAGAAAATCGGAAATATGTCATTTTTTAATCCAATTTAAGACGTATTGACTCTTTTTCACAAAAAAATATAAATTGATTTCCAAAGATTGTTCTTTTATCTAGTAAATGCATGTTTTAAATTTTGAGAAAAAAATGATTATTTTTAGTATAATAAGATTATATCTACCATAGGCATTTGTAAAATTTTCAAACGAAAAATCTTATCTTACAAGACATACGAGTATTTCATACCATCTAATGATATATTATTATAAATCAATACGTTATCTACTAAACGCATGTTTCAAAATTTTAAGTTTAATTCAAATAATATCATTCAAAAAAATATCCGAACACTTATTAATGACGAAAATTTCTCTATTTTGTCTATCTATTTGCGGTCTTAAAAATTAATATATTTAAGATTTTTTTTACAACACTTCTCTACTCGATTTAATGAAATTACAATCAGTCGTTACAGAAGTATTATTTGGTTTGAGCAGATGGCTAGTTAGTACGATTAACCCCTTTAGCCTACAAGAAATGCAATGAGTCAAGCAACAAGTCAAAAGCTACATAAATTACATTCAAATTCAATGATTTAAACATACAGAAACATTGAAATTTCGCCCCGACAATGATTGATCTATGACCCGCGCGTAATAACAGGAATTGGTAAACTTACATAAATAACAAACTTTCTGGACATTGATACAGAATACATTAGGTAAGGACTCTACCAGTAAAAATGGATTCAAATTTGGCTGTACAAAAGGTTTGGTGTACAGATAATTTTCTGGTCAGGAAGTACCACCCCCGGTTCAAAATACTTAGCGATATCACCAAAGCTTTTTTCTATATGATTGAATGTTTATAAAAAAAGCTGTCTGATTATACTAAAACCCTATCACGTAAGTTAAAACTACAATTATTACAAAAAATAACTTTATTTTTTTTTATATGAATACCGCACAAGAGTCCCAACTGCTCCCCTTTGGAGCCAGTGAGACTATAGCATCCCCAATTGGGGTATGTTGTGAGGCTGAAGATAGTGGGGAGGGGAAGGAGATAGGGAAGAGGAAGCTGGGGAAGTACCTGGCTATTCAGATCTGGTCACCAAACACGGCTATTAAAGTCATTTCAAGCAACTTTTCTATTTTGAATGGTGGTCTTACAGAAGGTGATATTGAGAGTATCTTCCACTCCGGAACGGGCTGCAAATACACTTTATGTTATTTTGAATTAATTAGTTGTGAAATGGCACAAATTAATCAAATAAAATTTATTGATTTGCGAGTTGAGAGTCTTTCCCCTTGACCACGGAGGTCGTCAATTTAGCATGTTTAATAAATATAATAATAATAAATCGATCAATATAAGTTTTTTCAGTATTTTCATCACAAAAGCTGAAGATCGTAATTTATCAAAGGGAAAATAAATTAGGAAGACGGTAGAATTTCATCAGTAGGATCTTACCGTTTAGATTGGACGTAGATACGATTCTACTACTAAATACCTACATTCTTAGGATCGTTTTGATTCTGATGTATTGAAGGCTATTTTTTTAAGCAGAGGCCACTCTTATGGCTTCTATGTCAATGAACAAAGCAGATCTATCGTTCCAAACAATCTCGCTTTATGTCGAGAGTTAAATTTTGTATTTGCTAAAATTACATAAAGTTTAAGTAAAACACTAGTTTTTGCTGACGTTTACGGATCTGTGTTCAGGCCGTGGGTTGTTATTACGGGCAATATGCGACCACTGCAGACCAAACTGCAAGCGAGCTAGATACAAACACCTCTCCCAGCAAACAGTGGCGGCTTGAGATAAGACAAGTGGGCCAACAGTTTTTTACTCAAAATATGTACCAACAATATTAAAAACGAATTTTATTATTTATTCATTGTGGTGTGTGATTTACGTAGATGAAGATGTCGAAGGACCTTGAATGTTTTCATGTGTTTTGACCTCTTGTTGAAATAATGCACTAAGGAAAGAAAAAAAAGACTTTACTGCGGACCCTTGTGGCACTCTCTGCTATCTTGGCTGGGTCTATTAATGCACTTATATAACTGTATTAGTTGCAATTACTTGTGGTATGCGGGATTAAGTTTGCGGATGCGGTAAGCGGTATATTAGAGATGTTCATGCGGCGAGGGTCGATTAAAGACTGATTGTGGGTAAGGTTAAATGAGAGGTATTTAGGGATGGGTAGGAAAATAACATGTGACAATACAAGCTAAAAGCACAGGGTTTATGATGTATATAGGTAAGTGTAGCTATAAGTAGCTGTATGTAGGTAAGTTTAGTAGAATGTATTGTGTAAACGCCCAACCACATTGTTTTGATGATTTTGGGATTTGAGGATTTTTCGATCACCGTGCGAGGCACATTCCCGTGTTGTGGTGGTCGATTTTATTTGCAGTGCATTAACATGAAATATACAAGTATGTAAAAGAGTACGAGTATAAAAGAATATAAAATGACATAATATTAGGTCCTTACATACGAATTTGGCGTTTTGCCGTACTGGCAACTTCGATCTCAAATATCTTCTCTTTGGTTAGGAATTCCAAATTCAAATCTATACAGCTATTTACTCATGTATTTGTGTTTCAAAAATTATAATTCATTTGTTTTTTCCTTAATTGTTTTTTTTCTTTGCGTTACTTAGTTTACAAAATGGAAAACTTGAAATATCGCGTTATTTACGAGTACGGGTTCCACCGTGGCACCAGTACTGCAGAAACGGCTCGATCAAAGGATTAATGATGTGTATGGCGACGGTGCCACAAAAGAAAACACAGTGTGTTTTTGGTTCCAACGTTTTCGTTCTGGAAATTTCGAACTGCAGAACAAGCCTCGTGGACGGCCGGAGACCAAAGTTGATAATGGAGAATTGAAAGCTATTGTGAAAGCGGATCCATCGCAAACCACGTCCGAGTTAGCTGCAGGCTGCGGTGTTAGTGATAAAACTGTTTTAATCCACTTGAAGCAAATTGGGAAGGTGAAAAAGCTTGAAAGGTGGGTACCTTACGAATTGAGTGAAGCAAATCAACAAACGCGCGTTAGAACGCTAGACCACACACTGCACAACAGACGGTTACCAAATTAGAGGAGCTTCAATGGGAATGTCTAAGACATCCACCGTACTCTCCGGACCTTGCCCCAACAGATTACCATTTTTTTCGAAATTTGGATAACTTCTTGCAAGGGAAAAAAATCAACTCCGATGGGGCATGCAGTCCAAACCGCCTTCAAAGATTTTATTGATTCCCGTCCGAATGGTTTTTTTTAGTAAAGGGATCGATGAACTACCCATGAGATGGCAAAAGTGCATAGCTAGCAATGGTACATACTTTGATTAAATAAATATATTTTATTTAAAAACATCGACTTTATGTTCCTCCCATACAAAACGCCAATTTCATATGTAAGGACCTAATATTAAAGAGTATAAAGGAATGTGAATTAAAATAAAAAAATATAATCTCAAGCAATACTTACCGAACATTTTATAGCAGTCAACAATTTAAAATCGAAATTTAAAAACAAAAATACTGCCAATCTCTTGTCATTCCAGGTCAAAAATTCAAACTTTTCGTGAAAATCCATGATATTTTTTCAAATGAAAAATATGGCAAATTACGGGGTGTATATCAAAACCGATAAAAAAATATGTCCGGAATTTTGGTCTTCTGACTCTCAGTATCGCATTACTGTCCCAAACCGAGAGTTTTGACGTATTTTCCAATTGTTCAGAGCTAACATATTTAGTGCCCTGGCAAGGTAGATGGATTAGCTTATAATATAGTTATTAGTTATATAGTTATAGGTATAGACAATCGAATTGAAAGGCAAGATAGAGGGTCGCCGAGGGCCTGGTAGGAGACAAATGTCTTGGCTGCGTAATATACGAGAGTGGACCGGCATTAGAAGTGTGAAGGAGCTATTCCGGGGAGCGCAAGACAGAGAGACATTTTCAATAGTGATCGCCAACGTCGGGGGGACCTGATACGGCACACAGAGAAGAAGATAGACAATCGCTCCTCTTTGTTGGTTGCAATAAAATGGTAGAATAATAAAATGATAAAGAATTTTATTTCACATTTTATTCGTTTAACCACTCGGCCCCATAAGTTTGTGTAATGTATAGTTACTAGACATACGTATGACATACGAGGCGTGTCTTAGTTATTCTTCTTTCGTATGGTGGGGGTCAGAGGGGGACATCTAGGTTTGTGAGCCAGTCTAGGGCCTCAGGCGTTGCCCTGTGGATCAATCCCGCCTGGGAATGAATGGAACGGGCATTTGTTGACCACATGATCGGTGGTATGCACCGCACCGCATTGTGACATCGCGGACTCTTTAAGGCCCCATCTATGCATCATGTGGGAAATATTGCTTGAAATGGATATAGCAGTGTTTGGTGGGTAGATCTGAATAGCTTTATCTGTTCCCTCTGTAGCGGTCACTTAACCCGCTCTGCGAAATCTACCGCTGCGCCACTGACCTCCACGGAACTCGCTGGAAACACATACTACGGCATACCTACCTTCAGCGTAGTACCAACGGCCGCCTAGGAATAATAATTCCGCCACCTACGCGAAAGGCCTAGAACGTACGGCTGTACCGTACAAATGCCCGCAGAAAGTTCGAGCGTTATCTCACCTTTGCGTGAATTCACAGCACTACCTACCGTGAGAGTAATTTCTCGCCGCGAGTATATAAGCAAGCGCTCGCTCGCTGTGGCAGTCAGTCAGTACCTTCCCATCCTTCGGCCAAGCAACACAGAACGAGCAGTATCGCGACTAAGTACGTGCCTGCGCCGGGCACGGGCCCGCGCAGTCAGCAGAGACACAACATTTATCCAGTGTGACTTCAGGAACATCTTCATAACACCTTCAAGGACTCCATCTCCAACTACCATCTCGACATGAGATGTCAAGCAACCAGCATCCTGCAACGAGCAGCAACCAGCAACCGGCAACAAGCCAGCAACCAGCAACCGGCAACAAGCCAGCAACCAGCATCCTCATCGCCTCTCAAGGTTCCTTCTTACGCCACGTGTGTGCTCCGACCCACTGGACACACAGCCGCCATACCTCGTCAACGCGACGATGGTCGACCGCCTGGACCAAGGTCACTTCTACACCGCCATGGTGTAGAGCAACACGCCGGCTCCCTGAAGACCAGTGATCTTCACCGCCGTAGTCTCCTGACCTTCTTCTCACTCATCACGCTGCAACAACACTCCCGGCACCACTGTCACTCCGCTCCGCTTCGACCTCCGCTACGTAGCTCCAATAAAGACTGACTCATACACCGACTGACGCCTTTCATTTCTCTCGTCCCGTCTCTACCGATCCGGCCCGCTCCCTCACCTCCTACCAATTTCCCACATACTTTCCCTTCCCACTACCTTCAACCTGCCAACGTCCCTCAATTATGAATCCCGAAGTTTCACTGGCTCCAGACGTTTGTGAGCAGCAAAAAAATAATAAATAAAACTACGCGACAAGTATCGATTTCGGGTAAGACGAAATAAATAAAAAGGCATGTTATGGACAAAACTTCGTCTTGCGAAATGTAAATGCACAAAGTGAGTTTGCTCGTATTCGGAAAAGTTGAAAAATTAATTGGAAAATAGCTTTTTTTCTCAATCCGTTCCTGTCCAAGAACAAAAGCCAAGCCCGGTACCTTCAATTCGTTTGCCCAGAGCGACTCACTTAGCCGCACATCACAGCTACAGTGCAGCACAAGAGGTGAACAGCAAAAAGCAAACAGCACCGGCGGTGTTTCTTACAAGTTACAAGCACAACTACAAGTATGAGAAGCATGCATGTGGCCGCAGACAGCTGCTAATTGGCAACTTGGAGATTAATAGAAAATGCAAACAAACAATAATCTGCAGAGATCGCCACAATTCCTGGCCAAGCTTTCCCCACTAATACCGTATCCAATCAGGGAATATTACACGCCTTATGTATGTATATCATTTAAATTCTGAATGAACAATTTCGGATGATGCGCACCGTGAGCTTAATCTGGCATCTTTCCTGACAATTTTCAGCGAATACTTTTCACGAACTCTTGGGACTTCAATGGGACTTGATAATATTTATACATGGTGCGATATCACAGATAAGAATTCCAACGGTTCTAAGACATGGGAACTATGACTTTCCATTACATGGAGGTCCTGTAGCTCCTAATATATTGGGAAACACAATAGTGTTGAATAAAGAAAAATTGAAAAAAAAAACACCTTCTCTGTGCATAATATACTTATTATGAGGGATTAATGAAAACATGTGAAATACGATAGATCGTAAAGTAATTTTTAGAGGAATTTTTGGAAATTCATGATATTTGCACTTCATAAGACATTCAATTTTTGGAGGCGGGTATGGGTACCGCCACCAGGGAACCATTTATTGGATAACCAACACCTTTACCATAGGTCACCCCAAATAGTTCGCTACGTTTGATGTCTTAGCAGGGGTAACTGGGTTCATGGGGAGAGGTTTTTCCGGGTCTTGGCGGCGGATGCATCTGCCCACATGCTGCATGGCAGACCGGATCGGGAGAGAATGGTTGAGGGAGTCTCTTTGAATTCTAATGCCGTACTCTCTCGGAACATCGCCTTGCACCGTAGTGGGAGGGATGGATTCATACGTCCATCACTCCTGGACACACTGACCCCCAGATTCCTACCCATCGCTAATAATCCTTTTCCTTCCTAGAACTTCCTCTTCCTCTTTTCATAAAAAGACCCTCCACTCAGCATCCTCAAAGATGGCACAGGCCCTGAGGGAAATATTTTCCTAGAGGCTTCCTGTGTGGAGCTAACGTAAAAAAAATTATGTTGGCAACCTTCTCGAGGAAAAACCTGAATAAATTATTATATTTTTTAAAATTTTATCGAGTTAGTTTACATGAAATTACATTTGGTATATAAACTAATAATACATGGAAATAATATTTCAAAATTAACATTTTTTTATGTTACAAATACATTAATTCTTCAGCCTTCCAGGAATCTTATCAAACATTTTTGGTCCTAGTACCTACACATTAAGCAGTGACTCTGTTTTTCTCGGTTCCATGACAACTCAGAATTATGCAACTTCAACACCCCTTTGAAAAATCTTTGAAAGTTATTAAAAAAATAATAGTAAAATAGCCTATAACCTAACCAAACGTAACCTATTGAACCAATATTTAAAAAAATTGTTTTCATCACTTTTCATAACTTTTCAAAGGAGGTGTCTAAGTTGCATCATTCTGAGTTGTCCGGTCACCGTTTTTCTCGTATGCGGCCAACTATTTCTATTTTTAAACACCTGGTTTCATAATCTCTACATATTATAAATTAAAGTCCGTCCGAAGCGTCTGTCTGTCTGTTCGCGATAAACTCAAAAAGGACTGAACGGATTTTCAAGCGGTTTTCACCAATAGATAGAGTGATTCATGAAGAAGGTTTAGAAATATAATTTGGCAAGGTTTTGTACGAATTGGTTGAAATATATAATATATAAAGGAGAATGTCTGTGTTTGTTGAACATGAACAAGTGGGCTGGCAAGCGGACGGTGTGGATTTGATTTGTATGCAAATTAACAGATGGCGGTGGTTATAAAGGTTGTGTAACCATCCTGTAGATGGCGTTGAGATATGCTAATATATATAAAAACTGACTATCTGCTTCATGCTCGTCTGAATTCACACAATCATCAAATCTAAAGAAAATTTGAGTTCATTACGCAGGAATATTTCACATCACAGACAAACGAAATTAATGCGTTTTGATGATTTCTTGAAAATAATTAATTTTTTCGTCAACTCTAAGGAAGGGTTGTATCAAAAAAATTGATGAGTTCTGTGTAAGTTCTATTCAAGTTATGTTCTTATGTCATTATAGGCCAGTTGGTGCATTCAACTGAAATACCTGCTAGAGTTAAAAACTGTACAAATAAGGTAAAAACAAATATTACATTGAAAAATTGGCTCACCGAGAGAAATAGTTTGTATTAGACTCTAACACGAAAAATTTCTAACTTTATTTATTTATTTACATCTATATATATTACAGTTTTCACCTTATTAATAACATTTTTACACATGTAATATATGTTGAAAACCTTTTTAGATATTAATTATACATTTCATTATGTTGGGTGTAAGGTAGGTTTGAGAAGGTGAAACTGTTGGTTGGTGATATTGTATGTTTCGTGAACACCTCACTAGGAGAACCTGTGCTGAGGTGTTTATGATTAAACACGTAAACAATAAGTTTTTTAAACACTGCATAATAATTTTCGTTACTTGTTTTTGGGGTGTTATGCCGTGTTGCGCTACCTCCTTCTTTAGCCAACGTTTTGGACATCGTTGCAGTGTCCATCATCAGGGCAGATCCGGCAGATCCGGTAGAAACGTTGGCTAAAGAAGGAGGTAGCGCAACACGGCATAACACCCCAAAAACAAATAACGAAAATGCTTTTGGCCGTGAAAATCTTAAAACTTCTCTGACTGCATAATAAGTTTTATTTTTGAACTTCAAAGTAAAAGCACCCATTGGCAAACTACTTAAAAGTAGTTTATTGGAACTTTTCTTTTTCTGTTATATTTAATTTTATTTTATTTCCTGTAATATTGTATAAGTTTTTCTTCATAATAAAAAATAATAACAAAATCACAGAACTTGAATAGAACTTACACAGAACGTGAAAATTAACCTCAAATATTTGTTGAATTCATTACATTTTTTGAAACAACCCATCCTAACTTATCCAAAGATAAGATTCTATCATCAGCAATAACTTACATTTTCTAATTATATATTTACTGCTATTTAAAAGGAACATAATTTATCTGAATGTGCGTCTAAACTGAATTAAATCCAAGCCATTATGAAATATTGTAAATGGATTTCAATTTGAGAAGGATAAGACTGATTTATTGCGATGACAGTTTAAGGTTTAAGAGGGGGGTCTCCGAAAGGATTTCCATGTAAATTGTTTCTGCGGCTTATTCAAAACCGGTAGGCGTATTTATTGGGAAAGATTCTAATTTTGCTTGTTTCGTTTTGCAGGTAGAAAAAATACAGTGGGGAGAGATAGGCAAGGGGAAGGGAAAGGCTAGGGGAAACAGATTGAACAGAATTGACGGAAACTGGTTGCAATCTTTAGAGTATAGGCCCGGGTAGTTTTACCGGTATTAGAATTGAAGATGCTCCCAGGAAATATCATCAATGATCCTGTACGAGGGAATCACGGCAAACGCGGGCCAAATATATGTGCACGGTTGACATTGGATACGTTTTTAGATTTTCACGGTCAAAAGCATTTTCGTTATTTCTTTTTGGGGTGTTATGCCATTATGTTATGCTTCTTCCTTCTTTACCCAACGTTTCGGACAGCGTTGTAGTATCCATCATCAGGGCAGATCCGACAGATCGCACATCTAGCGCAACACGGCACAACACCCCAAAAACAAATAATGAAAAAAACGGTTGACATTTGTCACATGAGAACGGGTCGTTGTTGAGTTCAACAGCTCGGCTTCTGTTGAAAATGTTACAGAAATAAAACGTTGGGAACACCACTTTGTAAATTTAGTTTATTTGAGCCATATTGCGATTCAAACATTTTTTAAACGTGTCCAACATTTGTAAAGTGTAATTCGAACCTATTATATCAATGACATCGAAAAATAAAAAAATTACATTTAAAGTACAATTTCAACGAATATTGTATTTTTTAATCCAATTATTAACTGACCACCGATAATGTTCAGATAACACCAAATTAATAACAATGGTTTAGAAAGCACTATGAAAAGTGTCCCAGTGACCACTTAGACCAAGTCCATTGGAATGGCTTGTTTTGTGTTTGGTTCAGTGTTTAGTGTCAACGTGACTCATGGCAGCCGATAGGACTTTTGCTCAAATTGTAGAACAGATTAATCGGGTCATATTGCTTTATTGTATTTCTCAGGCAGTAAAGCCCACACGCACTACGCTAGGAGCTGCCTACATTAGCTACAAGACTACAGGGGGATTTCTACAACAGTGGACACTTTTGGGATACATTAATATTATTTGATTTTTGTTTTGTATCCAAATGTAAATATACAATTTAACACTGATTCTAATAACCTTCAATCGAATGCGATCCTAAACAAATAAAGCACTAAATAATGGTTGAGCTTTAGTAAATAAGTTGCCACAGGCTGGTAGTTTTCTTACTTCTTAAAATCTCGCAGAGCAATAATAATCTGTATTGGCAATGCGCACAAAGACCGCGTGAAATAGATAAATTGACATCGATTGGTGACACATATACCTGTACTACATTCAATTTGGGAGGCGGGTATGCGTACCGCCGCTCCGGGAACCATTTATTGGATAACCAACACCCCTGCCATAGGTCGCCGCAAGTGATTCGCAACGTTTGGTGACTTGACGGGGGCGCTTGGGTTCATTGAGTGAGGTTTAGATCTTGGTGGGAAATGCGTTTGCCCACCTACTCCGTGGCGGGTTGAATCGGGGGGGAGTCTTATCGATGGTGATCTAACCTAGACCTCTCCAGCCGAACTCTCTCGACCCATCGCCTTGCTCCGCATTGCGAGGGATGGATTCATACGTCTGTCGTTCCTGGACACCTACCCACCCCTCATAACTATTACAATGGAAGATGCTCCGAGGAACTAGCATCATTGATCCCTTCGGCACCGGTGCATAGTCGGGAAACACGCCAAACACGTGCCCAACATTTGTCACATGAGAACGGGTCGTTTCTTCGACTCGTTCTTGTGCTCAACAGCTCGGCTGTGAAATGATTTGCCGGCCTCTGTGTTTCCTCCTTCCTACAACATGGGTCTCTTCAAGACCAATATTCATTCCTTCCTCTCCTCAAAAAGACCCTCCACACAGCATCCCAGATGACATAGGCCCTGAGGGAAATTATTTTCCTCAGGGCCTGTGTGGAGTTAAAGTAAAAAAAAATACTTTTCCTTTCTAGAACTTTCCCTCGTTCCTTTCCCTAAAAAGTTAATCCACACAGCATCCCCAAAGATGACACAGGCCCTGAGGGATTTTTTTTCGGGGTCTCCTGTTTGGAATTATTAAAAAAAATTCCCACTTCCCAAAATTTTCTTTACACTTTTCTACTCACAACATTATCCAATGCTGCCGTAGTTCCACTAGCTCCTCGCCTTGGCATTGCTTGACATTCATATAAAAAAGAAATATTATTATACGCAACTACTTCTTCCACTATATATTATATGTTAGCCATTATATTTTACTGTGGGTTTTTGAAATATCTGTTAGATTCCTTTTAGAATTGGTAAACCACTTCCTTAGTTATCTGCCAAGTTTTATCAGGCGTTAAAACACTTCATTATGTGTTAATTAAAGCATTTAAACCACTACAAAAGTAATAACGTAACAAAAGCTTTTTATCTTTTTATGGTCATTGCAGTAAAACTAGTATGCATTTTGAGAATCGCATTGGATAAGGAGTCCGAATGCTAAATTTACTCTGTTTATCATGACAATGAGTTACTACTGTAAGGATGTTTGATTACATTTGTGATGACGCGCCAGCCCGAGGGAAATATTGAGGCCTAAAAACATTACTAATGTTAATCTGTGCGCGGATTTGTCTACAATGACCATTGATGTAGAATTTACTAGATTGGTCTTGCACCAAAGACGTAGATATTATACTAGTACATATATGCACTATGCAGATCACAACTGCAAGCTTTATGGTGAAATACAAAAATGCAAACCTTACATGTGTTTAATAATGATTTTATTTCACGATTTTATTCAAGATCACAAGCATCATTCAAGTAAGATATCACTTTTCCGAATTGAAGACGTGCAAAATGGCTTTAGTTATGATTTTTCTATGTAATATTTAAAAAAAAATATGTATAATATATTTATAGACACCTCACAAAAGCGTACCTATTTTTTGACTGTAAAGGATTACCGGACAATTCAACAATGCACACTTTCATCACTCCTTTAAAAGAAAGAAATGAATAAAAAAAAACTTTGTGAAACAGGTTGAAAAGGGTAATGTTATGGGCTATTTTTATTTATTTATTAATTTACGGACAACAGTCCATTAAAAACATAATAATAAAACGAATATAAAAAAAAAACAGAGATGACAGTGAAGGGAGAGCACATATAAATTAATAGCGATGACAATATAAAATGTAAAAAGTACATAAAGATGATACTACAAGTCAAAGCATGAAGAAGCATTTAAAAAAATTCTTCATTTTCAGAGGAGTGTTGAAATGTCACTTTGTTGAGTTATCATGGAACCATTGTAAAGATATGGGAACTACTTCGACGCCCCGTTGGGCAGCGTGTTGAGGCGTTTTGGTGTAAAGTATCATCATCATCACTATTGGCTCTACAACCCCTGGTGGGTCTTGGCCTCCTCAAGAGTCTTCCTCCACTCATCTCGGTTTTGTGCCAGCTCTCTCCAGTTTGGAAGCTCCAAGATAGATATGTCTTTGGGTATAAAGTATAAAGGGACCATAGTAAGGGATTTATGAAACAAACAAACAAAACTTCCTTTTATACTTTTACTTCCTTTAAAACTTAATTTTTTCCTGATCCCTATCATTCTGTAACATGTAAATTGTGGGATCACAAGTATTTTCCAAAGGAGTGATTTGGTATTTCAAAAATAATTCTTATAGCAGAGCGAAATTTGTATTTCCACGAAATAAATCAAAACAAAAATAAGCAAAAATATGAGCACAACTAAATTTCGTTTTAAGAATTACCTACACGATGTTGGTAGAAATTTTATTTTCGGTGTATTCAGGCATTATTTCAAATCAATGTTGATAACAAAGTAGGTAATAAAAAACAAATTTCAATTTTTTTTTTACATGAATACCGCACAAGAGTCCCAACTGCTCCCGTCTGAAGCCAGTGGGACTATGGCATCCCCAATTGGGGTATGTTGTGAGACTGAAGGTAGTGGGGCGGGGAAGGAGATAGGGAAGAGGTAGGCGGGGAAGTACCTGGCTATTCAGATCTGGTCACCAAACACGGCTAAAGCCATTTCAAGCAACATTTCAATTCTGAATGGTGGTCTTACACCAGGGCGATACTGAGAGTATCTTCCACTCTGGTACGTGCCGAAAATATACTATATATTATTTTGAATGAATAAATTGTGAAATAACACAAATTACTCAAATGAAAATTATTTGCCACGTCGGGATTCGATTCCGCGATCTTCGGAGAGCTATTCAAGAGACTTACCGCTGGATTACGCCGGCCGTCCAAATTCCGTGACATTAAAAATTATTTTTCCGAAAACCCTCGAAAAAATAATGTCTAAATTTTATAAGTGAACAAAATTAGATCAATTATTGGGCACAGTTTTAACATTTTACCTTAGGGCGAAGAACGAGTTGTTTCAAAGAATTTGAAAAATTCATCAAATTTCGAAGTTAATTTATAAGTTCTGTTATTAGTTCAGTTTTGTGAAGCAATTGGTCTATAATGATGTAATAACAGAACATGAATAGAACTTACACAAAACTTTAAAATAAACTTAGAAATTTGATGAATTGTTCAAATTCTTTGAATCAACTGGCGCCATAAGGGTTCATTATCTATTCTAGGGTGACGTATATCTGTGGTTGACTTTATATTCTGCTATGAGCTTTGTCGCTGCGACAGAACAACGTAAATATCGTCACATAAATAATGTCGGTGGCGCCGCGCCAGCCAGAGAGCAGATTGTTTCCGTTTGTGAAATAACAATTATTTGCAACAGTAATCGATTATTTGATTCCGAGATTGACATGTCTCTTGTCTGCAATCCTACTGGCTCCAAACATAAACAATGATTCAGCTTATTTATTGGGTAATGGTTGAGGATTATAATATATTTTTGAAGTGAAACTTCCTTAGCCCCGTTAGAGTGATTTGAATATTTTTATTTATTTTTTATTTTTATTAAGTTAAAATAAACATAACATTTCGCTTTCTTAACGTAAATACAGAGCTTATATAGTACAGTAGTAAGAAGTAATATTTTTATTTTTGTTCCAACATTTTGAGTTTAAATAGTTTTTTTTTAAATGTTTTTATATTATTTTCCGTTTTTAGGTTATCTGGAAGGAGATTATATATATGAACTCCCTCGTGACCACTTTCAGTCTTGACAGTATTTGTGTACAATTTATTGTGTTGTCTAGTATAATGTTCGTGTACTTGTGATGTTTTTATAAATGTTGTGTTTGTGTGTATAAGTCCATTTTGTATTTTGTAGATTAAAAGACATATGTTATATTCGTACAATGAATTTGAAATTCGATGAAACGGAAATGACGCACTACGGCACCTGCGAAGCCTCAAACTGCACTCAAGGTTTCTATTGGTTGAGATATAAAACGGAAATGACGATAGGTCTGCGCTCATTGGCCGCTTTGTTATTTTACGGGTTGTCGGAATATAATGCTTAAATTTGCGCCTCGCCGAGCGCGTCCCATACCGCAGTGGTATAGTGCGTGGCAAATCTCAGCGGCCAGATAAAACCAGCGGACGGAGGTTCAATTCCTACAAAATCCAAAAAGAATAAAAAAAAAATGTTTTTATAAATTAATATCCAATCTTCAAACCACTTTAAAATAAACAGGCAGAAGAAAGCGATATTTAGCGACTTTCTAGTTTCATTTCTATCTCGTGTGAATTACATACTCTAATTTTTTCTTGTACCATGTCTGTATACTTATCCAATTTTGAAAAATAAAAGTTCTTAGAATTTTATTAATGTTACGCGTTACGCAGGAATATTTCAAATCGGTTCCGCGCGTTTTCATCCCGCGATAAAACATTCCCCGACAAAATATCCCCGACAAAACATGAAACAAAAGTAATACAGACATCCTGTAAAGACAATAAATTATTGTTCAAAAATAGTAAAATGCGACAAAAATAATAAAGACATCCCGTAAATACAAAAAAATATTGTTTAAACATAGTTATAAGAAAGAATTCAGCGGAGATCCATTTTGTCCTTGGGATATTATGACAAGGGATATTTTGACGGGGATGAAAACGCGCATTACCTTTCAAATCACTTCACGCATGCGCTCACGCAGCGACTGTCAAAATTAGTTAGTTTTAACGCTACACAGTCATTTAAATTTACAGAATAAGTTTTATAAGAATCATCCTTGCCAATATGTTATATTTTTTCCGAAACCAAAACCTTCCGATTTAAAATCGCATCTGTAAATAATTGGCCCTCAGACCACTAAACGTACACTAGAAATGTCTTCTATTAGATTTGAATACAAACTAATGCCTCAAATGACTTGCAGTTATTCCGCGTGAAGGTTTTTTTTTACGAACTATATTGCGAACTTTTCACAACATATTTATTCATATTTTGAGTACACTTTACAATTTTTTAGCCCATTCGTTCTAATTTCTAATTCAATCAAAAATCATTCTGAGCCTTTGCCATCTTTGTGGATGCTGTGCGGAGAGTATTTTTTAGGGATAGAAAGGAGAGGAAGTTCTGGGAAGGAAAAAGGTATGAGGGGTGGGTAGAAATTTGGGTGTCAAAGTCAATGAGTGACGGACGCAAGAATCCATCCCTCCCATTGCGGTGCAAAGCGATCGAGAGAGTCCAGTTGGAGAAGTCATAATGTCTCCCTCAACCAGTCTCTACAGATCCCCGTGAACTTGGGCTCCCTGCTAAATCACCAAATGCAAACAACCACTTATGATGACATATGGCAGAAATGATTGGATCACAAAACACGGCCACATGGAGCTTTTTGCGTTATTCTTTATTCTATGATTGAACAGGACAAATCAAATCAACATTTAACAGTTTCCAATAATTTATTTGCATAAATAAATGAATCTACTTACCAAGTAATAGACTTTTGATGGTTATCTGCAATGGGCGATGAAGCGTTGAATATAGGGATTGCAATCCCGCAGCTAATTCAATCCCGCGGGATTGATATGCGGGATTGCTCAATCCCGCGCGGATCCCACGGGATCCCGCATCTTTGAAATAATGTTATAAATTTTAAAATCAAATTGAAACTACAGATTTTATAAGTTATAAGATAAAATTGAAACTACAGATTTTTGGGTAAAAATCAACTTTTATTTAAACATTGCTTACATTAAGCAACAGAAATTAATTCTTTTGTATTAATTAAGTTTTCTATTATCTAAGTAATTAGTAATCTGTTTTCTTAGATTCATCTTTAAATAATTGCCATAATTTAATAGTTTTGTTTAATTTTACACTTACTCCTAACAGTTTTATATTTTTAATTCGGTCTTATTCATACAATGACTAATAATCAAATCACAACTTTCTCTTAGATGCTACTATTATTACTAAAATCTGTACTACTATCATTTTCCAACATAAACTTCACATTCCAAATGCAACCTCAATTAAAGTAAAACCAGGGCCTCCACACAAAAAACATTAAACATACCGATAACTCATACCTCATACGTGTGCTTCGCAGTACTATTTATGAACAACTGGCAGGCGCCGACAGGATACAGGATACTAGGATAGCCCGCCTGCCGCCAACCGCTAGTGGAGCTAGTCGCCGGCCACTAGAGGATTCGCCGGCCACTAGAGGATTGGCCGGGGACTAGCGCCACTAGCGGTTGGCGGCAGGTGGGCTATCTTGTGCTAAACGGTAACATTGCGCTCGTGCTACTCTCGATTTACGCGAAAGTTTTAGCGCCCAATTTTTAACTTGCGGGATCCGCGGATCCGCGCTTTGAAAGTGCGGGATTGCGGGATTAATAAAAGCTGCGGGATCCCGTGGGATTGCGGGATCCCGGAATGCGGGATTGCAATCCCTAGTTGAATAGTGACTAATAGGAAACTCTAGCCGGAGATCTGATACACGCAATGGATAAGTTTACTGTTTACCGATATCAGACGTTCAATTAATGGTAATCTCGTTTCAGACATGGGAAAGGGCTGATGATGATGAACTCTGGACACGGATATCTCCGACTAATATAACTTTTACTATTCATTTATACTGAGAATTTATTGATGAAATATACTATAAGTTAATTGGGCCTAATTTAAGAAAATGGTTTTTATGAGTTGGTGAGAATCAGTAGAGTTTATAGTATGATTGCAAGATTCAACCAGGACTAAACGCTATCTAGATAGTGTCTTGGATAAATTTCTCCTTTTATATTTAATATGTGACATCTTTTGACTTTTCTGCAAGTCTTGGGTGAATATTTATTTTTATTTTTAACTTAATAAGTATAGCCTCAAATTGAAATATTTAATTAATTAATACAATATTCGGGAAATTGAACCGAAAATCAGAATTTCTGTTGAGTTTGGCTAATATGGAGTTTGTAGTTCTTGGTCGAAGAATGATACAGTTAAATATAACCGAATCGGATAGGGTCACATTAGCTCAGTTGCACTGACCCGGCAAGCCGTAGGTTCTGGGTTTGAGTCCCAGATAAGAGCGTAACTTTTTCTGATTTTTCTGTTTCAGATTTTTGATAGAGTTTAGCTAATATTGTCTTCATTCATTAAATATTTCGATTTGAGGTTTTACTCACTAAAATAAAAAAATAAAATTAAAAAAATAAAAAATTCTTTGAAAAGACGCTAGAAAAACTACACATACCTACATATTTCATTTTAAAAATCACCACGAAATCCTAAACAAATTGAAATTGGATTTACTTTTGACTTACATTTTGTAATCATTGCTGCCGATCATTTTTTCTAATAAAAATCTTCATCAATCAAAAGGCCTCCGTGGTCAAGAGGCAAGGCTCCCGACATGCAATCCGGAAGATGCGGGTTCAAATCCCGAATTGCGCAAAGAATTTTTTTTTGAGTTGTGTAATTTCGTCATTTTATTAATGTAAAATAATACATAGCACATTTGCGGCACGTTCCAGAGTGGAAGATACTCTAATGGCCGTTTTACACCATCTCTTTTTTCAGCCCGATTCGAATTAGAGACCAAAGTCAACATTTTTCGCTTTACGCAATCGCTATTTTCATCTCTATTTACATATCTACGATTTCAGTTGGCATCACGGCAAACAGCATGGTTCATGTGTTGTTTGCAGTGATGACAATTGAAATCATAGATATGAAAATAGAGATGAAAATAGCGATCGCGTAAAGCGAAAAACGTTGACCTTGGTCTCTAATTGGAATCAGGCTGAGAAAAGAGATGTTGTAAAACGGCCATAAGTATCGTCCTGGTGTAAGACCACCATTCTGAATTGAAACGTTACTTGGAATGGCTTTAGCCGTCTTAGTTGACCAGATCTGAATAGCCAGATGCTTCCACACCTTCCTCTACCCCATTCCCACCCACCACTTTACATGAATACCGCATGAATATATTTTTTACATGAATACCGCACAAGAGTCCCAACTGCTCCCATCTGGAGCCAGTGAGACTATGGCATCCCCAATTGGGGTATGTTGTGGGGCTGAAGGAAGTGGGGAGGGGAAGGAGATAGGGAAGACGAAGGTGGGGAAGTACCTGGCTATTCAGATCTGGTTACCAATCACGGCTAAAGCCATTTCAAGCAACGTTTCAATTCTGAATGGTGATACTGAGAGTATCTTCCACTCTGGAACGTGCCGCAAATGTACTACATATTATTTTTAATGAATAAATTGTGAAATAACACAAATTAATCAAACAAAATTTATTTGCCACGCCATGATTCGATCCCGCGACCTTGGGATTGCAAGTCAAGAGCCTTACCGCTGGACTACGCCGGCTTCAGCCTAACAACAGGAGTAGTTAGGACTCTTGTTAAGTATTCACATTAAAAAAAACCTCATTAAATTAGTGGACAGTTTTAATTTTTTTTTAATTATGTATAACTGTAAATATTTAATTAATGGGCATAACATAACACGAGCAACTATTTCAAAGACAATCTCTATTGCAACGGTTTGAGATAGTTAGTGGTGCACGTTTGCAC
Source organism: Limnephilus marmoratus (assembly GCA_917880885.1). Taxonomy (NCBI): domain Eukaryota; kingdom Metazoa; phylum Arthropoda; class Insecta; order Trichoptera; family Limnephilidae; genus Limnephilus; species Limnephilus marmoratus. The sequence continues at coordinate 56,063,856 of OU862909.1, read as the reverse complement.
AATTGATATCTTATACCACCTTACCTCACTGCAATGTGCAGTGTGCAGTGTGCTGTGCTCTGCGGTGCTAATCAAGGGTCAACCTCGATTGTCGTCCGAGGTGCAAATTTCTATTTGTAGAAAGTTACCTGCCGTCTCCGGAGATCAATTGATTTCACGGCACATAATAGCAATTTGAGGTACGTTATGATCGATGGTGCGCGCGGTTCTGCTGACGGAGGTTGCGGTCTCGCTTCGAGCTTCATAGTGAAATGTGGTTATTTTGTAGTGGGAAATGCACTTAATGGGTGCCTTGGAGATAGCGCTGAAAGGCAACTCAATCAAATCAATAAAGCGTTGTGAAAAGTGGATCTTCCGATGAAAGCTCGGGGCTATAATATTATATGTTTAGTCAATATATTAGGGTAAAAATGTACCTTATCCACTGGAGCGCTTTTTACCACAATACGGCACTATTTAAAATATTATCTCAGATTGCTTTGCTGCCAATTTTGACAAATTTTCCTTTATTTCTATGTAATTAAGTAGAAGTTTACGATTTTATAATATTTTTTTATAAATCCTACGAATATGTGATAATCGACAAAAGATAGTTGAATTCATCGGCTATGTAGAACTATACTCAGTTTGGATGTCTTCACATTAAAATTCGGAGTTATGATTTTTTTCATGTACGTGGAAATTATTAGAAAAATGTTTGCGCAGTCACTCCAGTGACTACGACAGCTTTGAGAGTCGTGTGTACAAGCTGAAAGCTAGGAGCTTTTAATAAATGCTTTGGATTTGGTTGAAATTGTCACAACAGCTCCCGTCTGGAGCCGGTGAGACTATGACATACCCAATTATGACGACCTATGGATTATGATTATATATCAATTATGACCTACACCAGGACGATACTATGACGACCTCCGTAGTCCAGTGGGTAAGACTCTTGACTCACGATCCGGAGGTCGCGGGTTCGAACCCGGAACGCGCAAATAAATTTTATTTGATTAATTTGTGTTATTTCACAATTAATTAATTTAAAATAATATATAGTATATTTGCGGCATGTTCCAGAGTGGAAGATACTATCAGTATCGCCCTGGTGTAAGACCACCATTCAGAACTGAAACGTTGCTTGAAAATGGCTTTAGCCGTGTTTAGTGACCAGATCTGAATAGCCAGGTACTTCCCAACCTTCCTCTTCCCCACCTCCTTCCCCTCCCCACTACCTTCAGCCTCACAACATACCCCAATTGGGGATGCCATAGTCTCACTGGCTCCAGACGGGAGCAGTTGAGATTCTTGTGCGGTATTCACAGTAAAAAAAAAAAAAAAATTGGGGTATGTTGTGAGGCTGAAGGTAGTGGGGAGGGGATGGAGATGAGGAAGAGGAAGGTGGGGATGTACACCAAACACGTCTAGAGCCATTTCAAGCAACGCCAACGTTTCAATTCTGAATGGTGGTCTTACACCAGGGTGATACTGGGAATATCTTTGTCTCTGGAACGTTTCGCAAATATTTTAGATATTATTTTTAAGGCTGATGTAAGCATAATGAGTAAAATTAAGAAAGGGTTCCTCAGATGGTTTGGGCATGTAGAGCGAATGAAAGAAGAAAATAGTGTGAGAAGAATATTTGACGCAAATGTGAATGGAAGAAGAAGTCAGGGACGCCCGAGAAAGACATGGCACGATCAAGTGAATCAGATACTTGAGTCGGGCCATGTCAAAAGTCAGAATAATAGAAGAGTACGTACGAAACGATAAATGAATGTGAGTGAGGTAAAGACTGTGTGCCAAGACTGAGATGTTTGGCGGTCCGTCCTCTCTGCATACCCCTGCGGGGAAACTGCGTGATGGTTAGTTAATTAGTTATCTTTAAGCAATTAATTGTGAAATAACACAAATTGATCAATTTTTTTGCGCACCTCGGAATTTGAACCGATAGTCTTTCCCCTTGACCATCTAGTAATTGTGCGAAATGGACTGCTGTATAATTTTACAATTTTACTCATTGTTAAAAAAAAAATTAATATTAAAATTTATCCAAGACACTATCTAGATAGCATTAAGTTCTGGTTGAATCTCGAATCTTGCAAAAGATAGCAGCCAATAAAAAATATGCGTTAAGAAAATGAAGAAAATGTTTGTAGTACCTATTTGGTCGAATAATGATACAAATCTTAATTGGTAAAGCACTGACCTGGCAAGTCTTAGGTTCTGGGTTCGTGTTCTAGATGTGACCGTATCTTTTTCTGTGTCAGATTTTCCATTGAGTTTCGCTAATCATTTATTAATTAAATATTATGTATTTAGGTACTTTTTTATCGAGTTTCGCTAAGTTGACACAGACACACATTAAGTTGAAAAAATATATTTTTTTATAAATCATATTGCGTGGATACGCACGAATATCGCAAGGTGTATCTAGAACACATGAAGTTTACAAAAAAATATTTAACACGAACATTTTTGATGAATACATTACTTACTAGTAAAATTATTTGGTAGTTCGGAACGGCACTGATTAATCTACAATAATGTAATACTAGCCCAGATAATCGACAGGTTACTGAATATTATTATAAATATATTTAATTCAGCAAGTGATTATTAGAAACCAGTTACCAAAGTACAATGATACAACAATGATTTCTCCTAATAGGAAAAGTGGTGTTCCTTCGTGTAGAAACAACAGGCAAAAATGATAGTTAGTAGCTAGTGATGTGCGGTAACCGCAGCCGGTGCGGCCAGGAGCGGGAATAGTTCAGGAACAGTTACTTGGAGCGGGACGGTGCGCGGTGGTCCAGTTCCGAGGACGCTAGGTCACGGAAACCTTATCATGCGGGTGAATGGATTGATATTTCACCCGGCACGTTAATATGGCCAACCATATATATATTGTACGACAACAACTCATCCACTGGAACGCTTTTTGCCACAATAGAGCACCATTTAAAATTTCACGGATTGGCTAGCTGCCAGTTTTGACAAATTTTCCCTGGATACATTAAACATTTTTTGTGATATTTTCAAACACGCCCGCGGTTTAATTTTGATGTTTTTTAGATGGTGAAAGAGACTACTTATATTCATATTCAACAGATGGCAGTGTACTCTAGTTATTAACGAATATTATCATTTTTCAAAATCGTATTATGTAGATTTGTTTAAAACGTTCAACGTTCAAAATACCTTAGTGCAGGGGTTCCCAATCTTTTTCAGTCAGCGGCGCACTTACAAGTGTAGTATTTTGTCACGGCGCCCTACTTTAGTAAGCTATTTGGAATATATATAATGACTATATATATATTATACTAGAAAGAAATAGCTAGTTAGGTAGATAGGTACTAAAATAAAAAATCCACAATATTAAATTGAGTTTTATTATATTTATAAGAATTCATAATTGGAACAGAGAACAACAAAAAAGACAATAAAAAGACTAAAAAAAAAAAAAAACGATAGTTACTCAGTCAAATCAATGTGACGGGTGAGCTTGATGATTTCCGCAAAGTTTTTCAAAGCGGGGAATAAGACTTGAGACTGCTACTCTCATTTCTTGCTCAACATTGATTTTTGAGCGATATTTGTTCTTGATTGAAAATCCAGCTTCACATAAATATGATGTGGCAAACGGAATGAAAATTTTTAAAGCTTTCGAAGTTAAATTTGGAAATTCATTTTGAATCGATTACCAAAACTCCACCAAATCGGAAAAGTATGAATCTAGTTTTGAGGCTGTTGTCCCAAGTGAGTTCAATGAGACTCTCTTGCTCTTGTGTTGTGAATCCTGGCGGAGCTTGTGCGCGGAAAGGATCTTGGATCCACGCAAATTTTTCGACATCATCATCTGCAAAGTAATTCGAAAACCATTCGGCGAGCTTCGATAGGTGTTCCGTGAAAAGGGCCATCAGGTCTTGTGAAGGGCAACCAGTTCATTAGATGCCGCATATTTACACAATTGCGGGAAGCAATCTTGACCGCTGCCTTCATTTATTTTTCTACAACTGCAGTTTCTTCCTAAACGCCGCAATTTTCTGATAGTTTTAGAATATCCGTGTTTGTTGCCTTGCAAAGAAAGAATCAAATTATTTAGTTTCTCAAATACATCGCACAAGTACGCTAGTTTTACAAAAAATCTGGTTTAGTAAAATATTTGGCGTTATCATGACGTTATTCCTGTAAAAAAGTGCGAATTTCTTTCGAACACACGAAATAAGACATTTCCACGTGAAAGCCATCGTGAATTGCAGTAATACAACAGGGCTGTATGTTCAACTCCCATACCTATGCACGGAGCAACGGCGACGAGTATGTACCTATGTTCTTTAAAGATGCGAGCGCTCAAAATAGGAATTGTTGCTTTATAGGTATCCGCGAATATTTGTGGTTAATGATAGAGGATCGACTCACGGCGCGGCGCCCCTCTTTACTTTCTACGGCGCACCAGCGCGCCGCGGCGCACACTTTGGGAACCCCTGCCTTAGTGTAAAATGCGGCTTTTTATCGTGTATTAGTGGATTTTTCTAACGTATTGGTATACCAGTGTAATAATGTTTGAATAAGTAATGCCTTCAACGTGTTTCAATATTTAAAATTCAGTTTATACTTGAATAACAAAATTTTTGTGGTTATGTTTGCATATTTTTTGTCCATCGGACTGTGATTTACAATGCAGTATTTTCAATAAATAAACCAGTAATCGAGTTAATTGGTATTGTGTATTTAATATATTTAATGTATCTGTTTGAGTTGCTGCAAATATTTTTGGTTAGTACCATATAAATTCCATTTTAAAGTGTCGCCATTTCTCGAACATGATTTCTGTCAAAAATTTGTTCAAAGGGAACATTAAATGAGCGATGGATGCAAATGATGAGGCGACCTCCCTGATGGACGATAAAAAAAAATTTTTTTTTTTAAATTTTAATTTCTGTTTAATTTTTGTTTAATTTTATTTTGTTTTTAATTTTGTGATTAATTTTTATTATTATTATTTATGTTCGAATTTTATTTTCATTTTTAGTTTTCGTTAGGTACCTAACCTAATACGCTATCATATTTCATTTCTTTTAGATTTTTATTTGCTCTGTAAAATATATTATACTATAGTTTATGTAATATGGCAGACTGGGATTGCACTACCCTCCCAGCCCTGCTGGAATAAAAATTTAAATAAAAAAATAAATTAAACACTTCACAACTTATCAAAATTCAGATTTGTTTTATATATTTGTACTTTGTAAATGTGATAATAAATTAGACCATTTAAAATAATTATAGAAAATATTTAACGTGAACGCCAAATTGAACTACGTTTATAGGTAGAAAATTCTGAGAATATTTCTGTTTCAAATGTTTACGATTTTAAAATATATTATTTTATAAATCCTTCGAATATGTGATAATCGACAAAAGTTAGGTGAATTTATTGGCTATATAATCAGTTTGTATGATTTTTTTTAAGGTGGGCGGAAAATTTTCAAAACGATCACCAAAAAATTTCAAGCAATCCGAGAAAAAGTTTCAATTTCGGTTGTCGCTCCAGTGCCAGTGGTTAGATAAACCATCTAATAAACCATATCATTGTCACATACATCATAAATTTTAACAGCGTCCTTGGGGTGAATTTCCAAAAAAACGGCGCTATACAAATCATGCAAATATTGTGCTTTTATCCTTGCAAAGCCTTCTGTTGTCAAAGATTTAGTTTCAAGAAAGTTTAATGAAATTGTTGTACATATAATTTACATGCATTTTTCATGGCCCAGGTTTCAAAATCACTCTGCTTCCCTTCGTAAAAAACTTTAATAAGAAAGGCTTGGGGAAATAACCGAGAATATGTGCGAGAATGCCTGAGACCCCGCAAAATCGGTATACTTTTTTTTTTTTTACATGAGCTCTGGCCCTGAGGAAAATAATTTCCCTCAGGGCCTATGTCATCTTTGGGGATGCTGTGTGGAGGTTTTTTTGGGGAAAGGAAGGAGAGGAGAGTTCTGGGAAGGAAAAGGGTTTAAGGGGTGGGTAGAAATCTGGGGTTCAGTGTGTCTAAATTTGAGGTGGAATGTTGAACTTACCTACTTTAGCTATCAAATTAATATGATTATGCAATATTTGAAGCTTACGTTTCTTATTTGTGATAAAATACTTGTAGTTCTGTAATCAGTTACCATGTGCCGGAAAAGTGTGTTTATAATTTTCTCTTATTTAACAAAAAAACTAAAATTTCCCCTGAAAACAAAAGATTTGTAGGTCGGCACTTAAATACATTCCTTATGATAAATTAAATATATACCTTATGATTAATTATAAATCGTATGATCTTTATATATAAAAAATCAGAGTGTGCAATTCACATGCAGTAGAAGTGAAACCTTTAGAAAACTAAAATAGACAAGGGTGGGAAGTCTAAGAAGTACTTATTTACTAATGTAAAGGCTGATTTTATCCATATTTTCGTCGTCGAATTACAGTGGACCTTTTCGTATAGGTATATTTGGTCAGCTTATTAGTATTTGTGTTTTCTTATTCGGAGTCGCCAGAAGTCGTTTTTTGTGTTTTTTATTTGCCTATTCATTTTGGAGTGGTTTGAAGATTGGATATTGATTTTACAAAGTAGGTACATATATTTTGGACGAAACGGAACGAACAAACAAATTTTTATTTTATATCATTGAAGAATAAAATAATAATAATAATAATAGTCTAAACGAAAATATGAAGGAAATAAAATAAACAAATAATAAAATAAAAAATAATAATAAAGAAATAAATATAATAATTTGAAATATGAGATTGGCTATTATGATGGTTAGAAAGTAGGGCGTAATGGCGGAATTGGTAAACGCATGGCCCGGTTAGACAAGAGGTTCTGGGTTCGAGTCTCAGTTGCGACCATTATCTTTTTCTGTTTTTCAGTGTTTTGTTCTCTTCCATATTTTCGTTTAGATTATTATTATTATCTTCTTCTTCAATGATATATTACATTGATGGGAATAACCTTCAAAAGTTATTAAAAGAGTTTTTAAAATTAAATTAAACTTGTATTTAATTAAGTCAGGACTTCCCTACACTCAGATAATTATTTTGCACTTATATCGACAGTTTTCTTGCGTTAAAGTTAAGTATTATTGCAGTTAATTATTTTAATTAGAAATATTACTTAAATTTCTAAGTAATGTGCATTGTGTGCATCCCTTTCAACGTGCTGTGCGATGCATTACATTTCAGCTGGCTGCGGACAAACCGCAAGCTGACGTTTGGCGGAGCAGAGAACGGTACCACTGGTCTGCCTGCAAGACACCAAGTTGACCACTTCACCAGCTGATCGGTACCTACAGCCATCACCACAGGCCGCGGCAGGTATCATTCACCCTGACTGCTCATCACTATCAGCGTCACCAGAACCTATCAGTGACACCCGGCCCGGCCCACTATGATCAAGGAAGAGACGGTGTCCGTGTCAGATATGTGATATCCTCGAGTTTATTGACTTCATTGATCGATGTTGATAGGAACTACTGTGAATGATTTGAATTAATTAAACTTAGTTAATCTTGACAAATAAAGTCGGTTTTAGTGATTTTTCAAAGGCCTGCGCTTTTTCCATTTTCAAGAAGGTTATTTACTAACTAACTAAATTTACTATCATAATATCCACTGGTTTGCGCTACTAATACAATAAACTTAAAACTTATTTTTTAAATACTTATTTCGGTGAAAATAACAAACTTGTAAACTTAATTTTTTTTCTTTTTTTTTAATTAAATGAAGACAATATTAGCGAAACTCAATCGAAATCTGGAGACAGAAAAATCAGAAAAGATATTGGCTCCGCTGGGACTCGAACCCAGAACCCTTTTCTTACATGGAAACAGCTCTACCGATTAAGCTACGGAACCCATATTAATTCGGTCACTTTTAACTGTATCATACTTCGACTAAGAACTACCAACATTATCTTCATTTACTTAACGCACATATTATTGGCTGCTATCTTTATATATGATTACAAGATTCAACTCGAACTAAATGCAATCTAGATAGTGTCTGGATAAATTTTTTATCCATTTTATTTGTAATACGCGACATCTATTGACTTTTTCTGCAAGTCTAGGATGAATATTTATTATTAATTTTTTAAACTTTAAAAAGTCAATAGATGTCGCGTATTACAAATAAAATGGATAAAAAATTTATCCAGACACTATCTAGATTGCATTTAGTTCGAGTTGAATCTTGTAATCATATATAAAGATAGCAGCCAATAATATGTGCGTTAAGTAAATGAAGATAATGTTGGTAGTTCTTAGTCGAAGTATGATACAGTTAAAAGTGACCGAATTAATATGGGTTCCGTAGCTTAATCGGTAGAGCTGTTTCCATGTAAGAAAAGGGTTCTGGGTTCGAGTCCCAGCGGAGCCAATATCTTTTCTGATTTTTCTGTCTCCAGATTTCGATTGAGTTTCGCTAATATTGTCTTCATTTAATTAAATACTATAATTTGAGATTTTACTCATAAATCTTAAAAAATTAATAATAAATAATTTTTTTTCATTACTTTGCGTGACTGCATAACACTTTGTTGAGTTGTTCGGTTTTCCTAAAACACAATTGTAATATTGATTAGCGTTTTTACACACGAACTGAAAAAATTGAGAAGTAGGTACCATTCAGCAGATATCCAAAAGATTAAATAACCAGTGATCTTGAGCATATTTGGAGTAAAATACGTCATTTTGTAGTCGTTAACATTATTTTTCAATTTAAAAAAACTTTTACTCGTCGCCACTGAACACACTGCCACGTGTCGCATCGTAACGGATAACGTGATACGCGTTCTGTCTCATCTGTATCTTGCGAGTGCATATCACGTGATGCGGTAGGTTGTATAAAGTTGCGACTTGCGATTGAAAAATATTTTTACCTTTCCATTCGAAAATTAAAACAAAAAAAAAATCATTGGACAGCAAAATGATCCAATAATTAAATATATAAAATATTCACATGTAGCAAACACTTTGATTCCACCTAAATTGGTTAGGCTCATCAAAGCCACAATGTCAGAATCAAGATGTCAGGTCAAAATAGATGGGGAACTGTCGGAAGAATTCACAGTATCGAAGGGACTAAAACAGGGGGACGGTCTGGCTCCCACTCTCTTCAACATTGTGCTCGAACATGTAATAAGAAAAACGCTAATAGACACTGGCTCCAATATTTGTTTCAGAGCAGTCAAGTTGTCGGATATGCGGATGACATTAACATTGTTGGAAGATCAATTTCAGCCATTAAGGAGGTCTTCGATCCTTTAGAAACAGCGGCACGGGAAGTAGGACTGCAGGTTAATGTCAACAAAACGAAAATGATGATACAGAGCAGGAACCCTTCACACAGAAGAAGAAGTAGTGCACAATTCAAAGACAACTACTTATACGAAGTGGTCGACCAATTTGCCTACCTGGGCTTAAGTCTGACAGAGAATAATGAGGATCCAGCAGAAATCAGAAGGAGAATCACAGCAGCCAACAAAACATACTTCTCGTTGCTGCCAGTGTTTAAGTCACGTAGTGTCCACAGAAAAACCAAAATAACCATATATAAGACGATTGTCAGAACTGTATTGGCATATGGATGTGAGGCGCTGACACTGACGGTAAAGATGGCTGAAATGCTGGATACTTTTGAAAGAAAAGTGCTGAGAAGAATATGTGGACCCGTGAAAGAGGGTGAACAGTGGCGCATCCGGCACAATACAGAATTGTATAATATATATAAGGCACCTAGCATCTCAACACATATGAGACTCCTCAGGCTGAGATGGGCTGGGCATGTTCAAAGAATGCCGGATACACGCGTCCCAAAAAGAATTTTGACTGGACACCCAGGTGGAAAGAGAAAAGTGGGAAGACCCAGACTGAGGTGGGAAGACAAAGTAAGAGGGGATGCAGCACAGCTTCTCCAGGTACCAAATTGGAAGTCAGCCGCTGAGGACAGGAGGAGTTGGAGGCGACTGTTGCAGGAGGCCAAAGCTCGATATGGGCTGTAGCGCCATCGAAGAAGAAGAAGAAGCAAACACTTTGTGGGAATACATTATTATAATAAACACAATTAAATAAATTTGTTTCAATTCTACTTTATTATTTCTTAATCCAACCGGTTTGGGTTCGTCCTGAACCTTCCTCAAGAAGTTCGCTCTGAATCTTCAATATATTTTTATTCACCCCTGAGGAAGGTTCAGGACGAACCGAAACCGGTTGGGTTAAGAAATAATAAAGTGGAATTGTAACAAAGTTATTTAATTGTGTTTATTATAATTAAATATATGTTCAGATTCGACAGATTACACTTTTTCTGCAAAATATGTGCATTCTTATTTATATTTTTTTTTACCGAAGAATCTACCATCTTTTCTAGTTAGATTATTTGAATTAGCTTAGAATCCATTGTATTTTACAAAGATAACTTTGGGCATTTTCCTATTGCGAGTAAGATTTTCTTGCATGCAAAAATCATCGTTTTTTTAACCACTGAGGAAAATTAATCAAATCGAAAAAAATGTTTTACATTAATCATATCAGTTTCTACTGCGCACTTATAATGAAATAAAACCGAACTGTTCTATTCAATTTGTATATTATTACTAGCTACCTCCCAGCATGCGTTGCAATGCCGTATTCAAAGAAATCATTTTTTTATTCCTGCATGTCTTTTCCCGTGCGTCCCCGTTCCCCTTCCACCTTCCCCGCCTTCCCTCTCCCCTCTCCCGCTCCCCCGTCCCACCAACCCCCCTCCCGCGTTCCATTTATTCAGTCCCAGTACATTCAGTTTTCAAACAGCTCGCGTGCTACTTATAACAATTTTTTATTTAAATTTTCGTTTTTCACATATCACAAATATTCATTTTTGTTTATTATAAGAACAATCAATCAAATTTGGTACCTAACCTAGGTACCTATTTAAAATACCTATAATTTTAAAAATCCATAAATAATTCTTTTAATGCAAAAAAACACCTGCCTGCTAAATTCCATTTCATCAAACTTGCGAACTGTCAAACGTGCGAAGTTTAAAAAGTTGTCAAGTCTTCTGAAATTACCCAATTTTCTGCGCAATTTTCTTAATTTTTCTTCCCGTAAGAACCTTCTACAAAGTATTAGAAAACTTTAAAAAAAGATGAATGAAATAGGTAAAGTCGTTCTGAAGTTATGGCGTGACCAAGGGAAATAGGGATTCATTTTTATGGTAGAAGATTATTGTATATATAGATTCTTCTATGGAGAATAAAGGACTCTTTTCGCGATACAATCACAAGTCATTACTTCTAAGTTACTAGTTATTAGCGTTATTGGTGTTTGTTATAGTTCCAAACAAGACGCGGGAATTTTATTACATATTCATTACATACATATTTAGGTGATCGGGATTTTATTTCAGAGTAGTTTATTTTTATTTTTATTATTGTATAAAAAATTACATACAATGGGAATTTATACCCGCTAAGCTACTGCAAGTAGCTTGTCAGCAGGATTATTTTATCTATCGACGGGTTTTCGATTAAACCTCGACTTCACCGGACGGTTTACCATTTTTTATAACATTACTTAATTTGAAACGATGTGACCACCGAATATAGAATACGTGAGCTTAGGTTTTGTTTTTGAGGTACAATAATTGTTTTAATTATTTTCCGCAAATGAACAGATAAATATGTTATTCTCTTTAATTTAAAAGTCAACTTTAAGAACTCTCATTACGAACAAGCTTTTGCGAATTTCTTTTTTGTGCTGTTTGTATTGTTTATTTGGGGCTCCAGTCATTAAAAATGCACAATATGTTAAACATTAAGAAACATTCCATTTATTATAGGTTTCCAAGGATACGTGTAATTAAATTTATTTTCGATAGAGCTGTAAGGTACAGACCTTATTCGGGCATATTATTTTTAAGTAAGCGAATTGCAGAAACCATGTAAGTGGTGTATGTTAATTTGGCGAGGGTAATAAAAAGTGATATATTTATTATAATTTTGCGGGTTCTTTCTCCGTTCAGTCGAGTTCCCGGTCGGAGCTGAGGTTGCAGTATCGTCAGGTGCCCCGCAATTTGTATGAATTGTTCCATTCTTTCGCATTCCAGCCACAGGTTTTACTGCCGACTTGAGTAACAAAACGCATACTTTGTTGTAATTCTCGAAAATTGTAACATATTCAAAAATACGAGGCTACTTTCGTGCGTTTTAATTTAACGCTTGTTGCGAGAGCCGTTACAAAAACTGGGTTCTTTCCATCAGGGGGAGAAATGGGTCGAAAACCAACCCGGCTACACTTATTTATTTTCAAATTGGCCGCCGAATAATAACAAGCCGTTTTAATTGGTTTTCTTTGATTTTGTGGCAGTATTTGGAAAACAACATTAATGGACAGAATAAAATACAAGACACAATATTTGAAAGCCCCTTTAACACACCGCCGGACGTGACGTAACTTTTTATAGCGAAAAGCTATTTATAAAATAAACATTGGAATAAATTCTTGTAATTTATTGCAAGCACCACGTGTGAATGAATGGCACGAGCCAAGATTTTAACAGTAAATGAAACGATTTATTTGAAATATTGCGTAAATTATTATTTTATTTGTCAGACAGTCGCGGTACTAAAAACCAGGTAATGGAAGACTAACATTAAAATGACGCTGAAATTCTTTCAATCCGTTTGAGTAATTCGAAGAACTTCAAACCAAAATTATAATTTATGTTTTCCTTCGCCCATATTCGTTTAAACTTTATTTGACGCTTTCAATATTTTTATTACCTCAAGTATTCCCTTAACGATCTATTATGACCGGCCAATATGCAAGCTCACTCGCTGCGTGGTTTGCCTTTACAGTTTATCATAATAAAAAGAAGCAATTTTTTCTCGGGCCATGGGAATTAAATGCAAAATTAAATATGCACGCGGCCGAATGGTTCCATCCAGTGAAACCCATTGCACCTACTTCTGCAAACTTTCGTGGGGAAATAATTATAAAGTAATATAGGTAGAGTTTCGAAAGTTTTGCCTGATTGGGTTGTTAAACAACGGTTTATCCATCCGGATAGTAGTGTACCCAAATGGATACTTTAGGCTCCTTCTACAATAAAAATGCACCATTCACATTTTATTTTAATTCAAATCATTAGGACTTTCACTCCGTAAAAATGCTTTTAAAATATTATTATTTTGGTAAATATTTATATTATATTTCGTAGATATTATTTTGGTCACAGCTAATTTTGTTTATTACAATAATCTCCTTACATTTTTTTTTACACAGTTTTTTAGAGAAAATGTGTCCTTACTGGGGTACCCCGTTCTAAGGACACATTGTACAAGTTTTATTATTTGAATTATAAGTAAATACCTAATCTATGTTAGAATATTGCCAAGGAAAATTATTAAGTTAGATCTAAAAGAAAGTACAAAACAAGCATTATTCTTTGTTGGGTTGCAAAATTGAATCTATTTTCTTCCTTCACATGTCCATAATCCATATTTTTATGCTTCTTTTGAGAGCGGTTATTTTTTTATGGTTTTAATTGCAAGAGGGAGTAAATTAAATAATTTTACCGAGAAGTATTCCATATTTCTTTGTCCAAAAGTCGTTTTAGTTGTAGGTTGGTAGAATGTATGTTGTAATGTAGATCTTGTGAATCGGCCCGAGTTTGTCTGTGTAAAGTTATCCTGATTTTTGAATGCGTACATTAGAATATCTTTTGTATATAATTGTTTCAGTGACATTAAATTCAGCGCTTTAAAAACATAGTTTGTAGGGGTTCTGATGGGTACTCTAAGTATAATTTTCAGAATTGCCCTTTGTGCTATGAGGACTGGTTTTATAGTGGAATCGCATGAGCTTCCCCATCCGATAAGACCATATTGTAGTTGAGATTGGGCTAAGGCATAATAGATTTTTTATTAGCTGTTCTTTATCTAAAATGTTTCTTATTGTTTTGAAAAAATAGGTTACTTTTTTAACTTGTTGCTCACATTTTCCGCTTGGGAGTTCCAATTTAAGTTTTGATCAATTATTATTCCAAGATATTTTATTGTTTGTATTTCAACAAATAAATAAAAAATTCGTAATAAAGAAACATTATTTGATGTTCTACGTGAATGAGCAAAACATTGCCCCGATCGTGGCTTAAAAAACTTGCATGGTTTTTTAAAACCCAAAATTCCTAAGACGAATAGGTTATTGTGAATTTTATAAAGCACGTATCTTGATTATAAACGAATTTTAAATATTTGTTTGGTATCGTAACTAATACCTGATGTTTTATTAATTAATTATGAAATTTAAAGTGGTTTATTGAATTTATTAGTTAACTTATCGAACTTTGTAAGCCTCATTGCAACATTTAATCAACGAAGAAGACAATTATATCTCAATAGCTTAATTGGTATAGACACTTGTCCCAGGGTTCGAGTTTCAGTTTCGACCGTTAACTTCTTATTTTATTTGTATTCGCCTATTTAACATTTCATTAGAATTATTTATAATACATTCTTCATTGATTAAAGAATTTTAATCGTTTACCTAAATGCTTCTAAAATCTATCATCATTAATTCTGCAAGATAATCAGTGAATGAAAGAAAAAAATTATACTTATTATCTTCTTGGAATTTTTAGTTTTTATCTCCATCTGACAATAAATTTATTATCAGTCAGCTTTTTATAAGCAATCGCAATATTAGCATTGTTTCAAGAATCACACCTTTATTCTAATAAGAGTTTTTAGTTGGAATGTTGCAAACAGGTTGAATTAATATCATATTCGTATTATTATAACTTAATTATACGAAGACATGTAAATTTAAATTAACAAGAGGTTATTTATTCCACGAGTAAACGGTCTTTCGTAATATTCAAAAACCACAAACTTAATTCCGCAGATAACTATCAGCAGAAGAGCAAACTCTCTTTATTGTATAATTTTTTGCCCGTTTCATTTATAATTGCCTGATTAGCACGAATAAATTATATTGTGTGGAGGTGGTTTAAAAACACGTGTTTATGGATAGAACGAGGTCTTTTATCTTCTAGGGTTATGAATTATTATTAATCGCTGTGACGATTCCTGCTGTGGCGAACGATTCGTTGCGGATGATGTCAAATATCTGGGACGCCAGGTTGTTGATTGGCGAAACTTGTAAAGTGTGTTCCATTTTAACAGTTTTTATGATATCCCTTTTAAAACTTTTACAAATCCCTTGTCTCTGGACCTAAGCGCCTATATGTAGTTAATTTTTTTAGTAAAAGTAAGACCAGGCAGCCAAGCTGGTAAAAAAACACAGACTGTTATCGAATTTTGTGTTTCTCAAGTTTGGTGTTATTATCTTGGTCTTCACAAAATTGAGAAAAATATGTATGTATATTTTTTATATTAGCTCCACACAGGAGGCCAGAAAACAATTTCCCTCAGGGCCTATGTTATCTTCGGGGAAGCTATTTGGAGGGTTTTTTAAGGAAAGGTATGAGAGGAAATTCTAAAAAGGAAAAGGTCAGTATGAGGGGTAGGTAGGAATCTGGGTGTCAATGTGCCCAGGAGTAACGGACGTATGAGTCCATCTCTCAAACTGCGCTGCAAGGGGATGGGTCGAGAGTCTGGCAGAAAAAAAACCAAAGGCCTCGTTCCCGGTGTGGGTTCCCAGGGAGGCGGTACGGTTTAATAGCAAATACCTATCTGGTGGGGAAATGTGCAACTTTTTTATTTTGTCTATTATAAAAACACGGACCATAAAATTAAGTTTTTCTTGATTTTACAGGCAACTTTAGCAATTATTTAATGAGTTAATGATTTTTATTTAAAAAGTAAATTTGATCTATTTACCATATAAATATGAAATAAAAAATAAATATCATCAAAAAAGCATTTCGTGGCCGTAAATTTAAATTACAAACAACCGATTTACGTTGAACACAAATTTGTCGTATATTAATTAAAAAATTTTACCCAAGAAAACGCTTTTTACCATTTTTTATTTTATTTTTTCTTATAGATAGGCCAAGATTATTTTTTTAATAAATATAATTAACTCAAATAATAAATTTGACCCTAAATTACTAAACTGCCAATATGTTATTATCTACAACGGTTACCAGACAATTCAGAATGAAATCAACTCAACACCCCCTTTCAAAAGTCATTAAAAGTTATGAAAAAAATGGTTAAATATGTTACGTTAGGTTAGGTTATTAATAGGTATTTAATAGCTATTAACGGCTTTTCAAAGAGGTGTTGGGTCGACGTGATTCTGAGTAGGCATGGAACCACCTAAAACATAAATCAATAGAGTAGCGTATATACGTACTAGATACTTTGATTGAAAAAATAATTTTTAAGATTTTCACGGCCAAAAGCATTTTCGTTATTTGTTTTTGGGGTGTTATGCCGTGTTGCGCTACCTCCTTCTTTAGCCAACGTTTCGGACATCGTTGCAGTGTCCATCATCAGTGTGTGTCACACATCTACCGGATCTGCTGGATCTGCCCTGATGATGGACACTGCAACGATGTCCGAAACGTTGGCTAAAGAAGGAGGTAGCGCAACACGGCATAACACCCCAAAAACAAATAACGAAAAAAGAAAAAATAATTATTCATTTTCGTTGGGTATTTTGGAATCAAACCCAAATTTAAGATTTGTGTCAAAAAGTCCGCGCAACCGTTCCCGTCAACAAAGATAATACTTATCAACTTACTTTTTCTACTCATCAATATGTAGGAACGATTGTTATTATTGGAGTCGGCGTCAGCCAATGTAGGTTTGTAACTACATACATAGTTATAGGTGAGATGTGCTTGTGTCGCCTGCGCAACTTGAAGAGGCGAGAGAGGGACCGCGGCGGGAGGGGAGCTGTCAAGTGAACACGCAAAAGTAAGTTGATTATTAAGTTGTAGTAGAATACGAAATTATTTTTTACTTTTTAGTGCATTTTTTGAAGTCGTTTTTTTGTTTTGTTAAAAATTTTGTTTTTATTAAGTTAATTTATAACTAAATATTATTATCTTTGTCGACGGGAACGGTTGCGCGGACTTTTTGACACAAATCTTAAATTTGGGTTTGATTCCAAAATACCCAATGAAAATGAATAATTATTTTTTCTTTTTTCGTTATTTTTGTTTCGTTAAATTTTTTGTTTATTTTTTGATTTTTAGTGAATCTGAAGTACACTTACTAATTTGTCTGAATATGGGTAGACGAAAGTATGGTAAAAGTGCTGCTCATATGATACAGACATTACTTGATCATAACGACGATACGGTAGGTGACTCAAAGATCCGGATAGCCTATAAAATATTCGGCCGAGTATTGTTAATTTGCTCCAAAGAATTGAAGAGTTCCGTTACTTTGTCATGGATCCCATAATCAGAACCTAACCAAACTCTCATCAAACTACCCTTGAAGTACATCCTTTCCAATAAAAAAATAATCATCGAAATCGGTTGGTGTGATATTGAGTTATTTGTCCGTTTGTTGCGCACATACTTAAGCAAATTTAAGACTTAGGGAACGTACCCATACTACGTGACACGTTTAGGGGGGGGGGGGGGGTCTTCAAAATGTCACGCTCCATACAAATGAGCGGCGGTTTGCTTAGGATTTTGGTCACCGGGGGGGGGTTAAAAATTGCAAAAAGTTGGTCACGTAGTATGGGTACGTTCCCTTATATGGTTTTCTCATGGATGCCATTATCAGAACTGGACCAAATTGAAATGGAACCAAACGGAAAGCACCAGCTTTCAAATAAAAAAGAATCATCAATATTGGTTCATTCAGTCAAAAGTTCTGAGGTAACAAACATAAAAAAAAAATTATAAAAATAACGTCGAATTGAGAACCTACTCCTTTTTGAAGGCGTTTAAAAAGACAATTATTTCCTTTCACAACTTTTTTCAATTTTGGATCGTTACCTTTTGAAGAAATGTTAAAAACATATTTGAATTACCATATGAATTTACCGTTTTAAATAAAGACATAATATACTCTATTTTATTTCTACATCTCGGTTCATATTTCTTGTTTATTCCAAGCAACTTCGAACTTTTGCATTTTTAGTACGCCCCTCACAGCGATATTCCCGTTTCGAGGGAATTGTTCAGGTTATTGATTTATTATAATCGGTTATTAGTTTAATCGATTGTATATATGTATATCGATAAAACCTAGATATTATGTATATTCAATCGATTCAAGATTTCAAAACCAAAATCGTGAACATGTCACTATATCAGCGGATTAACAGGGCATCTACAGAATTAATCGTTTTAATTACGGCACTATTCAAATATGTTGATTATCGTTTTATTATAATTAGCGATAAAATTATCTGGAATAAAATATAGCATTAACGCTCGCAATAAAGAAGGTCGATTAGAGTCAATTGACATCATAAAATATTCACGGTATGAGCTGAGGAATGATTTTAGAAGACATTTTCTTTTATATTAACTCCACACAGGAGATCTAACTCATCTTTGGGGATGCAGCGTGGATGGTGTTTTAGGAAATGAAGTTCTGGGAAGAAAAAGGTACGAGGGATGGGTAGGAATCTAGGAGTTAGTGTGTCTATTACGAATCCACACTTCGATAGGTTGAGGGTTCAAAGAGTCTTCCTTGAACTGCCTCCCGATCGATGGGCAGGTGCATCAGCTGCCTAAAGCTCACCCAATGAACCCGAGAACCCCTGCTAAATCACCAAACATAGCGAGCCACTTGAGGTAATCTGTGACAGTTGGTTATCCCTTAAATATATGAATATATATATACCACTACACAGAATCCAAAACTTGGGAATATGTAGGTATTCGCACATAGAATATGTCGATGATACAATATAAACGTGAAATCATTTATCCATGATATAAGTACCAACTAATGGCCGTTATACACGGCATTTTTTTTAGCCCGATTCTAATTAAGCACAAAAGTCAACATTTTTCGCTCCACGCGATCGCTATTTTCATCTCTATTTTCATATCAGGAAATTCTCTATCATCTCTATTTTCATATTAGGAAATTCTTTGGTAAATTTAATAAACTACATCGACAAATTTATTAAACATATCTCTACCCATCTTCTTAATGTTTTTTTTTAAAGAAATACAAACATTCCCGGGTTACAAATAACCCAACAATGTTTGAAAATCTCCTACTACCACCACGAAAGCCGAAAATGTTGCTTGTGTTGTGATGGAGGACCTAGCCAGCCGAAGAATCGAACACGCGACGCTCGGGTGGGACCCAAGCGCTATGCCCACTCAACCACTGACCGGTCGAATGTGTCTTAGTAATCAAATATGTGATTCATTGAAATATTATAAACCGTCATAACCTGTAAAATTTATTTAGTTATTTAAAAAAATATATTATTTAACTTTCTTACCTAAAATATTAAAATCCAAATTGGACAGATTTGAACTCCTGCAACGTTGCAGAGGTATAGAAGGTACCACCGACGCAGCAGCGGTTTGGCATTATGCTCAACCAATACTTAGGTGTTTATTAGACATGGTTCAAGATGTAATTTTGTAAACCTCTGATCACCGTACCTACCGTTAAATTTTTGCTGCCTGTATTTTAATATCACGTATTTTTTTATCGAACATTATTTTTATTATATCCCACTGTACTTTACCAGAAATAACTGAATTACATAATAACTGAAATTTATTTATTATTAATATCAATAACAAGGTTTGTACATGTATGTATAATGTATAGTGTAAGTAAAGATTCTTTTTTTTTCACAGACCTCCTCACTAGGATTTCCTGTTCTGAGGTGGCCTGTAGTTTTTTAAAATATTTGTATTTGGTTATGGATTGTCTTTATATCGTCTTCATGATGTTTGTAATTTTATTATCACTTTGATCTCTCAGCCATATTTTTTCTTTTGTTTTAAATATATTCATTTCCTTTATATTTTTGATTTGATCTGGTAGAACATTGTATAATTTTATAGCATGGAATTTATTATTTCTCTGTCCAAAAGATGTGTTCAAACTGGGAGTAACCAGGATGTTATTGCTTATTGACCTGGTGAGTATTTATGTTGGGCAGTGGAGTATACATATATGTTTTTTTTTCAGTTTAAATAAAATATTTTTTGAATAAAGTTTCTGTACAATCAAATAAGTGAAATATATATAAAAAACTAAATTTCTTTCTAAAATTCGTATCAATATTTGTGTAACCAGGAAATTAGTTTTTTGCGGATATCATTTTTTTATGTTGCTAGGTACCTACCTACCTACAATATCTGGATTCTGTTCTTGCCGCTAGCCACTAAAAAAACACTGATGAATGAACACAATGGAAAGTGTGTTGCCTTTGGGGTTGTTTATTATTTTGGCAACTGGCAAACGAAAAAAACAAAGTGTGTCGAGAGGCAATTCGCTACGCGACAAATGGCACATTCAGGCAGCGCGGTGCACGCTCTGCCTCGCTTCACCGACCGGCTAATTTCAAAAGCCAAGACCCAGGGATATACTTATATCTTTCTCTCCTGACTTATTATTAATTCGGCTGCTTTCTTAACAACGAAAAAACTTCTTTAGCACCATTGTGATTTGAAACTCGATGAAATGAAAAATAGCGACGCCAAAAAGAGACCAACACATACATAGAATTTAGTCTGCGAGAGAATTAGATAGAATTAGATTGGTCTCTTCTTTGTGAGGTGCTTCGTAGCCTATCTTTCTCCTCTTTGTGCGGTGCTTCGTAGCCTCCCACTTTTGTCTTTTTTAGTTTTCTGAAGGTTTCACTTCAATCGCGTGCGAACTGCACACTTGTCTTTTTTATTATTACTTGGTTAGCCATTTTTTTAATGACATCTTCGAAACTATTTCTTTCACACTGTAATGTGGAATGGTTTGAAATCAACGAGGTACAGTCATTTTACAGAGAGATGCTGTATTCGTCATTAATGCTTTGATCATCCGATGTAAAATCAAGAACAGGGTCGTTAATATCCGTATTTATGGCAACCGTTGATAGTACCATTCTACACGCCCAATTAAAATATAAACGCAGCAGCAAATTTGATTGTGCTCTTCATACTTTCAATACTATTTGCATGAACTATGGTCATAGTTTAGTTTATAGTTAAAGTTAGATATACATCATCATTATTTCGGATTCACCAAATTTAAAAGAAGCATCTTATCAAACATACAAACTGTTCAATGCGCAAACTTATCACTTTACTTCTATTTTATAGATCACACAACTCGTACTATAAACACACACACCCACATAAACACACCCTCCCACATAAACACACACACACATTTATTCACTACACATGTAACCCGAAATTAATGTACCTATCTCAAATAAGACGTTATTATCTTCCCATACAGTACGTAGGTACCCATTATTAAAAAATAACTTAATATATTTTTACTTACTATTATGTCTAAATTATTTTATCACTTTAACGAATGTTTTTTTCTCTACCCTACTAATATTATAAAGGCGAAAGTTTGTATGGATGTACATATGTTGGTTACTCTTTGACGCAAAAAATACTGAAAATTCTTTCACTAATAGAAAGCTACATTATTTGCGAGTAATATAGGCTGTATATATTGGTAAGCTCTGGCGTTATGAAATTATTCATCATATGTTTTCTGTACCAAACAAAATCGAGTTATTGCAAACGTTAGAAGAAAAGCAAAACAAACGGTTGCCGTGGAAACGATGTTAGCGTCGTAGTTAATATCGATCTCTAAAAAATGAATCGCAGAAATGTGTGTGAGCGCACAACTTTCGAACGGTTGCACCAAATTGGATAATTCTTTTTTTGTACAAAACTACTGGTGAGCTCTGGCATTATGAAATTTGTGTAAAAATGCAATAGGTGGCACGCGAGCAGTTTGAAAACTGAATGTACCGGGAATTAATGTATGGAATGCGGGAGGGGGGAGGAAGAGGGTGGATCGGTGTAAGGGTGGGGTGGAGGAGTGGTGATGGAGGGGGGGAAGGGAAGGGGGGGGAGGAAGCAGAGTGGGAACCCCCTAATACCATGCGAGCGAAACCGCGGGAAAAAACTAGTATTTACAATATTCTTTATAATTATAACCACAAAACTAACTTGGAACTAACTTTATGGTCAACGTTTTGTAGGTACTGCCCTCGGGATCAGGTTTTCCAGTAGCAGAGGAAGTTAATGTCAAATAAATCTAGCTAGATCCGGATAAAGCATTTATTTGTGATGTATAAATCCGAATTACGCCAATTATCGTAATAGGTACTAGGTGTTTTACCACTGTTGTCAATCCTTGGGAATAAAATGGGATGAATATTTATTTATATGTAGCGACTAATAAATTTATATGTAGCGACCAATAAATTTTAGTACACAACCTCACTAAAATAATATGATCCGACATAAAAGGTGTGCAGAGATATTGCAATGGAAAACCATCCATAAACGAGAGAGAAACAAATAAAAAAAAATAAAAAAACAATTAAAAAATCATTGTGGAAGAAGATAAAAATAATAATCTAAACGAAAATATGACAAAACACAGGAGAACAGAAAGAGATAATGGTGTTTTGTTCTCTTTCATATTTTCGTTCAGATTATTATTGTTATCTTCTTTTTCTGATATGATGATATATAACTTTTTTATTTTTATTTTTTTTAATTTTTTTTTATTTACAAAAGGATACATAAATTATAATATATTTTTTACAATAATTAATTACATAATACATATATATGATGTACCCCCATAAATAAGCAGGGCTTGTGTGTATGGGGGGTGTTATAATATTGGTTCAATTTATTATTTTTTATTCAGGTCAAATTTTCAGTGTAATTTTTTCTGTTCATGTTTCTGATTTTTTCAGGTAGTGAATTATAAAATTTAACTCCGAGATATTTATGATTTAACTGTCCTATTGTTTTATTACATTTTGGAATAGGAAGTATTGATGTTTGTCTAAGATTTCTGTTATTTTTGAAGGGTGCAACTTTATTTTGAATATTATCTTTATAAATTTGTAATGTTGCGTGATGAAAGTATAACGCACTTAATTTTCTGAACTTAAATTGTTGGAATAACAGTTCGGATGAATATGTGTAGGGTTTTTTTAAATTGTTTTTATTATTAGTTTTTGTGATATGTAAATTGTTTGTGTTTGATTTGTATATGTACCGCCCCATCCTATAATGCCGTATTGATTGACAGAAAGCGAATTATGTGGTTCTAAGTAATTTTTCGTTTAAAATATCTCTTAAGCATCTAAATATATATGTTAGTTTCCTTATTTTGTTGTTCAGAATATTTATGTGTGGGGACCATTTTAAACGCTGGTCTATTATTATGCCCAGGTACTTAATATCGGTCTTGCTTTCTATGTGTGTACATAATATATTGCATTTGTGGTTTTCTGTATTTGTCATAGAGTGGATTATTATGTTTAATTCTTTAGGTGTTTCTTGTTTTTTAATGGAAAATGGTAAATAATAGGTTTTTTTAGAATTTAAAGTCAACAGGTTTTCATCAAACCATAATTTTAGTGCATTGATATCTGTGTTTGCCATTTTATTTAATTCAGACCATGTATTTGCTTTTAGTAGTAGGACTGTATCGTCAGCGTAGGAGACAATATCTCCATATTTGGAAATATGGAATATATCATTGACATATATAATAAATAACAGTGGTCCTAAAACTGTACCTTGTGGTATTGAAAAGTCGCTATATTTTGAGTCGCAGACTTGATTGAGTAATTTTACTTGTTGAAATCTTTTATGTAAATAACTAGTTATCCATGCTAAGACTTTCCCATTAATTCCTATCGATTTTAATTTATTTATTAATTTTTTATGTGATATGCTGTCGAAAGCTTTTTTCAGGTCTATAAATATTCCGATACATTTTTTATCGGAATCTAGGGCCGTATATAAATAGTTAGTTATTTTTGCTATCGCGTCATGAGTACTTGTATTTTTTTTGAAGCCGAATTGGTTATCATTAATTATTTTATTTTCTTCTAAGAATGTCCAAATTTGTTTTTTTACAATTTTCTCATATATTTTTGATATGTTTGATAGGAGGTAAATCGGGCGGTAATTTTGTGGATCTTTACGACAGTCTGTTTTATAAATGGGAGTTATAATTGCTCTTTTATATTTATTGGGAAATTCGCCACTTGTTAGACTCAGGTTTATTATAATGTGTTATTGGGAGAACTAAGTATGTTTTCATCGCTTTTATTGTCTTTGCATCTATGTTATCAAAGCCGGGGGCGGAACCTCCTTTTAGTTCCGAGATAGTTTTGTCAATATCGGCTTCTGTGACTGGGTGAAATTTATTTATTTGACATTGTGTTATTTGTTGAGGATAATACATATTGGTTGTATTTATGGATTTTGCTAGGTTTTTTCCAACGTTATTAAAATAGTTATTTAAAATATTACAACATTTTTTTGTGTCATTCTGATATTTCTGATATGTGCTTATATATTTTTTTTTTTTATTTATTATTTCATTTATTGTTGACCATACTTTTTTATTATTGTCTTTAGCTTCTGAAATAATTTTTGAGTAATACTCGTTTTTCGTTTTTCTAATTAGAGTAGTTAATATATTCTTATACTTTTTATAATATATTATAATTTTATTGTTAACTAGTGGTCTTTGTGTTATTTTATAAAGTTTATTTTTTTTTTTCTAATGGCTTTTATTAATCCTAGAGTAATCCAGGGTTTAATTTTCCTTGTTTTTGAATTGGGGACGATCTGTGTTGTTTTTGTTGCTTCTAAAATGTATTTAGTTAAAATGTTTTCAAACAGTAAGGCACTTTGGTTGGCGCATTTATTTTTTAAAACTTCTTCCCATTTTTCAGTAATTAATGATTTTTCTAATAATTTGTGGTCTACTTGGGAATATGGAAGATTTAATTTGGGACTCGTGTTTAGTTTTTTATTTGTCTCATCTAATATAAGACAAGCGAAGTGGTCAGTAATATTGGTTTTCCAAACAGTAGATTTAATATTTTTTATTTCATTTAAATGTATATTACACCAGATGTGATCTATACATGATGGCGTTTGGTTTTTAATTTCTCGAGTGTAACTATTAATACAAGATTTATAATTGAGGTGCGTCAACATGTTGATGTAATTATTTTTTTTCTCTTGATTGAACAATTTTCTCTTGAACATTGATGGGAATAACCTTCAAAAGTTATAACAATAAAGTGTTTCTTATAAAAATTTTAATTAAAAAAACGTTGATAAAAACAAATCATTAAAATTCAGTAAAAGTGTAGTGTTGAATAATCAATTATTAGATACGACATCCATTAGTGTTCGAGAGATAAGACTCATGACTAGCCGAAGGTCCCGGTTTCAAATCCCGGCGTGCGCAAGTAAATTTTATTTCATTAATTTGTGTTATTTTACAATTTACTCGTATAAAATAATTTGTAGCATATTAGCGGCTTGTTCCAGAGTGGAAGATACTCTCAGTATCACCCTGGTGTAAGACTTTAGAATTGAAATGAATAGCCAGGTACCTCCCCACCTACCTGTTCCTCATTTCCTTCAGCCTCACAAAATACCCTTTTTTTACATGAGCCCCACACAGGAGGCCCTGAGGAAAATAATTTCCCTCATGCCATCTTTGGGGATGCTAGGTGGAGGGTTTTTTTAGGGAAAGGAAGGAGAGGAAAGTTCTGGGAAGGAAAAGGAGTGGATAGGAATCTGGGGTTCATTGTGTCCTGGTCATCCACCTCCAAGACCTAGACAAACCTCATCCCATGAACCCGGGCACCCCTTCTAAATCACCAAACGTAGCGAACCACTTGGGGTGACTTATAGCAGAGGTGTTGGTTATCCAATAAAGATTTTCAGGGCGGCGGTACCCATTCCCGCCTCCCAAATTGCAATCTATTTGGGGATGCCATAGTCTCACTGGCTCCTGGCGGTTGGGAGCAATTGACCCTTGTGTGGTATTCTCATTTACAAATATCGCCTTGGTGTAAGATCACCAATCAGAATTGAACCGTTGCCTGAATTGGTTTTGGCCGTGTTTGGTGACTAGATCTGAATAGAAAGGTAAATCTCCACTTTCCATCTCCTTCCCCTTCCCACTTCCTTCAGCCTCACGACTTACCCCAATTGGAATGCCATACAGGCCTATGACGGTTGGGAGCATTGTCTTGTCCGGTTTCACGTAAAAAAGGTCTACTCACTACTCATAACAAGTAGAAGGAAATTAGTACCTACATATAAAAGGTTTTCAATTTCAGTTGAACTTACTCATAATGGAATTGTAATAAATATTACGTTATCATTTAAAGATCTTGCTTTTAATACTAAAAAAAAAATATTGAAAGACCGCCATTTTTTAAAACCATTTTATTGTGAAAAATATTTATTAAATTAAACTTTTAAAATCGGTTCAGTCAGACATTATAGGCATATCGACGATTACCTTCACGTTTACCACAATTATCAACCTGTCGTTTCGATAACAGTATCTAATTAAATGATATTCATATATTCGTTTTAGAAGTTTAACTGTGAATTAAGTCGATATTTGGAAATGCTGTTTCGTCATAATATTTGAGACAAAAAACGTATTGCCACCAGTCCACAAGGCACCAGGCGCGTGCGACGGCCGGCTGCAGAAACGATGAACAAGTTTACCAACAGATGGTTTGCGTACTGGGGAAGTGGACGGTGGCTCCATCATTAATTAAATAGTGATTAATTATTCAGATTTTCACGGTCTTGGAATGTTTACACATTACTCTCTAGAAATTAAAATAAAATGAATAATGATTTTAAAGCTAGTTCCTATCTACTTACCTACTTTTAGCACCGGTTACACAGAAAATATAATATTCAATATTATTGAAGTGAAAATTATTTAACAACGTTGTGATTTGAAACTCCACTAAACGGAAACGACACTAAAAAGAGACAAACACATACATCTCTAGGATTTTGCCTGCGAGAGAATAAGATAGAATGAAACCTTACCTATGCACAGTACCGCATTGGTCGCTTTGATTATGAGCTCACTTTTCAAGGCAGAGATTGTGTCAGGAGAAGTTTTAACTTCTACCGCGTGTGAACTGCACTCGATTTTTTTAAAAGTGTAGTTATTCCACTAAGTGAGAAAGTCAATAGATTTGTCAATAGATTAGATAGAGTCCCAGCTGCTCCCGTCCGGAGCCAGTGAGGCTATAGCATCCCCAATTGGGGTATGAGGCTGGAGGTAGTGGGGAGGGGAAGGAGATATAAAGAGGAAGGTGGGGAAGAATCTGGCTATTCAGATCTGGTCAACAAACACGACTAAAGCCATTTCAAGCAAGGTTTCAATTTTGAATGGTGGTCTTACACAAATGCGATACTGAGAGTATCTTCTACTCTGGTGTGTAAATAGATACATAGATAGTCAAAGATGTCGCACATTAAAAATAAAATTAGCTATATATATATATTTATGCAAGATTCTATCTAGATAGCATTAAATTCTGGTAGAATATTGCAATCACGTAAAAAGATAGCGGCCATAAAACAAGCGTTAAGAAAATGAAAATAATATTAGGTTCCAATTGCTTATGTTAATTTATTTCCAAATACGCATTTTTTACGTTAACATCACACAGATTTAAATGGGAGGAAACACTATCGGAGATGGGCAAATCGTTCCACAGCCGAGCTGTTGAATTCAAGAATGTGTCGTAGAAGCGACCCATTCTCATTTCTCATGTGACAAACGTAAACCGTGTACAAATTTTAGCGCGTCTTTGTGTTTGCATTTGTGTAGCATTTTCGATTGAAATACCAGTAGAACAAAGACAGCATTCCAACCTGACGCATGTGCTCTAAAGAGTGCTATCCGTTTGCTATGACGGTGGAATCTATCAAACGTTCAGTCCATTTCTGCACAATTCTGGTCGTTTCAATATTTTGGGGCTCCAGACCAGAGGTGGTTGCCAAATTCAACAGAGGAGTTCAATTGCGATTAAGGCAGGGTCTACAGTTGTGTGCTTTTTATTATCCAAGTTAAAATGAGAACTTAAACATGAACATTTTCAAACAAAAATTTCCCGCAGAATACAAAAATATGAGAAGCGTAAAACTGTTGACGGCCCCAGAATTCACAAAACGTTTTCAACATAAAAAATGTATTTACGAGAAATGAAAACAAATGTTTATTTGATGTAAAATATCAATAACCGTTTAAAATCTAGAATGGTTTTATAGGAAATGCTTCACGCTGTAGTGTGGGCGATCTTTTTATGGTGGAATGCAATAGCCATAGCCACTGATCAGGTAGATTGTTAGAAGTGTGTTATGGGCGTATCTGTACACTCGAAGTTCAAAATTTTCTAATTCAAAAATTCATTCATTAACAATAAATCTATTTCACTGACCTGTCTATGTCTAATGTCTGGGAGTCGAATGCCCTTATTTATTTTACTTACTTATTTAATAATGCACCCCTAATGGCCTTTTACATACCAAGTTATAAGTTGTTTGTATCACTGGTTTTGTAAATTCTTAAAACTTAAAGCAATAATGAAAATATAACGTAATGAAAAAATGTAAGGTAAAAATGTGAACAGAGACTAAAAATCATCACATAAATAGATATTTAATATAACAGAAAGTATATAAGTCTATTTATATCTAGATAAATAATAGTTCTGAAATTGGCAACATTTATGTTGAATAAAATAATATTTCTGCCAGATCAGAATATTTATTTCCGAGACTGTGAACAGTCGATCGATAAGGATTGATAGGATATATTTCGGTAACTTCTCATCGTTCCCTAGTGTGACTGAAGATCGCCAACGAATAAGTAACAGTTTACAATTCAATTCAATTCAATTCAATTTATTTTATTCTTTCAAAAACATTACAAAATTTTAAATTTTAATGCGTTTTTAAAATACATTTATAACACTATTACATTAAACATAAATATAAATGGTAAGCAAAAAAAAACTATATGAGCATCAATTGAGCTTGCCTTTTAAAGACAGCTTCACTGACGCTAAATATGTCGATATCCGAATTAATTCTGTTCAACAGCAAGATTGCTCTCCCGACCGGCACGACCATTGACAAGTTAGTCCTGCAGGTCGGAAGATAGAACAGCCTATGCTGTCGATGGCGAAGATAACTATCGGGAATATAAAAATGAATGTTCTCCAAGATAGCTCAGTTTTCAAACCATCCGCGAATCAATCTGAAGAAATGCGTAGCAATGTGTACGTTTTGGCTTTAGCCGTGTTTAGTGACCAGATCTGAATAGCCAGGTACTTCCCAACTTTCCACTTCCCCACCTCCTTCCCCTCTCCACTACCTTCATCCTCACAACATACCCCAATTGGGGATGCCATAGTCTCACTGGCTCCAGACGGGAGCAGTTGAGATTCTTGTGCGGTATTCACTGTAAAAAAAAAAAAAAAAAAAATTCCTTCTGACACGTAGATGGTTCATTCCGAGCATACCCAAAAGAAAGTCGGTAGGATAGAGCCATGGGTAATAGCCGTACCATGTACAGAAATCTCAGAAATTGAAAAAAGAAAATGACTAAGTATTCTTAATATATTCGACGCCAACTGTTGTTTGTAGTTAACGATCTGCAGTTGTCCTAGGGAACGATGAGAAGTTTCCGAAGGTCATCCTATCAATCCTTACCGATCGACTGTTCTAGGGGGCGGGAATTCGGGAGGCGGGAATGGGTACCGCCGCCCCGGGAACCTTTATTGAATAACCAACACCTCTGCCATAGGTCACCCCAAGTGGTTCGCTACGTTTGGTGATTTAGCAGGGGTGCCCGGGTTCATGGGGTGAGGTTTGTCTAGGTCTTGGAGGCGGATGATCAGGACACACTGAACCCCAGATTCCTACCCACCCCTTAAACCCTCTTCCTTCCCAGAACTCTCCCCTCCTTCCTTTCCTTAAAAAAAACCCTCCACACAGCATCCCCAAAGATGACATAGGCCCTGAGGGAAATTATTTTCCTCAGGGCCTCCTGTGTGGAGCTCACGTAAAAAAAAAAAAAAAAGGGGGCTCGTGTTGTTAAAGTAAAAGGGTAATAAATATCGGCAAGATCTTTCGGGTTTATGGATGTTTGAAATCTGTGCTTATTCTTCTTTCTGAAAGTTTCAATTGGAACATTTTATCCAGGAAGTGATTGGTAATGTTTTGTACAGGAGTACATGTATTATACGTTAAAGTAAATATACCCCAGGAATTTATGTTGAATTTTATCAATGTTGTCGAAATGAATGTTGAAAAGGGGAGACCATAAGTTGGCATTTTAGAGTTTTATATAACAAGATAAATTTGCCTAAATTATTGAAGTCTTTTGCAGCTCTCAAAACACAGCCAAATATCTTAAGGGCCTTGTTAATAATATGATATACAAAAGTTGGTCAGTTTAATGATACATTGACATTATTTTTCTTCTGTATTGGTACAGAGCACTTTTCTAGGCATTTACCTCTTCAGTGGATCTTTCGTCCATTGAGCGGAGCGGGCCAAGCTGTTTGGGCTGGTCAACCAGTCAAAGCATTATTTTACTTTCATTTGGAAATTTTATCGCCGATAAATGTTCCGAATCTTATTGAAGCTAATTTAGTTGATTGCCTCCCAGAATAAGGAATGAAGCTTTAAAGAGGCTAATAAATAATTCTGTTAACCTCTGAGGTAATAATAGGAGGTTTGTCGTATTTAGAATATCTTCATTTGAAATGGTCGTGGTAAGCCCCACTGCCTCGAAATTACAACGATCTCTTATAAAATAATCATGGTGTAATTTCAAGGAACGTGTTGATAGAATACGGAATGTCACACAACTCTATCATTGGCATACAATTATTGCTTAATTCGCACATCCTCCCGGGATATTCCAAAAATCTTCAATGGCTTGTGGCGGTTCCATTGTGCATATTTTTGGGTTTATCACTAAGCCAGCGCAGCTCCGGTGAATATTCTCCATTTAGTTTCTTGCATAGAATGTGTCTTGTATAGGGAGAGTCTTGTATATGGTGTGTCTTGTATAGGGTGTGTCTTGTATAGGATGTGTCTTGTATAGGATGTGTCTTGTATAGGGAGTGTCTTGTATATGGTGTGTCTTGTATAGGATGTGTCTTGTATAGGGTGTGTCTTGTTAGGGGCGGCCCTAGCAAAATTTTTAGGTGGTGCGAAATCTCTTGGTGGCGCCCCCCCCCCCCCTCCTAACAAAAAATAGAGCTCTTTCTATACAGTTACGCAATTTAATTAAAGTACCTAGTAGGACAGATGAGAAATAATATCAGAAAAAATAAAACTTAGAACAAAACAAACTACTTAAAAATATACTAAAAAGTAAAAAAATAATTTCGTATTCTTCTACAACTTAATAATCAACTTACATTTTCTACTCATCAATATGTAGGTACGATTGTTATTTTTGAAGTCGGTGTCAGCCAAGGTAGGTTTTTAACTACGTACATAGTTATAGGTGAGATGTGCTTGTGTCGCACGCGCGACTTGACGAGCGAGAGGCGAGAGCGGGGCCACGGCGGGAGTGGAGCTGTCAAGTGAACACACCGGGCCGGGTACATTGGCCGACTACCTACTCCAAGAATAACAATTGTACCTACATATTGATGAGTAGAAAAAGTTAGTTGATTATTAAGTTCTAGAAGAAAACGAAATAATTTTTTTACTTTTTAGTGTATTTTTAAAGTCGTTTTTTTGTCTTGTTAAAATTTTTGTTTATTTTAAATTTTTAATGAATCTGAAGTACTTTAAATTTAATTTGTCTGAATATGGCTAGACCTACTAATCGTGCTGCTCATATGAGACAGATATTACCCGACCCGAAAGATCCGGATAGCATATAAAAGATTCGGCCGAGTATCGTTAATTTGCTCCTGAGAATTGAAGAGTTCCATTACTTTGTCATGGATCCCATAATCAGAACCTAACCAAACTATCATCAAACTACCCTCGACGTACATCCTTTCTAATCAAAAAATAATCATCACAATCGGTTTGGGTGATATTGAGTTATTCGTCCATTTGTCGCGCAAATACTTAATGCAAATTTTAGACTTATATGGTTTTCTCATGGATTCCATTTTCAGAATTGAACCAAATTGAAATGGGATAACACGGAAAGCACTAGCTTTCAAATAAAAAAAATAATCATCAATATCGGTTCACCCAGTCGAAAGTTCTGAGGTAACAAACATAAAAAAATATAGTCGAATTGAGAACCTCCTCCTTTTTGAAGTGGTTAAAAAATATATGTTTGATTACATTTATTTAATAAAATCTGCGAAATCAATTAAAAAAAACTAGAACAAAACTTTTCTCGCTTTTGCCTTTGCGATTTTTTTATTAAATTATAATAATTTAACCCTTGGGCAATATGATTCTCAATTGATAAAATTGCAAGATCTGATAGTCTTTCTTGACACATAGCCAAACGTAGAGTCTGTCAAATAAGAGTAGAAAATATAAAAAATTGAACTACAAAATTTGTAAGCTGGCAACACCAATTTACCTGTCTAAAGTGTCTATAAATAATAATCTAAAGTGCAATGACACTAAAAATGCAGAACACCGTACACATTTAAAAATACATTTTTTGTTTCTAAAATAAAATTAAATCGAGGAAGCACTGTTGTTAAGGTATCTACTAAATGACATAATTTGATTAAATTGTGTTCTACAAAGTGATTGGCTTCCATTTAATATAACATAAATTTGAATTTAACAGTAGGTAAAAAGGAAGAATCATTAATGGTGAGTTTAGTTACACTTCTTTTAGATCTGAATGAGTTAAATATATTCAGATCTAAAATTAGAGACATGATCTAAAGCCTGGTAAACGCTAATATTAAATAAATGTGAGCATTTTCTAAAGTGTGTTTTTTTTACATGAGCTCCACACAGGAGGCCCTGAGGAAAATAATTTCCCTCAGGGCCTATGTCATCTTTGGGTATGCTGTGTGGAGAATTTTTTTAAGGAAAGGAAGGAGAGGACAGTTCTGGGAAGGAAAAGGGTTTATTGGGTTGGGAAGGAATCTGTGGTTCAATATGTCCTGATCATCCGCCTCCAAGACCTAGACAAACCTAACCACATGAACCCGGGGACCCCTGCTAAATCACCAAACGTAGCGAACCACTTGAGGTGACCTATGGCAGACGTGTTGGTTATTGAATAAAGGTTCCCGGGGCGGCGGTACCCATTCCCGCCTCCCAAATTGTGCTTTATATTTTATTACAATATCGTTATTCTACATTATGTTAACATAAAATTGTAAAGATATGCAAATAATATATCTATATGCAATTCTAATTTGAGATCAGTGGAATGAAAAATTTTTTTTCACTTTTATGCCTTTTAATTTTTAATTAAAATATAGGTTACACAGCTTTAGATTAACACCGTGATTATATTTTTAGTATTGCCATTTGAACGACAGTGGCGCCCTCCTATGTTTTCTACTCTTATTTGACAGACTGTAAGTACGTTTTAATTTACTAAAGCTTCGTTCTCATTTGGCGACAGTTAGAGGGATGGTCAGCAAAATCCGAAGCGCTGTCCACACATTTGGGAATATATCCTATCAATCAAGTTGAAAAACTTGTAGTAGCTCTGCTGAGTCAAGATATTTTAGTAATGGGTTTAGGCACAAAAGTTCTTCAACCAATTCGCAACTAGAGACATCACATTTTTCCCCATCGGTTAAAGTGATTCGGCTTTTTCTAATGAAGACTTATCAGGAATTATTTTGATGTTATACAAAAAAGACCATGTATCATTGATTTTTTATAATAATATTTTTTTGCCGATTCTCGTCCTGAGTAGCCTAAATGGCCTACGTTGGCAACACTGCTTGCTCCCTGCACCGACCACACGATTTAAGAGCACGATCGATAGATGGTCGATCAGTGGTCTGGTGTTTTCGGCGCCCCCCTTATGACGGCGCCCTGTGCGGTCGCACCGCTCGCACCGCCCTAGGGCCGCCCCTGTGTCTTGTATAGGGTGTGTCTTGTATAGGGTGTGTCTTGTAAAGGATGCGTCTTGTATAAAGTGCACCCCGACCATTAAGCAGATTTTTGGAATATATAGGAAGAATCTGCTCTTTTCCCTACTGTACATATATGTGACACTAAAATTATAAATTTACCGTTTCACTTGTGGTTTATGCAAAACAAGGAATGTTAGTTTTAAATTCTTCCAATTATTTATTGCATTCTAAAATTAACGATCACAAGCAGTTCGAATGAAATCGTTAGGAGAACCTGTGTTTTTGAAATTAGGGAACTTTATGCCAAAAACATAATAGCATACCTTTTCAAACACAGAACTGCTTTTCACAATGTGCAAACTTCTCGAGATACTAGAACCAAAGGGCACACTCCTTTCGATAAAACAGCTTTTGGCCAATGAAATTTTGGATTCTTTGCAACCAAGTTATAAATACAATGCGCTTCCACCAGCCATTACACAGAATACAATTTATTTTATAAGTAATTTTAGACAATTGTTAGAACATCAGCCAAGACAGATCTAAAATCAAAAGTTTAATCAAATTCGATTTATAAGTATGCATTTCCACTGATACGATGTTGACTGTTCTATATTTTAAACGTAACATTGTTTTGTTATTTGTATTTTTGTTATAAACTGATTATGTTATAAACTGCTCCTCAATGGTTAATTATTTTAAACGTAATATTGTGTAGTTATTTGCATTTCTGTTATAAACTGCTTATCTTGTAAACTGCGCCTCTCAACATGGGAGTTCCTAGTGAAAAAGGCATAGCACATCACCAATTATAATGTAATAAATAAAAAAAAATTAAATGAAAATT
Source organism: Limnephilus marmoratus (assembly GCA_917880885.1). NCBI lineage: Eukaryota > Metazoa > Arthropoda > Insecta > Trichoptera > Limnephilidae > Limnephilus > Limnephilus marmoratus. The sequence goes on along the minus strand of OU862909.1, from coordinate 56,028,960 downwards.
CTTGGTTTTAAGTCACTTTATTCATATATTTTTTACCGGTTTCGGTACCTCATCATCAGGACTGTTATAAAAATAATGCGATCAGATACAGAAGTACACTTGACAGGTATCGGTAGAAGTATACATATATATATACATATTGTCAAGAAACAAAGGGTCAGTATACTGGAGTGGGACAGAGCGTCAGTTGTGGGAGGGCGGTGGGGGTGGGTAGTGGGGGTTGGAGAAGTAACGGCGAACATACTTTAAATAGGGCTGAAGCTTAAATTTAATGGGTTATTAATGATTTCAACCTTTGAATTTGCCTTTTTTATTTCCAAAGCCTATTATCCTTTATTGATTTTATAATATATTCAATAAAGTGACTTTTTTTTATTGAAAAAAAAATTTTTTTTTGGTACAATAGGTACATACAATAGATACATAAATATAATGAAAGTATATAAAAACTTAATACAATTATTATTAATACAAATCATTTGCTTACATAGTATGGGAGAATATATTTTAAAAATATGTATATTTGTATTAATTATTATTAATACAAATATACATATTTTTAAAATATATTCTCCCATACTATGTAAGCAAATGCTTGCGTGTACGGGAGGAAGTATTATTTGTTTGGTTATTTTGATTTTTTTTTTGTTTTTTGAAATTTAGTTTATATAATAATAATATAAGTTTATTCCAGAATGTATGCAGGGGAAGTGCAATGCAATACATTCCATAATGTAAAATAACAAAAAAAGATAAATAATAAGTTAAGGTAAAAAGTAAATAACAACACATAAATTAAATAAAATAAACGAATAAGCATGAAAAATGAAACTGAGAAATTTTTTTTTTGTATGTATCAAACACTAAAATGAATGTAAATATCCGTTAATAGGGTATTTCATTGTCTCCTGTCTCCAGAGGGTCATCAGGGGAGATTCCATCCAGGCAGTCAGCGGTGATGATCGCATTCTTCGAATGGCGCAGTCTGCGCCATAAACTTTCCATGCGGTGGCGGAGAAGTGCACGGAAAGTATGTACTCGTCCCTCCAGGAACATTTCCGTAGCACTGCAGTATCTCGGTAGGCGGAAAAGTTGGCGATAAGCGTTATTGTAAGCAACCTTTAACTTATGCCATTGGGTTGCAGTGTAGTCAACCCACAGTTCTGATGTGTACAGCGAGGTACAGAAAGCGTTGAACAGTATTCTTTTTACTTTGGGGCTGCAGGAGTAAAAACGTCTTGACAGCATACCCACTCTAACTGATATTGCTCTTCTCTGCCTTTCCATGTCCTCGATATCCTTAACTCTGCTGCAGCCAACTGGGGTCGAAGGTATACCCCAAAATTACTATCCTTCTTATATCCACTTAATTACTTGAAATGTATTCTTAGTATTTTCCTGCGCAAAGGATTAATACATAATGTGCCGTTTAAAAAAAAATGTGCTTTAGACCACACGACTGAAATAAAACTTCACTAACTTATGTCTCCTTCTCAACTTCCGTTTGCCTCGCCCGACCGTTCGCCTCGCACGATCACACTTTTCGTAACGCTCTCGTCACGCATTCACCAGCTTACTCCCCAAGCGTGCGTAAAGAAATTTTACTTCGAAAATGTGAAAAAATCGTTGATCGCAGGAATTTTTTTTTGTCAAATATACGTGATATTCCCTGCCCAATAATTTTTATTTTATTTTTTTACATTAGCTTCACACAGGAGGCCCTGAGGAAATTCTCCCCAGGGCCTATGTCATCTTTGGGGATGCTGTGTGGAGGGTCTTTTTTAGGAAAGGAAGAAGAGGAAGTTCTGCGAAGGAAAGGGATATTAGGGGTGGGTAGGAATCTGGGGCCAGTATGTCCAGGAGTGAAGGAAGCATTAATCCATCCCTCCCACTGCGGTGCAAAGCGATGTTCCGAGAGGGTACAGTTGGAGGAGTCAAAGGGACTCCCTCAACCATTCTCTCCCGATCCGGCCTGCCGCTGTTGGGCAGACGCATCCGCCGCCAAGACCCGGGCATACTTTACCCCATGAACCCGGGCACCCCTGCTAAGTCACCAAACGTAGCGAACCACTTGGGGTGACTTACGGCAGAGGTGTTGGTTATCCAATAAATGGTTCCCGGGGCGGCGCTACCCGTACCCGCCTCCCAAATTGAAAATAAATGGACAAATGCCCAAGAAAAAGGAATGTCTATGGTTTAAATACCCATAAAACATAAAAATGCATGTGGTCGTCGGCCGACCCACATGGTTACGGACGTTATGTTTGGCATTTTGGCCTGTTGAGAGTTAAGGTCGTCTGTGATGACATGTCCCAGGTATTTAACGCTGTGATTAACATTCATTTTCCTTTCATCTATCCATACTGAGGGTGTTTGGACGATTTCGTTTTTCGGTTTAAAAACCGTAACTATTGACTTGGTGGTATTATACAAAAGGTTATGGTTTTTTGTCTTCACAAATTTTTAATAATTTCTCTAATGAGCTTAGTGACGGTGCAAGAAGAACCATGTCATCTGCGTAATTAATGTTATTTACACACACTCCATTTAAATGGCAGCCTATTTTCGTGGCCTTAAGTCTTTGAATAAGCTCATCGGTGTATAGATAGGTGTGTATATAAAGAATAAGAGAAACATATATACACATACATACATATATATATTTTTAAATTATTGTTTTTTTTTTTTTAGTTAGTCTTTCAGTATATTTTTTTAATTGTGTTTTGAAATTTTTGAAACTGTCCTTAAGGGATCTTATATTTTCTGGTAATTTATTAAAGAAAAAAAAAACCAAGTAAATACTAAGTATACTTAAAACCAAGTATTTTCTTTTCAATTATTTAAAATGTCAAGTCACAATATGTTTGCTTCTTTTGAAAAAAAAAATAATTATGTACATAAATTCATGAATTTAGGATAAGAATTTATGATAATTGTGTGATAAGAAACGATACATTTTAAATAGCTTAAAAGCACAATTTTTTTACAATTCCACAAGTTTTAGCAGGTATTCGAACGATTATCTTAATAATTTTACATAAATATTCTGAAATCACTTGATAAGATCTATTGATTTGTTCACAAGCGAAACCTTTATGAAATAACGTAAAAAAAATCACCGGTAAAATATTTTCCATAAATTCACTTTTCAAATAATCGTTAATGTTTACAGCTTTTTATTGCCTCAAATTCCTTAGCTTTCCATAAGTTTATTTATTGTTTGGAAACAAGACATTTAAAAGAATAAAACCCATCAATTCGTCTCCGAAGTACGGTAGGCAACGAATGATTATAAACTGCCGATTTCTGATGCTAACTGTATGGAATGTAAATGGGGTTCTTATCAGATTAGATTGATGCCTTATAGTTCTAAATATTATTATAATAAACGAATATGGTTATAGATCTACGTGATAAGTCGCCAGAAAGATATAATAAAATGAAGAATTCGATAAAATAATAGAATATTAAATTTGAGTACTAAAAGCTGAAAGTATTTAGCTCAAATTTCTAACAAACTAACTAACCATTACGCCGTTTATCCGCAGGGGTAGGCAGAGAGGACGGACCGCCAAACAACTCGGTCTTAGCACACACTCATTGCTTCATTCACACTCGTACATGGTCTCATACATATAAGGGAACGTACCCATACTACCATACTATGTGACACGTTTAGTGGGGGGGGGGGTCTTCAAAATACCACGCTTGGTACAAATGAGCGGCGGAGTGCTTAGGTTTTTGGTCACCGGGGAGGGGGGGGGGGGGGCTAAAAATTGCAAAAAGTTGGTCACGTAGTATGGGTACGTTCCCTAAATACTGTTCTATTAATAATTTCTACATGTAATAATTGCGATTACGAGTATGAAGTGCTTGGTGATAAAATTTGATAGGGGAAGGGGTGATTTATCGCAGAATAGTGAAAAATCACGGGATAGTCGTATATCTCTCTAAATGGGCCGGATGGTTCGACGCTCTGTAGGAAAACCGCTTGCACAGCGCGGGTGAAATGTATGCCCCCTAAAGTTTAAGTTTAGACTTTCGGAATTCATTATTTCATTTGTGTGAAATCACTATGACACCATTCATGATTTTACTTCAATGGCAAGCCAGAGATGAAACGTGTTCCACTATTATCCCGCGAGTAGCAGTGGTGCGCGGCAAAATGGATTCAGTAGTTTCCGGTCGCTCGGCGTAGAGTGTTGAGTTGGAGGTCAAATTGGTTGTAGAAAGTAGTAGGTACATCAGCAGAAAGAGATAGTTAGAATTCTCGACCAATCAGTTCCAATTTTGAAAAGGGTAAATAAAATAATTTTATATTAGAAAATTTACATTATAGGTAGGGTCTTAATCGCTTGTCTGAATTCTCCAAACAAAAACTTCGAAAATGATGACAATTAAATTCAAAGCAAAAGTACTAGAGTTCATTCAACCGGAGGCACAGACAGTCACAACCGAAATAAGTATTTTTAATTACGCTTTGTCTGTGATAATCAATATTTATCTCTTATTAATTATTAATTTGGGAGGCGGGTATGGGTACCGCCACCCCGGGAACCATTTATTGCATGACCAACACCGCTGCTATAGGTCACCCCAAATGACTTGGTGACTAAGCAGGGGTGACCGGGTTCAGGGGGTAAGGTTAAGTTAAGGTTTGTTAAGGTAAGTTGGCAAACTAATTCGCCAGCTCTTGGTGGCAAATTAGTTTGCCAACTTACTGCGTGGCGGGTCGGATCGGGAGGAATGACCAGTTGAAGAAGACTTAACCTACACATCTACAGCCGGACTCCTCAAAAAATCGCCTGGCACCACAGTGGGGGAATGGGTTCATTCGACCGTCACTTCTGGAAAAATTTACCCGCAGATTCCTACCCACCCTCATTCCTTTTTCCTTCCATGAACATTCTCACGTTTCTTTCCTAAAAGACCACACAGCAAGCAACCCCAAAGATGACATAAACACTGAGGAAATTATTTTATTCATGACCTTGTATGTGGAGTTAGTGTAAAAAAATATATTATTATGCACGTACGAAATATGGATTGTAGAAAATAATAAATATGTTACGAAATATGGATACGTATTTTAAGGTTAAACGGATAACACGTTATAATAGATGGCGCAAATTTTTTTTATTTTTTTATTTTATTTTATTTTATTTTATTTTTATTTTTATTTTTTTTTTTAATTGTACAACAGATTTTTTATCCAATTACTGTACAATTTTCTCATTTTGAGTCTTAACACCTAGGAAGATGATTATTATACAAAAAAATCTTAAGGCTATCTAAAGAAGAGTTATATATATCTAGTGTTTCCGATATTTCGTTCAACAGCACCATTCCTCTTGTCATGCTATGCTGTGCTAGAACATCTGTTCTGCCGTATGGTATTTTGAACAAGTCGTGTCGACGACTACGGCTGAAATTTTCAGGCACGTATAAGCCATAACATTCCAAGAGGAATGGGCTGTCAAAACGATTATGGATTATGTTAAAACTAAGAATTGCAAGATTTGCATAACGTCTAGTTTCCAAGCTAAATCTATCTGTTGCCTCAAGTAATTCCATATGGTGCATGAATCTCGGGTACGTTCCATTCATCCGCATATAGACATACCTAAGGAACTTTTTCTGAATTTGTTCTAGCATATTAATATATTTAGCTTGGTGCGGAGTCCACACACCACTAGCATACTCCAGCTTACTTCTTATGACTCCATCGAACTCATTGCATCTGGGTCATCAAATTGCTATTTATTTTATTAATTTAATTATTTTAGGTTAAACCACTTCTTGCAAGTTATGCTATAAAATATTAAGATTAATTAATTGTTTGCGCCCGTACATATCTACGCAATATGAATGTGAATCAATAATTTTGTCCATAAACAAACTCAAATCTGTCCAGAAAGGCTAACAAATACAATATTGCATCGGTGATTCAATCCAATATTGTATTTGTTAGCCCTTCTTGTAAGATTTGAATTTGTTTATGGACTATTGACTATTGAATCAATTTCACTTTGCGTGTGTATGTTAATTAATCTTAATGTATTAAAGGAACACATAGATTATAACTTGTGTTCCGTTTGACTTTAAATAACAATTTTAATAATATAAATGAACCGTATGAATCCATATAAATAAAAATGAATTGCCGAAATGTATGTACGCCTTTGACCAAGTACTAGGTCAATGATGTACGCGCATAACTTCCGAATGATTGCACCAAATTCGATAATTCTTTTTTTTTGTCTTCGTTATTGTCAGGACAAGGTTTGTATAAAACTACTGGTGAGCACTGGCATTATGAAATTTGTATAAAAAATTGAAATAGGTGGCGCTCGAGCTGTTTGAAAACTGAATGTACCGGGACTGAATGTATGGAATTTTGGAGGGGGGAGGGTGGAGGGAACTCGGGAGGTGGGTTCGCGGGACCCTGGAGAGGGGCAAGGGAAGTGGAGTGGGGTGGGGAGAGGGAAGGTGGTGGTGGTGGAGTGGGGAAGGGGACGCGGGGAGGAAGGGGAGGCGGAAGGGGAACGGGAAGAATGGGAAAGGACACGTAGGGAGAAAAAAATCTTTATAAAATGGCACAGCAACGCATGCCGGGAACCAGCTAGTATTTAATAACTTCAAATTAATGAATCAAAATAATGTTTGATATCTACTCCTACACATGACACCACTAATTATCTAAATAAATGAATAATAATCTTCCTGTGACAATACGGAACTAGGCAAAAAAATGTAAAATTATACGATTGGGTTTATCCGTGATATAAACGGCCCTCACTAATAGGAGCCATCCATTGCGAGAGGAATCAAACAAGTCATATAGTTAATGATGAACGGCGTCAGATTATCCTCCACCCACACTCCGGTGTAGCCAATTATTATTCTGTGTCGTGGAGCTGATCTGCGCAGATTCTCCGACTCTGCGAGGGTTGGACCAATTCCTTGACAATATTAAAGAGTTTTTTTTTGCATTAGCTCCACACAGGAGGACCCAATGAAAATAATTTCCCTCTGACCTGTGGCCTATTCAGCTTCTTGAACGAGTTTTATTTTGCTTTAACTATTATTTTGCTTGTATTACTAACCTGATATGTTGTATTATGTTTTTTCCTGTTAAGCACTTGTATACTGCTTTCTAACAATGTATGCAGGGACACTGGAGGTCTAGATTCATTCAAAATAAATAAATGGAGCTTCGTTTATCAAAAAAATTAGAATTTTGCGAGAGCCTTGAAGGAGTAACCATCTGTTACTTATATCAGTGCGGGTAAGTGAAGGATAACCTCCAATGAGCCTATGTCAACTTCGGGGATGCTATGTGGAGGGTATTTTTAAGGAAGGGAAGGAGAGGAATTTCTGGTAAGGAAGAAAGTATGAGCGGTGGGTAAAAATCAGTGTATCCGGAAGTTACGGACGTATGAATTCATTCCTCCAACTGCGGTGTAAGGCCATTGGTCGAGAGAGTCCGGCTGGAAAGGTCAAAAGGCCTTTCTCAACAAGTTGGCCCACGCCAAGACCTGCACAAACCTCACCCCATGAATTCGGATACCCCTGTTAAATCACCAAACGCAGCGAACCACTTCGGGTAACCTACGGCAGAAGTGTTGGTTACCCAATAAATGGTTCCTGGGACGGCGGTACACATACTCACCTCCTAATCTACATAATATGTAACTGAACAATGATAACAAAATCTGACATCATTAATCATACGATAATATAATAATCACTGTGGGAGCACCCCTGCCATAGGTCACCCCAAGATGCTATGATTGGTGACTTAGCAGGGGTGCCCGTGCTCATGGAGTGAGGTTTGTCTAGGTCTTCTTAGCGAATGCGTTTGCCCACTTACTGCATGGCGGGACGGATCAAGAGAGATTTGTTGAGGAATCAAGACCTCTCAAGTCAAAATCTACCCATCGCCTTGCACCGCAGTAGGAGGGATGGATTTATAAATCCGTCATTCCTGGATACCTTGACACAACACCCACTCATACCTTTTTCATTCCCAAAGCTTCCTCTCCCTAAAATGATCCTCAAAGATGATATCGGCTTGAGGATATTTTTCCTCAGTGCCACCTGGGTGGAGAAGTCGCTCCCGCTGTCTGTACGCTTAGATATTTTAAACTACGCAACGGATTTTCATGTGGGTTTCACCAATAGATATCCATGAGGAAGATTTAGGTATATAATTTGTCAAGGCTTTGTTTAAATTGGTTAAAATATATTATATACAAAGGGAGCGGGCTAGCAAGCGGGCGATGTGGATTTGATATGTATGCAAATTAACAGGTAATAAAGTTTGGGTAATGGTGTTTTCAGTAGATGGCATTGTGTTTCGTTTCGTGTTATAAATAAAAGAAACACAAAAGTAAAAAAAAAACAACGATTCGGTCGCATCGAAGAATTGAACCCAGGATCCCTTCCTTGCCGAGGAAGTGCTCATACCATGGAGCTATTCGACCATGTCTACTTTTAACTGTATCATACTTCGACAGAAAGCCACCAAAGTTATAATATTTTTTCTGTTACAGACACAGTTAAAAAAGTTGATATGGTCGAATTAGCTCAGTGGTCAGAGCACTTCCCCGGCAAGGAAGAGACCCTGGGTTCAATTCCTAGGTGCGACCGAATTGTTTTTTTTGTCTTTTTTGTTTCACATTTTCGTTTAACAGTCGTTAATATTGTCTTCATTGGTTAAAAATTACGATTTTATGTTTCATTCATTTATTTTATTATGATTATTATAATTTTATTCCAAAATCCTTAATTTATCGATAGTGTTTGCCTATCTGTATAAACCAACCTTTTAATTTTGAACTTCTAAATCTGAACACATTGAAAACACAATGAAGAGTGATAAGGGAACGTACTCATACTACGTGACCTGTTCAGGGGGGGGTCTTCAAAATACCACACTTGGTACAAATGAGCGGTGGCGGGCTTAGGTTTTTAGTCACCGGGGGGGGGGGGGGGGGGGGGGGTTAAAAATTGCAAAAGGTTGATCACGTAGTATGGGTACGTTCCCTGAGGGACTGAAGAGGTTTCATCGAGTTACATCTTATTACAGTTTTGTTGAGACTGAAGAGGTTGCGTCGATATATTGTGTAATACTGGAGGAAGTATGAGAGGAATGAGGGACGGTAAGTAAGGAGAAGAATAGGTAGGTTGGGAAAGGGTAGGATAATTAGATGAGATCGATAAAGCCAGTTAAAGAAACGTTTCTTTTCTAAATATCTCTCATAATGATTGAGCATGTTAATTCTTAATGTTAATTGACGTGAACAGTGCAACAACTCGACTCAGAATCATGGAACTTACTGCACAATCACAGATGTTGTATTTTAACAAACGTTAAACCCTATTAAATTTCTGTTCAGAGTGGTGATGTTGTTTAAAATGAAATATTTATTTTTTAACTTATTGGTTTTGGTCTCCCTGAAGCGGGAACAAGTGTGCAAACAAGATTCTTATATCTGAATATCGAATAAAGAGGGTTGGGCACTAATGAGTCAATCCAACACACACCACACTGCAATGTCCAGACTGCAGTCTGCTCTTGGTGTCTGGTGTCGGGTGTCTGGTGTCCGGTGTCTGATGGCTGATGCCTGATGCCCGGTGTCTGATCCACTGCCGCTGATTGCTCGAGGTGTCTAGTTGGCAATAAAGGCAGGAACAAGGACGTTAATCGATCTTCACGTGAAGAGTGTTTACTCTAACGAGGCTTCTGCTTCTAAGCTGAGGGTTGTAGGTTCAAATCTCGTTTAAATGCGAAGTCCACGGTGAGGATTCTAAGAAGCATTCATTCAAATGATTTGAATATACATTGAAATCGTTTCAATCAATCCATTCAATTTAATTTATTTTCATCGTCATAAATAACTAGTAATTTGCTACTAACATTACTATTACTATTACATTTAATATTTGCTTTACTTTGATTTAGTGTACAAAACACTTATCAGACCAGTACTTACGTACGCAGCTGAGACTTGGGTACTAACTAAGAGGAATGAGCGAGCACTGGACGTTTTTGAAAGAAAAATTTTGAGGCGCATCTTCGGACCGGTTCTAGAAAATGGATTTTGGCGCAGATGCTACAACAATGAGCTCTATACTTTGTTTAAGGAGCTAAACGTCGCAAAATTTATAAAATTGGGAAGACTTCGGTGGCTGGGTCATGTGGAGAGAATGACCGAGCATCAAGCACCAAAGTCCCTGCTGAACTCAAGACCAATAGGGCGAAGGAGCCTGGGAAGGCCAAGACTAAGATGGAGCGACAACGTCCTCAAAGACATATCTATCTTGGAGCTTCCAAACTGGAGAGAGCTGGCACAAAACCGAGATGAGTGGAGGAAGACTCTTGAGGAGGCCAAGACCCACCAGGGGTTGTAGAGCCAATATTGATGATGGTGATGATGAATTTGCTACTAACATCCATATATTAACATCTCCCATTGACTTTGAACACATTTTTTTTAACAATCATATTTTTATAACAATGAACCAAATAATATTATTTGACTAGTCAAACCTATAGAGCAAAGATGCGTATTATATCATGTAGGTGCTGAATAGGTCACATAACTTCGTTGTAATGATTTTGGATTTACGTTTTTATTAAAAGTTATACAATTGCTGTATTCACTGAAATTGCCATGTTATTTTTAAAAAAAATTGATTATGCCTTACACAATGTCAATTGATTATGTCAATCTTTAATTTTTATCTTTTTTTTTTTTAATTATTATTTTACGAAAAAATAGTCCATTAACAATATGACAATAATATGAATAATAAAAAAGAGAAATGACAATGAAGGGAAAGTACATTTAGATGAAGAGCATTGACAAAATACATAAAATATAAAAGTTCATAATATATAATGAAGATGGATTTAAAATGACTTTAAAAAAAGTCATTTAGGATTACACCAAAAAATTCAATGCTTTGATTTGCGTTGACAAGTCTCGACATTCTGGATAAAGGATAATGATTTCCATAATTAGTAGAATGTTGATTGAGGAACAAAAAATCATTATTTCGGAGTCTACGGGAAGGGATGTTGAACTGGATGATTTGTAAAAAAGCAGGTGTGTCGGTAATACTGTTGATAATTTTGAAAATGCATATTATATCAGAGTAATTTCTACGTATTTCTAAAGAAGAAATGTTTAAAGTTTGCTCAATTTCCTCATACGAGTACTCGCCTCTTTCAAGTTCTAACCTCGAAGCAATTCCTCGAAGGAAGCGATGTTGTACAGATTCGATGTGACAAATGTGGACAGCATAGAAAAGAGACCAAATGTCACTAGCATATTCAAGGTGAGGGCGAACCAGCGAAAAGTAAAGAGTTTTAAGTGTACTTACATATATGTTTAAAGGCAGAGGTAATTTTATGAATGAAGCCGAGCAGTTTAAGTGATTTGTTTACGATGTTATTAATGTGATCACGGAAAGAAAGTTTGCAGTCTAGAGTGACCCCAAGGTCCTTGATAGATGTGACAGTACAGAGAAAAAAAATATTTAGTTAATAATCAAACTAAATAGGTTTATTGGTTCTATTAAAGGACAAAATTTTGCATTTATCAACATTAAGTTCATGAATAACGATTACACATTTCATTGATGTGTATTTTCGCTCGTTTCCAAATAGGTATCGTTTTTTTACCTCGCCTTTATTGTGCAAGATATAATATCTACTCACTAAAAATTAATGTTATCCAAGAAAAAAATGTTCACGTTTAAGTAAATTGAGAGTGATACCATGACACGAAAAACGTTGCTTTAGTGAATTATTGCAAGAAAAGTAAAAGCAAAATTAAAAGCCGTTATTATAGATTGAATTAAATGGCTTCGTATCATAATGCTAGCACTCAGTTGTTACAATGGCAGATTTGATTGTTCTCTGAAACTAATACAGGTATTCTTTCACACTTTTTGAAATGTCAGCGGTCGAAGAAGCTTCCGGCATAAAAACCGAGAAACATGTGAATTACTCCTAGATATTTTTTAGAAAAAGTAGAACTCTGTTGAAAGATAAAGCAAAATAAATCACGAATAATTGTATAAATGAATGAATTAAAGTTTTTAACCTTGCGTGATTTTATGAATGTAGAACAGTGTATTGGAAATATGTAATAGTTTTTCGGTAGTTACAACATCATCATCATCATCATTATCATTATCATTACATAGTATAAAATGAACTCGCTTAAAATGTATGTGCGCGTTAATCTTTTAAACTACGCAACGGATTTTCATACGGTTTTCACGAATAGATAGAGTGATTGAAGAGGAATGTTTATATGTATAATACATGTAAATTATGTTAGAGAAAAGCCGAGAAATTCAAAGAAAACCTATTTTTGTGCAATTTAAAACGGCTGGCGGGCCGTACTACAGTCACTTTTGAAATTCGTTCTACGGAAGAAATTGGAAAATAGATGTCCTAGAGTAAGTAGGTATTTGATTTGAATTATTTTATTTGATGAAGTCGCTCAAAATGTATGTGCGCTTAGATCTTTTAAACTACGCAACGGATACTCGTGCGGTTTTCACCAATAGATAGAGTGATTCAAGAGGAAGGTTTATATGTATAAAAACATGTTTATTATGGTAGAGAAAAGTCGAGAAATTCAAATATTCAGGCAGCGGGCAGCACGCAGCTGGCAAGCGGGTGGTGTAATGGCGTTGTGTTTCGTTAGCCACAGCAACGTGTGGCCAGGTCTGCTAGTTTACAACTAAGTCTCAAAATGTACGTTTATTTTTTAGTATCTCGAGGTAGTTAGTGCCTTCTATTTATGAAGATATCTAAAAATTTATGTCACTTTTTAAAGGCGTCGCGTCGTATCGGGTTTAATACTGATAGCAATCCTTTCCTAAAAATATACAATTAAGTGTTAAAAGGTGTCTAAAAGCAACGGTATTATTAAGGGAGAAAAAAAGTTTTCCTAATGGTTATGATCTTTTTCTGAATCCATATATTTAGATACTTGAATAACTAGGTGTCTTAAACAGTATTTTGATAGCATTTTTTTTACATTAACTCCACAGAAGAGGCCTTTAGGAAAATAATTCTCCTCAGGGCCTGTCATATTTGGGGATGCTGTGTGAAGGATATTTTTAGAAAGGGAAGTTCTGTGAAGGAAAAGGGTGTGAGGAGTATGTAGGAAACTGGGGGGTCAGTTTATCCATATGAAATCATCCCTCCTACTGCGATGCATGGTGATATTCCTAGAGAATTCTGCTGGAGTGGTCAAAACGACTCGCATCTCCAGACTCTCCCGATCCGGTCTGCCATATAATTGGTGGGCTGATGTATCCGCCGCCAAGATCCGGACAAAACTCACCCCATGGTATCCCTGATAAGTCAACAAACGTAGAGAACCACCTGGGGTGACCTATGGCAGAGGTGTGTTTATAAAAACACACATTAAGAATCCATTGACATTAATAGCACGCATTACGCAATTCTTACGCTGCAATACGATTTCGTATTAAAATTACTTTCCGAAATAAGGTTGCAAAGTGGTGCCTACTTAGCATTGTAAATTGAAAGAATGAATTAAAATTATACAGAAATGAAAACAATTTTTTCCGTATTATTTTAACATGAGTTTACAATGACATCGCAACTTTCGACAAAAGCTCGTGCAGAGCTTTCGGGTTTGGGAAGAGAAGGCTTCGCTACCGACCGGAGCCTTATGAAGGCTTTGTGCATATTTGCATCCAGTGGGGTGGAGTGGGCTGAACAGGTTCCGTGGAGAAAAAACTAGCTTATCTACTGCATTCTTAATCTGCGCCACTAGAAGTGGCACATGTTTTGGTCGGAGGCTTATAAATTATATTAATAAATTCCATCTGCCGGAAGCTTGTGTATGGGCAAATAGGCGCCATGTCTTAATTTTTTCCAGTTTTTTTTTTATATTTTTGAAGACAAAAATTTAAAAAAAGATATAAATAAAGATATAAAATAATTTTAAAATAATATCGATACATTTGGATAGATGCTTAGTACACGTTATTTTGATAAATTATTTAACAGCCATAAAATTATTGAACTAGCGAACACAATAGGTAAGTATTAAAGTCATTTTTATAGATTTTATGGATTAATTCATAAAACTGATAATCTTAATGACACCCCACCACGAGCAAAAAAGGCGTATTTTGCAGGATTCCCATACATATGCTATAAAATAGTTTGTGGAATCCAGGAGTCAAGAATTTTCCATTAAAAATAACAGAAATCTATGAAATGCATCAAATTACAACAAAAACATTATGAAGTCCATTCATTTTTTGGCATTGGTTTGATCTATAATTATATTTGCAATGAATTGATAATAACTGAAATTTTACCTAAACCGGTTCTGCGAAAATTTAATATTCAGGTCATTTATTATTATTATACTTCTATTTCAATTCCGATTTTGTTTTCTTGAATTAATGAATGAAATGGAATCTTGGAAGTGGAAATTAATCCATTTTCTCATATCCGATTAAGCTGAAACTTAGCGGATGGACACATTGTCGATGACAATGCATTCATTCACTTACCATTTATCACACACGCGAGCAAGCACGGGTTTTTCTGAAACTGAATTACAAAATATTATAAAATTGACAACAGTTAATATACGAAATAAATTGTCGGTACCATTCAATTAGAATTTGGTTTGGGTGTTAGTGATTTTGGCTCTCGCTCCCTGTGAAGGAAGGTTCAATCCTTAGAAAAACAAATTTTTATTTTTGTTTTAAAAGACATTTTAAATGTTCACAACGGTTTAAAAACCACTCCTTGGGGAAAAAGGAACGATCATTAGCCAAAAAAAAACTGTCTTTGAAATTGGCTACTAGCCGGCCATAGAGGTCGAAAGTAAAAAAAAAAAAAGCTTTTTCCGAATGATTTTTCCTTTTCACTCTTCTCCGACTGGTTTAATCGTTTTAAAAATTGGGTCTGACTACGTGAAGAATTCAGACAAGCGATAATATAGACATCTGTCTACAATATATTATTTTTAATGCATTTTCAAAATTGGAACTGATTGTGTAAAAAACTCAGATTATTTGCGCTAGTAAAATACTAAATTAGTTCGTTATTTTTTTTTAATTTTGCTACAAAATAATTATTTTTCTGCAGCCATTTGAAACGAACCGCTGTTCATTAATAAAATTGGTCATTCTAATGCGATGGTGTCTTTCTCCCTGCCACGTGATGAAATTAGCATAATGTCTTTCTCGATACAGTTTCGTGTTATATTTTGGTAAAGTATACAAATGACGGACGATGCAGTACTTATGGCACAAGCCTCGCAGAGGTCAACGAGTGAACCTGTCTGAGCCTTGTGCGCATGTGCAAGGCAAAACCCAAACGCTTCTACAACTGTGCCAACCACTATTTCATTTAAAACAAACCTGGTGGTTTATTTTTGCATCTACGTACTTATTCATTTATTTATTTGCAGTACAAAACCCTTAAATACATAAATTTTTTTTTACATAAAGATGAATTACAGAACAATTATGCAGTGTAAAAATTTCAATGTCAAATAAATAAACCATAAATCACAGCTTGGAGGGCTGAACGCCGTTGGCGCCAACAAAAAACTGTCCAAAGAAGCGAAGCTAGCCGTCCATAATGGAGTACTGGTACCTACCCTGATGTATGGTAGTGAGGCATGGAATTGGCAGAGGAAGGATGAAAGTAGACTGAATGCTGTAGAAATGAGATCCTTGAGGCGAATGTGTGTAAAACCATGTACGATCGTATGAGAAAGGTGGAGGTCCGCAAGAATGCAAGGCTGATGTAAGCGTAGATAATGAGTAAAATTAAAAAGTGACTCTCAAATGGTTTGGGCACGTACAGCAAATGAACGAGGAAAGGAGTGTAGGGAGAATATATGACGCAAATGTGAATGGTAGAAGAAGTCAATGACGCCCAAGAAAGATATGGCACGACCTAGTCAATACTTGAATCGGGCCATGTCAAGAGTCAGAATGATAGAAGAGCGTATATGAGACGATGTATGAATGTAAACGAGGCAAGGGGTGTTTGCCAAAACAGAGTTGTTTGGCGGTCCGTCCTCTCTGCCTACCCCTGCGGAGAAACGGCGTGCTGGTTAGTTAGTTAGTTTTATAAATCACAGTATTTTCATTTTTTTACATGAGCTCCACATCCCTCAGGGCCTATGCCATCTTTGGGGATGCTGTGTGGAGCGTTTTTTTAACGAAAGGAAGGAGAGGAGAGTTCTGGGAAGGAAAAGGGTTTAAGGAGTGTGTAGGAATCTGGGGTTAAGTGTGACTTGGTCATCCGCCTCCAAGACCTAGACAAACCTCACCCCATGAACCCGGGCACGCCCGCTAAATCACCAAACGTAGCGAACCACTTGGTGTGACCTGTGGCAGAGGTGTTGGTTATCCAATAAAGGTTCCCGAGGCGGCGGTACTAATTCCCGCCACCCATTCTTTGAATTTAAAGTTTTTGATTGAAGGCAAGTGCAATCATTTCAATGATTTCAATGGGTGGTGTTATTTCCTATCTAGAAATGTAAAAAATAGAATTAAACTAAATAAATATTCATTGCAAAGTTTGGTGACGTGGCATTCCTTTTCTTGGATCCACTTGCTTATTAGCAATGAAAAGGTAGTTTGTATGCGAGTCTCTGAAAAATGCCCGAAGCACTTTGCAGCTTTAAATGATTCATCGTTTGTTTGAAAATATTTCAGAAAATCACGATTCTCGATAAAAAAAAACACGTAAGCTAACGGAAAGGGGGGCACATTAATAAAAATTGAACTCTCCATAAACTAAAATATTTACAAAAAATAACTATTGAGCTCATAAATCAAATTTTAGCGTTTGAGAGCCGCATGCCTATGGAAACGAACCTAACAATAATACGTCGAAGAGGGCGCCATATGGCTGCTGATATTCATCTCACTTTTTCTCATCTGCAACATCGTGTTGGAGGGAGATGGAGATACAACATCGCACCCAAAGGCCGACTCCACAGTAGAGATGAGTAAAATAACGTGAAACAGTTTTTTCGTATCCGTTAACGTTACGAAACAGCTGCAACATTTTTTAGGATTTTGGGAAAACAGCTATTTGTGCGAGAATCCTGGGTGAAACTTTTATAAACTGCTCCTCGCAACAACTAAGACACGGCTGCCAAAAATAAACAACCGAAACTTCATCGCTGACGCTTTCGAAAAATAAAACGTTCGCCCGCAACGCCGTACGCGAAACGCCTTGTAAACCGTCAAAAGTTTTCGCCGCAACCGTACACCTAGAAATATTGCAGCTTAATAATTATTGAAGTGAAAACTTATTTAGCACCGTTGTGATTTGAAACTCGATGAAACGAAAAAGCGACACTAAAAAGAGACAAACAGATGCATCTATAGGATTTAGCCTGCGAGAAAATGGAATAGACTAATGGATCTCCTCTTCGTGCGGTACTCTGAAGCCTACTGATCTCCTCTTTTTCGGTGCTTTGTAGCCTCCCCACTCTTGCCTACTTTAGTTTTCTGAAGGTTTCACTTCTACCGTGTGTAAATTGCATACATTTAAAAAAAAAATTAATACTGGTACATTTTAAAATACAATTATTGCATTGAATGAATAACGCATATGTGTACAAATATTGATATTCAAACTAAAATATTTATTTTTTCTAATTTGTTACGTTATTTTTAACAGTTTCGATTAACCGTTTATTTGGTAAAAACTGAAACCAGTTGGTATAATTAACTGAAATGACCACCTCTACTCCACACTACTTGACGCTGGAGTAAATCCGGTCCAAAAGCTCGAAAAAAATCGAAAAGCTCGCAAATTTAACGCACCTCGTCAAAAAGCACGATGAGTTCCTTATCAATTTTTGTTGTTATAATGTTAATGATTGCGTCTTTTTGATGTGTACATTTGTTGTGATTAGTTTTTTCAGGTATTTGGGACTGGTGTTACAAATCGAGTGAGATGTATTATTGAGGCGGGCGGATGGCGACGCTACTCCCAAGTAATTTTCACCTGTAACCATTTCTAACACAAGCGAGCGGTAATGAATCCCCGGGACGTGATGGGCGCTATTCACCGCGTGATATTTTCAGCCAACAATCGCGTGCATTAGCCGCGCTGTACTAATGGACCCAAATTGAATATTAATAATGTGTAATCCATATAGTATTGACTATCGACTATTGATTTATTGGTCGAAAATATTTATTTTTTTGCTATTGTTGTCGTAATTGTATTGTGCTTATGGAAGGCATGAGCGGTATTTATAAATACGGGACTTTGAAATTGTAGGTGTTGATGTTGATAGTACATTCAAGATTCATCACGATTGATACAATTGATTACTTAACAATTCTAAGAAGAAAAAAGGTTTTATTAAAGCAACAGACTTGTACGGCTGTATTTATTTATTTATTTTATTTCTATTCTTGAACATACACAATACAGATTATTACATTGGTTTACATAGAAATTAAGTTTAGTAATAAGAAAAAAATGTTAATGATCCGTAACTGTTTGCATATAGGTAAGTGTACCTGGTAGTATTTTGTGAACACTTTACTAGGCAAACCTGTGCTGAGGTGTTCCCATGTTTGGTAATAAATGCTATTCTGTCAACATAAGTAGAAACACCGTAGTCTCCCTGTGAGAAAACATTGTTTAAACTGATGTACCACCGCACTCCATTTGTTACTTTATTTTATTTGTTTGTTGGCATTTTTAAGACTTGGCAAATAAATAACTAATGTACATTATGAACAAAACTCAACAAATCAAATTGTTTCATAGTTAGTGCAAAAGACATAAAAAAAAATGATTCTTGTGAGGCATTTAATTAACCTAGTACGTGGGACATCAACACTAAAAAAACACAAATAATCGCGGAATACGAATAACCAGACAATATTTGAAAATTTCTACTAACATTACTTGTTCAACGAGAACTGAGCAATAACAAGAAACTGCCAGCAGAAGTCCAGCGGTAAGGCTCTTGACTCGCATTCCGAAGGTCGCGAAATCAAATCCCGGCATGGCAAATAAATTTTATTTGACTAATTTGTGTTATTTCACAATTTACTCATTTAAAATTATATATGGTATATTTGCGGCACGTTCCAGAATGGAAGATACTCTCAGTATCGCTTTGGTGTAAGACCATCATTCAGAATTGAAACGTTGCTTGCTTTGCCGTGTTTGGTGACCAGATCTGAAAAGCCAGGTACTTCCCCACCTTCCTCCTCCCTATGTCCTTCCCCTCCCCACTACCTTCAGCCTCACAACGTACCCCACTTGGGGATGCCATAATCTCATTGGATTCAGACGGGAGCAGTTGGGACTCTTGTGCGGTATTTATATAAAATATATATATATATAAAAAAACTTACGAATGTTTCAAAAAGGTAAAAATATTATTTTTTTTACTTTAATGATCAATTCGATTCAACAACTCAACAAGCTTTCTCAAACAAATTAAATCCTCATATAAAGTTAACATTGTTTATAGCCAATTCGTGGAATATAGTTAACATTGTATATTGTCGATTCCTCGTATATTGTTATACATATGTAGTTAAGCCTATATCTAGATATGATATTGGCATTTTTAACGTAAAAAATCAACGTTTATGTTTTTAATGGGAATACCGCACAAGAGTCCCAACTGATCCTGTCTGGAGCCAGTGAGACTATGATATCCCCAATTGGGGTATGTTGTGTGGTGAGACTGAAGGTAGTGTGGGGAGGGGAATGAGATGGGGTAGATGAAGGTGTGGAAGTACTTAGCTATTCATATCTGGTCACTAAACACATTTTAAGTAAAGTTTCAATTCCGAATGGTGGTCCTACAACTTACAACAGGGCTATACTGAAAGTAATTTCAACTCTGGAAGTACGCAAATATATTGTATATTATTTTAGTTTTTTTTTTTTTACAGTGAATACCACACAAGAATCTCAACTGCTCCCGTCTGGAGCCAGTGAGACTATGGCATCCCCAATTGGGGTATGTTGTGAGGCTGAAGGTAGTGGGGAGGGGAAGGAGGTGGGGAAGAGGAAGGTTGGGAAGTACCTGGCTATTCAGATCTGGTCACTAAACACGGCTAAAGCCATTTTCAAGCAACGTTTCAATTCTGAATGGTGGTCTTACACCAGGGCGATACTAATAGTATCTTCCACTCTGGAACATGCCGCAAATATACTATATATTATTTTTAAATGAATTAATTGTGAAATAACACAAATTAATCAAATAAAATTTATTTGCGCATGCCGGGTTCGAACCCGCGACCTCCGGAAAGTGAGTCAAGAGTCTTAGCCACTGGACTACGGAGGTCGTTAGTTGAGTAAATTGTAAAATATTACGGTTTAATCATATAAAATTTATTCGTGCACGCCTGGTTTCGACCCGCTACCTACGGATTATTTGTCAAGAGCCGTATTCCCGACTACGGAGGCCGTCAAAAACATAGCTAAACAATAGATTTTTTGTTTCAAAATGTTATTTCTAATATTTTTAGATTGTTATTATTATTCCCCCTGATTGGAATAACTTTTAAAATCTATCAATGTAATATATCTTTGAAGATGAAGGTAATACTATCAAATTTAAACAAAACGTGAATTAGAACAATTCACAGAAACATAAAAAGGTAACGGTCACAACTGGGAATCGAATCCAGGATCTCCTGTCTTACCAAGGGATCTAATCTCTTACTTACTTATGGAAAACATCACCTTAACCTACTGGTTAGCTTTTTATTTTTCTGTGACTTCTTCCGTTTGATTTCGTTTAGATTATTATTATTAGTGTTATCTTTTTCTTCAAAGATATATCATTATCATATTTATTGTTATTGAATGGTTAAACATTATAGTGTAATTAATATATTATTGTATGCAACCATCATTTATTACCAACCCCAGTGGAAAAAATTGTAATATTTTCATCTACCCAATGAAAAATACCCATTGGTGTATAAAAGACTAAATAAATAAATAAAAAATGAAATAACCAAGCTTCTTACAAATTCCCGTGACGGTAGGCAGAGAAAAAGGAAAGTCACGTACATTTTTTTCCGGCACGTACGTACTCCTTACATTAAAATTCATACATATTCACAAAAAAATTTTGTTGCGATAAGTTATAACTAGTTGTGTCTCAAATATTTGATCATACACCATTTGATCATACTTCAATTGATCATACTTCACGTGATAATACTTCAATTGATCGTACTTTACTTGATCATACTTCACTTGATCATACTTCACTTGATCATACTTCACTGGATCATACTTCACTTGATCGTACTTTACTTGATCATACTTCACTTGATTTTACTTCACTTGATTATACTTCACTTGCTCATACTTTACTTAATCATACTTCACTTAATCATACTTCACTTGATCATACTTTACTTGATCATACTTCACTTGATTATACTTCACTTGCTCATACTTCACTTGATCGTACTTGACTTGACCATACTTCAATTGATCGTACTTCACGTCATCATGTTTCACTTGATCATACTTTACTTGATTAATTTATTAAATTTACTA
This sequence comes from Limnephilus marmoratus, assembly GCA_917880885.1. Taxonomy (NCBI): domain Eukaryota; kingdom Metazoa; phylum Arthropoda; class Insecta; order Trichoptera; family Limnephilidae; genus Limnephilus; species Limnephilus marmoratus. The sequence continues at coordinate 56,007,350 of OU862909.1, read as the reverse complement.
ATTTATTAAATTTCTTGGCGTGATATAATTGTTTTAAAATTACTTTCACTTAACTTTTCATTAAACTTTAATCAGTCAATTACAATTAGTGAGCATATAATTCTTGATTTTAAAATGTCTCCTTATCTCCTCCCCCCCCTTTTTTTCTTCCTTATTATTATTACTCATTTATTCAATAATTAAGTTCTAAGACTGGTTCATATCTCAGGCGTAATTACCAAATGATATTCTATGGACTTACGTAATAGGTACATAACCATACAATATTTAATTTAACATACCTTATAATCGGTATTATATGTACTGTGTATGTCTTAATAAATAAATAAATAAATACTTTACTTGATTATACCTTACTTGATCATACTTTACTTTCATAGAGAGGACTAACATGACGGAGAAATTAATAAATACGGTATTCTAGCAAAAATAAAAAAAGATATCATCATGAGCTGTGAGTAAGTGTTTCGAGTAGTGGTAGCCGACGCAAAGGACGCGGACATGTTCAGAGGTGGTAGCGAATCCTACGGTTGTATGCGACAAGTTGTTTGCAACGTGAATACACAACATCAACATGCGAGAAGGGCCTTAAGGTTGGTATCGGAAATTCGATATCATATCATATAATTTTTACTTACAAACTTTCTTGTGCAAACACATCTACACATAACTCTTAGCCCGCTTCAAGCAGTCAATTCCCTTGGTCTGGCCGTTTACTCTTCATCTATCTATCCTTATAGTGGCGAAACTATTCCGTATGTTTTGTGGATATTTTCGAATTTTTATTGTTTTGTTTATATCAATGGCTAATTAACTCTTATTATCGCCAATTGAAATCATTTTGCAAAGACAGTGATGAATGAATTGTTAAATGGAAAGGTGGCAAAAAACGACCACCCATTTATAGCTTGATACAAGTTTTTATGCGATTAGGTATCACATAAAATCTTTTATCTTGTGATTGTCTTTTATTGTGGATAACGTATACTTTGCTAGTTTAGAACATCAAAGAGTTTTTACCTTCGCTTACCATTCGAACATATGAATATTCCCAGAATTGCTCATAAGAATATCTCCGGACAATGGTGACTTTTATTATAATGTTTCGTTGTGTAATTTATCTAATGGACGAGCGTTAAGACTGAAATAACGATTGGTTGAATCCAATACTCCAGCGGTAGCTCAGATACTGAGGAAACCTGTTTAAAAGAAACAAGCCGAAAGCGAGTTTATCCGTGCGATTAATTTGATTAAATACGTGCTGAAATTTGCGTCATAAAAGAATATCCTTATAAATTGAAGGCGCTGAAATGTACATATTTAGATTTTTACAAATATGATTATTGAATACTTCGCGAAACACATCCATTTAGAGTCATTAGGCGTAACGCAGATAACATCTGAAATCACCCGTGAATATTTAAATCGAGTTAAACATATTTTCGGTTACCAAATTAAGAAGATAATGTGCGTGATACCCGAATTTGTTTAATGATTTTGGCGATAAAAAAACTAATGTGCCGCTTAATGGTAAGATAAAATAGCATTAAATTTAATGCTAAACCTTTAGCAAGCTGCGTGTTTTAATTTTAATTACGGATTAATAATATTCAATGTTGCTTTTACAATGTCACCGACCTACAAGCATTGACATATCAAGTAACGTCTTTTTTTTTTTACTATGATTATTTTAGGAAAAAAATGCTTATTTTTTTGGTATTATTTCACCCACCATATCAGGGATGTCTCTGTGTTATAGCGGGTGAAAATAACAGATTTAAATTACACGTAATACATATGCTGAAAAATAATAATTATTAGATTATACAACTGCAGATGATGCTAAACGAACTAGATAGAGAAAGTCGAAAGGTGGGATTAGTCATGAACACAGAAAAGACCAAAGCTATAACAAATGGGAAGCAAGAACCTATCAGGATCAATAACAATCTGATCGACTATGTGGATGAGTATGTATACCTAGGTCAAATAATTTTTCCTGTAGATTTAACCACAAAAGAAATAGACAGACGTATTGGAAATGCTTGGAAACAATATTGGGGTTTTAAAGAAATAATGAAAAACAGTGAAACTAGCATAACTATTAAACGGAAACTTTTTGATAACTGCATACTTCCTGTACTTACTTATGGTTGCCAAACTTGGGCACTCACAAAAAATCAAGAAAAAATTAAGAAACAAACAAGAACAAAAGATGTCACAAAAACAATAAAAAAAGCCAAAGTGGAAGTGGTCAGGCCATACAATCAGAGGAAGTGAAAAATTGTCAAAATTAGTCATGAATTGGTTCACAAGTGACAAGAAGAGAAAACGAGGTAGACCATTTAGACGGTGGGTTGACGACATCAAAGCCATAGCAGGTGGTACATGGACAGGAGTAGCTGATGATAGAGAGAAATGGCGACAGTTGGAGGAGGCCTTTGTCAACTAGTGACATACAGACACGGAGTCGATGGATGATAAGTGTTAAAAATGTTATAAATATTATAAATAATGTAATGCAATTTACTGTCTGAATAAAGGCTATTATTATTATACAACTCAGATTAAGCTATAAATATTTCATACCGTAATTAAATTAAGAAAATTGGATAGGGAATGGGGGAAATGTAAGATGGGAGAATTGGTGGTTAGAGTGTATGGATGTTGTGATTGAAATTTATTGTAGATTTAAGGATCCATAGTGTTATTTGTGTTTTTAAAGTAAGGAATTTGGATTCGGAAATTAGGGAGAAAATTGAAGATTTGTGTCTTTGTTGTGACATTGTCTTTGTGATGTCGTAGTACCTATGTAGTTTAGGTACATTGTAGAGTCGGTTGGTTATAGTTTTGGTGGTTTGATTGTGTTGTAAGAGTGTTTTTTTGCTATATTTGTGCAAGAAATGTGTTGCCAGTCGAATACGTTTCCTTGTTGATCACCTTTTTTTTTGTAGAGGATCAATAATAGTTTGGGCACAGTCACCTTAAATGCAAATAGGGATTTATTAGCAGAGAGGTGACATTCAGCTACCTTTTACACGTATTTATCACAAAATCTGAAAGCATTAGGTCTATTTTATAATACATCTACAGAATTTCTTCCGGGTATCAACACTCTTTTTTCGACAAATACTTTTTTTAACAATTTTATTTGTTTTATTTATTGGCTTTCGGTTCCGACACAAATGTGTCGTATAAATCTTCAAATATTGATAAATCATGAAATAAAACTCTTCCAAACAAAATGTCTAGAAATTGTAACATAATTTGGCGTAGAAATTTAAAAAAATACTATCTTATTAAACAATTGAAAAAAATAGATAAAAGGGAAGACATAGTATTGTGTCTTCTTTTTGACAAGTTAACTGATTTTTCCAAACTTCTTAGCTATTGATGAAGAAATTAAATAGTCTTCAAATAAATCCCAACGTTTTAAAAAATTACCTCTTGCTTAGCTTTTAACGTTTTCTTCTTCTGTAAAAAGGTTTACAGACACTTATCACTTGTAAACAGCTATCAACATGTCTTTTCCACAATTCTGCGGTACTTCTTTTTTGAACACTCAAAATATAATTAAACTTTGAAGAATAATAAATTATTATATTCATTTGCAGAAAATAATGTTCAATCGAAATACTCTTTAAACAAAATCAATAATTTATGTGTAATGTACCTAGTCAATTATTTTTTAAAGCTGGAATAAAATTATCCGATGGCATCAAATCCTGTCAAATTTTGAATATATGTGACTTACGTGTAACGTTCGAGCGGCCCTTATCATACAAATCTTAACAAACAAATAAAGTTTGGGAGGCGGGAATGGGTACCGCCGCCCCGGGAACCTTAATTGGATCACCAACACCTCTGCCACAGGTCACCCCAAGTGGTTCGCTATGTTTGGTGATTTAGCAGGGGTGCCCGGGTTCATTGGATGAGGTTTGTCTAGGTCTTGGAGGCGGATGACTAGGACACACTGAACCCCAGATTCCTACCCACCCCTTAAACCCTTTTCCTTCCCAGAACTATCCTCTCCTTCGTTTCCTTAAAAAACCTTCCACACAGCATCCCCAAAGATGACATAGGCCCTGAGGGAAATTATTTTCCTCAGGGCCTCCTGTGTGGAGCTCATGTAAAAAAAAAGTATTATAAAAAATAAAACAAACACTTTGTATTTAACCACGAATTTATTATTTTATATATCGACCGGTTTCGCTTCGACCAAGCTTCTTCATTATAATAATAACTGTTATTATTGTATCCTGAAGAAGCTTGGTCGAAGCGAAACCGGTCGATACATAAAATAATAAATTCGTGGTTAAATACAAAGTGTTTGCTTTATTTTTTTATAATATAATGTCTAACCACAAAGTAATTGCTTCTTATAAAAAAAAATAAAATAGCTCACATCCGTACTAGATATGTAATATACCTTTTGATTATAAAAATAATTTTAAGTTTTGTTGGGTATTTTGATCTCATATCCAAAATTAAGATTTGCATGAAACGTGCCGCGCAAAAGTTCCACTTAAAATTATTATAATTCATTAAAGACACCTTTAAGGGAGAACTATCACCTCGGGGTGATAGCAAAATGGTATACAAAATAGTACCTACGCCAATCTTGCCAGTATATTGTCTTCTGTCCGCGACGTGAAACGTGAAGTCGGTAAGTGATTGTAATAACAATAATTGAAAGTTGGATTTATAAAGTGAGAGTTGGCAGGAGTATTTTTTCCTCCATTGTTGCCGCCCACGTGATATTATAGCTTTGTGTTGCCATTACGTAATCTGCCTGTTTCCCGCTGAAACTATTGATAAAACGATGGCAACACAGAACACAGGTGGAGCTGGCAACATTCAATTTGATATGTTTATAGACTCGGTTTATTAATAGCCGTCAGTGGCGTGCCGCTCATAGTAAGCACCGTTTGAAGTTTACCACTTGTAAAGCACGATACACGACATACGACACGTAATAATAACTATAATAAAATAATATAAACAAAATTCAAACATAAATTTCGTTGAAAGTATATATCTACTATTTACACATCTTAAAAAAGTCCTCTTTTCTGCAGAAAATTAGTATTTTCTTATGTTTTACATGTAACGATTAACGGTACATTTTTTTAACCTTTCTAATTTTATTTTATTTATTTATTCTTAGTACATTTACATTACAAAGGTTCACCTGTGTTGTTAGAGGACAGTTTTCAGATGTAAATTATCCTTATTCCTTACATAGTATAAAATGAAGTCGCTCAAAATGGATGTGCGCGTTAATCTTTTAAACTACGCAACGGATTTTCATACGGTTTTCACCAATAGGTAGAGTGATTGAAGAGGAATGTTTATATGTATAAAGCATGTAAATTATATTAGATAAAAGCCGAGAAATTCAAAGAAAACATATTTTTGTGCGATTTGAAACGGCTGGCGGGCCGTACTATAGTCACTTTTGAAATTCGTTCTACGGAAGAAATTGGAAAATAGATGTCCTAGAGTAAGTAGGTATTTGATTTTCACTTTTCAAATATCCAGTGTTGCATTGCAAGCATTGTATAATTAGTGGAGAGTTAATTAGTTTATATGTGTAATACATGCTTATTATAAGTAGAGAAAAGCCGATAAATTCAAATAATCAATTCAGGCAGCGGGCAGCGGGCAGCTGGCAAGCGGGTGGTGTGGATTTTATAAAGATTGGGTAATGGCGTTGTTTTTCGTTAGCCACAGCAACGTGTGGCCGGGTCTGCTAGTCTATAATATAAAAATGAATCGCTGAATGTGTTACTAAGCGCAAAACTTTCGAACGACTGCACCAAATTGGATAATTCTTTTTATTGTTGGTTCGTTATTGTCAGGACAAGGTTTTTATAAAATTTCAGGTGAGCTCTGGCATTATGAAATTTGTATACAAAAATTGCTATTGGTGGCACGCGAGGAAGCGGCTATTGCTATGGAAAGCGCGAGGGAGGGAGAAATGGGGGAGGGGAACCAGGGAGGGGAAGGAAAACCTGGGAGGGGGGAGGGGGACCTGGGAGGGGGGAGGGGAACTCAGGAGGGGGTTCGCGGGACGGGGGAAGGGAGGGGGGAGTGGAGTGGGGAGAAGGAAGGTGGGGGTGATGAAGTGGGAACGCGAGAGGGGAAGAGGACGCAGGAGAAGAAGGAGTGGCAGAAGGGGAACGGGATAAATGGGAAAGGACACTCAGGGAGAAATAATGTCTTTATTAAATGGCATAGCAACGCATGCCGGGTACCAGCTAGTAGTTAATATAAAAAAGAGTAACAATAAAAATAAAAATCGAAATATAAAATCGACTTCAATTCGACAAAAATTTCAGCCAGTTTCTTATGTTTTTTTTGTATTCCATAATATTAGTTGTTTTATATTGTGTAGGAATAGAATTGTATAGTTTTATAGCCTGGTATCTGTAGTGTTTTTGTCCAAAGGATGTGTTTGTTTTTGGAACTTGTAGTTGGTGAGCATATCAGTTGGTGAGCGTGATATTTATATCAACCTTATCTTAGAGATTTAAGAAACCGATCAGTTTTTAACTAAAGATCACCCAGTTTAAACCTGCATAAGCTCAGTTTGTTCTGTCTTAACATTTTTAAAGTTAGATTAAGTTGAGATTACCGATTACAGAGAAAACCAGAAATGTGTCATTTTAAAATCAGATTTTAGACGTATTGACTCTTTCCCACAAAAAAATTATTAATGGATTTCGAAAGATTGTTCTTTTATCTAGCATTCGCATGTTTAAAATTTTGAGAAAAAATGTTTATTTTTAGTATAATAAGGTTATACCATAGGTCGTTGGCAGATTTGTTAAATTTTCAAAAAAGATTTTGTATTATACCACACCCATTTCAAATAATATAATCATGCAGTAAAATAAATCAATACATTATCTAGCAAACGCATGTTTTAGAATTTTAATTTTAGTTTCAATAAAATCATTAAAAAATATGTACGTACATGTGTTTCTTGACGAAAATTGGTCCATTTGTGTATTTATTTGCGCACTTACAAACTAATATATTTCAGATTTTTTTAACATTCTTATTAAATTTAGACATTATTGAAAAATGATAAATACTTATAATCAAAAAATAATTACAAATAGTACATTATTTTAATAGTTTTGGATGAAGGTATACATTAAAGCTAATTTGGATTGAAATAAATTCGATATTGAGTTATAATTTTTAAAAGCTGGTACGGAGAATAATTAATCTTTCTCATTGTAACCGCCCTGCACGATCGTAAGAACAACTTTCGACGAAATGTGGATTTTCGTCCGCTGGCTGGTTAAACGCTCTTAAAGCACGCCCATGATCTTAACAACAGCATCAGGTATGTAATGTATAGTTTAAATAATAGCAAATAGATGTATAATTTAAGATGTGGAGACATAGAATGTTATTTTGAGGTTTGTTTATGCTGTGCTGTAGGTACATAAAATAAATAAATACCATTTTTGGTTTTAACACTGCCAGACGGAAGCTTTTTAAAGCTTTTCACCTTTTTACTTGTAAAAAGATTAGAATATTTTTTCCAATGAATATACCACACATAAATAAGGAGTTACGACGAAACATAAATACCCATCATGAAATAATATTTAATGTGACTAAATTGTTTCATCACTGTACCAATGTATATTTTTTAAAGTGAAACTTCTTTAACGCCGTCAGTGAAATTCGGGTGAAACGGAAATGCGTCACTACACAAATACTAAGTTCTAATATAATGCGGTATATTCGCACCTCGATGCGGGCCTTCCATGGCGTGGTGGTCAAGGTGCCTGACAAGTCTCAGCGGCCAGAGAGTTAGACAGACATCAAGCGAACGGGGGTTCGAATTCTAAAAAAAAACATTTTTATTTATGAAATCAATATCCAATCTTCAAACCACTTTAAAAAACAAACAAAAGAAAAGAAAGCAACATCTAGTGAGTTTCTAGTTTCACTTCTACCGCGTGTGAATTACACACTCTGATTTATTTCTTTTAGATTAGCACCACGCAGGAGGCCCCGAGGATAATAATTCCCCTCAGGGCCTATGTCATCTTTGCGGATGCTGTGTGGAGGGTCTTTTCGGGAAAATAAGGAGAAGAAGTTCTGGGAAGGAAAAGGGTATAAGGGATGGGTAGGAATCTGGGGGTTAGTGTGTTCAGGAGTGAGGGACGTATGAATCTCTCCCACAGCGGTGCAAGGTGATGTTTTTTTTTTTTTTTTTTTAAATCCTTTATTTTTCCCAATTTTACATTTTATAGTTACATATTTTAGAGCGGTATTGAGAGAGTTCGGCTGGAGAAGTCAAAGAGACTTCCACAACCACTCTCTCCCGATCTGGCCTGCCATGCAGCTGGTGGGCAGACGCGTACGCCGCCAAGACCAGGAAAAAACACATCCCATGAACTCGGGCACCCATGCTAACTATTTGGGGTGACCTATGGCAGAGGTGTTGGTTATTCAATAAATGGTTCCCCGGGCGGCGGTACCCATACTCGCCAGCCAAATTTTGTTTTATATGAAAAAAATAAATAAAACCAATAAACTTAATATCTCTTAAGACCCAAATTGACTGTTTCGTCTTCTTTCAAAGATGATATTATGTGTCCTGACGTTTCCTCCTTGAGCACAGATATTACAAAAAAAAAACGTAATACCAATTTGGTAGCTTAATAACTACATAGGTACTTCTCCGAATCCGAATGTATTTGCAATGTTTTTGGTAGGGGATACGTGATTAATTACTTCAGCTAAAAACATCTGTTGAAAGTGAATAGAATGACGTTTTAACAAAGTTCGTAAATAACACTGTTCGTAAATACTGTCAAATTTTGCTCTTCCTCTGTTTTATAAATTAATAAGAAAAATACAATATTTATTACATTAAAATGACTACACGGTCAAACGCGAAGTCTGCCAGTAACTGTGTGCTTAATCCGGAATTGATGCAAATTCTCGATAATAAGTTCGATGACTTCAAAACTCAATTCCTTGAAAAAACATTTGCGGAGTTCAAAAAAACAATTGTTGAAGTTATAAAAAAGGAGTTTAAAGACGAAATAGAACAGCTCAAGAACAAGGTAATGCTTTTGGAGAGGCAAATTGATAACAACGATCAATACAACCGCTGCAATAATGTTATTATAAGCGGAATTCCTGAAAATAAAAACGAAAATGTATATGACATACTATCCAAAATCGGTACTGTGGCTGGATGCAAAATCACCCGTGAAGATGTGGATTTTGCTAGCAGAATCTCCCCAAGAATAAATCGCAATGTAATAAAGGAAAAAACGAGGAACATTGTGGTCAAATTCACCCGCAGGTACATTAAAGATGATTTGTTAGCAGCAATAAGAAAGAGAAAGGGTATGTTCGTCTCAGAATTACAGCTTCCAGGATCCACTAGAATCTACATTAATGACCATTTAACCCCTAAAAATCAATATCTTTTGAAACAATGCCGAGAGATAAAAATGGAAAAAAAAATACTCTACTGCTGGGTACGAAACGGAAAAATATTCATTCGTGTAAGTGACACCACCCCAATGATACTAATCGCTGATCAAGATGACGTCGATAGACTATCAAAATTAAAAACAACACATGATGTTTCGCCGACTGTCCCTTTAGGAAATTAAAATTATATAATACTGTCAAACATAAACCTAACATTATAAATCTCTCTCAAGTATGTAAATACCTTAATATCACACACATTATCTCCTTAATTGTAACACACGAATTACCATCACTTGTTAACTACAAAATAGTATCAAAAACTTATGAAATGTATCATCGTAATATTATTTTTCTCACACTCGCATGTTTACAATCAATTTGTATTTCGACCATAGATGTACCTCTTAATCTGTCAAAACTAATGCCTATCGAAACCATAAACAATGCAACTTACCATAAACAAACAGAACCTGACGTTCAAAAATGTCCCCAATCACAGCATAATTATATTATATTTCTAAAATATTTTTCAACAAATTTTATTCACAAAATATTAAAAAATGCTTAACATATATTTCCAAAATGTGCGAGGTCTTCGCACAAAAACACATAATTTCTTAAATCAGGTTCTTTTAAACAATTTTGACATTTACCTTTTATGCGAAACTTGGCTAAATGATTCAATCCATGATAGCGAATTGTTTGACAGCAGGTACGATGTGTTTAGAAAGGATCGTGACTACTTAGTATCTGGACAGCAGCAGGGAGGGGGGGTATTAATCGCAACCTCTAAATCTCTTAATGCTCAGAAACTACCGTGGTCTACGTGTACTGAGGACATTTAGATATCGGTGCCAATACTAGGTAACAATAATAAACTCCAAAAATTATATATATGCTGCTCGTACCATCCACAAAACACCAACTACATTCATAATCTAATTCATCACTTAAACAATACATCGGACCTGCACACAAATCACCCGGAAGGATTGTTTTTATTAGCTGGAGACTATAACATACCCAAACTAAATTGGAAGGTAACAGAAGGGCAAAACTATTTAGAATCAAATTTTCCAGAAGATACTGCTAGTTGTGCGTTGGTTGACTTCCTTTCATTCACGCAATTACAGCAATTTAATTCTGTGATCAATACAAATAAACGAACTCTTGACTTAATCATGACAAATATTTCAGAATGTAGCATAACTCACAGTACCCAGCCTCTGACGCCTGAAGATACACACCACAGAGCATTAGACATAGAGTTATCCCCAGTTATTAAACCGTCTCCCCTCGTTTCGTCAAGGACAGTCAAAATGTTTCACCGAGGTGATTACGAACAAATCATAAACGAATTATCCATAATAAATTGGGAACACGAATTTCAAAATAAGGATACTGAAGGGGCCGTATTAAACTTTTATAATATCATAAATGACCTCATACGTAAACATATTCCCGAAAAAAAAATTTATGTTAATTTGGAAAGGTTTCCCCCCTGGTATACTTCCCCACTTATTAAAATTGTAAAAGGGAAACTAAAATATCACAAAAAATGGAAAAAATACAAAAATCTAGCTGACTATCAATCCTTTTCAGTGCTGAGAAATCGTCAAAAGAAGATCTCACTTGAATGTTATGATAACTACATTAGGACGGCAGAAGAATCAATAAAAAAGTGTAGTAAACGCTTCTGGTCGTTCGTAAAATCAAAGCAATTGTCTTCTGATCTACCAAATCAAATGTATCTTGGCGATATCTCCTGCACTGATGGACAATCCATTTGTGACAATTTTAGTGATTATTTTAGATCGGTTTTTGTAGAGAATCCCAACCCCAGCCTCGATCCTATAAACTCTGATAACAATGTCGACAACTCTTATCTTCATATTCACACAATTAACTTTAATCAATCGCATGTACTTAATTATCTAAAAAAACTCGATCCGAACAAAAGCGCGGGATCTGATTTAATTCCATCCATTTTTTATGTAAAATGCCGGGACCAATTGGCTTATCCTATCTCCATGCTGTTCAAAATGTCATTTGAGGAAGGCAACTTCCCCAACGTCTGGAAACAAGCACTCATTACACCAATCCATAAAAGCGGGGACAAAAATAACATCACTAACTACAGGCCCATCTCCAAACTCCCAATTATCAGCAAGATTATGGAAAACATGGTTCTTGACCAACTTTTTCCAGCAGTACAAACTACCATATCAAAAAATCAGCACGGCTTTTTTAGAAAACGGTCAGTCGAGACAAACCTGCTGGAATACACAGATTTCATATTTAATTCTATGGGTAGTAAAACTCAGATTGATTCTATATACACGGATTTTTCAAAAGCCTTTGATAAAATTAACATCAAACTGCTTCTGAAGAAGCTATTAAAAATCGGGATCAGTGGGGACCTTCTAAGATGGATCAAATCGTACGTCACTAACAGGAGTCAAGCAGTTAGAGCTAAGGGTTTCTCTTCACGTTTCTATAATATACCCTCAGGAATTCCACAAGGATCACACCTCGGACCTCTCCTTTTTATTTTGTATATAAATGATATAGACTCTTGCTTCAAAAACTCTAAAATCCAAATTTTTGCTGATGACATTAAAATTTACAAAAAAGTAATTAATATTAATGACAGCCTAGAATTGCAAGAGGATATCAATAGGCTTGGACTATATTGCGCAAACAACCAACTGTACCTTAATCTAGAAAAATGTAATACAATATCTTTCACAAAAAGCACTAACCCCCTAACATTCCCATATAAAATAAACGGAGTTGAATTAAAAAGGTGTAGTGAAGTAAGGGACTTAGGAATAATAATGGACTCCGGAATGTCTTTCCGAGCACACATAAATTCCATTTGTGACAGGGCCTACAAACTCCTAGGATTCATTGTAAGAGTGACTAAACCATTCAGATCACCAAATGTAATCAAGATATTATATTTTTCTTTTGTTCGCTCCATACTAGAATTTGGATCAGTGATTTGGAATCCCCAATACAAAGTCAATATTGAAAGGTTAGAAAGAATCCAAAAAAAATTTTTGAAATACTTAGACTTTAAATCGTTCCGAATATCAGAACATGTAAAAGATTCCTTAGCATTCCATAAAATTACATCACTAGAAGAGAGAAGAAATATATCCGACCAGAAATTTTTATACAAAATCATCAACAACGCTGTTGACAGCAACTATCTTCTGGAAAACATCCACTTCCACTGTCCAGTACGTAATACAAGAACAAACAAACTATTCCACATCCCACAATCAAAAACTAACTACTCACAACATACATTTCTGAAAAGGACGTGCACAAAATATAACAATATCCTTTCAGACGCTGATATTTTCCATTTGTCCTCAGTTCAATTCACAAAATATGTAACGGAGAAGATCAAAACAGATTGTTGATCGTGAATCCTGCTGTGTGCCTTATTTTATTGTTTTTCTCTTATTATGTTGGTTTCATCTGATTTTATTATGTTGGTTTCATCTGATTTTCTGTAATCTAGTTAGGTATTATGTATGTATAACTTCTTATATTAATGAGTTTTTTGTTTTTTCTTTAAATTCTATATTGTCAAATGTGGAAACTTCACTGGTTCATGCAAATTTGTCAAATGTAATTATTTAATAAAATATGTACAACTGTTTGTTTCCCAAATAAAGTAAAATAAAAATAAAATAAAATAAAAATAAAAAATAAAAAAAGTGTTTTTTCTTTATTAGCTCGTCAATTAATTAGTGTGGATAAGCAAAACGAATTTGGTTTCGGTTACCTAACGTGGAGCCGGCGGACCAGACGGTAAGACAGGTAGTCGTGAACAGACCAGGTTGATTTTATTATTTTCGTCTAAGTTTAACGGTAATTTAAGAAACGTTTATCTGGACGGTTAAGATTATAGAAATAGAGTTTGCAGCATACAATTAAACATACAAATTTCGGGTGTCGGTGAATGGGTGCGTATGTGGTTTGAACTTCAAAATGCATAAAATTATTCAAGATAGTTTAAGTTCAAGGCTAGTTGCCCGTAATATGGAAAATTAATTAGTTGAAGAAAATATTGTTAATTCTAACGTTTCAAATATGAGATTGACAAATATGACGGTTTGATAGAAGGTGGCAATAGCGAAATTGATAAACGCGCACGTTCCAATTAGACGAGAGGTCTGGCTTCGAGTCCCAGTTGCGACCATTGCTTTTTTCTGTTTTTCTGTGTCTTGTTCTCTTTCATATTTTCGTTTAGATTATTATTGTTATCTTATTTTTCAATAATTTTTTTACATGGATGGGAATAACCTTCAAAAGTTATAGAAAAGAGAGTTTTTCTTATAAAAATTGAATATTCATTTAGGCTTTTGTAGTCAATAGTTCCATATGAATAAATTCGGATACATTTATCCGAGACGCTATCCAGGTTACAAACCAATTTTTAGAATGATTGTTTCCAATAACAAGGGCAGTTGCCCGTAATATGGAAAAATAATTAGTTGAAGAAAATATTATTAATTCTAAAATTTGAAATATGAGATTGACAAATATGACGGTTTGACAGAAGGTGGCAATAGCGAAATTGGTTAACGCGCACGTTCCGGTTAGACGAGAGGTGTAGGGGCGTGTAAATAGCCCCTGACACGAGGGAATGACTACCCTATGTAAATTAACGAAAATTGAATTCTTCCCTATGTGACACAAAAACAGTTGACCCAGCAATTCCAAAATCCAAAGTGAAAACAAACAATACTCACTCAGAGAATGCAGCTCATCCACGATGTCCAACACAAAAGACACTTCTTTTCATTAAAAAATATCAAGGCGGTATTGCATAATCTTAACAGATGTTTCGCACAGCAAGGAAGTTTCAACAATGAATAAATTTGCATATTAATAATACGTGCCAAAAATCTTGTACAACAATAATGCAATTATTGGATGAATTATTTTTATGACTGACTAGGAGAGACATCTCTTGGCTTTGACTCACACTCCCGTCGGAAGTAATTGCCTGATTTACAGAGGTAAGGAAATGCATGAATATACTGAATTTCAAGTCACATAGGTAAATTCAATACAATACAAAAACCATAGATGGCGCCCTCATGGTCTCATAGCATAAATTATTAATTGATTAAGAAAATGAATCCAAATATATTTATGGCGCGTATCCAAGAGGTCTGGGTTCGATTCCCAGTTGCGACCATTGTCTTTTTCTGTTTTTTTGTGTCTTCTCTTTCATATTTTCGTTTAGATTATTATTGTTATCTTCTTCTGCAATGATGGTATTGGTTTTATTTAAATATTTGTTAGATGGCGGGTCAATTCAGATAAAAACACTTTTATTATAAAGTTTAGGCTTGGAAAATATATGATTTTGCACGCAGAGGCTACATAAAAAACTCTGTATATTTTGAGATTGACAGTTGCTATTTTATTCTTCATTAATATTGTTACCAATACATTTATTAGATCTCACTAATTTTCAAAATAATCATAATAAATGATGTGTAATAAAGAAAATTTACAATATTTCTTTTTGAAAGACAATGCGATTCATAAATCCTAAAATTATAATGCTGCTCTGGTTTGTTTATAAAATCTATTAACCATAGATATCCGATTTTAATAGATCAGAAAATACAGATGAGGGGTAAAACCAAACTATGGGGGCGAAGAGGGGAAAGATGACTGTGATTCGTTACAAAAATCAATCTGACGGTATATAGGCATCTCGCATTATAATATCTCCATTTAGTTCTTAAAAGCAAAATCTGCTTTTGAATGAATAGACCTTTTTACATGGGAGTGCGAATTGCTCGCCACGTTATTAACATATTTGCGAAGTCCAAATGCGGCAAAGTAAAGTTCGCCGATTTTCACAGAGGAATATTTTGTTGCCGTATTTAGTTTAGACACTTTTACAAATGTTTCATAATTTACTTACCCCTGTAACCAGCGACGAGCTAACTTGAGAACCGCACACATTCGCCATGTCCACGTATTTTAGGGTGTAGCATGTATAGCACAAGCTCTCATTTTTGCCGTGTTATTTCGTAAAATGTATGATGTGAGCTCGGCGCTGGTCAGGACAAGAATGATGACGTCACATTGTTTAGATTCAAGCGAGGCTCTCGTAAGCCCAGCCGGCTCCATGGAACCGGTATGGGGAAGGGAAAATAATACGTTTTTATCACTTAGGGCAGGTGCAGATATATTCATATATGTCCATGCTATTAACAAATAAAGTTTTTTTCCAAATTCATTGATCGATAGGTATAACAAAAATGTTTACACGTGCGTGATAATATCGTGCAGTCCATAAAGGCTGAAAAGCTATCCCTACCTTAAAAATTAAACCATAATTTTGTTTCAAATTTACGCAGATGTGAAATTTACTTAACCGGGAAACCAATTATAGATTTCCTTGTCACACTGATACATTTTATTTTTAACAAAAAATCATTTTTAACAAATTAATAAGTATTCCAAATACCCATACAATTATAGACACAAATTTCGACTACCATAATACGGGCTTGTGCCTAGTGTGGTAGTCGAAAGCATCTAAAAACTTTTTTATGAATGAAGAAAAAAATTATCAATTTCCCTTTACCCAGAGATACACTTCGTGTGCAGTAGTTTACTACGTGAATAACATTGCCCAAAGTTTTTTTATTCTTTCGGGAAAATGACAGCATCTTTACCATCTGTCGTTCGACAAATTACAACTAATGATTAGTGTGCTTAAGCCTAGCATAATAAGTTTACAGAAATAAGGCAAATAAAGGCCTCGGCTGAAAGCTAAATGGACATGAGCTCTCTCAATCAGCGATACGACGATGGCCAGTTTTGCTCCTGATGTGTGGCGATCTGCCCCGTTGTTACTAATACCCTATTGATCGTTATTTAAAACTGTAAAACTGGTTCTCTTTAAAATGGTGTATGGAATTCTATTCTATTAATAAAATTAAATCTCATAAATATCGTTTTAAATACTGTTGGAATGAGGCTGATATGAAAAAAGTCGTAAGCCTTTCTGATCTTTATGTTAAGCCACTTGGGTCAGTTAAAAAATGCGTTGTACTTTGTGTACGGGTAGATACAAAATCACGAGGTAAGAAAACTAATTGTCTATTATTTGTACGTTAAGTAACGCGCAATACTTATAAGTTATTATTATAAGTTCTGTTATTTTCCTACTGTTAGTGGACATTCCTGGTGTGACGCGTGCCCAATTACTTTTAACTACAATGTGTCAACATTCAGGGGCCGTTACTTTAATAAACATACCTTTCAACAAACGGGATTCTTTGTGACGGCCATTTGTTTTAATTATATGAGTTATTAAAGTCAATTAGGTACTTACGTGGATATACGGGATATATCACACGACAGGTCATTTTTTACTCTATGTTGTATTATTCTACACGAAACTAGAATATCAGTAGCGAAATTGCATTGTAAATTTAACGTTCTAGTAGCAATATATAGTCCGTAGGTAAACGCTTTTAATATTATAGAGTAAAGCATTCACCTTGTCTTTTTCTTACAAGTCAAATTTCATATAGTAGAGGAGTCTCGTAAATAATACATTTAGTGCACCGTAAATAATACATAAGTGCACCGAGAGTAAAACGTTTTGATCGTGTAATAAATTCCAATCACCCAAGTTTCATTCAAGTATACTAACTCAAAATATCATGAGTGCCATATAGTAATACTTCAAAATTGATTCATTGGATGTACGAAGGCATCACGTAAATGCATTATTTCTTGTGCAAAAGAGTTAACAATTATATTCAATGCCCCTTGTTGCTATATAATATATCCTATTTGTTAATATTATGCAGGCGAAAGTTTGCATGGCTGTATGGATGTATGTATGTTTGTTGCTCTTTCACGCAAGAAATACTGAATGGACTTTAAAAATTCTTTCACTAATAGAAAACTACATTATTTTCGAGTAATATAGGCCGTAAATATTGGTAAGCTATGGCGTTATGAATAAGCTCTGGCGTTATGAAATTATTTATCATACGTTTTCTGTCCCTAACAAAATCGAGTTGTTGCAAATGTCAGAAGAAAAGCAAAACAAACGGTTGCTGTGGAAACGATGTTTTATTTCAATTTAATTATTTATTTGGCTTTCACCCGGGTGATCTTGGCCATTTCTTAATTAAGTTACATATTTTTAAAATTATTTACTTTTTCACGTATTTTTAAATTAGGTTGGCGTCTTAGTTAAGAGGGCATTACCAGAGAAAGCCGGAAATACGTCATTTTCAAAAAAGTTTTTAGACGTATTGACTCTTTTCCACAAAAAATTATAAATTGATTTCGAAAGATTGTTCTTTTATCTAGCATAGTTATGTAATAAATTTTTTGAATTTTTTTTAATTTTTAGTATAATAAGGTTATTCCATAGGTCGTTGGCAGATTTGTTAAATTTTCAAAAAAGTTTTTGTATTATACCACACCCATTTCAAATAATGTAATCATGCAGTAAAATAAATCAATACATTATCTAGCAAAGTTATGTATTAGAATTTTAATTTTAGGTTCAATAAAATCATTAAAAAATATGTACGTTAGGGCGTCCCAAAAATTTTAAAGTGATATTTTTTTAATGCATACCCTCTTATTTTGTTTGAATGGTCTCAAAACATTTAAAAATAAAGTTTTGCGTAATTAGGATCACGACAACCCGTGCCGACTTGCAGCGAAACGTGTCTGTGCTTGCACAGTACGGCGCGACGGAAATCTCGCATTGCTTGCTTGTTATTACTTGATTATTTTATTAGTAAACGCATTACTTTTGAGTAGTCAACATGTCAGTGGAGTTACGAAGTTCTAAAAAGGAGATATTTTTAATAGGAGACGTAAAACATCAAATCACCGGTTCGAAACTTCCCTCTAATGGACAATTACTGGGAGTTTTGTTCTATAATATTCGTGAAGTGAATTTAAGTGTCAATGAAAGTGCAAATCTTACTATTCGTGAGTGTATTATTTACTGGGAAAAGGCACGTATACCGACTAAATCATTACCTTACTGTGTTAAGAAACTAGTTTCATTATACCAAGTTTGGAGAGATTTGCAAAAAAATGCGAAAAAAACACAAGAAGTGTTTGAACAACGTCGACAAGAGTTTCTTTCCAACTTGGACAATTTGTTTGACATTGCTCATGTCGACGCGCTTCAGCTAATTAAAATAAATGAAGATAGGATCTTCTTGGGGCGCCAAAGAGAACCAGGTCGGCCTGGTCACTTAGCCGGAGTGGACAAAAAACTTGCAGAAAAATAAGAAAAGGCGCACCTTAGAAACATTGAGGAGGAAAAGCGACGTGCTAAATATTTTTCATCGTTAGCTCCATCGACATCATCTTATGAACCACCACAAGAAAACTCATCTTCTGATTCTGAAATAATAGATTTACAAGAAAATAGACCCAACCTAAGTGGTGCTTCCTCTCAGCCCGATAAAACTTGTATGCGGAAAAATTTCATAACTCCGAAGTTGGTTGCCGCATTAGACAGATGTCAGTTAAGTGTGAGAGATTCTGTATTTATAATTGAAGCTACTATTGAGGCACTAGGGCATAACACGGATGACTTTCCTATAAGCAAGTCCTCAATCCATAGAATTCGTACAGAAATGCGAAGACAGCGGGCTGAAGCTATAAAAGTTAATTTTCAAAACAATATCCCGGATACGGTAACTGTCCACTGGGAGGGCAAACTATTGCCGGCTCTAGATTCACGAAAATCTAAAGAAGAACGCCTCCCGATAGTTATTTCATATGATGATAAGGAACAACTTATCGCTGTGCCAAAATTGGACAGCTCATCAGGAAGCGAACAGGCACAGGCAGTTTGGAATGCCATTATCAACTGGAATCTTGAGGACAGAGTGCAAATTCTCTGTTGTGATACTACTGCTTCAAATACAGGCCGTATTAATGGTGCATGCGTGCTTCTCGAACAAAAACTGGATAGAGAAATGCTTATTTTTGCTTGCCGTCATCACGTCTACGAACTAGTATTAAAAAGTGTGTTTGAAGCGAAAATCAGCCAAGTAACTACAAGCCCAGACATTCCGTTGTTTAAAAAGTTCCGAGAAAACTGGAAAAATGTCGATGCCGAAAAAATACAAATCTGTACAGAAAAGCTATCTTGTTTAAATGTTTCAGAAATTGATAAACTGCTAGAATTCTACCGATTTGAATTGACTAAAGAAATAGCTAGAGATGACTATCGTGAATTAATTGAGCTCTCAATAATATTTCTTGGTGGAGATACAGAGAAAAAATTTAAAATTCGGCCTCCAGGTGCTATGCACCAAGCTCGGTGGATGGCGAGGGCCATTTATTCTTTAAAAATATCAATTCTAAGCTCCCAATTCAGAATTTCGAACAAGGATAAGGCAGCTCTGTTGGATGTCTGTCTGTTTATCGTGACATCCTACGTCAAATTCTGGCTCCAATGCATTTTAGCAGTAAAAGCACCTTATCAGGACCTATGCTTTTTGAAGTCCATGAAAGCTTATGAAAAAATAGACAAAAGCATGTTACGTTACGGAATTGTTTCCCGTGCGAGCTAATAGCGAATTGACCCCTTGCACAGGCCCTCCGCCCCCTCTCCCCGCACCGCGCGGCGCCCGTGCCAAGCGCCGAGCGGCTCCCCGCCCCCATTCCTTCGCCGGCCTTCGGCAGAATAACTGTGTTCCCCGTGATTCGCGCTAGGCGCTCTCCGTAAACGCTCACGATGTTTTACTTTAATTGTGTATTGTGTTTAAAGAGGTTTACGCCTACCCAGAATCCTGTCTGCCGACCGCCTATCTCCTGCTTGTGAGTACCAATGAACCTTGCTACCCCTCTGTGTGCTAAGAACTGACATTTAAATTCACTAAACACGTGTAGAGAGAGTTGAGAGAAGCTTCCCCCGTTATGATAGAATTAATTAGAGATAGCCAAATACTCATGTGTGTAGTGCCGATGCTGGCCTTTTGTAGAACCCTGTTCACCTTTAATTGAATAAAACCCTTTTTCGTGCATAACAACTGTGTTCTGATTGAGGAAGGAGACCTGGAGATTTTGAGGAAAGGAAGGGGAGTAGGAATTAACAAGCGAACCACAGACACTCGCCCTGGGTTTAAGAGGGACCTTGCTCGCGCCGGCTGTGCAGAGCTAGCCGCCGGCTTGTTTATTGCATGTCCTTTCCAGGTTTTGGGTTTAGCGTTGGCCGCAAGTAGCGCCAATGCTAGCACTGGGCCCAACGTGGTGCTTTTTTTTGCGTTTTAATGCTAGCACTGGGCCCAACGTGGTGCTTTTTTTTTTGCGTTTTAATGCTAGCACTGTCGCCCGACGTGTGGCATTTTTTTTTCCTCCCTCTTCACGGTCCCACAGTCTCGTTCTTCAATCAGCAATTGTTTAAACTTTATAATGTATAATGTTTTGTCTTGTTACTCCCAATTTGTCTAGCATTTCCATCAAGAACCCCGGCGCGATTGTAACTTCGAATTGCAATTTAAATTATCACGGGCACGATTCCTTCATTTTCGAGTCGTCACTCGACAAAACATTATCACCGGTATTCCTACGTAAAGTGCTCAACCAAGAAAGTTGCCGTCGTGAATAATATAGTGTTTACAAGTGTCGACCGACTAAATTTGCTAGTTTCAAATACAAGATTAATAGTGGAAATGTACACAAATATTTAAAACAAAGTTATTCAACAATTAAAATCCTGTATATGATAAACCAATTACCCGCTTCGTTTCCCGAAAGTTAATTAACCAGTTTTTATTAATAAACTTATTCCGCAGTGTGCTGGTCTGTATTTGATATCGACATATTCTGCGAATAGGGGACTATTTCGCAAAATACTGGCCTGTATATATAACGGCATATTTTGCAGCTTAAGGGAAACAAGTGGATTAAATTCTTTCTACCTTTTGACAATTGAGCATTTTTCTAATTTTGCCGCCTGTTTCATCATTTAGCTTTTTTTTCTTTCGTAAGAAACAGACGACATAATTTGAAAGACGTTCGGTTCGCGTTGACGTCGATTCCTCGAGTCAGGCATTACATTACGTGTGTTGACCGTGGCCGGTATCAACATTAACTTCCTGGACTCCGGGGGTGGATCCAGCTTCCTTTATATGTGATCTCAGTGTTAGGGAGATTGACACAATAATTAGTCGTAGGTAGACTTAGCGAGTTTATTCCGAGATTTGTTACAGGTCGTGCTTCCTACGAAGCGATAATGCAAAGAGGACGGTAGACAGCAATCACACCCTTTTATACGTTCCTCATGCTGTCTCCTCATACACGCATGTCTCTTTCATACCGCAAGACATACGTTCACCACATCCCTCCACACTTAAATCCGAAGACAGTTACACAACATGAACTGATAATTTTTTACAATACATAAAATATTCCAATATTTACAATGTAAGTAATTCATGTTGAGTCGAGAGCTGAGTGCTGCCTTCATTGACTCATCTGTGTGTTCGTGGTCGTAGTCGGTCCTTCCAATTTCCCGACGTTGACGCCACTGGATCACTGGGGCTGGAATGAGAAGGAGAAAAACCCATTAGACTGTCATCCAGGCCAAAGCTGGAGACATCGTATTCATCATACGACAGTCTCTTCGTCTCAGACGCGACATAAGGATTGCTGTGTTTCTTTTCCCATGACACACATAATTTAGACAACTGATCAAAATGCCTTTTCCAAAACATAATTTTACCATTTAAATTTACCTCAATTATATAAAGTTTTTTTCCTAATTGTTTATACACTTTCCCTGGTACCCATTTATCATTGTTTTGGTCTCTGAAATCTCTAACCATTACCTTTTGATTAATCGAAAAACCCACCGATTCTTTATTATTTCTTTTATAATAATATTTTTGATTTTCCTGACATTTAGACATTTTAATTTTTGTTTCTTTCTTAATTCTATTATCCTTATCTCTCCCCCCTCTCGGTACAAAACTGTTTAAGTTTGACCTTAGTTTCCTTCCAAACATTACAACTGCAGGTTCTAAGCCAGTTGTACAGTGTGGTGCATTTCTGTAATCAATTAAAAAATTTCCTAATTTTTCCTCATAACCTGACTGAAACTTATTTCTTATCATCATTTTTTTTTAAAAATTTTTACACGTTCGAACCGCGTTTTCTGCTAGACCATTTGATTGTGGATGATTTACCGGAGTAGTTAAATGTTTGATGTTATTCATCTCACAAAACTCTTTGAAGTCCGCTGACATGAAAGCGGCTCCATTATCTGAAACTATTGTCTGTACACTCCAGAAATAACTAAATAAACCCTTTAATATTTTAATAGTGTTATACGAATTTGGAGACTTTACTTCTACACAGTCTAACCATTTTGAGGTTGAGTCAATAATTACAAGAAAATATTTATTTGCAATTGGGCCCGCATAATTAATATGCACCCTACTCCATATTTCTTCCGTTATAGGTAAATCTCTGTTATTTTTAAATAAACTTAGAATTTGAGTATCCAAGTCATTCTCTACGTGAACTGGTTCCTCATTCCCAATTAATTCTAATTGCACTTTACTTTTATTAAAACTACCCGCTTTCTCCGCAAAAACCTCCTGGAATTTTCGAATTTTTTTATTCACTTTACTTCTACCACTCTCAAATACACTATGAGAAAAAATTTCACTACCCTCCTGGGATGAAATTGATTGTAAATCACTTCTATCATCATCAAAACCACTATGAGAAAAAATTTCACTACCCTCCTGGGATGAAATTGATTGTAAATCACTTCTATCATTCTCAAAAACACTATGAGAAAAAATTTCACTACCCTCCTGGGCTGAAATTGATTGTTCATTTATTTCCCCATTATTTTTTTCTATTGGAACGATTGGTGACGCAAACTTACTATAGTTTACCGGAACTAAAATACCTTCCGATTGTAACCGGCCCAATTCCGATTCAACCTTTGCTTTTAAGGCAAACGGTATATTTCTCGGATTGCCGAATTTCGGTTCCGCATTCTCTTTTAATTTCAAATGCCCTTTATATTTATTGAATTTACCCAGTTTCTCCGAAAAAACCTCCGGGAATTTCCGAATTAAATTATCAATTACACTAGTATTATTCTCAACCATATTGTGAGAAACATTTTCACTTCCCTCCTGGGATAAAGTAGATTGTAAGCCCGTAAATCCAATATTAAACTTTTTAATGAAATCACGCCCTAGAACCGTAATTGTTCCATGTTTTACTACGCAAAATTCTAACATTTCCCTATAACCGTTAAAATCAACTGTTAATAAGATACAACCCAATAAATTTAACTTACAGTTAGCGTAACCCATTAAGGTTAAATCCTTTGGTTTTAACATCAAATGTTTGAAATGTTTAACATAATCTTCGTCCGTTAAAATCGAAATTGCCGCCCCTGTGTCCAATAAACCGTTTAGTTCCACATTATTCACTAAAACTTTGCACAATATTGGTTCACAATATACTGCGTTTATCCGCAACATGTTTTTATGTTCCTGCGTATTTACGAACACTGAAGAAATGTTATTATATTTTAAACCGCGACATATCTTCCCAATATGCCCTTTTACTCTGCATTTATAACAAAACACGTCTTTAAATTTACAGTTTACTGAATCGTGATAATTCCCGCAATGTTTACACTTTGTTCGGTCCGCTGACCTCGCTCTGTACGATGTAACATTCTTGTCCGAAGTTCTAAAAAAATGTTTACCTACCGAATTTTGTTTTTGTGACAAATTGTTCGATGTATTTTTAAATTTATTTACTAAATCAACACTTTCCGTTTTAATTTGCTTATTCATTACCTCGAATGAATCCATAGCAATAGCACATTCTATAACCTTTTTTAATGAAAAGTTTTCAGCCTCTACAAATAATTTCTCCTTAATACGCCCCACTCGAAGACCGGTGACAAAAACATCTTTTAAATTATATTCAAGTCTGTCCTCGAATTTGCAAAATCTAACGAGATTTCTTAACCGTGCTATATAATCATTAACCGATTCTGAACTTTTTTGTTTCGTAGCAAAAAAAATTTCGCGCTCTTTGAAAACATTTCGTTTGATACCTACATGATTCTCTAGTAATAACAATAAATTTTCGACCGTAATATCTGTAATTTTTTTAGGAAAACACAAATCAATCAATAAATCTATTATCTCTGTGTGTAAATGAGATATTAAAACCGCTCTCTTTTTTTCTACCGAATTTAACTTGTCATCATTGACGAGGATGAACTGTTCGTATTGCAACACGAACGTCTCCAGTTTGTCCCTCAAATGACAAAACCTGGGCAGTTCTCCCCCTTCCATCTTCACACAGATACAATCAATAAAAACAGAAAATTTTACAAACAGCACTCAACTCACGACTCTGTTGACTTGATGCTGCTGCTCCGATCTCGCCCTTCCGCGGACCGTCTCCTGGCTCCCGTACCCTGGTCTTCCTTCTAATGCGCCTTCCGTGAGGTCTGCACCTGTCCAGCTCTTCTCTTGAAGATCCGGACTTTTCCGTATCCCCGCCTTACGAGAATACTCCTGGTTCACGGCACTGAATAACCAATCCAGCGCCTTGCTGTTCCTCGGATGCCAATTTCTGCTGCTCTTGCCTGTTGCCCCTGTAGCCTCAATCTCGGATTCCTCTATAGGCTGCCCCAAATGTAATTTTGGCTGCCCGTGATCCTTTTTAGCTGCGCCAAATGTGATTTTGGCTGCTTCTCGTTCCTTTATCGGCTGCGCCAAATGTGTTGACCGTGGCCGGTATCAACATTAACTTCCTGGACTCCGGGGGTGGATCCAGCTTCCTTTATATGTGATCTCAGTGTTAGGGAGATTGACACAATAATTAGTCGTAGGTAGACTTAGCGAGTTTATTCCGAGATTTGTTACAGGTCGTGCTTCCTACGAAGCGATAATGCAAAGAGGACGGTAGACAGCAATCACACCCTTTTATACGTTCCTCATGCTGTCTCACTCATACACGCATGTCTCTTTCATACCGCAAGACATACGTTCACCACATTACGTATGCACATTTCTGCATATAACTTGTTATGACAAAAGGAAGTCGGCGGATAAATACCAATAATTGGTGATGCTCAAATCAGGCTACAGTCTAGCCACGTAAATAAAGAAACGATTCCCCAAGACATTGTTGAATTTTCAAACAAATACTTCCACGAAAACTTGTATAAAAGAAAAAATATTTCTTTCCTTTTCTGAAGAACCCCCCTTTGGAAAGGAAATGGAAATATTCTAAAAACATGTTCGTTTAAGGCGAACCTCGTTTCCGTTTTTTATTTCCGGACTTTTGCAAATTTGCAAACATTTTTCAAAAACATCGGAATAAATTCTAAAAACGTGTTTCATTAAGGTGAATCCCGGCCCAATTTTTTCTCATTTTATGGACTTTGAAAAATTTTCAAGAAATTCCCAAAACATCTGGATTTTTTCACAAAATCACGTTTTTTAAGGGAAACCGCTGCCCAAATTTTTCTCGTTTTTGGACTTTGAAAAATTTTCAACAAATTTCCAAAACATCTGGATTTTTCCACAAAATCACGTTTTTTGAGGCAAACCCCTGCACAAATTTTTTTCATTTTATGGACTTTGAAAATTTTCAACAAATTTTCAAAACATCTGGATTTTTTCACAAAATCACGTTTTTTAAGGGAAACCGCTGCCCAAATTTTTCTCGTTTTTGGACTTTGAAAATTTTCAACAAATTTCCAAAACAGCTGGATTTTTTTACAAAATCACGTTTTTTAAGGGAAACCGCTGCCCAAATTTTTCTCGTTTTTGGACTTTGAAAATTTTCAACAAATTTCCAAAACATCTGGATTTTTTCTCAAAATCACGTTTTTTGAGGCAAACCCCTGCCCAAATTTTCAAATAAACCAAACACTTATAAAAAACGCGTTTTTTTTTCAAAAACTTTTTGTAAAAATACGTCCCCAGTGGTCAATCTCTGCCCAATTTCTTTCCAATTGCGAGTCTAGTTCTCACTTTTTCCAACATAAGGTCACTCTGATACGATCTTATACACCATGGAAGTTCCTCAAGTTACGCTGGGTATAATCCCACACATTTTTACTTCAAGAAAGAAAGAATTACTACAGGCCCAGAGAAATAGAAAGATTTCTCCTAGGAATAAATCCAAAATGCCTTACTGTGACGGAATCAGTAAATTCCATCACATCAAGTACTCAGGCGTTATCAAATTGGCAAAACTCTTGTCATAAGTGACGTGAGTTACATGTAAATATTAAATGTAAATAATCACCCATATGGGCATTCGTAAGGTAATCCTTACACCCGAAGGCACATTAATGTCAACGGTAGCCTAACTCCTGTACATTCTTTTTCTTTTTGCATAATTTTATATGTTCTTGTACATCCTGCGTGCCTTGCCTGCTGTACCACAAGAGCACCTCTTGGGGCACCGTTTTCATACTTGTATGCATCCTCTTCCTGAAATTGATCACTTCGGAAAAGGGCCTCCTTTTCCTCCTACCATCAACGGTTCCGGAAAACTCCTGCTCCAAGACGTCGCTTTCCTTTTCACAATTCTTGCAGCATCCGCGCGTTTTTTTTCTCACCTCATCGCCTCATCTTGTCATATCACCTTTTTTTAATTGTTTTGTGTCGGGTTTTTGCCGTACCAGTACGTCCCTACCCTAATGTTGTAAATATAAAATCATAAGTGCAAGTCTGTATAATAACCATTGGTTTCAGACCATTGCCGCAGCTCACTACTATGGTCACAGCACCATATTATAAGAATGTCGCGACGATTTCCGTATAATAGGAAATCCTCCCGTTTTTTCTTTTTTCTTTTTCCTCTTCACCCCATCCTAACACATTCATAGTAATGTTGTATATTGGGGATCGTTTCGAATACACCAAATGTACACACCTATCAGGTCACATTCGCTGGATTCGAAACAATTCAAGGGCAACCTTGTTGCTACTTGTGGTTTTTCTTCTTTTTCCAAAAATTAGAATGGCGCTCAACCCAATTGCTCTATTTTTTTCCAGAATCGTATTTTGTCGGATTCTGAGAAAAATATTTGTTATAAAAGTGACAATACGTTTCGTCCCTTCATTAACATTGTTCTTTGTACATATACAACTTCATTATGAGGTACAATATTTTATCATGACATCAGTTTCTTTTGTCCTTTATTGTACCATTATTCTTGTTTGAAGTTTAAAATCTTGGCCAGATCTTCAATAAAATTTGTGTTTATCGCCTTTTGGCAAGTCTTGTAACGTATGCTAATATGAAATTATTAAGCTACAGCAGTGCCGTATTAATTACATCATTGCAAAACCGCCGTCTGTATTGAATGGGGACCCACATTTTCGAACGTAATTGGGCTACTGTCTTTCAATACTGGGCAAATTTGTTGTAAATCGTTCATTCCTGTCACGTGAGACGTGAAAACGTGACAATATCTACCATCATAGGAGAGATCCTCAAAACATCCGCCATGATACGAGAAGCTCGTTATAATTACTTTATACTCTAAACTAAATGTTACTAAGTTGGTCGTGTGTCCTTTGGCATGAGAACCGCTTAACCCGCCGTCTGTATTGAATGGGGACCCACATTTTCGAACGTAATTGGGCTACTGTCTTTCAATACTGGGCAAAATTTGTTGTAAATCGTTCATTCCTGTCACGTGAGACGTGAAAACGTGACAATATCTACCATCATAGGAGAGATCCTCAAAACATCCACCATGATACGAGAAGCTCGTTATAATTACTTTATACTCATAACTAAATGTTACTAAGTTGGTCGTGTGTACTTTGGCATGAGAACCGCTTAACCCGCCGTCTGTATTGAATGGGGACCCACATTTTCGAACGTAATTGGGCTACTGTCTTTCAATACTGGGCAAAATTTGTTGTAAATCGTTCATTCCTGTACATGAGACGTGAAGACGTTACAATACTCACCATGAGTCGTGCGAACGAAATAATATCTACCCCCATGTTTGTGTGACCTACCAATTGTAGATCACACGCCTTTTATTTTCTGTTATCAGAAAATTTTGCTTGTAATGTGCCAGGATAACTGCTGTAGACCTTGTTTCACCTTCCACTCAGAGGTCGAATTTCGGAAATAGCCGAGTCCTCAGCAGTTTTCTTCGTTCAAATGTTCCCAATTGTCACCCTTTCCCTTCCTCGAAATTATCCGTGAATGGGGATATATGCGTTACGCACTTGGCGTTTCGTTTGTCAAATGGGACAACCTTCATACACGGATCCTTTCAACTTCCTACTCCTTTCCCACTTTTCATAACTTATTTGTACTCAATGTTTTTGTTCTTCGAAAGTAGAAAAAATGCTACCGTATAGACGTGAGCATAGGTCATGGAAGACCAACTTCTTTCGAACGTGGCATTTTGTCATACGTACAAACCCTTACCTACGTGTTCTTGGAAATGTATTTAGTTTAAAAAAAAACTAAATGGGTTAAACAGAACCTTCCTTGAATACGTACCTTTGTAATATGTATAATTCTGTAGTTACACTTAGTTAACTCTCTCTCCGTCTCTCTCTCTCTCTACACGTCAAACAAATCCAATCTTTCTCAATATGCACACCTTGTTTCTCTCCAAACCTTTTCATCATTGGTCTACCAGGCAGGTAAACTTCAAGAATTTTGTTCTAATAATAATTTTTCGCCGGATTAATAAGAAGACCAGCAGCTCTTCACCCCATCTACACCTGCGCCTCTCTTCATGCTGCCTTCACTACCGTCACGGAGGTCCCATGCCTTCAAACCCTACGTACCAAAAGCACCCGACCACACCTAACATAACCTAGTGTGAGTCGTGCGTGTAGTTGCGAATTGTATCATCACAAAACCATCACTCAAACAAACCCGAGCACGTCAGCTCTAAGTTGGTTCATGTTCCTGTTGCCATCGTGCAAATGTTCCTGCGGCACCTTGCAAATGTTCCTGTTGCCATTGTACAAATGTTCCTGCGGCACCTTGCAAATGTTCCTGTTGCCATTGTACAAATGTTCCTGCGGCACCTTGCAAATGTTCCTGTTGCCATTGTACAAATGTTCCTGCGGCACCTTGCAAATGTTCCTGTTGCCATCGTGCAAAAGTTCCTGCGGCATCTCGCAAATGTTCCTGTTGCCATTGTACAAATGTTCCTGCGGCATCTCGCAAATGTTCCTGTTGCCATTGTACAAATGTTCCTGCGGCATCTCGCAAATGTTCCTGTTGCCATTGTACAAATGTTCCTGCGGCATCTCGCAAATGTTCCTGTTGCCATTGTACAAATGTTCCTGCTGCATCTTGCAAATGTTCCAGCTGCACCTTGCAAATTGCTCTGTTGCCATCATGCCAATGCTCCTGTGCCCTTGCGCAAATAACAATACCAACAATTGTTCATCCAACAATCCCACTGTATACAAACCAGTGTACCAACCACCATCACAACAACGGCTGTCATGCACACAAACCACCTCCTCTATAAAGGACCAACCACCAATTACAATTCCACTCTCCAGTACCTCAATGATGTCATACTGGCCCACCCACAGGATCCGGAAGCAGCTACCTTTTTGACCTCTGTGACAGGTAGAACCCTCTCCACCACCAAGAAGCCTCATCCTGCGTTCTCTTCTTCGTGTTTTCTTTAAGGCCCTAGTGTTCCTTGAGTGTAATCTCAAACGGGCCAGGTTACTGTGACAAAGTAACCTTATAACTTCAGTGCAACGTTCAAACACCCCAAACATCCTACGCAAACCACGCTACGCAAACTTAGCTCACAGACCAATGATACAATTTAGAGTCATTTTTTTCTATCACTGCATAACCCTTGTACCTTTCTCCAGCAGGTCCTTGTTTATATTTATGTATGCCACTGCTCTTTCATGTACATTCATGTATAATTCTTTGTTCACCATGTTTTTTTTCTCTTTTGTTTTTGTTTCTACTATTTTGTAGCTAGCAACTTTTTCTTTTTCTCTCTCTCTCTCTCTCCCCCCTTTCTCTTGGATGTTTTTTTTTTTGGCACAAGTGCTAGAAGGGTAAGAGGATTTCTTAGCCCTACTGCTCCATTACCACGTCGCCTTTTTTGCGGCGAGGGGGGAAGTGTTACGTTACGGAATTGTTTCCCGTGCGAGCTAATAGCGAATTGACCCCTTGCACAGGCCCTCCGCCCCCTCTCCCCGCACCGCGCGGCGCCCGTGCCAAGCGCCGAGCGGCTCCCCGCCCCCATTCCTTCGCCGGCCTTCGGCAGAATAACTGTGTTCCCCGTGATTCGCGCTAGGCGCTCTCCGTAAACGCTCACGATGTTTTACTTTAATTGTGTATTGTGTTTAAAGAGGTTTACGCCTACCCAGAATCCTGTCTGCCGACCGCCTATCTCCTGCTTGTGAGTACCAATGAACCTTGCTACCCCTCTGTGTGCTAAGAACTGACATTTAAATTCACTAAACACGTGTAGAGAGAGTTGAGAGAAGCTCCCCCCGTTATGATAGAATTAATTAGAGATAGCCAAATACTCATGTGTGTAGTGCCGATGCTGGCCTTTTGTAGAACCCTGTTCACCTTTAATTGAATAAAACCCTTTTTCGTGCATAACAACTGTGTTCTGATTGAGGAAGGAGACCTGGAGATTTTGAGGAAAGGAAGGGGAGTAGGAATTAACAAGCGAACTACAGACACTCGCCCTGGGTTTAAGAGGGACCTTGCTCGCGCCGGCTGTGCAGAGCTAGCCGCCGGCTTGTTTATTGCATGTCCTTTCCAGGTTTTGGGTTTAGCGTTGGCCGCAAGTAGCGCCAATGCTAGCAAGCATTTCCAAAGCAGCTTTACAGAAGTTTTGCCAGCATTTATGGTATTTGACAGATGAAGTATCTGTTTTGTCTTTATTTGACGATGATGTCGATCAACAAACTAAAGTAAAAATGGTTGCTAACTTAGCTAAAGAAAACCCATCAGCCCACGATAAACGTTACATTGCATCCAAAGAAGAACTTTGTGGCCCACTTTTTGGTATGTCTTATATGTAAATTATGCTATGATACTCTTCTATAGTTTACTATACGATTGATAACCGTTCCTTCTGTTTTAATTTCAGAGAAAAACATCGATGACTTCGTCTCTGTCAAAAGCAAGTTGTTATTTAATCGACTCAAAATTGATGACAGTTTTCTGAAGAAGAGCCCTTCTTTATGGTCAAATGACGATTCGTTCCGACAAGCTAAAAAAAAGCTTTTGAGACTGAGAGCAGTTAATGATACGGCAGAAAGAGCGGTTAAATTAATGCAAGACTTTCATGGTTTAATCACTGTTGAAGAGGAGCAAAAGCAATTTTTATTACGATGCGTACAAGAACACAGAAACGTATATCCTGATTGTAAAAAACAAACTTTAAAAAGGAAATTTAATGATTAATGTGTATTTCACTATAAATATATAATAAATATTATAAATGTGTTTTATTTACTAAATATAAATAATAAACTCTACAATGTCCCTATAGCTCCATACTAACTTTTCAACTAAAACTTTGACGTCAAGTCGGCACGGGTTATTATTATCCGATCTCAATAATATTTAATATTTAAGATTTTGGAGTCAAATGAAAAAAAAATAGAGGGTATGCGTTTTGAAATTCGAAAAAAAAAAAATCACCCTTATAGCCTGGGACACCCTAATGTACGTACATGTGTTTCTTGACGAAAATTGGTCCATTTGTGTATTTATTTGCGCACTTACAAACTAATATATTTCAGATTTTTTTAACATTCTTATTAAATTTAGACATTATTGAAAAATGATAAATACTTATAATCAAAAAATAACTACAAAAAGTACACTATTTTAATAGTTTTATCATTACGCCTTTCAGCATTTTTGGATGAAGGTATAAATTAAAGCTAATTTGGATTGAAATAAATTCGATATCGAGTTATAATTTTAAAAAGCTGGTACGGAGAAAAATCAATCTTTCTCATTGTAACCGCCCTGCACGATCGGAAGAACAACTTTCGACGAAATGTGGATTTTCGTCCGCTGGCTGGTTAAACGCTCTTAATATCTATCTCTAAAAATGAATCGCCGAAATGTATGTACGCGCATAATTTCCGAACGATTGCACCAAATTGCATCAAACTCTTTTTTTTGCATAAAACTACCGGTGAGCTCTGGCATTATGAAATTTGTATAAAAAAATTGCAATAGGTGGCACGCAAGCAGTTTGAAAATTGAATGTACCGGGAATTATTGTATGGAATGCGGGAGGGGGGGGGGAGGGGTTGGAAGAGGAAGGGGTGGAGGATAGAGTGACGGAGGGTTGGTGGTTGGAGAGGGGGGAGGAGGGAGGGAGGGGGGAGGGGGTGTGGGTAGGGGGGTGGGATGGAAAGGGGAGAGGGGGGGGGGAGGGGAGGGGAGAAGGTAGAGTGGGAACCCCCCTTATACTATGCGAACGAAACCGCGGGAAAAAGTCAGTATAATAATAAGATTCAGTTTAATGTATGTACCTGAGCGCTCCGCACGCTCTTCCATCTTTTGGATCAATGTAAAACAAACCTTAAACAAAATTCTTGCTTGGACAGACTGCGTAGTTAATAAATACAATAACATGATAAAGTTGACATCTTCAATTGCGAGCTGAATACAAATATAGGAAGTCCATAAAATGGTTGTTTTAATAAACATGTCTTTTAAGTAACTTTTCTGTTGTTGTTTATATAATTCTGCTATTACATCTTGTCTTCTTATTGCATAATGGTATTATAATATAATGGTTTTTGTTTAATACATTTCGTTGCAATTAATTCGTGCTTTACCTTTGTATCACAGGTTAGCAACGTGATATCATCTGTAAGTCAGTTGTGCTGCAGTCAAGTGAAATAGGCCCGGTCCCTTACAACTCTTCTACCACGAGCCCTCTGAGCGCGCGCGGCCTCGGTGAAAATTCATAATAACCTCGCAATTATTCCATCCGTTTGGATCGCAGTCCCTTACTAGCGGAGCCGCTACTTATTAGAGTAGGCAATTATGAAAAGATCATCACGAGCGGAATCCTCTCTCGGAATAGCTCCGCTCCAAGTCGGAGGCTTTGGGAACAATTAGAAACGGGCGCTCGCCTGCTAGACAAGCGGCGAACGTACATATTTAAGATGTTAGATTCCTCTCTAACCACCACAGATTATTTGCTTTTTAATAATAATAATTGCACTTTCTATGCAACGGAGAGTTTTTATTAAATTTTTAAACAGCGTGCCGTTGATATTTAAAAAATTTCATCACCTTTCTTATAAACTATCGGTCACGTTTTTCTTATAATTTCCTAGTATGCCATCCACGATCTTCAACAAATAATTATGTTTTAATCGTCTCTGGTATGAAAAAGCTGGGCGGCTCGGACAGGAATCAGATTTGAGAATCGTAACATAGCGAAAATAACATTTTT
Source organism: Limnephilus marmoratus (assembly GCA_917880885.1). Taxonomy (NCBI): domain Eukaryota; kingdom Metazoa; phylum Arthropoda; class Insecta; order Trichoptera; family Limnephilidae; genus Limnephilus; species Limnephilus marmoratus. The sequence goes on along the minus strand of OU862909.1, from coordinate 55,973,347 downwards.
ATGGCGGGAGATTCTGAATCTGAAATTATGCGAGATAGCTAGGCTGCCTTAAAATATTCAATCATTTTCTTCCATTAAAAAATATACTGTCACTCTGTTTTTTTTTTTTAGTTTTTCTTTTGCCCTGTTTAATTTGTCTTTGTCTTACTAACCAATTTTTTTGCATTTTGTTTTTCCTGTTAAGCACTTGCATACTGCTTACTAACAACGTATGCAAGGACACTGGAGGTCTAGATTCGTTCAAAATAAATAAATGTAGCTTCGTTTAACAAAAAAAGGAGTAACCCTCAGTTACTTATACCAGGGCGGGTAAGACGTAGATAACCTCCACTGTCACTCTGTTTTTAAAGCCCAGAAAAACTTAGTAGAAAAAATACTTGAAGTACCAATACTAATACATAAATCAACTTCCCAGTGCCGAAAATTCAAAAATTATATTCAAAACATACACTTAATTTGCTTTGCAACAGCGTAAATATATATACCTCACAAATATTCGCAATATTGGAACAAGACATGCACATGCACACCAATTACAAATACATAAAACAAACGCATATACTATAGTGACCGGGCTATAAAGATAAACAATTCAATTCCACTACAATTTAAAACATCAGACTTACAGAATACCAAAAACATATATGTATCTTCTTCTTCTATCTTCTATCTTCTACCTTCTATCTTCTTCTTCTATCTTCTATATCTATATATATATAAATAAAAATGAATCGCCGAAATGTATGTACGCGCATAACTTCCGAACGATTGCACCAAATTGGATAGTTCTTTTTGCTGTGTGTTTGTTATTATCAGGACAAGGTTTGTATAAAACTATTGGTGAGCTCTGGCATTATGAAACTTGTATTAAAAAAATTGCAACAGGTGGCACACGAGCTGTTTGAAAACTGAATATATCGGGACTGAATGTATGGAATACGGCAGGGGGGAGGGGAACTCGGCAGGGGGTTCGCTGGACAGGAAATGGAGTAGGGAGAGGGAGAGTGGAGGAATCGGAGTGGAAGGGGACGCAGGAGAGGAAGGGGAGGCGGAAAGGGAACGGGACGAATGGGAAAGGACACGCAGGGAGAAACAATTTCTTTATTAAATGGCATAGCAACGCATGCCGGAAACCAGTTAGTTAATTAAGGCCTGTTCAGATTCAGCATATAAATATAAAAGATCGTAGCACGCCAAATATCGCTCTCCATACAATCCCTTCAGACTGTTCACACCTAAGCGCTTTATGCGCACATCAACCATAGACAATGCACATCTTACGCCATAACCGCTCTTGAGGCGATATGCCAACAGTTAAGCGCCCCCCACTCCGACGAAAACAGGAGAGGGGGTCATTTTAATTACGGAGCTGCCTACACCGGTGGATGACAGATGTCAAGTTGATAGATTCAGTACAAAAAAAGCGCACTCCGTGGCCGCTCGCTAATTCATCTGACCCCCTCTCCTACCATAGGAAGAAATATTTGATCTGCGTCATGTGAACGGCACGAAACATAAGCGCTCGCGGTTCAACAGATACCTGCTCGCGGTTATAATTGATGTCTGAACGTAACTCTAATAAAAATCAAATAACTTTGTCTAAACCACTATATAATTAACAATATCAACATGTTTTAATGACAATGTTAGCTTCATCAGGACAATGTCAATTTTTATTCAATATGCATATGTATTAAGTTATGATTTAGTTATCTTAATTACAAAATAAAATATTTATTTTGTTAAAACTATAAAGGGTGTTAAGGAACGTACTTGACTTACTTTAACCAGTAATTCAGACATTATTGGAAGGAAAAAATGTTAACAAATTTTTTGACTTGATGATTTTTTTATGTTTTTTTTGATCAAATGGAATGGCAGAAATCACTGGTTAAAGTAAATCAAGTACGTCCCTTAACACCCTGTTGACAAGTCGATTTTATATTTTAATTTTAAATTGTTTCTTTTTCTTATATACTTACCGTAACTAAGTCTTAATTCGATCATTTTTATGTAGGTATTATAACTACATAAGACCCTTGTTATTATTAAGTCATTTACCGTTGCGAAAGTCCTGTACAACACAGATAAACTTCTAGCGTGAAGGGCAATACACAATATCTTTGTATTAAATATGTGAATAACAATAAAATAAATAAAAAAACAATATATCACAAAATTGAAAATGTTAGTGCATTCGTAGCCTGTTAAACACAATGAATTTTCCCACCTAAATGATATTTGAATTTTTCAAGATGTTACAACGATCTTAATTAGAATTTATCTCTTCATTAAAATTCAAAATAAATTCTTTCTTTAAAACTATCGGCAATTTTGAACGTATCTTAATTTAGAGATCATAATCTCCTGCCTTGTCTCCAGTTTCTAGTTACTTCTAAGCTATTAAGTAGTCCATCTTGGCTAGAAAACAAGACATTCTACTTCTTCTATCTCTTTAATCCAGCAGAACGATTTATTACGGCTTATTCACAATACACAGCACCTAATTCCATTACACGGTGGCTTTACAAGGAGCGCCGGTACGGGAACATCAATCTTGGGACCATTCTAATGCCCGCTACTGTATCCAACGTTAAGATGTAATTCAGAGAGGACCGATTACATGTGTTTATCGTATTATTGAGGTAGGCCTCGTGACTGTTTAATTACCTGTATCCAGTATCCATTGATATACCGACTCTAGTTTCTAGAGGAGCTTTCTGAACTTACTAAGAGACAAAATAATATTAACATTTCCAACCAAACAGCACGTTGACTCTGCAATAAAAAGCTTCGGAGTATTTTCACGAGCTTGTTTTATTGCATTGGCTCCTTCCAAACTCCTTTGCTAAATGACCTAAATATTTTGAGTTTATATTGAGATTCTTAAAACATATTATGTAGATATTAACATTTAAATATTTTCCAGAAATACCAACATATTAGTGTACAAAACACTTATCAGACCAGTACTCACATACGCAACTGAGACTTGGGTACTAACTAAAAGGAATCAGCGAGCACTGGACGTTTTTGAAAGGAAAATGTTTAGGTGTATCTTCGGACCGGTTTTAGAAAATGGATTTTGGCGCATTTGTTACAACAATGAGTTATATACTCTGTTTAAGGATCTAAACGTCACAAAATTTATTAACCTGGGAAGACTTCGGTGGCTGGGTCATATAGAGAGAATGACCGAGCATCAAACACCATAGTCCCTGCTAAACTCAAGACCGATAGGGCGAAGGAGCCTGGGAAGGTCAAGATTAAGATGGAGCGACAACGTCCTCAAAGATATATCTACCTTGGAGCTTCTAAACTGGAGAGAGCTGACACAAAACCGAGATGAGTGGAGGAAGACTCTTGAGGAGTCCAAGGCCAACCAGGGGTTGTGGAGCCATGAGTTATGATGATTAAAAATATTTAATAGCAATTTTTTGATGGACATAAAAGTAAACACGCACAAATAAAAAATAATCAGTCTTTTGAAAGTAGTCTGTAGATTTTAAAGGTCTTATCAAATAGCAAAGAGCAACTAATGTTAATGTTAATGTGTGTGTGTTTTTTTTTTTAAATAAATATATTTTTTTAAATTTTATGTTACATTAATTCCACACAGTAGGTGCCGAGGAAAATAATTTTCCTCCGAGTTGCGTCATCTTTGGGGATGTTGTATGAAGGGTATTTTTGTGGAAAAGAAGGAGTGATCATAGTTCTTAAAGAGACCCATATTGTAGGAGAGAGGAAACACAGAGGTCGGCAAATAGTTCCGCAGCCCAGTTGTTGAACTCAAGAACGAGTCGTGGCAACGACCCGTTCTTATATGAAAAATATCAACTGTATGCAAATGTTCGGGGGCGCGTTGCACCGGTGCCGAAGGAACCAATGACGCTAGTACCTCAGAGCATCTTCCTTCAAAATACCGGGAGAACAAGGACAGAATTCCCAACCGACCGACACCTGTGTTCTAAAGATTGCAATCCGTTTATTAAGATCGGAGAATCTATCAAACTCACCGCTGTTTCTGCATAGAGTGTAGAGTTTTTTCAGGTATTTTTGGGCTCCAGACCAGAGGTAGCTGTCAAATTCAACCATGGGGCGCACTTCGATTTGTACATGGTAAGCAGTTGTGTACTATTAAATAAACTTGTAGAGTACGCCCAGCTTCGGAGAGGCTAATATAACTCTGGCTTCGATGGAGCCCCGTACCTGAATCACTCCAAACATATCAATGGAAGGCCTGTTCGGAAGATTGCTTCAATTAGAAACTACCAAATAGACTTCTACTATTGTATTTATATTTAAAAGAAGTCCTTAGATTTTTTAATTTAGATAGTATTAAAAAAAGTTTAATTTTAAAGATAAACAGTAAATCCATACTGAAAGTGACATAATCATACCCAATACCAACCACTACTCTGTGCAAAATAAGAAATAAACATATTTGATATTAGCTTAATAATTTTCAGCCCACGTGTCATTCAGTTGATGTAAATTAAGGTTTTATTTATAAAGCAAAAATAACACACCATGTGCAAAAGCTTTAATTCATCAGAAGGCCATTCTTGTGTGTTTTATATCATTTACTGCACCTTGCATTTATTAGGTAGTATTGGAAAATATTACCTATGGAAGATTCCCTTGAAGGAGCCCTCGATTATCTCAAACGGATATTCTGGGACAAGATTAATAACTGTGCACTTTACGATAAACCCAACGCAGAATTAACTTGTTGGAATATGCAATTTGCACTTGCATCCCGAGTTAGAGGAGAAATTTAACCTAAGTATTTTAAGCTCGTAAGGAGGTTAGGTTTAAACAAACGTTTAAGTGGGTAGCTTTGAGAAAGTCTTCAATAACTTTTCAACTTGTTTTGCGAGTAGAAAATCCATAATTACATTAACAAATCGAAATGTTTTTAAAAGATTTTTGTTATAATGTAGGTTTAAAATTTCAGTGTAGTGTAGTGTACAAAATTTCATTGATCTCGGAATAAAACTATAGATATGTACAAAACTAAGCCAGGAATTCTACGGTACAACTACGCATTGTTTGCACAAGTTCATGGTATGTGTCAGCTTTTTGCAAAAATCTTTATGACGATGTTTTTAATATACTAGTAAGTTATTTTACCGATAGTTCCTTAAGCTAAGATGTAATGTTCAATGTAATGTTCAATGTAATGTTCAATGTAATGTTCAATGTAATTTAATTTTTTGTTTTCATTTGTTTGATACCGTGTGGAAGTCAGTTATATAACTTTACTGCTAAATATTCAGAGCTTCTTTATCCAAAGGTAGAACTATACTTAGGTATATTTAGAACTAGCTGGATTAATTGTTTCTCCCTGCGTGTCCTTTCCCATTCGTCCCGTTCCGCTTCCGCCTCCCCTTCTTCTCCCGCGTTCCCTTCCCCTTGCGCTCCCACTCCAATTCCTCCACATTCTCTCTCCACACTCCACTCCCCCCTCCCGCATTCAATACATTAATTCCCGGTACATTCAATTTTCAAACATCTCGCGTGCCACCTATTGCAATTTTTGTATGCAAATTTCATAATGTATGTTTTATTCTGATGTATGAGCTACATTATTGTAAAGTTTCAAATCCATTCAGTAGTTTTTTGCGTGAAAGAGTGACAAACATACATCCATAAGCATATATTATACCCACATATGTATATTATATATTATACCCACGCACAGGCATTGCGTTTGTGGGATTTTTTTGTTGATGCATTTATTGTATTATTGCATACAAACTTTCGCTTTTATAATATTAGTAAGATGTTCTTTTTGCTTGGCTCTAGCTTTAAGATGAAGCCATAGTAAATAATGAAAAATCATATGTTTTTGTTTTGAAAATTTGATCGCTTAGAAGTATTGTAGATGCTTCAATTAAATACTGCGTGAAGAAAATACCTTGGCCCTTAAAAATATCGGTCAATTTTTTTTATAAGTCTTTTAATAAGCATATAAAAAAATAAAGTATAAGGTCTAAAAAACACACTTTCAAGTCCAAACTCTCCTATTTATAAACCCCTTTTCGGTTATGGTTTTATTGTATAATGTGGCAAATTCAGTTTATTTTATAATGATATCAAAAAAAATTGATATTTACACCCAAACTTCCCAAAATAAAATAAAATATGCATTTTCGCGTTGTTATTTTACAATACGGCCGCTAGTCGACGAATTCGGTTTTTCAAAGTGAACCCTATGGCGTCCACCGAAGAACTACTGTTCACGCCACAGTCGCCAAACCTCAGTCACGCCCCGAACTGAGCGGGAGATGGACGCGTCACTCCGCGTCGCTTGATTTCGTGAAATCAATTGTAAATTTCCATTTTATTACAATAAACAATGCATAAAACAGGAATTAATATTTTTTACAGGCCTTTACGAAATCAACCTGTAAAACAAAACTCTCAAATACCTTTCCAACCTTTCCAAAAGCTTTTTCTCAAGTATTTTTAAGCTCCTCCCATAAAGGGCGTGAATTCCGATTTCGATTTTTTCCTGAACTAGTGGATCGCCTTAAGGGCAACGTATGCGCGGCCCATTTCTGCCCGTTTCATACAAATCTTAGATTTGGATTTGAGATCAAAATACCCAATCAAACTGAAAAATTATTTTTTTTATCAAAAGGTATATCTAATATCTAGTTAGGATGTGAGCTACTTTATTTATTTTTGCTTTAAATAATAAGATATAGGTTATACAGATTTTGAATGTTTCTGGAATTTAGAGGCGATTTGGGCAATTATTTGTGAGTAAATAAATATTTATTATATAAATATGATGGAATATAAAATAAAAATTTGAAAAAAAAAAAATTTAATGGGAGTAAATTAAAAATACAAATTACCTATTTACGGCGGAATAAAAAATAGTCGTTTATATATTAAAATTACTACCCAACAAATGCATTTTTAAGAATTTTTATTTTATTTTTCATTTAATTTTTAAAATAAATCTAGTAAAAATATATTTTTTTAATGTTTTTCTTTTACTCACAAATAATTGCGTAAGTTTTATTTTTTTATTTTTTTATTTTTTTTTTTTTTATTATATAATCAATAATATTATTATTAAATTAATAAAAACAGTTTATTTTTAAACAAGTTCTGCTGTGTAATTATTGTTACGCGTGACAGCTGTTTCGCCTTCTGAAGGCATTATCAAACTGTGGTCATGCCACATACAGACGGTATATTTATACTATTTCTAGAGAGGTATTTATTATGACTCATTTCCAATTTCTGATTAAAAATGACTGAGACACTAATGGTTATTATTTTCCCAATTAGTGTAATTTCCCACTTCGACTTGCCTAAGTTGCCTCCAAAATAATGGAACAGTAAAATCTTTAATGACCGCTATCTTATTATTTAAAGCAAAAGTAAATAAAGTATCTCACATCCTAACTAGATATTTGAGATACCTTTTGATTACAAAAATAATTTTTCAGTTTGGTTGGGTATTTTGATCTCAAATCCAAATCTAAGATTTGGATGAAACGGGCAGAAATGGGCCGCGCACCCGTTCCCCTTAAGACTGTGTAAGGTGTTCGCCTCCGTATCTTTTTTGTGGTGATGAACCAGAATATTTTTGACTTAGATTTTTTTGTATACTTGGAACGTCAAACTGTTTTAATTGACGTCCTTACGGGGACCTATAATGTGGTATTTACAATCCATTACTGGGTTATTTTTAGTTGTTTTAAATGATTTGATGCCCATCCTATTTTTCCAATTCGTTTTACTTGTTTCTAAAAATCTGGCACAAAGTATCTAAGTGCCTACGTATGTAAATTCAAGTATTCATATTCGTTTTACTTGGTTGGTACTCTACTAATGCAACCAGAACATAAATCACCGTTGACTTCTGGCTGTAGGCAGAGAGACTCGTACTTTGCGGAAGTTGAAAAATTATACATATTCGTCTAATAATAATGCATAATGACACTGCCTATGTGTGGTCTATGATCCAAAACGCGATTCATGAAGGCGTCATGATTTTTGATTTATGCCTTGATGCAGCCAGTTGCTTTTCATTCAGATGTTCAAGGCGGTGCACACCGCGGTGTGTTAAAAAAACTATTATTTCGAAAGAGCGGAGCTTTAGTAGAAATTTTCTATAAATTATAATATTTTGAGATTATAATTATTTAACTAATAATTATGCAGTGTGTCATGGTGATGTTGAAAATAGCTTAAAATATGTATTGGCGAATCGATAAATTATTTTGAAGGAAATAAGCATCCAGAATTAACTTAGGCGGCGTGTACTTGCCTTCGATGTAAAAAGAAATGTTTTGATTACAAAGCCACCAAACCGAGTTTTTTTTATCTCAGTCCTTTGATACTGTTAAATTGTAACCAACGTGATATAAGTAGTACGTATTTTTGAAAAACATCTAAAAAGCCTTCAAATTTTGGCGATAGTGATTCCTTTTTTTATTTATTTATTTTTTTAATTTTATTCGTAAAAAGATTCATAAATTACAATAAATTTTATACAATTATTAAATTACATGATATATGTATTTGATTTATCCCCATAAATAAGCAGGGCTTGTGTATATGGGGAAGTGTTATTATATTGGTTTAATTTTTTTTTATCAGTTCAAATTTTCGGTATAATTTTTAAGCTGAGTTTTAATTTTTTTTTCGGGTAGTGAATTAAAAAATTTAACTCCGAGATATTTATGATTTAACTATCCTTTTGTTTTTTTTTTACATTTTGGAGTAGGAAGTATAGATGTTTGTCTAAGATTTCTGTTATTTTTAAAGGGTGAAATTTAATTTTTAATGTTATCTTTGTAAATTTGTAATGTTGCCTGATAAAAGTATAATGCACTTAATTTTCAAACCTTAAATTGTTTGAATAGAAGTTCTGACGAATATGAGTAAGGCTTTTTAAAAATTGTTTTTATTATTAGTTTTTGTGATATGTAAATTGTTTATGTTTGATTTGTATATGTACCGCCCCATCCTATAATTCCATATTGTATAATTGATTGACAGGTAGCGAAGTATGTGGTTCTAAGTAATTTTTCGTTTAAAATATCTCTTAAACATCTAAATATATATGTTAGTTTCCTAACTTTGTTGTTCAAAATATTTACGCGTGGGGACCATTTTAAACATTGGTCTATTGTTATACCCAGGTACTTAACTTGGTATCATTATTTTATTTGTAACTTTAACATATTAGGTACAGGTTGAATTATCAACCGCGATAATTATCAGAAGGATTTAGATTGACAAATTACACGTGTTATCGACTCCGATACAGAAACCGCAATGGCGGGCTTGGCGGTTTCTCGAACCTTCTCGGGGCTCCGGTGTGGCCAGCGTACGTAAAACAACGATACCACTAAGAAAATAGTCAGTTCGTCACAAATTGAGTCGCCACAATCTGTAAATAGAAAAATCTCTTGAATGGTGAGCTCTGGTGTCAAGAAATTTGCACTTTCATTTTGTAAAAAAAATTAAGACAAAGCAACCATTTTCAGATTGGAATGTAATTCTCATCATAGGCTGTAGAGCTTTAAAGCATCCGTTTAACTGATAATCAAATTAGACGTGGTCGAATTTTTTGTTACAAATTTTTCAAAATCATTTTCTGTAACAAAACTTGAATCGCGGGTGACGTTCGCTAGTTATTTGTAGAACGTTCTAGATTTCAAGAAAATAAGTTGTAATTTTACCATTCGTGCTTAATAGCCCAGTCAGCCTGTGTTTTTAGATGGAACTAAATAGTATAAAGCTAATTTTTTCCCCATCGACTATTACCATTTAGACAAGTGTTTAGCAAAAAGTCCCCGCCCCTACCCCTCTTGCTTCCCCCCCTGTGCCCCCTCAAACATGAAAAGTGTAAGGATTTCGTAAATCGCTTCTATCTCGATTACTAAACAACATATCCGATTGAAATTTTTTTTATTCTCTTTGCTGTAATATTGTCTACAATTAATGTCCAGTTAATTTTCGTCGTAACTTTTACCGTTTGTTTGTAATTCCTATGATAAGGTAAAAATTTGTATATTTTTTGGCAAGTAATTTTACTTTTTGTCATATAACTTTTTACGACGACATTTTATGAAAAAATATTTCCCACAAAAGTTGTAGTCCCTATTATTACCTTTAAAATGATATAAAATAGTACTTACTTTGTTGGAGATCCAGCGAAATTATCATGGCGGGTTCGGTCGAGGTGGGGCCGGCAATATATAACGTGGTAATATTGTTGTATAGTGAGAGTGTTTTTTATCTTTAAGGTATACTATCGCATTTTCTATAAATAAAACTAATCGAGTCTCGGTGAAACCTAAATTCCTCACTTTTTAAATTTGTTTCAAATAATAATATGTATTCAGCGAAAATAGGTATTTTAAATAGTTTTTGGTTTGAAAATGCATGAAATATTTTTAAAGATGTTATTTTAGAAGAAAATAATTGCGGTCTCTTAATTTTATGATATCTTAAACTTCCATGAGAAGTTCTTCATTTTCCTCGACTTCAACCAAAGTTAAATTGCTGCATGATCCGCCACAGCTCCCGCACATTTCTGTGCAATTAAGTGATGCTTTAAAGCAGCTACAATTATTTTTGCAAGCCTTTTTGCAGTTGCAGGAAACTAAGTTTATAACTTATTCAGCTGCCGGTGGTTTTTTGAGTGCACTGGACTACAGCATGTTGTCAGTTAAAATCCATCTCCAGTCCGTAGCGGTGATTTCCTTATCTCCGATCCATTTTTGAAGCAGCACCAGATGTTGGAGGGAGGGATGCCATATTAAATTTGGATTTTAGTGACATTTTTGCAACAGCTTTAAGGTACATTGAATATCTACTGTCATTCAGACATGCAGACCTTGTGCATCCATCTAGTTTCAAGACAAAAGCCTCTCCTACCTCTTTGAGAATATTTTTGTCTGCCTGTTTTTCATAAAACTGTAAAACTTTTGTGCGGAGATCATTTGATGAACTTAGCAATTTGTACGCGTCAATTTTGCCTTTGCCAAATAAATAAGACGTGGTATCACATCCTGTGATAGCATGCAAGAATAATATCACATCCTTCATATCACCAATCTCTTCACGAATCTTGCTGATGTCATACGTTGATGGTGTGCCAGAGGGTTTGTGAAAGAATAGTTGCACATTTTGACACTGTGGTAGCCCTAACAATAGAACGAAAAGATCAGTATCTTGTCCGACAACAACTACAGGCCTCCCACTTTGAATCTGGGAAACATCTATTGCTCTTCCGACCACTTCAGTATCTGCATCTTCCTCCGCCACAATGGTTGGAATGTTTGCTTCATTAAGCTTTTGAGAGAGCTGTTCAATAAGCTGGCTTTTGTTTTTTGGATTTGCCAAAAATTCTTTTTGCTTCACAGAGCACTCCATATTAACGTTGAATTTCATTTCTAGAGATGTTTTTTTACTTCTCCGCATATGTTCGACCCCATTTGTGGTGGGATAGTCAGGATACCCATCGAACACAACATGACAATCTTTCCCATACCGTTTCATTACAGTGTCAACATACTTCTCTATGATGCTGCTATATGTTACTTTGTCAGGCCAAATAACACAAAAGATACCCTCCATCTACTACATATATTTTTGGGGGCAAATTCTCAAAAACTTCGTTGCTAACTGTCCATTTTTCAAATATTTTCATAAGACTTGATTTGGTTCCCTTTCTTATCATTTTATTGTTTTCAAATAAAGACAAAGGGTATGGGCTGAGTTCATAGTTGAAGTATTGTTTGAGATTATTTGTTCCTTGAGACATACAAATAACCCTATTAAACAGTTGATCAGGATTAATTGGCACTTTTTCAGATCTCACATTTATGCCACTTACTACGGAGCCTATAGTTTTAACTTTATTTTTTCTTTTCAATTTAACATCTGCAAAATTATTTCCTTCGATGTCTTTCAAGCAGTTCATTCCTACATCATACGCTTCATCGCAGTTTACACCCGAACTTATCACTACTAGACCAGAGGATAAAGACATTAAATCTTTGCTCTGTCGGAAAGGATTATGAATACGCAGCCATCCGAGAAATTTACTAATATCTTGCAAGTCCCTTTCTCTTCTACTGCATCTTAGTTCAGTGTGCTGTTCGTTAAACTGAGTCAAGCAGCCAGAGAACTTCTCGAAAGCCTCACAAATTTGTAGGGATCCAGGAGCACAAGCAATGAATTTGGTTAGCGTCCTCTCGCTTAATCCTCGTCCATGAGTAAGCCCACCTATGGATTTTGATGATCGCATTAATGTCTGCTCTATGGTCATGTCCGTCCAGATACCGGTAAAAAATCCATCTGTACGCCGAACTGTAAAGAAACGTTTATTGACAAACCTTTCGAAGTCTTCATTTGACATTAAATGAAATGAAATTTGACATTAATTAACGAAAAATTTTCGTTTGTACACTCAACATTTGTTGTAAGTATATTTGTGCGGATTCGGTGTAGAGCAAATGTCCAGCAGCATGGAAATACGGTATCATTTGCTTGACCGTATTAATGTGCAAATTCCAATCGCCGATTCTCTCTGCCAGAATAAAGTCTAGAACCAAATTCACCAATTTAAACTCTTGTAGCCACGGTTTTGAAGTTCTACTAGTTTTAACCAAATCTTCATACACTTCTTCTAGTCTTTTCATTATTTCATTTGTTTTACAATCTGTCATGGCGTCTTCAACAGTTGTTTGTTTGTTTATTGTTTGGTTATTAATATCCTTAAAGTCATTTATAATCATTTCTTTAAGAGATGAACATTCCTCGAATAGCAGTAATATCAAAGCTGCCTGGGTCATCATGTGAGCTCTATAAGACCTTGTGTAAGCATGTCCTGACATAAGGTGAGGAATCGTTGATTTTCCATAAACAGAGGTACTGTTATGGTACGTTTTTAGAGCAACAGGGAGCGCCAACGCGAGTCCCTAAAAACAAACCGCTGCGGGCAACAACTCGTTGCTCCCCGCTGTTTCCTGTTACCTACCTCCTCTCCCCTCGGCATTCCGGCACGCTCCGCCGCGCCGCGACCAGTCGAGTAGTACAAGCCGTCTCGGGCGCACGTGACACTCCTCCGCGAACTATACAGTTCGCGGCTAACTAGCCCGATCAAATTAAACGCAGTAACATCTGCGATGTAATTAAAGTACATACGAGTGTTAGCGCTGGTGTTCTACCATGCCTGTGAACTTCGGGACCTGTCCTAGACTCGGGATGAGCCCTGCTGAACCCGAGAGCCGAAGGATTCTTCAATCACCATGTAAGCTGTCCTCTGATTTACCCTCTTTAATGTGTCCGTAACGATAGACTGTTTGAACTCTCGCGTAAAGCCACCACTCAGAAAGTTTCGTTGACAGGGATCATGAGATATAAACTCGATAGCTAGGTTTGTGTAACATGCATCTCTTGAATTGAATTGTGCTGTAATAACCCTTGTACTGTGTTTGAATTTACAATACATGAGTCTATTAATTACATCCTGTTGTCAATCTGCCTCGGCAGGAGCCTTTCCCCAGTGAGTATTCCCAGACGATTGTGGGAGAGAGAAGGAGAGAGAGAGAGAGATCCCGACGCATTCGTGCGACCTGCCCTCTGAGATAGAGGGTACTTTTGTCTCTACCGTGAGCTGGCCTGGGGACATATTGTATAGCAGTTATGCGTTCTGCCCATAACAACTGGCGCGCAACGTGGTTCATAACAACTGTCGCCACAGCGTGGGGCCTCGGAATTTTTTTTTCTCTTTCTTTTCTCCCTCTGTCCCGATCGTTTTGCTGGATGTAACTGGTCGAAATTCTCCCTGCACAGGAATTGTTTTGTAAACATTAATTATAACTTGTTATTCTACATCCAGTGTACAGGAATTTCTGTGAAAAAACCACAGAAACATATGGGTAGAATCACGCCGCATTTTAAAGGTAGCCATTTTAGAAGCAAGTAGAAGGTCGCCCAAAATTTAAACCGCGAATCTGACTGCGCACGCGCCACAAACACCGGTCCGCAACAGCTTTCGCGCCTATGCAAACGGCAAATATTAACGCAGCAAATACCTAGTCTCCGGACTGCGCGCGCAACTGTTCCCGCGCCAAATTCCAACGAAAAAACCCGTCGGAACAAATGATTATCTGTTGCTATGCAGCACTTTTTTAATCAGAACGCCTTTTATAACTAAACCGGCTAGCAACGGAAATGATTATTACAAACTTGATGCTGGAATCCCAGTTTATTGTGCGAATTCCTTTAATCAAAAATTTCGGACTGACGTTTTTTTTGTTGTTTTGCACAATATACCAATTGGCCCACTTGTGTCTATTAAATTAGTACAATTTATATTACACTAAATGGACAAAATAATGACTTTTTTTTCCTATTCTACATTATAGGTACCGTTTTTTTCAGCATAAGTGTAAAGTGAATTGTGTTTTTTTCCCTACATAAAGGAAAGTGAAATAATATAATAAAATCAATGATTGGTTCCATGAATAAATAAAACAATTTCAATGTGGTTGACGTATCAAATCCCATATTCAATTATTTTCATCCGGAAGTTTGTTCCTATTTGCCAGAAGAGTGCCTTTTGTGAATTTTAGTGCCCCTCTCAGTGCAAAGTGCTTTGTGAAAATTTAAAAAGCCGTTTTCTAAAGGCCAGTCCTGGCCAATTTTTTGAAAAATCAGTTTAATACTTGTGAATTTCACCGAATTTCCAAAAGTGCTTTGTGAAAAATAAAAAAGTGTTTCCCCTAAGGTCAGTCCACGCCAATTTTTTTTCCACCTTGACCATGAATTCTGGTGTCATGTATACCAAATTGTAGTATGGAATACAGTTTTCTATAACTATGTTAGAAGTGTCAACCAGTGGTTACCAAGTGAAAAGTGCCTCACAAAATTAATTTTGCGTTTGCTAAAGGAAATCCCTGGCAAAATTTTTTCACCTCCCGGGAAACTCACAATGGAAAACAATCAAGCTATGGCATCATCCAATTTGGGTATCATTCCCAACGTGCTCAGTTTATCCAAAACTCACTTACAAACTGCTTTAAAGGATAGAGGACTCTCGCCATCTAGCAAATCTAAATCTACATTAAAGGCTTATGCACTTTTATTTAACAAAAAGTATATTAAGAAAATAAACCTCGCCCCATCAAGCGAAAATAATTCACGCTTGGCTATGCAAGTTTTGGATAATCTTGTTCCTAACAAAGAACCTATGCCGCAAGTAATGATAAAACAGGACATCGCACCCACCTTGACACAAGATAAAACTTACGATTTATCCTCTTGGAAAGTCAAATATAATGGCGTCTCCGATGTACTGGATTTCATCGACCGTATCGAAGAAACGGCTACAATCAAAAATATCCCATTCGAGATTCTACGAAAAAACTTCATAGAACTCATCTCCCCAGAATTGATACCCTGGCACCGCATCCAAAAAACTAAATGCAAAGATTGGAATAAACTCAGATCTGCCCTAATCTCGAGCTTCGGAAAAACAGAAGCCCAGCACAGGATCAAATTATCTTTACTATCTATTAAACAACTGGTAAATGAACCTGTAGCAACATTCATAGAAAGGGCTGAATCCATTAACATCAAGCTTTCACATCCCGTTTCGGAAGCTGAACTATTACCAGTCATAACTGATGGCCTTTTAAGCAAATACGAGAACATCATCACCTCGCAGAAAATTGCATCCCTGGCCCAGCTTAACGAAGTCTGTCTCCTTCTGGAATCATACCAGGATAGGAAGAACATAAAGAATGTGTCTAATAATGTAGTTGTGCCAAGCCGTTCGTCTGGTTTAAAACCAGAATTCGACAACAAAAAAGTGTGCTCTTTTTGCAAAAAAGTAGGCCATCTGGCCACTACTTGTTTCAAGCAAGCGAAGTTTCTGGAATCCAAGGAACCCCGAACTTCCAAGAGACATCACTCTAGGGACCGCTCTCCTCCACGCGACGAACTGCGCAATATTTTCAAGAAATCAAGACACGACATGGAAAGGTTACAAAACCCAAGCGATGTCAGACCTCAGGTGGATCTCTCCAAGCCCCCACCAAATTTCTACATGAAGAGGCCAAAAAACTAAATAATAACCTCTCAGGCACCCATTCTGAACCAAGGTCTAAAGAATGGACTGATTGGTTAGCACACATTAAGTATTTTAACCAGACCTTAAATGTTTCTTCGGTTTGTTGCAAACAAGCTAAAGATGGGAGACCCTATGCTTCTTTCTCTGTTAACAATGTGACCTTTTCTGGATTACTCGATAGTGGGGCATCTGTCAGCTGTCTTGGCAACAATGCTCACCTGCCTTTTGTTAACAGTGATTTTAGAATTTCGCCCCAATCGACACACCTGACGACTGCAGATAATGTTTCTCAGCCGGTCATCGGTGCCCTGGCCCTGCCAATCAATTGTAACAATAAAATAGTCACAATCAATTTTCTAATAGTGCCCTCTATATCCCAGAATTTCATCCTTGGCGTTGACTTCTGGAAGGCATTCAATGTTGCTCCCCAAGTATTTAATACTCTTGGCGAAACCTCCACTGCCGCTCAAATTAGTGAGATCCGCACAATAATACCTCACGAAAATTTAAGCACGGACCAGGCTCTCCAACTAAAGGAAATGGTCAATAAATTCGAATCAATATCCTTCGAAAAATGCGGATTAGGTTTGACAGATTTGGTTGAGCACCATATCAAAACCAATGGCCCACCCATAAAGCAACGTTATTACAACTTAGCCCCCCAAAAACTTAAACTTTTAGAAAATGAACTTGACGAAATGTTAAAAATGGGTGTGGTGGTTCCCAGCAGAAGTGCATGGACCAACCCAACTCTTTTGGTTTCTAAAAAAGACGGCTCTGCACGTTTCTGTCTCGACAGTAGACGTTTAAACTCTTGCACGGAAGCTGATGCGTATCCCTTACCTCACGTTCACGCAACCTTAGACAAGCTGCGTAACGCCAAGTTCATCTCTTCTGTCGATCTCAGCAAAGCGTTTTGGCAAATACCCTTGGACGCAGAATCGTGCGAAAAAACTGCTTTCGTTGTACCTGGTAGGGGAATGTTCCATTTTAAAAGATTACCCTTTGGTCTAAAAAATAGCCCCGCCGAGTTACAAAGACTGATGGACAAACTTTTCGGTCCTGAAGTCGATAACAGCCTGTTTTGTTACCTTGACGACCTCATCATCGTCAGCGATACCTTTGAAAAACACCTATTAATGCTGGAAAAAGTTTTCCAACAACTCAAGTTCGCTGGTTTAACCATCAACTTGAAGAAGTCTGAATTCTGTAAGTCCCGTCTACGTTATTTGGGATTCATTGTCGACGAAAAAGGCCTAAGAACAGACCCCGCTAAGGTGGAAGCCATGGCAAATTTTCCCCGTCCCAAGAACGCGAAGGAAGTCAAAGGTTTCCTTGGACTCGCAGGTTACTACAGGAGATTCATCAAAGACTTTTCCACTATTGCAGCCCCCTTAAATAAAATTACCGGCATCCGTAAAGGTGTCAGCAATTTCCGATGGTCTGTCGAAGCTGAAGAAGCGTTTACAACTTTAAAAGATGCCCTTCAAAAAGCTCCCGTTCTGAATTGCCCGGATTTTGCACTCTCTTTTACCCTCCACACGGACGCATCCAATGTAGGAATCGGTGGAGTTCTTACTCAAGAATTCCCAGATGGCGAACACCCTGTAGCGTATTTTTCCCGCACACTAAACAAACACGAGAAAAACTACGGAATTACCGAAAAAGAGTTATTGGCTGTATTGGATTCTGTTCACCATTTCCGCGGTTACATAGACGGTAGCAAATTTACTGTAGTCACAGACCATAGTAGTTTGAAATGGTTGATCTCTTTAAGTAATCCCTCCGGTAGGCTCGCTCGCTGGTCCTCCCGTTTGTCTCAATACAATTTTGATGTTGTTCACCGTAAAGGCGCGGACAATATTGTTCCCGACGCCCTTTCAAGAATTGAACTAGCTTCATTAAATGTTGACACAATTGCCCCCCCTCCATCTACAAAAGATGAATGGTACTTGAAAATCTTCGAAGGTTGTAAAAATAACCAACAAAAGTTTCCTAACTTTATCATAAAAGAAGGACAATTATACCGTAATTGCAAGGCACCACTATCCATCCTCGAAGATTACTCGTGGAAACTTGTCGTTCCCCTCGAAGGTAGAGAACAAATAATCATTGACAATCATAGTGCTCCCGACTCCATACACCCAGGAAATTTCAAGACGTATAAAAAGATCACCTTGAAGTATTACTGGCCTGGTCTCTTTAAACAAATTCGCAATTACATCTCTAAATGTGAAACTTGTAAAGCTTATAAACATAGCACGGCAGCACCTGCCGGCCTAATGGGTAATCCCAAACGTGCCGACAGACCCCTACAATCATTGTCAATGGACCTCGTCGGACCTTTTCCTCGAAGTTATGCCGGACACATGCACATACTTAGTGTAGTGGATGTTTTCACTAAATTCTGTTGGATCTTCCCTTTAAAAAGAGCCAATGCGTCCGCCATCATCAAACTTCTGGAAAAACACATTTTTATACCTTACGGAACACCCAGAACCGTAATAGTTGACAACGGAAAACAATTTATTGCTCAAGAATTCAAAAATTTTCTTGCCAAATACGGAATCAAGGACATTTACTATAATACCTTGTATACCCCACAAAATAACACCGTCGAACGTTATAACCAGACAATCAACACAGCTCTGGCTATTCTAGTTGATAAAGATCAACGCACTTGGTGTAAAAACCTAGATAAAATTCAGGCTGCTATGAACAACACGGTTAACCTGGCCACTGGTTACACACCTTTCTTCTTAAAACACGGTATGGAACAAGTTGTTCACGGTTCTCTACATAGGGACACTAACTTTCCTACGTCAATTGCCGCCACAAGCAACCCTACCGCGGACTATGCCCATCGCCTGGAAGAATTGTCGGCCATATACAGTGAAGTCACTGATGCTTTACTCCTGGCTCATCAAAAGAGTGCGGACAGATACAACCTACGTAGGAAACATGTCACCTTCAACACAGGAGACATAGTTTGGAGAAAGAACAACACACTTTCCCAAGGAGCCACGTATTTCTCTGCCAAGCTGGCACCACGTTTCGTGAAGGCCAAAGTTCTAAGAAAGATATCAGATCTAGTGTACTCTTTGTCTGACTTCTCTGGAAGGCACATTGGTAATTACCATATTAAGGATATCGCAAAGACTGGAAGTGAGGAGTCGAGTAAAACTACCCCCACTATCTCAGCAAACTCAAAATGATCCAGTGTGTATCACCACAACCCTTTTTGTAAGCACATTGAAGTCTTACAATGTCTGGCGTGTAAAGTGTCAATTACATGTCCACCCTTTCGTTGATAAAACGAATATTGTTAAAAAAAATCATTTTTGTAAATTTATGTACACTCCACGGTGTAGTTTACCCCGTTCATGTTCGTGAATTGGCAACCACCGTAATTTTTGTTTCACACGTTTTTTATTTATTTTTTTCTCACCTGTTCTAAAATTGATCACTTTAGAGCAGAGACACCCGTCGAGTCACAGTGTCTGGGAGTCATGAACCCAAATCATTGCCTCTCAACCCCTCACACTACGCAACGTTCATGCCATGGCACGCCTTGCTATGTAATGCAATATTGTAATTTTCACCATTTTTGTTTGTTGTTTTTTTTTTCATCATATCGGAAGGAATCTCTTCAAAAAAAATTTTTCTTTTATGTTCTGTAAGTACTGGAGCGTCGTTCTAAAGTCGGATTTGGTAAACTCCAAAGCGTTAAATCACGACCCAGGACAAGTAAACCATCTTAACAAGCTCCATATTTTACTCATCATGGTAAAAAATAAGTGGTTACTCACATAATCACATTCCTTGTGTACAGTAGTTTTCAATTTTTCTCAAATGTTAAAAAATTGATGGCGTCCTACCCGAGCTCTTTGCTAACAAATTGGATTTTGACACGTCCATTTTGAAATCATATGTATATAAATAAAGGAAAAGCCTTTAAATTGGTCTTTCCACCCTTATACAAATCTTCTTGGGCCCGCTTCAACTAAAGTACGTAAAACCAAATACTCGGTCTTTTGTTGTTATAAGAAGTCCTCGATTTGTCCCTCTTCTCAACATGTATGTCTTGTATTACATGCCTCAGCCCTGACGGAAAAGGTTAATAAAACCTAACGACAGCCCTGTTTTCCATACATAAATAACCGCAGTTTAACGTGAATCATCAATATTTTGTTTGACAATCGTTTTGCAAACATAGGCATTCAACTCTTGTTTGCAACCTAAATTGCACATAACCCGGTATGTTGTAACTGCACAAAGGGTATGTAAAACCACTATTGGTCCCTTTTGTTTGTTCCCACTGAAGTTGCTACAACAGACAGTATGTAAAACCATATAGGTCTGTCTTTGTTTGTCACATGGTGTAAACAGAAATGTACTCTGTCATCACCCCGCCTTTATAACATATGAAGTGACATTAAATTGTTTACCTCCTTGTTATTCTATCGTACGCTCCTGGGCTACGGAGTTAGTTAATCTAACAAATCTTCATATACTGTGTTAAAACAAGCATTGTTAACGTTTATTGTGTTGTATTTAAACGTAACCCTGTTACATTATAGGAGGGATCCTTAAAATACCTGCCACAATACGAGAAGCTCGTCATAATCACTTTTGCTCATAGCTAAATGTTATTGAGTGGGTCGTGTGACATATTTGTCATGAGTACCGTTTTGTATATTCTATTTTGGTCGTGTGTCTTTTGGCATGAGAACCGCTTAATCCGCCGTCTGTATTGAATGGGGACCCACTTTTTCGAACGTAATTGGGCTACTGTCTTTCAATACTGGGCAAATTTGTTGTAAATCGTTCATTCCGTACACTATACGTGGAGACGTTAAAACACTTACCATGAGTCGTGCGAACGAAATAATATCAAACCCTTTTGTGTGCGATCTACGAAATGTAGTCCACAACCCTTTTGTTGTCATTCAACGCCGATGCCCGTGGACTTCCTGTTTTTTTTACTTCTTTGCAAAAGGAAAGAAGCCCAGGAATATCTACTATCCCAAAAGGACTAGTTTTCAGCTTCACTGTCAATTATGGGGCATAGTGCTGTGGGAGTTAATCGATTGAGCACAAAACCACCTAACTCGTTGTCTGGAGAACGAATAAGAAAACCCCCAGGTTTGTGAAATTGGAGCAAGGGTCTGTCTTTTCTCACAATCATGTAGAAGTTTTAAAATGACCCCTAATCTTTTGCCCAATACACGCGAAAGATTAGCCTCTTTGTTATAATGTGTATTCAAATCTCTCCTCCTTTAATAAATGTAAAGAGTCAGGAAATCTGCTGGTTGATTATGTTTCATCTTCACATAGAGTTTGAATTGGAAATTAGTCCAGTCTCTAGCAAATTTCGTAACTCGTCTGCCTCCTCCCCTCCTCCCCCATTCCCCCATGTTCTCAGACGTATGTTATGAAGTGAAAAATCTGTCGTTGACCATATTTCGCCCTCACTTGGAGTTCGAATAGGTAACTGTCCGGTTATCTACAGGTTTTCCCCCTCAATCTCTGCATATGTCTCACCTTTTTTCTCTTTCTCAATTCTACGAAACACATTCATGAATGTTGGATATGTACGATATGCACTTGGCGTAACGTCTGTCTCTTTTTGACAACCTTTATTCATGAATTGGTTTCCCTCTGCCGTGACTAGTTCACGATTCTTTGTCTTGTTCTTTGAAATTCTACGAAAATGTTACCATCTTATGTTAACATAGGCCATAGAGGGCCGGTTGTTTTTTAACCAAGACATATTGTCACTCGGCAAACGCCAAGTCTTCCTGAAAAAGGAAAATGTTCATGTAATCACAATTTAGTTAGGAATCTCTCTTCGTCACTCTCTGAGTCGGTGGCTAAATTTCGTTTATTCCATTTTCTGGACACATTTTGTTTCTCTCCAAACCTTTTCTTCATTGGTCCCTAGGCAGGTAAACTTCAAGAATTTTGCTCTAATAATAATTTCTCCCGGATTTAAAAAGAAGCCCAGGCGGATGTCATCATCAACAGCCAAGCTGAGCTTCACTTCCTGACAGCACGCGCTGTGGTTACAAGGTCCCTCCTGCTGCCATTTTCTACGCATTTGTTCCTAAAAGCACAGACCATACCGCTCATATGTATGTTGTCTTGTCGTGCCACAGCAAGCCGAGTTGTCCCACTATACATTATGACACTCTAAACTACCTTCTGAGCACGCTAGCTCCTAGGTTTGTTCTTACTCTTGCTATCAATGCCAACCTTGCCGTCCCTTGCTCTGTCATGCAGTGACGCATATATCGTCATGTGTAAACCATCATTACCTTGACCCACCAGTATTCGCTGAATGCGTACCAATACAAGTTATCTTGAGCTACACTATGCTTCAATAACCATTATATACGATCCGTGTTTACCATAATAACACTTAGGATTCGTACTGGCATGTCTGCAGATACTGGATTCTTCCCTTCAATGGCCTCTGTAACCATAGTCGCGGCACAGCAACCACAGTCTCCACTTCGTGAACTTCAACGTTTTCGACCAAACCAAGTGTTTTCTAAGGCCCAAGTGTACTCTTGAGTGTTATCTCAAATGGGTCTGATTACAGTGATATTGTAATCCTTAGAATCTGTGAAACCACGTCCTTTTCTTCGAAATTCTCCGAAACCAAACAAATCCACGCTTCGCAAACTTAGCTCCCAGACCAATGAAACTTTAGAATCACACCTTTTCTCTTCTCTTGTACAAATGTATTGTCATTATTTTCAATTGCATAACCATGTGTATTGTTATTTTCAATTGCATAACCATGTGTATTGTTATTTTCAATTGCATAACCTTGTATGTTGTTTTACACCATGTACCCTCCCCAAAGCTGTCTTTTCCAAACATTCCATGTACCCCCATCCATTCCCTACAAACATTGTGACCTAAACTATAGCATAAACTGTATGTTCTAGCTAGGCAATCTCTCAAGCAACGAATCTCTCAAAAACCCCGATGGAAGCATAAGAGGATTTTTTTTCCCTACAGCTCCATTGCCACGTCGCTTTTTTTCCAAGCGCGGGGGGAAGTGTTATGGTACGTTTTTAGAGCAACAGGGAGCGCCAACGCGAGTCCCTAAAAACAAACCGCTGCGGGCAACAACTCGTTGCTCCCCGCTGTTTCCTGTTACCTACCTCCTCTCCCCTCGGCATTCCGGCACGCTCCGCCGCGCCGCGACCAGTCGAGTAGTACAAGCCGTCTCGGGCGCACGTGACACTCCTCCGCGAACTATACAGTTCGCGGCTAACTAGCCCGATCAAATTAAACGCAGTAACATCTGCGATGTAATTAAAGTACATACGAGTGTTAGCGCTGGTGTTCTACCATGCCTGTGAACTTCGGGACCTGTCCTAGACTCGGGATGAGCCCTGCTGAACCCGAGAGCCGAAGGATTCTTCAATCACCATGTAAGCTGTCCTCTGATTTACCCTCTTTAATGTGTCCGTAACGATAGACTGTTTGAACTCTCGCGTAAAGCCACCACTCAGAAAGTTTCGTTGACAGGGATCATGAGATATAAACTCGATAGCTAGGTTTGTGTAACATGCATCTCTTGAATTGAATTGTGCTGTAATAACCCTTGTACTGTGTTTGAATTTACAATACATGAGTCTATTAATTACATCCTGTTGTCAATCTGCCTCGGCAGGAGCCTTTCCCCAGTGAGTATTCCCAGACGATTGTGGGAGAGAGAAGGAGAGAGAGAGAGAGATCCCGACGCATTCGTGCGACCTGCCCTCTGAGATAGAGGGTACTTTTGTCTCTACCGTGAGCTGGCCTGGGGACATATTGTATAGCAGTTATGCGTTCTGCCCATAACAACTGGCGCGCAACGTGGTTCATAACAGTACATATTTCTTCGATTCCACTACCTTCCATAAACTTTCCTAAGCAACCAAGGAAACTCATTAGGAGATGGAATCCGCCTAGTCTGATGATTACTCCAGATATTTCACTTTCTATAGAAGAACTTGCAAAGTGGTTGGTCAAATGTCACAATACACGGCTGGCCAGCTAACTTGCTTTCTTTAGAAGCGTAACTAAAGGCAGAGTAAATAGCAGTCGGATTTTCTGGATCTATGCATATAAAAGGCAAAGCCTGTACATAAGATGGTTCAAAGTTTTGTCTATCATCGTAACAGTTTCGCATGTATCCAGATCATCCAGGTAGTGAAATTGGCACTAAAGCAAAACTACATATCCAAAGCATGTTACGAGCTGAGACTAAGCATTGAGTGGGCATATTTTCAGAAATGTTTTCTATTGTTAAGGACTTTAAGCCACTTTTCTCCATTTTAGTATACATTAAAACTGGGACAATGAATTTACCTTCAAAGTCGCATGTCTTGACACGTGGAACTCGGACATCACTCGACACAGGTGTTTTTGGAGTCACAGGATTACAGTAGATCCGAGGAACTTGCTATTTTAGGAGCCAGTTCCTGTTGGATTTACAAAATGGTCACAAACACTCAACCCCTACCCCTAACCCCTACCCCTACCACATAAATAAACATGAATTAACACGTAAAAATGAGATTCGAGACCTTGGCGTAATTTTTGAAGCAAATCTCTCTTTCAAATCCCATATATCTGATATTGTCTCCCGTGCCAACAAAATGCTTAGATTTGTTCTTCGTAATTCAAGATCATTTACCAACAGGCCCTCCATTGATATGCTTGGTGTAACCCTAAGTGACCAGCTCAGGTATGGGGGCTCCATCGAAGCCAGAGTAAAGTTAGCCTCCCAAAAACTGGGCGTACTGTACAGGGCCCGCAGATACTTTAATAGTACACAACTGCTAACCTTGTACAAATCACAAGTATGCCCCACGGTTGAATTTGGCAGCCATCTCTGGTCTGGAGCTCCAAAATACCTGAAAAATACCCTCGACTCTGTGCAGAAACGGGCGGTCCGTTTGATAGATTCTCCCATCTTAACAGACGGATTGCAATCTTTAGAGCACAGGCGTCGGGTGGGAATGCTATCCTTGTTCTACCGGTATTACAATGGAAGATGCTCTGAAGAACTAGCATCATTGATCCCTTCGGCACCGGTGCATAGTCGGGAAACACGCCAAACGCGTGCCCAACATTTGTACACGGTTGACATTTGTCACATGAGAACGGGTCGTTTCTTCGACTCGTTCTTGTGTTCAACAGCTCGGCTGTGGAATGATTTGCCGGCCTCTGTGTTTCCTCCTTCCTACAACATGGGTCTCTTCAAGACCAATGTTCATTCCTTCCTCTCCTCAAAAAGACTCTCCACACAGCATCCCAGATGACATAGGCCCTGAGGGAAATTATTTTCCTCAGGGCCTCCTGTGTGGAGTTAATGTAAAAAAAAAAAAAAAAAAAAACGGAATCGCAATCCGAAGAACGTATGAAGCACTTGTTCGCAGTATCCTGGAATATAGCTCCATTATTTGGGCCCCTTCTGAGCAAAACCATATTCTCGAAATAGAAAAAGTACAAAACAGATTCATGCGTTACCTATATATGAGGGAATATATGTACTACCCTTTCTTGTATCCATCCTTATTCTTAGCAGGAATGCTCGATCTTAATACATTAGAAGCCCGCCGAAAAATATTTTTAGGAAAACATTTTTTTAAGATAATCTCTGGAATTATACATAATCCACCTATTTTGAAAGAGATTAACTTATATGTCCCAGACAAGTATACTCGTGGAAGGTCTTATACCCTTTTTTATGCTCCAAAAGCGAGGACTTCTGCCTATCAGAACGCGCCAGTCAACAGAGCGACTGAACTGCTCAACGAGTCTGCATTGACCATCGACATTTTTAACGTAACCTACAGGCAGTTTAACAATTATCTTTTGACGTATGTCACAAAGTAGTGAAACTGACCTTTTATGTGTTTTGCTATACTTTTTGTCTAATTTGTAATCTTCTCAATAATGTATTGGTGAATAACCGTTTTACGGAGAACATGAAAAATAAATAAATAAATAAATAAATAATAATAAATAAATAAACCGGGCGAAGCCGAACTAAAAGCCGCCCGCAGGGCCTAGCAGCAAAGTGAATAACTATTATTTCACGTTCACGATTTCTACTAGTACTACAAAGGGCACAGGACAGGCTAGGATAAGTCAGGATGTGAGGGAACAAGTTCCGACATCAGTGTCACGGAGCGACGCAGGGATGGTGCGCACCAAGCATTCACGGTTGATATCTGGCGTTTACTAGTACGTAAAGTACACATTAAAATATATCATTTTAAAGGTAATAATAGGGACTACAACTTTTGTGGAAAATATTTTTTAATAAAATGTCGGCGTAAAAAGTTATGTGACAAAAAGTAAAATTACTTGCCAAAAAATATGCAAATTTTTACCTTATCATACGAATTACAAACAAACGGTAAAAGTAACGACGAAAGTTAACTGGACATTAATTATAGACAATGTTACAGCAAAGAGAATAAAAAAAATTTCAATCCGATATGTTGTTTAGTAATCGAGATAGAAGCGATTTACGAAACCCTTACACTTTTCATGTTTGGGGGGGCACAGGGGGGGAAGCAAGAGGGGTAGGGGCGGGGACTTTTTGCTAAACACTTGCCTAAATAGTAGTAGTCGATGGGGAAAAAATTAGCTTTATACTATTTAGTTCCTTCAACTGGTGTTCTACGACACAGGCTGACTGGACTACATGTAGGAGTATACCTAGACTTGCATATTAGAAAAACCCCAAGGCTTCGTTGGTCTCTGATTCCAACAATCATAGGCTATACGTGAAAGTTAAAAAAGATGTTTTCCATTTTTTTAAATTCATCTAAATCCCAGTGGAGGTATTTTTACAGTAGTGCACCAATCGGTGGCTGAGTTGGAATCACGTCTGGGTTTCATCCGGGCGCCGTAAATTAAATTACTTAGATAGCTTTTTTTTCACAGAATGGAATTTTCCAGAATAGAAAATATTTTCAGGGCCAATGTCATCTTAAGGTATTCTGTGGGGAGGGTGTTTGTAAGTAAAGTAAAAAAGTTTTGGGAAGGAAAAAGGTATGAGGGGTGGGTAGGAATCTGCGGGTCAATTTGTCCAGGAACGACGGACCTATGAATCCATTCTCAAACTGCGGTGCAAGGCGATGGGTCGAGAAAGTCCTGCCGGAGAGGTAAAAATGTCTCCCTCAACCAGTGTCTCTCGATCTCGCCCGCCACGTAGTAGGTGGGCAGGCGCTTCCGCCTCCAAGACCTAGACAAACCTCATCCCCATGAATCCGGGTACCCCTGCTAACTCACATAAACGTAGCTAATCACAATTGGTTGACCTATGGCAGAGGTATTGGTTATCCAATAAATGATAAACGTCGGTACCCATACCCGACTTGAAAATTCCTTCTACAAAATGACGAAATAAGCAGTATTTTCGGCTTTCTGTGGTGGTAGTAAGAGATTTTCTAATATTGTTAGATTTTTCGTAAACCGGGAATTAGAAAAAAAAAAAAAATTATAGGCCAAGCTAAACAGGACTGAGGGGAAGGATAAACCACTCCAGAAACATTCTCATAATAGAATCCCGTTTGACTTCAGGATCGAGCTTGAAAGAACATTGGAGGAAAACACTGGCTCCCATAACTCCAGACTGATTTTTTATTTATTTTTTTACTTATATTTCTTATTTTATTTTCGTCTTATTACCATATTTTATAAATATCTATGTGTTTTATGTATGTACTTACACACACTATAGGATGTGTGGGATTGCACTCACCTCCCCACATTCTGGAATAAACAACTTAATTTATTTATTAAACTATATAAAACATGTCTCTGAATTTTTACGGCGTGTCTAAATATATTATGGACAGTCCATCAAACTAAAAAAAATAACACCCAGATTCAGAGTGTCAGTAGAAAAAAAGGCGATGCGTGTTTATCATTATCTTCACCGCAACTTGCACATTTATATTTATATCACCAAATGTTGAATATTAAAATTTGACGAATTTCCTCCCAATTTCAAACTACTTTGTAAAAACAACGGGCCCGCCTAGTGTACGCTATTTAGAAGATAAAAAGTAAATAAAAATCGCCGCAAGTGTTTTGATCGATCCATGCCGTGAATTTATGGTACTTACGTAAAATAATACGATGTTTATAATAATTTATCGAGATATGTTATCAGAAAAAGCAGGTACCTTAGAAAGTCTGCAGGCTTCAGGCTGTTATATAGATGGTAAGCATATAACTAATGTGTACAGATATTATCTATAGCAACCGGAAAGAAATTGCTAAGTCGTGTTTTTTGTCAAAATAGAGTTAAGTATGAGGCAGGTATTTTACCTTATAATATTTTGAACTGACATATAGGACGATTGGTAGGAAACTAACAACCCTATTGAAATTTTTATTTTTAATAAAACATTAAAAAGAAACTGCTAAATATTATACTTTAGGTCCAATTTAATAAATGTTCGTGTAATATTTTTTTCCATAATTTGTACTCTATGTTTCTAAATTCCTAAAATATACCATGTACAGAAGTATTTTCGATAAAAAAATGAAACATATGTGAATCGTATGCACACATATATATTAACGTGAGTATGTACGTATATGGGTGTCTATATATGTCAATATATATCTTTAATTTTAAGAAATTTCTTAGTAACTCCTGTAAAATCGATCATATTTATCTCTACACTACATATAATTTTTGTCGAAGAAACGACCCGTTCTCATGTGACAAATGTGTATAAATGTTGGGCACGCGTTTGGCGTGTTCCATGCACCGGTGCCGAAGGGATCAATGATGCTAGTTCCTCGGAGCCTCTTCCATTGTAATACCGGTAGAACAAGGATAGCATTCCCACCCGACGCCTGTGCTCTAAAGATTGCAATCCGTCTGTTAAGATGGGAAAATTTATCAAACGGACCGCCCGTTTCTGCACAGAGTTGAGGGTATTTTACAGGTATTTTGGAGCTCCAGACCAGAGGTGGCTGCCAAATTCAACCGTGGGGCGCACTTGTGATTTGTACAGGGTTAGCAGTTGTGTACTATTAAAGTATCTGCGGGCCCTGCACAGTACGCCCAGTTTTTTGGAGGCTAACTTTACTCTGGCTTCGATGGAGCCCCCATACCTGAGCTGGTCACTTAGGGTTACACCAAGCATTTCAATGGATGGCCTGTTCGAAAGATTGCTTTCGTTGAAAGAGACTAGTTTAATATCCACTAACATAACAATTTGGGAGGCGGGAATGGGTACCGCTGGCCCGGGAACCTTTACTGGATAACCAACACCTCTGCCATAGGTCACCCCAAGTGGTTCGCTACGTTTGGTGATTTAGCAGGGGTGCCCGGGTTCATGGGTGAGGTTTGTCTAGGTCTTAGAGGCGGATGACCAGGACACACTGAACCCTATATTCCTATCCACCCCTTAAACCCTTTTCCTTCCCAGAACTCTCCTCTCCTTACATTTTTAATGCTATATTTAAGTTCTTAAATTACAATGTGAATGTAAAAAACAATAAGTTGTAAGTTCGGTGATATGTAATTAGTTGCTAAAAACAATACAAAATTTAACTTATTTGAAGAACAGAGTATCACTTGGAAACTGAGTTATAAGTAGTTGTTCTTGAGATTAGATTAGTCGGAAACTTTTTTTTTTTAGTTTTTTTTTTATATTATCTTTAAAATATTTTTTAACAGTGTTTATTAATTGGATTTTATCATTAATTTTTCTAATTTCCTCCAGTAATCGGTTGAAATTAAGTCTTCCTTGATAAGTTTAATAATTTTGTGCAAAGGAAGTGTTTAATTTTGGGCATGAGAAAATATATTTATGTCTAGTACGGTTTTCAGTTATAAATTGATATTTTTCTTTTTCTTTTATAGTTTGAATCAATGCATTTCTATTGTATAGATCTTTGAAAGATGGTACTTGGAATTCCTTAAATAATTGATCCGTTGGGTAGTCAGAAGGTTTTTTTAATATAATTTTAATTATTAGCCTCTGCACAACTTCAATTGGGGAAAGACTAGTTTTGTATGCGGATCCCCAGCTAATGATAGCATATTGTAAAGTTGATTGAACCAAAGCGTAATATATTAGATATAAGTTTTTTACAGATAAAAAAATTCTGATTCTTAAAAATATATAAATCAATTTTCAAATTTTTTTTACAACTTGACAAATTTGTTCCTTCCATTTCAAATTTTTATCGATAATGACTCCTAAATATTTGATTGTGTTTGTTGTTTTTAATATTGTGTAGTTTTGGATACAATAATTTTTACTATGTGTTTTGGAATTATCATGGATGATGATGTCAATGTTTTTAGGGGTATCATTTTTGTGTATTGCAAATGGAATTACAAATGTTTTATCACCATTTAGTGATAGTAAATTTAAGTCGAAGAAATTTTTAAAAATATTTATGTCTTCGGTGGCTTTAAATGTTACTATTTCCCAAGTTTTATTGCTAATTATTAGTACCGTATCATCGGCATATGAAGTAATTTGGCCATGTAGTGGTTGAAAAAAAATGTCATTAACATATATGGTGAAAAGGATTGGTCCGATTACTGTACCTTGAGGGATTCCAAAGTCTGATATTTCTTTATCGCTATTAATCTGATTTATTTTTACGACTTGCGGTCGATTTTTTTACTTCGCATAAACTCATAAAAATCCCAATATCCCTTAATCACCTATTCAGGTGACGCTTTGACTCTTTAGATGTAATATGTTAACCCATTTTGTACACATTTGTCTACTTCTCTTTGTTACTATGACAGACACAGATATTTATTCTATTTTATTTATGTTATAAAAGCTTACACAACGTATTTTTGACAAGTTAAATTTTGTACTATGATGATGCTTGTATTGCGATGCGAAACTTGTCGGTCGCAACAAATTAAATGACATTCATGATTATAAATAAAGTAATTGTTTTATTTAATAGCTGATTCCCGGAATGCGTTGCAATGCCATATTCAAAGAAATCAATTGTTTCTCCTTGCATATCCTTTCCCGTGCGTCCCCGTTGCCCTCCCGCATCCCCTACCGTCCCGCGTTCCCCTTCCACCTTCCCCGCCAACCATCTCCCCTCTCCCGCTCCCCCGTCCCGCAAACCTCCCACCGGCTTTACATATATTCAGTCCCAGTTCGTTCAGTTTTCAAACAGCTCGCGTGCCACCTATTATATTTTTTATTCAAATTTTCATTTTTCGTATATTGCAAATATTAATTTTTGTATATTATAAGAACAATCAATCGAATTTGGTACCAAACATAGGTACCTATATAAAATATCTATAATTTAAAAAATCCATAGTCAATTCTTTTAATACAAAAAAAACAGCTGCCTGTGAAATTCAATTATATCAAACGCGCGAATTGTTAAACGTGCGAAGTTAAAATAGTCGTTAAGTTTTTTGAAATCATTCATTAAAGAAAAGTATATTTAAAGAAAAATGTTAAAATTGTGTGTGTAAAAAGTATTGGAATTAAGAAAAGTGTTTATACATTGGACATCGGTTTAAATGTAAATTACTGTAGACTTTGCATTTTGTTTATAATCACATTAATTTCATTGATCGAGTATATCTTGTGAATTCCTAAAAATCACCTAGAAGCACGAATTTATTACATAGTTTAGTTTGTTCCAACTACATAAAAATTACTCATAGAATTTATTTTATTTTTATTTATTATTTATAAGCGTTATAAACACTCTTTATAAATTCGTATATGACAGTGTTAAGAATATGTAAGTCATTGACCAATAAAATAAAGACAAGTTGAAATTTGGAACCACAATACAAAAATAACAACGATACATATAAACAATTCTGATAAAGTGCATCTTCTTACATACTCGTAAATCTACAAAAAGTGTTGTCAAAAAGTGAAATTTTTCGAAGGTTTACATTTAAATTTTAATGGATATCAATAATATCTTTCAGGAAGTGGTTTATGAAAACATTATTTGATTATCCCAGGTTTTCTTTTGCTAGTGCGTTGAGGATTTTGGAATGAAAAATCTAGAATTCATAATAACTCGTAACTTAATAATATTATGATCTTCTTTGATCCAAGCCTTTTGGGCCCTATAAAATCCCAATAGAAAAATGCCATCAAAATCAACATCCTTCTTCAGCGTCATTATTTATATTTTTATAAAGTCATAAAATTTTAGAATTGATGTTTTAACCGATTTTCAACACCTTCATTGGGGTTTAAAAGATTTTATTTAGGCAAATACTGATTTTTTTTGTTATATGTCTCAACCTCTCAACCCTTGGACAAATAGTCACTTTTACCTGTTCGCCGATAGGATGATTTTCTTGCTCAGCAAGCAATACTAGGACAGGTCTGGAATCAGCGGGCAACGTCGGTTGCGCAATGCAGACTAGCGAGCTTTGTGCGTACACAATGTTGTATGTACAATGTACATAATATTTATCCGCATGGTGCAGGGGGTCCCAATAAAGCATGTTCATAACATAATGGTCGGCAATTAAAAAGTGACCGCCGCAGAGAGATGGCGGGCCGGCTTTGTTCGTGGCACCCGGTACAAAAAACTCTTTGCTTGATTAATCGCACCGCTTGGCTAACGGGGGTAAATTACTCACGGCTGCTTAGGGGGTACTCTGATATGATTCACCTGATACCAAATACGCAAGTAAATCTAACACATACATCAAAAGAGTCGAACCATTCCCTAATCACAAAGATAAACATAGTTGAGATAATTGATCCTTTTGGCTTAGTTCCAAAATACTGCTTAGAAAAATATTGTCTCTTTGAAGATTGAATTTTACTCTCGTCTCGTCTCGACTACACAAGATATACAAACAACAGTAACGCTATGTTGAAGAAATTTTTAAACCTTTTGCATTAACTGAAAATAAGAACAATGTTTTTATTGTTTTCCTTTTTACAACCGACGTGTATTTTCACTGGCTTTTATCAAAATTTTGTAAATATCTGTGGCACGCGCTAATCCGTTGTTTGTTCCACAGGACCAAGTGATTGCTTAGTTCAAATCGCATCACTGCAGGTAGATGGTCTACGATGGCAAGGAAAAATATTGCTGGAATAAAGCGGGTGAGTGATTTGCAGTTGGCGGAGATATTGATAGCGAGCTATATTTGTTTCAAGAAGAGTGAAATGATGGTCAAACGAATGGTGCCTACCTACCTTTCGTAATAAAATCATATTCATACCCAGCGTGAGGCGAAATCTAAACATGGGATTGATTTAAACTGCAGGATTAAATTAATAATTTCAACAACTTATTTTAAATTATTTGCTGTATATCAAAGGAATACAGCTCATCATTTCGGAATTGTATGATCCTTTCAGCGCTTCCTTAAATAAAGATTTTTAGTAAAATCGCGATTTAAAACACACTAGCTGAATTTTATACATATTTTTATGAAAAAACATGTAGACAAAGTCAAGTGTCCAAAATTTCATCAATAGAGGAATAAAATTGTAGATATGTATAAAAATGAAGTCACCCACCCCTCAGATTTGAGTAAAAATCAAATATTCTCCACCCGCCTGCCACAGACACTCTGATTTACATAAAAAGATTATTTATACATTTTTCAGTACCCGGTGTGAGCTTCAAACTCACAGAGGTTAGATGACCTTGTAATTCAATAGTTTAACTGATTTTGTTGAGAAAAAATCGTAAGATGGAATGCACACAATATGTTAAAATAACGTTTTGGTACAGAAAACTAATTATTTTTGTTATCTACTAGAAGATGAAAGAAATCATCTAATTTTTAAAATTATGATAAATTTTCAAGGTGCCCTAAAACTAACCAAGTTTAAATGCAAGGATAATTAATTATAATGTCATATATTTCGTTTCCCCACAATGTCAAGATGCCTTTCCAGTATATTTAATAATAATAATAATAAAAATAAAATAATTCAATTCAGCTTTGCAACAAATTTTTACGTATTTGTTTTCAACTATTGTATCAGCACCAATTAAAAACCAAAAAAATCCAAATCCCAAAAACCAAACAGGTAGATCATTTTGTTTTTGGTGTGATGATGTCTTACAGATACGTGTTTATCACGATTCGTTGTAAACATATATACCCAGTACAACCATACTCATCAAAAATAAAAATAAATAAGTGCGACAAGATATAAGAAATTTTAGAATAGTGAAAATGAAAATAATATGTTTCTTTAATTGGATTTTTTTTTATAATTTTGTTTTCTTATTGAATTCGCACAAGAATTCCATCTACTCCCGTCTGGAGCCAATGAGACTATGGCATCGCCAATTAGAGTACGTTGGGAAGCTGAAAGTTGCGAGGAGGGGAAGGAGATGGGGAAGAGGGAGGTGAGGCAGTACCTGACTAATCGGATTTGGTCACCAAACACGGCTTAAGCCATTTCAGGCAACGTTTCAATTATGGATGGTGGTTCCACGCCAGGGCAACGATGAGAGTATCTTCCACTCCAGAACAAAACTATATGTTATTTTTAATGAATTAATTGTGAAATATCATAAATTAAACAAATTAAATTTATTTGTGCACGCCGGGATTTGAACCCATTTAAAACCTTCGGATTGCTAGAGAGAAGGCCGTTTATATGTAAAAGTATATGTATATGTAAAAGAGGTAAAATTATGGTTGAATAATGTAGATATTGAAACGCTATTTCTATAAATTTATCCATCCTTCTACAACTCACTTTCTGTAACTTTCTAAACTGTAGTACCTACAATATGTTTTCTGTTTATTTTTTTATAACTAAAAAAAAAAAAAATAAAAATCAGTATGTTTTTCTCCATATTTTTATTGTATTTTTATAATAGCTGAAAAAATATCTTTTTCACTTATTCTACCTATGTAATACTAACTTTTTACACTAACTTTATATTTTATATGTTTTTTAGGTCTATTTTATACTTTGGGTACTTGGAAATATAATATTTTGTTTTAATATTACCCACACTCAGACAGTGCCTTAGTGGGTTTTCATTTCTTGTTCATACTATTTGTTATTGTACATTATGTTATTATATACTATTTGCTTTTATACATTATAAGTACAAAGAAATGGGAATAAATCAAGTTTAACAAAAAAAAAATTGAAAAATTATTTATTAAAATTTTTAAGAAAAAATATTTTGAGCTTATCGAATTTATGTCATCTAAATTTATTGATGAACTTTTAACAATTTACCAATTTTAATAACAATCAGATATTATCAATTCTATCAAAAAGTGCAATACAATAAACAAGATTAATATCGTTAGCGGAACAAAAATAAAAATCATTCTTGCCAAAAGGTGTTTTCGTCAGAAAAAAAAACAGATCACAAAGAGAAACCAGATTGTTTTAAAAAAACAACAAACAACAGCACTCAATATAAAGCAATTAAGACCATATGCCGTTTCGGGCGCGGTGAGATATCACGGTTTTTTTGGCCCTTTTTGCTTTGATTGGTCTCTTCTACGATGAACCTGTTGCATTGTCTTACGACCACGAGCAGCGTTCGCCCTAAATGCTCGCGGACAATCTGATGTCTATTATGGTTGAATGTCGCGGTTCGGCCAAGTCGCTCGGCACCACGCGACGTAACAGGTGCTTGCACGGGGGTATAGCGTCAACAGCCTAAGCGCCAAATAATATTGAATCGCGAGGAAGATTACAGTAGAAAGGTAAAGTTAATTCTTCGGGCGTGCGAAAAACAATTAAGACCAAATGATTCATCACTTTTGATCGGGCACGTACTGTGAAGTGGTTGGACGGATTGGTATTTGCTAATGCTGTTACTTCTTATTAGTACTGATAAAAAGATAATGTTGTTGATTTTGGTAGCATCGAACATGAGTTACTAAGGTTTTATTTAAAAAAAAAAATAAACAAAAAGTCTCTATTAGCAGAAAACGTTATTTGTACAAAGTTGACTAGTGAAAATGAGGTTAGAAATATTCGAATGCTCGAACCATGAATCAAATATTATTCGCACGTTTCTGTGTTTTTCAAATAAAAAATGCTATTAAATAATACCAGGATACGTAACGGTACAATAAATTAGTATAACATTTTGAAATATTCTTCTAACTAGTGACGCAAAAAACATAAATATCTATATTTTGGTTAATTCACTGCAAGTTTTTAATTTATTCTAATTAAAATTGAAATTCAACACTTTTTAACTTTTTTTCCACTTATTTATTTCACCAGTACCGGTTTCATCCTATTATGGAAATAAGTGGAAAAATGTTTCAATTTCAATTTACAAATTACAAATTACACTTTTTACAATTATTTAATTGTACATTACAGTATAATTAATGATAATATTAATCTATAAACGATCTGGTTATGAGGTTCAAAAGATTTTCTTACGGTCCGGCACCCTTGCTAAGTCACCAAACATATCGAACAACTCGGAATGACCTATGGCAGAGGTGTTGGTTATCCAATAAACGGTTTCCGGGGAGGCGATACCCGTACCCGCCTCCCATGGTGTGTTTTAAATGAAGAATTCGTTATGTCAAAAATGTCGATATTGTTTGTACATTCGTTCGCTAAATTACATTTTTATGTAGGCGACGAATAACATTTATTTATTAAAAGAAAATAACTTAGTTTACATTTATTTACATATATTTACAATTACTTCTGGACTCCTTTATGATGGATCCAGATTCCTTAGATATGATGATCTCAGTATGGGGTTTTTGCCAATAATAGACGTGGGTAGACTATGTGTATTTAATCCGAGATTATTGTACAAGGTTATTCTTAGGAAGCTGATAACAAGAGAGGACGAATGGACAACATTCACGCCTTTTATAAGTTCCGCATGCTGTCTCACTCATACACGCATGTCTCTTTCATACTGCAAGACATACGTTCACTACACTTTATTTTTTATATTCAATACTATCAACATGTTTCGTGAACCATGTTCACTTCTTCAGGAATTAAAGTATACTCAAGTTAAAAAATTAATTATAGATTACATATGGAGAGAAAGAAGTTTTCTTCGAAAAATTAATAGCATTTATGTATGCCCAAAGTTTTCTTGTCGGTTTTTCAAACATTTACAGCCAATATACAACCAGACACAGACATTCAGTTACGTAAGACCGTTCTTATTATTTCAATCTTTTAATCATCCTCGATGGCATTTTAAAGTCATGGAATTTTCAATTTATTCACTTCTTATTTCAAAAGCCTTGTCAATTAAGTTAAGAATGTCGAATGAATAAGTGCTAAATAAATTTTAATGGGGTATTGAAGATGCCATAAAGTTTTACTGCAGAATTAAATAACGAGGAATTGTACCCGAACATTCATAAATCCGATTATATTACTTTTAATGAACCTGCTATAATAATAAAGTGTTTTGTTTAAGAGGAACGTCTGCGCGGTCTTTTTCTTGCTAAACTTAAATTTGGATTTAACGCCAAAATACTTGTACATACTGAATAATCATTTCTTCAAAAACAGCAAACTTATTTTGTGGAACCATTTCAATTGGTAATTAATAAAATACATACTTAGTTTTAACCACTATTATTGTTGAAAAATGTTCCGTAAGCAATGCTGGTTTTTTTAACAATAAAAATGGTTAAAAGTGAGTATTTTATTAATTTAAATTTTTTTTTAAATCAAAAGATATAGCAAATAACAAGCACGGGTATGTGCTATTTTATTTATTTGTGTTTTAAATTATAACACCTTGGCCATTAGAGGATTCTATTTGTCATGATATTTGTGAGTTAATGATAATTATTTATAAAAAATATTTGTCCTAACTATTACGTTAATATAAATTGTTAAGAAAAGAGTTTTGATAGGCTTCAATTGAACAAACGACCGATTTAAACTGGAACACAAATTTATCGAAGGTAAATTTAAAATTTCGACCCTAAAACGCTTTTTAAAAAAAATAAATTATATTGCATTCTATTTAAATAGTCTGTCGAGTTAACTTTGAAATTTTATTTTTCAAATCCTATGAAAGCTTTATTCAAGTTCTGTCATCATAATTCAGTTATGCGAAACAACCGGCCAATTATGACACAACAGAACTGGAATAGGACCTTTACAGACTTTGAAAATTAATTATGAAATTTGATGAATTGTTCAAATTTTGTGAAGCAATAAGTATTTTGGCCTCTTATCCAAATTTTAATTTTATATGAAAATGGCCGCGCAGCCATTCCTCCTAAGCTCAATGATAATTTTCTTGGTAATGGAACAGTTTTCATATCAATGCTAAAAGCATTCAAATTAAACAATTCTGACGTGTATTTCATTTTCATTGTTGATTTTGAATATAATTTATTTGTTTTTATTTACTTACCGTTTCTTCGCATGTTATTTCAATGTACAATTCAATTTTTAACCTCACTAGGGCAAGCCTGTGTCGAGGTTAATAATTCTACAAAGTAACCAAAAATAACACAAAATAATATGAGCATTGAAAAAACAATATTGTTTCAATAATGTAATTAAGTTTCTTTCAGATAATGGTACCCACTAATCAGAAGGCGTGTAGTACTTCGTAATGTAAATATGTGAGGTGACCACAGTGTTGATATTTTAACGATTATAATTACAATGAATATTGCATGAGAGTCCCAAATATTTGGAACCAGTGGGACTATAGCATCCCTAGTTGTTAACAGACCAATTGCTATTTCATTGCATAGAAATAATGCGGGCAAGCTGAGTTTGATCAGCAGGTATTTCAATGGAGCCGGCTCTAAGGGGCCAGCAGCATAGCTGTACGCATATCAATGCTGCCGGCCCTGCGTGACGCTAGACAGAAATGAGCGGAACATCCATTTATAGTCGATGTTGGCTTCACGAGAACGGGTCATTTCTTCGACTCATTTTTGTGTAAATCGGTTCGTATGCAGAACCAGCAAGGGCCCTTTCAACAGTTTCTACCTTAGCCCATCTCATCGGGTGTCTCTGAGTTTCCCCTATCTTTAAACTGTATAAGTTATCTTAACTATACAGATAGGCGTTTTGTGAGGTGTCATAAAAAATAAAAAATAAAATTTAAGTATTCTGTGAAGCTTCAAAGAATAGAGAGGGAAAGGAGAATGGAAAGAGGAGGGTTGGGAAATACCTGACTATTTATATCTGGTACATGGCTATTGCCTTTAAGTTCTGTTCTGAGTATAGTGGTTTTTCACCAGTGCGATTTTTACAGTGTCTTCCACTCCGAAACGTGCTGCAAATACACCTTATATAATTTTATCTAAATAATGTTTGAAACAATACAAATATGCAGTGAATCTGGGTCTTCAACAAATTCGTCATGTAGGAGGGAGGAAATACAGAGGCCGTGTTTTATGGTTTCAAAAATTTACTTTAGTTAGATGTGAAGAGGTGTTTTATTTTTTACGTTCCTAAGTACTTTTAATATGAAAATGTTTTTATGCCTTTGACAAATTTTATTCCTTTCTTATTATTAATCAAATTAACAAGGTATAAATCCTTATAATTAGTTAAATAAATGAGAATTAGAGAAATATCTCATGCATTAGAAAAGAATGTTCTCAAATGTTTAGTATGGGGATTTTTTTTTTTTTTAATAAAACATACAACGAAGTTGCATTCCTATGAGTTATCAAAACTCATTAAGGAATCGCCAATTGGTACTTTTGAAAAGTTAAACCCAACCCAACCCAATATGCAGACACAATAAATGAAAAAAAATTTACAAAACATTTCACACAAGCAACATACAGACACAACAAATAAAGAATCACTTTACAAATATTTCACAGAAACATGTCTTAGAAGATTTTGTGAATAATTATTGATCGAGTCTTTATTGAAGTTCATATTCGCCTGGTGATTTAACGCTGAAAAGAGATCAGAACAACCACAGGTGTAGTGCACTTTACCGGTATTCATCACATGGACAGTC
The DNA here is from genome assembly GCA_917880885.1 of Limnephilus marmoratus. NCBI lineage: Eukaryota > Metazoa > Arthropoda > Insecta > Trichoptera > Limnephilidae > Limnephilus > Limnephilus marmoratus. Next base: position 55,933,263 of record OU862909.1, on the reverse strand, counting down.
CCATCAATAATCTTAAACCTGTACAGATAATTCTTCAGATACTGCTCCGTGTTTTGAAAGCATATGGATTGCTTGAAAGATTAACTTATTCAGAATTTTATTGAGACTGAAGTGGCAAACATTGCCACAAAACCCAGGTTTTGTTTGTTCTTCAATGACGCGTTGATATCTCCTTGAGGGGAAAATAGTGACCTGGACTAATATAAATGATAACTATTCTAAATGGTAGCTACTCGCATCAGGTACATAAGTTATTGTAATATCTCTTAATATTCTCTCCAGAGAATATCGTAATATGGTGGGTACTGGGAACCTGTATTCTCCGGTACTCATATATATGGATGCTTATTGAAAGACTCGGTTTCTTTATAGACCAGTGACCGTTTGTTGACGTATTGTAAATATAATAATAATTCTGTGGACAAATATCCTTCCAGGCTGAAGGTTAGTTCTGATCTCGTCTATTCTGATCCATTAGGAGCTCTTGAAACCCAATGACTCCGTAAAACCACCTTCGGCACACATTGGCAACGAGACCATGTGACCCGAAGAGCCCACACACTACTATGGTAATACATGTAATAGATCTAAGACTATTACGATACATCACAGTTATCTTATGTATGGTTGAATTATATAAACACGTTTTAAATAAAGTTAGTATTGACTGGAGATTCATTGTTTTATAAAGTTAACCGCTGTACCTATTTAGTTTTCGTGGGATGGAACGAATGGCCACATTCTTTTAACCTTTTTTTTTCAAAGATATAGAAGTTCCAAAAATTTCTTTGAATTTTGGTATTATCGAAAGAATAGTTTATTTGTCATTTTTATTATATATTACACTAAAACACTCGTTAATAATATTTAACCTTTTGTGTCACCTTTTTAGTACGACTTTTTAGTAGATTTAAAGGTTAGATGGTTTTTAATTAAAATTTAGAATTTCAATTTGAAATATAATTTAGTTTTCATCTTATTTTTGTACGCTAATTGGTTACATTGAAATGTTTATATTTTTTTACACAAGGTTTAAAAAAATAGTACATTACAGTGGTTTCTAATTAGACAATAAAAAAAAACAATAAACTGAAATTATCAGAAATAGTGCCTTGATGTTAAAAAAATGTTTAAGTGTTAATAAATCATTGAATTTTTTACATTAAAAATGTTGAAATCTCGTTTGTTAATCCAGGTAATGTTAATGTAAGCGAGGAATTTGCGAGTTTGCTACATAATTAGTTTGTGAGTGGTGACATTGTTGTAGGAGCTTATGTCGAGTAGGCACTCTTAAAATGACTAGACTTATGAGTTTGCAACAGTCGAATCGTTGATAGAACAGGTATCTACCACTTTTCGTACAAAGTTTCCCGTATTAAAGTTTGGTCTGAATTCATTTTTACCGCATCCTGTCCCGGAAGTTACTCGTACGCTCGAGAACAACAGTTGGATACTTTAGATTCTACCTGTTCGCACGAGCCACAAGGCCAAACACTTGGAAGTAAAAAATATCGCTCTTCTTAATGATAGCCTTTTTTCACAAGGATCATACAAGGATACAACATTCTTGCATATGAAAGGGAATGAGATGGCAATACAATATTTATTTAATTCACGGTTACTCGGTTTCAATATAATACGATAAATCCACAGACACACGCAAATCTCTTAAGTGTAGTGGTATAAAGTTCCTGGTGAATCTCAGTGGCCAGACATTCAGAGGACCAAGGATCGAAACATACAAAATCCAAAAAAAAGAAATATTTTGTTTAATATCCAACTTCCAATCACTCCTAAATGAACAGGCAAAGAAAACACAAAAGAAAGTGACATCTAGCATCTCCGAAGAAGAAAACACAAATAATATGACCAAAGTATAGGAAAAAAGGCTGGAATTCGACTACAAAATTATGTAAAAACTCATCCTTCACATTGATAAAAAAAGTGCCCCGTGCGGTCTCCCCACTCTTGCCTATTTTAGTTTTCTGTTTTCTTCTACTAAATGAAACAAACCGACAAATCAAATTATGATAAAATTCCATAATTTTACTTAAAGAGGATGCATGAATAATGTATTTTTATAATATTAAAGAAATTCTTTATGCAATTCACTACAAAAAAAAATCAAATTTCACTTGCTTTAAAAATCTTTTTGCGAGATAGGTTTGCAGTCAAATGAGCAGAAATAAATCAGATATCGATTCACATGTAGTTAACCACTCCGACCCGTAAGCTTGTTTACACGACAAAATAACAATAGAAGTCAAGTATAATATTAGCATGTTGTCAAGCTAACGCTTGTGTTCCCACAGAAATCATTATAACTCCGTTATTGTTGTAGTGAAAACCCTAAAACAAAAAGTAGAAGATCCGTATTAAATCAAGCTTCACATCTCTTATTAAAATTAAAAAGTTATCCATAGAAATACATAAAACATACTTATTTTGAAGAAACAGTTTTCACCCGCCAAATCGCCTACGCGCCGTTAGTCATTGTTATTTTTTAGTAAATATACACGTTAAAAAAGTGAGGTGACAAAATTGTTATTACGCATTTATAGGATAGAATAAGTATTTTTTTTTACATAATCCGAGATTTTAGTATCGTTTTTTCATAAAAAAACATCACGTGAGTCATTTTGCATTCAAAATTTTAATATTTACGAATGTTAATATTTATTTGTAATAATACAATTGGAAAGCTTATTTCATAACCTTTCGAAAACATTATTTATTATTCAGCTACGTCCAGAAATATTTCATTTATAGAGCTTTAATTGCAAAGCGGAAATAACACAAAGTTTTTCATAAATCTGACTGTTCGTTTAAGACAAAAAACTTGCGTAATGGCAAAATACCAGATTGATTAAACATCATTTAAGATTTTATTATATGTAAGTATGGCGTTCCTAATACTAAAGCATACATTACATTAAACCCTTATATATTTATTATTTGTTGGTATATTCATGTGATTTTTTTGGTGTGACAGCATGCATAAGAACGCTTAAAAGGGTTTAGTTGTGTAACCGACGTGTTGCTCTCCCTCATTTCTTAATTTTAATTTTATATGTTTTACTGATGTACAATGCCCCGGTGCAACCAAATAAAGCTTGTGTGCCAAGTTTGCACCGGGAGACAGTCTAGAATCCTATAATTTTAATAATTTAACAATTAATACTTTATTTATGATTATTTACGCCTCCAAAGGCAACCAGGCTGACTAGCCTCCTTTTTAGTTATGGCCCTGAGAAGGGCCGTTTTGCCGGCTCCGAAGGAAGCAGCTACTCCGCTAAGCGGACTGCCTTCCCTCCCTTACTGCTCTGCCGTTATGGCTCAGCAGGAAGCGGGCTGCTCTCTATTTTTAATTATGGCCCTTTTTAGGGCCTTTTTTCGTCCTGGCCACTAAGTTCAATAATACCGTGCCGCCAGCAACGATCTTTTTCAAAACACATTTTTTCAATTTTAAATGTCTTTTTCTTAATACACAGATGCCCTGGTGACACAAGTAAAAACTTGGTTACCAAGTTGCCACCAGGAAACATCCTAAACTTATTATTTCATCGCCTTCAGGGCTATTTTTCCGGCTACAAAGCCAAAAAACCAATTTGGGCGTCCCTATTAAGGGCCTTTATATTGGTCAAAAATACACCATATTTTAATATAACTTCGTTTAAACACCCCGTAGGACGCTGAAACTAAGACGTTTCAGTGCAGAGTCCTACGGGGCATCCATAGAGCCATAAATCAACCTTGTAACTCTTAAACTGCCAACGCTATATGCCTTTGCGCACAAATTTTGTACTTAGAAAATTTCCGATCAAAAAACAGTCTTTTTCCATTTTAAAAATCCAGGAACCTCGTAAGACGACGAGACAAACCGGTTTCGGTAGCCAGTCTTACGAGGAACCTGGGGAAAATACTAACTTCTTCACATCACTTTGCAAACTTAAATTAAACTCAAATACCTACCAACAAATGGTAAACATTTCCAAAATTGTTCCTAAATTCATTAAACTAAAAATCTACGGGTAAAGAATACCCGTACATACATGTTAGAATTAAGAAATACTTTATAAAAACTATGTTATAACCTATAGAATTATTATTAAATAATGATTTTAATCGACCACTTTCTTGAGCGACACAAGCAAAATGAAGTGCGACAAGAAAGTCGGCGTATTTATACTTACGGGCGAGGTCCAACCCCCCACCCCATAAATGTACCATGTGATCACCTTTTTGCCCAGATTAGGGTATAAAAGGGCGCGTATTTTCTAAATAAAGTTAGTTCTTCTCTACAGTCAACTCGTGTTATTATTCCTACTGGGAAATTTATTATCACTCAGCTGCCTCCCCCGCCGACCTCTGCCTGTCTTCAGTCCTGGTGCCAACACTCCTCCAGAAGAGCCGGCCCTACTTTGGCAACCGCCAGGCGCCAGGATCAGGCAGAGGATTAAGCACATCCAGTGTCCTTCACGCATCAGGCACTGGGTGCACGGGAGGTCAGTTTTATTATTTGTTCCATCACCACCATCCTGTTCGTGCACTAAAAACCCGGTACTTTTTTATAGTCTTGTGGCGACGCTGATACGTCCGTTACAAGTGGTCCTTCGAGCCGGATCCGCTGCACGACTCCAGGATGTCTCCGCCCGCCCTACGATCGAAGAGGACGGCGCAAGACGATGGACCTTCATCACCCCCTGCTGAGCCCCCGGCTGCTGCTCCGGACGCCGGAGACGAGCCCCTGGGCGTGCCTGACGTCTCCCCTGACGCCACGCCCCGGCCCTCATCCAGCACAACCCCGGTGACGAGCTCCGCAGAGGACAGCGATGAGGGACCTCCACCCTCCACAGCCACGGAGGATACGGTGCGCCAGCTGCGACGACAGCTGCGCCGCCAGAGAAAGCAGATACAACAGCTGATGGCAGCCCTACAAGCGCCACAGCCTACAGCACAACCAAGCCCCGCAGGGCTGACACAACCTAGCACCTCAGGGCTGCCACAACGCAGTACTTCAGGGCTGGCACAAAGCAACGCTCCTGAGCCGGCACGAGATAGCCGAGCCCCGCAGCCAAGCAGCCATGGACAATCAACATGGGTGCAGCCTCACAACGCTCCTGAGCCGGCACGAGATAGCCGAGCCCCGCAGCCAAGCAGCCAAGGCAATCCAAGATGGATGCCGCCTGGACCTTCCGGCCCGGTACCGCCCGCACCCCTGGACGACCAGAGGCAGCACAGCGCCGTACGTGAGATGCCCGTTGGACCGGTGCCTCTGGTGGACCAGAGGTACGCCTCGCCGGCGCAGCTAGGGCCTGCAGGCCCTCCGCCGCCGCCCCCTCACTACTATGGGGAACAAAGATGGATGCCGCCTGGACTTTCCGGCCCCGTACCGCCGCCCGCACCCCTGCTCGACCAGAGGCAGCGCACCGCCGTACGTGAGATGCTCGTTGGACCGGCGCCTCTGGTGGACCAGAGGTACGCATCGCTGGCGCAGCCAGGGCCTGGAGGCCCCCTGCCGCAGCCCCTCAACTACAGTGGCAGTCCAAGATGGATGCCGCCTGGACCTTCCGGCCCCGTACCGCCGCCCGCACCCCTGCTCGACCAGAGGCAGCGCACCGCCGTACGTGAGATGCCTGTGGGACCTGTGCCTCTGGTAGACCAGAGGTACGCTTCGCCGGCGCAGCCAGGGCCTGGAGGCCCTCCGCCGCCGCAACACAACTACAATGGCAGTCCAACATGGATGCCACCTGGACCTTCCGGCCCCGTACCGCCGCCCGCACCCCTGCTCGACCAGAGGCAGCGCACCGCCGTACGTGAGATGCCTGTGGGACCTGTGCCTCTGGTGGACCAGAGGTACGCCTTACCGGCGCAGCCAGGGCCTGAAGGCCCTCCGCCGCCGCTCCTTCGTCACCATGAGGGACAAGGATGGATGCAGCATGGACCTCCCGGCCCCGTACCGCCCGCACCCCTGGACGACCAGAGGCAGCGCCCCGCCGTACGTGAGATGCCTGTGGACCCTGTGCCTCTGGTGGACCAGAGGTACGCCTCGCCGGCGCAGCCAGGGCCTGGAGGCCCCCTGCCGCCGCCCCCTTACTACCACACTGAGGGACCATCTGCATACGCCCAGTGGGCACATCATGAGCCGGCGCAGCCTGATGACCAAATACCATCCGCTGCCAGTCCGAGCTCCGGCCTGCCGCTATTCCCACCGCAACCAAATGCGGAGGAGACGGCCCGCCAAACCAGAACCTGGGTCCAGCAGACGGACAACCCGATGGCCCAGTTCACCAACGCGCTCACAGAGGCCATAAGAGCTTCAAGGGCTCAGGACAGCCCCCATCCCACAATTGAGGATGACCCCCGGATGGCTGCTCTCATCGCCAGGCAGTCGATGGCCAAGGACCTGCCTCCCTTCTCTGGGGACCCACTGGAGTGGCCCACCTGGAGGGCGCAGTACAACCAATCCTCTGCCACCTGCCGGATGACTAGCAGTGAAAACCTCATCCGACTGCAGCGGGCCCTCAAAGGGAAGGCCCGAGACGCCGTGGGACCCCTCCTGATGGACCCCACTCAAGTGACTGAAATCCTTGACGTGCTGGAGCAGCGCTACGGAGGGACGACTTCGCTGGCCGCCTTGATGCTAGACAAGGCCAAGCGGCTCCCTCAGCTGACAGCAGAGGCTTCTCTAGAAGAAATAGCAGACTTTTCGGGAACGGTGCAGAACCTGGTGGCATCACTTCGCTCTCTCAACAATGAGGGATACCTGACCAACCCGGCGCTCCTCAGCGACATCGCGGGGAAGATGCCGTGCACGATGCGGTTGGCGTGGCTGATGGAGGTGCGGCGCTACGACGCACCCGCTACGATCTGCCAGTACGCCGCCTTCCTGAAGACCATCGCGAACGCCATCACCAAATCAGGTATGGTCGACCCCGCGAGGTCTAGACCGCGTCGCGAACACTCGTTCGCCACAACAGAATTCGGGCCGCGAAATAGTGAAAGTCCGTCGCGCAAGTCACCACAATATGACAGTCGTGAAAAACATAGTGAAAGTACGCGAAAGTCACCACAATATGACTCGTATAACAACACGAACCCTAGCGAGAGTACAAATCGCGACGGGTGCCTACAGTGCGGCGAAAAAGGTCATTGGCTCGAAGACTGCCGTGAGTTCGTCGGGAAAGATGTAAAATTACGATGGGAGACGGTGAAAAGTTCCCGACTCTGCCGCGTGTGTTTAAAAGGACATTCAACAAAGACATGCAAAATCCGAAACTGGTGCGGCATCGGAGACTGCCGCGCTCCCCATCACAAGGTGCTCCACGACCCTACGTACGTGAGAAACCCCGCAACAGCCGACGTCTACCACATGTGACGCCAGGCCGACGGCACCATACCCAAAGTGGTGTCAATGGTGCTCCTCGTCAGCGCAACAAGGACGAGCCCGCCCTGCCCCAGCAGTACTTCTGTCACATCAGTCGTGCTCCTCATCGGCGCAGCAAAGACGAGCCCGCCCTGCCCCAGCAGTACCACTGTCAAGGAAGTGGCGCCTTTTACACGGGGGGAGTCAAGCAACCCCATCAACGAGAAAAATTTGGTGGTCGTCATGGACCCCGCGATGCCCCGCAACAGCTGGCCCCGCGGCGGAGTCCTGGACGCTACCCCTGCTGCAGACGGCGAAGTAAGGACCGCCCGCATCCAGACGAGCACCGGAGTCTACGTTCGACCCGCCGCGGAGCTTGCTGAGATCCTGCCGGCCCCGCCTACTGATGCGACCCCTACTGACCGACCTTCAACACGTCGTGAAGACTAGTGCAGCGTAGCTACACGGGGGGAGTGTAACCGACGTGTTGCTCTCCCTCATTTCTTAATTTTAATTTTATATGTTTTACTGATGTACAATGCCCCGGTGCAACCAAATAAAGCTTGTGTGCCAAGTTTGCACCGGGAGACATTCTAGAATCCTATAATTTTAATAATTTAACAATTAATACTTTATTTATGATTATTTACGCCTCCAAAGGCAACCAGGCTGACTAGCCTCCTTTTTAGTTATGGCCCTGAGAAGGGCCGTTTTGCCGGCTCCGAAGGAAGCAGCTACTCCGCTAAGCGGACTGCCTTCCCTCCCTTGCTGCTCTGCCGTTATGGCTCAGCAGGAAGCGGGCTGCTCTCTATTTTTAATTATGGCCCTTTTTAGGGCCTTTTTTCGTCCTGGCCACTAAGTTCAATAATACCGTGCCGCCAGCAACGATCTTTTTCAAAACACATTTTTTCAATTTTAAATGTCTTTTTCTTAATACACAGATGCCCTGGTGACACAAGTAAAAACTTGGTTACCAAGTTGCCACCAGGAAACATCCTAAACTTATTATTTCATCGCCTTCAGGGCTATTTTTCCGGCTACAAAGCCTAAAAACCAATTTGGGCGTCCCTATTAAGGGCCTTTATATTGGTCAAAAATACACCATATTTTAATATAACTTCGTTTAAACACCCCATAGGACGCTGAAACTAAGACGTTTCAGTGCAGAGTCCTACGGGGCATCCATAGAGCCATAAATCAACCTTGTAACTCTTAAACTGCCAACGCTATATGCCTTTGCGCACAAATTTTGTACTTAGAAAATTTCCGATCAAAAAACAGTCTTTTTCCATTTTAAAAATCCAGGAACCTCGTAAGACGACGAGACAAACCGGTTTCGGTAGCCAGTCTTACGAGGAACCTGGGGAAAATACTAACTTCTTCACATCACTTTGCAAACTTAAATTAAACTCAAATACCTACCAACAAATGGTAAACATTTCCAAAATTGTTCCTAAATTCATTAAACTAAAAATCTACGGGTAAAGAATACCCGTACATACATGTTAGAATTAAGAAATACTTTATAAAAACTATGTTATAACCTATAGAATTATTATTAAATAATGATTTTAATCGACCACTTTCTTGAGCGACACAAGCAAAATGAAGTGCGACAAGAAAGTCGGCGTATTTATACTTACGGGCGAGGTCCAACCCCCCACCCCATAAATGTACCATGTGATCACCTTTTTGCCCAGATTAGGGTATAAAAGGGCGCGTATTTTCTAAATAAAGTTAGTTCTTCTCTACAGTCAACTCGTGTTATTATTCCTACTGGGAAACTTATTATCACTCAGCTGCCTCCCCCGCCGACCTCTGCCTGTCTTCAGTCCTGGTGCCAACACTCCTCCAGAAGAGCCGGCCCTACTTTGGCAACCGCCAGGCGCCAGGATCAGGCAGAGGATTAAGCACATCCAGTGTCCTTCACGCATCAGGCACTGGGTGCACGGGAGGTCAGTTTTATTATTTGTTCCATCACCACCATCCTGTTCGTGCACTAAAAACCCGGTACTTTTTTATAGTCTTGTGGCGACGCTGATACGTCCGTTACAAGTTGATTATCTAGAATGATAAATTAGGAAACTGCATTACAAATAAATTGCTTTATAACATTAAACCCACAAATACATTACACCACATTAAACCCTTATTTATTTATTATTTGTTAGTATTTCATGCTGAATTTTTTAGTGTGACAGCACGCATATGAAAGCTTAAAAGGGTTTAGTTTAATATTAACAATGATAAAATAGGAAACTGCGTTTTATGCATAGTCATTCTTCCTTGAATTCGGAATGGCGGTAGGTTGCGGGTCTTAATTACTAGTGTATCTATTGATTACAAATTTGCGGAAAGGTGCAACATATGGTCCCTGCTGGGTCCAGAGTATCTGCGGGAAGGTGTGGGTCCAACTGTGAAGGATACTACTATTCGCAGAGTCACTTCCGAGGTAATCTAAACTGCAATTTGCTGGTGCCGATCCTACCGACGATAATGGTGAGATGCCAGTTTAAGATACAAGATATCACAATCTGTTAAGAGTTATTATTATCCGCCCATACGAGATATAAATACGCTGGTACGACCTTGTATTTTTTTGTTATTTAAGTGGAGAACTACAATATTATATATTCTACCTGGCCACGAAACATGTGTAATTAGTTCAATTTCGTAACACAATTTTTTTAACGCCTCCAGTTGTCTTTAGCCTCTCTTTCTCATAGCTTAAGTGTTAGCCGAATTTGACAGCCTTCATTTCAGAGCCATCAAAAAATTAAAATTAGAATTAAATATGGGGTGGCGCAAAACTACCGTTTTATTTCGAATCTTATTGTAATGTGTAATAAGATTCAAATCATATCGGTAGTTTTGAGCCACCCTTTACATTTACGAGTAAACCATCAAAACCAATTTGAATGATGTTATTACTAAATTAGCGTAGACCCGTGTAAAATCACGGGATATTATTATTATTTTTGAATTCATTTTTTTTTTACTTTTAAATTATTTTTAATTTAATAATAAATAAACGTTTCCTTATATATTGTTAAATAGATGTGTACGTACCGTAAATGATTTGAATAATATAGTATTTCGTGAACACCTTAAACATCTTGCTGAGGTGTTCACGTGGTTTTGTAGACAATATTATGAATATACTGAATGTATCTATATATTATTACCTATATTTAAAAAATATAAAATATTACAAGAAAGACTTAAATTAAAATACAGATTGATGATGTTTAAGTATGACGTTGTTGTGTAGGTAAGTACTGTAAATGATAAAAAAACTATTATAGTCCCACATTTTGGAAACGACAACACAAAATACAATAATTTTCTGTTAAAATATTATGTTATTAAGGTAGGTACCCACTGCATGAATTATTTATTCTTCAAGCAATCAGTTCCAACTTAAAAATTACACCAAAATTCATAGCAAATTTGAGTTCACTTAACGACTATCTAACCATCTAACGCATAGCACAGAACACTAAAATGTTTGGTGGTAAGTACCTACACCTATATACATGAGATAAATATATTTTTTTTAATTAAAAACAATATATTTATCTCATGTAAATATTATATGTATATGTATTAAATAATAATTTTAAGTGTTTAAACAACGAGATTACGTAAAGCGTAGCGCTTCATGATCTCGTTTGAATGCGTATGGTTCTTTCCAATCCTTAATAACTTTAGACGATATTTCAAAAAATGACGCAGAAGCAGGCACGATCCTAAACCGACATCTTTCCTAAGAACATAATCGTTCCGGTAGTTTCTACAGATAACTAACCTAAGCATTCATTCACTAAAACAAATATTCAATGAGAAACCAACGCAGGTAATAAATGCAGGTGCATCAAGATTGCAAATTATCTCCGTTCCGCTCTAAACGATCCTAATATATTGACAAGTCAAGCGCAGGCTCCACAGTCCACAGTCCACCTGTCACCTGTCAGGTTGACAGTTGACACCGGTGGAGGTGGTGTCTGGCGGTAACACCAGAAGGTATGGGGGACAGAGGCATGCGCCATAGATAGTAGGTGTCCGGCACGTCCTGATAGAGACAGGGCGCGGGATTTAATGGCCACCGGACTCGCACTTAAATGTGTCAATCTCGAGAATAAGGACCAATCTGCGGCGAGCGAGAGATGCTGCCTTTTGCGACAAAGGCAACTTCGCAAAAAGGAAAGGTTATTTTATTAAAATAAGTTAATATATAAAACTAAATTAATTAGTAATGTTATTTTTGAATGTTTGTCAGATATAAAATATATTGTGTAAGTATTATAAAAAGAGTTGTTGAATTTAAGGTTGGTTAGTGGAAAAAAGAAGCAAGAGCAGCAAGAACTGCGTTCAATCAAATGAAATCCCTCCTCTGCAATGACAATATCAGTTTAAAACTAAGGCAGAGAATGCTAAAATGTTATGTGTGGTCGGTCTTGCTGTATGGATGTGAAACATGGACCTTGAAAGTAAATACCATGAACAGGTTAGAGTCTTTTGAAATGTGGCTTCACCGGAGAATGCTCAAAGTCCCATGGACCGACATAATCACCAACACATAAATTCTCAGGCGGGCTAGAGCAGGTAGAGAACTGCTTACATTAACAAAAATCAGGAAAATTTCATATCTGGATCATTCGAGGGGAGAAGTATCACTTGCTACATTTAATGTTGAAAGGCAAGATAGAGGGTCGCCGAGGCCCTGGTAGGAGACAAATGTCTTGGCTGCGAAATATACGAGAGTGGACCGGCATTAGAAGTGTGGAGGAGCTATTCCGGGCAGCGCAAGACAGAAAGACATTTTCAAGAGTCATCGCCAACGTCGGGGGGACCTGATAGGGCACACAAAGAAGAAGAAGTGGAAAAAGTAAGTTTCGCTGAATATAAGTCACAAAAAAACTTTATGAAAAATGCTACCCCCCCCCCCTCCTGGAAAGCTATTACAATGTCACGGATGTAAGAGTAAGATATGAAATTGACAGGGTATAAATAAACTGAATGCATTCGAAATATCCAGTGAGCAATTCACACGACAACTAAAGTAGACAAGAGTGGGGAGACTACGAAGCACCGCACAAAGAGGAGACCGATCATGCTATCCCATTCTCTCGCAGGCTAAATCCTATAGATGTATGTATTTGTCTCTTTTTAGTGTCGCTATTTTTCGTTTCATCGAGTTTCAAATCACAACGGAGCTCAGACGTTTTTACTTCAAAAATAAGTTAAAATAGTGAAAGGATAGTTATAAAGTTAACGGAAGGCCGATGTTCAAGTTTCTCTTAGATTTTTTTGATTTGACAACGGAAGAGGAAGGAAGTATTATGACAAAAAATAATTCTGTTAATGAATTGATAGAATAATTTTAAATCGTGAAGGGTGAGATTGCTAAATTTTCCCAGAATATTTTAAACTATCCCAGAATTTTGAACTAAGCAGTCAACATTTCAAAATTTCCCTAGATTTTTGTGATTTTTCGGCTTTTCTCCCCTAGATCTACCATCCTTGATATACCATAACTGATCCGAGCAAGGCAAAGCCAAGATAGGGCCGGTTTTAAGACGCCGCTACCCAATTTTCTACCGATTTCTTGCATATCTCTTAAACATTTGAAGTTTCTAAGCTCCTAAAAAAATAAGATAATATCTATGCTTTTCCCATGCCGAAACGCAAATTATATGAAATTTCCTAGATAGAAAAAAATTGCAAAGTAAGTATAAGTATATGTATGAAAAAATTCACTGTGTTTCTATGCTATTTTAGACCGCCTCCGAGAGATTTTGCTCTATTTTAAACGAGTCGTGTTTTATTAAACATTTTCACAATTTTCGCATCGATTTTATCTCTTTAAATATTAGCGCGCTCCTCTTTATGATTCGTAATTACATATATCTCTGACGTCTGACGACCTCCGTAGTCCAGTGGGTAAGACTCTTGACTCACAATCCGGAGGTCGCGGGTTCGAACCCGGCATGCGCAAATTAATTTTATTTGATTAATTTGTGTTTTCACAATTAATTCATTTAAAATAATATACAGTATATTTGCGGCATGTTCCAGAGTGGAAGATACTATCAGTATCGCCCTGGTGTAAGACAACCATTCAGAATTGAAACGTTGCTTGAAAATGGCTTTAGCCGTGCTTGGTGACCAGATCTGAATAGCCAGGTACTTCCCAACCTTCCTCTTCCCCACCTCCTTCCCCTCTTCACGACCTTCAGCCTCACAACATACCCCAATTGGGGATGCCATAGTCTCACTGGCTCCAGACGGGAGCAGTTGAGATTCTTGTGCGGTATTCACTGTAAAAAAAAAAAATCTCCATCTTCTTCTTTTTGAGCGCCTTAATACCATTCGTCTATCTCGCGTGATACCATTTTTATTAACAATATTCTTTTGGCGGTAGACTGAATATTTGTTAAAAATTGTATCAAGCGTTACAAACGGATGGATATAAAACCGAGTAATCTTTTTCGTTAATATATGTATCTTCAACAACCTGTATGCTTAGTTAGATCATCGATATTAGATACCTACCTACTTTTTTCACGACACAAAATAAGCCTATATTGTCGTTGGTAGGCGAAAATCCACTGAATAACTACATAATAAATCTTTATATTGTGTTTTATTGTTTCGACTAGGTGCATTAAACTTACCTCCTTGATCCTGAATTATAAATAACGGGCACGCCTTGGAGAATCCTTACCATATGGTCAGTGGAATTGATGCACTGAACGAATGCACCGCACTGCAATAATGCACCCGGAGCCGCACCTGCACCCGCATCGCGCCGCTGCAACTTGATTAACGTAACACGCGATCACCCCAGGAATCCAATACCAACAGCTTGTGACAAGATCGGATCAAGATTCCGCCAACTCTTGTTTAGTGTTTACAGGGGTCGGAGCTGCATTATGTTCAGAGATGTATAAACTCCACATGCACACGACTGATATCGGAGCCTGAACGCAACGCCTTTTGGATTCGAGGAATTTTAATAAAATGTTCGTTGTTGAAATGGTTTATTTATTTAATTATTTATTCTATGACATCATCGGCAGTCGAGATGAATAATCAATCGGTACATGAAGTTTAATAGTAGTAACGATGGCAGGGCTGTCAATTAGGTTGTTCATAATTCTGTACAATAAAATTAGGTCTGAAATGATTCTTCTGTCAGACAGCGTAATTAAATTTAGTCGATTCATTAAACTTAAATAATTAATGTTTTCTATTGGAATTTTGAGTTTGAAATTTAAGTACCTAAGAAATTTGTGTTGAACTCGTTCTATTTTGTTAGAGTGTATTTTATAGAAAGGGGACCAAATAGGTGAATTATATTCTACTTGACATCTAACTAATGAAATGTAGAGTGTTTTCATGCAATCCAAGGACTTAAAATCAGTTAGGGTTCTACAAAGGAAGCCAGGAATCTTTAAAGCCTCATTAGTTATATTATCTATATGTGGTGTGAATGATAAGTTTGAATCGAATATAACTACCAAGTCGCGAATTTGTAATCTGGTGTTAATTTAACATTATTTAAATTATATTCATGTAAAATATGAGAATAAGTTCTGGAAAATCGTATTTCTTGACATTTCTCAGTATTCAAAAATAACATATTTTGTTCGCACCATTTAAAGAATTTAAATGGTGCGAATGAGTTTATATCTAAATTAGCTTGTAAGATTAGGCAATCATACATATTTCTTATTCTTTTAAACCATTTTAGATCATCTGCAAAAAGCAGGACTTGTACAAACTTAATGAATAGATGCGCGATCTGAATATCGCGATGAAGTTTTGCTTAGGAAAACCTAAGTAAGTAATTAAGTACCTAGGTAAGTAATTATTATTTTCTCCATTTTGCTTTCATGTTATAATATATATTACTCACTTCAAATCTGAAGAATATAATTTATTTTATTATTAGAGATCATTATTTTTAGAAGTTCTAAGTAAAATAATACTTTGTAACACTGGTCATTTTCAGCTGTAATACTGGATTTGTCAAATAATCAAATCTCTTTACTGTCTTTCTACTTTGGGTGGCTAATTTCCACCACAGCTTGTTTTTTTTACATTAGCTCCACACAGGAGGCCCTGAGGAAAATAATTCTCCTCAGGACCTGTGTCATCTTTGGGGATGCTGTGTGGAGGGTTTTTTGGAAAGAAAGCTGAGGAAGTTCTGGGAAGGGAAAGGGTATTATGGGTGGGTAGGGATCTGGTCAGTGGTCGGGCATATGAATCCATCCCTCCCACTGCGGTGCAAGGCTATGTTCCGAGAGAGTACGGCTGGAGAAGTCAAAGGGACTCCCTCAACCATTCTCTCCCGATCCGGCCTGCCATGCAGCTGGTGGCAAGACTCGGACAAACCTTATCTCTTGAACCGGCTTGTTGCTATAATGTACGAGTATACTCACTTTGCAAGGGCCAAAGATACGGAAATTAAAATTTTGCATCGAAACATGTTTAACAATGCGTAAGTTTCAGTTATATTTTAAATTAATGCCATAATCTCTAGATAAAGAGACAGTATTCCATTTACACTTTAAACACCTGTTTAAGCCATGTTAAATTAGGCGCATTCTGTGCTAACGTCTAAAATGGCATTAAATAATGCTCTCTCTAATTTCAGCAAAGTGCGTTTAAATGCTGTATTTAATCTCCTGCTCGAGATTTTCTAGTGGTGATCACGAGCAATCATTTAATTTTAACGTTTATTTCGGCGATAACACTGTTTGTTTATTGCACCTTACAAGTAAGACACTTTTATTGCTATTCCCGGGTTCTCCGAGTTAAAATTTAGCATTCAAACGCGTCCAGTAATAATTGGCGATCGCCACCCAGGGCGTTTGCCGGATACGTACTTACAGACCCATACAAGCAGTCTTTAGATAGATTGGTCGTGTCTCCAACACAAATGCTGACTCAATTATTTTCACTGATTGTAAATCGATCTCTGCCTATCAATTAACAGGCTAGCGGACATATGACACGAAAACCAGATATTCCAACCTGACCAGGTTAGAAATATCATTTGATTAAAGTTGGACTATGAATGGGACATTTTTTGTATCGCTAAAATGTTGTCCGTTACCCACGCGTATTTTTTTTCTAAATCTCCGTATAAGAAACTATGATTGCTGTCCCGCGACTGGAAACATGAAAAGCTCCGTGACTTATCAACATCTTTCGATCAGCGTACAATGGATCTCTATGCCATAATGTTATTTTTAAAATATTGAAGATAAACAAATTGAACAACGCAAAATTATGCCTATAATATTTTTTTAATAATTTACCTGGTTTTACTCTTTGGATATGTAGCATTTTACCATATACCAAATAACGTTAAGTTATATTGGGTAATTTAACAAAATAAACAGGTTGATATATTTTTAGCCTCATTATAATGCACTACCTGAATAGATGTATTCAAATACTAAATCATTATCCCATCAGCACAGGTGCCAATAATAAATTGTTGGTGATTCTTTTGTACTCTACCTTTTACTCATTCTTGTTCGTCATTCACTTTTTCATATTTACGAGTATCTAATTATTACTGATATTATTTTTGTTATAATTTTTGTAATTTAAATCATCCATGTATATAAATTTTTGGGCATAATGCCTGTTTTATGTACTTAAATAAAAATAAATAAATAAATAAATACAGTTTTTGATGCATTTTCAATCAATTGTGTTATGTTATGAGTTATAACTATCGTCAGTCATAAGTTGTAAGGCTTTAGTTAATTACACCTGTTTGAGATAAAATGAATAATTTGTTTTAAAATATTTTTAAATTTTTTTAAATTCGAGAGTCGCCTGGCTTCATGCAAAACTTTGATATCCACGAAATCATAATGACGATAGATTTTTTTCGTACTTTATCGGAACAATGCTTGTGCAATAGTGCTTGCAGATAGGTACTCTTATTTCGCAGTTCGTAGGTAGATATTATTTTAGTTTTACGAGAGCAATGTTCGGCAAGATCAACATTCAAACATTTATATACTGGAAATGATTCTAATAATAAAAAAAGCGACTTTTTTCTTGCGTCTCAAGTTTTTATGCTATAATAAAGTTAGATATGTATATTGATGGTTTCCTGTGTAGCCATATTATTATTGATAAACAGGTAGGTACTTCGCTCAACAAATCAACTTCAGATCTAAACATTGAACAGGTACTTTGCCAACCTACATAATAAAATGGACGAGAATTGATTTCTAAGGAGTGGCATTAAATAAACGAATTGGTAAGGAACCAAATCAAGTCAGATGAAAAAAGGTAATAGCATTGAAAAAAATGTTTAAAAAACTTATATGCTGTGGGTGAATTCATTGGACCACCTATTGCCGAGAAAAGTAATTTAGTTATTGAGAGAAATAATATGAAAAAATATCGTATTTAATTTGAGGATAAATTAATGGGCAGCAAATAAATTATTGCGTTTTGGATATATGTTCAGTGTGACAGCAAAACGACCACTCTTCATTATTACAGTTTTTTCGTAGGGCTCAAGCATCTTCTGTTGGTCACCCAGACAAAAATAGATGCAAGGTTATGGACCAAATTGGACTGCCAAATCGCAGACGCAAAAATGGCGCAAGTTGTCAAGAGGGTTTTAAATAATAGATTTCGTGCATTTTAAGTATGAGATCTACTCTAAACTAAATCTGAATTTTGTTGTTAACAACACTGATAAAAGCAAGCCGCTGATGGCTCTGTTTTATTTCACTCATCCTTTTATTTTATTCATTAAGGATGCATGTATCAGAAATAGATTTTACAATGGAGTTCTCAGAAGTAGGACCATGATCGATCTAATACTTCGTTGAAAATCATTTCGGATATTCATATACGAGTATTTACATTAACGAAGCAAAACGAGAAGCTGCTTGTATAAAATTTGCTTTTCTGTATTTACCCTCTTACTGATTGGCATGTTTTGGATTTTGCACAGCTGATAAATGGCCATTTATGATACATTAATGGTTGTTTGTCAGTTATGTAACGTTTAGAGCATTTTATTAGTTAGATTCTTATTGTTTTCCTTGTGTGTCTTTTAAAAACAAATAGAAATTTTATTTTGTAATATTTTTAAAAATATTGAAGTGTTAAAACTGAATTGATAATTGAAATTTTTGATAGGTCGCCTTATTGGTTTTTATCTAAAGCCTTTATTATGTAAATAAAACAAAATCAATATGTTATACTAGGGATGTTATGGAGCTCCATAACCGTAACCGAAACTATCGGATATCCGAAATAAAAAAAATATCCGTAACCGTAACCGAAACCGATATAAAAGTTTCGGATAGTTTCGGATAAAGGCGAAGTCTAAATGAAAGGTTTTTTGTTTATTTTGCCGGGCCGAACCGTCACTTGTCGCATAAGCCGCGCGTGTCTCTTGCAATTTGCATTGTTTTTTTGTGATTGTGGGCGTATAAACATAAAAAAATTATTATTTACGAGTATCTACTTACTTAGTTTCAAAGTGTCGTATAAATAAATTGTTTTAGTCTTGGAAAAAGGCAAAATGCTTTCTAAGTCTACTTTAATTTGGACATTTTTTGATGAAATTAATGTACCTAGATTCTGCAAAATGTAAACAGCGCGGTAAAAATTTGTCACACAAAGGAGGTGGGACTACTTCTCTTTAAGTACATACCTTCGTAGGTACCTACATAGCACTTAAAGTGGCTATAATAATTGTTATTTATTTGACTGATTGTAAAAACAACTGATAATATAGACTAGAAATAAACGTCAAATTGTAGGTATTTTACTTTTATAATTTTAAAATTCTAATATCCGTAACCGAAATTATCCGAAACTAGCGGATAATCCGAAATAATTTCATATCCGTAACCGTATCCTATATCCGTATCCGTATTATCCAGATCCGAAATTTCATATCCATAACATCCCTATGTTATACCGCACAAGAGACACCACTGCTCTGAACATGTAACATTAAAAAAATATATATATGAATACCTGAAAAGAGTTCCAGCTGCTCCCATCTGGAACCGGTGAGTCTATTGCATCCCCAATTGGGGTATGTTGTGAGGCTGAAGGTAGTGGGGAAGGGAAGGAGATGGGGAAGAGGAAGGTAGGGAAGTACCTGGTTATTCAGATCTGGTCACCAAACTCGGCTAAAGCCATTTTTTTTTTACATGAGCTCCACACAGGAGGCCCTGATGAAAATAATTTCCCTCAGGGCCTATGTCATCTTTGAGGATGCTGTGTGGAGGGTTTTTTTAAGGATAGGAACGAGAGGAGAGTTCTGGGATGGAAAAGGGTTTAAGGGATGGGTAGGAATCTGGGGTTCAGTATGTCCCGGTCATCCGCCTCCAAGACCTAGACAAACCTCACCCCATGAACCCGGGCATCCCTGCTAAATCACCAAACGTAGCGAACCACATGGGGTGACCTATGGCAGAGGTGTTGGTTATCCCATAAAGGTTTCAAGCAACTCTGAATAGTGGTCTCACACGAGGGAGTAAGTACTAAGAGTATCTTCCACACTGGAACGTGCCGCAAATATACTATATCTTATTTTTTATTAATTAATCGTGAAATAACACTAATTAATCGTTCGCGGAATTCGATCGCGCGACCTGTGATTGCGAGTCCAAGTCCACTGCTGGACCACGCCGGCCGTCAACTATTGTAACGTAAATCAAATTATGTTGACAGTGAGAGGCTAACGGATGTCGGGATGGGAAGAAAATGGGATAAAGAGGGCTGAGTATTAAGTAGTAAGTATGTGACCATGATGTTGCAAATTAACGTAGCTATCCATTCATGTTTCGATTATGAATGACGGTGAATGTTAAATTGTGTTGATTGTCCTGATTTTGGTTTAATCTGCAAATTCGTCCATGAATCAAGCACCTGCTGTAGCGGGTCAAGAGTTGTCGCAAATAATTCCAACACCGGATACTCGTTACATTCTATTCAAATGAAACCTATAAAAGTGTCCGTTGTGCGTGGGTGTCCTCTGCTCTGTGGTCGGACCTCGGATCTCGTGAATATTCAGGAACTTTATATTTCGGCCTCTCCGTTTAATTGCCTCACCTTCGGAACGGCATTTTTTCGCTTTTCATAAGGTGTTTCTTTAAAAGTTTTATGAAGTATTATTTTTAAATAAATGCGTGCAGTATCGAATAACATTTAATACTCTTTTTTCGATGGGCATCGAACGTATAATTTATTCATTCTAACTACGGATGCGATTCGTTTTGGCAGAATGTAAAACGGATTTTGCTCTTTTTTGATATTATGTAATAAACATGATTTCGGTTGAAAACAAAATTCGGAATATTTGTAATTCGGAATCGTGTCACTTTGTAAATCTTTTCACATTACTTCATACTTATTGCATTACTTCACAGTGCGCCCTGCTGTTAGTTTGCCTTTAGTTAACCACCTTTGGTTTGGATCTCCTACGCCTTAAATTTTTTTTTCGGCGCCAAACCAGGTAATTCGTTTAATAGTTTGAAATTTCTTAACGGATTCGAACGTGAACTCTACCCGTTTTAATCAAAGGAGACCATATTTGTCCCAGCTCACATAGGTCTCATAGAAATCTCCTTACTGTCATAGTGAGAAGTATTATCTAAACGGTATTGGAAAGAAAAAACCTATATTTAACCATAAAATAATTCAAATGTACACCTTTATGAAACCAAAGTTTCCGACCGCATTTGGAAAAAGAAAATGAAACTTCATGATTTTTTTAAGAATTATTTAAACAAAAGTGAGGTGGTAATAACGTTTACAAGTCATTTGTCTAAAAAAACATGCATGTTTTTTTTCGTTATCAGTAATTTTAGTTAGAAAAAACATACGGTGTGCCATTTTAAAAATTTTTGAGGTTTGGAGTCAAAACGTTTAAATTTATAATTTATTTTTTATTTAAAAAACGAGTAATTTTAGTAAGAAAAAACATACGGTGTGCCATTTTAAAATTTTTTGAGGTTTGGAGTCAAAACGTTTAAATTTATAATTTATTTTTTAATTTTTTTATATTGAAACATTTAACAAGTTTAAAATTTTTCAACATAATAAAACATCAATATTTCAATCACTCTCCTAATAAAGCAGCTGCTTGTGTTTAGAAGAGGACAACGAAATATTTTTACATCTGTTGAAATTAAAACAAAAAATATTAGTAATTTAACAAAAAATATTAGTGATTTTATGTGAAAATATGGACAAAAGTAATAAAATTATAGGTTAGTTAATAAATGATTCAAGGAATTGATAAGGCAAAAACATATTTCTGAACAATAAGTAAAGTTATGAGGTGGTACTTGAGTATTTTAATCTTTTTTAAATATTAGTCGTAGTTTTCTTCCGATCGTATATCAAGGGGTAATTTATTAAATAATTTTATGCCTTTGAATATATAGTGATCCTGTGCTGTTGTGGTTCGTACTAGTGGCACGGTTAGTCCTCCAACAGATATTATTCTTTTGCTTATATTTAATTGTGATAAATTATTTTTATTAAAGAAATCTTTATATAATTGTAGTAGAGCAATTTTTTTCATAAATTACAAAGTTATTTCTAATAATAAAATTTTGAAAGCGTTTTTCATCACCTGAAAACAGTTTTTAGTATTCGGACATGTCCAAAAATATTCCATTTATTTGGATTTCATTGCAAAGCGGAAATATTTTTACCTACTAACAAAATAAATATTTTTGAAGGGCTAAGCATAGGAATGCTACTTTTGTTCTACACGGAATACAGAATATCTGGCACTGAGAAGAGATCACTTCAAAGACTGTTGTGGACATTAGCTCTGCTCTGGAATTACTTCACGGCTACTGTGCTTCCTTCTCCCTGCATCACGGATCTCTTCAAGTCTTAGTTCACTTCTTATATTCCTTAATAATAGAGGCAGATATCAATCAAGGACAATCAAGGATGGCACAAGCCTCCTATTCGGATTTATAAACGAAAAAGAAATTCATTTTCTTATTAATATATAAATAAGACAGTTTGTCTATTTGTTGTACTTTTTTACTGGTAATGACAAAACAAATCATGTGTTGCTCTGTTAACAAAGAAACTACATTTGAAGTTTAGCTGTCGATCTTAAAAATATTATAACACTTTAACACTTGTAAACTTATTTTTCTCGTACTTTGATTACTCCAATGTCTGCTACATAGCTAGTCAAAAACAATAATGTTTTTTATGTCACTTTGACAACACAACAATGATTGATATTTGAAAAGCAATTCATTATTCGAACACAATTTGGGAGGCGGGAATGGGTATCGCCGCCCCGGGAACCTTTATTGGATAACCAACACCTCTGCCATAGGTCACCCCAAGTGGTTCGCTACGTTTGGTGATTTAGCAGGGGTGCCCGGGTTCATGGGGTGAGGTTTGTCTAGGTCTTGGAGGCGGATGACTAAGACACACTGAACCCCAGATTCCTACCCACCCCTTAAACCCTTTTCCTTCCCAGAACTCTCCTCTCCTTCCTTTCCTTAAAAAACCCTCCACACAGCATCTCCAAGGATGACATAGGCCCTGAGGGAAATTATTTTCCTGTGTGGAGCTCATGTAAAAAAAACAAAGGAATCCTATGTATTTCTAGGCAGGTATACCTTTACATAATTTTTTTTTTTTCAATTTTAGCCCTGGGAAGCCCTGAAAAAAATAATTTCCCTCCAGACCTACGTCATCTTTGGGGATGCTGTGGAGATTTTTTAAAAGGAAATGAAGAACAGGAAGACACGAGAAGGAAAAAGGTATGAGGAGTGACAAAACCTAGGCAATACTCGCCCCATGAACCCGGGCACCCCTGCTAAGCCATCAAACGCAACGAAACACTTGTGATGACCCACTAAAACAGAAGTGTTGGTTATCCAATAAATGGTTCCCGGGGCGGCACGGCTCCCAATTTGAGGTGATCAAATTAAAAAAATATATATATATTTTTAAAAATTTAATTTTCATTCAAGAAAGACAAACATTCCAGGGTTACGAATAACCTGACAATATTTGAAAATCTCGTACAACCATCACAGAAAGTGGAAAATGTTGCTTGTGTCATGATGGAGGACTTAGCCAGCCGATGAATCAAACACGGGACGCCTGAGTGGGAAACGCGATGCCAACTCAGCCACCACCTGGTTTAATTATTTTTTTTGCATCTTTGAATTAACATTTAGTGTTATGAAACATATTATCATAACACCATCTGTTGAGTTATCCATTTTATTTATTTTTTAAAAATATTTATTTACCATTAATGATTCTGCCACCCAGGTTATTTAATTGCATGTCGTAAAATGATTTAAGCTGGAAAATAGTCCCACTGTCGGCAAAAAAACGTGTTCGGCAAAAAAAAACGGCCCGTATTGTCAGAATCGGGCATCGGGCAGTCGAGCACGGGCCGCCCGGTTCAAGAAACCCGAGCACCCCCGACGGGAGAGTCCGGGAGTGACACCTGTGCGCTGTGCGCTGTGTGGTGTTCGGACCATAATGGACTAATGAGCTGAATAGGACCAACAAACATCCACAGGTTGTTTGTATTCAAAAGTACGCTTTGATTTATGATTATAATAATAAATTACGAACAAAAGTTTTGTGGCGACACATCATTATTATCTTCGCCATCAAAAGAACATACGAGAAACATCTCCTAATATTCGCGCCCATCGGCAAACCTACTTGCCTAGGTACCTTCGTACCTATACTGGCCGCGATGTACTTTCTCGCCTCCCGTGCCAGCCCGACGATAATAATATCGCCCCCGCCTAGAAAGGTCTCGAGACAGCACCGTACAATATCTGTACGGCGCCGAATATTCTCGTCAACTGCCGAAGTGGCTCGTATTACCTACCGCGAGGTAGTTACTCTACCGCGGCTATATAAGCAGCCGATCGCTCGCCCGCTGCAGTTCAGTCACACATTAATCGTCGGTCAACATCTCAACATGTAACAAGTGCTCCTGCATGGTATCGCTACGCTCCAGGGCAGCTTCCTCGAGGTCCATCACCACGTCTCAGCTCTAAGGCCCACCGTGTCTTTCTAGGCGGGGGCGATATTATTATCGTCGGGCTGGCACGGGAGGCGAGAAAGTACATCGCGGCCAGTATAGGTACGAAGGTACCTAGGCAAGTAGGTTTGCAGATGGGCGCGAATATTAGGAGATGTTTCTCATATGTTCTTTTGATGGCGAAGATAATAATGATGCTTCGGGGTGCCATGAAGTGGTGAGCTGATCCCTTGGCTGAAGGTGCATCAATCCTTATAAGTCGCGGGATGTAGCTGTTCTCAGGAGCTGAAGACACGATGGGCCTTGTAGCTGAGACGTGGTGATGGACCTCGGGAAGCTGCCCTGGATGTGTGCCATGCAGGAGCACTTGTTACATGTTGAGATGTTGACCGATGATTAATGTGAGACTGAACTGCAGCGGGCGAGCGATCGGCTGCTTATATTGCCGCGGTAGAGTAACTACCTCGCGGTAGGTAATACGAGCCACTTCGGCAGCTGACGAGAATATTCGGCGCCGTACAGATATTGTACGGTGCTGTCTCGAGACCTTTCTAGGCGGGGCGATATTATTATCGTCGGGCTGGCACGGGAGGCGAGAAAGTACATCGCGGCCAGTATAGGTACGAAGGTACCTAGGCAAGTAGGTTTGCCGATGGGCGCGAATATTAGGAGATGTTTCTCGTATATTCTTTTGATGGCGATGATAATAATGATGTGTCGCCACAGTTTTATCAGATATGATTTGAGATTTTCCCGGCCAATAGTACCTATTATCGTATTTTATTAACCACTCGGACCCATAAACTTGTTTGACGATAATGCAACATTACCAGGCATATGTATAATTGATGAGGCGCACACGACTGAAGAACTAAGAAGAAATAATGAAGAAAATATTAGCGATACTCAATCGAAAATCTGAAACAGAAAATCAGAAAAAGATGCGGTCACATCTTGAAATCGAATCCAGCACCTTTGCGTTGCCGGGGCGGAGCTCTACCATCGAGCTAATGTGATCCTATCCGTTAACTGTATCATACGTCGACCAAGAACTACCAACAATCTTGCAATCATACATGAAGACAATAAAAATATCTATGTCTCCTTTGCAATCGCTCCATTTGCCCTCCTTCGTCCCCCACCCCTCCGTCTACCCACTCCTGCGTGTCCTTTCCCACGTGTCCCCTATAGAAGACAAGACCCTTTCCTTCGTTCTCTTTCCTCCCACCCGGATTCTCCGTTGCCTCCCTCCTTCCCTCCCTGCCGCTAAACTATATGAACTACACGCGTTTTTTCAAACGCGCTCCACCTATTGTAACATTTGTATACAAATTTCATAATGCCAGAGCTCAACTTGCGTGTAAACCTTCAGGGCATACGCACAACAACTCACCAAAGTTTCATCGCAATTGGATGAAAGCTATAATAAATAGTATGGGACAAACAAAGAAACATTAACTTTTACAAGATAAAAGATAAATAGATTTTCAAGAGGAGCAATGTAAACCTAAAAATCGTAGTTACCTACCGCCCTTGAGGTGATTTTTCACAAAAACGGCGATCTACAAATTATCACATTATTATTATTTTATCCACCCTGTACAGTTATATTTCCATGAGAAGGACTCTAAATAATAATCTTACGATATTACAGAATGGGAAGGCAGTGTATAGAATGGTGTGTGGTGCGGTGTGTGGTGTATGTTGTGTGATGTGGTGTGTGGTGTATGGTTATGTAGCGTGACTAAAGCACAGGTTGGAGGAATATTGTACGGTTGTACGTCGGGAGGTACTTTATGGCGGAGTCCGCCTTATATCATCATTAGGAGAAATATTGTGATTCCACTGTCGTTACGGTAGAAGGTTTAAATTAATTTACAATCATTTATTGATACTTTATCAATCTCTCAAGAAAGAGATAATTAATTATTTATTAAAAGTGAATTAAATTGAAAAAAAATGCAGTAAAAAGATATCCACACAAAAAATGAAGTTTAATACATCAAACCATTGAGAAATGTATCAATATTATTTCATATGTTAATAAGGAGAATATGCTGTTAAAAAAAGCTTGACTAAAACGGCTTTAAGTATATTTAGAGACTATGGTTGTATTTGCATTTTGATGTTTCCCGTTTTAGTCGTTTTTGTTTTTGTTTTTACCATTTCTCACTACTTTCTTCGTTCATTCGCTCTACATGCCCAAACCATCTGAGGGTCCCTTTCTTAATCTTACTCACTATGCTTGAAGTATAAGTCGTAATAAATATCTATAATATAAGTCGTCATAAATATGGACGTAATAATAATAAATATAATTCGTAAAATAAAATCATTTTAAATAGTACCCTTTTGAATGTGTTTATATTTATATACAGTTTTGGTACAAATTAGTTGGAAATAATTTCGAACTCACCCATTTTTGGACTCCTTTGGTTTCCTCCACATCGCTCATACCCATTGCCTTCCCCAGAACTTCCTCTTCTTCTTTTCCTCAAAAAACCCTCCACACAGCATCCCCTAAGATAACATAGGCCTTGAGGGAAATTATTTTCCTCGGGGCCTCCTGTGTGGAGCTAACGTAAAAAAATCGCAGTCCCCTCTTACACAGCAGTAATCCTAACGCAAAAACACTAATACAAAAGATTTAATTTATAATTATAAAACTATGCATTAGAAAAAGTTTCCACCAAAATCATTTTAGCTTTGTGAATTTTTAATTTATTTGACGACATCAAAGCCATAGCAGGTGGTACATGGACAAGAGTGGCTAATGATAGAGAGAAATGGCGACAGTTGGAGGAGGCCTTTGAGTAGTTGAAAATCAAAAGGTACTTATCCACCATTTTGACTTTTTTTGAGATTTAAATGCCAACACGTTCTTCTGGACCATAGCTATGTTTGAAATATTATTTCAGTGCCAAAACATGGTTAAATCCTTAGTTATAGCTTGTTAAAAATCGTCTTCAATTTCAAAGCGTACTTAAATCCAAAATCGTTTATTTTCAAAACGTACTCAAATCCAACAACCAATTAGGGCCATGAAATTGGCAGCCATATTGGTTTTTTAACCAATCAATGAGCAGCTTTCTGCGCAAAGGACACCATAACAAGAAACGCGTTTTTTGTGATTGGTTTTGAAGTTGATGTGGTCGTGATTTTTTTGAGTTATTAACGGTAATTTTGCAAATTAAACAAAACTGAGTGAATCAGTTTGTTCTCCAGTTGTACCAGCACGCACTGGAAAAGGCAGAAAACGTTTAAGGCGACCGGAAGAGTGGACAATCAACAAACAAAAAGTTATAAGGTGAGTTTCATCATGCTACATCAGTGGTGTATTCAAAATCTTATGGTTTTTGTCAAACTTTTTTTCTGTTTATATAATAATTACCTATCTTTTCTATATTTTTTACTTCAGTGGAGTATTTTTGTACTACCGAAGTAGGAATATTTTCCGTGCCATATATATTTTCCTTCATTTGTTTCACTTGAAAGTACTAGTTTTTTTGGCGGTGTTTTCATTATAAGCTTGAAAATCAGTAAATATGTTTATAATGTTCCATTTATACCATAGTGTAATCATAATGTAAATACATTTGTGGATGTTTGAGCATTGCAAAAAGGCAATTAATTATCTATCTACAACACTTGAATTAGGATCTAATGTAAATGATTTATTTACTTTCATTTCTCTTAGCACCATATATTGGGTTCAAACAAATATTTTCTATGCACATATTTCAAAATAATATCATTCTCTTATTTTATTTTAGATATTCTGCTACTGAGCCTCCTAGATATCCGTTACCCTGCAATCAGATAAAAGCACTCAACTTTCGCACTTTGAGAATGGTTGACATAGAATCATTTCGCAGGGCATTTTATGCAAGGAAAGATAAAATTTACCAGGACAATTTTATTTTGAAATATTGCTTGATTGCAACTCCAGCCCGTCGCAGAGGACAAAATGAAGCAAATTCCAGGAAGAAATCTGTAAAATATTATGTTCGCGCCCATGATAAAACATTAGTGCCGGTGTGCAAAAAGGCTATGTGTATATTACAAGTAAAAAGTTTTGATGGAATTTTAAATCGACATCATGGCAGTGGGGAAATGGCGAAAGAAACTCGCAGGGGTGACAGAAAATTGAAAAAATATGAAGGCCGTAGAAACTGTGTGAAAAAATTCATAGAGTCCTTCAAAATTACCGAGTCCCACTACTGTTGGGGCAAATCTGAGAGACAATATTTACCGTCTCACATGAATATACAAAAAATGTGGAAAATGTACAATACACAACGCGACGAAAACATGAAAGTAAAAGGAATTTTTTTCAGAAAAAATTTTAACAGTGACTACAATATAGGATTTAGTTCTCCAAAAACAGATGCATGCTCAACTTTTTCGAAATTAACGGAAAAAATAAAGAATGAAAATGATCAGTTTACGAAAAACCTATACATTATGGAAAAAAAGAGCACACAAAATGCGAGCAGAAGCTTTTTTCAAACTGCTACAAGAAGAAAGGGAAAAAGTTTACTATCCGCAGGGAATATTGTATTTTAAAATAAATAATGTTTGGCTTTAAAAAGACTTATTTTTTAGTTAATATGAATTATGTTTCATCTATGCATATATAAATGATGTAATTTCTTCACTACACCCCTGGCAGAGAAGTATTATCAAACACAGTTTATGAGTTTCAAAATGTGACTAAATCCAAAGACTTCACTTTCAAAATGTATCTAAATCCATGGTTCAATATCAAATAGTATCTAAGTCCATTTTTAAATATTAAATAACTAATTAATTATCTATCAGATTTTTATTTCAAATACGTATTTAAAATGTTTTATTTTATCTTCATTTTTACAAAACATTTAATTTTACTTTATTAAACTTAAATGCTATGAAACAGTTTTCTTGCTTTTGCCAAAAATTTGGTTCGTGGAGATAAGTACGTTTTGATATTAGACTACTCCTTTGTCAACTAGCGACTTACAGACAGGGAGTCGATGCATGATAAGTTAAATGTTATAAATAATGTAATGTGAATTACTGTCTGAATAAAGGCATTTTTACGCACCAGATTTAAATGTCCTGGTTAAATTTTCCACACAGGAAAAACTAAACCCTTTCACACACTTCCCCAAATGATCATCTAGTCAACACACGCTATGCAATTGCACTATATAAATATTATAAATACAAAATAATACAAGAACAACATGTCAACCTACTAGAGACCAAATGGGAATATAATTCACCGACTCCAGATATTTTCATATCAGAGGGTTCGGCTATGTGGCATTTCTAATTGAACCTATAAATCCTACTGATCCCTCAATATAAATATTTAAAAAATCTTTTGTAATCCTACATGTATTTAAAATTACTGATTTTTGCATTTTTATATACAAGTTCTTTGATAAATCTAATATACTTAAATTTTGAATCAGATTCCTAGGTATTATGCCAGTGGCCGAATATGGTAATATTTTTATAGTCCGAGAATGCCAAATTCTTTTAATCTCATTTCCTAAATCTGTGTATTTTATAATTTTTTCAGAAACAGTTTTTTGAATATTACAGGAATTTGGAATAGCTACATCAATGATATAAGTTATTTTTTTAATTTTGTCATGTAAAACTATATCAGGTCTATTATGACTAATTGTTCTGTCTGTTAGTATAGTTTTATCATAATATATTTTATAAAATTCATTTTCTATAAATTAATTTGGTTCGTATTCATAATATGGTACTACATTACGGCAATCAATCAAGTTATGTTTAATTACCAAACTTTGGTGAATTATTTTTAAAACCTGATTGTGCCTAAATGTATACTCGGACGGCGCTAATATAGAACATCCCGATATAATATGTTCTATAGTTTCCGGAAGAGCCAAATATTTTCTACATAAATCATCAATTTGATTTATATCTTTGATTATATGCTTCCTATAATTTTTAGTACTAATGACTCTATCTTGAATGGCAAGCATAAATCCTTCTATTTCTGCGCTCAACTCTCCAATACCCAACCATTTGTTTGACGAAAGTTTGTCAACATACGTTTGGTTGAGATAATTGAAGTGTTTTGCGTGAATAATTTTATTTGACCAGGAATCTAATAATTCCTGGTTAGTATTTATAAGAATGTTGGCATTCTCGTCATATAAATTTAAAGGTCTAATATTTCTATCTGCCTTGCAAATTATTTTGTGCATTTCTGAGCTATTAGCTTTCCTATGGAAAAAAAATTCTAAGCATTTCTACCTGATTGTGTTTCAAAGATGTTATTTTGAGTACACCTCTACCTCCTAAATTTCTAGGTAAA
This sequence comes from Limnephilus marmoratus, assembly GCA_917880885.1. Taxonomy (NCBI): domain Eukaryota; kingdom Metazoa; phylum Arthropoda; class Insecta; order Trichoptera; family Limnephilidae; genus Limnephilus; species Limnephilus marmoratus. Next base: position 55,902,489 of record OU862909.1, on the reverse strand, counting down.
TTATTTCGTTCTATAGCTGAATTTGGATGATGGCAATTAAACTTTGTTAACGTAGTGCTAATTAATCGTTCTAAACTATCTAAATCTGTATTGGACCATTTAATTATGCCAACTGAGTACGTTAGTAGAGGTATTGCCTAAGTATTTATTGCTTTTACAAAATTTTTTGCAGATAGATTGCATTTTAAAATTTTTCTGATCCTAGTTTTAAATTTAATCCTAATATCATTTTTAATACTAGTGTGATCTAATCTATTCGATAATTATTATTATAATTGTCATTAATATAAAAATCAACTAACTATAAGATTAATAAAAAATATATTGCCTCGGTGAAAATTGACTAGGAATGATTACTTATTCTTCGTCTTCTTCCTTGCACTGTACCATCTCATTACCTAGGTAGGCTGTTGGGGTCGGCTCTTTTCGTTCTTAGGCTATTATCTTCTTCGGTTCTGGGTATCGCTTTCATCCAGGCCGTTCCTCCGTAATATTTTGGTGCATTAAGTCATCAAGAGTTCTTTGGTCTTCCTTGGAGGATGACTGTTGATGAAGCTCTGTAGACAGTACTTACTTCACTGTGTGGTCTGATGGTATCCGTTATATGAGCCTATACCATCTCAACTATCGTTCTTCCAGCGTACTGTTTATGTCCGTGATACCCTTGGCTACTGCTATGAATGATTATTATCAATATAATAAAAACAGTTTTGTTTAATTTTAATTCAATATAATTATTTCATACAATACTATTTCATACATAACTTTCTTTTCATTTTTTTTAATATTAAAAGAAACGAATTATCGACATTTAAAACCAAAGATTTCATCAGGACGAATGATTAAAATTTAAATATTTTTTATTTATTTTGTAAAGTTCTTGAAGAATTACAACCAATGGGTCCACCGTTTCAAACGCATCGTAACAATATTCTTTTTTTATGAAACACCTGCACTTGCATTTTGATTTGCATTTCATAGCTTCACCGGCCACCAAGATGAGCCTAAGATCTTACCACTCTTCCAGGGCTGTTTTTAAACAACCTTCAGGGTTGAAATTACTGTGCTTCACATTATAGAGATCGTGGGTAAGATTGTCGCCACAAAGCCAGCTGGTTTCACCACTAAAATAATGAATTATTTTTTGTGTTCACTACAGAGGGTTAACGTTAAAAAATTTAAAAAAAAAATACTGACCGTTCAATAACGGCCTCCGTGGTAGAAGATTCCCGGCGTGGGCAAGATTTTTTGTTTGTTAAAATTGTGTTATTTTACAAGGTATATTTGTGGCTCATTCTATAGTCAAGTGGAAGATACTCTCGATGTCGCCCTGGTGTAAGACCGCCATTCAGAATTGATACTTTGATGGAAGCCGCTTTACCCGTGTTTGATGACCAGATCCGAATAGCCAGAAACTTCAGCACCTTCCTCTTCCTTATCTCCTACCCCTCCCCACTACCTTCAGCCTTACAAAATACCCTGATTGGGGATTCCGTAGTCTCACTCGCTTCAGACGGTTGGAAGCAGTAAATACTCTTATGCGGTATTCACATAAAAAAGCTCCAGCATATTTACATACATTTATTTTGGTGCGAAGTCCATACACCACCAGCGCACTCCAACTTGGGAATACAGCGTGTTAAGAGCGTTTAACCAACCAGCGGCCGAAAATCCACATTTCGTCGAAAGTTGTTCTTACGATCGTACAGGGCGGTTCCAACGAGAAAGATTAAGTATTCTCCGTACCAGCTTTTTAAAATTATTACTCAATATCGATTTCATTTCATTCCAAAGTTGATTTAATTTATACCTACATCCAAAAATGCTGAAAGGCGTGATGAAAAAACTATTAAAATTATATACTTTTTGTAATTATTTTTTTGATTATAAGTATTTACCATTTTTCAATAATGTCTAAGTTAAATAAGAATGTAAAAAAAAAAAGAAATATATTAGTTAAGTGCGCAAATAAATACACAAACGGAGCAATTTTCGTCAAGAAACACATGTACTTATATATTTTTTAATGATTTTATTTAAACTAAAATTAAAATTCTAAAACATGCCATGCAACATACCCAGATAATGTATGGATTTATTTTTCTGCATGATTATATGATTTGAAATGGGTGTGGTATAATACAAAATCTTTTTTGAAAATTTAACAAATCTGCCGACGACCTATGGTATAACCTTATTTTACTAAAAATAAACATTTTTCTCAAAATTTAAAACATGAACATGCTAGATAAAAGAACAATCTTTCCAAATCCATTTATAATTTTTGTGAAAAAGAGTCAATACGTCTAAAATCTGATTTAAAAATGACGTATTTCTGTTGGTGGTTTTCTCTGGTAATACCCTCTTAAGTGACATACTTATCACTTCAACCAGTGATGTCTTTTTTCCACTAAATACATTTAAAAAATCTGTCATTATTTTTATCATTAAGTCAGTAATTAAAATCTTGAATTATTTTCTTTGATGTAAAATAACGATGAGCGGGCAACTCAGAGTTAATTCGTTACGTTAGGTAAGGTTCCCTAAGGTTCTGAGCTATTTTTCGTTTTTTTTCGTAGCTTTTAATGACTTTTCAGAGGTTTTTTTTTATATGAATACCGCACAAGAATCCCAACTGCTCCCGTCTGAAGCCAGTTAGACTATGGCATCCCCAATTGGGGTATGTTGTGAGGCTAAAGGTAGTGGGGAGGGGAAGGAGATAAAAGAGGAAGGTGGGGAAGTATTTGGCTATTCAGATCTGGTCACCAAACACGGCTAATGCCATTTCAAGCAACGTTTCGATTCTGAACGGTGGTCTTACACCAGGGCGATACTAAGAGTATCTTCCGCTCTGGAATACGCCGCAAATGTACCTACTATATATTATTTTAAATTAATAAATTGTGAAGTAACACAATTTAATCAAATAAATTTTATTTCCCCCGCCGGGATTCGATCCCGCGACCTTCGGTGTGGGAGTCAAGAGCCTTACCGCTGGACTACGCCGGCCGTGTCGAATCGAATTGATTCTGAGTCGTCATGGAACCAAAATAACATAGGTATATTCTATTATGATTCATTTAGTGGATCTGTAACAATATGTTCAGAACATTAATGCGTTTAATCTATCTATCTATCTTCTATCTATATAAATAAAAATGAATCGCCGAAATGTATGTACGCGCATAACTTCCGAACGACTGCACCAAATTGTATAATTCTTTTTTTGTTGTGTTCGATATTATCAGGACAAGATTTGTATAAAACTACTGGGGAGCTCTGGAGTGGGAGAGGAAGTGGAGGTGGAAGGGGAACGGGACGAATGGGAAAGGACACACAGGGAGAAACTATTTCTTTATTAAATGGCATAGCAACGCATGCCGGGAACCAGCTAGTCAGAAATAAATCTTAAAACAGTGTATAATTAATATAGTGTTTTGTGCGAGTTAAACTTTTAAATATTGGCCATTCCCCATTGGCTACACTTTATGAATCGTAAATTGCCTTAACTGGGAGATTTACGCTGCGACGCGATAAGAGCGGGAGCACACAGAGAGCGGTCAGGAGTTCCGAGTTCCGAGTTCCGCGTTCGGCGTTCATTAGAATGTACTGATACTATAACAACAACGCACACAGCGGGCAGTCAGACCGCGGCGGTCAAAACGGAACGTCGCGTTCTAAGAGTTCTTTTCCCGCCGAGGCAGAGAACGCCAGAACGCCACGATTTCTGAGGTTGCAAACCCGGCAGTTGACTGGAAACCTTACAGAATATTACGAAAACATATCGTATTCGTTACATAATTCGATTAACAAATAAATTCGATGAACAACTATTAATCGACATCCGAAAATAAATATAGAATCGTTGTTCATCTTTAAGTAAATCCTGAAAAGTACTACTAATTTTGCCTTGTTCTTTTCGCGCTGTGTTGATTGGGTGCACCCAATACCTCCTTTTCTTTTTAGAAGCTGCTAAGCTCCACTGGAACAATAATTTTTCATCGGATGATGAACTTTCTAGTGACATGTTGCATGTGCAAAGACCCAAACGAAACTAGAACGCGAGAATTTGAACGCCGCTTGTGTGCGTTGGAACTCTTGAGCGGTCAACGGTCACTAGAACGCAGAACTCTGACCGCTCTCTGTGTGCTCAAGCTCTAAACATTTTTATAACAATTTTGTACATTCAATAAATTACATGGTAGAGTTTCGATAAATTTGTTCATGCATCATTGTTCATGTTGATACAATGTATGGTACAGATAACCGAGCCATATAAAACACTACTTGGTGATGAAGAAGAAACATGTTCTTGTCAGTATCTACGGTTTAGTCAGTTTCTTTGTTAGTTTATTACTACATAAAACAGAGTACTCATCCGTTTAAATATAAATTAGAAGTTCTGTGAACGGTGATTTTTCTCTTGCTTTCCTTAAATTTCCCCAGAGATCATAAGATTTTTAAGTAGGTACTTAATTACCTACTCACTAGGTATTTTTTTTATCGAGTTAGTTTATACTACATGAATATAAACTAAGCACAATGTAACATTTCATTTGATAAATTTAAATATTTTTACAGTAAGCTTAACATTTCTTTTTAAATACATTCATTCTTTCTTCATTCTTCATACTTTCAGGCATTTCATCATACATCTTTAGTCCTCTGTACATTAGGCAGTTCTGTGATTTTGATTTCTTCATTTGTGGCAATCGAACTCTGTTTATATTTCTTGTTTCGTAATTGTGAATGTCTCTATTAAAAACAATTTCATCCTTAAATATTTTGGCATTTGGTTTTTCATAATTTTATGCACAAAAATTAACACATTAAATAGTAGTCTCTTTTTTATTTGAATCCAATTTAGCTCCTCTCTCATTTGATTAATCCTTGCGTATTTGCCTTTCCCCAGTATACATCTCATAGCTTTGTTTTGTATAACTTCTATTTTGTTCAAATTTCCTTCATTGGCCAAATATAACATCGTAGAGTAGTAGTCCAAATGTGGAGCAACGATAGTATAAACTACAGTTTGTCAAATAAGAGTAGAAACCAGGAGGGCACCCAAATGGCAATACCAAAAATATAATCATGGTTGTTTGGGGATGCTGTGTGGAGGATTTTTTTAAGGAAAGGAAGGAGAGGAGAGTTCTGGGAAGGAAAAGGGTTTAAGGGGTGGGTAGGAATCTGGGGTTCAGTATGTCCTGGTCATCCGCCTCCAAGACCTAGACGAACCTCACCCCTTGAACCCGGGCACCCCTGCTAAATCACCAAACGTAGCGAACCACTTGGGGTGACCTATGGCAGAGGTGTTGGTTATCCTATAAAGGTTCCCGGGGCCGCGGTACCCATTCCTGCCTCCCAAAATGAGATGAATTTTATGTTAACATAATGCAGAATAACGATATTGTATTAAAATATAAAGCACACTTTAGAAATTGCTCACATTTATTTAATGTTAGCTTAAGTACCTACTAGCGTTGTCCAGGCTTTAGATGATGTCGCTAATTTTAGATTTGAATATATTTAACTCATTCAGATCTTAAAGTAGTGTAACTAAACTCACTATTAATGATTCTTCCTTTCTACCTACTGTTCAATTCAAATTTATGTTAAATTAAATGGTCAATTAATAACCCAACCACTTTGTAAAACACAATTTAATCAAATTTATTTCATTAAGTAGGTACCTTAGCAATAGTGTTTCCTCGATTTAATTTTTTTTTAGGAATAAAAAAATGTTTTTTTAAATGTGTATACGGTGTTCTGTATTTTCAGTGTGATTGCACTTTAAAATAATATTTGACAGGTAAATTGGTGTTGCCAGCCTACAAATTATGTAGTTCCATTTTTTATATTTTCTCCTCTTATTTGACAGACTCTAAGTGAAGTTGGAAGTAGTGATTAACCTACTTATCGACATTCGATCGAGCTGAAACTTAGCAAATAAACTCGTTGACAATGAAAAATGCATTCTATTAACTTTGTGGCAATCACGCACCTACGTACATGCGTTTTTCCGATATTCTAAGAAATTGAAGCATATTCGAGGTAGATTTCGATCATATCAAACAATCACGAACATTTTTACATTTAAAACGGCCAACATTTTGAACCGGAAACGGAACGTAAAAACAAATTTACAGTTAGACGAAATGCAAATGTTCTTATTAAAACAGGAATTCGCTACGCCCAGTCAAAAAAAAATTTTAAGTGGGTACAGATTGTCACATAATAAAACTTATTCTGAAAAGGGAGTAAATCGGTATGTACTGTACATGTCCGCTTTGATTATCGAACCGGTGGGATAGCGTTAAAATAGACACAAGTGTGTTTATTGTCGTTGTTGTTTACTGATTGGTTGTAGGATTGAGTCATGGACCTTCAGAGCAGTTAAGATCCTCGGCATTAGAAGCCCGAAGCGCGGGGGCAAATAAATTAAATGGAACTTATAAGTGTGAGTTCACATATTATTTAAATAAATAATAAGAACATGATATATCTGTACTTATATTTGCCGAATATTCTAGAGTGGCATAAACTGTGAATTTTTCACCTTTTTATGTGAAAACCGCACAATTTATTAGGTAATATATATATTTATATAACTGGTATACTTATAAAGCTTAAGGTGAATGGTAATCTCTAATTAAGATACTATCAGTATCGCCCTGGTGTAAGACAACCATTTAGAATTGACACGTTGCTTGAAATGGCTTTAGCCGTCTTTGATGACCAGATTTGAATAGCCAGGTACTATCCGACTTTCCTGTTCCCCATCTCCTTTCCCTTCCCACTCCCTTCTGCCTCATTACTAGTGGGAATGATTAATATTATTAATAACACAACACCTGTTATTAATAACACAACATCACAATTACGGAAATGCGTAGTCTCACTGGCTCCAGACGGGAGCAGTTGGGATTCTTATGCGGTATTCACATAAAAAATAAAAATAAATAAAAAATAAAGATTTTTATTTTAACTTTTATGAGTAAAACCTCAAATTGTAATATTTAAATAAATGAAGACAATATTCGATTGAGTTTCGCTTATATTGTCTACATTTATTTAAAAAATAAATATTTCGGATAAATGGGAGCAGTGGTTAAAACGATAATCTCTTGTGCAACCGCACAACATTTAAAAAATATATTCGACGAGCATCTCATAAATACATAAAAGAACATGGATTGCATTACGAAAGGGAAAAAACATTGAAATATTGAGGAAATTATTGTTGTACATTGATAAATCAGTAACAAAAGGTGTCAAACGAATGCTTTGTTTGCCCGAAACAGTGCCCTATTTATGGAAATCCCGGTTTTTTGCCATATGGTATTTTAAATTGTAAAAGAGTACAAAAACATTATTATGAGATTCCGTTTTTATTGACCAAGCAATACAAGTGTTTTTATACAAGTATCGTATGATTAATCAATGTTTCTACCGCAATGCACGTCTAATAACATGTTTCTTATTTTTTTAATGATAAACAGTAACTACTGAGTAGATAATTTCTCGGTAAAATAATTCATTTTCATTGAAAAAAGCGTCATATCATAAAAACGTTTTTTTTATCCATTTTTCTAGGTTTTTCCTTATAAGAAATATTACGATGAACGGTTTTTCATCGTTTTTCAAAGTAATACTAACTTTTGTATCAAGGAATGCAAAATTGTATATTTCCTTTTCACCGCTCAAATGTTTAATGTTTTTCTAAAGGACGGATGGTTCCACAACATTTGAACAACTCATCAAATTTAAAAGTTAAAATTCAAGATAGAGACAGTGAGTGTTCTATTTCAGTTCTGTTATTATATCATCATGGGACCGTTGTTTCTGAACGTTGACTCGTTCTTGGATTCAAAAGCTTGGCTGTGGAACGACTTGACGGCCTCTGTGTTTCCTTCTTCCTATAATATGGGTCTCTTCAAGACCAATGTTCATTCCTTCCTCTCCTGAAAAAGACCCTCTACACAGCATCTCAAATGACATAGGCCCTGAGGGAAATTATTTTCCTGAAGGCCTCCTATGTGGAGTTAATGTAAGAAAAAAATACAATGCAATTAAATCCAATTTACTTGCGCACACCGGAATTTGAGGCGACCTTTGAATTCCTAGTCGAGAGTTTTTCCCAACGTTCATGGAGGCCGCAATTCAAAACATATAAGTATTATTTTAGTACACGTCTAAAACTTTGAGCATCTATTATTTATCTTTTTATTTATGGTACCTGCCAGTCAGGGTGAGTTGTTACATTGATTAATTTGAGTGATAAACCTCGCGATTCATAAATTCTCCAGGATGGCGGTAACTAAATACTAAAAGCTAAGATTTACGACAAAAAGCTAATTATAAAATTGAATTGAATCATTGTTTCCATGAGGCATTTAATTTTCGTTAACCGTTCGACGTAATATTATGACACGCGCTCAATTAATAGTAGGGAGTGACATTTACTATTGCTTCGGGTAGGTCGCCGATCTTATCAGCTAGCCTCCACTCTGGAGGGCTTAGAATATGCGGGCCCATGCACCTGTTAGGTACACTTTATTATAGTACGATAACTGCTAATGATTCTTTTTTTCATGGGCGGCCTTGAAAAATGAAATTTAATACTTATTTACATTCAACAGCTGATTGAATACGTTATCGGTAGCTTAAGCCGAATTTACTTTACGCAACTAGTTGCATGCTTATTCCTAATAATTGCATCACACTAAAAGTTGGCGTAAATTGCGCAAATGTAAAGTCGGGCAATCTTCAGTATCACAGCAACCATTGCACACAATAATTACAAGGAATGCTCAGCTGAAATGGTTTCGCGACACTAGTTGTGTCACATTTTTATACTACCCAATTAGTTACATACCACTAGTTGATTGGATAATGCAAATGGTAGTGCATGCACGAAGAAACTATACGTCTACACGTCAAACTGGCAGTGCAACTAATGTCATGAAATAGCTTGCACGCAACTAGTTGCGTAAGGAAAACTCGACTTTAACAAGCACTCTCTTGCGATTGTGGATTATTAAATTAATCGTATTTTCTGCCTAATTATGTACGTATTTGAGAAATCATATTAGTTGTCATTTTAAGACAAAATGATGGAAATCTCTTACTAACTGATATAGATGACCAAAAAAATCATGAACATATTATTATTTACTGATGAAATTCTTAAAACATCAATAAAGTGAAATTCTTAAAACATCAATAAAGTATTATTATTAGTAAATAGGAACCGCATTTTTTATAGTTCGACAAATTTATTATTATTTTAGCGTTACTTTGTTGGCAAAAAGTTCACAAAGTAAGGTGTAAGTTAATGTTGCAAACCAGGCTGTTTTATTATCTGTGTTTAGTAATTTAAACACAATTATAAATTTGATATCAAAGTTCGTAAATATCTTATTCAAATAGCAAATAACAACATTTTAAGTAAGCATGAATAAAATGAAGTGTGTCAATTCCCAGTCATAACATCAAATTAATCGATCCCCGTGAGAAAGAACATAAAACACATTTCACATCACGTGCTATAAGTTTTGACCATAAATTTTGTCTTAGCAATATAAGTCAGTGTTGCACTTGACATTGTATCTCTTTAATAATCATAACTCCGTAAAATCATACGACTACAATCTTTCGCATTAACTTCCAGTTAATTCTATTTTGCAGGAGAGTTTCAACCAGTCTTTAGGGTGAAGCAGCTGTACCCGATGGATTTAACCAGCGATTCTTGAGCATATTTGAAGTACAAAAAGTAAATGTCATTTTGGTGTCGATGATACTTGGAAAAAAAATCAATCACACGGCGCGATGGGATCCCGTGATACGCGCGCTGTTTCGTGTGTTACGGTGATGCTGGAACGAAATGGAGTGGTTATCGCGTGAACCGCTAGGCTATACCCGACTACTCAGTGCGATGGGTGATGGAAAAATAATTTTAAGGTTTTTAATTTAAACAAAATATCATCGGACAACAAAATGACGTCTACAGTTTTACTCCAATTATGCTCGGGAATCGCTGGTTAACATCCTTCGGGTACGTGCTGTAACACCCTGTTTACAGGTAAGTAGGTATATCTCAAAATAATAGAGCTATTCATGTAAAATTATACATAAACATACTTATAAAAATAATGTAAAACAAAACCCTTCCACCTTGTTACATTATATTATGTATTTTAAATCCTGTCCAATCGTCGCCATGTTTGTTCGCTCTATGACGTCGGAAATAAAATCACCGTTCAAAATAAAATACAAGATGGCTTGCCGGTTTGGTGAACATTTGTATTGCTGGTATTTTAGACAGATATGATAAACGCACTAGGTTTCATATAATCAAATAATTGTCACTTCCACGAAGTTTCTTCCATGCATTATGACAAGTAAGGTCACAGGTTGGTTGCAACGGCTGGGGCAGCCCAAATAATGAAACATAAAGTTAGTTGGTATTCCCCTATGTTCACTGCTCTCTGCTCGTTACCGGGATATAAAAACTAATGTGAGTCGACGTGTGTGAAATTAATCTTTGGCGGCAATAGTATTTGAATTACATTATTTGTTGACTGTTATTTACGCACATTAACAGCTATAAACGTTTCACCCACGCGACTACATGAATTTGCCATTGCTGGGATGGGTTCATAGATTTTATTATTAATAGATTCTTTCACCTGATAAATAAAACGAAGCTATAGTTTGCCTTTGAAATTTATTACCTACTGATTTGAACTAAACCTTCTTCGGCAGGGTATAAACCTAATAGTACAAGTAAAATGGATTTTGATAAAAGTCAAAATTCGTGCTTTCTTGAAACTTTGGTCATTCATTCATTTTGGTAGTATAAATGAAAATATAATATTAATAATACTTAGTGAAATAAGACAGTTTATAGAACATAATAATAGACCAGCGTTTAAAATTCTCCCCACACATAAATATTCTGAACAACAGAATAAGGAAACTAACATATATATTTAGATGTTTATGAGATATTCTAAACGAAAAATTACTTAGAACTTAGAACCACATACTTCGCTTTCTGTCAATCAATTATACAATACGGTATTATAGGATGGGGCGATACACATACAAATCAAACACAAACAATTTACGTATCACAAAAAACTAATAATAAAAACAATTTTTAAAAAACCCTACTCATATTCATCAGAACTGTTATTCAAACAATTTAAGGTCATAAAATTAAGTGCATTATACTTTTATCATGCAACATTACAAATTTATAAAGATAATATTCAAAACAAAGTTGCACCCTTTAAAAACAACAGAAATCTTAGACAAACGTCAATACTTCCTACTCCAAAATGTAAAAAAACAATAGGACAGTTTTAAATATCTCGCAGTTAAATTTTTTAATTCACTACCTGAAAAAATCAGAAACATGTACAGTAATATAAAAAAATTTAAAACTCAGCTTAAAAATTATACCGAAAATTTAAACTGAATAAAAAAAATAAAAAACAAACAAACATAATAACACCCCCCCATACACACAAGCCCTGCTTATTTATGGGGGTAAATCAAATACATTTATTATGTAATTAATTATTGTTTAAAATTTATTGTAATTCATGTATCTTTTTGTGAATGAAAAAATAAGTTAATAAAAAAAAATGATGATAATAGGATGTTCTACCATTTTTCTGGGTGACTGCAAATCTTCATTTAGAGCCAAGAAGAAATGTTTAAAAAAATTTCATGAAGGTACCTGTCTAAAATTCAGACCTTTAAAAATCGAATTTAGCCAGGACTCACACCTCTCGAGATCCACGTAAAAACATTAGGTGAGAACTCTCATAGTTAGTTAGCTAAATTATCAACAGATGTCCGGAAGGTACAAAACTGTGACTAGCCAAGGAGATTTTCTATAAATGACGGTTTTTTAAAAGGATATACCTCTTTCCTCTTCGTCGCTTCGCTGAAACTACATCTAATTAACTACTCCTTGGTCTGTCTCGGGTAGTTTTGTATCTTCCGATTATAAAAAATGTAATTGGAAATGATAACAAATAAATCAAGAGTTCCTTAGAATTTGTCCTGAAGATGAGTCTTTATTTTACCGGTTCCTTACCTTAAAACTTTACATTTGATCCTACGAGTCGGATAGTTTAACGCGAGTGATTAAATTAATAAAAAAGAACCAGCACTGAAGAAGGAACCAGAAATGCAGCCAGAATCCATCAAGCAGATTCCAGCATCCAGAAGACATCACGATAAAAAGGGCAAGTGACCAATCCATTCCATACTACCCACCTTACCATAAAAATCCTAAAAAAAAGAAAGCAAAAAATTTAATGACATCAATATTGTGCATTTCTCATAAAAAAAATTGTTGCAAGCCGGTATGAACAAGTTTACAAAAAAATAACACGAAATTGCAGCCGGCAATTAGATTATCGCAAAAAACTACAACAATGTTATAAATTCCGGGATTAAAAGAAACTTTCTCCGAAATAATCATTTGAATTAACCGCGAAGCCGATAAAACAGTTTGTTGCTAATAATACTCTATGGGCGAAATTTAACGGCTTGTCGATTATCGCAGATCGTGTTGTGACGGATTGAGAAGTTGTCAGTGGTTATTACAGGATTAATAGTTTTAAACGGTTATTGTGATAAAATAATTGGATAGCTCTGTAAATTGTAAGTACCTGATTTGATAAAAATGGATTTAAAAACGCTAATCGGTAAAAGGGGAATCTGTAAGGGGAAAGTCACGAGATTCAGAGAATTTTTGAACAAAATTTCGTTGACACAAAGTGAGCTAGGATTACGTATAAAACATTTCGAGCTTTTAATGGATCAATTCGAGGAAATTCAAGGTAATATAGAAGCCTTATCTCCCGATGAGGGCGATCAAGAAAGGGCGAGCTTTGAAAACGATTATTTTGATGTTTTATCCAACGCTAAAGAGAGGTTAGGTTCGGACCATTCCGCAGGCAAAACAAACAACAACATTAAACTGCCGATAATAGAGTTACCAAAATTTAAGGGTGATTACTGCGAATGGATAGAATTCCGAGATGCGTTTATATCTTTAGTAGACAGTAATTCTAACCTAGATGCCGTTCAAAAATTTTATTATTTGCGTTCTTGTCTAAAAGGGGAAGCGCTTAAGCTTATAACAGCATTGCCAATGCAAGTTGACAACTATTTAATGGCCTGGGAGATGCTCACGGACAGATACGAAAACTCAAAAATAATTATAAATAATCATGTAAACGCGTTGTTTAAATTACCGGACTTAAAAGCAGAAAATCACGTCGCAATAAGAAGCCTATTGGACGAGGCACAGTTGCATTTAAAATCGCTAAATAAATTAAATATAGCTACGAAAAATTGGGATGTAGTATTGATTTATTTGTTATCAAACAAGCTAGATTCAAATACAAGGGCTCATTGGGAACAATACCCAACAAAAAATAATCTACCTACCTACGAAGAATTTATTAAATGTTTGTATACAAGGGCCCAAGTATTAGAGGCCTCATCAAATAACGAAAAAAGAATTCATCCGGGAAAAACGAATCCGCATAATTATAAAAAGGAAGCTATGGTTTCATTTTCTGCACAAAAATTAAAATGTTTACATTGCAACGATAATCATAAGATTTATTATTGCCGCAAATTTTTGGAATTGAAGCCAAAAGAACGAATTGATAAAATACACAAATTAGGCGCTTGTTTAAAATGTTTAAACTTCGGTCATAAATTAAAGGATTGCAAATCAAAATTTAATTGCCGTAAATGCGATGGCGTAAATCACAATACGTTACTTCATTTTAAGCAAGAGGAGGAATCAAAACACGAAAGGGCATCAACATCTTCCGCGAAGGAAGCGCCTTTGGTAACAAATCATGCCGCGAAGGTAGAACCAAATTTCGTGTTATTGTCCACTGCCATCATCAACATAAAGGACGATGCCGGACAATCAATTCAAGCAAGAGCTCTATTAGATTCTGGGGCACAAACTAATTTTATAAGTAAGGAATTTGCAAAGAAATTGAAATCAAAAGAGAAAAGGGTCAACATTCCTGTTACGGGAATCCACAATAAGATTTTAAATATAAAATGAGGTGTGTAGATGCAAAGGCAGCAATCTCCAAAATATCGAAAAAAAAGTTATGAATGCAGTTCCATAGAGATTCAAATTGTGCACCTAATAAATGCATTGGTTATTTACAAACTCAACTTATTCCCATCAAAATCCGAGTTTGAAAATACGTACTAAAAGCAAAGGCAGCAATCTCCATGTTCTTTTCAAAGCAAACGTAGCATTCTCCATTTCGGCCAATCAAATTCATAGGAAGTGTCACGTGACAAGATGGCCGCTCCATACTAAAGTAGCATTTGGTGCTGATTTTTCTATGTGAGTTTTTGATGTTTTGAAGTATGTAAAAGTGTGTTTGGAATAAATATTTTCCATAATTATTGAAGATGGATTGTCACCCGACCCCAACATTATCAAAAGACGCCCGCAAACCTATTATTAAGTCAGAAAATTAGAAACGAAATGTTACAAAAATATCATGGAATGTAGCTGTCAGATTTTATTTTGGCTTGGAGGAAAGCATTATAACTCTCAAAAAATTATCTATTAATGATAATCTATTTATTTTTCACTTTTGCACTTTTTATTTCAAAAATACCTGGTATCAGTTAGATAATAATGAGAAGTAAGTATTTCCGTTTCCGAAAATGGAAAATAATATATTTTAATAGCCATTACATTAAAAATCAGATCATTTGACACCTTTTCTTCACGCCATGTTTGATTTTTTGACAGCCTCCGTGGTCCCGAGGTAACACTCACAATCCGAAGGTCGCGGGTTCGAACCCGGCGTGCACAAATAAATTTTATTTGATTAATTTGTGGTATTTCACAATTAATTCACTTTTTAATAATATCTTATATACATATAAAAATCTCGTGTCACAGTGTTTGAGGTCGCACTCCTCCGAAACGGCTTTACCGATTTTTATAATTTTTTTAATGTATGTTTGGTAGATATGAGAATAGGTTTTAAAGTATATTTCAGACCGCTAGGTGATTAGGGTGTCCCTATCCAGAAAAAAAAAAATAATGTTTTTTTTTTTTATTTGGCATCAACAAATACCTATAACCACAAATTTAACCCTCATACCCCCACCCTCCTATTTTTCAAAAGCGATTTTAATATTTTTGTATGAACAAATTTAACCGTCTTTCATATTTCAAACAGAACGAAATTATTTACATTGTTGAATGAAAGATGGCGCTACGTCCGCCTCATCGAACTTACATCCACACATGCGCAAGATATTCACGAGAAGCGTCGCGTCATTTTGATATTTCATTCGGCATCATGTTCTCGCGTGGGCAAACCATCGAGCTTATTTGTGATGGATAAAGACGGACTGACAAAAAAATTGTATACTCAATTGCTCTTCGAAAGTGATATTGTTTTTCTTTATTTTATTTGCCTACATTAATGGTATTTTTAATTGTGTTTATCGGCGGTCATCAGCTACAGCGTTCCGTTCCATTCCTCCTCCTTCCCATCCCCACACACTTACAATACATTCGTTATTTTTCATTTAACAACCAAAATATTCATTAGAAATAATTTATATGGCAGAACAGTGTTTGTCGGGTCAGCTAGTGTAGTATATATTTTTTAACATTTTTTCGGCCTATGTCATCTTTGGAGATGCTATGTGGAGGGTTTTTTTAAGGAAAGGAAGGAAAGTACTTTCAGCCTCACAACATACCCCAATAATTGGGGATGCCATAGTCTTGCTGGCTCCAGACGGGAGCAGTTGGTGACTCTAGTGCGGTGTTCATATAAAAAAATAAATGTTTTGACATAATAATATAAAACAATTTATCAGGCTTCTTTTTTTTCTTCCTCATATTGGACTCTTTTCTTTCTCAAATTTTTGGTTCACTGTCTGAATTATTAATTATTCAGAATATTACGTATCATTTTTTCTCATATTTTTTGCTCCAGGCATAATAACACCTGTTTTCTGGAAAAAAATGTTCAATAATATCTTCTAAAAGTTTATTTTTTGCAATTACCCCTTATTGAGTTATAAAGTATTCCTTGAAGCCAATCAACACAAAACAAAGATGGCGGTTTTTTGAGAAGGTTTGTAGCAAACACAGCAATCTCCAATGTTGTATGTAGCAAAAGCAGCAATCTCCAACACTTGGTAGCAAAAGCAGCAATCTCCGGATTAACAAGTTAATTATCTTTTTATAGGCTTGCATTAAAAAAAATCTGATGATGCAAATAATCCATGATATCAAACAGCTATTTAATGTAATTTTTTCAATGTTCTGTGAAATCCCATTTAATGTCTACAAGTTTTTTGCCTTTTTCTCAAAAACACATAAGTGGGAGATTGCTGCCTTTGCATCTACACACCTCAAATATAAAGTGGAATTCAATATAACTTCAAGTTATTCTGAATATAAAAGGAATATAGAATGCCTGATAATACCTGAAGTGACCAGTAACCTGCCACAAATTTCCTTTCAGAGAAAAGACGCGGGGATCCCTAGCGGTCTCCAATTAGCAGATCCGAACTTCAACATTACCAGCCCGATAGATCTGCTACTGGGAGCGGAGGTGTTCTGGGAAGTCTTGCATACCGATCGAATGAGAATTGGAGATGCTGGAATCACGCTACAAAGGACCGAGCTAGGATGGCTTGTCGCTGGACCTATCTCCACTCCGAAACCAAAAAGGCCAGTAAATTCCTGTAATTTATCCTTAAATTTATTGCATAAGCAATTAGAAAGCTTTTGGAAAATAGAGGAACTAACTCCTGTAAAACATAGAAGCCACGAAGAAAGAGCATGTGAAGAGAGCTTCTTACGCACGCATGAAA
This sequence comes from Limnephilus marmoratus, assembly GCA_917880885.1. Taxonomy (NCBI): domain Eukaryota; kingdom Metazoa; phylum Arthropoda; class Insecta; order Trichoptera; family Limnephilidae; genus Limnephilus; species Limnephilus marmoratus. Next base: position 55,885,575 of record OU862909.1, on the reverse strand, counting down.
GAGATGAGAAAGGACGTTTTGCGGTAAGATTACCGCTGCGGCCCAATATTAATCAAATGGGTGAAACCCTAAAGGTGGCTGAAAAAAGATTCTATAATATGGAAAAAAAATTTCTTGCCAATAAGGACCTGATGCTAGATTATAAAAAATTCATGAAAGAGTATCAGGAATTGGGGCATATGACGCTGTGCGAAGCACCGCCAAAAGATAAAATTTATTATTATTTGCCACACCATGCAGTGATGAAGGAGTCTAGCACGACAACCAAAACCAGGGTCGTGTTTGACGGATCAGCCAAGTCATCAACCGGTATATCATTAAACGACGCCCTCATGGTAGGGCCAGTTTTACAAAAGGATTTATGTGCGCAATTATTATTTTTCAGAAAGCACCAGTATGCATTAACCGCCGACATCGAGAAGATGTATCGTCAAATATTGGTGCAGCCTGAGGATAGAGATTTGCAGCGCATAGTCTGGAGGGACTCTCCGGAAGAAGAAATCCGACACTATCAACTCAATACTGTCACCTACGGTTTGGGACCATCATCCTTTCTGGCTACCAGATGCTTGGAACAGTTAGGAACAGAAAATCAAGAAGCATACAGAAAGGTCAGTCGCATCCTCAAATACAACTTTTATATGGATGATTTGATAACTAGCGACGAAAATGAGGCAGATTGTCTCACTATTAAGCAACAGTTAAGCAGCATTTTGGCATCTGCTGGCATGAATTTACGAAAATGGCGATCAAATTTACCCTCTATAAGTTCGAAACCAGAGAGTGATACAGATATGATTATTACTGATAACCCCAAGGAAAAGAAAATTCTAGGGTTGTCATGGAATAATCAGCAGGACTATTTTCAGTACATTGTAGAGCCCTTAGAAGCCTGCGTTAAAAGCAAACGCCAAATGTTATCATGTATCGCCTCTACCTTTGACCCATTGGGACTGATAGGCCCAATAATTTTAGTCGCAAAACTGATAATGCAGGTTTGTGGCAAACTAAGATTCAGTGGGACGAAGATGTTCCATCTGAACAGATGAATGCGTGGAATTCATACATAAATGAATTACCTCTTTTAAATAATTTAAAAATACCGAGAAAGGTAATTTGCAAACATCAAGTTAAACTGCATCTGCATGGATTCTGTGACGCCTCGGAGAGGGCCTATGCAGCATGTATATATAGTGTCTACTGATGAATCGGGAAACACAACTTCTTATTTAGTCACATCAAAATCAAGGGTGGCACCGTTGAAAAGCATATCACTACCAAAGCTGGAGCTTTGTGGTGCTGTTTTACTCACAAAATTAGTGAACTATGTCAAAATAGCTATGAACTTAAATGAAATAGATACAACCTACTGGTGCGATTCCATGATAACGCTATTCTGGATTCGTGGACAGCCAGCAAGGTGGAACACATTTGTGGCCAATAGGGTAGCTGAAATCCAAGAGTCCAGTCAACCCGCACAATGGAAACACGTAAGATCGGAGGATAATGCGGCGGACGTTTTATCCAGAGGCGCGACGGTGTCGCAGCTACTAAAGTCTGACATTTGGTGGCATGGACCCACCTGGTTGATTTCAGGCGATTACCCGATTACCAGCAGTGAAGTTACGCCGTTGGATCTACCAGAAGAAAGATTAAAACTAACTTTAATTTCAGCCGTAAAACAGGATTGGGAAATATTTTCCAGATACTCTTGCTTAACCAAATTGCAAAGGGTGACAGCTTATATTTTAAGATTTATATTTAATTGCAGAAATTCTTTGTCCAGGCGTAGCGGAGCACTAACTGTTTACGAATTGGAGAATTCACTTCACTTATTAATATCTCGTGCACAATGTTTTGCATTCCCCGAAGAGACGAGGGCCTTACAAGCCGGGGTAAATGTAAAGAATAGTAGTAGGTTAAAGTCATTAAATCCTTATTTGTTTAAGGATTTAATCCGGGTGGGGGGTAGGTTGTCCAACGGAAAAATGATATCGGAAAGCCAACAGCACCCCATAGTACTACCATCACATCATAAACTAAGTGAGCTTATTGTCAGGCACTACCATTATTTATATTTACATGCAGGAACGCAGGCATTATTAGCGTTATTAAGAATGAAATTTAATTAAAAAGGTTCTGAGATACTGTATTATATGTTTTAGATGTAACCCGAAAACAGAGCAACAACTGATGGCGGACCTACCTGCCGAACGAATAACGGAAGGTCGCGCATTTCAATCATCAGGCGTGGATTTCTGCGGCCCCATTTTGATCAAATCAGGTGTTATCCGTAAGACTCACAGCGTAAAATCTTATATATGTCTATTTATATGTATGGTAACCAAAGCAATACATCTGGAACTAGTAATGTCTTTAAGCACTGATAGCTTCTTAAATGCGTTTAAACGTTTCATCTCGCGAAGAGGGAAACCCAGTAAAATGTTTTCAGATAACGCCACTAATTTTAGGGGCGCGAATAATGAATTAAGGGAAATATATGAATTTTTGGAAAATTCAAATGAAAAAATTGATAAATACTTAGCCAATTTATCTATTCGCTGGAAATTCATACCAGCAAGGGCCCCGCACTTCGGGGGACTTTGGGAAGCAGGGGTCAAATCAGTAAAATATCATTTGAAAAGGGTAGCAAACGTTTCACTATTAACATATGAGGAATTCAGTACTGTATTATGTCAAATTGAATCATGCTTGAATTCCCGTCCCCTCTGTCCGCTGTCCAATGACCCCAAAGACCTAAAACCTCTCAGTCCTGGTCACTTTCTCATTGGAACGAGTTTAGCAGCGATCCCGGAGCAGAATTTGCAGAATGTAGCAGTCAATAGATTGAATCATTACCAAAAATTAAACCAACTAATACAGTCTTTTTGGTCGAGGTGGCGCAAAGAATACTTGGCTGAGCTGCAGACCCGGACGAAATGGACTGGCAACAACCAAAGGCAGCTGCAACCAGGCCAGATGGTCATTCTGAAAGAAGACAACGAACCTCCTTGTTTTTGGAGGCTAGGACGAGTGCACGCTGTACATCCCGGGCCTGATGGAAGAGTACGAGTGGCTACCATCATCACAGCACAGGGAACGGTCCAGAGGGCAATATCAAAACTATGCCTGCTTCCAATTGAGGACAACAAATGCGAAGATCATCTACCCGAGATGGACCAGGGAGAATAAGAAGCGACCCAGTAGCGCCAACACAGTGTGGCGCCCCCAAGCAAGACAGAATAACCAGATTCTATAACCAGACTTTAAATTAATAAAAAGTACAAATAAAAGCGAAAAACAATAAAAAATTAATGAAAAAAATGCAAACAAAAGTGTAAAACAATAAAAAGGCAAAATGAATAAAGGTGGTGGAGATCGTGACCTCTTGTGAAACTCGTGTAAAAAGAAAAACCAGATTGAGTGAAAATTAAAGGTTATAAGCTAACCAAAATAATAATAATAATTATTAAAAAAACACTGCAAGTGCCCACATATATTTAATTTTAGACATTTAATAATATTTACAATAAAATTGGCTGTCCTGGAAGGAAGACCTGGTCCCGTCCTCATTGTATTGTGTTTGTCCTAAAATTGAATGTGTAATTTATTGTTATAACTCTTTGATTTAATTTTTAACTTTGAATTTTTAGCTAGAGCATGTAAATATGAATTTGTTAATAGCACAATTTAATCTGGGGTGAAATAGTTAAAGTAAAAAAAAAATTGTGAGCTATTTTTAGTATTATAAGTAGTATATTTTTTGTTCATTTTAGTTTAATAAAAAACTCATTCCTCACCGTTTTTTGGCTGGGAATATGTCTAAAATTCAGACCTTTAAAAATCGAATTTAGCCAGGACTCACACCTCTCGAGATCCACGTAAAAACATTAGGTGAGAACTCTCATAGTTAGTTAGCTAAATTATCAACAGATGTCCGGAAGGTACAAAACTGTGACTAGCCAAGGAGATTTTCTATAAATGACGGTTTTTTAAAAGGATATACCTCTTTCCTCTTCGTCGCTTCGCTGAAACTACATCTAATTAACTACTCCTTGGTCTGTCTCGGGTAGTTTTGTATCTTCCGATTATAAAAAATGTAATTGGAAATGATAACAAATAAATCAAGAGTTCCTTAGAATTTGTCCTGAAGATGAGTCTTTATTTTACCGGTTCCTTACCTTAAAACTTTACAGTACCAATTTTATCATTTATTTTGTACATTTTGATCCTTTATTTTTCCAAAAAAGAAATTTCCTCATTTATCCGAATGAAAATTGGACTTTGCTCCGTTCCTTCCCACCTTCATAAAATGCATGTCCTTATTGTACATTCTGTGGTCTAGAAGTGAGAACTTTAGATCACATATTTTTTGGTTGTCCTTCTCTAAACAAATCTTCTGTCTTCTATAAAGCTTTATCTAAAGTTACCTCCCCCCAATCAACTTCTCATCTCTTCTAAGTCTGAACTCGACTCCAATCTTCCATATAATTTTGAAAATTGCTCATTTGAATAAAATTAATACATAAATTCAAAGGGTAACGAAAAAAACATTTGAAAAATTGGTACTATTTCTAACATTGAGGATTTTAGTTCCAAGAATTGTCGCTTATTTCTTAGCTCCCTATTCATAAAAATAATAACATTGAAAAAGTGTGCAAATTAAAACGAATTCGTTGCTGAGGTGCAGTATTTTTCTCGGACTATCGCCCGGTGTGTTTGTCTTCCCGGTATTCTACCGGGAAATGCTCAAATAGTGAATTTACTAAAAAAATTGACACTTAGTGAAGCTAGGATATTTTTTCCCTAGTAAAGTTTTGACAATTCATAATAAAAGTGTTTAACTAACTGAAATTTCTGTGTACATTTATAAAACTCGGTGTAGGATTTATCCTTATGTGTCTGTTTTACCGAAACTCAAACGGAAAATGTTTAAAAAAGGATTTAAAAGTGATCTCAAAGTTATATGTCTTCACTTTGGATGCCAGTTCAAGTGAATAATAACAATAAACAAAATATACACCAATTGAAACAACTAGCATTAAGTGAATTGAAAACGACTTTAAGTGCTAATTAAACATAATCAGTGTTTTTGAGTTGTGAAATAAAAACAGTTAAAATACATTCCATTGACAATTTTCGATATTGACATCTTAATATAGGTCATAAATCTCGATTGCAACTACCTGTGAACTGGCGTAGTTGGTAGAGTGGTGTCAATCGGCCGTTTTAGTCATTTACTGAGGAGAACGGTTCGATCCCCAGACAAACAATATTATATTATATTTTTTATATACATATATTTTTTTTTCTTTTTTTTTTAATGTTTTTTAATTAAAAAGATATTTTTTGTCGCAGTAATTTTTTAATTATATTTAAATTAATCATCCCATTTTAAAATAATAATTGGAAAAAAGTGTATGTGTTTAAAAAAAAAAAAAAAAAAATTCGTACGTAATGCATCGCCAGAAAAAACGCCCGCTGGACATAACGATGTCTCCTAATATGGAAGATGGAGGAAGGTGCGTTCTTGTTGAGGATTTAGAAGAGGATGACCACGATACGTCTTCTCATTGCTCGGACAGCAAAGAAACAAAATTTCCAAGCGTTTCTGGAGTTGACGTGCTTAATGAAGCGCAAGCTCATCTGACAGCCCTTCAAGAAGTCTTGGCCGAGAAACAATCGAAGGTCTCCAAGGATCAGCAACTGAAGATATCCAGAAATGTAGAGCCGTTTCTCAATTGTTGTTGGAGCGCGAGACGATGCGTGCTGATTTGGCGTCAGTAACTGCTCAATTAAAAATGGCGAAAATCAAAATACGCCATGAAAAAGAGGACAAAATGCACCTGGAGCAAAAAATCATCCAGCTAGAGTCTGACCTAGGACCCGTGATGAGAAGAGTAGCCGTGGCAACGGAGGCTAGCTTGTCATTTGCGGATATTGTGCGAAAACAAAATGTGTCAAATGTCGATCACCAACCCCCACCGATTACCCAATCTGGACATCGCGTCGGAGCGCCAAGGCCAGCCATCTGCATCTTCCCAACAGATACAGATGCCACCAAGGACAGCGATGGAACAAAAAAAATGATTCAAGATGTGATTCGGCCATCCGAGCTAGGCGTTCGGATAACCGGGATTCGCAAAATTAGGAACAAAGGTGTCCTCTTAAACACGGCAACCACAGGTGAGCAAGAAAAGTTATTAAAGGCACCATGCTTTGCACTAAACTCAAGCACACTTAAGGCTCGACTTCCTACAAAGAGACTCCCAAGGTTAATATTTTTTAACGTACCGCGGGACCTTAACGACGCTGAATTCTTGAGGATCGCCCTCACGAGCGTTCCCAATATACAGGACATCGAGGGAGCAATAACAACCTGTAAGCTGAGTCACCTGGCCGGCGCTCGAAACGGAACCACCTGTCATCGCGTATATGAGATGCCCGCTACATTACGTAAACTGCTGGTGGAACAGGAGAAGGTATTCGTCAACTGGACCGTGTGCCGTGTCAGAGACTTCACTGGACTCACCGTATGTACTAAGTGCCAAATGATTGGACACTCTTACAAATACTGCAGAGACACTCTTAGATGTGGACACTGTGCTGAAGAGAACCATGCTACTGAATCCTGTCCTAATACTGCGGCCAAACCAGTCTGCGCTACGTGCACTAGATTTGGAAAGCCCGCTGCGCATTCGACTGGAGACAGGGACAACTGCCCTGCCTACAAAGCTGCACTAAAAAAGGACCTAGCTACAATAGACTATGGAGTGTAATAGACACGAACGCAAGTGCTTAACTATCGATGAGTATACTCCTGTGAATAGCTGTCTTCGAATAATGTACATGAACGCGAGAAGCATCCGGAACAAACTTGATGAAATTGAAGAAAAACTCAGAGGATTACGCGATATTGTTCATGTCCTTGTCATCACTGAAACATGGCTTGATGTTGGAGAAGAAAAGTTTTTTGGATTAAAAGGCTACAATTGTGCGTTTGCCTCTCGCCCCAAGGAGGCAGGAGGTGGTGTAGCCATATATGTACTGGATTCTATGAAGTTCTCCATCATTGATAAATTTTCCAACGAAAATTCATTTTTAGGTTTTTTTTTTTTTTTTTTTTTACAGTGTATACCGCACAAGAATCTCAACTGCTCCCGTCTGGAGCCAGTGAGACTATGGCATCCCCAATTGGGGTATGTTGTGAGGCTGAAGGTAGTGGGGAGGGGAAGGAGGTGGGGAAGAGGAAGGTTGGGAAGTACCTGGCTATTCAGATCTGGTCACTAAACACGGCTAAAGCCATTTTCAAGCAACGTTTCAATTCTGAATGGTGGTCTTACACCAGGGCGATACTAATAGTATCTTCCACTCTGGAACATGCCGCAAATATACTATATATTATTTTAAATGAATTAATTGTGAAATAACACAAATTAATCAAATAAAATTTATTTGCGCATGCCGGGTTCGAACCCGCGACCTCCGGAATGTGAGTCAAGAGTCTTAGCCACTGGACTACGGAGGTCGTCAAAGTCGTACGGTATAAGTGTATGTAGCAAGGATAGGAAACCGGTTAACATTTATGCCATCTATCGGAAACCCAACCCTAATATACACGATTTCCTGACACATTTGGAAAAAATACTAGACAAAAGCAGACAAGATACATTAATACTCGGAGACTTTAATATTGACACTACCATAAACACATCCTCTTCTTTAAATTACCTCAACACCTTAGAAACATACAATTTCTCAATACAATACAAATCATTTCCCACTAGAGTCACTAACACAAGCAGCACCCTCATAGATCACATCATATCAAATAGACTAAACATTCCAATTACCATATCGAACATAGATGACTCACTTAGTGACCATAACATTCTTATTATTGATTTCAAGAATAACCTAAAAAAATGGTCTAATAATAGGAACAAGCCACGCCTTACAAAACCTATCATCAACAATATGGCAGTAAAATCTTATCTTGCAGCTAACAAATTTACCATCAACTCATCCAAACAAGAAGACAGTTATAAAGATTTTAACGATTATGTCAAAAATGCAATAGAAGCAGGTAAAACGACACCTAAAGTGAAAATAGCTAATCGACAACATTTAAATACACCGTGGTTCGATTCTAAACTGAATTCGCTGATCAAAGAAAGAAACCAGCTTCACAAGCAGTGGAAACAAGACCCAGGAAATATGTCTCTTGTAGTCCATAAAAATAAACTGAGAAACTTAATAACTAATTATAGGAGAAGTTTGAAAAACAAATATTATGCCAATAGCCTTCAACAAAACCTGAATAACCCTAGTAAAACTTGGAAAACCATTAACTCAATTTTATCTAACCGTGCACATAAACCCTCCAACACCATTGAATCTCTCATCGTAAATAATTGTGAGCTTAGGGGACCCAGTGAAATAGCTTCAGCATTTAATGAATTTTTCTTATCAGTTGGAGAAAAGTTGGCAGCTGCCATTCTATCATTCCCGGATGACTGTAATACTATATATGTAGAACCAAAGGCAAGTCAATCCTTATATATGGCTAGGACAAATAAGGCTGAGGTATTAAGGATCATCTCGAAACTTAGGTCGAATGCAGCGGCAGGTATCGATGGAGTAACCCCGTACATCCTGAAAACCTGTAAAGAAGAACTAGCTGAGCACCTAGCGCAACTTATCAATTCCTCTATAGGCTCGGGAGTATTCCCAAACCAATTAAAGCTAGCAAAAATTATACCAATTTATAAAGAAGGCTGCAAAAAATGTATTTCTAACTATCGCCCAATATCGGTTTTATCAGTATTTTCAAAGGTGTTCGAGACTATTATCAAGGATAGACTTCTAAAATACATCTCTAACAACAATATCCTAACACCACAGCAATATGGCTTTCGAAAAAACTCCAGTACCCAATGTGCCACCTTCGATTTCATCTCGAACATTCAGCAGTACATAGACCAGGGCGAATATGTAGCAGCTATTTTTATAGATCTAAAAAAAGCCTTTGATACAGTAGATCATGAAATACTCCTACAAAAAATGGAACATTTGGGTATAGTCGGAAAATCTTTAAAGCTCCTCCGAAGCTACCTATCTGATAGATATTGCCTTGTCGACATCGAAGGGAACCTAAGCGGCTTTGGAAAAATCACATGTGGAGTGCCACAGGGCTCGATTCTAGGACCACTACTTTTCTTACTATACATCAATGATATAACTAAATGCGGCATCTTGGGAAAACTTCAACTTTACGCTGATGATACTGTGATCTATTATCGTTGTAAAAATCTGAGGGAACTTGAATCTCTAATGAATAAAGATCTTGCAAAGTTAGCTAAATGGTTGCGGATAAATAAATTAAGCCTCAATGTCAAAAAAACTCACTACCTCACTTTCGGGAAAAAAGATTACATTACAATGAATTGGAAATGAAAAGCTCCAAAATGTACAAGTAACGAAATATTTAGGGTTATTCATAGATTCTAACCTATCGTGGAACTCCCATGTTGAATATGTTAAATCCAAAATTTCCCCGAAAACTGGTGTACTCTATCGACTTCAAGATGTGCTCCCCACAGCTTTACTGCGTGCCACATATTATGCTCTGATCCACTCTCACCTAAGTTATCTGGTTAGTATCTGGGGCACCATTACTAAGAAACAAATATCTGAAATACAAGTAATCCAAAATAGAGCCATAAGAAATATATACCATCTACCATGGGATACGCATGTCAAAGACATATACTCACTGACACAAATTCTTCCCTTTACCATTCTGCCAAAATATAGCATCACCACTGCCATCCTACAAATAATTCAACACTCGTCACACACCAACACTAAACCAGCCTTTAATTCCGATATACACCAGCACAAAACACGATCACAAAATCAAATACACCTATCGTCATCTACACACACAACTAAATTTGGAATTAACTCCTTACAATACATCGCACATACGCAATACAACGCATTACCTAATGTCCTAAAACTACCAGCATCAAACAAAAAAATATTGGCAAAGGCTCTAAAAGGATATTTTCTCAGCAACTTTATTAACCAGTGACGAAGTTATCTGTCTTCCTTTGTAACTCTTATATATTCTTCAATTACCTGTATCAAGTGTGTCTAGTCCATTTAAAAATCTATGTATTGTTCATTGATTTCCGTGTTCTTATGTAAAAATAATTTTCCTTTAGATATATAATATTGTCCTTCCCGAAATGAGTTTTATTAAACTCATTGGGAGTAATGTATTATAAATTTTATGTAATAATTTTGTAATATATTATCTCTAATAAATAAAAAAAATAAAACATGCACAGTATAAAGTAATATTTTAAGAGATATCAAATAGGTCATGTGAAAATGAATCTCCTCGAAACGTTTAAAAACAAAACAATTAGCAAAAATAATTACTGTTAGCCTCATTTATAAACAGACAAATTCACGTCAATATATTTTCATAATCAGTACATTGCCTAATTGTAATTTCATCCATGTGATGTAAACGAAAATAAATTTAAGAGGGTATAACCAGAGAAAACCAGAAATACGTCATTTTTAAATCAGATTTTAGACGTAGGTATTGACTCTTTTCCACAAACAAAATTGTTATTTTATTTAGTAAACGCATGTTTTAAATTTTGAGAAAAAATGTTTATTTTTAGTATAATAAGGTTGTACCATTGGTCGTTGGCAGATTTATTAAATTTTCAAAAAAGATTTTGTATTATACAACATCCATTTCAAATCATATAATCATGCAGTAAAATAAATCAATACATTATCTGGGAAACGCATGTTTCAGGATTTTAATTTGAGTTTAAATAAAATCATTAAAAAATATATACGTGTAGGTGTTTCTTGACGAAAATTAGTCCGTTTGTGTATTAATTTGCGCACTTACGAACTAATATATTTCAGATTTTTTTTGCATTCTTATTTAACTTGGACGTTATTGAAAAATGGTAAATACTTATAATAAAAAAATAATTACAAAAAGTACATAATTTTAATAGTTTTATCGTCACGCCTTTCAGCATTTTTGGATGTAGGTATAAATTAAAGCAAATTTGGAATGAAATAAAATCGATATTGAGTTATAATTTTAAGCTGGTACGGAGAATCTAATCTTTCTAATTGGAACCGCCCTGCACGATCGTAAGAACATCTTTCGACGAAATGTGGATTTTCGGCTGCTGGTTGGTTAAACGCTCTTATAAATTTGCTTATTTTATTGGCTATGCCTCTTGAGAAAAGTATTTTATCTGTGTATAATCGACATTTAAATCACTACACGGATTCCCCTTTCGCCACAGACACTTAATATCCCCGATTAAACAAATTACCCGAGTATTCTCTAACGATGACTAATCTCATTCTATTTACGCATGCCTGCTGTTAATCGCATCTATCCGTGGAACTCAAACAACGCGTGGTTTATACACTCGTAAAGTATTGCATAGCCGCTGTGGCCAGGTTACCTGGGTCCATGCCACAAGGTGAACATATTAACCAACCTGCCTTTAATTCACGACGATTTATCTACAAATTAATTATGGAAATTCTTTAGATTTAGGCTCATTAATAGCCGTTTACGACTTGGACACTTTAGAAAGTCATCGCACAGATAAAAATTGATGGAGTTAATCTACGCAGGGTTTGTGAGTTAACTTAACTATAATGCTGTTCAGCATATCTAGGGTAACCCGATTTTTTGTTGCAAAACCTGCATCCTTTGAAAGAATGTTGACAAATCTGAAATGTTTTGAACTATGAACCCTGACGAAAAAGGATGAGTTGTAAAAGATTTCATAACATCCTTGAACGACACCAAATGAGGCTCTCAGGAGATGATGGCATCCACCGTAGAGATAAAAGGGGTATCTTCACTTCGGTACCGAATAGAGGAGGAGAAATTTAAATATCTCAGATTGATACTGCAGGAAAAAAATGGTGTATAAAAACAGGAAAAAGACGATGAATAGATAGCACCAAAAAATGATGAAATCACAAGTTTCGTTATAAATACCAAAAAAATGCTTTGGAAACAATATAATTTTATAGTCCAGTCAATTAAGCTAAAATAATGGGATAACCATTAAATGAAACGGAATAAGCTGAAAGTTTGTGTACACCTTTATCTTGGTATTCTACATGTTGTTTCAAAAGTCTCATGTGGTAACGTGTGAGCGCCTTTGGATATTCAAGGTCAAAAGTAATGAAAATCTGTTTTTTGAAATATCTCACTTCCTTTGCCTCGATTCGTATTTGAATCCGATACAAAATTTGTAGAGAATTATATACTCTACAACTTTTATGACGAATGCAAATACGAATCGAGGCAAAGCAAGCGAGATATTAAAAAAAAAACAGATTTTTGTGACCTTTGACCTTGAATATCCAAAGACGCTCACATGTTACCATATGAGACTTTTGAGACAACATGTAGAATACCAAGATAAAGGTTTACACAAACTTTCAGCTTATTCCGTTTCATTTAGGGGTGAAATCCTTATTTGACTGGACTATTATGGATTAGACGGTCTCCCTTTATTATTTTTTTTTCTTTCTAACAAATTTGAGAAAATAAAAATATAACCACTTTTGCACCAAAAATCGACTGTTTCTAGACTTTGCTTGCTGAGCAATTTTTATATCTACTACTTATATTCGTGGTGATATAAAAGATGGCGCAAAACTACCAATATGGTTTGAATCTTATTACACATTATAATAAGATTCAAAATAAAACGGTAGTTTTGCGCCATCCTATATACGGCACACTAAGAATGAACACATTTTTTTCTCGCGAATTTCTCTTAAAACGTGGTTTAATTGGGATGCGGATGATATTATGATAGACTCTTCTTCTAGTGCGGTTCCAGGATTGTGGAGGTTTTTCTTTCTGGACTCAAAACCCTGTCTGTATCATACGAAAACAACTACAAGAAAAAGTAATATGTCTAGTTTTTTAAACTTTTATCAAAAACAACATTCATTTGGAAATGTGAGACTCCCTTCTTCAGACGTAAACGTGAGAGAGATAATATTAATCCCTAAGAAGTCTGGAAGAAGAGCACGCAATGTTTTTCCTCATAAACTCACTATCAAGATATTTGCTTTCCTCTAACACCGTAAAAGTGCGTAGGTGTTTAATGATATTATATTCCTCTTAATGGTAAGATATAATAATTAAAGGTGATTCAACCATCTGCAGTAAACCATAACTAACTTTATGTTCTCATAACCCGAACTAATCCCCTCGGACAGTGTGTGGGTTTCATTTATAGAAACACATTAACACTGGGTGTCAAGAATTATATAACTACGAATAAAAATAACATAACATTTCATATGCAGAAGATAAATTAAATTTAAGAATACACACCTTTAACAGGTAATTTACCAAACGGAACATCTAAGATTTTACGAGCCTTGTTTATCGTAATGTTGAGTTAAATATTGATGAACCACCAATAAGCTTGTGGAAATCGTTCGTATTTTTATGGTGTTTATTTTAGAGGATTTTTTGACGTGTGTGCCTCCGTCAATTATAATTTCATACATGAGAGGCCGATTTAACTCAGGCATCGGAGTTTATCTTTATTTACGAACATCGTAGCCAATAAAATAGGTTTGATTGGAGGGGATTAAGCAAATTGGCCGTAAAGTTAGGAATGCGTTAACAAATGATATAATTGATTCCGAGGAGTTATAGTTTTCAGTTTTATCCCCAGGAAACATGGTCGAACTGGAATTTGCAAATGCGTTATTAATAAAATAATATTGTGGATATTGATTATTTTGATTCATTCCTCGTTTATTTTGTTAATTTGTTATTATTTCAAGTACCTACATAAAAGCGGTGGAGAAATAGATCGCGGAAGAGTTTCACTAACCGGTTGATAGGAGGGGGTCAAAAAAAGATTTAACTGCGTTACAGCAGTCCACAATTGAGTGCGGATACCAACCTTAATGTACGGCAGCGAGGCATGTAACTTTTATCGATCTCAATTATCGATTTTGTCAATATCAGAGATGAAGTTGTGCACGGATTTAATTTTTTGTGATTTTCTTACTTTTCCACTTACTTAATGGGATTGCGTTTCATTTTCTTTATGCAGACTTACGTTCACCGTTTGTTCCATTTTCAACTGTTGACATTTATTGAGTAAGAAAGAGCGGCAGTATTATATGTTCAAGAACAAAAGCGAAACAATTAGCGTATTGACATTTTTGAATTTTTGGAATTCACTCGCAACTCAATATTATACTTATCACAATATTCCTGCAACTCTTCAAAAAGATAAGAATTCGTTCCGTACAAAATGTACGGGGAAAATAATGTTCTTCATAATTTATTTTTTCGTGAATTTTTTCAATGTTTTAATAGCTATTCTGCTATAACCAACCCGACTATGTTTTATATCTATATCTCCTATATATATAAAAATCTAAAAATGTTTGTATGTCTATGCGTTGCTATATTAAGCATAGAAAATGTTTGAAACTTTCAAAATATCTTCTTTGAGCCCCCACAAAGGTTTCTGGATTATTACAACCACATGACAATACACCTGAAAAGTTTTTTAATCATTACAAAAACCCTTGCAAAACTGTCGGATTACGGAAATTAACGGATTAATTTGAAGTACTCGCCTCATACTTTGAATCGAATCAAGAATTATAGATATTTAAAATTGGTACCTATGTTAGTTACCAAAATTGATTGATTGTTCTTATTAGTGGAAACAATTGAAACAATTTCTTTATTGGTGGCATAGCAACGCATGCCGGGAACCCGCTAGAATTAAGGTAAAAGCGTAAACTACTAAAAATTAACCCTAGTTATCTCATAGGTTTAGTGGTTCAAATACATACCTACATTAGGGTGGAACACTTTTGTATGAAAAAATTTTTTTTTTCGAATTTCGAATTGGAATACCAGGTAAAAGTTGCTTTATGAAATTGTAAATAACACTTCTCAATTTGGAAGTTCTAGCTCGACAGCTTGAGCTCCCGCCATAGACTTGAAATTTTATTTTTTAAGTTTTTATAGACGTTTTGTATTATCCACCCTATAAACAAAATAATAAGTAAATGTAATATGTTATGCATTAAATGATAAAATAAAAATTCATTTTAACTAATAAAATCATTTATTTCAAAAGTAAACATAGGTTCAGAAAGTTATGTTGGTATGCATAACATCATTTTTTATGACAAAAATCCTTTTTCATCTCAAACTTTGGCGTGAGCTTTCGAGATGCTAATTTAGATTTTATGAATTCCTCTTGTCTTGTCCTATCGCATACACTTATAGCTGCTTTTGTCACAACTTTTACAGATCTTTCCACAGCCTGGGTGTGGCAAGGCAGTCTCATAAACTCCAACACTGTATGTTCTCAATTTTCAATAAGATCTTGTAACTGCTTATCGGAAATATTCATCAGTATTGGGGGTTTGTACATATTTTGTTGCCAGTCAATCATGTCTACGTAAGAACGTGCATTTTAGTCCACTTTTGGCACCTCGAACATGTGCCAAACAGAATTTTTATTAGCTTCACGAGCCTTTAAAATGCGTCTTGCAGCGAATTCTCTAATCTGCTTACGTGAATCTGTTATCATACACAACAGCAAGTTTTCTGGTTGAGCAAAGTACCTGTTTCGAATTATAACAGGGTCCACTATCGCTAACAACTCGTTGGACTAATATCTAGTGCTGTTAATGAGTTTCCATAAATAATTTGAATCATCTTTGCAGGATGAATGTGTTTTGATAGCAAACCAGTCAGAAGCGTATGATTTGCTAGATTTTGTTGTGGATTTTTCGTGGACATATTCAAACGCAGTATGCGATTTACCTGGGCTTCTCTTTAATAAATCAGGAGAACAGGATCCATTTATGACAGCAGTAGTAATTTTTTGTAAATATTTCTTGTCTGTACTGAGATCTGTGGATATTTGTGGAGGTAGTTCACCTTCTATCTTCTCAAACTTCGGCCAACGGCAGCGTCTCGCATATCTCTAATGCTTTACCAATTTGACCTGCAAATGATATAAGTCCTGCAGTAGGGCCATCCGAATAGGTAAACAAATGCCTCAATGGTAACTCATTGGCGTGTAAGAGACAAATTATCCATTGCAATGGTCGAGACAGTCTGTTTTCCAAAAGACGAATCATGCCTCTCACTTTCCCTGCATTTGTGTTTGTTCCATCACAGCCAACAGCCATTAAACCCCCTAGTGATATCTTTTCAGTCGTTAAAAGCTGTGGAAAGCTAGCTCTTTCAATATTTCTTGCACTGCCCGATGTTGGAACCACATACCCAACATAAATAGAACCTGTTTTTTTATAATCGAAATATGTTTCTCTTGTACAATCACTCTAAACCTCTTCGGTCCTTTTAAAACAGTTTTAGCCTGTTGGTACGTTGGTCCTCAAACAAGAACAGCTTACAAATTCTTTACATTTACATGCAGCTATGTCAAAAAGCTATCTACTTTGTACTCTGAACTCTTCTAACTTTTCTTCCTTAAGTTTCTTCAAAGACTTTTCAAATTATAACACTTTGAGTGATAACTTTATAGTAACTGTAAGTGTGACAATTGGAACAGAAGATTTTATCCACAATTCTTCAATTTTCGTTCCAGCTATTTCGGCAATTTCCAAAAACGTAGGTTCTTTTGATGTGTTATTCCTTACTTTTAAGTTTTGTCGAACTCATTCATAGAATTTCATCACATTTTCAAATGTTGGTAGGATATTTACTTTCAAATCTGTATTTTCACCAAATTTCCATTTAACGTTTGTCTTGTAGAAGTCATGTTAAATCACTTAAAAAACGTTCATCAACAAGTACTCGTGAATATAATTGACGCGAGACCCTTCACCTTGAGATAATTATCGAGACTAGTTTAAACAAAACACTGCATTTCGTAGATTGTCACCTGCCTCCCCCCGCTTCGACCCATAACACAATAATGAAATATTTGATTGCAACAGCTAGTTAACGATATTTAAATATGTTATTAAATAAAATAAACCTATTTTAATAAATTCTGTACTGTTTTGTAGGCCGCGCAAATAGCCCCAAAACTGTCGTTTTTGTAAATGTTCAATGTCTTGGCGGGGGCTTTTACCGTTGTCTGATATTTTTTATATTTTTAATTGAGATAATTGATGGCAATTGGCAACTTAATACAAGTATTCCAAATAAAAATTAGAAAAAAAAAATTTTCGTTCCGCCTTAACCTACATATCTGAAGACAATAGCGTTGTAGACCTGTTATCGAATCCCTTGTCTCCGTGTATTGTTATTCTCCATCCACGTAAAGGTTTATAGTGACCCTAGGCCGGGCGTCAACACATCAATAAACAAGTAATTGGCACCGTTTAGTCTACTTAACATAAAATAAGCCGCTTTGTATGGAGTTCGGGTCACAAGTTACAACTTGGTATATTCCTATTCCACCACACGACGTATGGTTTGTGTTTGGTATTCGAACGAATGATACGGATATCAAACACAGTCCCGTTTGTGGTGCTTAGTAATTCGAATGATTTATACTTTGCACCATGAACTTAGAGACATAATAATATTGTGTGTGACAGATATGGGTAAAGATAAATCATATCTTTTTGGTAAAACTGTCTTGGTACAACAATGTTTATTTAAAATATTTCACCCGTATGTGATTCAATGAACAGAAAACGCAGCTGTTTTGTGGTGAATTTTCAAAAACTCTCTTTTGCAGTGCACTATACAACAGTGATAACGTTCCGTCAGACGAAAAATGGATGCGGTAAAATAGGGTTAAAATATCACTTGATTGAATCAACCATGCTTAATTATGTTTTGGTTAAATTACAAATAATTAATAAATGGGAGAGAAGGGTAATTCATTATCCTATCACTTACCTAACTAAAAGAAAACGTAACACAACGTGTAATAGGTCCTCGAAAAGTATTTTTTTGTGGCATTGCCATGTTTATAAGAAAATTTATGACCCGGCGTTGTTCCCCCGACAGTTAGCCTCCCGATATTATAATTGTTATAAAATTATACATAACTTATTGTGCATTATTTATTTCAAACCTAAAATTGACTTTAAAAATATCTAATTAAATGAAGACAATATTAGCGAAATTCAATCGAAATCTGGAGACAGAAAAATCAGAAAAGATATTGGCTCCGCTGGGACTCGAACCCAGAACCCTTTTCTTACATGGAAACAGCTCTACCGATTAAGCTACGGAACCCATATTAATTCGGTCACTTTTAACTGTATCATACTTCGACTAAGAACTACCAACATTATCTTCATTTACTTAACGCACATATTATTGGCTGCTATCTTTATATATGATTACAAGATTCAACTCGAACTAAATGCATGATATTGGCTGCTATCTTTATATATGATTACAAGATATAAAGATAGCAGCCAATAATATGTGCGTTAAGTAAATGAAGATAATGTTGGTAGTTCTTAGTCGAAGTATGATACAGTTAAAAGTGACCGAATTAATATGGGTTCCGTAGCTTATTCGGTAGAGCTGTTTCCATGTAAGAAAAGGGTTCTGGGTTCGAGTCCCAGCGGAGCCAATATCTTTTCTGATTTTTCTGTCTCCAGATTTCGATTGAATTTCGCTAATATTGTCTTCATTTAATTAAATATTATAATTTGAGATTTTACTCATAAAGTTTAAAAAATTAATAATAAATTAAAAATATCTTTCGTAATAAATTGGTTTGGATATCTAACGAATTTATTTACAGAATAGTTTTTTGTACTTATGCACTGGTATATACCTACGTATGTAGATAAGTAGTTTTATCCTTGATATATTTGAATGAAAATATGTTTTCTACTTTTGTTATTCAACAGTATATCCTCTTTGCACACGGCTTTGGGGACATGTCTATATTTTGTGTAAGTAGGTATCCTATTTTCCCTAAGCTGACTGCGCATTGTTTATATGTATGTCGGGTGGCCAACTGTTGGGGTATCAACAGCTATGCTACCCTACGGCAGAATTTGTGGTCCTGGGGGACTTCAATGTTCATAACAAACCTTGGTTGAAGTTCTCAGGATCAACAGACTCGGCTGGACGCCAAGCGGAATCCTTTGTCCTTTGCTACGGATTGGAGCACGACATCAATCCTTGTAAGCTTCAGACCACCAAACGAGAGGCTGAAGAGAAAAGTGTGGCACTATAGGTCAGCAGATTGGTTCGGTCTGCGGGCACAATTTAATGCTTTCCCATAGTCAGCTGTCTGTTTTCGGACTTCGGATCCCTCAAGATGTGCCCAGGAAATTGGTGAAGTCATCACATCCGCGATGGATGGCTTCATCAAATCTGCTGTTAAGGAAACTGGTGTAGGCTCAAAGCCGTGGTTCAGTCGACAATGCGCTGAAGCAGTGCGACGAAAAAACGCGGCTTACCGAGCCTACAACACATCTAGAACATCCAAAGACAGAACAGCTTACAACAAAATGGCAAAGGAAACCAAGAGAATCATAAATAGGTCAAAATTCGAGCACGACCAGCAGATCAGCAGAAAGCTGGCTGCATGCCCGCATGGCAGCAGGCAATTCTGGTCGCTTGCGGGCTCTATAGGTCGCAATTTCTGCAAATCCAGTCTGCCACCTCTTACCAGACCTGACGGCTCACTAGCAAACACCGCCACCGAAAAGGCTAACTTTTTTGGTAAAATGTTTGCGGATAACTCAACCCTCGATGACCAAGGTGCTATCCCGACATCGGTTCCTCACTGCGGTTTTCGTATGAAAAAGCTGAGGATCCGGCATCGGGAAGTACTCCAAGTTTTACGAGGGCTTGATGTTAATAAAGCTAGTGGGCCTGACGGAATACCTGCCCTGGTACTGCAGAGGTGCGCTGCAGAAATAGCTCCAATTTTGACGAAGCTTTTTAAAATGTCCCTGAAGACTGGCTCTGTTCCCTCTGGTTGGAAAAAAGCGGTTATCCATCCTATTCCAAAGAAGGGTGACCGCTCCAACCCGGCCAACTACCGCCCCATAGCGATCACATCAGTTCTGTCTAAGATGATGGAACGTGTGATCAACGACAAACTACTCACATACCTCGAGAAAAACAAAATTATTAACGATCGTCAATACGGATTCCGGCGGAACCGCTCGTGCGGTGATCTTCTCGCGTATGTGGTTGATGCCTGGAACGTTTCGGTGAGACCCAAACGGTTGCACTGGACATCTCCAAGGCCTTTGACCGGGTTTGGCACCGAGGACTTGTCAACAAACTGCATTCTTACGGACTTCCCGCATCCTTGTGTACGTGGATTGCCGACTTCTTGAGGGAGAGGTCGATTCAGACGGTAGTCGATGCTTTCACCTCTTCCTCACACTCGAGAAATGCTGATCGGTTCTGTCTCCGACTTTGTTTTTGTTGCACATCAACGACCTTTTGTCATGTGCACCAATTCACTGTTATGCGGATGACAGTACAATTCATGATAGCTTTTTGTTTGACAAGCCCCCAAGGGGCTCACAAACTCCAACAGCTCGTAGGGCTTTGAAGCAAAGAATGGACGGTTACCTCGAGAGTGTTTTCTCTTGGGGTAAAAATAATCTCGTTGAATTTAATGTTTCAAAGACCCAATCTTGTCTGATTACGTCTAAAAGGGATCGCAATGAAAATCTAGTCTCTTTCAACGGAAGCAATCTTCCAAACAGGCCCTCCATCGAAATGCTTGGTGTAACCCTAAGTGACCAGCTCAGGTATGGGGGCTCCATCGAAGCCAGAGTAAAGTTAGCCTCACAGAAACTGGGCGTACTGTACAAGGCCCGCAGATACTTTAATAGTACACAACTGCTAACCCTGTACAAATCACAAGTGCGCCCCACGGTTGAATTTGGCAGCCACCTCTGGTCTGGAGCTCCAAAATACCTGAAAAATACCCTCGACTCTGTGCAGAAACGGGCGGTCCGGTTGATAGATTCTCCCATCTTAACAGACGATTGCAATCTTAACAGAGGATTGCAATCTTTAGAGCACAGGCGTCGGGTGGGAATGCTATCCTTGTTCTACCGGTATTACAATGGAAGATGCTCCGAGGAACTAGCATCATTGATCCCTTCGGCACCGGTGCATAGTCGGGAAACACGCCAAACGCGTGCCCAACATTTGTACACGGTTGACATTTGCCACATGAGAACGGATCGTTTCTTTGACTCGTTCTTGTGTTCAACAGCTCGGCTGTGGAATGGTTTGCCGGCCTCTGTGTTTCCTCCTTCCTACAACATGGGTCTCTTCAAGACCAATGTTCATTCTTTCCTCTCCTCAAAAAGACACTCCACACAGCATCCCAGATGACATAGGCCCAGAGGGAAATTATTTTCCTCAGGGCCTCCTGCGTGGAGTTAACTTAAAAAAAAAAAAAATGGAATAAAAAAAAATTATCATTGACAGCAAATCTAAAAAATTTTGTCTCAACGGTCATAATCTACCCAAGAAAATATCTGTAACTAAAACAATTTATTTCATAGTTTTCTTCATTTAATTAGCAATAAAAACTATCATCGTATAATTTTCAAGACATTTCCATTAGATAAGGCCCATTGTTAGCGCACTCACCCGCAAGACGACAAGATCGGCCACGAGAACAACTCGCAGATAAAAATACGGCGGTGCCTAAAAGTGGTAAGTCCGCCCTATAAGCAGATAAATGGCTCCAGTTGGCAGGTTGTGTTTGTCCCAACAAGGGCCGGTCCATGTAAGGCAGTGCGATTGTACTCGGATGCTGCGGAAATGGCTGCTATCATTTGGGAAAGCATTTGTTACCTGTCGCCATATTTGATATGCGCAAATGCCAGCCAGTAAATCATCCACTCTGATTAACTCAATAAGGTGGTGGAGAAACTACGGTTAACCGTGATCCGTTTTTTTTCACCAATTCTGAGGAGCGGAACTAAATTTGTTCCGTTAACTCGTGAGTTATCAGTCTAAGTGGTAAAAAAATATTTGTAATACAGATTTTTTCAACTCAATATACATTTTTTTAAAGTTGTTAAATACCGCACAAGATCCTCCAAGTGTACCCAACTGCCTGGAGCCAGTGAGACTATGGCATCCAAAATTGGGGTATACTGTGAGGCTGATGGTAGTGGGAGGGAGAAAGAGATAGGAAATAGAACGGTTCTTGACTATTCAGATCTGGTCACCAAACACGGCTAAAGCCATTTCAAGCAACGCCAGAGCGATGCTGAGAGTATATTCCACTTCGTAACCTGCTGCAAATGTACTATATATTAGTTTTAAAGAATAAATTGTGAAATAACTGATCATTGAGTGTTTGTTAACAAAATATTGTGATTCGAACCCGCAACCTTCGAATTGCTAGTTGAGAGCCTTACCCTTCGACCACGAGGCGTCTCGATTACTTTAGTTTAGATTTAGACAGTTTACATGTTCTCACTTGCTTGTTGTACATGCAAGGAGCCATATTTATACTTATATAGATATAATATCAATTACGCTATTTAAACAAATATGCACATGGCTACTATAAAACCATGAATGTAAGTTTTTCATTCTTTCTCGCAAAATTTGTTCTCAAAGTTTTATTGTTTATAAATTTCAATGTCAATTTGAAGTAGGTATGCAGATTTTGCGCGTACAATGTAACCTTTTGAGTGCTTGCAGGATTGCCTGGGTTCATGTGATGAAGTTTGTTTAGGTCTTCACTCAGATTGGTGGAGGCCGGTGGGAAGGATTCATATCTGTTACTCCTGGACACAATGAACACAATGAAAGATCCACCCACTCTCATTACTTTTTACTTCCCTAAATCTCCTCTCCTTTCACCCAGCATCCCCAAAGATGAAATTTTTTTATCAGATATCTGGATTTAAATTACCTACATGGGCTACTTTAAATTATCTAAAAACATTCGTATTTTATTTTAACATAAATTTGAAATGTACATGTACTTATATGACCTACGTTCAGGAAAAAAAGTTATATGGTACGCATAGTTCTTCCTTCGAACAATATCAATATCACTTCGCATTTGATAAAATTTTTTATCCGCATCAATAAAAAAATTAATTAGGTAACAAATACCTTCCTTAAAAATATTGATGACCATGTAAGTAATATTAGAAAAACGCATATGAAATTAGCTAAAAGTCTTGACACTCGTTGACTGTTTGTATTACCTCTAGAACTGCCCTGGCAAGGTCTCAGCTTTCATCCGACCAGGGGACCAGGGGACATGAAGGTATGGGAGAGTGGCGGAAAGGCAGGATGGCAGTCTTATGGTGGTGTTATTCAATAATCTCAAGACATTTAACGACCACGCTTATTTAAAATGTCGCTTTCGATATAATACAATTCGTTCTGCAGTCAATGGATAAATAACGTCGAAGGAAATGTTTTAATAGAATTGCATTTTCAGATTTTTGTTAGCATGAACATTATTGTATCTTTATTTTGAAAAAAAAAAAGAATATTGTAATAAATGCTTGTATTTCTAAATCTATCAATTTACTGACGCGATTAAGACAATATTAGCGAAACTCAATCGAAAATCTGGAGACAGAAAAATCAGATAAAGATATTTGCACATCTGGCCCAGAGGTTCAAATAACTTTTCTGATTTTTCTGTTTCCAGATTTTCGATTGAGTTTAGCTATTATGACCTTCTTTTAATTAAATATTACTGTGTCAAGCTCTACAACACAAATACAAAAAATAATTAAAAAGAAAACTAATACCTACGTCATTAAATGTGTAATAATAATTAGTTTTTTTAGAAGGATAAAAATACTTTGGGTGTGACATTATACAAATGAAAAACACATTTTGTATTACACAACTTTTTATTTAAATGAATACCTAAAATGCTCGTTGCTTGGCCGTTAATTATTATTAATTGAAACAAAAAATGATGAATCACAAAGTGTGTTTTTCATTTAAAACAGTTTTTTTCTAATATTTAATTTAGGTTTCAGATTTTATGTCCGGGTTAAGTCTTCCCCAAAGGAAAAACTAAACCCTTTCACACACTCTCCCACAAATGATCATCTGGTCAATTCACGCTATGCAATTGCACTATATAAGTATAATAAGTACAAAATAATACAAGAACAACATGTTAACCTACCAGAGATTAAATGGGAAAATAATTCACCGACTAAAGATATTTTCATATCAGAGGGTTCGACTCGGTGGAACACCTAATTGGACCTATAAATCCTACTGATCCCTCAATATAAATATTAAGTAATAATAATATATTGCTATAGTTAGCTATGCACAGTACATCATAAATGATATGGTATATTAAATTATACAAGATTATAGTTGATACCTATTACGTATATCCATGTTTAAGTATGTCCGTAATTTCGCCCAATCCTAATGAATACATTATATTATGAGTGATAATAATAAAAAAGGAAGAAAGTGTTTGTAGAGATAAAGTGAAATTTTGAAAATAAAAATTAGGTGTTCACGAATTGTAATTGTCCTCCCCATATCTTAAGCCTCAATAAATAGGTACCATAATTGGGGATGCCATAGTCTCACTGACTCCCGGTTGAAACAGTTGAACTCTTGTGCGGTATTCACATAAAAAATAAATATAATTAACGCACGATTCCCCTTGGCAAGAATCATTATTTACTCCCCACGGTACACAACGTGACACATCTGCATTTGAGAACAATCGATAGTTAAACATTTCCACCTTTGGACCAAACGCAAGGTGTTGCCCGTAATAACTGTGTCACAAAGAACAAAAAATCTGACGAAGAAATGCGTAAACAAATGTGCATTAACTCCCGGCACACTTGGCTCACTTCTGCAACAGGTGGTACTTGGTTTAAATAAATGCAGCGTGATGCACTTTTATAGTATGCAAATATTGGAACAGATATTTACCACCTACTTGTAAGTCGGCACACAATGTTACGCCTTGATACCTACTAATAATATGTTTAGAACAAATTGATTGAGATTTCGAAGCATTTTGGCCAACGCAGGTGTAGGTATATCCTTTTTGTGAACAACGCAATTTATTTATTATTTTATTTAGGAAATGCAGAGAAACTATAGAACTGTTGTAAATGAAGAGTAGGTTCTTATAGGAATTAATACAATTTACACCAATCATTAATCCGTCTGCTTGGTTCAATATATTCGCACCTCACAATCCGGATGCCTCAGTTACGCGCATAAATTCTGAAACCGTCACTTTGGATCGAGATTGTAAAATATCTTTGCAAGATAGCTTTCTTATTTCAAAGACAATAAGAAGCATTATTTTGTCCTCTTTCGGGTTAAAAGAAAAAATACATATGTTTGCATGAGAGGAAGAGAGATATATGTATAGCTTTTAAAATGTAAGGTCGTTCGGGACGTTTTTGGTCTTATTAAAGCATAACGCGATTACGTGTATTGGGATATACGAGTATTTATTTCTAAACAAGCAGATGGGTTTTAAATGAGTAAACGAAAGCAAGTACATTTTTTTTTCAAAATTAGGGCTCCCACACTTCACGAGTATTTTGGGCTGGCGTTTAAAATTATAAGGAAATGTGAATTTATACATTAATTTTATTTAAATGGGAAATTTTCATAATGGGGTAATTTTTAAACCACGGTTTTTACGGATTAATCCTAGGTTTTAAGGCGCAGCGTGCTTCCTTGCATTGAACTAGCATTGTGTCAATACTCTGCCTAAACAGAAAACAGGTAACCTTAGTGAAGGCTTTGAAAACTTTGGATTCATAATTATATGTACCTCCGTAGTCGTGGTCGTGGTCCTTGTACCTTCGCGGTCGAGGGGTAAGACTCTTGACTCGCAATCCGAAGGTCGCGGGATCGAATCCCGGCGTTTATTTGATTAATTTGCGTTATTTCATAATTAATTAATTAAACATAATGCAAAGTATATTTGCGGCACGTTCCAGATTTAAAGATACTCTCAGTATCATCCATAAGACCACCACCACCACAAGTAAGACCACCATTCAGAATTAAATGTTGCTTCAAACGACTTTAGCCGTGTTTGGTGATCAGTTCTGAATAGCTAGGTACTTCCTTGCCTTCCTCTTCCCCATCTCCTACCCCTCCCCACTACTTTCAGTCTCACAACATACCCTATTTGGGGATGCCGTAGTCTTACTGGCTCCAGATGGGAGCAGTTGGGACTCTTGTGAGGTACTCATGTAAAAAAATGTATATATTATGCTTTATATTTATCGTTCACAAACTTTTGCATTAGAAATTAATAAATAAAAAGGAAAAATAAAAAACCTTGCCAGATCTATCTTTGAGAATGGAAAAATTGTTGATAGTGGAAAGTAGTTTGTAATAGGGATAGATTCTCCTTGTTTTCCAAAAAATCCAGATATGCCAACATGTCCAGGAATCTAAATTAAACTTACGGGATTTCCAGAGCTTTCAATGCATGCTATCAGCACTCGAATAAGGTATACAAGGGGATCATTAGGATAAAGAAGGGGACTGGATTTAAGTATTTGAAGGGAACTGTGAGACGGAGAGAACAAGGGTATGATCGAAACTGTTTTTGATTAGATAATTAAAAAAAAATTATAATTTTACTACCTTTTTCCCGCGGCTTCGCTCCCATGGTGTAAGGGGAGTTCCCACTCCGCCTCCTTCACCTCCCCTCCCCCCTCTCACCGCCCTCCCTCCCCCCTCCCCCCTTCCCCTTTCCCTTCCACTTCCCATCCCCCCTCCCCCCAACCCCCTGCCCCCCCTTCCCCCCCCTCCTCCATCTCTCCCTCCCTCCCGCTTTCCATACATTCAGTTTCAAACCTCGCGTGCCACCTATACCAATTTTTTTAAACAAATTTAAAAATGCCAGAGCTCATCGGAAGTTTTATAAAATCCATATCCTGGCAATAACGAACAAACAAAAAAAATAATTATCTAATTTGGTGCAGTCGTTCGAAAGTTATGCGCTTAGAAACACATTCAGCGATTCATATTTATATATAAGATTATACATTTTGTTTGTTTTTCGTTTAGTTATCAATAATTCTATTGACAAAAACGTCACGGCGCATACATTCAGGGGCCTCCTATATAATGCATATATTATAATTTAAAATAAAGATATTTGAGAGATTCAATTATTGCAATGTACTCAGCTGAAAGTATTGAAAATTGATTTTAAATTGAAAAATATTTTCGCCATTGTAATTATTGTGGTATTAGAATTATTGTACATGAACCCAAAAATTTATTAATGGATTCGAAAACTAGATAGACTATTTTTAGGGCTGTACTACAGGCTTTATAAGAAGATAAGGTAATATTATAAATACTTTTTTTAAAGATCCCACGGAATACGATAGTATAACAGTATACAAAATAATTTATGTTCTATTAATTTGGTCATTAGCAATTAATTTAATTGCCAGCTACGAGAAGATAGATATTATCCTCACGAACTAAGATATATGAAAATAATACGTATTAATTTCCCTATTAAAACGGAAACTGACACCTGTTACACAACACCGTGACATCAGACCTCACCGGTGACTGGTTCGGGCGATGGGCTATGGGCGATGACGAACTTTGATTTAACGGACTGGCTCGGGCGATTAGCGATTAGCGATGCTATGGATATAGTGACAGGCAGACATGTTTAGATCACTAGCCAGAACGTTATCGACAATAAACAATCCCGAAACCTGCTACTACCAGTTACCAGAATTTACTGAAGTATTCCTATATGAAACACAACATGTTTTGTGAAATATTAACTCCACTGATTTGTGCCTCTGAGAAACTCTTAATCAGGATCGATCATATTAGTTATTATTACTAGAGGGTGCTGCGTGAAGCGTCGTTTTCGCGTCGAGAGGATGAGGGTAGCTGGTTAGACCCGTTCTTGTGCTTCATTCTAAGAGCCATATTTTCGAATTAGCTTTTGCCCCCGGCTTCGTTCGCATAGTATTAGGGGTTTCCCACTTCGCCTCCTCCATCTTCCCTATCCCCCCCCCCTCAACCCCTCACCCTCTCCCACACCCTCCCTCTCTTCACCCCTCCATTCCCGTCACATTCATTTTTCAAACAGCTCGCGTGCCACCTATTAAATCTTAATAATCAAACACACGCAGATTCGCATTTATAATTTTTAGATAGTATTAGATTAGTATTTTATATATATTTGAATTTTAACTATCAAAGGGATCTCCACAGTAACCTAAACAAATAACAAAATGACAGCACACGCCAAACAATTACTTATAGTTACCAAGCAACGATATGTTTTGCTTTTCGTCTGGACAATAAACGTATAATAAATAATTTCATAAAGCCAGTGCTTACCAATATATACAGCCTCTAGTACTCGCAAATAATGTAGCTTTCTATTAGTGAAAGAATTTTTAAAGTCCGTTCAGTATTTTTTTTTTTGCGTGAAAGAGTAACAAACATACATCCATACAAACTTTCGCCTTTATAATATTATAATAAAATAATTATAATAATAGGATTACTAAATATGTTTCTATATACGGGATATTACGGTATTGGGGTATTATGCCGTGTTGCGCCACCTCCTTCTATAGCCAACGTTTTGCCCAGCATTACATTGTCTAACATCAGGGCAGATGTGTAATAGTTACACATATTTATTTATTTATTAACGCCCTTTTCCGGGGCTTTTACATTGAATATAAAGAAATATACTGTATTTATTGTACGTAACTGAACTGCCTTTGTAATACTATTTTATATTTGTTTAACGATAAATTGAAGATGTCCACTGAATTGTTTCCCTCCATTAGTATTCTGGGCAAAGAGGAATACATATGGTAGTTAGTTCCAGAATTACTGCACTGAAATAAATCCTGACTTCTAGTAATACGTAGTGGAATCCGGAAGCTTATCAATTCGAGCAATTCCGGATTGTTACCTAAATCATTTAGAATTTTATACAGAAATACCAAGTCAGTGAAAGTTCTTCTGTCTGACAATTTGAGCATATTCATATCATTCAAAATAGTGTTGTAGTTCAACATAATTGCTAGAATACCCATTTTAAAATTAAGAAAACATAAGAATTTGTTTTGTATTCTTTCAACAGCTTGTACAAGTATATTGAAATATGGGTTCCAGACGAGAGAATTGTACTCAAGTTGACTTCTAACATTTGCAAAATATAACAGTTTAATTCACTTTATATTGTATTAATAATTACACATCTGTCACATCATAATTACACATATAATAATTACACATCTGCCCTGGTATGATGCGCACTGTCTGCTATCCGAAACGTTGGCGAAAGAAGAAGGTAGCGCAACACGGCAAAATACCCCATAAACAGCTCACTGTAATACTTTTGGCCGTGAAAATCTCAAATCATATATAGTTCTTAACCGTTTCTCAAGAAACTTGATGACATTAATGGTATTTATAGGTTTTTTGAAAAAAGAAAGGTTTTCATAAATTATATTTCTGTGGAAACCGTCTTCGAAATATATATCTACTGTTAAACAACAGCATTTTTTACATATATTTCATTTTAAAACTGATGCAAAGTTTAATTGTTTGATGCAATTGATTTATGTATTCGCATGTTGTATAAACATATTGAAGATTATCATTGGTCTTGGAAAATAACATTATCAATAATTCACACTTGTTTAGATATAAAATGCACTAGATGCTACACTAAAATAGTAACATGAAAAAACTTTTTACTTAGAAATTGGTTTTATTCAGACAAAAATAATTACTCAATCTATATTTACAAAAATGAATCCCTTTTTCCCTTGGTCACGCTATAACTTCAGAACTACTACTACTTTACAAATTTCATTCATCTTTTTTTTCAAGTTTTCTTAAACTTTGTAGAAGGTTCTTCTTACGGAAAGAAAAATTAAGAATATTGCGCTAAAAATTGGATAATTTCAGAAAACTTACAACTATTTTAACTTCGCACGTTTGACAGTTTGTGCGTTTGATGAATGTGAATTTAGCAGGCAGCTGTTTTTTTGTGACAAAAGAATTGTTTATGCATTTTTTTTAATTATAGATATTTTAAATAGTTACCAAATTTGATTGATTTTTGTGAATTATTACAAAAATGAATGTTTGTAATATACGAAAACAGAAAATTTGGATAAAAAAATTCTAATAGGTGGCACGCAAACTAATTAAAAACTGAATGCACTGGGACTGAATATATGGAACGCGGGAGGGGGGTTGGCGGGACGGGAGAGTGGGATAGGGGTGAGGGAAGGCGGGGAAGGTGGAAAGGGGAACGCTGGAAGGGAAGGGGATGCGGAAGGGGAACGGGAACGCACGGGAAAGGATATGCCGGGAGAAACAATTTATTTCTTTGAATATGGCATAGCAACACGTGCCGGGAACCAGCTACTTTTTTATAAAAACAACTCTCTTTTCATAATTTTTTAAGCTTATTTCAAATAATGTATGAGTAATAATTATTTCCAATGAAAAGGGTACTTGCCTATAATATGAAAAAAAATTAGTCGAAGATAATATTGTTAAATCTAAAATTTGAAATATGAATTTGACAAATATGACGGTTTGATGAAAGATGGCAATGGCCGAATTGGTAGAGGCGCCCATCCCGGATAGACTAGAGGTTCTGGGTTCGAGTCCCAGTTGCGACCATTGCCTTCTGTGTCTTGTTTTCTTTCATATGTTAGTGTTATAGTGTTATCTTCTCAAAAAAATACATTGTACTAAATATAATGGATATCTCCATACTAGGAAATGTAGGTATCTATTGTTTATTTTAAGAAAATGAGATGCAATGCATTGCCCTTAACATCAATCTGTAATTATTTTACAGCCCAGCCTAGACGAACCTTTATAATACCAATTAATCCATGTTCGCTTGATATTGCGTGTAAAACGAAGCAAAATAATTATCTCACGAATTTCCCTTTTATGTGAATACCGCACAAGAATCCAGAGCCTGTATCCCCCACTTAGGGTATGTTGTGTGGCTAATGGGAGTATGATGGAAGAAGTTAGGAAAAAGGAAGATTGGATTAGATTAGGCTGTAGATTCAGTGACTGTAGTCTTTCAGATCTGGTTACTTTTAAATGGCCAAATCCAATTCAAGCAACGTTCCATTATATTCCAAATAATTTGTATTAACTTATGAAATATGTATGTTGGCGTAACTATACGAATCTTCCTCTACATATGGTCCCTCATTCCTCCCCCAAACCTATTATCCAAGTACCTGTCCCTATCTGACAGTGCGTAGCTAATATTCCTATGTGTGTCATTTACAATAATTTATTATGTAAATTTACAATAATAAATTATTGTACAATGATTCTATTATGAAGCCAGTGCGATAATCGCTATGATAATTTCTCAGTGCAATTTAATATCGACTCAGTTAAGAAATCAGGGGTCCTACTAGCATGGTCGATCGATATAGGTTTTATAGAAAATGTCCGTTACTTGTCATCGCTCCCCAGCACGACTACAGGCCGCTAACGAACAAATTACAGTTCACAACAATTAAGGGTACATAATTTATTTGATGTGAACTTTTTTTGTTCGTTAGCGGCCTGCAGTCGTGCTCGGGAGCGATGACAAGTTACCGACATTTTCGATAAAACCTATATCGATCGACCATGCAAGAGGGCCTGGACCACTTGGCATCCCTCAGTGTGTATAATTTTGAATCTCTTATGTGCTTGTGCAGTGATTACCGCTAGCTGTGTCCCTCCAGATTATCATATCGATACACCATAATACCGTATCAGAAGAATTATAGGGGTAAGTCAACCCTTACAATTATTCAATGTTTACCAAATCCCAAATAGTTTTGTCAACTTGAAAAGTTTATATTATTGATTGCGGTCCACAAATTGATTCACAGAGAATATATGTATGCGACAGTGCTGGAAAGCCAATCATGTAAGTCGTATATCGATGTTCGTATTTTTTTAGCGTAATCATTATGAACATGAACATTATAATAGATATAAAATAGTGAAAGAGTCGCGATAAATCCTTCAAATTGAATTTTATTTCCCATAAATCACTCGTCAATGTATCATTACAATCTATTAAAGTTCTCTCTGTAGCGCATTGCAGTTCCTAGTATCTACAGCCATTCATCATTTACCTCATTATGCTGTCAAATTACCAAATGTCAAGTTGGCCGGTACCCCGGGCGACACCATCCTTGCGGGGCATCCCCACCAGAGACCCGTATGGCACTACTACATGTGGTAGGTATGGAGTTTGGAGGATGTATCTGCTGGTTGGTATAAAGTCAAGTCTTACAGATCCATCCTGACCACCTTCAATCTCTCACCTCGACTGTTAATAATCCATATCACCTTATTGGATGATTTGCGAACCTTACGTTCTCTACGTATTAAATTCAATTAAGCCAACAAAAACATTTTCTTTTACCTATCTACTCGTATGTGTAAAGAATGTCTCTGATGGCGTGGTTTGGTTTTTAAATAAATCTGCAGTTTTATTTTGAAATTTATGAAATTTGGCAAACTAGACCTTCAAAACAAGAGAAAGGTGAATGTTTACACTAGAATTCCTATCCGCTTTTCCTACCCTGTAAAGCAGAATTTTGATATTTCTTGAAGAAAATGTTGCATACTTGACATTCAAAACAAAAGAAAAATTACTGACAACATTTAGTTTTGAAATTTTTTGACTAAAGCTTGAGTAAGGCTGGAGATTTCACTTAGATTTCTCTAAAAATCTTCAATATATTCAGTTTGGAATTTAAGTAGAGTTACAGGGTTCCAATTCAGATCGACTCAATTCAGACGGTATGACCAGAGAAAACCGGAAATATGTCATTTTTAAATCAAATTTTGGAAGTATTGACTCTTTTCCACCAAAAATTATAAATTGGTTTCGAAAGATTGTTCATTTATCTAGTAAACGCATATTTTAAACTTTGAGAAAAAAATGTTTATTTTTAGTGTAATAAGATTATACCACAGGTCGTTGACAGATTTGTTAAATTTTCAAACATATTTCATACCATGTAATCAAACATTATTGTAAATCAATACGTTACTAGTAAACGCATGTTTCAAAATTTTAATTTTAGTACAAATGAAATCATTATTTTGTCTCTCTATTTACGGTCTTACAAATTATTATATATTTAAGATTTTTTTACATTCTTATTTTGCTTAGACATTATTGAAAAATGATAAATACTTATGATCAAAAAACAATTACAAGAAGTACATAATTTTAATAGTTTTATCATCACGGCTCCTCTTGTTGGACTACCTTCATCCTCTAAATTTTTGTAAAATTCTAGATATATATGCCTACAGAAAAATCATTTTCACAAAACCATTAGAAATACCGCCTTTTTTCCCATAAACAGTCGATATGACAATAACAGTGCTTTCTTAACACTAGCTACCTCCAAGTAAGTAGTAGCAAGTACCAAGTGGCAAGTACTTGCCTTCGAACCTTGAACTCGCAGGTTCGAATCTCACCGTGAGTCCCAGTAGCTGTGGATATTTGAGTCCGATGTGCCGTAATGACATTTAAAATCTGTATCACGGATGAGTCATTAAAGTGTAGATATTGCAAATCAAATTAGTACAAAATCCAAGTACCTACATACTTGCGAAACTGTGATTGTTCTAAAGTTTGTGTGCGACAAACTGCAATGTTGCATCCAAACTGCTTACAGCTTCGGATGCAATGGACTGTAAATATACGGAACGAGACGAAATAGTGTTTGAATGAAAGAATGCGTAGGAAAAAACAAATTATGCAAGGATAAAGAAGTGACCAATCCCACCAACACCCACAATATAGTTATACAGTTCGAAGTAATTATCACCACGATGAAACGAATGAGCACAAAACGGTATTATAAACTCCAAAAATGTCCAAATTCCTTCTTTTTAATTAAAAACGAGATTGCTTACATGAAAAACATCAACAATTTGCTTCCAATAATATTAATAATAAAAATAATAGTCTTTATTCCAGGATATAGGTAGGTAAGCGCAATCCCACACACCCAATAGAGAGTATAAGTACAAATAGTGAAAACATAGGTATTTATAAATATCTAAGAGCAAAGATAGAACAAAGTCACAACTAAAAATAAAAATAAAAAGAAACAGAGGAAAGAAAGAAACATAAAATAAATAGAAATTGAGAAAAATAATACAGTGGTATCGTCAAACCTTCTTCTGTTTTCAAAACAAATGCACTCGAATTTTCACTATTTTTCTTAAAATTGTTCCATGTTACAGATACTTTTTCAGCTAGATGATGGTTAGGGAGCGGTAGGAATTGGATAAATTACATCCCGGTAGGAACTAAAGATAGTTCTGTTTTGAAAACCAAACAGGTAGGATTATTATTTTTGAATGGTGTGAGATTAATGTGGAGAACGAAATTAAGAATATGCACATACGGTGCGGCGCGCCTTCGCATTTCGTCGCACGAAACAGGTTTCTCGTGATTTGGTCGTCTCATTTTGTTTTTATTTATTTTTTATTGTTGTTTCCTCTGCAGTGTGCGATGCTGTCGAGTGGCCGAGTGGCTGTAGTGCTCTTCTCTTTGGTGACATTTCTCCACAGTCCACGGCCTATAGTATGCAGTCTGCAGCCTGCGACGCCATCTCCCGTGCTTTATGTTGGTACACCCGAACCGGCTGCGGCTGGACCGTGCGTGCCCACTGTCAAATAATCATTCAGCGATTATTTATGTATCGTCGTTTTTTCGGCGTTTCGAGAATTCTCCTCAAGGACGCTGTAATATTAATCAAAGAATGTTCTGAAACCATTCGAGATCTTAAACTTTATCATGACGCGCTTTATTTAGGCATTTATTTTGATAAGTTATTCGATTTGAATGTACATAGGTATGCTATTCGATTTATATTTATAGAGGCCTACGTTTTATGGAGGTCACCATTTATAGGGTGATGTGTTATGTATTTTAAAGTGTGTAAAGGGTGTGGTAAAGAAAATAAGTAAGATGTCGGTACATTACTTATGTAAGTGACCGGTAGTTTAAAACAGAATAATCGGTGGTTTTTTGATGCGGCGCGGAGAGAGTTCTTGTGACTTGAAAATGAATTCGATTGGTTGCTAGGAGACCAATCGGAAGCCAGCCGAATGCAATTCAGTGTCCTTTATTAGACCTCCACATATTTATTTAGGCATTTTTATTTTCACGGGGAGACGATGTCCTCTTCCCATGTGGGGCCTTCAGGGAACCATGTAGGAGTGAAGAGGAGAAATAAGGCCATCTCTGTGAACTCTTCCATTGTTGGGCCTTTAGGGAACCGCACAGTGAAGAATAGATATGAAGTCCTCTTCCCTCCTGAGGCCCTTGAGGAACAAAGGTGGGGTGGACTCTTCCTTTGTGGGCCTTCCAGGGAACCAAAGGAAGGTGAAGTCTCCATCGTGGAGCCTTCGGGGAACTGAGGAGCGGAGAGGAGAGATGAGCTTTCTTCCCTCGTGGAGCCTTCAGGGAACCAAGGAGGAGTGAAGAAGAGAGATGAGACCTGGGAAGACACATTGTGGAACCAGAGGATATTTCTTCATTTCCAATGACAATCCTAGTGATCTTCATAAAAGGGACTGGGTTACTGTCAAAGGAATGAGGTAAAATAGAAGATAGTACAATGGGCCTGTGGCCTAAGTGCTCACGGAAACAATATGTAAACCGTCTCGGCTAATAAAATAGACATTTTTTATTTATTTATTTCTATTTCAATTCTATTTCATTTATAACCTTGGATGCTCTTATTAGATACCTAACAAACGCACGGTGATGCTTACTTTAAATTACAACAAAAATAAAACTCTGAGTAACCAATTAAATAATTTATCGCATGGTCCTTTCTAGGAATATTTGGCCCAATCTCCTTCGGTATGACTGTATCATACTTCTACTAATAACCACCAATTTACCTTCATTTTTTGATTTCATTGCTTTTTTCCATTGGTTCCTAGATGCGACGTTTCAGAACTAAATGTTCGTTCATCAAAATACAAAGAAGTAATAAAAATTAAATCTAAACAAATAAGCTTGGATAATATAGATTATTATTAGTACTGATATTCAGATTGTCTGAGATACTCATAATATTATACATTGATAATAATTCTAAAATATGTGTCCATATAACCAAAAAATACTGAAAATAAAGAAGCTAGTGAAATGTGATGAAAATATACATTTTATAGAAATAATATGTTTGAAGTTTACCTAATTAAAAATGCGTAAGTATAAATTATATTATAAAGAAGAAGAACACAGTAGATTGTAAAATTAAATAATCTTGTACCTAGAAGAGTACCGTCATATTTCAACAATTAACGCTTTTTTCGAACAGCAATAGACCAAGTAGTCTTGGTTCTATAACTATCCCGCGCTGTGACACTACCACACCACAGCCCTACAATTTTTCAAACGTATCGGAATGAAACGGTTTAACCAATTACCAGTTAACTTAAGGGCCCGCAAACCGGATTTGTACCGATTTATTACATATTTCCCTTAAACACGGTAAGTTTTAAAGCTCTTTAAAAAATATATGTTATTCTTTAAGATAATATCTAGACTTTGCCCGCGCCGAAACGCAAATTATATAAAATTCCCTCGATAGAAAAAAATCGCAAAGTATGCTCCAAAAATTAGTATTAACACGTTTGCTTCAGTTATTTTACAAGTTATATGTATGAAAAAATTCACAGTGTTTTTGTAAATGCTGTTTAAGATAATGCCCGCAAGATTTTTGCTCTATTTTAAACGAGTCGTGTTTTATTAAACATTTTCGCAATTTTCGCATCGATTTTGCCGCTGTAAATGTTAGCGCTCTAACTTGTAATTTCGTATCCCTCCATCTTTTTCTTTTCGGGCCCGGTTGCAGAGCCTTAAGATTGGAAACAAATTATAAAAAATTGAAAAGCACAAAAAAAAACCTACCAATTGTACATATATTACAATCGGTGACCGGACAACTCAGAATAATGCAACTTTATCACCTTCTTTGAATGCTTAAATAGGTTACTTTAGGTTAAATTAAAGGTTATTAAAAAAAACGTTACTTTTAATGACTTTTCAAAGGTGTGTTGAAGTTGCATGATTCTGAGTTGTCACGAAACCATTGCAATCATTACACTTATCATACAATGTAAAATGTCTCATTCAAAATATTAGATATCCTATTTTCTTCCTTCTTCATTTATCTTCTCTTGTTTTTTTCTGTTCTATTTCATATCTATTATTTTTTATTACATGTATAATTTATTTTTTCACGTTCCGTGCTCTTTCTAAAAAAAATATGTTAAATTGATATTTGCATACGTTTTTCCGCCTTTCTAACCCGAGCATTGCTCTAAAAATAGTATAATACGAATATGTAATGTATTTATAAATAAATAAAAATTTAATGTAATTATCAAAATATGTAATTGTATCATTATAAATAATAAAAAAAATAAATAAAAAAGCGTTAATTTAATACGTTGCATCGATTTATGATCAAAATGTAAATTTTGGAAACTTGTCAAATGGCCGTATTGTTTTACAGGAGTTTAATCGCGTGATAAATTCGCGGTACACGCTTGATTTAATGTGCGGTATTCGACATCACCTGTTGCGGATTCAATATTATATCTCCCAACAACAAATTACCGTTTCTCGCCATTTCGATTTTTCACTTGCCATTTATAAACTTCATAAATAATAACATCATCACATTTAAAATCAATTTTACTTTAAAAAATCAAGCGGATTTTTTCTGTCCAACAGCAGAAAATAATAAAGTTCATTTGGTTTCACTTTAAATGCTAGTTGTATAAAATACAATAAGGGCATGCATGTCAAAGTTTCGCACCGCAAACAGCCTCTGTGGTCGAAGGGCAAGGCTCTCGACAAGCAATCCTAAGGTCACGGGTTCAAATCCCGGCGTCCGTAAGTAAATTTCATTTGATTGATTTGTGTTATTTCGTAATTTAATCATTTAAAATAATATAAGATTTATTTGCGGCACCTTCGAGATTGGACGATACTCTTAGACTCTTAGTATCGCTCTGGTGTAAGAATTGAAACGTTGTTTGAAACGGCGTTAGCCGTGTTTGGTGATCTGATCTGAATAGCCTGGAACTTCCGCACCTTCCGCTCCCAATCTCCTTCCTCTTCCCACTACCTTCTGACTCACAACATACTCCAATTGGGGGATGCTAGAAGCCATAGTCTCACTTGCTCCAGGCGGTTGGTAGCAGTTGGGACTCTTGTGCGTTATATATGCGTAGTAAGGGTCGACCGAGATCTCGGTCTCGGCATTCTCGGCTATAAATTCTTCCAAGAACTCTGTCTCGGTTCTCGGCGAAAAATCGCCGAGATTCTCGGCTATAACCGAGACCGTTGTATGTAGGTACGGTATAGGATAATAGGATTCAAATCTACCGCGCGCGTCCACATTCGTCACTTGGTGTCAGTGCGCGAGAAAGCTGTCGATGTTATTTCGAATTAAGGTATTTTCTAAGTAGGTATAATGTTTTATTTTTGCTATACTGTGCAAAAATAGCGCATTTTAATTTTTTTTCTCAATTTATCTTTTCTTGGTCTCGGCTCTCGGTCTCGGTCGAGATTTTAATTTAGTCTCGGTCTCGGCCGAGAACGAAAAAACTGTCTCGGTCGACCCTTACTAAAAGGTATTGAAAAGAGAAAACAACACGCTGTATATT
The DNA here is from genome assembly GCA_917880885.1 of Limnephilus marmoratus. NCBI lineage: Eukaryota > Metazoa > Arthropoda > Insecta > Trichoptera > Limnephilidae > Limnephilus > Limnephilus marmoratus. Next base: position 55,846,790 of record OU862909.1, on the reverse strand, counting down.
CAAATCCAAAAGTCACCACAAAATAATTAAAATGTGAACCTTTATGAAACCCCGACCGCAATTTGAAAACAAATTATGAAACTTTGGGAATTTTTTAATAATTATTTTTACATGAAACGACTAAAAACTAAGATGACAGTAACGTTTGTAATTTATTTATCAAATAAAATATGTTTTTTTTTCGTTATCAGTAATTTTAGCTAGAAAAAACGTAAGATGAGCCATTTTTAAACTTTTTTATGTTTGTGTGCAAAAATTTATATTTAAAAAATGACGTGTTTAAGTAAAATTATAAAATTTGAAGCGTATTTTATCACCTTTCAAAAACAGTTTTTAGTTTTCAGATGTGTTCTGAAATATTATTTTAATTTGGATTTTATTGCATTTTATTGACGACCTCCGTAGTCCAGTGGGTAAGTCTCTTGACTCACAGTCCGGAGGTCGCGGGTTCAAACCCGGCATGCGCAAATAAATTTTATTTGATTAATGTATGTTATTTCACAATTAATTCATTTAAAATAATATATAGTATATTTGCGGCATGTTCCAGAGTGGAAGATACTATCAGTATCGCCCTGGTGTAAGACCACCATTCAGAATTGAAACGTTGCTTAAAAATGGCTTTAGCCGTGTTTGGTGACCAGATCTGAATAGCCAGGTACTTCCAAACCTTCCTCTTCCCCACCTCCTTCCCCTCCCCACTACCTTCAGCCTCACAACATACCCCAATTGGGGATGCCATCGTCTCACTGGCTCCAGACGGGAGCAGTTGAGATTCTTGTGCGGTTATTCACTGTAAAAAAAAAAAAAACGGAAATATTTTGGCCGTCTGAAAAATACGGCAGATTTTGGAAGGGGTAAAAGAGACCAAATTAAATGTATCATTGGTTTTAATTTTGGGAATTTACTTCAAAATTTTCAAGAAAATTTTCATCTCAGCTTTACAATTATTTCTCATTTTTTAACACTGTGATACGATGTACACAAAAAAAATAATTTGCAATATTTGAAGGCGAGCCAACTTTTTACGACCCACTAAAAGGCGTGAAAGATAATAACATTTATACGGATATAGTCATGTAAATTGTAGTTTTGCCACATCTCCCCATCAATCATGGCAAGATTCGTCTCTGGTATTTAATCATACCAACGCACCTTCACTCTCCTGTGCCAAGTGGAAGTGACTATAAATCACGTTTTATAGATGTGAGTCACAAGGCTTTCTGACATTTACCAGTCTGCCCTATGGACGCCGGGCGCTGGGTGCAGGACTCTGACATCTGCCAATTTATTGTTTTCAATTTACCAGAAACATTAAACGTGATATGACTTCGCCCTTCAAGGCGAGATAATTAGGTTCCGTACTTCCAGCCAAGTCGTAGGGCGTTTGCCTGAAATTATTCCAAATCATCACTCTTTTATGGGACAGTCGTAGAGTTTTGATTTAATTTGCAGTCTTACCGACAACTTGGAAACCTACATACCCTCCCGCAAAATTATATGTTACTAGCGCAAACCCTCGAAAAACTACGGCATTTTATAAATATTGTATGTTTTTTTTTTAATTTTCTTTATTCATTTTGTTTGTTACAGGTTTGTTTTACATGGTTAATCGACTACCAAGCTAGGCAAAAGCCCGTATTATGGCAGTCGAGATTCATAACATGTTATATTAAGAATATAATATTAAGTATAATCATCCATGTATGTAGTTGAAAGTACAAACATATAGCATGCATATTAAGGAAAATATTCATTATAGTATTAGGTACATGATCACATACAAGAAAGGAGTTTAACTAGGTGAATATTGAATAAATAAAAATAAAATAGAATAACAAATAAAAATAAAAGTAACAAATAATAATATGTCAAGGATAATAGAAATAAAAATAAGAATAAATATATAAATCATATATATATTGGTTGCTTAGCAACGCAAGCCTTGACGTTTGCTTGTATTTTAGCTCTCTGATTTTTTTATTGTATCAGATAGAAAAGAATTAGCTTTGATCCCAAAACATATAAATATTTGAAAATAAGTATATTAGATAACGTAATAAATAAACTGCCAGTGGACCGTAGGATATTTAGGTAAATAAATACAAAATAAATTTTTCCTTTTGTGAGGACTTCAGTAACCAAGGTAAACAACTATATTTTGAGATTACGTTGAAATATATTTTGTAGGTAAATTTAATTATATATTTTATTTTGATAACATTATTCTACAATATAATATATATTATAGATTTGTAGTATTGAAGGGTAGTTTACATTAAAATATTTAATTTGGAGATATTGAAAACTATTTGTTGACACTAGGTAACGACGACAGTTGCTTGGTTACTGGAATGTAGGAATTAATAATAATTAATAAATCATTTCCAAGTTGTTTTGAAAGGTGACACAATGTCATTTTCAACCAACGGAAATGAAAATGGGTTTATTATGTCATCTATACAGATGAACATTGATAATCTGAGACCCCAAAAAACAAAAGCAGGTATTCCTAGGCAGCGTATGAAATGGACGAACGATGTCAATATGTTCATCGTTCGTTCATATTTTTATGTAACTAAACTAGAAACAGATATGTTATTGTATAGGAAAAAATTACATTTACTTTTCTCACAAAATTATCCGGTTGCCCAAGTAAACAAACAAAGATTAGCTGACCAAAAAAGGTCAATTTTCAAAAATAATTTAATTCCTGTAGTAACATTAAATGAGATAAGAAAAGAAGTAGCAGATAGATTGCAATTGGAGAATAATTTAGATCAAATTAATACGAGTAGTAATGTTATATTAGATGCATTGAATGAAGATAGTTTAGCTAATATTCTAGTAGAAGAATCCAATGATATTAGAGTAGATTCAAATAACTTAGACATTATTCATAATCTTAGGGAAATCAATATTGCAAATTTAAACTTACTAGATGATAATGTAATAGAATTAGCTAACTTGCTTCAAAATAATATAAATAGATATATAGATATAGAGCCCACAGTTAGACCAAAATTACCAAAATTGCATACGTCAAAGAAATTATCTAAATTAATTTCTGAATTAAATAATTTAATTTTACCAAAAATAATATTTGACGATATTATTTTTTTAGATCTTCATACAATAGTGTACGCTAGTGCTATCACTATATGTAATAAGTTAGGAGTTAAATTAATATCCTCTGATGATAGATCATATAGTTATAGTAAACCAGAATGGCAGATTAGATTAGAAAATGATGTAGTATTTTTAAGAAGTAGTATAGCTAGAGTAATTGAATATAAAAATGGAAATAGAAGTAGGAATATTTTGAGATATGTAGATGAAATTGGGAGAAAATTTGGTTATAGCATTGGTAGTAATAATAATGAAAATATAATCAATGATTTATTAGATTTATTAAAACAAAAATTAGGTGTAAAAGCTAGTAGATTAAAAAGATATAATTATACGTATAATAAAAGAAATAATAATAGATTATTTCAGAAAAATGAGAAAATATTTTATTCCAAACTTGACGATAAACAGAATATTATTTCGAATAATAATATTCCGTTGCCATCTGAATCAGATATGCGCGATTTTTGGACAAACATTTGGAGTAAAGATATAAAACATAATGAGGCAGGTAACTGGATAGAAAATGAAGAACTCAATTGTTCAGACATTGAACAAATGAGTTTTTCTGATATATCGGTTGAATTGTTAGCCAAAATTATAAAAAATACTCATAATTGGAAAGCCACGGGTTGCGATTGGATACATAATTTTTGGTACAAACGTCTAACTACTTTACATCCTCTTTTTGCAAAAAATCTTTCAAAACTTGTCAGAGAACCTCAAAATTTTCCTAATTTTCTAACTAAGGGCATTACTTATATGTTGCCTAAAAGCGAACATATTAATAATCCCTCTCAATATAGACCCATTACATGTCTACCGACAATATACAAAATTTTAACCTCTTGCTTGACAGATTTAATATATACTCATTTGGATGAAAAAAATATTTTATCTGAACAACAAAAAGGTTGTCGCAGAAAACATATGGGATGTAAGGAACAGTTAGTTATTGATTCTGTAATTTTAAAACAAATTCAAAATCAAAAGCGTAATTTACATACTTGTTATATAGATTATCAAAAAGCTTTTGATAGTGTCCCGCACTCGTGGCTAATCAAAATATTAAAAATATATAAAGTTAACCCAATTATAATTAGCTTTTTGAAAAATATTATGTCCTTTTGGAATACAGATTTGCTAGTTAATTTAAAAGGTAAGAAAATAGTAGTACCGGGCATTTCAATAAAAAGAGGGATTTTTCAAGGAGACTCATTGAGCCCTCTTTGGTTTTGCTTAGCATTGAATCCCCTTTCTAAAATGTTAATTTTTTTTTTTTTTTTTTTTTTTTTATTTATTTGTTTATTTAGCACAATATTATACATTTATATACATTATTTATTAAATTTTGACTGCCCAACTAGGAGTATTATCCCGTTTTAGGACAGTCAAATAATTATGGGAATGAACATATATGGAGAATGATTTGTACAAAAAGGAAAGAAAATTGATGAAATAAAAAGGGGAAATAAAAAGAAGAGAAGGAATATAAAATAAAATAATAAAAGAGAAGTTTAAAATATAGTACCTAACTGTTATATGTTTAGCATATCAAAAGAAAGAAAAAGAGAAGAGAAAGAATAAAATAAAAATGAAATAACCAATTAAAACATAAAATAGCCGTGGATGGTTTAGCATAGTTATTTACAGGCAAATGATTAAAATATAAGGTGATAACTGGTGTTTGCATTTCATTTCATATATATATCCTACGTACACATTTTGCATAGTGAGAACTAGAAAGAGAAGTGAAACAATAAAGTAAAATAAAATAATCAATTAATGTTTGATTATTACTGTAGTTTGCTAAGCATAGTTATTAAAATAATAATAAAATAATAGGTATATCTTACTTATAATTGGTGTTTACATTGCGTATATTATAAGCCTACATACATATTTTGTATAAATATGAATAAAAAAGAGAAGAGATAGAATAAAGTAAAATATGCAATTAAAACATAAGAATGACAGCTGATTTCCAATTTAAAAGTAATAGGTAGGTACATACAGATAGGTATATACACATAAAAATATAGATAGGTAGATACACATAATAATATAGATTAGAAGATAGGGGTATCTTTTACTTAGTTCATTTTTTGTTGGAATTTTTGTTGTTGTTTTTGGTTTGTGTTTGATTTTATTTTTTGTGTAGTAAAAGTTCACTCTCCTTTCTCCCTAATTGTTGAAACCAAGTAGTGGTCAATTTACGAATAACAACTGTGCTTTCCTTTTTCCAAGCATCAGGCATGAAGTTGTATAGTTTTGGACCTAAGAAAGTGAAGTGTCTTTGAGCGAGAGATGTTTTAGTTGTGAGTGTTACAATTGGATTTCTCCGTGAGTGTCGGGTGTTGTGAGAGTGGTTAATAGATGGGTAGAGGTGGCGTTGTTTATGGGTGTTTAAAATTAATTTTCTCATGTACAGTTGTCTAACATCTAGAACTTCTAAGTCTTTAAATAGTGCATCACTGCATTAAAAGCAAGTTTGGAATAAAAATTAAGGGTAATACAAGAGAGAGTAGTATAGTTTCACATCTATTATATATGGATGATATAAAATTATTTTCAAATTCTGAATCAAATTTAGAGAAAATGATTAAGGTAGTTAAAATTTTTTCAGATGATATTAAAATGACTTTTGGTTTAGATAAATGTAAAACTATCCATATAGAGAAAGGCAAAATTGTAGATGGAGACGAGGGTATATTTAGAAATTTCAAAATTCAAAGTATGAAAGGGGATGAGGTTTATAAATATTTAGGATACCCGCAATCGAATAGATTAGATCACACTAGTATTAAAAATGATATTAGGATTAAATTTCAAACTAGGATCAGAAAAATTTTAAAATGCAATCTATCTGCTAAAAATTTAGTAAAAGCAATAAATACTTGGGCAATACCTCTACTAACGTACTCATTTGGCATAATTAAATGGTCCAATACAGATTTAGATAGTTTAGAACGATTAATTAGAACTACGTTAACAAAATTTAATTGCCATCATCCAAATTCAGCTATAGAACGAATTAATTTACCTAGAAATTTAGGAGGTAGAGGTGTAGTCAAAATAACATCTTTGAAACACAATCAGGTAGAAATGCTTAGAAATTTTTTCCATAGGAAAGCTAATAGCTCAGAAATGCACAAAATAATTTGCAAGGCAGATAGAAATATTACACCTTTAAATTTATATGACGAGAATGCCAACATTCTTATAAATACTAACCAGGAATTATTAGATTCCTGGTCAAATAAAATTATTCACGCAAAACACTTCAATTATCTCAACCAAACGTATGTTGACAAACTTTCGTCAAACAAATGGTTGAGTATTGGAGAGTTGAGCGCAGAAATAGAAGGATTTATGCTTGCCATTCAAGATAGAGTCATTAATACTAAAAATTATAGAAAGCATATAATCAAAGATATAAATCAAATTGATGATTTATGTAGAAAATGTTTGGCTTTTCCCGAAACTATAGAACATATTATATCGGGATGTTCTATATTAGCGCCTTCCGAGTATACATTTAGGCACAATCAGGTTTTAAAAATAATTCACCAAAGTTTGGTAATTAAACATAACTTGATTGATTGCCGTAATGTAGTACCTTATTATGAATATGAACCAAATTCATTTATAGAAAATGAATTTTATAAAATATATTATGATAAAACTATACTAACAGACAGAACAATTAGTCATAATAGACCTGATATAGTTTTACATGACAAAATTAAAAAAATAACTTATATCATTGATGTAGCTATTCCAAATTCCTGTAATATTCAAAAAACTGTTTCTGAAAAAATTAGAAAATACACAGATTTAGGAAATGAGATTAAAAGAATTTGGCATTCTCGGACTATAAAAATATTACCATTTGTTATTTCGGCCACTGGCATAATACCTAGGAATCTGATTCAAAATTTAAGCATATTAGATTTGTCAAAGAATTTGTATATAAAAATGCAAAAAGCAGTAATTTTAAATACATGTAGGATTACAAAAGATTTTTTAAATATTTATATTGAGGGATCAGTAGGATTTATAGGTTCAATTAGAAATGCCACAGAGCCGAACCCTCTGATATGAAAATATCTGGAGTCGGTGAATTATATTCCCATTTGGTCTCTAGTAGGTTGACATGTTGTTCTTGTATTGTTTTGTATTTATAATACTTATATAGTGCAATTGCATAACGTGGATTCACTAGATGATCATTTGGGGAAGTGTATGAAAGGGTTTAGTTTTTCCTTCTTTTTTTTTTTTTTTTTTTTTGGGGGGAAAATTTAACCCGGACATTTAAATCTGGTGCTAATATATAAATAAATATATAATCTATATAGATTAACAATGATAATCTTAGACCACAAAAAAACAAAAACAAAAGCAGGTATTCCTAGGCAGCGTACGAAATGGACGAACGATGTCAAAAAATATGAAAAAAAGCATCAGCGTAATAGAAAGTTTTGGTTCAAAATTAATTTAGGGATAAGATTTTTTATACGAGAAATATGAAAAAATAAGAACAGTTTTTAAGATGTCCGGCATTCTTTATAATATTTCCTTCCCTGAGTAAATAACCAGTTCTGTATATTAATGGCATAAAGATCATCAGTTTTAGATGTCTTAATATCAAAGTATCTATGAAATACTTGCTTTGGGAACTACGCCCTTTATAAACAAATTTTGTGTTTTTTTTAATAATTATCATTATAATTTTTTGTTGAGAAATTAGAGATACCATCAAAAATTTACCTTTAGTGAATCAAGTTAGTTACCTTAGTTAGTCAGTAAATAATGCTTTCCTGAAAACAGAAAAGCCCTACAAAAATCTCTAAAAGTCACTTTGGTCGCTAAGATAACGTTTTGAAAAAGAGATTTCATTCATTTATCATTTCAGTTCCAATTTTGAAAATGACTCATAAATTCAAAGCAAAATTTCAGTTCATTGAGCAAGATTTCACATAGTACAAACGCACAGACATCTGAAATGAATAGGTTTGATGGTTAATAAAATCGATTTTCTTGCGAACACTCTCGTCCGATTTCTTAATTTATTCTAGTACCCTCCAAGCTCAACCATACAACAACTCGTGGATCCTTATCCTTATCCGTGACTTTTTGACCAAAAATAACACGAATACATTCCAGCAGCCTTCGAATTCACCTGATCTGGCTCCCTGCGACTTTTTCATGTTCAACCGACTTTAAAAATCGCTTCGTGAAACGCGTAAAGGCACCCGGAGGTTGTCATGAAAAAATCGAAAACGGCTCTAATGGACATACCGAAAATTAAAAATTGAGTACCAGTGTTGTTTCGGGGATTGGATGAAGCGCTGGCGTTAGTGCGTTGCAGTCGATGGGGAGTACTTTGAAGTAGACTATACCGATTTTGACGAGTAAACTTGTATTTTCGATTTTATGAATATAGTCCTAAAACTTTTTGTTCAAGGTATTTAAAGTGTATAAACCATTCTCTGTTCTCTGCGAGTGAAAGCTTGGTAAACTCTTTCAACTGTTCTCGGCTTAAAGCTTTTACTGCTATACAATATTATTTTTTTAAGATTACTTTTAAGAGTGGTGCATGGATCAAGTACCAATATGCCAACACGATAATTAAATCTTAAGTCCTGGTGGATGTGAAGAATTAAATCGTCCGAAGGAGGAATGAGATGCGGGCTCGTATGTAATTCCATCCCCCGCCGGCAGGTGGACTCTCCGCAGGGCTTATTGACACGTCGTCCGTTATTTTCGTTGCGTGAAGGCTTCATGTGCCAAACACATGTTAAACGGCGTTTAGCCCACCGCAACGTGGATGTTGACACGCTTAACTTTGCAGTCACACAAATAAATGCGTACATATTCAAAATTTATATCACGGCGATGCAACCGTCCTTGAAACATTCGAAATCGGAAGGGGCGTGTCATTTTGGTAGGGATTATCGAGTAATTGATAAGACTTGACAATCAATAAAGAAAATAATGAAAAGGTGGTTAAATTTAACGATTTAATGCGAAGTAATGCAAAATAATACACATCTTTTTTAAATTTTGATCACCCAGAAATATTATTTTTTTTTTATATAAATACTGGGAGTAGAACACAACCATGTCGTTTCTTTTAGAGTAATTTTTAATACGTCTTTTTATATAACATGCGTCGTAGTGTAAATAATACGTTTCCAGGTGAGTATTTCTTTGATTAAGGTGCAAAATTAAGTTTTTAGGTGATGATCGGAAAAAATTGTAATATTTGTGGAGAAACTTCTAAAAATAAAATAAAAACATTCATTATGGCGATGTTTGCATAAATCAAAACACGCGGCCTTTCAACCTTTTGCGCAAGGAGTGCATGATTTCACCCGTTTCCGAATGTTAGAAGTCGAGGTGGATCACCTTAAACTGCACGCGATTGTTACCCTATTCCGAATTAGGAAACAATGAAGCTAGACCGTTGATATTAATTTCTCTAGATTTGCTTCAATAATAAGAGTTTATCCCAGAATCTGCTTAATGTTGATAAAAAAATGATTTAACAATTACCTGCCTTCTTGAAGAAATTAAAAATGGATAACTTTATTTAGAAATTCTCTGGGTCACCATGATAAAATGTTTGTAAATTATACTTCACAAAATTTTCGCACCTCATTACTCATGTTTGGCATCCAAATAAGTGGAATTTGTTTTTTGATGTGACTACCGCGCAATAATCCCAACTGCTCGCAACCGTCTGGAGTATGGACTATGGCATCTCCAATTGGGATATTTTGTGAGGCTAAATGCAGTGGGAAGAAAAAAAGATAGAGGAAGGTGGAAAAGTACCTGGCTATTCTGATCTGGTCACGTCAAGCCATTTAAAAATGTTTCAATAGAGAACTCCAGTCCAATTATTTAATTTTTTTTTATGAATAATGACCTTCTAACATAAATAACTGCATTTTTATTTTCATTTTTAGAGTTAGTTATAATAGTTTAAATAATTGTCAAAGTTTTAATTTTTCAAGATTCCCCGAAAACCACCGATGCATGGTGAATCATGTGACGTCATCACTCCTGAAAAATTAGTATAGGATCGGGCAATCAGCTGATCAACTGCCGCCATTTTGAATTCCGTTGTTCGAAGTATTCTTCCTAGAAGTAGCATTACTATTTTTTTTGTGCAGTAGTTTTAGAATATTTTCAATAATAGAGATAAACTAATAAGAGATACCGTTATTTTTTAAACATTATTTAGGACTAAATAATGTTTCAATAAACACAACAACTAAATCTCTATAAAAAGTGTGTAAATAAACGAATAAATTAATACGATGGCTTGTGTCATATCATTCATTCCCATACAATGACTTTACGATGACGTCACGACACGTCAAACAGTGACGATTAAAAATGGACTTTTTAATAATTTTTTTTTAAACTTTGCGTTTAATATTATTAAATAAAACTTATATATTCAGAATCAGCGTTTATTGGTCTATATGAACATATTTTTTTTAGCCATAATATTTTTCACTGGAGATCCTTATTCTGAATTGTGGTCTTACCGAAGGGCGACGCTCAGAGTATCTCCACTCTGCAAATATACTGTATCCATGTTATTTTAATTTTTTTTTAATGAAAGACAAACATTACCGGGTTACGAATAATCTAACAATGTTTGAAAATCTCCTACTATGGATCAGTTGTGTAAGAACACAAATTAATAAAACAAAATTTACTTGCGCATGCCACGATTTGAACTTGCAAGACCACGAAGATCTGTTATGTTTGTTGTCTGAGGTTTGAAAATGTAAACAAGATTACTATTAAAGACGAAATGTATTCCCAGCAATTTGGGATGTGCCATATGGTAGATTGATTTGTTCTTATTTTTCCTTGATAATATACCTACATGTTGTGTACGTATATGGCTGCTCGATTTTAAGTAAGTAACTAAATAATAAAACGTTAAAATTAATTATCACAATCATTAATTTGATAGATTAAAGGTTACCTTGGAAGTGCAATGTCCACTCTTGTATAATATTAAATTAATTTACCATGAGTGAGGGTCGGATAAGTGACGTACAGACTATTGTATAAATCCCTGCTGATTTATTTCGCAGGCATTTAGTTAGTTGTTTATTGTGCTCACCTGTTGCAATTAAGCTCTGCAGATCTTCCGGCTTGGAACGGACAGACAAGGCGCAGTGTGATTGAAAACTATACGGATGTGCAAAGTTGACGGATAGATATTGGAGATGAAATTATTATCTTGAAGTTGAACCAAGTGATAGCTGCAATGCATTATAAACAATTTATTAAGCGAAAGAATTATTAATAAAATAGTTGTATTTTGAGCGATATATAAGATGATGAATATCACATCAAGTGGAGATGTTTGTCGCTATAGTAAAAATGAAGTTTAAAACGGAGAAAGCTATCCTTGTCTAACTCTGAATCGAACCTTTTGCCATACATAAGACTAATCCTTTTCTCACTTTCCTGAAATAAGCCTACCTTTTTTGTTTTATTTTAATACATTTTTTTAAAGTTTTCAGTCCACTGATGGGCTTTTACATTATTAGTTTAAATACAAAAATAAAAACTTAGATATATGAAAATTATACATAAAGTAGGTACACAGGTAAATGATATGCTACAAGAAAGGAAAACTAAAAAAATGCAGAGACTAGTTTTTAAATTGCAAATGACACAAAAATAATAATTGTAGATAAATACAGAGTAGATTAATAATACAAAACTTTCAGGAGAATAATACATGACAACGTGCATGATACAGAAAAAAGGAAGGAACAAGTTTTTACATTGTAGATAAATAGAAAGAATATAAAAATATATTCAACAGCTCCCAAGCGATGCTCCTTATTTATTAAAATATCATTCAGGTACTCGTATCTCTTAAAATGGTAAACAAATTAGATAAATATGTCGATAGTTTAATTATTTATTTATTTATTGTTTGTTTGTAAATATTACATAATACAATATAATGAACTTAAAATGTCCAACTAGGCAAATGCCCGTTTTAGGACATTCCAATATGATAATTTTTTTACATGCAAATTATAGTAAGTTATAGTGTTGACTATTCTGTTGGTAAAATAATACATATGTATATTCATATTCTAGAATACTTTCAGTTTTACCACGACATTTTTTCAATTGTTTAGCTGACATAATAAACTAAAGAAATATTAATAGATAAAACAAGAAAAATGAATTTGAAAATGAAAATGAATGAAGAAATTCTGTTGGTAAAATAATACAAATACATATTCATAAACTAGTATACTTTCAGTTATACCACGACATTTTTTACTATTGTTTAGTTGACATAATAAACTAAAGAAATGTTAATAGATAAAACAAGAAAATTAAAAATAAAAAACTGAAAGTAAAGAAGGAACTTTTCCTTTAAGGAAAAATATCACGAAGAATTGAGCAATTTTCAAACTTACTTTATGTAAAAATACAGTTACTTTAATGCTAATATAATACCAATATAAATTAAAATGTAAAGAAAAACAAAGAAAAACAAAAATTACAATTCAATTACTGTTGTTTAGCATATTCTCGCATTCAGCTCTCCCCAAGACCAGAAGCCAATTATTTACCTGCATACGCAGAATATTAGTACTCTTTGCCTTCCATGCATCAGGTATGAGATTGAGCAATTTAGGGCCTAAGTATGAGAATTGTCTCTGTGCTAAAGATGAAGAAGCGGTGGGCGGAACTATTGGGTTTTTTTTTGCATGTCTTGTATTATGACAGTGGTTTACGGAAGCGTAGCGGTGCCTCTGTTTTTGAGTATGTAATATGATTTTCCTCATGTATAATTGTCTTACATCAAGAACACGAAACTCTGCGAACAAAGAATCGCTGGGGTATCTGAAAGGTTTTTTCAGTATGACTCTTATAAGCGATTTCTGGGACTTAGCTAAGGGATCGAGTATAGTTTTAGCACAACCGCCCCAACCTAAGGAAGCATAGTCTAATATGGAATTACACATTGCAAAGTAAATTCGTTTCAAATCATTTACGCATAGAATATTTCTTTTCTTTTCTTGAGGTGAATTTGTTTCAAAGTGTGCGAAAGTGAAGAATTGTGCTGAAAACGGACACAATCTAAGATTACGAGTCATGAAAATTGAAAACAAGTACATACCTACAAAAATTGATTTCCATTAATTTTCATAATTGGAAGTATGGGTACCGCCACCCTGGGAAAAAATATTGGATAACCAACACGTCTATGGGGTGAAGTTTGTCTAGACCTTGGCGGCGGATGCGTTTGTTTACCTACTACTTTGCGGCAGGATCGAGAGGGACCGGTTAAGGGAGATTTTTTGACCTTTCATCCGGACTCTCTTGACCTACCACCATGCACCGCAGTTGGAGGAATGAATTCATGCGTCTGTCACAGGACTGGACACACTGAACCTCCTATTTCTACCAAGCCTTCATACCTTTTTCTGTCCTAGAAATTCGTCTCCTTCCTTTCTTTAATAATTCCCTCCACACATACCCTATAAGACAACAAAGACCCTTGAAGGGAAATTATCTTCCTCAGGACCTCCTGAATGAAAATGACACTTATATTAAAAGCAAATCCGAGTTCGTTGGACCAGAGTTACGCATCGCAGACAGTTCGATTATGTTTTCGTGCAATCTCGAATTAAGCAAATTCCCTGAAGAATTCTGTGAGTGACTTGGGCGTAGAGAAGATATTTCCTAGGGTCTGTGTAGATAGTGTAACTGCGGCACTTGCCTCTGCGGTTCCTCCCGCCCGGGCCCTGTGCCCTGTGGCCTGTGGGACTGTGGGTACCTACTGTGGGCAGTCACCGCCCACGGTCCAATTATTACCTCTGATTAAATAATCCCCTGCCGCCTACAGGCCTTAGGGCAACACTCAAACACTACACACACGTGGTACCACGGTGAGAACTATATTATTATAAATTCATGTCGTGTTTAGGAGCATACCTATTTATGGGGTTAATTCATTGTTAGATGATAAAGTGTTGGAGCGTTTTCACCTACTTACACACATTAAAAACAAAAGTGTTAGGAAGTGTTATTTTACAGAATTTGAACAATTACTGAAAAGTTAATTATTGAAAAGTTCATTTTCAAGTTCTGTAAAAGTTCTTTTCAAGTTCTGTTACTATGAAGGTAATGTGAAATACCTAGCTGGCCCATAATGAAATGATTAGGTACAAAATTTAAATAGCACTTCTACGGAACTGAATTTTAAATTTGGCAATTGTTTAAATTTCGTGAAAGTCTTACGATGAGTTTTTTCACAGAATTTGAACTATTCATAAAATTTCGAAGTTAATTTTCAGGTTCTGTAAAAGTTATGTTTAAGTTCTGTTTAATTTCAGTTCCGTAATAATGATATAATAACAGAACTTGAATAGAACTTTCAAAGAATTCAATAATTAACTTCTAATTTGATGAATTGTTCAAATTCTGTGAAACAATCCACAGTTTTGATTTATTGATGATTATGAACTTAATAACTTCTGATGCTGTTGTAAAAATGTCAAATTCAAACTACTGTAAATAGTTCTTAATTCCTTTGTAGGTTTATGTTGACTTTTGCAATTAATCTTAATATATGTTATATAGATGGTAATGGTAGGTGAAATAGCAAATTTACAGTAAAATCTTGTTTTTAATATACTCCACTTTCTAACAAAAGTGTCTTTAACTGAGGTGACCTGCCAGGCGGTAATGTTTTATGTACCTACCTGTTTGTAAATAATGAAATCAGACAGAGCCTGGGAATTCATAATAAGGAACTCCAGTAAAAAATATTATGACTTTAAAAAAATATGTTCATACAGACCAATAAACGCTGATTCTGAATATATAAGTTTTTTTTATAATATTAAACGTAGTGTAAAGTTGGTACGATTGAATGGTTAGTGTTGAAATCAATTGACATGACGTCACCAGTCATTGTATCACATTGTATTGAAATCAATTGACATGTAGGTATGGCACAAGCCATCAGTATTAACAACATTTCATGTTATTCTTTATTTCGTACTGTTTATAGAGAATTAGTTGTAGTGTTTATTGAAACAATATTTAAGCCTAAATAATTCAGTATCAAAAATAGAGGTATCTCTATTAGTTTATCTCTATTATTTAAAATATTGAAAAACTACTGCCCAAAAAAAATAATGAATGAAAAAATAATGCTTCTTCTAGGGAGAATACTTCGAACAACGGAACAACGGATTTCAAAATGGCGGCAGTAGATCAGCTGATTGCCCAATCCCATACTAATTTTTCGGGAGTGATGACGTCACACGATTTATCATATTTCCGGGGGGTCTGGAAAAATTAAAACTTTGACAATTATTTTAAGTATTAAAACTAACTCTAAAAATAAAAACAAAAACGCAGTTATTTAAGTTAGAAGGTCATTATTCATTAAAAAAAATTGGACTGGAGTTCTCTATTGTACAGCGCCCTTCATGTGATTTTTCACGAAAACGGCGCTGTACAAATACAATTATTATTAGGATTATACCTTTAATATTATTCATTTTTGTACTTTCTGCAAAAATACGGTGTTTAAATACCGACATGTTTGATATTGCCAACAACACATGTCACCATTCTTTACAATGATTTATTTATTTATTTATATCTATATATTACAGTTTTTTCCTTATTACAAACATTTTTACATAATGTATTTTGATTTTTTTTTACATATTTACATTACATTTCATTATGTTGAGGGTAAGGTAGGTTTGAGAAGGTGAAACTGTTGATTGATAATATAATATGTTTCGTGAACACCTCGCTAGGAGAACCTGTGCTGAGGTGTTTGCGTGTTTATGATTAAGTGTGGCAAGTACAGATATTTATGTGTTATAGTAGAAATTTTTTTTTTCTTTTTTTTTACATTTTAATGGTAATTGTACATTGATTATTTAGAAGAAAAAACATAATTACATATAAGGGAACGTACCCAGACTACGTGACCAATTTTTTGCAATTTTTAACCTCCCCCCCGGTGACCATAAACCTAAGCAACCCGCTGCTCATTTGTACCAAGCGTGACATTTTGAAGACCCCCCCCCTCCCCGAACAGGTCACGTAGTATGGGAACGTTCCCTAAGGTATATATATGTACATATGAATAGTTGGTAAATTCTTGAAAGACAAGTTTATTTATTTTATAGATTGGTTAGGGATTAAAGTATTTTGTATAAAGTGAAAATCTTGATTTTTGATCCAGGCTTGTGATATGTGTTTTGTGAATGTTTGTAGATGTATTTGCGGTTAGGAGTTGTTTCAGAATAATGGGCATATAATTAAAAAGTTTGGTTGCATAATACTGAAAATGTCTTTGTCCGTGTGTGGTGTGTGATTATCGATTTGTTTTACATATTATGGCAATTTTATCACACGACCGTATATATATTTTGCTAAATTATTTTATTCACATCGGCGTAGAATTAAACGTAAGCCGAAAAACTCCTTGACGGATTTCTGATAAAATGTACAATATTTATTAATTTAACCCAAGTCAGTAGAAAAAAGCGCCTTTCGTGTGAAAGTAGGTATAACGAATTTTCACAATATAATTTTTTTGTTATTACGTACTAATATTATTAATCTTGTATTGTCCAACGTGATTCAACCGTTCGAGATAAAATGAAGAAATTCGATTCGGAATAATTTTCACACAACCAAGACCCACGTGCTACCGGAAATGTTGAAATAAGTCAATGATGTAAAAAATCTCACATTTAGTAAATACCGGGCAGGAATCATACTATACTTATCCCTTAGAATAAAAACGAAAACAATAAATGCGATGTGTGCTTTACGTAAATTTGAAGTGCATTTCATCGTCATGGGAAAATAATTTCCTTCAGGGCCTATGTCATCTTAGGGGATACTGTGTGGATGATTTTTTTAAGGAAAGGAAGAAGAGGAAGTTCTGGGAAGGAAATGGGTATGAAGGTTGGGTAGGAATCTGGGGTTAGTATGTCCAGGAGAGACGGATGTAATGAATCCATCATTTCCTCTTAGGTGCAAGGCAATGTTCCGAGGGAGTCCTGTTAGAGAGGTCAAAAGCTCTCCCTCAATCAGTTTCTTCCGATCCGGCCTGAAACGCTGTTGGTAGGGAGACACATCCACCGCCAAGATCCGGAAAAAACCTGACCCCATAAACGTGGGCATCTCTGCTAAGTTAACAACGCAGCGAACCACTTACAGATGAATTTACAAAATGTCGGCAACGAGGGTCTGTGTACGAATCTCCGCGGTGTTTTATGACGGTAGTCACTAAGATTCTTGAATCGTCGAGTATCGGATACTTACATATCTATCACTGCGGAAAAAGGGCCTAAGAGTGCGTGCTTAATGGGCTATTTGGAACTAAAAGATTGAAGATAAAGAAAGTCATTGGCGACATCAGTTTCTATTCAAATCTACATAGAAGGCATTTCTAGAGTGTTTTACCTATCTATTTAGTTTTTTTTACATTAGCTCCACTAGGAGGCCCTATAATTCCACTCAGGGCCTACGTCATCTTTGGGGATGCTGTGTGGAGGGTCTTTTTGGGGGAAGGAAGGAAGGAAGGAGAGGAAGTCTGGGAAGGAAAAGGGTATGAGGGGTAGTTAGGAATCTTGGGGTCAGTGTGTTCAGGAGTGACAGACGTATGAATCCATCCCTCCCACTGCGGTACAAGACGATGTTCCTTGAGAGTACGGCTGGAGAAGTCAATGGGACTACCTCAACCAATCTCTCCCGCGATGCGTCCGCTGCCAAGACCCGGAGAAAACTCACCCCCATGAACCCGGGCACCCCTGCTAAGTCACCAAACGTGGCGAACCACTTGGAGTGACCTGTGGCAGAAGTGTTGTTTATCCAATAAATGGTTCTTGGGGCGACGGTACCCATACTCGCCTCCCATATTCAGTGACTTGCCTCTATGCCGCGTGCGCCATACACAAATAGAATCATTAAATTTGTACCCCGTCATTATCATCTAAGCTTCCTAGTTCCTAGAATGTATTAATTATCATAGATGCGATGGACAAATTAATCTTATAAATACAAATGTATTGAATTTTCAACAAGTATTCATACAATGCCATACTTAATTGAATGGTAAAATAACAAACAGGTTCATCCGTGATAATAACGTGAATAGCAGGTGAGTGGCGCACACGGTACCTTTTCCAGACAGAATTAATTCTAAAGTGTGTAAAGCAAACAATGCAGTAATCCGTTTAGTGTATAGGCATTAAGATTGTTAAATGTTTACAAGTGACTGGAGGAGAATTCTTAGTAAGCAATTATAGAAATAGAATATATAAGATGAGCGTTCGCGAGAGAAATAAATAATTAGAAAACGATATTTTTTTCACACAAACATTATCAATATGGCAACTTTGATCTTAAATATCTTCTCTTTGGTTAGGAATTCCAAATTCAAATTTATACAACTATTTACTCACGTATTTGTGTTTTGAAAATTATAATTCATTTGTTTTTTCCTTAATTGTTTTTTTTTTCTTTGTGTCACTTGGTTTACAAAATGGAAAACTTGAAATATCACGTTATTTACGAATACGAGTTCCACCGTGGCGCCAGTACTATAGAAACGGCTCGAAGGATTAATGATGTGTATGGCGACGGTGCCGCAAAAGAAAACACAGTGCGTTTTTGGTTCCAACGTTTTCGTTCTGGAAATTTTTCGTCCTGCAGAACAAGTCCCGTGGACGGCCGGAGACCAAAGTTGGTAATGAAGAATTGAAGGCTATTGTGGAAGCGGATCCATCGCAAACCACGTCCGAGTTAGCTGCAGGCTGCGGTGTTAGTGATAAAACTATTTTAATCCACTTGAAGCAAATTGGGAAGGTGAAAAAGCTTGAAAGGTGGGTACCTCACGAATTGAGTGAAGCAAATCAACAAACGCGCGTTGACCGCTAGACCACACACTGCACAACAGACGCCTACCAAATTAGAGGAGCTTCAATTGGAATGTCTAAGACATCCACCGTAGTCTCCGGACCTTGCCCCAACAGATTACCATTTTTTTCGAAATTTGGATAACGTCTTGCAACGGAAAAAATTCAACTCGGATGGGGCAGTCCAAACCGCCTTCAAAGATTTTATTGATTCCCGTCCAAATGGTTTTTTTAGTAAAGGGATCGATGAACTACCTATGAGATGGCAAAAGTGCTTAGATAGCAATGGTGCATACTTTGATTAAATAAATATATTATGTTAAAAAAAAATCAACTTTATGTTCCTCCCATACAAAACGCCAATTTCATATGTAAGGACCTAATATAATACTGTAATATACCTTAATTAATAGGAACTGTGGCAAAACAAAATGATTTCATTTTATTAAACAATTATTATCCATTTCAAATAGTTTTGCATAGTTATAAAATATAGGAAAAAATACCTAATCATCCAGCAACACCTATGAATTAAAAATGTAGACAAAGTTAAAAAAATATGTGGGTGCCTATAACATCCATTAAAAAATGTCAGTATGAATTGGACAGTTAGAGGCGGGGTGAGTGGTTGCGCAGATATTTGGCTGAGTGACCAGTGACGAAATGTGGAAGAATTTTTTTGTTTGATTTTGAATAATAAAAAAATTGAAAAAAGGATAACGTTTAAAAAGCCACGGGAGAAAAAAATTTTACTGACATTTTTACTTCAAATAATGTCAGGAATCACCAGTTAAATAAAGTCAAGTACGTCCCTGAACACGCTAAAATAATACATAAATACAGTTTTATGAAAAGACTGACAATTTTTTATTTTATTTATATAGCTCGTGTAAGCAATTTCTCATCCTTAAACGCATACCTTTAATAACTTGGTCATCTTATTTGTACAATAATTACTGTGCAGTGTTCACTTTGATTCCAATTACTGCAATATAAGATATTATTCCAACGTAATAAATGCAAAAAGACATTAACACAAGGGCAATTAAAAGCAGTACAGTTAATAGAGGAAATCTTACAGTAGTCCCAGACACAGGTTACGTACCTCATTGGCGATCGTCCTCTTCCTTCAAATGGTATTGCCACGCTGAGGCTCACTTCCAACTTCAAATGTTTCGACGATTGTGTGGAGAGGTAGTTCGTGCGGTGGAAGTTCGAGTTGGAAGATTGGAGTTCGAGTTGGCCGGGATCGCCTCCGAGGCGATCCCGGCCAACAAACCCTGTTTTGAACATTTTCCCACTTGACCGGTTTTTTCCTTCTAATGACATTGTAATCCTTAATTCTAATAAACTTTCCCTACTCTTGCCATCCCCCTTCCTTCTGACTCTGCCTCTCCATAGGTGATCTGTATTTAATTTTTATGTTCAGTGTATGCATTCCTGATGACGTGAACATTGTTCACGAAATATGTAGAATGTGTATATATAAATGAAGTGTTGTAAACTAAGTTATTTGTCTTTTTAATAAAATAAACAATGCCATCACGAAGTGAAAACCTTTCAGAAGAAGTTTTTTACGAAAAATTAAATTCTTTGTTTTTGCATGGAATACATTTCTATTTTCTTTGGAAGACACTCGTGATGTTGGACACTTGTCTCTTAAATGGGGAAAAGGGGTAGCACGGCTTATTATCACAACATCAATAAAAATACGGAATATAATAATACATAAAAATGTGTAAAAACATTACCATTTTTTATTTCGGCTACTGACATTATACCTAGCTCTCTCTTTCAAAATTTAGGCGTATTAGATTTGTCAAAGAAGTTATATAAATAATTTCAAGTATTTAAGGAATTTCAAGTACCATCTTTCAAAGATCTATACAATAGAAATGCATTGATTCAAATTATAAAAGAAAAAGAAAAATATCAATTTATAACTGAAAACCGTACTAGACATAAATATATTTTTTCATGCCCAAAATTAAACACTTCCTTTGCACAAAATTATTATACTTATCAAGGAAGACTTATTTTCAACCGATTACCGGATGAAATTAGAAAAATTAATGATAAAATCCAATTAATAAACACTGTAAAAAAATATTTTAAAGATAATCTCAAAAAAAAAAACAGTTTCCGACTAATCTAATCTACTTATAACTCAGTTTCCAAGTGATACTCCATTCTTCAAATAAGTTAAATTTTGTATTGTTTTTAGCAACTAATTACAATAATTCTGGACACATTATCCAAATAGTAAAATTGTTTTGATAGTAGATAAATACTTATAATTACATATCACCGAACTTACAACTTATTGTTTTTTACATTCACATTGTAATTTAAGAACTTAAATATAGCATTAAAAAATGTACACTACTCTTCCAGACACAAGCTAACGCTTCCATGGAAGAGTGGTATTAACATATTTGAATATGAACATGTAAGCAAATTAACACATCATCTAAATGTACATTATATTTTATATGCTATAATCAATAAACGTTTGATATAAAATAAAAAAAAAAAAAAAAAAAAAAAATGCAAAAATCAGTCAATTTAAATACAAGTAGGATTACAAAATATTTTTTAAACATTTATATTGAGGGATCAGTAGGATTTATAAGTCCAATTAAGAGTTCCACGGAGCCGAACCCTCTGATATGAAAATATCTGGAGTCGGTGAATTATTTTCCCATTTGGTCTCTGGTAGTTGTTCTTGTATTATTTTGTATTTATTATACTTATGTAGTGCAATTGCATAGCGTGAATTGACTAGATGATCATTTGCGGAAAAGTGTGTGAAAGGGTTTAGTTTTTCATGTGGGGAAGATTTAACCCGAATATAAAATCTAAAGATGTAAAAATCATTGAGTCTGTATATGAAAAGGTCACTGCTCAGCTACAATTCAGGATTTATCCTGGAATGCGGCTGGTTTTCAGCAGTGTAGAATACATCAATAAGAACTATGCTACCTTCTAAATCATTATTGTATTTTCGCAAGAGTGATAAGGAATAACGAATTGATTGCAGTGAGGATTATTCGGCCTGCGCAGAACGGTAAATCACACTCGGCCCGACCTCGCGTGATATTTAAGGAGGAAACGAGAAACGACCACAAAAACAATCACGAATAAGCATTCGAATGTGTGTATTGTTCTCCGAGACATTCGGTAAAACTCGTGCTGAATGTTTTTTTTATTTATTTTTGGCAATATGCATACATTGCATACATTGTCCACCGCTGTCGCCCGGACCGGCACCGTTACCCCGCGGCCGGAGGACCAAAACTCGTGATGAATTAATTGTAAGGATTTTCGGAAATATTTATTTTTTTTCCTTTCATTCGAGAATACAACGCACCTCTAAAAAACTACGATAAATTATATTTATTAAATGCAAGTACATGCGTAGGAATTAAAATTTATATTTTTTGTATTTCTTGAGCATTCACTGTGTAACAATTTCTTGACTTGTTTTGAAAAGTTTTATTCGCAGTTTGCTAATTATTTATTAGAGAAAGGCCATCGCTTCAATAAAGAAAAAAAAACAAAGTTTAAATATTCAAATTTGAATACATTTTTTAATTTGTGCGTCTTAGAATAATATCTAATCATTTGTATTCTACATTTGTTTAATTTTAAAGTTAGTTTTAAGGACGCTAGTAAACGACACGGACTTGTCGAAAGCGGTAACAAATAAATCAAATTAAGTTACAAATGTACATTGTGAATAAAACTCTTCAAACCAAAATGGTTCCACACCACAAAGGCTTCTGTTTCTTCCGGTTTGAGAACTAACTTATTAATGTAGTGAGCGGTTAGTGACTAAGTGGACAATTGCGTCGGGTTTCCATCCAAGTAAGGTAGATTCTTATTATTGCTCAATCCTAGTTAGTAGAAGTTTTTCAAATATTGTCTGTTTATTCGAATTCGCGATTTTTAATGTTGATGTGTGTTTTTAATGTTGATGTCCCACATACTAGGTTAATTATTAATCATTATTTTTTTTAATTTCTTGGGCACTAACTATGTAACAATTTCTAGACATTTTGTTTTATTGAGTTTTGTCACAATGTGCATTAGTTATTAATTTGTCAAGTTTTTAAAAATGCCAACAAATAAATAAAATTAAGTAATAAATGTACATTGTCAATTTAACTCGATGTCTAAAAGGGATCGAAATGAAAATCTAGTATCTTTCAACGGAAGCAATCTTCCGAACAGGGCCTCTTATGCTTGATGTAACCCTAAGGCCACGTCCGCATAGGCAGGCGGCTTGCTTAGCGCCTAGAGCCTAGCAAGTCACCTAGCGAGTAGCTTAGTAAAACGAACGTTCTCGAATTTTAGCGACCGGCCGCACTGCGCGCTTGGCGCCTAGATAGGTAGTAGATAGTCGCTTGGCGTGTATCCAGGTAAACCAACGTGTTGGTTTTTTGCCACTAGGCGCGAGGCATTTTAGAAGAAAAAATTGGATGAAATATTATTAAACAGTTGTCAGAAACTATGAGAAGATGTAGCAATCTAAGTAGAAAAAGATGGTTAGTACTAAAAAGTGATTTATTTATGATGAGATTTTTTTTTAAATTGAGAAGTTAATTGTGGTTATGAATTTTCGTGATTTGTTTTTGGGATGTTATGCCATGTTGCAGCTCATCTGCCCTGATGATAGTGGTGATGGACACTGTAACGCTGTCCGAAACTTTGGCTAAAGGAGGTAACGTAACACGGCATAACACCCCAAAAACAAATATCGAAAATACTTTTGGCCGTGAAAATCTAAAGACGTACATGGTTATGAATATTTTAAAAATGAATTTTCTGTAAGTAGCAGGTTTAGAACTAATTTTGAAAGTGACATCTCGTCAACGTGCCGACAAGCAAATGACCAAGGCACCTAGCGACCCACCACGCAAACCACCTTCAGTGCGGCCACCATGTATCCTAGCAAGTAGCCAGAGTGCAAGCCACTAGGCTCTAGGCGCTAAGCCAGCCACCTGCCTGTGCGTTCGTAGCCTAAGTGACCAGCTCAGGCATGGGGGCTCCATCGAAGTCAGAGTAAAGTTAGCCTCCCAAAAACTGGGCGTGCTGTACAGGGCCCGCAGATACTTTAATAGTACACAACTGCTAACCCTATGTACAGGGTTAGCAGTTGTGTACTACCGGTTGAATTTGGCAGCCACCTCTGGTCTGGAGCTCCAAAATACCTGAAAAATACCCCTGACTTTGTGCAGAAACGGGCGGTCCGTTTAATAGATTCTCCCAGCTTAACAGACGGATTGCAATCTTTAGAGCACAGGCGTCGGGTGGGAATGCTATCCTTGTTCTACCGGTATTACAATGGAAGATGCTCCGAGGAACTAGCATCATTGATCCCTTCGGCACCGGTGCATAGTCGGGAAACACGCCAAACGCGTGCCCAACATTTGTACACGGTTGACATTTGTCACATGAGAACGGGTCGTTTCTTCGACTCATTCTTGTGTTCAACAGCTCGGCTGTGGAATGATTTGTCAGCCTCTGTGTTTCCTCCTTCCTACAACATGGGTCTCTTCAAGACCAATGTTTATTCCTTCCTCTCCTCAAAAAGACCCTCCACACAGCATCCCAGATGACATAGGCCCTGAGGGAAATCATTTTCGTCAGGGCCTCCTGTGTGGAGTTAATGTAAAAAAAAATATTTATTTAAATACGAGCTATCAATTAAATATATGTAAACCTCTATACTAATATATTTTTGCAAATTGGCATTGCTTTAACAATGTTTTGGTTTATATTAAAATAGTTTTGTAAAAAATATATATGTCTAAACAACTGATAACGCCTCAGCACGGGTAACCCTGTGAAGCCATCATTACTGTATTGTACCATGAAATGTAAAATACAGGGTGTCCGGGGGTAAAATGCATTAACTTCGGGAGGTGATTCTACATGATAGTACAAGTAAAAAAGATAAATAACTTTTTTCGAAATTCCAACGTTTAGGGGTAGTTTTGAGGTAAAAAGATAAAATTAGTCCGGCGTGTGCGGCCAGATTTATTATTTTCCGCTGTTACGATACGGGCCAATCACAATCGAGTCGGGCGCCCGGCAGGCTCTCAGCAAGTAAGATCGTACCTCACACTAAGGATTTTTAGTAGGTACGTCATTTTGTATGGGAAAAAAAACGTTGGAATTTCGGAAAAAGTTGTTAATCTTTTTTACTCCTACCATAATGTAGAATCACCTCCCGAAGTTAATGCACTTTACCCCCGGACACCCTGTAATATAGATATCAAATTAAAAAAAATATATTATATTTCATCATGAAAACCGTACCAAGTGCTAGTGTCAGCATAATACAACCGTAGGTTCTACGCTGTGGTGTATAAAAACGACGAGTAAAATTTAAACTACCAAATTGGATAGCTAAATTTCACGCAAAATTGGTTAAAACCTTCTGAAGCGTGCCTTTGACAGCTGTTTAATATTAAAACATATAAATATTTCCATTTGATAAAATTTAACTCTAAGTTTGATGTTACCGGGATTCAATTTTTAGAGACACATTGAAAAAATATGGTATTTAATGTGTGACGATCAATACAAGAAGGACTGCCTCCATTTTATTTGATTAATTTTTGCTATTTCACAACTTTATTCATTTAAAATAATATATAGGATATTTGCGGCACGTTCTAGAGTGGAAGCTATTCTCGATTTTATCTTAATGAAATACCACCATTCAGAATTGAAACGTTATTTGAAATGGCTTTGACCAGATCTGATTGGCCTTCCCATCCGCACTATATTCAGCCTCTAAACATACCCCAATCGGAGATGCCATAGCCTCATTGGCTTCAGACGGGAGCAGTTGAGACTGTTATAAAAAGGTTTAGTTAAGGTATTCACGTAAAAAAGATTGTGTTGTAAATGGACGGGTAATCGAAAAAACGCTAACAAGTTTTCAGAAGCTACCTGCAGATAACGTCTTAAAATAAACAGGTAACATTGATCATATTTGCTTGCTTGCATCTTGAGTAACATTATACGTTCGGTGCAGTAATGGTATCGTGTGGGCCAGGACGGAGGGCGCCCACGCGGAAGCGGAGTGCATTCTGCAGTGTTGTTTTAATTAAAAACCAATTAGAAATCGTGTTACCTCCGCTGTTAGTTAATCCGCGTGACATCTCGCTGAGGATGCTGACTTCCATCTCTGCATTATGTGCTGTGTGCTGTAGCTGGTTGCAGCGTGATTTGAAACCCAGATATCGAAGGCTGTGCAAGAACTTTCAATCGATTTATTATTAGCGTAATGTAGGTGCCTAACTAAAATGGGTGGGTTACATTATAACTACTGGGTTAGTTCAACGTTTAACGAAGAATAATAATTGTGTCTTTGTACACGGATTTTTTGGGACGAAAAAGAGTTTAAGGGCGTTTAACCAGCCAGCGGTCGAAAATCCACATTTCATCGAAAGATGTTCTTACGATCGTACAGGACGGTTCCAATGAGAAAGATTAATTATTTTCCGTACCAGCTTTTTAAAATTATAACTCAATATCGATTTTATGTCATTCCAAATTTGCTTTAATTTATACCTACATCCAAAAATGCTGAAAGGCGTGATGATAAAACTATTAAAATTATGTACTTTTTGAAATTATTTTTTGATTAGAGGTATTCATCATTTTTCAATAATGTCTAAGCAAAATAAGAATGTAAAAAAATCTGAAATATATTAGTTTGTAAGTGCGCAAATAAATTCACAAACGGACCAATTTTCATTAAGAAACACATGTACGCATATATTTTTTAATGATTTTATTTAAACCCAAATTAAAATTCTGTAACATACGTTTCCCAGATAATAACCCAGTATTGATTTATTTTACTGCATGATAACATGATTTGAAATGGGTGTTGAAAATCTTTTTTTATATATAAAATTTTTTTATATACAAAATATCTTTTTTTATATACAAAATCTTTTTTTTTTTTTTTTAAATTTAACAAATCTGCCAACGACCTATGGTATAACCTTATTATACTAAAAATAAACTTTTTCTCGAAATCAATTTATTTTTTTTTTGTAGAAAAGAGTCAATGCATCTAAAATCTGATTTAAAAATTACATATTTCTGGTTTTCTCTGGTTATACCCTCTGAAAGAGGGTATGGAGATATTTGAAACTGCTTGAAGGTTGGAGTCAAGTACAAAAAATTGATTCCATGACGGTTGGCCCCCCAACCATTGATCCCCCGAAAAGATGATCTCTCTGCCAGTTGGTTCCTCGTAAGTTGATCCGACATTCGTAAAGTAAGTGTGCAGAGAGGATATACGGCCGTATAACAAAAGTCAATATACTTATATCTTCGGGCTTCTTGAATGAAAATCTGCCACTAAAAATACAGCAATGTCATGTCCTCGAAGGAGTATGCAGTAAGGATATACGGCCGAATAACAAAACACGATACACTTATATATGCAGTATATTTAGGGATATGCTATATCCACTTACATGTAACGACAAAATAGAAAAATCAGAAAAAGTTGCTGTCACGTCTAGGACTCGAACTCAGGACCTTCGCCTTGCCGGGGCAGAACTCTACCAGCTGAGCTAATGTGTCCCTATATGATACGGTCATATTTAACTGTATCAGTATTTTATTTTTGAAGAACTAAGTATTTTATTTTTGCTTGCAACTCTATTTTGAACACTTATCAGAACTTATCGCTGTGCCAAGCAGTCATGTAAGTTTTAATTATACAATTCTATTTTATATTTGCTCTTGCAAACCAAAAAAATCTACAAAATTTCCAATTAATATACTTAAACAAGAACAACGCTGATTTTTTGTATTTCTCAATTAAAGCATTTCGTATTTTATATATATTAAGCCAACAAGTTAGGTTGAGTTTTACTCTTTGAATAGCACTTCACCACTAAATTTTATCTGAAAATACTTTATCAGGTCGTACCATGACATGCAGCACGTATAAAAATGGAATTTACTAATATCATTTACTAATGGAATTGCAATACGAAGAACATATGAAGCACTTGTCCGCAGCATCCTGGAATAGAGCTCCATTATTTGGGCCCCCTCTGAACAAAACCATATCCTAGAAATAGAAAGAGTACAAAAAAGGTTTATGCGTTACCTGTATATGAGGGAATAAACATACTACCCATTCCTTTATCCATTGTTGTTCTTAACAGGAATGCTCGATCTTAATACCTTAGAAGCCCGCCGAAAAATATTTTTGGGGAAACATTTTTTAAGTTGATCTCTGGTACTGTATTGAATCGACCTATGTTGAAGGAGATTAATCTATATGTCCCTAACGCGTATACTCGTGGGAGATCCCACGCACTTTTGTATGCTCCGAAAGCGAGAACTTCTTCCTTTCAGACTGCGCCATTAAACAGAGCAATTCACCTGCTTGACGATTCTGCATTGAGCTTCGACATCTTCAGTAACTATCTTTTGACATACGTCTCAACATAGTGAAACTGCCCCCTTGGACTTTTTTTTCTCTTAAATTTTGTAATCTTCTCCGTAATAATTTGGTGTATAACTGTTTTTATGGAGAACTTGAAAAAATAAATAAATATATTACAATCTAGTTCCCACTTTCTGCCTAAAGTTGAACACGTAAACAATACACCTTGTATGAAAAATGATTTTTAATCGTTACAAAACAATAACATCTTAAACGTAGTAATTATTTCATTACAATAGCCATTAGAAGACCCACATAAGGAATTAAGGTACCATATCTGCCGAGACCACACGGAGATGGCTCGGCTATGCTCTGAGAGATGCTGTGGAAATAGTATGATGTAGGTACTAACCTAACTGTATTTAAGGTTTTAAAGGCGTGAATGAGCAACATCCTACAAAATCACCCACGAGATTACACGCACGTCTTCATCTCCAATAGACCCGAATTATATAACAGTACTTTTATATGGTATTTTTAAAAATAATAATGATGAAATGTCTGAGACCTTCGACCCGTGAAAATTCATAATTACTTGTAGATATTTTTGCGGTTACAGTATGTATTTTATCTTTGAGTTTTGACCGCGAAAGCAAAATTTATATTTTTTAAATTATCGCTTCGTAGAATCACCTGTGAGTCTGATAACGCCTTCAGAGCGACACATCACGCCTTCAGATGTGCCTCAAAAACACAGGTGAATTCTTACTGGTTCCACACCACATTACATTACACGCTATGGCTATTATTACTAATAAACGAAACAATAAATAAATTATACTAATAAATTAAACATTTTTGTTTCGTTACCTACACAGGAGGACCCGAGGAAAATAATTTCCCCCAGAGCCTGTGTCATCTTAGGGAATGCTGTGCAGATGGTTTTTAAGGAAAGGAAGAAATGGAAGTTCTGGGAAGGAAATAGGTATGACGGGTGGGTACGAATCTGGGGTCAGTGTGTTTAGGAGTGACGGACGTATGAATCCAACCCTCCAATTGCAATGCAAGGCGATGGATTGAGAGAGTCCGGATGGAGAAGTCAAAAGGCTTCCCTCAACCATCGCGTCTCTCGAGATCCAGCCCGCCACGTAGCAGGTGGATAGATGCATCTGCCGCCAAGAACCGGACACAGCTCACTCCTTGTACCCGGGCACCCCTGCTAAGTCACCAAACGTAGCGAACCACTTGGGGTGACCTGTGGCAGAGGTGTTAATTATCCAATAAATGGTTCCCGGGGCGGCGGTACCCATACTCGCCTCCCATATTGAAACCACTACTGATAAACAACCATTTTATAATGCATAGGTAAATGATCTTTTTTCAGTTGTGTAAATTTTAAAACACATTTATTGTAAATCTGTACCCGTGTGCATATGGACTGAATAATAAATTTGCATGAATAGATATTATGTATTTACGAACATTTACAAAATAAATACTAAAGTGCTTAATTTTTTAAAAAAGTAACAAAAGTTTGTTGTGACATTCGTGATAACGACATATTTCCATGAACCTGTAAGTGCATAGATATATTTTTTGATTCGCAAAGCATTGAGTTTTTTTCTACTTACTTTAATTATCTTTATGATTTGATGTCTTTATTCAGCTAAAAAAGGTGTGGTGGTGGTAATACGATATCTACCTATTAGTAATAACTTAATTTTATTAACATGCAAAACAAACAAGAATTACATGCATAAATAATGTTTTTTTATAGACTGTTTTAGCACGCCTCATACTCCACTGCAACAACAAATATAATATCATTTTCGTATTAATAAAGACTACAGTGGACCTCCAACATGAAAGTCTAAATTTTCTTAGTTCAATACATAAAATCAATTAGTTAAATATTTCTCATCATTCGCCCCTTTTTTTACTTCGAATTCAACTAAATTCGAGCAAAATCGTGCCTTCTGGTGGGTATTTTTTATTATTAATCTGTTATAGACTTAATACGATAAAAAAATGTTAGGAACGAAATCAACGAAACACAGTTAAAAAGAAATTGTTGTATCATATCGGTGTAATTTAAAGGTTGTTTATTTGATTCGGATTGCCCATTGCAATTTAGAGACATGTCAGCAAATGTACATGTATAACGGTAATAGTTAAATGTGTAACCAGTTAGTGTTAAAGTTTATCTTTTAGGGGAGTCTTCGCCGACTTCAGGCAGCAGTTGATCCTAGACGATTATTACATTATTGTTATATCAATATATTGATGGTATCATGCGTAGATATCTGGAGTCGATTCTTAATGCTCGTTCCCCCGACAGATTGTCCACCGACACTTTGATTCCTCTGTTAGTTAATCCCTTGGATACTTATATATAACCCCCAAAACGTTATTTCTGTTGAACTAAGGATACATGACCGTATAACAAAAGTCTACGTAGGTACTTACTTATATTCACATGTAGCTTGAGTGCAAATTCGTTACACGTACCTATTATAAGTTTTGTTCACAATAATCCCGTCTTCCGTTTGCAATATATATATAATCCTTCGAAGATATAGTGTGCGAGGGATCAACTCACAGGGTATCCACTGTTCTGGGGATCAACTAGCAGAGGTATCAACTAGGGGATTAACTGTAGGGGATGAACTGTCAGGGATTAACTGTCGGGTCACCCTGGATTCAATATGATAGGTACTATTAACACTTCTGCTCTAATTGTATGTACAAACATTATGAAAAATCAATGTTCTATTTTAAAATCAGATCCAAACAGGAGTCCCCGAAAAAAATCTCTCAGAGTCTATATCATCTTTAGGGTTGCTGGAAGATCTTTTTTGGGAAAGAAATTTCTGGGAGGGAAAAAGGTAAAAGGGGTAGGTAGGGGTAAAAATCTGGGAGTCAATTTTATTTTTTTTTTTAATGTGAATACCTCACAAGAGTCCCAACTGCTCCCGTCTGGAGCTAGTGCGACTATGGCATCCCCAATTGGGGGTATGTTGTGAGGCTGAAGGCAGTGGGGAGAGGAAGGAGATAGGGAAGAGGAAGGTGTGGAAGTACCTGGCTATTCAGATCTGGTCACCAAACACGGCTAATGCCATTTCAAGCAACGTTTCAATTCTGAATGGTGGTCTTACACCAGGGCGATACTGAGAGTATCTTCCACTCTGGAACGTGCCGCAAATATACTATATATTATTTTAATGTAATACGTACTTATATGTGTATATACGTACATGTGCGTATATAAATTATTTTTCCACTTTAAGTCCGGTGTTTTTTTCAATTATTTTTTTGTTGTTTTATAAATATTTTATTTTTTTAAATAGCCATAAAACTGGCACACTATATTTTACTATTTTTTGTGAGTACTATCACTTTAATTTTATCTTACTTTCACTTGTTTTTTTTTTATTAATGTACATATTATTTCTCGATCCTACATCTAGTGTTTTTCAGTTTTCATCATTATTTTTATATATTTATTTTTTCTACTTTCATTGTTTTTTATCTTATCTTATCTGTGTTTAGATTATTTATCTAGTTCCTATCTCTGTAATATTAGGCAAACAAATATAATAATTATTGACTATTTTATTTATTATTTGGGCATGATGTGAACATTTGTTATTGGGTTGTAACCTAATTATTATAATTTATTGTTTGTTTAATGCATGTAATGTTATTAACCTGTAAATGTTCCTAATAAAAAAAAATAAAAAAAAAAAAACAAAAAAAAACGAATAAATTGTGAAATACACAAATTAATCAAATAAAATTTATTTGCCACGCCGGGATTCGATCCCCCGACCTTCGGAATGCTAGTCAAGCGCCTTACCGCTGCACTACGCCGGCTGTCATTTATCCAGGAGTGATGAACGTATGATTCCAAATCTCCCACTGCGATGCAAGGCGATATGTTACTCTAATATACAAGGTATTAAGGGACATAATTGACTTACTTTAACCTTTCCTGAAATTATTTGGAGTAAATAAAGTAAAATAAATTTTGGTCACCGGTGACTATCAAAAATTTTTTTTTTCTTCGAAATCAAACAAAAATAAATCTTCCACATGTCATTACTGGTCACTTAGCCGAGAAACCGTCTAAGCTCTAAGCACTCAACCCGCCCCTAACTGTCGAATACCTTATGATTTTTCTGGTATTTAGTAAAAAAAAACACAACAACAAAAATGTCACCGGAGACCAAAATTGTATTTACATTTTTTACTCCAAATAATATTGGGAATCATTGGTCAAGTAAATTCCTTATCACCGGTATATTTTCGTTACTCAAATAAATAATGTCGATAACTCTAAATAATAGTATTATAATAAAAATGCGTAAAAAATACTTTAAAACGTGATTTTAGGAAAACCAAATAAACTCCTACTTGCTAAAAATATAACTCAGTGACTCTGAAACCATGGAGGCGGGGCTATGACCAATCGCACACAAGTATTTTTTTCCAACCTGTGCCCAAACTGACATACAATGCAATAACAACGCGTTCAGTTCGGTACGCGTTTGCCTTGGAATCTTCCCGATATATTTCGACGTGATATGCGGTGCGTGATATTATTTTACATGCTCGAAAGGTCTTTGAAGATGTTTTAAGGTTTTCTGTTGATGAGCCCTAATTTGTACTGGACACGGGCACGTATTATTTTAA
The DNA here is from genome assembly GCA_917880885.1 of Limnephilus marmoratus. Classification (NCBI taxonomy): domain Eukaryota; kingdom Metazoa; phylum Arthropoda; class Insecta; order Trichoptera; family Limnephilidae; genus Limnephilus; species Limnephilus marmoratus. The sequence goes on along the minus strand of OU862909.1, from coordinate 55,813,571 downwards.
GAATCGAAGATCCGTTTGGACATTATTTACATTGGCCCTGAGTTTATAATGCTTTCGGCTTTACAAAGTTAAATGAGGTTAAATAAATATTTTTAACAGTTTAAAAATAAAACAAATTATTTTGCTCTAATCTCTTTTGTTTTTTTGATTTATAGTACACCTTTATAAACTAATTTAAATAGGCAACTACTAATGAAATGAATCGTTTTAATTAAAAAAATGTTCTATTTTAGGCAAATACTTGAACTTTAAGATTACAGTATGCAAAGCGGCTGTCTATTCAAACATTAACCTTTATTTTTATTTATTTATTTTTACATCTATATATATATATATATATATATATATATATATATATATATATATAAGTTTATGTTACGGCATTTAGTGGCTCAAAGCGTCCTTTAATTACCGGAACTTCTTGATCATTTCGACTTACTGGCTCATTTGGGCACTTAGTGGCTCATCGTTTTTTTTTTTTTAAGTCCATCATATCAAACTCGATGAGACGAGTCGAACGGTGTAAAAAAAATTTTTGAGTGAATAAATGACATTTTTACGTGGACCGTTAATGCTCCGGAATGCGTTTTTTATCAGTAAATATTCATCAATACTTAGAACATCAACTGGGTACACTTTTTATCGCATCTATAACCATCACGGCATGCGACGTTGCCGGATGTTCTCGTCATACAATATCATTCAAACTCCAAGTCGTTTATCAATGCTTTGCGATATTGAACTCAATGGTTAAATTCCTCAAAATCTATTATCGCATGACATTGCTATGTCAGATTGAATCTTTTGCGATATGTTATATGTTTGCCGGTATGTTATGTTGTATTCTATCTACATAGGTAGCTACTGTCAAGCGCTCGCTGTGGACTGTTAGTTGTTTTAGAAGAACAGACATTATATTATACGAGTAATATTTAGCGGCTATTCGCGCGCTTTTTTAAAATTGAAGATTGATTTACGAATTGCTTTTATAATATCGTTATTAATTTTGTGTTAATTGTTTTTGTGTTTATTACAAGGTTGATATTATTACGTATTTTAATACACATTTATGTAGTTTTTTCTTTAATAAATAAAATATTTGCTACGTCATTCTGTATTTGTCTTTTGCGTTCTGAAAGCATAGTCAGTTGTAATGTAATGATATCTATACAGGGTTTTCTAAAAATTTCAGAAATATATTAGGTACTCATGTAATATGTTTTTTCATACAGTTATATTATTTTTTTAAAATGTTTTTTTAGTAGAACGTAATTTTTATAATGGATTATATTATCATATTTAAGAAATCTAACAAGTTTTTCATTTTAAAAAATGTTCTGTACCTAGGTAATTACTTTACGCGTGACAATTTTTCAAAAGCATTGTCTCTAGTTGTATTGAAGTAATTAAAATATGTTTTATTGTTGTTTTGGTGTATTTTATAAAAAAAAGTTATGAACAAAAATAAACAATAATTTAAAAATAAATTACAATATACGGCCTACATAGTCCAGGAGTGAGACCCTTGACTCGCAAACCGCAGGTCTCAAATTTTATTTGATTAATTTGTGTTATTTCACAATTAATTCATTTAAAATAATAAATAGTATATTTGCGGCACGTTCCAGAGTGGAAGATACTATCAATATCGCCCTGGTGTAAGTAAGACCACCATTCAAAATTGAAACGTTGCTTGAAAATGGCTTTGGCCGTGTTTGGTGTCCAGATCTGAATCGCCAGGTACTTCCCAACCTTCCTCTTCCCCACCTCCTTCCCCTCCCCACTACCTTCAGCCTCACAACATACCCCAATTGGGGATTCCATGGTGTCACTGGCTCCAGACGGGAGCAGTTGAGATTCTTGTGCGGTATTCACTGTAAAAAAAACTCCACACAGGAGGCCCTTAAGAAAACGATTTCCCTCAAGGCCTATGTCATCTAATATGCTGTGTGGAGGGTCTTTTTGAGGAGAAGAGGGAGTCAACATTGGTCTTGAAGAGACCCATGTTGTAGAAAGGGGAAAACCCAGAGGCCGGCAAATCGTTCCATAGCCGAGCTGTTGAGCACAAAAACGAATCGAAGAAGCGACCAGTTCTCATGATTTTGAATTTGATTTTGAATTTGATTTTAGATTTGATTTTGGATTTAGGGTAGGGTTCAAAAATCTTGATTATTTTGTTTTTACATGAATATCGCACAACGTAGTGGATAGGGGAAGGAGATAGGGAAGAGGAAGGTTGGGAAGTTCCTGACTATTCAGATCTGGTCACCAAACACGGCTAAAGCCATATCACGCAACATTTCAATTCTGAATGGTGGTCTTACACCAGGGCGATACTGAGAGTATCTTCCACTCTGGAAAGTGCTGCAAATATAAAATATATGTATTATTTTTACTAAATAAATTGTCAAATAACACAAATTATAATCCCGCGACCTTCGGAGTGCGAGTCAAGAGCCTTACCGCTGGACTACGCCGATAAATATACAATAGACTAATCATACCTAAGATGACTTGAATAAGGACTAATTGTAAACGAGGTATTCCAATTTGGGAAGCGGGTATGGGTACCGCCGCCCCGGGAACCATTACTGTATAACCAACACCTCTGCAAGCAGTTTGCTACGTTTGGTGACTAAGCAGGGGTGCCCGGGTTCATGGTATCAGGTTTGTCCAGGACGTGGCGGCGGATAGGTCTGCCCTGCTGCGTGGCGGGCCGGATAAGAGAGTTTGGTTGAGGGAGGCCTTTTGTCCTTTCCAGCCGGACTCTCTCGACCCATCGCCTTGCACCGCATTTGGAGGGATGGAATTTTAGGTTCGTCACTCCTAGACACATTGACCCCAGATTCCTATCCACCCCACATACCTTTTTCCTTCCCAGAACTTCCTATCCTTCCCTTCCTTAAAAAGACCCTCCACACAGCATCCCCTTAGATGACATAGGCCCTGAGGGAAATTATTTTTCTCAGGGCCTCCTATGTGGAGCTACTGTAAAAAAAATGAGATTGCGAACTTCGACTACGAATCCGGAGGTCGCGGGTGAGAGATATATGAATCCATCTCTCCCACTGCATTGCAAGGCGATGGGTTGAAAGAGATTACACATCTGCCCTGATGATGGACACTGCAACGCTGTCCGAAACTTTGGCTAAAGAAGGAGGTATACACGGCATAATACCCCAAAAACTAATAACAAAAATACTTATGGCCGTGAAAATCTAAAATCACCTCTGCGATAGGTCACCCCAAGTCGTTCGCTACGTTTGGTGACTTAGCAGGGGTGCCCGGGTTCATGGGGTGAGGATTATCCGGGTCTTGGCGGCGGATGCATCTCTGCCCACCAGCTGCATGGCAGGATGGATTGGGAGAGAGTGTTGAGGGAGTCCCTTTGATTTCTCCAGCCGTACTCTCTCGGAACATAGCCTTTCACCGCAGTGGGAGGGATAGATTCCTGGACACACTGACTCCCAGATTCCTACCTACCCTTCATCCCTTTTCCTTTTCAGAACTTGCTCTCCTTCCTTTCCTAAAAAGACCCTTCACACAGCATCCCCAAAGATGACATAGGCCCTGTGGGAAATTATTTTCCTCAGGGCCTCCTGTGTTGACCTAATGTAAAAAAAACAGTCTATCCCGATCCGTCCTGCCATGCAGCTGGTGGGTAGACGCATCCGCCAACAAGACCCGGACAAACCTCATCCCATGAACCCGGACACCCCTGCTAAGTCACCAAACATAGCTTACCACTTGGAGTGACCTATGGCCAGGGCTGGGCAGTATTTGAAAAACTTGTAATTGAAATACGTATTTGAAATACAATAATATACAAATACAATGTATTTGGTAATTGGTATTTCAATTACCTGCTGCTGAGGTATTTTGTAATTTGTATTTCAAATACTTAAGGCTTCAAAATACATTTTCAAATACATTTAGTGATTTTAATAATGATAATTAAAAATAACCACACATAGATAATACATAGACTAAAAACGCTAGAATCCTGTACCTACTATTGTCCTTTGCTATAGGACTCTTTATTAATGATTATTTGTAGTTCTCTTAGGGGGCATACATTAATTATGTGAGCTCAAAAAAGGAGGGGGGGGGGGGTCCAGCAAAATCTCACGGTACTTGAAAAGAATAAACGAAGTGGTCCAAATTATCTCACCAAGGGGCGGGGGGAGTCTAGTTTGGAAGAAAAACTGCTCACCTAATTAATGTATGCCCCCTTATAATTGCTTTATAATGTACTGTACTATATTTTTTTTTACTTCATGCTAGTTATTATTATTGTCCTGTGCTATAATAGCACTGTTATTGTACATTTTGTATCATACTTGTCATTGCTTTGTATGGTACACTCTTGTATCATAGTATTAGATTTTTTTTTCATTAACTCCACACAGGAGGCCCTGAGGAAAATAATTTCCCTCAGGGCCTATGTCATCTGGGATGCTGTGTGGAGGGTCTTTTTGAGGAGAGAAAGGAATGAACATTGGTCTTGAAGAGACCCATGTTGTAGGAAGGAGGAAACACAGAGGCCGGCAATCATTCCACAGCCGAGCTGTTGAACACAAGAACGAGTCGAAGAAATGACCCGTTCTCATGTGACAAATGTCAACCGTGTACAATGTGTTTCCCGACTATGCACCGGTGCCGAAAGGATCAATGATGCTAGTTCCTCGGAGCATCTTCCATTGTAATACCGGTAGAACCAGGATAGCATTCCAACTCGACGCCTGTGCTCTAAAGATTGCAATCCGTCTTTTAAGATGGGAGAATCTATTAAACGGACCGCCCGTTTCTGCATAGAGTCGAGGGTATTTTTCAGGTATTTTGGAGCTCCAGACCAGAGGTGGCTGCCAAATTCAACCGTGGGGTGCACTTGTGATTTGTACAGGGTTAGCAGTTGTGTACTATTAAAGTATCTGCGGGCCTTGTACAGTACGCCCAGTTTTTGATCGAGCACTATTGGAATAATTAAATAATGGACTGAATACTAGAAATAAAATATTGGACTGAATACTAGAATGTTTTTAAGTTAACTACTGTAGAGCGCACTTGAAGTGAAATAACACAAAACTTCGCTACACAAATGTCATCCATTTATATATAAAAATGAATCCTTGTTTCCCTTGGTCACGCCATAACTTCAAAATGACTTTACCTATTTCATTCATTTTTTTAAAGTTTTCTTATACTTTTAGAAGGTTCTTACGGAAAGAAAAATTAAGAAAATTACGCAGAAAATGGGATAATTTCAGAAAACTTAACGACTATTTTAACTACGCACGTTTGACAGTTCGCGCGTTTGATGAAAATAAATTTAGCAGGCAGCTGTTTTTTTGTAACCAAAGAATTTTCATTGGATTTTTAAAATTATAGATATTTTAAATAGGTACCTATGTTAGGTACCAGATTTTATTGATTGTTTTTATAATATAGAAAAATGTTCTGGGACTAAATATATGGAACGCGGGAGGGGTTGGCGGGATGGGGGAGCGGAAGAGGGGAGAGGGTAGGCAGGGAAGGTGTACGGGGAATGCAAGAGGGTAAAGGGAAGCGGTAGGGGAACGGGGACGCACGGGAAAGGACATGCAGGGAGAAACAATTTATTTCTTTGAATATTGCAGTGCAACGCATACCGGGAACCAGCTAGTGTTATTATAATAATAATTATTATAATCTAACACCTAAGTCCTATACCACAAATCTTTACAAGTGGAGCGGAGACGAGATGTGTGTCCTGAGCAATATGATTAGTCAATTTTAGCACGTCTCTGTTTCACTATGCTCTGCTTTGCTTCAATGGAAACGCACTCTTAGATATGGGCACTTACGACAATTTATTGCAACCAAAGGTTCTACCTAAACCAAATGTATTTTGTAATTTGTATTTTGTATTTTGTATTTGAAATTTAAAAATGGTTAAAATACTGTATTTTGTATTTCAAATACACGACTTGAAAGTATTTTGTATTTCGTATTTTAAATACATGCGAAAAAGTATTTTGTAATTTGTATTTTAATTACAGTAATGCATGTATTTTGCCCAGCCCTGCCTCTATGGCAAAGGTGTTGGTTATCCAATAATGGTTCTCGGGGCGGCGGTACACATATCCGCCTCCCAGATGAATATTACCACCTAATCTAAACAAGTTAGCAATTAAAACCGAAAACCCAATTTAAGACTATTTATACAATGTAGACTTAAACCACCTGTACAATGTTGGAGTTCATTTTTACAAATTCCTTCAACCAATTAAACAATAATGATTGTCTCTTTCTGATATATTTTTATTTCACACGACAAACAGAGACGGGTATAATTGGAGTGATGTTTCTAAAAATGGTAAATTCAATATTTTACCGGAAATGTCCCAGACGGAATCATCTAGTACCGGCACGCAAATATTTAAGCATTGTAAAAAGATCATATGAAATGCAAAGTGTAAGCGAACGGGATGTAGTCCTTTCCATTAATAACTTAGAAATTGTTTATTATTGCTTGAATTGTCAAGTTACGCCAACGCCCATTTTCAACTTAAGTAAAGTAAAAAAGTAAAAGCGATATTAAGGAAGCTAGCGTGATTCAATTATTATGACACTTCCCTTTTTATTAAAATGCAACTATTACCGATCCGCTACCAGTCCGTGGAATCTTCAGTTTGTAGGCACGGGGTAACGCTATGCGATGCGTGGCGGAGAGGGGGAGGGCTACAGATACTTTGCCGGAATTTGATAGAAATTATTTTATATTAAAAAAAACTAGCAATGCAATATACAGTTTTAAAAACAGATCGATAAGCAAATAGTTTTTCTATGATTACCAAAATTATTGAGTATATGGTGTAAAAGACAACTGAGATACAGAGTAAAACTGTTCTTAGTGTAATTATATTACCCCGGTCTAAAAAACTATCGAAAGAAGCGAAGCTAGCCGTCCATAATGGAGTGCTGGTACCTACCCTAATGCTTCGCTGTGAGGCTCGGAACTGGTAGAGAAATGATGAAAGTAGACCGAAATGAATAATAATGATCCGCACATAATGTACCTAAGCCTGATGTAAGCGTAACGAGTAAGATTAAGAAAGAGACGCTTAGATTGGTTGGGCATGTAAAGCAAATGAACGAGAAAAATAGTGTAAGGAGAATATATGATGACGCAAATGTGAATGCTAGAAGAAGTCGGGGACGCCCGAGGAAGACATGGCACGACCAAGTGAATCAGATACTTGAGTCGAGCCATTTCAAGAGTCAGAATAATAAAAGAGCATGTATGAGACGAAGTATGCATGTGAACGAGGCAAGGAGTGTGTGCCAAGATCGAGTTGTTTGGCGGTCCGTCTCTATTTGTAAATTGTAAAATATGATAGCAACTAAGTATAATAATAATTTAATAATGAGCAAAATTAAGAAAGGGACCCTCAGATGGTTTGGGCACGTAGAGCGAATGAGCGAAGAAAGTAGTGTAAAAAGAATATATGATGCAAATGTGAATGGTAGAAGAAGTCGGGGACGCCCGAGGAAGACATGGCACGATCAAGTGAATCAGATACTTGAGACGGGCCATGTCAAAAGTCAGAATAATAGAAGAGTATGTATGAGACGACCATCACGCCGTTTCCCCGCAGGGGTAGGCAGAGAGGACGGACCGCCAAACAACTCGGTCTTGGCACACACTCTTTGCCTCACTCACATTCATACATCGTCTCAAACATTCTCTTCTATTATTCTGACTTTTGACATGACCCGACTCAAGTATCTGATTCACTTGATCGTGCCATGTCTTCCTCGGGCGTCCCCGACTTCTTCTAAGAGTATTATAATTGCTCTTGAAAAGAGAAACTTCTTCGCGGCCTATTTCATACAAAATTTAGTTCTGGATTTACGGTTAAGATACCAAATTATTTCATTACAGAACTTCCTCTTCTTCCTTTCCCTAAAAAAAACCCTCCACACAGCATCCCCAAAGATGACAAAGACACTGAGGGATTTTTTATCAGGTGTGGTGCTAATGCGAGAAAAAATACAATTTAACCAATTAATATTATTTGGCGGTCCGTCTCTATTTGTAAATTGTAAAATATGATAGCAACTAAGTATAATAATAATAATTTAATAATGAGCAAAATTAAGAAAGGGACCCTCAGATGGTTTGGGCACGTAGAGCGAATGAGCGAAGAAAGTAGTGTAAAAAGAATATATGATGCAAATGTGAATGGTAGAAGAAGTCGGGGACGCCCGAGGAAGACATGGCACGATCAAGTGAATCAGATACTTGAGTCGGGCCGTGTCAAAAGTCAGAATAATAGAAGAGAATGTATGATACGATGTATGAATGTGAGTGAGGCAAAGAGTGTGTGCCAAGACCGAGTTGTTTGGCGGTCCGTCCTCTCTGCCTACCCCTGCGGGAAACGGCGTGATGGTTAGTTAGTTAGTTTCTTTTAGATCGATTTTATCCATATAGATCGGAGGTGACAACTTAAAGAAACGTACGAATCAATGAATAAAGTAAATTATGTAATATATTTCTAATAAGTTTATTCATAATTTTTCGAAAACACTAGTAAAACTAAGATAAAATAATTATGTAGCACATAAAAGAAACTACACCAATATGTATTTAAATACCTAATTTTATTTATGATAATAATAAAATAAACCTTAACACAAAAAAAAAACAACCGTAAACACCAAATAAATAACAATATTAATTAGCAAATCATACTACAATTTAAAAAAAACGCGCCAATAATCAAAAACGGCCGCTAGAAATGATAAATATGTGTGAATAATCAACAAGCAACATCCAAACTGTTCTGTCAACCTACCTACATATGTGACTATATTGGTAACATTAAACTTGGCAACGTAGCTTGATGCGGTAAGTGTGTTCTTAAAATAGATCAAGGAATGCACGTTATTTTAAGATATATTTTTTTAATAAATAAACATAATTTTTGATTACATATTATAGCTGACCATATTTTAAACAAAATTTAAAAGACAGCATGTTGGTACTTCATCTACGTAAGTATATATTACATGCGAAAGAATGAGCAACTTAAGTGGCTTCTTCTAAGATGAGCCACAAAATGTGGTATGACATAAATATATATATATATATATATATATTACAGTTTTCACCTTGTTAATAACATTTTTTAGATATTAATTATACATTTCATTATGTTGGGTGTAAGGTAGGTTTGAGAAGGTGAAACTGTTGGTTGGTGATATTGTATGTTTCGTGAACACCTCACTAGGAGAACCTGTGCTGAGGTGTTTATGATTTAGTGTGACAAGTACAAGTATTTATGTATCGTAGTAGAAAGTTATTTTTTTTTTCTTTTTTTACATTTTAATAATTATTCAGAAAAAAAATATATATGGAGTTTGGAGTTTGTTTTGGAGGAAGTGTAGTAGAGCAGATTTGGCATAAAGTTGTTTTATGGACATGACTTCCAATGTTTTGTATATTTCGTTTGAGTGTATAAAGGGACTTGCAGGATTAGTTTAATTATCGCCTTTTGAATCTTTTGAATTGGGTCAATTGCTATATTTGTAGCACTTCCCCAAGCCAGTATTCCATATGTGGCAATGGATTGACAAAGTGCAAAATATATGGATCTGAGTATTGTTATTGGGAAAATGTTTTTAATTGATTTTATTAGGTGCATGACTCCTTTTAGTTTATTTGTAATGAATGTTATGTGGTCAGTCCAGCGTAAGTGTTTATCAATAATAACCCCTAGGTATTTTGTTTGTTTGACCCTTTCTATATACTCTTTATTTTCTGATTTTGTATAGTATTGACAAAACTTGTCGTTGAAATAACATGTTTAGTGCACTTATTTGCTTAGAAAAAACGTTGACAGGAATGTTTTTTCTTCTCACATATTATACATTATACATCTAAAGTTAGTTATATTGGTTCTATAACACCATCTGATATTTAGGCAAAATATTTATTTCTATGCCAAAAAATTTTTTGATGAATTTAAAAGAATTCAGTTGATTTTCTTGTCTTTAAAGTTTTAGCAAAGGGTTAGTTTTTCAAACATTAGTCAAATTAATTAGCTTAGGGCGGGTCAGAAATTCAAATGTAACATTAACATCAAATGGCCATTCAGCGCCATTTATCTTTATTGAAAGTTGAAAGGTTCCTCTTAAATTCCGATTCTAATTCCATTTCAGTTTTTGAACGAATAAGCAGAAGAGGAGATCTACACAGGAGATGGAAAACTGAAACGCACTTCGAATCGGTGCATCACGGGGACCTTTTAATTGTCAAAAAAATAAAATTTCCGCTGAATGGTCATTTGATGACTTTGTCACAAGTGAATTTCAACAACCTTAAATATAACAAAAAAATATTTTTATTGGTTGTTTATATATTGATAAATTAGTCGAGAATTTAAATTTCGTCGAAAGATGATCTTGCGATCATTCTTTTCCAACTACAGGGCGGTTCCGATGAGAAGGATTAATTATTCTCCATTCCAGCATTTTTACATAATAACTCAATATCGATTTTATTTCATTCAAAATTTCCTTTGATAAATGCCTACATTAAAAATAGCTCCAACTCGTGATGATAAAACTATTAAAATGATATATTTTTGTGAATATTTTTTTATCATAAATATTTATAATTTTTCAATAATGTCGTAGCAATATATGAATGATTTTTTTTTTAATTTGTTAGTTTGCAAGACCGTAAATAAACAGACAAACTGAAGTATTTTCGTCACAAAACAAGAGCGCAGATATTTTTTGGTGATTTTATTTGAACTAAAATTAAAATTCTGAAAAGTACCTTTCCCAAATAATTTATTGATTTATTTTAATACAAAATTTTGTTTGATAATATTACAAATCTGCCAACAACCTCTCGTTGGTAGTTGGTTGGTTTTCTCAAAATTTAAAACATGGCTTTACTAGATAAAAGAACAGTATTTCGAAATCAATTTATAATTTTTGTGGAAAACAGTCACCACGTCCAAAATTTGATTTAAAAATGACATATTTCCGGTTTTTTCTGGTTATTCCTTATAAACCATTTTTTGCGAGTTTATAAATGTTTCCGTATAAGTTGGATTTTGCAGAATATTTTAATTTATTGTTTTTTTGTAAATATATTTTAGTAACGGCATCCATCTTAGGGAACGTACCCATACTACGTGACCAACTTTATGCAATTTTTAACCCCCCGCCCCCCCCGGTGACCAAAAACCTAAGCCCGCCGCAGCTTATTTGTACCAAGCGTGACATTTTGAAGACCCCCCCCTAAACGTGTCACGTAGTATGGGTACGTTCCCTTATATGATAAGAGTTACATACAGAAAACAAGGAATTGTACCTCGCGTGACTCAATTCAACTAATTAAGGAAATATACAATTTTGTAAGCCGTACCTTTTAGTATATCAGTTACATTTGGTTAATTCCAGACTCTTCATTATGATAATTTATTTATTAGTATCATGATTAGATTTTTTAATTCAAATCTTTTGGAAATTACAAAGCATTCTTAAATGCAATTTATATTCCTTATATGATTTTTTTAAATAAATCAACATCGTAGCTACTATCTTTCCGCCCCAAACTTGCATTGTTTTTTTCCAATGATAATATTTTTAAATGGTTGAAGAAGTTAATACTAATAAATCTAAACGAAACATAAAACCGGACAAGACACAGAAAAATAACTTTCTCAACTGGAACACGCACCAAGAATCTCTGGTCTGACCGGGAAACAGCGCCATAATCAATCGACCACTCGGACCTTTATTTTTCCGTCATTTTTGTCGATCTCATATTTGAAATTCAGAATTAATAATATTATCCTCAACTACTTTTCCAACATTTTATTTTTTTGTATCTAGTTCTGTTTCGTATTTCGTTTGCATTTATTAGTTTTATCTTCTTTTTCAATAATATATTACATTGAAGGGTAAAACAAAGTTAGTCAAAAGTTCAATAAAAATTAAAATATTTTTTCCATAAATTAAATTATTTTTTCCAAACAATCAACTTCTTCTCATCGTGAAAACTGCCATAAATCGCAGTAATTTCGAAAGAGGTTATGTATCTTTTTTTATTTCATGTAGAATAACCTCCCGAAGATCCTAAATTAGTGTACCTCGGAGTCCTTGTAAAAAAAATTGTGATACATTAATGTTTGCTAATATAAGAAACGAGTCATTGATTTCCACTTTGTTAATACAATTTTCTACTTAATAACATGTACCTAATTTTATGCAAAAAATATTTCACGTTTTCATTTTCTAGAAGACTGTGTGCAATTTTTAATTTATTAATCATTTTAAATGCACCTATTCATATTTAACATCGCAGTACGAAAAATCAGGTTTTTTTCATGAAAGGCGGGTTTCCCTAATACCAACGCGTTCACATAATTTTTTTGTAATTAGAATTCTTCAGTATCCACAAACAACTACGCGCACAATATCGTATCATGAAAAATACTAACAACGGATTTCTGTGCGTTAGTCCTGCGTGAAATCTAGTTCAATGAACTCAAATTTACTTTGATTGTGTGAAGAATTCAGCTAATTTTACCTGTAGGTAAGAGACATCTTTTTTACACACAATGACTATTCTTTATTTGAAATGCGTATTTATTTTGTTTAAATTTCTTAGGGCTAGTTATTTCACAAAATTTGAAACCTTTACAGAACTAGCATCGAAATTTGATGAATTGTTCAAATTCTTTGGAACAATCCGTCCTTGGGGTTAATGGCTGAGTTGGCATCGCGTTTGGGTACAACCCAGACGTCGCGTGTTTAATTCCTCGGCTGGCTAAGTCCTCCATCACGACACTTACTTTTCTGCTTACTGTGGTAGGAGGAGATTTTCAAATATTGTTGAATGTTTTTCTTTCTTTTAAAAAAAAATCTGGTCGAGTGAAGTCAGATTATTAGACTTACTAAAGGTGACATACAAATTTCTGACCCATATCTCTAATTTGTCAACAAAAAAATATAATCTGTACATATTTTTTATGTACTGTGACATTTGATTTGAGTTGTCAAAAATTGTTTTTATGTAAATTTTGTAAATACACAATGTATACTATTTTATGCCATCTGCAACTTTAAAAACTTTCTCTTGTATTGTAATGCATTACTTTTACTAAAATGTATCTTTATACCTTCCATTCATGTGATGTTTACTTTTTCAAGTTGATTTTTTTTTTTTTACATTAACTCCACACAGGAGGCCCTGAGGAAAATAATTTCCCTCAGGGCCTATGTCATCTGGGATGCTGTGTGGAGGGTCTTTTTGAGGAGAGGAAGGAATGAACATTGGTCTTGAAGAGACCCATGTTGTAGGAAGGAGGAAACACAGAGGCCGGCAAATCATTCCACAGCCGAGCTGTTGAACACAAGAACGAGTCGAAAAAACGACCCGTTCTCATGTGACAAATGTCAACTGTGTACAAATGTTGGGCACGCGTTTGGCGTGTTTCCCGGCATAGGCACCGGTGCCGAAGGGATCAATGATGCTAGTTCCTCGGAGCATCTTCCATTGTAATACCGGTAGAACAAGGATAGCATTCCCACCCGACGCCTGTGCTCTAAAGATTGCAATCCGTCTGTTAAGATGGGAGAATCTATCAAACGGACCGCCCGTTTCTGCACAGAGTCGAGGGTATTTTTCAGGTATTTTGGAGCTCCAGACCAGAGATGACTGCCAAATTCAACCGTGGGGCGCACTTGCGATTTGTACAGGGTTAGCAGTTGTGTACTATTAAAGTATCTGCGGGCCCTGTACAGTACGCCTAGTTTTTGGGAGGCTAACTTTACTCTGACTTCGATGGAGCCCCCATACCTGAGCTGGTCACTTAGGGTTACACCTAATCTGATCTTTTTTTTTTAAAACTTTGTCTCTGTATTACACTTTGGTTACACCTAATCTGATCTTTTTTATTTAAAACTTTGTCTCTGTATTATAAATTTATATGTAAAAGCCCATCAGGGCGCTAAAATATTATTAAATAATAAATAAATAAATATAAGTATTATAAAGAAAATTCATAATATTTATTTTTGAAAGGCATGGATCATGATGCAAATATTTTATAATTACTTCCAGCTTCACAAATCCTATAATAATTGGAATGTACCGTGATTTTTTACTTCTGCGCCAGTCAGAAACAATACGCAGCACCGTCTAAATTCTGTGTTTGTATGAGTATGATAATGATTGTCTTGTGTATATCTATCGACACGGAATTCCGATACTTCTAATCAATAATAATCCTAATTAGGGTGTAGCTCCTGCGGTGCTGCGAGCGGCAGGCACCTGTTTGGTAGCCCGCAATTAGTACCGGAGACGGAGCTGGCTAGGTAGCTAGAGCCACTGACGCTAGGCTGGGTGGACTCTGGTGGCCGCTGCACCCATACGCTACGTGAAAGGTCAGGCGGGGGACCCACACGTAGCGGCAAAGCGTGCTGCCGGTGTGAGGACTAGTGCAACTGACTGTGGGAGGATGGGGTGATGTCTGACTGAGTTTTTATTAAATTAGATGCTTAGGCGCGTTACCATATCATCAGGATTTAACCCAGCCACTAGCATTATCAGACAAAAACAAAATTTATGAAGAGTATACAGGCATAATCACAAATTTTATTTTATATTTTAAAAAGAAGGATCTCAGTATTTCTCTATGTTTTTTAATATGCTTGAGAACTGTTTTGTAGACTGAAACCATAGATTAAATAATCACCGAAAATGCAAGAAAAAACACTGTAAAGTCGGTTCCATTAGGTACCTAAATATAAAGAAATATAAAATAAAAAAAATCTAAATACCTAAATATCAAGACAGTCATTCTTACAAGAAAACCATGAAAAAAAATGTTTTGAAATGTTGTGATGCATTTTACGAATATTTTCCCCAAAATAATTTTTGGGGATAATAATATCATCGTTATTTTAGCAGCTTATTTCAATTTATTGGATATCCAATAACTCTGTCACAAGTTCGCTACGTTTGGTGACAATGTGTGACAATGGTGCTCGGTTTTATGTGGTGAAGTGAATCCGGGTCTTTGCGGCAGATGCGTCTGTCCATTGATTGGGGGAGACCTTCTGATCTCTCCAGCAAGGACTCTAACTAACTAACTAACTAACCATCACGCCGTTTCCCGCAGGGGTAGTGTGACGTATGTGTATGAGGGTGACGGCATGAGAGCGAGATAGCGAGTATGGGAAGTATAAAAGGGATGTACCGCTATTGAGCGCTCTCTCCATATTAATCTGGCAACCAATAAACATCGTAACATCTTGATATTATTTTCTACCCGCCAACACCACAGTTGGCGCAGCTCGGTAGTTCGTAAATTTTTACGTAAATTGGAAGAATCTACGCGGTAGATTTCGGGATCTGACGGATTGTTGTCAGGATTGCAGGAAGCGATCGCAGGAAGCGATCGCATTAAGAAGAAATTGGAGCAGCCACACGCAAGTATTCGCGTGTGTGGGACCGACAAATTACAAAATTATTGTCGTTCGGGTACACCGTGTAACGGGGTACAAAAGGACCGGATCAAGGATCGGGTCAAGGACTGGATCATCGTGTGGATTAGCCGGGAACCAGGACTTGGTTTCCGTCGCTGCAGTCTGGGAAGGAAGACCTCGGAGTAGGGATTGGATCCGCAGCTGTCGGGAGACGGAGCCAGACGGGGACGGTGATCTACAGCTCTGGGTGGCGTGCACGTGGAACGTGGAACGTGGACCTCGGAGTGTAGCCTTCTTGGAAGTGCTGAGATAAGTAGTCTTGATTATTTTGTTTCAGCTCTTCCCCCAATGGAGGGTGTTTGTAAAAATTTGGGGACGTTCTGTTACAGAACGGGAAACTGGTCATTGTTCAAGGAACGACTGGATCAGGCCCTCATTTTACATGATGACAAAGCGTTATCACAAGAACGCAAAAGAGCATTTTTGCTGAGTTGCCTCACCGAAGAAACTTTCTCTTTATTATGTGATCTATGTTTCCCTAAAAAGGTTTCTGTTTGTTCTTTTGATGATTTATGTAAATTATTTGATTCACATTGCAAACCTATTCAAAATATTTTCGAGTCGCGTGAGTTATTTTATAAGTGTAAACAGCTAGCTAACGAATCTATTAAAGATTACGCTGCTAGGTTGAGAGGACTGAGTTTGACGTGCAATTTTGAATTGAGGCTGGAATCTTGTTTAAAAGACATATTCATTATTGGAATTTTCAATGAAAAATTGAAACATAAGTTGTTCGTTGAGGGGGTAAATACTTCTTTTTCGGAATGCATTCAGTTAGCAGCTTCATGGGAACATGTTGTTAATTTTAAGAAAGTTGATACGAATTTAAATGTTGTGCATAAGGATAGTAATGTTGTCCGTAAATCCAGGTCGGATAGTCCGATCAGATTTAAAAGTGCAGTGCGTAGTAAGACGCCAGTAAATATTGCATTAAAAAAATGTTTTTTGTGCGGAAAAACGAATCATTTGCAGAAAGATTGTTGGAAGAATATTTTTTGTAATCGGTGCAATAAATCGGGTCATCCTAGTAATGTGTGTAAAAACAGTAAAATTAATGTAGGTAATAAGAATAAACGATTAAATTCGGTTTTTATGTTGCATGACGGCACGGGGCCGGAACCGATATTCGTAGATCTCATTATTGGTAACACTGTTCTGCGAGCGATTGTTGACACCGGCGCTGAGATTAATGCAATTCCATATGAAGTGTATTTAAAAGATTTTGTTTCTTGTAAATTGGAAAGATGCGATATTCAATTGTCAGGATATGACGGGAAACGGTTAAATATTGTAGGTAAAGTTAATTTAAGTGTGTTATTTTTAAATAAAAGTGTAGATACGCAGTTTATAATAATTAAAAACGGTAATTCTACGATTGTTGGTAGAAATTTTTTACAAGTTTTCGGTATCGGATTAAGTGGAATAAATGCGGTAAATACCAGTGAGACTAGTTGTGATAATCAATTAAATTTTCGTGATAGTTTAAAGAAAAAATATGCTCATGTGTTTTCAGAAAAATCGGGTAGGCTTATAGGTTATGAAGCTAACATCGAAGTTATTTCGGAGTTCAGGCCAAAGTTTGTGAATCCAAGATCGTTACCTTTTAGTTTACGTGGAAAGGTAGAGGAGGAATTAAATAAGATGTTACGTGAAGATATAATTGAAAACGTAGAAATAAGTGATATGGCTAGTCCGATTGTTGTTGTAAAAAAGAAAGACGGTTCAATTAGAATTTGTACTGATTTTAAAACCACATTAAACCCTATGTTAGCGAAGTTGAAATATCCATTTCCTCGTATAGAAGATTTAATTTCATCTTTAAATGGTGCGAAATTTTTTGCTAAAATAGATTTGCGTAATGCTTTTGGTCAGATTTCGTTAAACGAGAAGTCGAGAAAATTATGTGTGATAAGTACGCATTTAGGTTTATTCAGGTATAAAGTGTGTTACGTAACAGAATCGGCTCCCGAGCGGAAGGTTAAGTGAATCGTCCCCACTACACGTGCCTACCGTTTCCTCTCCCCGCACCGCGCGACCACCCCGCGTCAGGCGCCAAGCGCCGGGCGGCCCGCCGGCCGCCACTCCTTCGCTAGCTCTCGGCCAAGCAACTGTGCTACGCGCGATTTGCGCTGTTTGTGCTCCACGATATTAACTCCGCGATGTATTGTTTGAAATTGTGTGGTGAACGGAATCCAGAAAAGATGGCAGACCACGCATCTAGCTATGTGAGTACCAACTCGCTTCCTCCCCCCCACCGTGTGCTTTGAACCGTTTGTAACTTCATTTAAACGCATAGAGAGAGGGAGAAATCCTCGTTAGGTCAGTAGGGTAGTTTAACTTGTGTTTTGTGCCGACACTGGCCGTATGTGTATCACCCTGTTCTGTTTATTGAATAAACCCTTTAAATGCAAATACTGTGTACTGATTGAAGAGGGAGTCCCGGGGATTTTGAGGAGAGGAGGGGAAGGAAGAATTGACCAAGCGAACCACTGGCACTCGCCCTGTTTTTTAGGAGGAATCATGTTCGAGCCGGTTTGAGCTAACCGACGGCTGTTATTGTGTGTGTTTTACAGGAATAGGGCTTGGGGTAGGCCACAGCAGCAGCGCCCCCAGCACTGTCGCCCGACGTGTGGCGGGTTTTTTTTTTTTTTTTCCTCCCTCTTCACAGTCGCTCGCCTCGTTCTTCAATCAGCCATTGTTTAAACTGTATAATCTATAATGTTTTGTCTTGTTTTTTTTCCCAATTTGTCTAGCATTACCATCAAAGAACATCGACGCGAGTGTAACTTCGAATTGCAAATTTAAACTATCGCGGGCACATTCCTTCATTTTCGAGTCGTCACTCGACAAAACATTATCACCGGTATTCCTACGTAAAGTGCTCAACCAAGAAAGTTGCCGTCGTGAATAATATAGTGTTTACAAGTGTCGACCGACTAAATTTGCTAGTTTCAAATACAAGATTAATAGTGGAAATGTACACAAATATTTAAAACAAAGTTATTCAACAATTAAAATCCTGTATATGATAAACCAATTACCCGCTTCGTTTCCCGAAAGTTAATTAACCAGTTTTTATTAATAAACTTATTCCGCAGTGTGCTGGTCTGTATTTGATATCGACATATTCTGCGAATAGGGGACTATTTCGCAAAATACTGGCCTGTATATATAACGGCATATTTTGCAGCTTAAGGGAAACAAGTGGATTAAATTCTTTCTACCTTCTGACAATTGAGCATTTTTCTAATTTTGCCGCCTGTTTCATCATTTAGCTTTTTTTTCTTTCGTAAGAAACAGACGACATAATTTGAAAGACGTTCGGTTCGCGTTGACGTCGATTCCTCGAGTCAGGCATTACATTACGTATGCACATTTCTGCATATAACTTGTTATGACAAAAGGAAGTCGGCGGATAAATACCAGTAATGGTGTATGCTCAAATCAGGCTGCAGTATAGCCACGTTAAATAAAGAACAATTCCCCAAGACATTGTTGAATTTTCAAACATACTTCCACGAAAACTTGTATAAAAGAAAAAATATTTCCTTTCCTTTCTAAAGAACCCCCCCTTTGGAAGGCTAATCGAAATATTCCAAAAAACATGTTCATTTAAGGCGAACCTCGTTTCCGTTTTTTTATTTTTTCTTTTCCGGACTTTTGCTTATTTGCAAACCTTTCAAAAACATCGGGATTTTTTCTCAAAATTACGTTTTTTGAGGGAAACCGCTGCCCAATTTTCTCTCGTTCCGGACTTAGAAAATTTTCAACAAATTTTCAAAACATCAGGATTTTTTCTCAAAATCACGTTTTTGTAAGGGAAACCGCTGCTCAAATTTTCTCTCGTTCCGGACTTAGAAAATTTTCAACAAATTTTCAAAACATCAGGATTTTTTCTCAAAATCACGTTTTTCGAGGGAAACCGCTGCCCAAATTTTTCTCGTTTTCGGACTTAGAAAAATTTTCTACAAATTTTCAAAACATCAGGATTTTTTCCCAAAATCACGTTTTTTGAGGGGAACCGCTGCCCAAATTTTCAAATAAACCAAACACTTATAAAAAAACGCGTTTTTTTCAAAAACTTTTTGTAAAAATACGTCCCCAGTGGTCAATCTCTGCCCAATTTCTTTCCAATTGCGAGTCTAGTTCTCACTTTTTCCAACATAAGGTCACTCTGATACGACCTTATACACCATGGAAGTTCCTCAAGTCACGCTGGGTATAATCCCACACATTTTTACTTCAAAAAAGGAGGAAATACTACAGGCCCTGAGAAATAGAAAGATTTCTCCTAGGAATAATTCCAAAATGCCTTACTGTGACGGAATCAGTAAATTCCATCACATCAAGTACTCAGGCGTTATCAAATTGGCAAAACTCTTGTCATAAGTGACGTGAGTTACATGTAAATATTTAATGTAAATAATCACCCACATGGGCATTCGTAAGGAAATCCTTACACCCGAAGGCACATTAATGTCAACGGTAGCCTAACTCCTGTACATTTTTTTTTTTTGTGCATAATTTTATATGTTCTTTTACATCCTGCGCGCCTTGCCTGCTGTACCACAAGAGCACCTCTTGGGGCACTGTTTTCATGCTTGTATGCATCCTCTTCCTGAAATTGATCACTTCGGGAAAGGGACTCCTTTTTCCTCCTACCATCAACGGTTCCAGAAAACTCTTGCTCCGAGACGTCGTTTTCCTTTCACAATTCTTGCAGCATCCGCGCGTTTTTTTTTCTCACCTCATCGCCTCATCTTGTCATATCACCCCTTTTTTTAATTTTTTGTTTTGTGTCGGGTTTTGTCGTACCAGTACGTCCCTACCCTAATGTTGTAAATATAAAATCATAAGCACAAGTCTGTATAATAACCATTGGTTTCAGACCTTTGCCGCGGGCTCGCTACTATGGTCACAGCACCATATTGTAAGAATGTCGCGACGATTTCTGTTATAATAGGAAATCCTCCCGTTTTTTCTTTCTTTCTTTTCCCTCTTCACCCCATCCTACACATTCATAGTAATGTTGTATATTGGGAATCGTTTCGAAACACCCAATGTACTCACCTATCAGGTCACATTCGCTGGATTCGAGACAATTCAAGAGCAACCTTGTTGCTATTTGTGGTTTTTTCTTCTTTTTCCAAAAAATTAGAATGGCGCTCAACCCAATTGCTCTTATTTTTCTAGAATCATATTTTGTCGGATTCGGAAAAATTTTTTTTTGTTGTTATAAAAGTGACAATATGTTTTGTCCCTTCATTAACTTTGTTCCTTGTACATATACAACTTCATTATGAGGTACATATTTTATCATGACATCAGTTTCTTTTGTCCTTTATTGTACCATTATTCTAGTTTGAAGTTTAAAATCTTGGCCAGATCTTCAATAAAATTTGTGTTTATCGCCTTTTGGCAAGTCTTGTAACGTATGCTAATATGAAATTATTAAGCTACAGCAGTGCCGTATTAATTACATCATTGCAAAAAACCGCCGTCTGTATTGAATGGGGACCCACTTTTTCGAACGTAATTGGGCTACTGTCTTTCAATACTGGGCAAATTTGTTGTAAATCGTTCATTCCTGTCACGTGAGACGTGAAAACGTGACAATATCTACCATCATAGGAGAGATCCTCAAAACATCCGCCATGATACGAGAAGCTCGTTATAATTACTTTATACTCATAACTAAATGTTACTAAGTTGGTCGTGTGTCCTTTGGCATGAGAACCGCTTAACCCGCCGTCTGTATTGAATGGGGACCCACATTTTCGAACGTAATTGGGCTACTGTCTTTCAATACTGGGCAAAATTTGTTGTAAATCGTTCATTCCTGTACATGAGACGTGAAGACGTTACAATACTCACCATGAATCGTGCGAACGAAATAATATCTACCCCATGTTTGTGTGACCTACCAAGCGTAGATCACACGCCTTTTATTTTCTGTTATCAGAAAATTATTGCTTTTGCAGCAGAGTACTCATTAACATGCCCGTGGACTTCCTGTCACAAGAACCCAGGAACTATCCACTATCTCAAAAGGACTAATCATACGCTTCACTCATGATTATGGGGCATCGTGTCGTAGGAGTTAAGTTGATGGACACAAAAACACCTAACTCGTTGTCTGGGGGACGAACAAGAAAACCCCCAGGTTTGTGAGATTTGAGCAAGGGTCTGTCATTTCTCGCAAACAAGTAGGAGAATAAAACGACCTTCTAATCTTCTGCCCAATACACGTAGTGGATTAGACTCTTTTTGTCAGTGTATCCCTTTTGTCCCACTCTACCAAATTGTATTGTAATGTGCCAGGAAAGTTGCTGTAGACCTTGTTTCACCTTTCACTCAGAGGTCGAATTTCGGAAATAGCCGAGTCCTCAGCAGTTTTCTTCGTTCAAATGTTCCCAATTGTCACTCTTTCCTTTCCTCGAAATTATCCGTGAATGGGGATATATGCGTTACGCACTTGGCGTTTCGTTTGTCAAATGGGACAACCTTCATTCACGGATCTTTTCAACTTCCTACTCCTTTCCCACTTTTCATAACTTATTTGTACTCAATGTTTTGTTCTTTGAAAGTAGAAAAAATGCTACCGTATAGACGTGAGCATAGGTCATGGAAGACCAACTTCTTTCGAAAAGGGGCATTTTGTCATACGTACAAACCCTTACCTACGTGTTCTTGGAAATGTATTTAGTTCAAAAAAAACTAAATGGGTTAAACAGAACCTTCCTTGAATACGTACCTTTGTAATATGTATAAGTCTGTAGTTACACTTAGTTAACTCTCTCTCCGTCTCTCTCTCTCTCTACGCGTCAAACAAATCCAATTTTTCTCAACATGCACACCTTGTTTCTCTCCAAACCTTTTCATCATTGGTCTACCAGGCAGGTAAACTTCAAGAATTTTGCTCTAATAATAAATTTTTCCCGGATTAATAAGAAGACCAGCAGCTCTTCACCCTATCTACACCTGCGCCTCTCTTCATGCTGCCTTCACTACCGTCACGGAGGTCCCATGCCTTCAAACCCTGCGTACCAAAAGCACCCGACCACACCTAACATAACCAAGTGTGAGTCGTGCGTGTAGTTGCGAATTGTATCATCACCAAACCATCACTCAAACAAACCCGAGCACGCCAGCTCTAGGTTGGTTCATGTTCCTGTTGCCATTGTACAATGTTCCTATTGCCATTGTACAAATGTTCCTGCGGCATCTCGCAAATGTTCCTGTTGCCATTGTACAAATGTTCCTGCGGCATCTCGCAAATGTTCCTGTTGCCATTGTACAAATGTTCCTGCGGCATCTCGCAAATGTTCCTGTTGCCATTGTACAAATGTTCCTGCTGCACCTTGCAAATGCTCTGTTGCCACCATGCCAATGCTCCTGTGCCTTTGCGCAAATAACAATACCAACGATTGTTCACACAACAATCCCACTGTATACAAACCAGTGTACCAACCACCATCACAACAACGGCTGTCATGCACACAAACCACCTCCTCTATAAAGGACCAACCACCAATTACAATTCCACTCTCCAGTACCTCAATGACGTCATACTGGCCCACCCACAGGATCCGGAAGCAGCTACCTTTTTGACCTCTGTGACAGGTAGAACCCTCTCCACCACCAAGAAGCCTCATCCTGCGTTCTCTTCTTCGTGTTTTCTTTAAGGCCCTAGTGTTCCTTGAGTGTAATCTCAAACGGGCCAGGTTACTGTGACAAAGTAACCGTGTAACTTCAGTGCAACGTCCCAACACCCCAAACATCCTACGCAAACCACGCTACGCAAACATAGCTCACAGACCAATGATACAATTAGAGTCATTTTTTTTCTATCACTGCATAACCCTTGTACCTTTCTCCAACAGGTCCTTGTTTATATTTATGTATGTCACTGCTCTTTCTTGTTCATTCATGTATAATTCCTTGTTCACCATGCCTTTTTCTCTTTTGTTTTTGTTTCTACTATTTTGTAGCTAGCAACCTTTTTCTCTCTCTCTCTCCTTTTTTCTCTTAAATTTTTTTTTTTTTTGTTTTGTTTTGGCACAAGTGCTAGAAGGGTAAGAGGATTTCTTAGCCCTACTGCTCCATTACCACGTCGCTTTTTTTGCGGCGAGGGGGGAAGTGTTACGTAACAGAATCGGCTCCCGAGCGGAAGGTTAAGTGAATCGTCCCCACTACACGTGCCTACCGTTTCCTCTCCCCGCACCGCGCGACCACCCCGCGTCAGGCGCCAAGCGCCGGGCGGCCCGCCGGCCGCCACTCCTTCGCTAGCTCTCGGCCAAGCAACTGTGCTACGCGCGATTTGCGCTGTTTGTGCTCCACGATATTAACTCCGCGATGTATTGTTTGAAATTGTGTGGTGAACGGAATCCAGAAAAGATGGCAGACCACGCATCTAGCTATGTGAGTACCAACTCGCTTCCTCCCCCCCACCGTGTGCTTTGAACCGTTTGTAACTTCATTTAAACGCATAGAGAGAGGGAGAAATCCTCGTTAGGTCAGTAGGGTAGTTTAACTTGTGTTTTGTGCCGACACTGGCCGTATGTGTATCACCCTGTTCTGTTTATTGAATAAACCCTTTAAATGCAAATACTGTGTACTGATTGAAGAGGGAGTCCCGGGGATTTTGAGGAGAGGAGGGGAAGGAAGAATTGACCAAGCGAACCACTGGCACTCGCCCTGTTTTTTAGGAGGAATCATGTTCGAGCCGGTTTGAGCTAACCGACGGCTGTTATTGTGTGTGTTTTACAGGAATAGGGCTTGGGGTAGGCCACAGCAGCAGCGCCCCCAGCAAGTGTTGCCTTTCGGTTTGACCACAAGCCCGGCTATATTTATGCAAGTTATTCAGGCGGTAGTAGGTAGACTTCGTAACGTTCGTATATTTCTAGATGATATTTTGTTGTTTGGAAATTCTGAAGAGGAATTATTCTCTATTTGTGAATCTGTACTTAGCAAGTTAAGTGATTGTGGATTAACTATTAATGAAAATAAGTGTTCTTTTCTAGAAACTGAGATAGAATATTTAGGTTTTAAAATTTCGCGGAAAGGAGTTATGCCTTTAGAAAATAAAATCAGTGCGATTACTCAAATGGCAGTACCGAAAAATGTTTCAGGACTTAGGAGTTTACTTGGGGTTATTTCATATTATAGAGCTTTTGTTCATAATATTTCAGGTATTTTGTCTCCATTGTATAACTTGTTAAAAAGGGGAGTAAAATATGTGTGGTCTGAGGAATGTAATATTGCGTTTGAGCGAGTTAAGAAACTGCTGACGTCAGATAATATTTTAGTGCATTTTGATCCTAATTTACCAATTAAACTTATTTCAGACGCATCTGAAAAAGCGTTATCAGCGGTGATTTGCCATGTATATGATAATGGTTTAGAGAGACCTATCGCATTTGCTAGCCGATTATTGTCAGAAACAGAATTAAAGTACTCTATTTTAGATAAGGAAGCGTGTGCTATAATTTTTGGGTTGAAGAAATTCTTTCAGTATTTATACGGCAATAAATTTGTTTTGGCTTGCGACAATAAATCGTTAGTACACATTTTGAATACGGATAAGCAAGTACCCGTTTTGGCCGCTAACCGTCTGCAGAGGTACGCCCTAATACTCCAGACTTTTGACTATAGTATAGAGCATATTAAGTCAGGTGATAACAAAGCGGATTTCTTATCACGAATGCCGATTAATAATAAGGATAATTTAGTTGTGTGTAGCGACGATATTGATGCTAGCGATTATTTTTTAAATTATATTGATTCTTTAAACGTGAATACGGTTGAGTCAGAGTTTGTGAACATAATCGAGTCAGAAACAACATTAAATGCGGAAACGATGAAACAGTTTTCGATTAATGATGTAAATATAGCGAGCATTATCGAGTTCACAGCAAATGGTTGGCCGGATAAAAAGTTCTTAAAGGATGATTTATTGAAATTCTGGTATTTTAGGGATAAATTATCGACTTATAATTCATGTTTATTTTATAATAATAAATTTGTAGTTCCAAGGGAATTAAGGGAAATTATATTGAATTTTTTACATCAATCACATTTAGGCATTGTAAAATCGAAAATTCTTGCTCGAAATTATTTTTTTTGGCTCGGAATGAACAATGATATAGAAGTAACTGTGAAACAGTGTGCTCGATGCATGGAATGTTTACCTACTCCATGTGAAGTTGAGTTGGCACCTTGGCCAATCAATGGGTTAATCTGGAGTAGATTGCATATCGACTTCATGGGGCCGTTGGGAGGTCATAATTTTTTAATTATTGTTGATGCAACTACAAAATGGATAGACTGTCATGTTGTAAATAAGGTAGATTCGTTTTGTACAATAAAAGTTTTGAAAAGATTATTTTCTATGTTCGGAATCCCGGAACAAATTGTAAGTGACAATGGTACAGCTTTCACATCGTCAGTTTTTAAGGAATTTTGTCATAATTATAATATAGAATCATTGACTTCAGCTGTACAGCATCCTGCTTCTAACGGTTTAGCTGAAAATGGGGTTAAAACAGTGAAGAATTTTTTGAAAAAAATTATGGTAAATAATAAATTTCCTACTGATTTTGAAGATAAACTTGTGACATTTTTAGTTGATATTAGAAATACGCCTTCAATGTCTACGGGCATTGAGCCTAGTACATTAATGTTGGGTAGGAAGATTAGATCAATTTTTAATACGATTATTCCAATAGTGGATAATGTTGAGAGTCAAGGTTTTAAAGGAATTGACAACACGGTTAAAAACAAAATGTTATTGAGCCAGCATAAACAGAAAAAGTATTATAGAGGAAGAAAATTTAAAAAGTACTTTGAGGTTGGTATTAAAGTTTTAACCAGGGATTTAAGAAGTAATGATAATAAATGGATTTTAGGAAAATTTTTTAAAAGATTGGGGAATAGGATTTATTTAGTTAAAATTATGTCTACGGGACAAATTTGGAAACGCCACCATGATCAGATTTCAGAGAGGAAGGTTAGGTGGGGGGAGTGTGATAGGTCTGATGATTTGCTGGACCTGGGTCCACTCTCGGATGTGGACATGACCAAATTTCCTAATTCCTCTAATTTTTGCAGGTCACCTACACCATGGGAGGGGAGGTTACGCCCTCGAGGTCAACGCCCACGCTACACGTGAAGAACAAGAATAATTACATATACTATGGAATGGAAATATTTAGATATTTTGTTTTGTATAAATTTGTGAATAAAGAAATGTATGTAATTAGGTTTTAAGTGTGGGGGTGTGACGTATGTGTATGAGGGTGACGGCATGAGAGCGAGATAGCGAGTATGGGAAGTATAAAAGGGATGTACCGCTATTGAGCGCTCTCTCCATATTAATCTGGCAACCAATAAACATTGTAACATTAACAGATGTTATTACTACCCGATCCCCAAGACATCACAGGTAGGCAGAGAGGACGGACCACCAAACAACTCGGTTTGGCACACACTCTTTGCCTCACTCACATTCATGCATCGTCTTATACATACTCTTCTATTATTCTGACGTTTGACATGGCCTGGCTCAAGTATCTGATTCAGTTGATCGTGCCATGTCTTCCTCGGGCGTCCCCAACTTCTCTTTTGGAATATCGTTCTGCACCGCAGTGGGAGGTTTGGATTCATATTTCCGTTACTCCTGGACACGGTGACCCCCAGATTCCCACCCCTCATACATTTTTCTTTTCCAGAACTTCCTCCCATTGCTTTTCTAAAAAGAACGTCCAAAAAATTAAATTACACTGAATTCTGCAGAAAATGTTGTTCGGAAAAAAAGGTTAAAAAAATATTTTTTCTGGTTTTAGCATCTACCCATCTAAAAGTCACAAAAATCTCCAATATGTTAACTGAAACACAGCCATATTCTAGTTTCTAGCTTCTAAAGAATCAGACTCCACCTCTCTTTGGTCGAAGCGACTATACTGTATGAAGATCACTTGACCACTGTAATCACGTGTAATCAACTTGTTATATCGCAGTCCGCAACGATATAATTATCTCGCATAGTTAATTAATTTCGCTAATAAAACCCGCATCGATAGATGGCATCTAACGTCGGGAGCGAAGCCAAAGAAATATTCATTATCTTGTATTATTTGAATAAAAAAAATAATAATTGAAGTTTTCTGTTCTGATTTTAATTTTACCTTTATTAAAATGGACAAAACGTGATTGAGTAATATAATATTTTTTTTGAACTTTTAGACCACGTTCATTTTGCTATGGATAAGATCACATTTATCAGTGAAGCAACGATATTCATGTCAAAACGATTATGATTCTTAATTTTGTCAAATTGCAAGAATATTGATATTAATTTAGAAATATTCAATGAGTTTTAGTTCTCAAAAGAGATGACCAAATTATGATATACTCGTAAAGTAGACACTGGCATAATGTTGAACTGTCGCTATTTTAACTAGGAAATAACACAAATTTGTTTTTATTTTATTTTTTTTTTATTAATTTCAATAACAAGGTTTGTACATGTATGTATGATGTATATAATAAGTATAGATTCTTTTTTTTTTTCACAGACCTCCTCACTAGGATTTCCTGTTCTGAGGTGGCCTGTAGTTTTTTTAAAATATTTGTATTTGGTTATGGATTGTCTTTATATCGTCTTCATGATGTTTGTAATTTTATTATCACTTTGATCTCTCAGCCATATTTTTACTTTTGTTTTAAATATATTCATTTCCTTTATATTTTTGATTTGATCTGGTAGAGCATTGTATAATTTTATAGCATGGAATTAATTATTTCTCTGTCCAAAAGATGTGTTCAAACTGGGAGTAACCAGGATGTTATTGCTTACTGACCTGGTTGAGTATTTATGTTGGGCAGTGGAGTATACATATATGTTTTTTTTCAGTTTAAATAAAATATTTTTTGAATAAAGTTTCTGTACATTGAAGACTTGAAAGTTATTAAATATTTCTTCCGTCGGAGTTCTAAGCGGAACTTTCAGTATTGTCTTCAGTACTCCTTTTTGGGCTATTTTGAGTCGCTCTGTGTGAGTGCTCAAAGCAGACCCCCATCCAGTTATCCCGTACTCTATTTGTGATTGACATAAAGCGTAGTACACTTTCTTAATGTCGTTTATGTTGATTGTTAATTAATCAAATAAAATTTATTTTCCACGCCGGGATTCGATCCTGCGACCTTCGGTGTGCGAGTCAAGAGCCTTACCGCTAGACATGGTTATTCATATATGTAATATTAAGTAAAGTTAACATTCACAGATTCCATTCACATAAGTATACAATACGATACAGTACGATAGTAGTAATAGACTAAGTTTTAGAATCAATTTATTATCGAATATGTAAGAATGATTTTCCACATTTCGTCGAAAGTTGTTCTCACGATCGTACAGGGCGGTTCCAATGAGAAAGATTAAGTATTCTCCGTGCCAGCTTTTTAAAATTATAACTCAATATCGATTTTATTTCATTCCAAAGTTGCTTTAATTTATACCTACATCCAAAAATGCTGAAAGGCGTGATGATAAAACTATCAAAATTATGTACGTTTTGTAATTATTTGTTGATTATTTACCATTTTTCATTAATGTCTAAGTTAAATAAGAATGTAAAAAAAATCTGAAATACATTAGTTTGTAAGTGCGCAAATAAATACACAAACGGACCAATTTTTGTCAAGAAACACACGTACGTATATATTTTTTAATGATTTTATATAAACTAAAATAAAAATTCTAAAACATTCGAAACCCAGAGAAAGTATTGATTTATTTTACTGTATGATTATATGATTTGAAATCGGTGTGGTATAATACAAAATCTTTTTTGAAAATTTAACAAATCTGCCGACGACCCACGGTATAACCTTATTATACTAAAAATATTTTTTTTTCTGAAAATTTAAAACATGCGAATGCTAGATGAAAGAACAATCTTTCAAAATTCATTTATAATTTTTTGTATACGTCTAAAATCTGATTTAAAAATGACATATTTCTGGTTTTCTCTGGTAATGCCCTCTTTAATTATTATCGATTGGATAATTGATCACGTTTGAAAAAAATAATATTTACTGAACCGTTAACCTGTCGTGGTCTGACGTTAAATTTTCGGCATCTGATTGTGCGTCATATGATTTTATTCTCGTAATAACTTATTAGTTTTTTGCTAATTTATGTTTCTGTTAATTGTACCGCCTTACCTGATAATTTGCCTATATATTTTTATTGATTAAAGTAGTATATTTTATCTAACATAAGTATTTTCCCAAAATAGCTACTTATATGCAGATTAATGATATTTTGCCATCATATTAGTATATAATAGAACCGGAATGAAACAAACAAATTTTTAGAAAGATGAAATGCAAACGTTCGAGTAGTTTGAGTTAAAACAGGACTTAACTACGCACAGTTAATAATTTCTTATCATTTCTTCTAATAGTGCAAAATTATTTTGTGGTAACATTTTAAATTCAAATTAATAAATTACGTTGTATTAACCACTTAATTATTTATAAAAACCGACATGTTTCGTCAGCAAAGCTGACTTCCTCAGGGTTTTGACCGAACTAATTTTAAAAATAGACATACATAGGTAATAGAGAAAAATAATAGACATAAACAATAATAAAATTTGAAAGAAAATAATGTGTAGGGGACGAGGGGCAATATAGAACAATTAAAAATTTAAATTTTATTATTGTTTATGTCTATTATTTTTCTCTATTACCTATGTATGTCTATTTTTAAAATTAGTTGTGTCAAAACCCTGAGGAAGTCAGCTTTGCTGACGAAACATGTCGGTTTTTATAAATAATTAAGTGGTTAATACAACGTAATTTATTAATTTTAATAATTTATTATTAAAATTATTTAAAAATCAAAACATCAAAGGTGAGTTAAATTGGCTGAGAGAACCAGAGAAATACCTCACCCTGGAATACTTGTATTACTTTTTGTCTTAAAGTATTTTAATTAGATTGTGAACATTCACGAATTAATTTCTGTTTTCAAATGAAATTCAAACAAGATAAATTCGAGCTGCTTGAGACATGAATCACGATTTCAAAGATACCAATCTAACTACTGGTTAAAACTAGCAGCGACCTCAACGATGTTTTGATATTAAACTAACCGAATCATTGTTAACATACTGCTCATATAAGAAGTAGAGGAATCTCTTTGATGCGGCGAAGAAGTCAGCACTGGCGGCCATGGACCAGTTCTGTTCCTGAGAAGACATTCATCAGGCTGACGGAACTCTGGCTCGGCTATCACCATTTAGCATCATTGCGCGAATTTACATCCGCCATTGATATAACATACACGGAGCGGGTGTTTACAGAATGAAAACTTGACGGAAGAACCGTATGATATTAATTAAAAGTTTAAATGTTCCTCATCGACGAGTGTTGAAATATTATGTCAAAAACAACACATAATTTGAGTTTGAGTCTCGGGTAGCCGGTTCGGTTTCGATGGTATAGAGGTAGGGCTCTTGGCTAGCAATCCGAATGCTCCGGGTTTAAATCCCGGCGTGTTCAAATAAATTTTATTTGATTAACTTGTGTTAGTTCACAACTAATTAATTAAAACTAATATGCAGTATATTTGACGCACGTTCTACAGTAGATACTTTCAGTATCATCCTGGTGTAAGACAACCATTCAGAATTGATATGTTGCATAAAATGGCTTTAGCCATGTTTAGTGACCTGATCTGAATATCGAGACACCTTCTCACCTTTCTCCTCCCTACCTCCTTATCCTCCCCAATCCCTTTAGACTCACAACCTTCCCCAATTAGGGATGCCATAGTCTCACTGCCTCCAGACGGGAGCACTTAGGACGCGTGTGAGATGTTTAACTAACTAACTAACACAAGTTAATCAAATAAATTTTATTTGATTAACTTGTGTTAGTTCACAACTAATTAATTAAAACTAATATGCAGTATATTTGACGCACGTTCTACAGTAAATACTTTCAGTATCATCCTGGTGTAAGACAACCATTCAGAATTGATATGTTGCATAAAATGGCTTTAGCCATGTTTAGTGACCTGATCTGAATATCGAGACACCTTCTTACCTTTCTCCTCCCTACCTCCTTATCCTCCCCAATCCCTTTAGACTCACAATCTTCCCCAATTAGGGATGCCATAGTCTCACTGCCTCCAGACGGGAGCACTTAGGACGCGTGTGAGATGTTAATAAAAAAGCATACAAGTGTTAAAAAATCATGCACTAGTCGTTCCAAATCTAAATGTTTCTACGTTGATGTTAAGTTGACTGAATGAGTTGTGAAAAAATATTTTTATCGACGTCATCATACTTTATCGACATATTTTATCAAATATTTTTATCGACATTATCAACTCTACGTTTGATTATTTTGACTCTACAGCTACTTCTCAGACTATAATAATACTTAGAAGACTTTTGCTCTGAGGAGGGTTTTTATCGAAGCAAGGATGGGGGAATCTATGTAAATAGTTTGAAAATTACCAAAGTAGTATGAAAGTGAATACATGAAAGTAGGTAAGACATTCCAGAACCGAAGTGTTTCGCGCAATAACGAGCCTTATCATAATAAATCGGGAAAACCACTTTTTATATATTACACCAATAATATATAAAAAGTTGTTTAAAAGGTCAATATTTTTTATGAAGTACTTTATCCAACTTAAAAATTAGATTTTTTGTGAAGGGCCTTCCTAATTCACTCTTTATCATTGAATGATCCACAATAATTCGTTTATATTTCCCGAAATTCGTTTGTGGAGACACACTTCATGACAATAATAAGTGCACGTGATTTGTTGACAGATTATACCAAGACCTTAACAATGTCGTATGTTGTGTGGTCTTCCTGTGTACACAATCTGCGAATGCGATCAACTATTTTAATAGGACGTTTCCCAATTAGACACAACTTATTAAACTCAATCTGAATATTCAAGTGAATCTATCGCAACCTTAATCTGATAGTTTATCAGATATTAATCAATGTGTTTTGTATGGTGACCGGACAACTCAGAATCATGCAACTTCAACACCTCAACACCCAGTTTGAACAGTCATTAAAAGTGATAAAAATTGCAAAAAGTTGGTCACGTAGTACGAGTACGTTCCCTATGCTAATATTGGAATTTAGGATGGGCAGGAATAAAGGAATGGATTGAGCCTTATTTTTTAAAATTAAATCTTCCTTTTTCTTGCCTCTTCTGGGCTCTTCTTGGATATTCTTGTCTATTTCTGGCTGCTTTTGTCTTCCTGGATCTTGTCCCGTCTCTTCTTGGATATTCAAGACTCTTCTTGACTCTTCTTGTCTCTTCTTGTATCTTCTTGGGTCTTCTCGCCTCTTCTTGTCTCTTCTTGCTTTTTCTTGTTTCTTCTTGTCTCTTTTGGAATCCACTCGTCTCTTCTCGGTTCTTCTTGGGATATTTATCGATTTGCAATTAGTAAACATAAAGTGTGTGTTCTGTCTTTAGAATAATTTTATAAATAAACATTTTCTTTCATAAATTTAAAACCTTTTCATTTCAATCTAGGAGGCGGGTATCGCTACCGCCGCTCCGGGAACTATTTATTGGACAACAAACACCCCTGTAATAGTTCACCCAAACTGATTCGGTACGTTTGGTGACTTAGCAGGGGTGCCCGGGTTCATGGGGTGACGTTTGTCTAAGTCTTGTCCACCCACTGCGTGGCTCTCGTGAACTCTCTTGATCATTGCCTTGTACCGGAGTGGGTGGAATGAATTATACGTCCGTCACTTCTGAACCGCAGATTCCTAACCACCTCTCATAGTCTAAGTAAGCCTATAATGAGGAAGGAACTCTAAGGAAGGAACTTCCTGTTTAAGGTTTTTTTCCTCATGGCCTATAGTGTGAAGTTGATCTAAAAAACTTTTTTAAAACAGCCTTATTTTTTAGTGGCACTGGAGTCAATAACAATCTATTGCACTTAAAAGTGTATCTTTTATACTTTTCTGTAGATATTTCCAAACTTCAATATAATTACTTGGTTATTTAATAATAATAATAATAATAACTAGCTTTGGCCACCGGCTTCGCTCGCGTAGTATTAGGGGAGTTCCCACTCCGCCTCCTCCACATTCCCTATCACTCCTCCCCCTCCCCCACCACCCCTCCCAATCACTGCCCCCCCCCCTCCCCTTCTCCCATCTCCCCCATCACCTCCCCCCATACCTGTTATATTCATTTTTTAAACAGCACGCGTGCCACCTATTAAAGCGTAACAATCAAATACACGCAGTTTCGCATTTATAATATTAGTAAAGATTATTATTTTATATATATATATTTGAATTTAACCTTTCAAAGGGATCTCCATAGTAACCTAAACAAATAACAAATGACAGCGCACGTCAAATAATTACTTATAGCTACCAAGCAACGATTTGTTTTGTTTTTCGCCTGGACAATAAACTTATAGTAAAAAATTTCATAACGCCAGAGCTTATTCATAACGCCTACCAATCATACAGTAACCATAAAGCTTACCAATATATACAGTCTATATTACTGACAAATAATGTAGCTTTCTATCAGTGAAAGAATTTTTAGAGTCCATTCAGTATTTTTTGCCTGAAAGAGTAACAAACATACATACGAGTACATCCATACATCCATACTAATATTAGTAGGATCATTATTTTATTCCGAGCTGTATGCAGGGGTCGTGCAATGCAATTTATTCCATACTGGTAAAGAATAAATAAAAAAATAACAAACGAAGTAACTACATTAATATTATACAAATAATAAAAAAGAAAAGAAAAAGTATGGTATAGAGGCACCTAGTTAATTTCGTTTATTATTAATTTAAATGTAATTGTACCCGTGATATTAAAATCTACTTGACACCACGTACATCAACACGATATGCATTTCGCCTTCTGTAAGACAATATTTTCTGGTAGTTTTATTGTGAAAATATACAAAAATTGTTAAATTACAATTGTTAAAATTATTAAAAAATTGTTAATTAACAGGCAGTTTATCTCGCATATCTGAGCCTTTCACCGCTCATGAATCAAATGGTAAATATGTTAATACCAGGTACGTTTATCTCATTAATTCTTTTGGTATATAACAGAAATTTATAAAAGGCAACAGCAAAGGACACCTGTGTTCGTAAAATGCATTATATCAAAATTCGGCAAATAATATAAAACTATTTGAGAGCTCATCTAACTCAGTTTGTTATATCTCAAGTCGTTTTTTTCACAAAGTTAGCAATCGTAAATTTGAGGCTGTATAACGTTATTTTAAACAACAAAAATTGAACGCCCAATATGTAATATGAGCTATCTGTCAACGTTTTAATGAAATTGGATATCCTTATAAAAATATTATTTGGGAGCTATCGAATTTAAAAAATACATTAGCAATTAATTATATACCATTGAATACTGACAGAAACATGAAATGAGGATTTTTCTGTTATTAAGGCGATCCAATATTCAAGGAAAAAATCGAAATCGGAATTCATACCACTTTATGGGAGGAGTTTAAAAATACTTGAGAAAAAGGTTTTGGAATGGTTGGAATAGGTGAGTTTTTTTTACAGATTCATTTCGTAAAGGCCTGTAAAAAACCTTAACTCCTTTTTTACCCATTGTTTATTGGAATAAAACGGAAATTTAAAATTGATTTCACGGAACCAAGTGACGCGGAGCCTAACGTATATTCCATGCTCCGTCCGGTAGAGAACTGATAAAAAAATGAGTGTGGCTAGTATGTAGTCCTTTGGTGGACGGCTTAGGGTTCACTTTGAAAATTCAAATTCGTCGACAAAGATTATTGTAAAATAACAACGCAAAAATGCATATTTTATTTTATTTTGTGAAGTTCGGACGTAAATATCATTTTTTTTGCGATTATCATAAAAGAAACTGAATATGCCACATTAAAAAATAAAACCATATTCGAAAAGGGTATAAAACCTCATACTTTTTTTTCTAGGTTTAATAAAGACTTATAATAAAATGGCCGATATTTTTAAGGGCCAAGATATGAAGAGGGCATTACCAGAGAAAACCAGAAATATGTCATTTTCAACTCAGATTTTAGACGTATTGACTCTTTTCCACAAAAAAATATAAATGGATTTCGAAAGATTGTTCTTTTAACTAGCATTCGCATGTAATAAATTTTGAGAAAAATGTTTAGTTTTTAGTAAATATAATAAGGTTATTCCATAGGTCGTTGGCAGATTTGTTAAATTTTCAAAAAAAGAATTTGTATTATACCACACACATTTCAAATAATATAATCATGCAGTAAAATAAATCAATACATTATCTAGCAAACGCATGTTTTAGAATTTTAATTTTAGTTTCAATAAAATCATTAAAAAATATGTACATACATGTGTTTCTTGACGAAAATTGGTCCATTTGTGTATTTATTTGCGCACTTACAAACTAATATATTTCAGATTTTTTAACATTCTTATTAAATTTAGACATTATTGAAAAATGATAAATGCTTACAATCAAAAAATAATTTAAAAAAGTACATTATTTTAATAGTTTTATCATCACGCCTTTCAGCATTTTTGAATGAAGGTATAAATTAAAGCTAATTTGGATTAAAATAAATTCGATATTGAGTTATAATTTAAAAAAACTGGTACGGAGAATAATTAATCCTTCTCATTGTAACCGCCCTGCACGATCGTAAGAACAACTTTCGACGAAATGTGGATTTTCGTCCGCTGGCTGGTTAAACGCTCTTCTAAGAAATCAATTTTTCAGGCAAAAACATATGATTTTGTATGATTTTGCATTATTTAGTATGGCTTCATCTTAACGCATGCGTAATGGATGAATGAAGTTGCAGTTGGCTACTTGTACTTATTTGTTCATGCTGCAAAGGACGATTCTGTATAATATCTGATATCAACGAATATGGCTTAGCCCTTACAATAACGAACAAGTAAAGCATATAACGATGAGAGACAGTCTCCTATACAAAAGTTGAGTATGGTATCGCTGGCACCATTGCATTTATAATCTGCATAATTTCCTCTCTCTCGTGTGCTTTTTAATACATGTCCGGGGCCAATATATCACGTTGACACAGCCGATATTACATGGGATGGGCAGGAAGATAAGAGATGCGGAAAACGGATTAAGTAACGGATGTTTGGGATCACCGGAGAGATTTACTCCTCGCTTCCATTGTATGTAAATCCCGCACGGGCCACAGTTACATCTTACATCGCCGGATCACATCGGAGCGTATTATATTCACGTGGAATTTTCTTTTTGTGTACAACGCTGGGACAAGTGGTACTGGTAGCCTTGTGCCTTGTGCCCTGTATTCTGCCGAGCCATGGTCGCCGCTACTTGTGCTATATGGAACATGCTCATATTTGTTGAATTACAATTATTACAGCCATTTTCCAAATATTAAATACAATCTGCGTCCTACGATGCTAAGTGAAACATGATAGTTTTTCAGAAAAACGGACTGCATTTCTCCCAAAATCCGTCAAAAATGATTTCGGTTCAGAGTGTGAAATGTTTTCTTCGTTGAATCGTTTGCTTATAAAAGTTTGTTGAGCAATAAATTTTGCACAGCTTTTCCGAAGACTTTCATTGCTAATCATTAATACAAATATATATTTACTTTCCAATAAGTGGAACTTAATAACTTCGCCCCCTTTTTTCGAATGACGGAAACTCCCTACTACAGGCGCTAATTCAAGGATTGCATTTTAGCAATCTAAGTGTGTACCCGATTTTAGGTTTAACGTGAATAATTATACAAGTCTCTGAGATTAAAGTGCACGGGAGGTGATCTACGTGAAAACACATGTAAAAAAGTTTTTTTGTGATTTCCGCGCAATAGTCCCAACTGCTGGAGCCAGTGAGACTTGCCATCTCCAATTGGGGTATGTTGTGAGACTTAAAGTAAGTGGGGGGGGGGGGATATGGGGAAGAGAAAGGTGGGGAAGACCTGGCTATACAGATCTAGTCATCAAACACGGCTAGGGCCATTTCAAGCAACAATCTTCTTTTAAATCTGAATGGTGGTCCTTCACCGAGGTTATACTGAGAGTATCTTCTGCTCTGGAAGCAAAAATAGCTTATATTATTTTACAAAATTAGACTGTTGAATAACACAAATCAATAATATAAAATTTACTTGCGCATGCCGGGATTTGAACCCACGACCTCCAGATCGCTAGTCGAGAGCCTTACCCCTCAACTACGGAGGCAGTGATTGGTAATCATGATTATAAATGTTTACTTTCCAATAATTGGATCATTAAAAACGCCCCTTTTTTAATTAAGAATACTACTGCTGGCGCCCATTCCAGGTTAATATTTTAGCGATAGTTCTAAGTTTGTTCCCAATATCAGATGTAATGTGATAAAGTACACTAACTTCGGGACGTGATACTACAATTAAAAGTGATATGCATAAGTTTTATCGACATTTCAACATTTTAAGGTAGTTTTCTGGTAAAAAATGGAAAAAATTAATTTGGTATGGAAATAAAATAAATGATTCCATCTTTTTTTACTCCTATCATCAGTAAAGTAGAGTCACCTCCCGAAGTTAGTGCACTTTATCCCCTGATACCCAATGTAAGTAAAGCTCGAATGCAGGTCAAAAAACATAACGCTGAAAATCGGTGTATTGTGCGACTCTGATCTGAAAGCTTCGCGGAATCCGCTCAGCCGTGATCCCTAATGGATTGGTTATAATCCCGCTATCTCCAGTGTTTATGTCACTCGGCTGTCATATCGCCAGCGACTGTAGAGTGTAGAATGGACTGGAGGCTGGAGGCTTGAGGCTTGAGACTACGGAGCCGCTTGCAGCAGGCGTTGCACCTTGTACGAGCCGCTATTGTTCGCTGTTCACGTGTCGAATCCGCCCGACGCTGTCGATGACAGACTTACGGCTCGGCCCATTGTCTCGGACCGGCCGCGCTGTCACTAACATATTTATTTGATTGTTTTGGTTATGTGCATTAAAAGAACGACGATATTATACATTGCGCAAACTTTGGATATCGTTATCCGTTATACCATAATGATTATCTCGACTTGATGCACTTTAAACAGAGTAGTAGTAGATTCGGTGTCGGCGTGGCGAATGACCACCATTCAGAATCGAAATTTTGGAATGTTTTGCTTGAAAGTTGCTACCGTGTTTAGTGACCAGATCTTAAAGGCCGGTACAACACAATCATCGTTCACTTCCCCGTTTCTTCAACCTCACAATATATTCTATGTCAGGGTTGCCATAGACCCAAGGATTAATGGTTTAATCTTCCTTCCGATATTTCTATTCTAACAGATAAAAATATTTGTAAAATAAATCTGCAATTACGGAACGCTTTATTAAACAATAAAATAAAATATAACGTTGGTACAAAAAGTGTTTATTATTTGCTCCAATAAATAAATACATTAAAAAAAAACAAACAAATAAATAAACAAACTAACCAACAAACAAACTAACCAAAAAAACAAACAAACAAACAAACAAACAAACAAACAAACAAACAAACAAACAAACAAACAAACAAACAAACAAACAAACAAACAAACAAACAAACAAACAAACAAACAAACAACAAACAAACAAACAAACAAACAAACAAACAAACAAACAAACAAACAAACAAACAAACGAACAAACAAACAAACAAACAAACAAACAAACAAACAAACAAACAAACAAACAAACAAACAAACAAACAAACAAACAAACAAACAAACAAACAAACAAACGAACAAACGAACAAACAAACAAACACATTAGCAAACAATCAAACAACAAATAAACAAACAAACACACAAACACACACACAAACAAAAAAATAAGCAATCAAGCAAACAAACAAACAAACAAACCAACAAATAAATAAATTAATTGGTAAATAAATACGTAAGTAATTAAATAAACAAATATGATAATATACATATACCAAAAAACACGGAAAATAGTTCTAAAAACATGGTATTAAATCCAATGGTCTTAAAGTAAGAAAAGGCCCCATAAAATGTTAGATACTAATAATAGGTAGATACGTATGTGTTCGTTTATGTCTAAGGTGTACTGACCTTTGTTTAGCATGATTTTAATGAGCTATTAAATTTTTATGGGATTTTATGTATTTGATATTTTTGGTATGTTATCGTATACTTTAATTGCCATGTAATGAGGTAGTTTTACGGAAATAGTTGTGTTTGCTTCAAGAGTGTAGAAGTTTTCAATAAATCTTGTTTGATGTTTGTTTTATTAGTTTATTCCCTAGTATGAACAACGACTCGTCATTCAATTATTAAATTATATTAAATTCTCATTGTCTCTTTTGCGTTCCAAGCCTCCAACAGCTCAAACAGTTCGCTTTCTGCAATTGTTCACAAATCATGTTTTATTTATTTATTAATTTACGGACAATAGTCTATTAAAAACATAATAATAAGACGAATAAAAAAAAACAGAGACGACAGTGAAGGGAGAGCACATATAAATTAATAGCAATGACAATATTAAATGTAAAAAGTACATATAGAAGACACTACTAGTCAAAGCATGAAGATGCATTTAAATATTGCGTATCGACTGCCGAAAGTCATTTAGTTTTACACCAAAAAAATCAATGCTTTGACTTGCGTTGACAAATCTCGACATTCTGGATAAGGGAGAATGGAATCCATAATTAGTAGAATGTTGATTGAGGAACAGCAATTCATTGTTTCGGAGTCTACGGGAAGGGATGTTGAACTCAATGAGTTGTAACAAAGCAGGTGTATCAGTAATACTGTTGATAATTTTTAATATGCAAATTAGATCAGAGTCCTTTCTACGTTTTTCTAAAGAAGAAATGTTTAGAATGTGTTCAATTTCATCATATGAGTATTCGCCTCTTTCAAGACCCAACCTCCAAGCAATTCATTCCTCTTAGGAAACGATATTGTAAGGATTCGATGTGACAAATGTGGACAGCATAGAATGAAGACCAAATGACAATAGCATATTCAAGGTGATGGCGAACCAGCGAACAGTAAAGAGTTTTATAAGTTTTTATACATTTAACCAGTTTGCAATGGTTTCATAAATTACAATTTCATATAAAAATGTACCGCATGGGTGGAACGACAGTATTTGTTTTATTTTTATTTTTCTTCTTCAAGATCATTGGAGGGATCCCTCCAATATCCCTTTCATGTTTTACTTAAAAATCAATAAAACGTGGTTTGGGAGCATTTGAGGAAATCGAACTCTGTAATACACCCAGTGAAGCCCACATTATCAAATAATGTTAAAAGTATGTTCGGTTTTTAATCAAATTAAAAAAATACAATTTAAGACTAATCGAAGATCAATAACAACAAAATTCTCGAATGATGAGCAGTGGCATCATCAAATTTGTGCAGTTTTTGAAGTGAAAACTTCTTGATCACCTATGTGAATTGAAACTCGAAGAAACTGATATGAGCGACACTAAAAAGCGACAAGCACATAAATCCGTAGGATTTAGCCTGCGAGAGAATGAAATAGCAATAAAATATTTATTTATTTCACGGGTACTTGGTTCCAATTTAATACGATAAATCCAAAAATCAATATCCTTTGGTCTATCTAGTGGAGTAAAGCGCCCGACGAACCTCAGCGGCCAGACATTCAGAGGACCAAGGATTGTATCATAAGAAATCAAAAAAAAATATATTTTGTACAATTAATATCCAATCTTCAAACCACTTCAAAATGAACAGGCAAAAGAATGCGACATCTAGAGATTCCGAAGAAGAAAACACAAATACTAATAAGATGACCAAATGTATAGAAAAAGGTGCACTGGAATTCGAAGACAAAAATATGGAATAAATCATCTTTAATTGATAAAAAAAGTGCTTCGTGGTCTCCCCACTCTTTTTACTTTAGTTTCATGAAGGTTTCTCTTTTACCATGTGTGAATTGCACACTCTGATTTTTTTTAATCAATGAACCCTACTATAAGTTCATAACGTATTTTAAAGCGTGTGCAACGTAATATTTAAGGATTCATTGAAGAGAAACAGTTGGCCGGCCTTTTTCGTACAAAACTTTTTTGGATTTAAGTATTATAATAAATAATTATTTATTTAATCAAGTTACATTAAATATCTATTACGGATATGTGATATTTTATTTATTTTTGTTTGAAATGATGATTCATAGAATTCAATTTTGCTTCATTTTAGGGGCAACTTTAATTTTTTGTCAGTTAGTTTTAAAAATATTAAAAAATATCTTGCCTTATTTAGTGTTGATATAATTTTTTAAATTTATAAAAATGTTCTTTTGGGAAGAACTTTTAATTTATATGCGAAAACTTTGTGTTCCGACACGACGTAAACAATAAACAGGTCATTTATAATTTAAATTTACGCCCAACAAAATGCTTTTTCAATCATTTTAATTTTTGGTTTTATATTTCGTCGTATTTTCATAATAAATCAAGTAAAGATATTTTTTATCATTTACTCTGAAATAAATGCCCAAGTTGTCTCTAAAATCATGAAATATAATGAAAATGGCCTGTATGTTATAATTTAAAGCAAAAATCTAAATCAAAACTGATATTTTCGTTATATGTTTTTGGGGTGTTGTGCCGTGTTGCGCTACCTCCTTCTTTAGCCAACGTTTCGGACATCGTTGCAGTGTCCATCATCAGGGCAGAT
Organism: Limnephilus marmoratus; assembly: GCA_917880885.1. Lineage (NCBI taxonomy): Eukaryota > Metazoa > Arthropoda > Insecta > Trichoptera > Limnephilidae > Limnephilus > Limnephilus marmoratus. Next base: position 55,771,274 of record OU862909.1, on the reverse strand, counting down.
CCGGCAGATCCGGTAGATGTGTGATCATCATCTACCGGATCTGCCGGATCTGCCCTGATGATGGACACTGCAACGATGTCCGAAACGTTGGCTAAAGAAGGAGGTAGCACAACACGGCACAACACCCCAAAAACATATAACGAAAATGCTTCTGGCCGTGAAAATCTTAAAACTTATCAAAACTGATATTGTTTTTACAGTTTTTTCTGAAGGAAAAAAATTCAAAAAACGATTGTGATTTTTGTGGGTACAAAGTAATGAATTAAAATAGACAGTATTTCCCTCAATAATTTCGTTTTTTTTTCTATTTACCTCTGCACAGTCCTTTATTGGGAATCCAACTTCTCTACTATAGAAAAAGTCACCCAACTCAGCTTTTCATATTTGGGATCGAAATAACAAGTTGGTAATTTGTAAAATCTATCAGTACTTTCAAAACATACAGATTACCTGTTCTCAGTTTAGGATATCGATTTCATTTTCTTGTTTTTATGAATTTGTCTTTGAAACACTAAGGATCAAATGGTTTTTTTTCTTCACATAACATTTATGGCCACATCAAATTTAAATAAATTTATTCAGCGTTATAATACTTACGGATACTATGTGTCCGTAAGTATTACAACGTATCAAATTAATATCTGTGAAGCAGAGTTCAAAAGTCATACTACCAATAGTAAGATACCTCAGTGCCGTTATATTAAATAGATACCTATACCGAAGCGGAAACATAAAAAACTTGATTTTCTATTGATAGTTTTATTACCTATTAAAAATAGAATGCATGAACCTTTATAACTAGGTATTTAACGAAATATCGGAAACTTTAAATAGTTTTTTTTATTATTTCAACGACATTCTTAAATTTTCTTCTACCTACTCATTATTGATGGATAATAAAATATTATGTTACGCCGCACAAAAGTTCCACAAACCGGGGTCAGTACATCTATGACAACCCCATTTGGGTGATTTTGTGAGGGGGAAGGAAATAGGGGATGGTTAAAGAAAGGGAAGATGATGTCGAATGCATGGAAGTGCGAATACACAAATAAGTAATTGCTAAATTAATCCAAATTTCATATTCGCATTATCACATTTGAATATGGTCAAAGAATACTTGAATGTATTGTACCATTAATATTTAACAAATTGCCATACGAATTTAAAGAAAATTGCTCTATAACGAAATTCTCACTGATGTTAAAATCATGGATAATAGGGAGTAACCTTATGTATTAAGATTATATTGTGCTCACTCTCACCATGTACTAATTTGAAATTATGTTATTAATGACTAGTGTATTACATACTCAACTGTCTAATGATATTAAAAAAAAAATCTTAATCTACATTTTTTCACCATAAAATACGGTCTCTGAATAATAATTATCAACATTGCATATCACACTATCAAAATATTTAGTGTATGTATAAGTATGTTTATGATTAATATACTGTTATAAGTGTATGTTGTTGGCACGTTGACGCGTTTAGGATTATTTCATGTATTGTTTTAACTAATCTCCTGCTGACAAACTTCTTGCAGTAGCTTAGCGGGTATAAATTCCCATTGTATGTAACTTTTATACAATGATAAAAAAATAAAAAATAAAAAAACACCTAATGTATACCTACAAATTTTTTTTTCTAATATTTTTTTTTTTTTTTTTTTTCGAATTATTAAATCATTGAAAATTCAAACTAAGACTGTGAAATAGAAAAGACAGGAAAGGATTCAGCGCGTCTGGGAATTGAAGTTTTTTTTACATTAGCTCCGCACAGGACGCCCTGAAGAAAAAAATCCCTCAGAGCCTCAGGCATCTTTGGTGACGCTGTGTAGATGGGTCTTTTAAGGAAAATGCCGGAGAGGAAGTTCTAGAAAGGAAGAAGGTATGAGGGGTGGGTAGGAATCTGGGGAGCAATGTATTCAGGAGTGACGAACCTACGAATTCATCCATCTCATTGCGGTGCAAGATGATGGGTCGAGAAAGTCCGGCCGGAGTGGCCCAAGTAAGATCTCCCTCAACCAGTAACTACAACAGAAGGTGAGCAAACCCCTTTGCTGCCAAGGCCCAGACAAAGGCCTAGACCTCACCCCATGAAGCCGGGCACCCCTGCTAAGCGACCTAACGTAGCGAATCACTTGGAAGGGATTTTGGTTATCCAATAAGTTGTTTCCGGGGCGGTGGTGCTCATACCCGCCTAACATAATGAAATTAATAAAAATAATAAATATGTAGACTAACTTACTAACAGTTTGTAAAACATGGAATCTATTTATTAACGTCATCCTGTGGACTTATGGGAACTATGACATTATTTTTAATAGTACCCATTTAAAAGAAATTAAATTGATTCGATACAATCTAGAAGTAACTTGTACATAGGTACAATATTAATGGTTACAAATATTGAGTTCATGTTTAAACACGGCGATGACAACATTTATTTGTAGGTTTAAAGCATCATTATTATCTACGATATCTAAACACATAAATTCCGTTTAACGACACGTGTTAAAATATAATCAATAAACACCTTTTCCGTGTTTTTCAGACGAGATTGCATAATCAGATGTCAACTTTCTAAAGGCCGGCACGCAGAATCTCGGAGATGAGAACATCCTAATATACGAGTACAAGCGAGATTCTAGGAAAAAATACCCATCGTCATTTTTGTCCAACAAAAAAATTAAATATAACAAGTTTATTAAATTGACGTAGGGAATATTTTTTGCAAAAATTTTGCTAATTTAAAATTATTCAGAAAACATTTTTTTTATTCGTTTAGGGATTCCACTTTATGGTGAGCAAAGCAAAATCTTGGGATTTTCGTTTGAAAATTAGATCGCTTGGAAATATTTTCGAAGCTTTTCGTCCGTCATCCCGAGAACCATTTATTGGATAACCGACACCTCTGCCATAAGTTACCCCAAGTGGTTCGCTAATGTTTGTTGATTTAGTATAGGGTGCCGTGATTCATGGGATGTTTGTTCAGGTCTTGGTGGCGGAGGCATCTGCCTACTTACTGTGTGGCAGGCCGGATCGGGAGAGACTGGTTGATGGAGATCATTTGGCCTCAACAGCAAGACTCTTCCATCTCATACCTTCTCAGAACTTCCTGTCCTTCCTTTCCTTTAAAAAGCCCTATAACAGCTTCCTAGGCTCCGAAGGAAATTATTTTACTCAAAACATTATAATTTTATATAATTATAATCCTGGGGGGTAACTGTTCGGGGAACAACTGTCGTAGGATCAACTGTCGGGTCACCATAATATAGTATGTAGGTGTAGGAGTACCTACTTTAATTCAATGTGAAATTTCATCCTAATGAATTTCACAGAATTTTTAAATTATATCTTATTAAGATATAATTTTTTTTTTAAATAAAAAACATGAGGCCCGTTATCAGTCAATTATGGGATTCGATAGAGAAATATATCAACTGTGAACTCAAGCTTCCAACATCACTCTCTACAATTCTTGGCTGGTTAGAGTTTAACCAGCTGAAGTCTGTGCCTGCTTGTAGTACTTCGTTATTTCACGTTTGTATCATGTATGGTGGTAAATTCATTTTATTTTTAGGCTAAACGGTTTTTTTTAATGATTATTTGTCATCTCGTAAGGGGCCAACGATCTAGAAACCTTTTTTGGAAAGGCTTATTTCGTAACACCGCAGAACTGGTCTCCGGTGTACCTAGAACTGTGCCGTTTTACAATCCACAATACGAGTAAATCTTTTTTTTTTAACATGAGCTCCACACAGGAGGCCCTGAGGAAAATAATTTCCCTCAGGGCCTGTGTCATCTTTGGGGATTCTGTGTGGGAGGTTTTTTAGGGAAAGGAAGGAGAGGAGAGTTCGTGGAAGGAAAGGGGTTTAAGGGGTGGGTAGAAATCTGGGATTTAGTGTTTTCTGGACATCCGTCTCCAAGACCAAGACAAACCTTACCCCATGAACCCGGGCACCCCTGCTAAATCACCAAACGTAGCGAACCACTCGGGGTGACTTATGGCAGAGGTGTTGGTTATCCAATAAAGGTTCCCGGGGCGGCGGTACCCATTCCCGCCTCCCAAATTGAAAATCTGGGAGGCGGGAATTAATCAAAATTTATATACAATACAACAAAAGTAATATATTACTACCTACTTACTGCTGGTACGGTTTTATTCGTTCTCCGATCGGGTCGATGTGAGAATTGTCAAGAGCGCATTAAAACCGAGAAATTAACCAAATTATAAGGTGGCCTTCATAAAATAATAGTATTGTATTTATTACAAATAAAAAAAAATAATTGATATTAGCTACCTGACGACACAAGTAATAATACGATTCAAAATATAGTCCATTAAGAAATCAGCATATTACGAACAATGCAGTCTTAACTATTAATTTGGTAATTTAAAAAAAAGCATAATTTTTTATTGCTGGTCCTTTTCAAGATCGTTTCGGCACATTTTCCTATGGTCTTAATCTTCTCAATAACTTCTCATCTGTCACTGAAATAGCTTCAGGTAGCAAAACCGATATTACGGTAATTAAAATGGGTATTAACATTGATAGAGGCTGCACTAGGTTAGACATTGCGGTACTAATATGAACCTAATTCGATTAATCTCCTTGCGTAAAATATAAGAGTGAAACAAGACAAATGCATTATCAGTAAGTTGTCAAGCGAACCATTCTAATATGGAATAGGTTCTTTAATAATTAATAGTCCCCAATTTTTGTGTAACCACGATCCCTTATTGTAATGACTTTAGCGGTGCTTAAGGGTAGTAGATTATTGCCCAACATTCTATTTTTGACTTTGACATAATTGACTAAGACTAACCGAAATTTCTGTTATTGCCCGACTATTTGACAGAAAGCTTGAAAATAGAATATTCATTGAGATGGCGACATTATTTATTTCATTATTTTAATTTGATTACAGTGATGGCGTATTGTCTATCTCACTAGGTGTGAAACGCATATGTTGAGATGGCAATTTACGGAGTGGTTGTTATTTAGGTTTTTGTTTATATAATATGAAAATGACAGTTATAAAATAAAAGAAAATCAAAAAAACAGTTATAAAAAAAGATTTTTTTACATATTACAATTCGAGTATGAATGTAGAAGATTAAGACAAAATAATTTTGAAACAATTAAATTTCAATTTGACAAAAATGTATAGGCACCTACTTATTGGATAACCAACACCTCTGCCATAGGTCACCCCAAATGGGTCGCTACGTTTGGTGAATTAGCATGGGTGCCTGGGTTCATCAGGTGATGTCTTGGCGGGTCAGATCGGGAAAGGTCTGTTTGGGGAGACCCTTTGACCTCTCCAGCTGGTCTCTCTCAATCCATCATCGACTCCTAAATTCCTACTCAACCCTCGTACCTTTTTCCTTCCCAGAACTTTTTACTCCCTTTCCTTTCCTTAAAAAGACCCTCCACAGCATCCCCAAAGATGACATATGCCTTGAATAAAATTATTTTCCTCAGGGCCTCCTGTGTAGAGGTAATGAAAAAAAGTCAGTAGTTACCCAAATAAATGCCTTTGTACTTACAAAAGTAATGATTTTACAGAAAATTCCGATTTTAATTTATTAAATAAGAAAAATTAGAAACATGCCTTTTGGACGCGACGTCTACTATTCACAGAACTTCTAGTATGAATCAAAGAAAAGGGAAAGAAAGAATATGAAACCGAATGACTAAATACTTTAAATATACCATAGTTTCTTCGTTTATATCAGAATAACTTTTTTAATAATATTTAAAGGTTATTCCCATTAATGTAATATATCTTGAAGAAGACGATAACACTAATAATATAAATGAAAATATGAAAGAGAACAAGTCACAGAAAGACTTAGATTTTAGACTTTTACAAACACGTCAATGGGTATTCCATAAAATCGGATATATTTATCTGAGACACTATCTTGGTTACAAACCAGTTGAGAGAATAAGTATTTCCAATATTTACAATATTGTTAATTCTGAAATTTGAAATATGATATTTACAAATATGACGTTCAAATAGGAGATGGCAGTGGCCAAATTGATAAGGCGTTTGTCCCGGTAAGACGAGAGGTTCTGGGTTCGAGTCCTAGATACGACCGTTATCTTTTTATTTTTCTGTGCCTTGTTCTCTTTCACTTTTTCGTTTACACTATTAGTGTTATCTCCTTCTTACATAAATAACACTGTTTTAATTAATGAATGTCTTTAATGGCTTTCTCTTTCTTTTACTTTTATAAAAAATTGATTTATTTATGTTCCAAGATCGGCTTTCTTCCTTCAAAACAAACTGCTCCCATCAATGATAGAGAACTGGTCCTGATACACACGTAATAAGTACTATGAAATGTTAGGAGGGCGGACCTAGCATTGTTTAACTCTTGCGTCTTATTCAAATGTGCTGTGGAATACCCTGACCAGCGATCAGTGACCAAATCTTTTACCGAAAATAACTATCGAGCATTAATTTCCATAAAATCGTTGGAGATCTTCCTTGAGACGGATATCGATTAATGTTTGTTTCTGTCAACAGGCGGCCTTTGCTTGGAGCGTGGGCTTATCACGAATTAAAATTGAATGTTAAACCTGAAATTGGTTGTTAATTTATTTCATGACGTTTGTGAATTAATAAAATTAATACAACAATAACATTTTAACAACTCATTATACTCGTTAAAGATGCAAGATCCCAACAGTGTTTCATCGAATCGATTAAAAAATACATTCCTAGTTAATTTTACTTGAAGTAAAATTACAAATGCTCGGGTAAGCGCATACGCCTTAATAGTTGAATAAATTCTCTAAAATCAATGTAATCAATTCTCCAAAGGTAAATGTAAATCCCCTCTGCCATAGTTCACCCTAAGTGGTTCACTTCGTTTGGTGACTTAGCAGGAGTAACCGGGTATATGGGTTGAGGTTTGTTCGGGTCATGGCGGCGGATGCATCTGCCCGGCTGCATGGCAGGCAGGACCGAGAAAGAATGATTGAGGGAGCCCCTTTGAATTATCCAGCTGTTCTCTCTCGAAATATCGCCTTGCACCGCAGTGGGAGGGATGGATTCATACGTTCATCACTCCTGGACATACTGACCCTCAGATTCCTACCCACCCCTCACACTCTATTCCTTCCCGGAACATCCTCTCATACCTTTCTTAAAAAGACCCTCCACAAAGCATAATCAAAGATGACATAGGCCCTGAGGGGAATTATTTTCCTCAGGGTCTCCTGTGTGGAGACAATGTAAAAAATAATTAAATGGTAGGTACTGGATGGAAAATATTTAAATTTAATTATAATATTGTTTATTTAAGCTGTGTACGGATATTAGCAACACAACATGCAATGTAACAAAGGTTACAACATATTTCCATAGTGTGTATATATGGGTGTCCCAGAAGAAAGTTTATATTTAGTGGATCGATTTTTAAAAAGGAACGGTTCTATCGAAAAAATGTTTATTAAATACTAAAATACACAATTTGGGAATTTATTTCTTAAAAATAATATCGTCCAAATGTAAACCGTCACGTTCGCGGCATTTATTTAATCGAAGAGTAAAATTTCTTATGACGGCTCGGCAGGTAGGCTTCGTGAAGGCTGCCATTTCGTGATCGATATTTTCTTTTAATTGCATCAGGGAAGTCGGATTTTTGGCGTACACTTTAAACTTGAGATAACTCCACAGGAAAAAGTTCATAGGGGTTGAGTCAGGACCACGAGGAGGCCAATTTATGTCACCTCTCCTGGAGATCAATTTACCAGGGAAAATTTCACGAACTCGTGGCAGAGAAGTATTGGACGTATTTAATGTTGCTCCGTCTTGCTGGAACCATTTTTTTGGTTAAAGCCAGTAAGATTGTAAGGGTGCAGCATTAGGTCTTGCAAAATGCTGTGTAACGATGATCTATGCACATTTAAAACACTTACGCGCTTCCGAATCGAAAAGTTGGAGTCGTCACGAAAATACTGATAAACACTCTCTACGTTTTCTACCGTTCTCGATGACCTTGGTCACCCGGATTTTGATTTTGCCAGAGTTGTACCGATCTCTACAAACTTTTTGACCCATTTTCGAATGAGAGGAATGCTTGGCGCATCATTGAATTGACGAAAACCTCAAATATTGCAGAATCTTCTACGCGCTACAGTCCGCGCCCTCGGAAAAGTTGCGTTCACACAGAAAGCAAAACAAATATGAACTTTCTTTTGGGACACCCAGTTACATGCACGTGCACACCTATTGGGCATGAACGAAAACTATTGTAATTTGTTGTAACCTTTATCGTGTTGCATGTTATGTTGCTTATATCTGTGCGCGGCTTTATATTCATGAAAAGTACATTGTCGAAAAGAATCGCGACCCGAAATTTAAAAAAAAAGTTTTAGGTAATGAATGAATAATTGATTACGGAAAAGTGTAAAACAAGTAATAGGTAACTAAAAACTTTTTGAAACTTTCGAAACTATCGGTAGGCACAAATACACTTAAACTTATCCTATTTGAAATGATTTGCCTATCCCTTCATGAATAGTGCGACCGGAATGAATTCAACGCCTCCTTTGAAAAGTCATTAAAAGTGATGAAAAAAATATTTTTAATTCGGTTAAATGGGTTACGTTAGATTAAGTAATGTTATGGGCTATTTCTCTTTTTATAATAGGTTTTAATTACTTTTCAATGAGGTTGTTGCGTTGATTCTGAGTTATCATGGAACCCAGGAAAAGCAGTGTTTTTTACTACAACCGAAATATCAACGAACGGTCAAGAGCCAATAATTAAAAAAAAGAACGTGATAATATGTGTTAGGTAATAAAATAATTAATAATTTATTTTTGTTAACTACATACCATCAAAATATTATAGTTTAGGGTATGTAACGTAAGGTGCATAACTTCTGTCTTATTTGCAATCATTTTTAACTTCTGAAAAACGTAAACATAACTCTTAAATTAATAATATAATCAAAGTTCGTAGTATTTTTTGGCTGATGTTATGATTCCATTAAATTCTTTTCCCCACATTGCCGATAATCATTTTTCATTTAGCTGACAGACAATATATAAAATGTGTACCTACCACGTAGTGCGAAGTACATTTAAAGCAGCAATCGCTGTGTTATTATTTGTATAATAATTAAATAAAACTGATTTTATGGTACGAGACAAAAAACAGGTAGATTACGTGCATCGCCGAGACAACTTCTGGTTCAGGTGACGGAAGGCGTGGGCTGTTCCAAGAATTAAGTAAAACGGCTCTTTGAGTAAACGGAGCTAATTTTAAACAGCACAACAATAGATAATACATATATAAAACTAAAAATGATTAAATTTTCCATGCAAGAACTGTGATGAACCCGCTATTTATGAACTACATTTGAACTCAATCTTCACGTAGTTACTTACAGTTAAGTTATTTAGTGTTTTCAGTGCCTAAGTAGGTATGATGTTTTCAATGTATAAGAAAAACAATATTGTCAATTATGTATTCACCACTGTGGCCAATGGTTGTATTATGTTTCCAAAGCCTTATTTCTATTTCAAAACAATTGCATTCTAAAGTTTGTATTTATTTATTTTCATAAATTCATTTCTTTCTCGTGAATTACATTTGACCTCATATCTAAATATCTTACCGCCACCCAACTAAGTACGTGACCATGGCATGGTAGTCTAAACTTGTAAAGCAAAGTTTTATAACTCTTTTTTAATCTTGGAATCAGATAAAGAATCGTAAATTCCGAATTACACGGATTCCAAAAATGTATGAAATTTATACCTCGGAATGTAACGTTAACATTAATAAAACGACAATAGGTAGTAATTTTATCTTGATCGTGTAACTTGTTGGCGGAAGAATTTATTTACAATTCTTCCAATAAAGTAGCAGGCGAGATTCCACAACTGCCGTAGAAATGATAATTTACCAAACAATGTGGCACCTGTGACAAAAACGCTCATAACTTAGTCGAAAATTTCACTGTTGTGTTCGAACAAGGCTTGTAATTGCGTCAAAAAGGCCATCGTTTCCTTTTAGAGCGTGGCCATTGAGAAGGATTGTAATTATTGTCATACAGACTTCACAAAGTGTACTTGAGAGGTGAATTATCGGCATGAATCATAAACGTGGGACGACGCGTTGTAGACTTCAGTCCATCGAGCTCACTCGCGGTGATAGCATTGAGTACAGACTATAGAGTTATAGAGTATTGAGTACCTATTGATGATCGAGAAGTGACCGGAGACGTATTGCCGCACTCTGCAAGCAAATTAATAGGAACAACAGGTGTGGGAGACCTTTTAGTGCCGCGTTAAACGGTACAGTCGAATGAGTCTGTACAATTGTTAAACCCGTTGGCCATATAGCATGTTTAATGTCATGCAATTTCTAATATTTATATCGCGATGTAGTTTACGCATTTTTTTGTCACGTTCTAGGAATCGACAAAATATGTCTCAACTTGTGGGTTGGCACAAAGTACCTACATCAACTAAGAAAATAATAAGTAAATTTTGCAAAGGCTATGTCCCGACATTAACCGATTATTTATTAGGTACCTTATATTGTTCGTTTTAAACTGTTTGAAGTTAATTGAATTGAATTTTCCCTTATAATATGAGTGACCGTATTTTTTACTTGTTTTCTCTTTTTTCTATAACTTTTGAATAGAGAAAATGGCACGTTTTTATTACAGTAGCAATACAATGACAAAATATTACAAGTTGTGCCACTATCATTGGGATTTCATTCGCTCATTGGTTAGATTGACGAGAACATAATTAATGTAATATTCTCTTGGAAATTAATCTTTTCTGTAGATACTTTTAAAGACTATTGGCAACTAAACCTTGGTTAAAACAATATCCCTATTTATTTTTAAAAAATCTCGCTAATTCAAATGAGAATCGGACATTGTTCCGTTCCCTCTCACCTTTTTAAAATTCCCATGCGTTTGTACTTTCTGTGATACCACAGAAAGTATGATTCTGTAAATCTAAAGTTTCCACTTCTAAACAGAAGTGAAAACATATTTTTGAAGTAAAACTTCCTTACGCACGCTCAACATGGGGGGTAAGTTGGTGAATGCGTTACGAAAAAGGAAATATATATTTTATGCGAACGGTAATCGATGCGAACGGTCATCGATTGCTAGGCGGGTCTGGCCTTTACGCACGCTTGTTATTCGTTTTATTGTTATATTGTTAATGGACTATTTGTCCGTAAATAAATAAATAAATTATATAGTATATACAGCGGGAACCCGTCATGCGTTACAAGGCCACTGTAACCTCGGGGTCAACTAAACTTTTATGGTTCCATCCCAAGTCCCGGGAAACTACATTATAATGCAAGCGCCTGCACTATATAACATTATATACAGCGGGTACCCGGCATGCGTTGCAAGGCCACTTAAACCTCGGGGTCAACTAAACTGTAATGGTTCCATCCCAAGTCGCCGGAATACATTATAATGCAAGCGCCTGCACTATATAACATTATATACAGCGGGTACCTTCAGTCATGTGGTCTAAAGCACACTCGTTTTTTTAGTTGTCCTTCTCTAAACAAATATCCTCTCTTTCAAACCTTTTCTAAGATTGCCTCCCATTCGTTCAACATCTCATCTCTTCTAAGTCTAAACTCTACTACAATTTTCCATGTAATTATGAAATTTGCCCACATAAACACAATTAAAATATAATTTCACATTTCTTCTCTCCATAATTTTAAATCAGTCTAGAACACCCCTGAATTTGTGATAGCCAGAAGTATCAGAGAAAAAAACGTTTCCAGGAGGTATATCTGTTAGTGTTATGATGTAGTATTTCAAAAAATTAAAAACACATATTTAAATAAGTAGGTTCCTACGTACCTACTGACATAATGGATAACACAACAGTAACAAAAACTGTTTTTTTATATGAATACCGCACAAGAGTCCCAACTGCTCCCGTCTGGAGCCAGTGGGACTATGGCATCCCCAATTGGGGTATGTTGTGAGGCTGAAGGTAGTGGGGAGGGGAAGGATATGGGGAAGAGGAAGGTGGGGAAGTACCTGGCTATTCAGATCTGGTCACCAAATACGGCTAAAGCCAATTCTGAATGGTGGTCTTACCCCAGGGCGATACTAAGAGTATCTTCCACTCTGGAACGTGCCGCAAATATACTATAAATTATTTTAAATGAATAAATTGTGAAATAACCCAAATTAATCAAATAAAATTTATTGCCACGCCGGGATTCGATCCCGCGACCTTCGGAGTGCTAGTCAAGAGCCTTACCGCTGGACTATGCCGGCCGTCAGGATTATTAAATGAAAATAGCACATCTTTGAAAAAGGGGTCCAATAAAGGGGCTCTAATATTTAGGGAACAATTATTTGGAGAAGTATTTTTTTCATTAAAAATATATGGTTACAATGGTTAGGTATTTTAAATGACATGAGTAATGTAACTCACCTGTTATATAATATGCGTTGTTCTTACGCGAGAAATATATAATATTTTCTTGAAGAAGAAGATAACACTAATAATCTAAACGAAAATATGAAAGAGAAGAAGACACAGAAAAACAGAAAAAGATAATGGTCGCAACTTGGACTGCAACCCAGAAGTTCTCGACTAACTAGGACGTGCGCTTTTATCAATTCAGTCATTGCCACCTTCCGTAAAAGGTATATTCCAGAATATTGTTGAAACCTCGGTTTTGATGGGACACATGGATTTTGATTAACAGTCCTTAAATATTAATTAATAACAGAATGACAGAATAATATTGTTAATTCTAAAATTTAAAAATATGAGATTGACAATTTTGACGGTTTTACGGAAGGTGGCCATGACTGAATTGGTTAAAGCGCACGTCCCGGTTAGACGAGAGGTGCTGGGTTTGAGTCCCAGGTCACAGTTACGACCATTATCTTTTTCTATTTTTCTGCATCTTGTTCTCTTTCGTATTTTCGTTTAGATTATTAGTGTTATCTTCTTCTTCAATGATATATTACATTGATGGTAATAACCTTCAAAAGTATTAAAAAAATTGAATATAATATTTTATTCAACTTTGATATTGGCTCGACGAGGGTTGATAGTTTTCGGAAATGATTTGTGTTCAAATCCAACAAACTGCGGTTCGCTAAAATATATTATTTTATGGTTCATGTAGATACTAGCAGAAATGTTGATTACCATCAATGTACTGATTGTTTTTACAATCTACATTATGGGTTGTGTGTAGTAAAAGATATATACTTGAAAACAGCAAAACTATTACAATAAACATGGTGCACTGAACCTATTCTAACATCACCATTGATAGAATATCGAAAGGTTGGCATTCCCAGTCTCTTCCCGCGCTGGGAAGATCGGATGAAAGTTTTAGTGTCGTAATTCTGTGGTCAGGTACCTGCGTGGTACCTGGTATCGCAGTATTACATGGCGTGCTCAAAACTCAGGGGCGCACCGATGGTCCGGCAAACTTGGTTGTCGCCCGGGGACAGGATTCAAAGTTCACCTTCAAAAGTATGTTACAGGCAACTTAATGCAGTCTAAATATTTTTCTCGTAACTTATGCGGGTGCACGCAGATAGTTTAACTTTAATAATATTGCTAGTTCTATTGATTACAGTCCAAAATAAAAGATGATATAGTCCTTGAGGGAGGCCTCCCCTCCTGTGTGGAGATGAAGTAAATTTTTTTTTGCAATTTAATCATTTAAAATAACATAAGGTATATTTGCGGCACGATCCAGAATAGAAGATAGGTACTCTCAGTATCACCCTGGTGTAAAACTACTAGTCAGAATTTAAACGTTGCTTGAAAAGGCTTTAGTCGTGTTTGGTTACTAGATGTGAATGGACTTCCCCACCTTTCTCTACTCCATCTCCGCCATCTTCCTACTTGCCTTCAGCCTCGCAACATATCTTAAGAGCGCTGCCGGTCGCTGCGAACATTTATGAATAGGTATTTTAAAAAATCTCTTTTATTTCACTCTCTGACAGTAGTCAGAATCGCGCTCTAGATGTGTGAGTGAATGCAGGCCGTGTGTGAGTGAGCCACGCGCGTCATCCGTAGCCGCAGCCGAATTATTATTTCTGCCGACCACGCATGTACCAATCTGCAAACGTGTAGAGACAAGACTAAACTAAGACTAAACATTCAATTTCTCTCCCCGCTCACAGGAACGTCCCATTGTTAGCGTCCATGAATATGCTATTATAGCTACTTATCGTTGTTGCGCGCACAAAATATCCTAAGGGTATTTTAGAATATTAGGATATTTAATAAAAAAAACTTTAAAAAAAAATTAGGGACCCATATTTTTATTTATTTTTATTAATTGTAGAGTTATTTTTGATACCATGTTTCGGGGAAAACAAGTGGGCTTAATATACATTTTTTTTTATTAAAACCGACATTTTTTTCTTAAATTTTGCATTCAGGATTTTTGTGCGCACTTTTTATGCACATATGATATTTTGTGTAGCAAACGTAGGAAAGGCAACTTGGCCTTTCTCATATGACCCATATCCCTCAGGCCTCGGGCATATTTTTTCATAAGGTCGAAATATTTCCGCTTTGCAATAAAATCCAAATAAATGGAATATTTCTGATAGTATCCGAAAACTAAAAACTGTGTTTGAAAGGTGATGAAATTTTGAAATCCGAAATAAACCTTTGCTTTTCAAATATAAAAATTTTGAACGCACAATTTTTTTTAAAATGACACTCATCTTACGTTTTTTCTGACTAAAATTACTGATAACGAAAAAAATAAAAACACGTACATATTTATTACAAAAATGTATTGTTAAAATTTCCGTCACCTCACTTTTTTATCGTTTCATGTAAAAATAATTAATAGATAAAAAATTCCATAAGTTTCGTAAACTTTGGTTTTACAAAAGTTCCCAAAGCTAACAAATAGCCGGGGGGGGGGGGGGGGGGGGGTTAAATTTGGATTTGTGACCAAAACACCCAAATAAACTGAAAATGTATTTTTTTATCAAAAGGTAGAGAAAATATCTTGTGCGGATAAATATTTTTTATTTTATTTATTTTTGTTTCAAATTACGAAATATTGGTCTTAAAAGAATTAATTTCGTATGATTTTGGATGCAACTTAATTTTTTGGTAGTTAAATATTAATATTAAAAAAATATTTTTGCATATATACAAATATATGTAAAACAATTTTCTCGGTTTACCCGCGTAACGTAGTCCTGACCTGAGAAGGACTTTTTAACTCCTGACGTTTCGGACAGATCACACTGTCCATCTTCAGAGGCCTTATGTCTTACCTTATGTCTTATGACTGCCGGCCCCACCTCGTACCCCCAGCACCATAAATCACATTCAACCCGGGTATTCCGTTCTAGCCATAAGAATTGATTTGCACTCACTTAAGTCTTGGACTCTGGACCAAACAGACATGCGAAAGCTATCAGTTTGAGACAAAAACTAAAGACATAAGGCCTCTGAAGATGGACAGTGTGATCTGTCCGAAACGTCAGGAGTTAAAAAGTCCTTCTCAGGACTACGTTACGCGGGTAAACCGAGAAAATTGTTTTACATCTTACACCCGTGAAAACCTTAACCATAACATACAAATATATGTATATATATATACAAGGTGTTAAGGAACGTACTTGACTTACTTTGTGATTCCTGACATTATTTGGAGTGAAAAATGTAAATAAAATTTTGGTCTCCGGTGACTTTTTGGGAGTTTTTTTTTATTTATTTTTTCTACAAAAACATAAAAAAATGGTAGGTATTGGACAGTTAGAGGCGGGGTTAGGGGTTGGTCAGTTACTCGGCTGAGTGATCAGTGACAACATGCAGAAGAAAATTTTTTTTGTTTGATTTTGAAGAAAAAAATTTTGAAAAAATTTAAAAAAAGTCATCCAAGAAGTCACCGGAGACCAAAATTTCATTTACATTTTTTACTCCAAATAATGTCAGGAATCACTGGTTAAAGTAAGTCAAGTACGTCCCTTAACACCCTGTGTATATATATATACATATATTTTTTTTTTAAATATTTAATATAGGTAGATATATAATTGTACAGTGGAGTTATATAAATTACATATGGTGTACATACATAGGATACGGTTACATACTAAAATATTGTGCACTTGGGAGAAATTCGAAAAAACTAAATAAAATAGAGATGAATATAGATTAATAATAAATAGACAGAATGAGAAAAACAGGTAGTTATTTAGTTGATTATTCCTGATGAAGTGTAGCTTCAGTTTGAGTTTCAGTTTATTGATGTCTTTGGTTTTTTTTATTTCAATGGGAAGGTTGTTGAAAAACTTTATCCCTAAATAGATATAATAAATTGTTTTGCATTAGTTTGGTATTAAATTTTGGTATTTTGATGTTATCTTCATATCTTTTTGATTGGTGAGTTTCAAATTTTTTGATGATATTTATATTATCTTTGTAAATTAGGATAATTGCATTTTTCTTGAAGATATTCTCTCCTCGAGGCACCCACGAGGCACCCACGAGGTGGAGGGTTTCTTAAGGAATACTTTAATGATTAGTTTCTGGATTACTTTGATCGGGGTTAGAATATTGTTGTATGACCCCCCCCCCCATCCAATAATTCCATATTGAATTAATGACTGGATTAGTGCATAATATACTCTTTTTAGATTGTTGAGATTATTGTATATTATAAAAAAAAAAATTCTTTGGGTAATTTGAATTTATGTGCGACAAATTTGAGTTAAAAAAATAATACGAATTCTTGCATACAAAAAACTTTTTTTTCTCATTTTAATTTTATAATTTTATATATTTTTTAATATTTCTGTAGTATATAGGGATTTAATTTTATATTTTTTTTATATTTCTGTAGTATATGTAGTATATATTTTTTAAATAATTACCATTAATTACAAGTAATGGTCAGAGTTGCCTCTAAAATGATTAAAAAGATGAGTTTGAAAAATGGGATATATTTATGTCAGATTATTTAGGAAACCGTTGTGAATCAAATGGTGTAAACAAAAAAAAATTGTTCGAAAACCTTACATGGGATATTTTGTGAATGCAACGACGATATGTTCTCAAGAGTTTTGAGAATAAATATATATAGGATATTTTTTACGTTATTAATTTATCAAAAAAAAAACATTCTTGCATCTATTTTATTGTACCTATAGGTACTTGATGTGGAAAATAACATATTTACTATAAGCCAAATAATTTACATGCGGATATACAATTGGATATATGCATAATGATAATTATACTAAAAAGGTTTTATTTCTGGGAGTGCAAAAGTCACACAGCTTCATATGTGCTAGAGCTACAAAACTACACTACTTGGATGTTTCTGACCACAAATGTTTAATAAACTGGCGTAAAAGTACTACCTAATGATGTGTAAGCCCATAGAAGGGTTCTCGAGAAACACAGAAATGCATTGATTGAAATTGCACAAACGAATTGGTTATCGCTACCCAGCTTGAAATGCTGCAAATGGGTCCAATCTTTGTGGCGTCATTCTTAATTAAATGAGAACAAATAACTTTGTAGAAACAGCTTTATGTAATCAATATTATCAACATGTTTCGAAAACAGAGTGTTCTTCGTCAGGATAAGATTAATATTAAAAGACAAACAACTATAGGCGTATGAGAATTATAGACAAAATATTCAAGGGAGAGGTGATTAATTACTTAAAAATATCACAAAATGCAATTATATAAAATGAAATATAAAAATTATTTTTAAATTAAATACCCTTATAGTATAGCAAAGTCATTAGAGAAGCTGTGTGGAGGTAATTTTCAATGAAAGGAAGGAGAGGAATTTCTGGGTAGGTTAAATAATGAAATGATGGTGGAGAGAGTCCGGCTGTAGAGATCAAAAGATCTCCCTCTTCCAGTTTCTCCCAATCCGGCCCGCCACGCAGTAAGTGAACAAAATCATCCGCCACCAAAACCCATGCAGACCTCACCCGTGAACCCGGGAACCCATGCTCAGTCACCAAACATAGCGGACCACTTGGGGTGACCAAGTGGTGGGGGTGTTGGTTATCCAATAAATGGTTTCCGGGGCGATGGTACCTAAAACGCCTCCCAAATTGAAAATTTATTATAGTACTTGACATAAACAATTTTAATTTTGCACAATTTTAGTATGAAAGCTCGGTCAGTATTGGTATACCGCGATGACTCACTAAACAGAAAAACAAACGAATAAAAAATATCGATTACTCGGGCAAGGACAACACTAGTCTACCGATAAAATTCGTTACATCACTACTTCGCTTTATATGTATGTATTTGTCAAAACCCTTGTTCCCCGGCCCCCTCAGGAGAAATGAGCGAAAGGGACACCTGCACGTCGGGCCGAAAATACCTAAATAAAATCTTCGAAATCGATGTTTTGTATTCCCCATTTTTCTTCTCCAAAACTGGACGGATTTAAAAATTTTTTTTCACTAACTGTATTAAAAGAAAATATTCTATGTCGGTACGTTTTGCTTTTTTTCAAAATACATTGTTTAGTTTGTATACTGAACGTTTTTTGACGGCGTTTAAATTAGGCAATTTTATTCATTTTTGGAAGGTCCTAACTTCTATAAGAAGTAAATTATCAAAAAAAGCAAAACGTACCGACACGCTAGTGGTCGATATCTATATTATGTAAAAAAAAAATTTGCTCTAGGGTCAAAATCCAGAGAGATAAACGGGGAATACGTTTGTATGGAAAAACGCCGCTAGTATTTCCTCTTAATCGGGGATGCTATAAGTGGTTGGGAGCAGCGGTGCTCTTCTGCGGTATTCACATAAAAAAATTATATTGTTACTTTTATTTAGGGCTGTGGTTAACAGTAAGGCTATTAAGGATTGCGTAATAAAATTTAGAATCTCAGAAAATTGTTTTTTTTTTTGGTTTTTCGTAAATCTGAAGAAAGATTTTCAGGAAATTCATAAAAATGCTAATGTCTCGAAATCTAAAGTTTTTTGCTAGGCATATTTTGATGTCCTTGTCCGTCCTGAGTTGGTACATGAGCCCTCTAATCAATATCGTTGACTTTTGGGATATCCTGTTTATTGTTTGTAAAAGAGATGCTGAATTGACCTCTAATCTTACTGAAGGTCATCTTAGTAAGGGTCCGTCTTAGAAACATGAACTGCAATGCCTCAGAAAATAAAAAAGGTTTTAGCACCGCTAATGGGCCAATTCCGAACTTCTTACTTAATAGTAAAGTTTTAAAATCAAACTTTTGTGTGTAGATTAAACCTATATTATATTATTAAATTTTCATAATAAAGATTTTAGTTGTTTGTGTCATGTGAATAGTTCCCATAAATTAAATCTCTTTTATGGGTGGTAGTTTTTAAAAGATGTTATTATTCAATTGACATGATTAAACAAGAAAAAAATAGGCCACGCTTGTAAGCTTGCCCGATCTCCACTTAATCTCGCTACGCCACTTCACGTTTTAAGTATAGTTAACCTTCCCACTCTCCCGTTGGGAGACAAACGCGTTCCGTAAAATGTATGCAATTTCTAGCCTTTTACCGTCTCAATTACTTGCGCCGTAAACTACATTTTATTGAATCCAAACAATCTGGAGTTAGATTTCCGGACACGATACAGAACCCATTAAATAGCGTCCGCGACAAATCGAATTACATTCAAGTGTGATCTTTAACGACCGTCCTATTTTATTTCTCACTTTTTCTTTGTTACATCAAACTGAGTATTATCAATTATCACCAATAGAGAGCTTCAGCCCAATTTTATTTAAATTTTTTAACGAATAATGACCTTCTAACTTAAATAACTGCATTTTTATTTTTATTTTTAGAGTTAGTTTTAATAGTTAAAATAATTCTCAAAGTTTTCATTTTTCATTTCCCCCGAAGACTACCGTATGAATGGTGAATTGTGTGACGTCATCACTCTTGAAAAATTAGTATAGGATCGGGCAATCAGCTGATCTACTGCCGCCATTTTGAATTCCGTTGTTCGAAGTATTCTCCCTAGAAATAGCTTTACTATTTTTTTTGTGCAGTAGTTTTTTAATATTTCAGACGTCACCCTGACAGCGTGTTTTTACGACCCGATTAAAAATGGACTTTTTAATAATTTTTTAAAAACATTGCATTTAATATTATTAAATAAAACTTATATATTCAGAATCAGCGTTTATCGGTCTATATGAACATATTTTTTTAAAGCCAGAATATTTTTCACTGGAGTTCCTTATTCCAACAAATGGTCTAAATATTGCGTTTTGTTTAAATAGATTACGCATAATGTGAGAAAAAATTGGGGTGTTTTTTTTTAAGTGAAACTTCCTTAGCCCCGTTAGCGATTCGAAATTCGGATGAAATGGAAATGACGCGGACAGCATCTCTATTGGTAGAGATCTAAAACGGAAACGACGCAAGGTCTGCGCTCATTGGCCTGCACTTTGATTATGACCTCACTTTTCAAGGCTCCTTGGTTCTTCATAGTTTGAGATTGTTTTGGTAAAGTTTCACTTCTACGTGTTAACTACTCTCGATTTTTTTAATTCTAGAAACGAATAGGATTTTGGTATGATTTTAGTTTTACACGGCCAAAAGAATTTTCGTCTTTTAATCTGCCACCGTCACACATTTGCCCTGATGATGGACACTAGAAGTGTATCCGAAATGTTGGCTAAAGAAGGAGGTAGCGCAACACGGCATAACACCCCAAAAATAAATTACGAAAAAAAATAGGATATAATTTTTCCTTTTTAGTACTTAATATTTTTTTTAGGTTACATAATTACAACGAAGTGAAAAATAGTGTGAGATAGCAGTTTGTCAACAGGTTATCTTCGTATATGTATTATATTTCTTTAAATTTTAGATTTGTACATAATATATTTGGTACAACATTTTGATTTTTGATTCTTTTCCGTAAATTTAAAAAAAAACGCAGTGTGCGCGGTGGAAGTGAAACCTTCAGAAAACTAATGTAGATAAAAGCGGGGAGGCTACGAAGCACCGCACGAAGAGGAGACCGATTATACTATCTCATGCTATCGTAGGCTAAATCCTTTAAATGTAGGTATTTGTCTCTTTTTAGTGTCGCTATTTTTCGTTTCATAATCACAACGGTAGGTACTAAAGACGTTTTCACTTAAAAAACAACAAAATTAATACAGAGGTTGAAGTCCAAAAAATGTTCCAAAAGTTAGAGAGAAAATCAACGAGAAAAAAAGTTTAATAAAAAAAATGTTTTTTACCAAACCATTTTTGTCAGCATGCCAAATTTGTTAATTTTATAGATATTTCTAAGGTTCTTTGATCGTATTCTAGGTTAGTGCGTCTTTTGCAGTTAGTTATGATATGTTACAAAATAGCACGAACAGATAATACATTTACAGGATTGTTACAGTAATGATTTTGATTTGATAGGTACATTTGTATTTGATATTACAGGTGTATTTGATACACCGGGTTCACGGGGTGAGGTTTGTCTAGGTCTTGGAGGCGGATGACCAGGACATACTGAACCCCAGATTCCTACCCACCCCTTAAACCCTTTTCCTTCACAGAACTCTCCTCTCCTTCCTTTCCTTAAAAAAATCCTCCACACAGCATCCTCAAAGATGACATAGGCCCTGAGGGAAATTATTTTCCTCAGGGCCTCCGGTGTGGGGCTCATGTAAAAAAAAAAAAAGGTACATGTACTTTAATTTTTGCATTTGCAAAATACGGCGAACATGAAAATTGAGGAAATTCTGGCAGGTAAGAGAAAGTGAAGGAGACCCTGAGTAAAGGATAAAAATTTATTGTTTTTATTGATACAATAATATTATGAATTTTCGTAAATTATATGATAATGCTCACTATTTACTTTGTCCGTGTTGAGTCCCCCATTTTACAATTTAATAAAAAGATTGATAGTATTAAATGATAAATTGAAATAAAGTTAAAATAAAATGAGATGAAATAAAATAAACTGAAAGGCTTAAACTAATTAAATCAACATTGCTCGAAATTATTCCAAAAGTGTTTAGGTAGATAGTAGTTCATTTCTTTCCCTCACTCGTTCTTGCTTTCACATCACAACTTTTCCTATAACTGTTGTTGTTTGTTGTTTTGGACCCATTGGCTTAAACCAGAAAGTAAATTGAATCTATAACGCAAACAAAATACATTGTTTGAACCACGGAACAGACTTTTTCATTAGCTTTTCTTAAACTTACTCTACGTGTAATTCTTAAAATAAAATAAAAAAATAAATCTTATCCGAAAATTAACTTTTCAAAAGCTGTCAAATATGACAACTTTGAGAGATCGTCGCTAGATGCCGCGTACCGTGGTGAAATATTGACGCTGAGGAACAGTCACTTATGCGTCTCGGCTAAGGGATTTCAATTATACTGAGACTCCCTTTCACCCTATTAATACGCTAATACAAATAAGTAGGTATTATTTCGCTAATTGATCGCAATAATAAATTATGCGGGTGTGAATTTTGATAAAATAATACAAATGATTAATAATAATATTTTTACAATTTTTTGTTTCTCTTTATAATATATATTTAATCAAAAAAAAAATTGTAAATAAAAAAACAGGATTGTAGGAAATACCAAAATGCATTGTATGGTAATATTGTCATTAATTTATCGTTTTCCTATTTCCGAGTAAGTAGCAAATTCCAATATTATACGAGTTTTCCGAATCATTTTATTGACTTTAAAACGTTATTTAAAGTTGGGTACCTATTAAATTACCAAAATTATCACTCAAAGTGTAGAAAGGAACACTTAATATTAAAAATCACACTCATTACGTATTCAGGAATTCACGCGACAACACGATGTAAAGATTTTTTATGGCGGTCTAGGTCTGAAAGTTAATGTTTCCGTTTTGTAAAACATGACCACCCATTAACTGCTGAATTCGATTCCACATCTGGATTGAAACATTCTTAATAGAAATTTTGAGATTTCACGATAAGGTAAATTATTTAATGTCACCGCCGATTTGAAAACTCATTTGTGACCTACATGAAATATTGAAAAGCATGGGTGTTTAGGTATTTGAAAACCATAAACATAATATTGAGTCTTGGATTAATGGAGTTTACAGTAATTTTGTTTTAAATCTGGTACGATACATATAAGAACATAATAATTACGACATGGGCTATTCTCAGTATAAATTCAAAATCAAACGCCCGAATGGCTTTTACATATAACGCAGTACACGTTTGTTTTTAATAATTAAATGATAATAAATAGATGACAAAATACAGGTAAGGTAAAGGAACTAATGCTAGACACTTTAAGGAAAACAAAATTTTTAAACGAAAAGATATTTAATATATATATATATATATATATATATATATATATATTTATCAAAATAAAAACAACCACACCTTCTTATGTAGGAATACAGTGAATCTTAGAAAATAATATTTGGTTATATAAGCTTCAATAATCGACATATTTTCAATAATTAACTCTTTTTTTTAAATATTGTCATAAGAACTAATAGATGACATCATAAAAAAATTAAATCACCATAGGTAGATAGTCAATTGCACTAATAGTAGACATACTATTTGACATTAATTAAGAAAGATGTTAAACATTTAAAAACAATACAAACTTATTCTAATCAACCTTTTTTACATGAACTCCACACAGGAGACCCTGAAGAAAATAATTTCGTCTTTGGGGATGCTGTGTGGAGGTTTTTTTAAGGCAAGGAAGGAGAGGAGAGTTCTAGGAAGGAAATGGGTTAAAGGGGTGGGTAGGAATTTAGGGTTCAGTGTGTCACGGTCATCTGCCTCCAAGACCTAGACAAACCTCACCCCATGAACCCGGGCACCCCTGCTAAATCACCAAACGTAGCGAACCACTTGGGGTGAATAAAAAATTTTATGAAATAAATAAATAAAAATAAATAAAAAATAGTTGACATCATGTTTACACCAATATTTGACACCTGTCTACCTTTAGTTAAAATTATCCAAAGACAAAAAACGTCATCTTTTAGATTTTCAATATTTTTGGAACTAAATAGTAGGCATGGCATAATTTGTTAGAAAAATGTTATCAAAAACAAGAAAAAAACGTTTATCACTATTCTTGTAACATTGATACCTTCACAAACAAGTAAAAAATTTAAGTTCTAATAAATATTGATTTACAACTTACCTTCATAGTTTCTGCTTCCTTAACCTGTAAAATAAGAAATCGCGATAACATGTGAAACGTGTGGTCACTCAGTCACATAATTCACAATAACTGACGCAATTTTGAAATTTCATTCACAAACTGTTTGAAGCTTTTGAGAACAATTTATGGACAGGAGTCTTATGATGGTGACATTAGAGTCATAATACTAAAATTGTTCTTAAAACAAGAAGATTTTTCGTAAGCGTCTTTCTTTAGTTCACTGTCGAGCATTAGTTCCTTTACCTTAACATAAAATGTAAGAAACAAAATATAGATTTCATAAAATATAAGAGTTGACACAAAGTATATAACACATATTGTAAGTTAAGAAAATATAGATAATCTGCCAATATTCTCCAAATCAACTATAATTGAAAATGTTTAAAATAAAATACGTAGAAATAGTTGGCACATACGGAGTGTAAAGTTTGCCAAATTTTTCAAATACATCCATATTGTTTAAGTATTTTTTACAAGACATTTTAAACATTGTATTGGGGAATGCATACTATAGTTGGAATGAGATGTATGTATTAAAATGTTAATGATTGTCTAATGTTAAATCAATTCAATTTCAGGCAGTGTAAGAGAGACAAAGTAGGTACCTTTGCGATTTTGGTTGACTGTCTCGGTCTAATGCTCAAAAGATACTAAGTCAATGGCGACTTTGGTTTCTAAACAAATCTTCACGGAAGGCAGGTGTATTTTCTAGTCAGTTGTGCAATATGATAACCGGTAAATCTTTTGAACAAGTGGATTAACTTATTTACTAAGGATTAAAGAAATGTATTTTCATGAAATGGAAATAGTGATTAGGACAACAATAGCGAGATGGATGTTACTAATTTCATTATTGGAGGGCTGAATGTAGTGGGTAATTTGAAAGATGTTTTCAAGAGAAGAGGTCAAAAGTTTGGTTTTCTAATAAATTAAATAATCTGTAATAATTGTGATGCAGTGGATTTATCAAAGGAACGACTGTTGAATGAATTACAACTCCGTGGCGTATATACGATAAAACCATTTATTATCGTGTGACGAATGGGGAAACCAATGCAATGATTTGTATTTATTTATAGTGAAAGAGAGAATCAAATGACAATCATACTTTTTTATTTATGTATTTATTTGTACCTGTTACCTTTTTCTTCCCAGAACTTTCTCTCTTTCCTTTCCCTAAAAAGATCATCTACACAACATCCCCAAATATGATATAGGCCCCGAGGGAAATTGTTTTCCTCGGCATAAAGCAAAAAATAAAGTAAAATTGGCTTTGGGATGAAAGTTTAGACTTATTAGTATTATATTTTTCTTTAATGATATATGTATTTATTGCCATCGAGAGAGATGATTTTGTAATAGGTAATTCTCCACAAAGGTAACGCTCATTGCCATGGTGACGTTTAGACGGTGTGGACAAACAGGTGTGTTTAGAATGGTCGGAATAGCAGACGAATAATTAAAATCAAATACAAGGATGTTTCATGTATCACAATTTGTTAATTTTATAGATATTTCTAAGGTTCTTTGATCGTATTCTAGGTTAGTGCGTCTTTTGCAGTTAGTTATGATATGTTACAAAATAGCACGAACAGATAATACATTTACAGGATTGTTACAGTAATGATTTTGATTTGATAGGTACATTTGTATTTGATATTACAGGTGTATTTGATACACCGGGTTCACGGGGTGAGGTTTGTCTAGGTCTTGGAGGCGGATGACCAGGACATACTGAACCCCAGATTCCTACCCACCCCTTAAACCCTTTTCCTTCACAGAACTCTCCTCTCCTTCCTTTCCTTAAAAAAAATCCTCCACACAGCATCCTCAAAGATGACATAGGCCCTGAGGGAAATTATTTTCCTCAGGACCTCCGGTGTGGGGCTCATGTAAAAAAAAAAAAAGGTACATGTACTTTAATTTTTGCATTTGCAAAATACGGCGAACATGAAAATTGAGGAAATTCTGGCAGGTAAGAGAAAGTGAAGGAGACCCTGAGTAAAGGATAAAAATTTATTGTTTTTATTGATACAATAATATTATGAATTTTCGTAAATTATATGATAATGCTCACTATTTACTTTGTCCGTGTTGAGTCCCCCATTTTACAATTTAATAAAAAGATTGATAGTATTAAATGATAAATTGAAATAAAGTTAAAATAAAATGAGATGAAATAAAATAAACTGAAAGGCTTAAACTAATTAAATCAACATTGCTCGAAATTATTCCAAAAGTGTTTAGGTAGATAGTAGTTCATTTCTTTCCCTCACTCGTTCTTGCTTTCACATCACAACTTTTCCTATAACTGTTGTTGTTTGTTGTTTTGGACCCATTGGCTTAAACCAGAAAGTAAATTGAATCTATAACGCAAACAAAATACATTGTTTGAACCACGGAACAGACTTTTTCATTAGCTTTTCTTAAACTTACTCTACGTGTAATTCTTAAAATAAAATAAAAAAATAAATCTTATCCGAAAATTAACTTTTCAAAAGCTGTCAAATATGACAACTTTGAGAGATCGTCGCTAGATGCCGCGTACCGTGGTGAAATATTGACGCTGAGGAACAGTCACTTATGCGTCTCGGCTAAGGGATTTCAATTATACTGAGACTCCCTTTCACCCTATTAATACGCTAATACAAATAAGTAGGTATTATTTCGCTAATTGATCGCAATAATAAATTATGCGGGTGTGAATTTTGATAAAATAATACAAATGATTAATAATAATATTTTTACAATTTTTTGTTTCTCTTTATAATATATATTTAATCAAAAAAAAAATTGTAAATAAAAAAACAGGATTGTAGGAAATACCAAAATGCATTGTATGGTAATATTGTCATTAATTTATCGTTTTCCTATTTCCGAGTAAGTAGCAAATTCCAATATTATACGAGTTTTCCGAATCATTTTATTGACTTTAAAACGTTATTTAAAGTTGGGTACCTATTAAATTACCAAAATTATCACTCAAAGTGTAGAAAGGAACACTTAATATTAAAAATCACACTCATTACGTATTCAGGAATTCACGCGACAACACGATGTAAAGATTTTTTATGGCGGTCTAGGTCTGAAAGTTAATGTTTCCGTTTTGTAAAACATGACCACCCATTAACTGCTGAATTCGATTCCACATCTGGATTGAAACATTCTTAATAGAAATTTTGAGATTTCACGATAAGGTAAATTATTTAATGTCACCGCCGATTTGAAAACTCATTTGTGACCTACATGAAATATTGAAAAGCATGGGTGTTTAGGTATTTGAAAACCATAAACATAATATTGAGTCTTGGATTAATGGATTTTAAGAAGCGGGTACCGTTGTCCCGGGAACCATTTATTGAATAACACAACCCATCACCTCTACCATAGGTCACCTCAAGTGGTCCGCTACGTTTGGTGACTTAGCAGGGGTGCCCGGGTTTATGGGGGGAGGTTTGTCCGATTCTGATGTGTCTGCCCACCAGCTGTGTGCCAGGCCGGATCGGAAAAGACTGATTGAGGGAGACCTTGTGATCTCTCAAACAGAACGCTTTTGGAACATCACCTTGCACCGCAGTGGGAGGGATGGATTCACACGTCCGTCACTCCTGGACCCACTGACCCCTAGATTCCGACCCACCCTTCCTAACTTATCCTTCCCAAAACTTCTCCTTCCTTTCCTTTAAAAGACCCTCCACACAGCATCCCAAAAGACGACATTGGCCCTGGGGGAAAATGTTTTCCTCATGATCTCCTGTGTGGAGCTATTGCAAAAAAAAAACTGAAAATTATATCAGAACTGAGGTGAGTGACTTTCCATCCTTTCTGACCGGCGTAGCGCAGCGGTAAGGCGCTTGCCTCGCATTACGAAGGTCGCGGGATCGAATCCCGGCGTGGCAAATAAATTTTATTTGATTAATTTATGTATTTCACAATTTATTCATTTAAAATTATATATTGTATATTTGCGGCTAGTTTCAGTGTGGAAGATACTCTCAGTATCGCCCTGGTGTAAGACCACCATTCAGAATTGAAACGTTGCCTGAAATGGCTTTAGCCATATCTGGTCACCAGATCTGAATAGCGAGGTACTTCCCCACCTTCCTCTTCTCTATCTCCTTCTCTCCCCACTACCTTTAGCCTCACAACATACCCCAACTGGGGATGCCATTGTCTCACTGGCTCCACACGAGAGCAGTTGGGACTCTTGTGCGGTATTCATTTAAAAAAAATGTCAGCTGATGAATAATCAATGGACATTTAAGGCAATAAACGCTTGAGGTCTTAATTCACGAGGAAAATACCTACTTAACTCTCGACAGGCCAAGATGCCAAACATGACGTCCGTAACCGTGGGGGTCGGCTGATGACCCCGTTTTTATTTTTTTATTTTTTACTTTTAAACCAAAGAAAACACTTTTTCTTTTTTTGATTTATATATTTTTTTTGTTATTTATGTTTTTGCAGGGAATATTACCTACCTATAAATATAGGTAGGTAATATTAGTAGGTAATATAGTATATTTATATTAATATAGTAGGTAATATGTTGTCAAATGACAACATATTTTTTCCTGGGATCAACGATTTTTTCTCATTTTTTTAAATGGCATATTATGTATTAATCCATTGCGCAGGAATACCTAAAATACTAAAAATATATTTCATGTATTTAAGTAGATATAAGAAGGATAGTTATTTTGGGGTCTACCTTCGGCCCCAGTTGGCTGCAGGAGAGTTAACTACCAATTTGTTGTCTTCATAACATTCTAAGTGCAGATATGTACCTATTAAAAGCTATCCGAGATTGAACGCATTGCCATTCTCACTTACTCGCCAAAACCACTCAAATATGAATACAATACGCCGGGCGATAAATCTGGTCGGCGGCGTTCTCTGAGCGCTCTCGTCCGTAAACCTAATTTCCTTTTCCATTGAGGACTCGGAGCCGTCACATTTACGGCAAGTTCACCCCGAGTAACTATGGGAATGCTTGAACTTGGGCTGGATTTATGGAGCAGCGGCGCTCTCGTGCGCAGTCCCCTACAAGGCGGACTCGTGACGCTACATGGGGAGAACTCCGCTCGGTGTGACTTTGAACTCGCTAGATTATTATATTGGACCCTGTTGGCCCTCAGCGCAATAAGGGAGTTTGCACTTGGTAATAAGTAATGCGTTCAACGGTTTATTTATATCGATGTGACAAGTATGAACATGTATCGCGCCACACGTTATTGTTGCTGTTGGCCGAAGCCACCCGTGAGTCTTTTTCGAAAAGGTAACACTATTATACACGTACCTGCAACCATTAATGCAACACCGCGTCCGCCTACTACAAGAATTACGAGGAAAGCGCCTGTAGAACCAGGCAGAACTGTAAAAAAATGGACTTTACCCAGAGGGAATGCGGGTTAAATAATAATTATTTTTGTTTTTGCTGCACGAATCATGTATATTTTCGGTACGGGTGTTGTGATTATGATTAATTGGTTGCACCAATATTGCAAATGGCTTAAGGCTCCACTATCGAGTAGATTGATTTATTGAAAAGAAAATTAATTCCTTACCGCGTAATATCGAAGGTAAATATTTTTCATGTTCATTTAAGGGCGTTTAACCAGCCAGCGGTCAAATCCACATTTCGTCGAAAGATGTTCTTACGATCTTGCGGGGCGGTTTCAATGAGAAAGATTAATTACTCTCCGTACCAGCTTTTTTAAATTATAACTCAATATCGATTTTATTTCATTTCAAATTTGCTTTAATTTATACCTACATCAAAAATACTGAAAGGCGTGATGCTAAAACCATTAAAATTATGTACTTTTTGTAATTATTTTTGGATCATAAGCATTTATCATTTTTCAATAATGTCTAA
The DNA here is from genome assembly GCA_917880885.1 of Limnephilus marmoratus. NCBI lineage: Eukaryota > Metazoa > Arthropoda > Insecta > Trichoptera > Limnephilidae > Limnephilus > Limnephilus marmoratus. The sequence continues at coordinate 55,741,169 of OU862909.1, read as the reverse complement.
GTAAAATAAGAATGTAAAAATATCTGAAATACATATGTCAGTTTGTAAGTGCGCAAATAAATACACAAACGGACCAATTTTCGCCAGGAAACACATGTACGTAGTACGTACATGTATTTAAATGATTTTATTTTAACTAAAATAAAATTTGAATGAAACATGCGTCTACTAGATAATGTATTGATTTATTTTGCTGCATGATTATATGATTTGAAATTGGTGTTGTATAATACAAAATCTTTTTTGAAAATTTAACAAATCTGCCAACAACCTATGGTATCACCATATTATTCTAAAAATAAACATTTTTTTCTCAAAATTTAATACATCCGTTTACTAGATAAAAGAAATCAATTTATATTTTTTTGTGGAACGTCTAAAATCTGATTTAAATATGATATATTTCTGGTTTTTTCTGGTTATACCCTGTTAAGTAAAAGGACTTCTTACAACTTAGGTGAAAAAAATCAGAGTATGCAATTCACACGAGGTAGAAGTAAAACCTTTAGAAAATTAAAGTATACAAGAGGGAGACCACGAAGCACTTTTTTATCAACGTGAAGGATGATTTTTTCCATATTTTGGTCGTCTAATTCAGTGCACTTTTTCCTATAGGTACATTTAATCATCTTATTAATATTTGTGTTTTCTTCTTCGGAGTCGCTAGATGTTGCCTTTTTCGTTTGTCTTTTTAGTGTCGCTCGCTTCCGTTTCATCGAGTTTCAAATCACAACGGTCCTTTAGAAGTTTTCACTTCAAAAAGTTTTGGTATTAGAACAAATTGGATTTGCTAGATTATGGTCGTTTTACACCATCTCGGTTTTTAGCCCGATTCCAATTAGAGACCAGTCCACATTTTTCGCTTTACGCGATCGCTATTTTCAGCTCCATTTTAATATCTACTATTTCAGTTGGCATCACAGCAAACAGCAGTGATCGCGTAAAACGAAAAAAGTTGACTTTGGTCTCTAATTGGAATCGGGCTGAAAAAAGAGATGGTGTAAAACGGCCATTATTGCCGATCTCTATTTTCATGTCTACGGTTTCAATTGTCATCACTGCAAACAGCGCATGAACCATGCTGTTTGCTGTGATGCCATCTGAAATCGTAAATATGAAAATAGAGGTGAAAATAGCGATCGCGTAGAGCTAAAAATGTTGACTTTTGTGTCTAATTGGAATCGGGCTGAAAAAAGATGTCGTGTATAACGGCCATAAGACCACGGTAGAAGTGGTAATGCCCATATTTTGAAGTATAAAAAAAAGCAAGAGCTAAATTCTCATAAGATTCTCGTGAAATGTGATCCAAGGAATATTGAATCGTATAAAACTTCCAACTCTTAGGAATTAATAGAGATCAACTTTAAGGGTGTCTATTTAATGGATTCCCCGGTAGATGGCAGGGCGAGTACGAATGAATGTTTTTGTAAACAAATTAAATATTCAACAATATTTATATTTGACTTGAGACTCAATATATATATATATATGTATATCTATGTTGAGGCTCTATGTTGTTACCCGTTAATTTTTACAATACCTGGACCCATTAATATCGGGAATATATTGACCATAAATTTATTTGTTTTTTTATAAAAGCTCTACTCCCATATTACACCAGATCTTTCTTCGTAACTAATATTTTATACTTCTCTTAAAAAATTGTCAATTTAAGTTTATGCTCCTGCATTAATTTAATATTTTTTAATTGCTAATTTACTACATTTTTATCTTTACAACTGTTTAAAGTTTAAATGATACATATCTTATATAAAATGAATAGGTACCTATGTAATATGACCATAATACTGTATTATATGAATAAAATATGAATCAATTTTAATTAATGTCATGGAGGTATTTTTACCGTAACTGAGAATTAAAAAACTAATCTAAAATAATACAAAATGTACGCATTAAATTTTTTTATATGTGTATAGGTACCTACCACACAAGGGTCCTAACTGCTCCTGTCTGGAGCCAGTGAAACCATGGCATAGCGATTTAGGGAATGTTGTAAGGCTGGTGGTAGTAGGAAAGGGAAAGAGATGGAGAAGAGGAAGATGGGGAAGTATCTGGTTATTCAGATCTGGTCACCAAACACGGCTAAAGCCATTTCAAGCAATGTTTCAATTCTGAAAGATGGCCCTACACCATTGCAACACTATGAGTATCTTTCATTCTGGAAAGCAGCAAATATGCTATATATTAATTTTAATTAATAAGATTGTTGAAAAATAATATTTTTTTTGCACACGCCGGGATTTGAACCTGCGTCTTCCAGATTGCTAGTCGAGATCCTTGCCCCTCGACCCCAACAATTAAAATTAGTATCATTTGTGTTATGATTTCCAAATACATAAACCCATTTAAAAGATTTCCAAGTGCATTTCAACCGTGCATACGAATTCTACTTGGCAATTTATCATCTGTTTGTATGGATTCCGTCTGGACTTTGTACCGAAAACCCACATTCTGATTTAACATACATCGGCAGTGCTTGTCAATGTCTAGTAGGTATAATGGAGTTCATTCTGACTCACTTTAATAGCTGACTAAGGCTTCTGATGATTATTTATCAAACATATTATTTTCCCAGCGTTTTACAAATCTGAATTTTCGGTTTAGATTAATAAGTTGGCATCACAGCAAATAGCATGGTTCATGTTTTGTTTGCAGTGATGTCAATTGAAATCGTAGATATGAAAATAGCGATCGCGTAAAGCGAAAAAAGTTGACTGTAATTGGAATTATGCTGAAAAAAGAGATGGTGTAAAACCTACTTTAAACGTACTTACACCGTCTGGAATTAAAGTTTCGTTTAAAATTAGATCAAGTACCAAGTAAGTCGGTCGCAGGGGTTAATATCAACTTTATGTGTCATTTAAAATGCGCCAAGAAATCCTGGCTCTAAATGTTTTTACATCCTAGAGATGCCGAAAAACATGATAAATGCAAAATAAAAACAGTGTGATACATATTCAGAAGTTTCACGCTTGTACTCCGATTTTTCGGATATAGTATATTTGCGTGATATTCCTTTCTCCGTCAATTAATTTTCTAGAATGTCTTTTTGTTAAAGCGTAGGTACCTAGACTTACCTATTGATTGAAGAACGCACGTTCAATAGATATATTTTTTCAATAAAATAATAATAAACTCGTCACAATAAATAACCACTATTATTATTATCTACTATAGGTAGGTATGTTATCAATATATGTTGTAGGTGTAGATACACTAGCGGTAGGGTGTTAAAGTTAGCAAATAATTAATGAAACGAAAAAATTAATTAGTGTCATTGTTTATTTTTTTGTTGTATTTTTTATCATCTATATTTTTCTTTGACAATTTTTTCACAATGAATGGTATAAACAGGATTCGGAATTGTCCCAGCATCGGGAAAGGTTTTTTTATATTATGTATATAATAATATGTTCTAATAATAAAGTCTATAAAAATATATTAATTACTTTATCTGTTAAGGCACTCTGTACATGGCTACATTATTAATTCTACGAAACACGATTGAAGAAGTCGGGTCGATAACTTGCCTTAATTCTTACGTTTCCGCGAGATCTGTACAAACGTTTTATATTAAAGTATAGAACCCTCGTGACTAGCATACAGCCCCTATCGCACTGCTCGAAGTACAAACGAAATACTTATACAATACAAATATCTAAAATTACGGGTAATCTGATCGTCTTAAAATTAGAATATATTATAATATAGGATGCAATCATTAAGGATAATATTTTATATACATTGTTGGAATTGGGCAAGATCTATTTATCGAGAATTTATTCCTCTATGGCGAATTTTCGGCGTATTACAACTAAAGGAATTCTTTATTTTTGTACATTACTTTTTTTGATATATTTTTATCGTAAGTATTATTTCAATGAGAGGAAGTTACACTTCTAAATGGAATATGGACCCTTTTTGTCAGTCTTTTCGATCAAATAAATATCTAAGGCACAGTAGTTAGCGGGATGGAGTCCCAAGGTATCAATAGGCGGCCATCTCCTCGGGCCTGTACTCGTAGGGCGGGGGGGCTCCCGAGGGGCAGTAGCCGGGGCAGCCGCCCTCCAGGTGCTTGCTGAGCAGAGACATGCGCGAGAAGGTCTTGCTGCAGGATTGGCAAGAGTACTTCTTCACCTCGGAGTGGGTCTGCAGGTGCGCGCGCAGGTTGGAGCGGTCGGCGAAGGCACGCCGGCAGTGGTGGCACGAGAAGGGCTTCTCGCCGGTGTGCGTGCGGATGTGTCCCTGCAGCAGCCAGGGTCGCGAGAAGGCCTTGCCGCACAGATGGCACTTGCAGGGCAGCGTGTGCGTGCGGATGTGCATCTTCAGCGCCCCCAGGGAAGTGTACACCTTCGAGCAGTACTTGCAGCTGAAGGACTTCTTGGCCAGATTGCCCTCGGCAGCCGCGCAGTGGAACTGGCTGTGCTTGCTGAGGCCGGAGTAGGTGGAATAGGACTTGCCGCAGTCGGGGCACTGGTAGCGGGCGGCGCTCTCACGGCGACGGCGGGGAGCGGATCCGGCTGAGATTCCGGAGTCGGAGCTGACGCTGCCGGGGGCGGAAAGCTCTCCCGCTCCGGGGGAGGTGGGCCCCGAGGACAGAGACACGGGCGACAGGGCGGGCGGGGAGTGCGGAGAGTGAGAGGAGTGCGAGTGGTGGGAGTGGGCGGGAGGGGAGCAGGCGGTGCGCGGGGACAGACCGCTGTAGGAGTCAGGGTATCCCGTGGGCAGGTAGGTGGTGTAGGGCGGGGATGGACGAGGCCAGGAGCAGTATTGCTCGGAGGGAGAATTGAGGTTCAGCGGCTCCAGGGGCACAGGGCGGGTCGGGTAGGGAGGCAGCTGGGCCGGGAAGTGGGCGGGAAGGTGAGTCGGAAGATGGGCGGGCAGGTGTGTTGGCAGATGGGCGGGGAGGTGTGCCGACAGATGAGCCGATAGATGTGCAGGCAGTTGCGCCGGTAGATGAGTAGGCAAGTATGGTGACAGCGGCGCCGAGGTGACATGGGCGGGTGAATGGTGCTGCAGATGGGTGGGGGCAGGAGACTCAGCAGGCATAGAGTACCAGTAACGGGGCGGGGAAGGTGCTGGGGCAGCTCCGACAGCGGGAGAAGAAGCCTTGCTGGGGTAGTTTCCGGTGCGAGATAGATCCTCGGGCTTGGTACTCAAGTTTTCAGGCTCATTGTCATCCATTTCTGTGAACAAAAAGAAACAAAAATTAGTTACCGTTGTTGATGTTTAAATGTGAGAAAAAAAATACAGAAATGCAATAATTCTTTTTTCTACTGAATTGATTATTCAGATGTTAATTAGGTAGGTACGTTAATACTACAGTCAGTAAGTAACGCTACGCATGCGACAGTATTTGCACAAGAAATAAAGTCGTTGGCTGGTTGGTTGGTTGGTTGGGAGGCGGAGAAATAGCGCCCCCGGCAGCAGTACAGCAGTGCTGCAGTGCTGTGTGCTCCGGCGCTAGTCCCCTGACAGGAGATTACAGATTCCAGCCGCCGCTGGACCGACAAATCCGTGTAGCGCTCATTAGCCGTAATTAACATCCACTAATTATATTCACTTGATTTAAAAAAAACTCCGTATAAGCGCTTCGAATAAGCTCAGCAAATAAATGATTTATGCAATGTTTTTATTTATTTAAAAGTGAAATATGAATATTTAAATAAATGGCGAGATATTCAGAATAATGTCTAAGGTGCGTAACAATATAAGTGTTTTATTTATTTAAGAGCGTATTATTACGAATCATCATTCATTATCATAAGATATTCAAATTGTTAATAAAGATACTTTTATGTGTTATATTTATTTTTTTTTATTTTCATTATAAATTTGGGTATTTACTAATTATTTTAATAAAATTTTAGTGAATGTATACGAGTTTTAACGACTTCTGATGTTTTTATAACAAAAATAATTAAAAAATCACAAGTTGCAAATATTTCAAGATATTTACAAAAATGATTTTATTCGCACTTTAAATCTGGATTATTTAATGGTTTTAATGAAATTTTCGTGAATATCTAGGACTTTTAACGACTTTTGATGATTTTCCTATAAAAATAACAAAAAAACCATAAGTCAAAAAACTCCTAAATATTCACATACCTAAATGTTTTTATTCTTGAAATGTTTTCAGAAATACGCACAACAATTTTTCCCAAAAGTCCCTACCTAGAAATTTCAATTTAATTTCGTGCACCCTCTTACAAAAAATATTTTTCTTTTTTTTCTGTTTCCTACTTACCTATTGTATAATATGAGAATTTAACAGAGTGAAAAAAAAATGGAGACATTGATTGAAATTAAATAAATATACCATTTAATATTAAAAATATTTAATTAAAAAAATTAACGACATTGTGGTCAAACGAAAACGAAAGCAAAAAGTTTGTAGTCTACCTCATCGTAGAAATCATTAATTACGAATAACTTATAAAGTTAACTTCGCTACTTGGAGATTCTTGGCAGATAATTTTTTTTTTTGAAAACCTTAATGGATACTATGCAAAATATAATTTTAAGTGAAATAATTTCTGTAATAATTAAAACGCATAGATACTTTAATTTACAAGAATCAAAAATAAAGAAATCTTAAAACGTATCCGACAAGAATAAAATTTAAATCTTCGCTTTCAATTTTTATTATCCTAGGATTTGAGAAAAGTTAAATTGTTTGCGAAAATCCAACTATCCTTAATAAATTCTAAATCCTATCACCTTTAGATTTATAAGTTGGAATATTTTAAATAAAAAATTAAATACTTTAGATACCCACTTACTTTTAATTTTTAGAGGTGTAAGAATAGTAACTTTAACAAAAAAAAAATTTAAATCAAAAAAAAAATAATTCTATCAACTTTTTGAACTTGTGAAAGTGCTATATGTATTTTGATAAAATCAACAAACCTTGTTCATATTTGTATGTGACGGCAGGCGGGCGCTCTTCCCTGGCAGAAAGAGGCACCGGCCTCTTCTTCAGCGGACAGTGACTGTAGTTCCTCTGCATGATGCTGCGAGACAGCCTCACTTCTTCCACTAACATCACTTCAATCAAAACTCCAAAACACTTCAAATCTCCAAATTCACTGCGAAGACAACTCTAAACCACAATATACTGCGGCGAGTTCACAAAAAACCAATTCGGCGTAAAATCCAATAAAATCCACAACACGGTAATGATCACAATAACACAATTCAATACTTGTAAAATTCTCAATAAAGCTCGCAAGCACTGGGCTGAGAGAACAACCTTCGCGAACGACTACGTATCCAGTTATGGTCAGTCCGTAGAAAGCGGTTCCGTTATATACCCCTCCCGCCGCCAGCGCCGATAGTGCTCGCGCCGCCACCGGCACGTGCGGGCGGGCCAATCAGGCGCCGGCTGGCAGGCTCTCCCGACCAATCACGGTCACGTCTGGCGTCGCTTTGTGAATGGGAGGCGTGGTCTGAGTGGAGTGGCGAGGGGTGGAGGGACGGAGGGGTGCGCAGGTGGCTGGTGCGATATGCACCAACCATTCCTCGCGCAATTGGCGGGAGCGACGCTCGTCAGGTTGTAGCGTATTTCTCGTAGCCGCACAGCCTTTATCGTATAGCGCCGAGTTCGAATTACGTGCCGATAAAATGATAGTTTTATCAAGGGGATGATTCATTTTAACTCTAATAAATTTAATAATCGGCAGTGATGGATACTAGTAATTTCTCGATAAGCTAATTATTTTTACCCACAATTTAAAAATATAATAGGTACCTATATTTCTATGGTCACTAGGTTTGTCAACTTTTTATTGCTTTTAACAAATACTTAGTCAAAATGGTCATAGAAATTACTTTAGACATAAAGTCGAAACTGCTAGTTGATATCTTATGCTATATACTTAGATATTTATGATGTCTTAAAATTGATGAAATATAATTTGAATCATAATATGATGTAATCAATAAGTGTGTAAATAAATAATATCAGAAAAACTTTGAAGGCATTTACAGTCATGAAAATATTCGTCACTATGTTGTTTCATTTGGAAGAAATAAAAATACCATTATTCAAAAATCTGTTTCTGAAAAAATAAGAAAATATACTGATTTAGGAAATGAGATTAAAAGAATTTGGCATTCTCAGACTACAAAAATATTACCATTTGTTATTTCGGCTACTGGCATTATACCTAGCTCACTCATTCAAAATTTAGGCATAGTAGATTTGTCAAAGAATTTATATATAAAAATGCAAAAATCAGTCATTTTAAATACATGTAGGACTACAAAAGATTTTTTAAATATTTATATTGAGGGATCAGTAGGATTTATAGGTCCAATAAGGAGTTCCACAGAGCCGAATCCTCTGATATGAAAATATCTGGAGTCGGTGAATTTTTTTTCCCATTTGGTCTCTAGGTTGACATGTTGTTCTCTTATTGTTTTGTGGGTATTTATAATACTTATATAGTGCAATTGTATAGCGTGGATTGACTAGATGATCATTTGAGGAAGTGTGTGAAAGGGTTTAGTTTTTCCTCTGGGGAAAATTTAACCCGGACATTTAAATCTGGTGCGTTTAAAAGCAGAGTTGTTTGGAAATTCGAAAATGCTTTAAATCCTAGTTTCTTACCTATAATCTAGATTCCTCCTTTTCAAAGTGACAACATTTTTAACAATACTATTTAATATTTACATACATATAAGAGTAGGTACTTTACAAGTAAAGTCGTAATACTCATAGTAGGTGCTTACATAAAACAAGTCAATATTATATTTTTTTAAATTTTAATTTTACAAAAGAAAATTTTCTACCATTTCTGAAGTTGAAAATCACTTGGTAGATTAGGTAACTTCCTATAGGTACGTAATTACTCTTCAACTGCTATATATAAAAACATATATTATGACTTGTTGAAAATAATGCTAAACCTTTCGAAAAGAATTTTTGAATAGAAAGCAGTTTTTAGCAAACTATGAATAAAATAAAAAGTTACATCAGGTAAGTAATTAAACTTTTCGGTAGATAAAGTTGATGATTTTGAAAATGATGTAATCAGAAATAGATTATAATACCCAGTTATATAAAATATTCGAGGATTGGAACTAAGCTTTCGAGAGGAATTGAATTTCAGGTTTTTGTGGGCGTATTTTTAAAATATGCCTCCAAAAGCCTACACAACAAGTCAATACAGGTGACTTCTGGACCACCTTTGTTTTTATGCCTATAATATGTCTATCTAGGTAGATGCAGATTTCTAGATACTCCTAAATTATTTATGATCTGTCCATTACATGCTTCTTTTTGAGGTGCGGCTTTTCGGCTACAAATTAATATTTGTATCATATGCTGCATTGCCTGCAAATTTTAATATAGATAACGAAATAAAATTAGGTAGATATATATTTTTAAGGAAAAAAATATGAAAGATTGTTTGTTTTAAATCGATCGTTTACTTTTACAGATATCTATGTAGGTACTGATTGGCTAGTTTCATACCAAATGGATAATTTGGAAAATAAACATAGGTAATTAGTTTATTTTTGGTTCTTCTAAATATAGAATTTGTGTGCACGATAGTACCTACACATGTACTTTTGATCTAAATGTTATATGTATTTCAAATGTGTATGGTTACGTTCATTCATTTGGCCAAAGATAAACAATGACACCGGATATTAACAAAAGCTTGAACGCCATAGATATGCAAATCAAGGAGCACAAACTTGTTGAGTTTGAAAGAACTCGGTATTTCGCGGTCCTCTGTCTGATTAGGCGCGTTACCATTCGTATAGTAATTATAGGTATGTAGTATGTAGGTTCCTACCGAGGGGGTAGAAGTGGAGATTTGCAAGAAGTGAAATAGACTGGCCAAGAAAGGCTTTATTTGTCACAATGGCGTCTTTTGTTGCATCAGAGCCTATAGTACACCGATCTGCAACACTGTTATTTATTTTATTTTTTCTTTAAGGTGATTGTTTTCAGGGCGCATCTGCCTTTCCTTTCCTCGGCTAGTTTTTTCTTCGTAAGGGCGCCTCGCACGCGTCAAGAAAGGGGGAGTATTTGACCCATTGTTGCTCCCTCGCTGCAGTAGTTCCTTGTTCCTTGCCGTGATTTAAGGACACATTGATTGCTCAACAGCTGCTGGTTGCTGCACTCGCTTTCTGCTCACATGTCGATATTAAACTATTCTGGTAGTTCAGCTGCGGGGAGCGCATGTGCAAGTGGGGCCTACCTTCGCGGTGCGATCTGCGAAAAACCGCGAATTGATGTTTATGGAAACAGCGAAAGCTGCCGGAAGTGCAAGTCGGTTTATGACGACCCTGAGCGCGGGCAGTATCGTGTACCGAGGGTCATAATATCCGACCGGATCAAACATTATTGAATTTTTCTGGGGTGAGATTAATGACCATCTTAGTAGCAAGAATTTTTACCGAGAGATCGTGAAATATTTTTAACAGCTTATTGAAAGTTGCACTATACCAATCTAGGTATCTATGTATATCTATTATACATTCAGGTACATATGTCAATATTTACGAAGGTATATTGTATGTATTTAGCGAGTTGGTACGTAGTTTTTTCAATGTTATTTGAATTTTATTGTATACTAATAACTTCAAAAACAATACTATTTAAATTTTTCTTAACTTTAGTCGCAATAGCTTTGAATATTATTAATTTTTTTTTAATACAGAAGCGATTTATTGAATTTGGTAAATATAAAAATATATTTACAGGCATTATTTAAGATTTTCAGGGTCAAAAGAATTATTGTTATTTATTTTTGGGTTATTCTGACATGAGGAGCTACCTCCTTCGTTAGCCAAAGTTTCTGACACTGTAATACTGTCCGAAACGTTGGATAAAGAAGGAAGTAGCGCAACACGGCATATCACCCCAAAAATCAATAATGATAAGTCATGCAGGTCTTTACCTGCACATAATTTTATAAGCTGAAGTACCTACCTACGTAACTGTTTCATGCCATGATTCAATTCCTTACCTACGAACATAATATATTTTAGTAAATGTTCATTATGTTTTTTATACAAGTACCTCATAATTACTGATTTTATTAAATGATGTAATACTGATTGTACATAAAATAAAGTAAAGAAGAAGATAATACCTGATAATAAAAATATCTAGGTTGCAAATCAATTCGTTAAAAAAAGAACTCGCAGTAACGGCTTTCAAAATCATTTATATTTTAATAGATATCCTATACCTCCTGGATATTATTTATGTACCGAACAACTACAGCCAATAACGGCACCACGATCTTCTATGTGTCCCACATAGCACAACGGACGTAGATACTGGTTCGGCGTAGCATGACACGAGGTATGGTGTTGTTAAATAACGCTTCCAAAACTGTTGACATCTTTAACAGTAGCCTTGAAGAATTCAAGAGGCATGTAAGCGCTACTCACAACTCGCTATAATATTATGTATGTATCTCTTGTTACTATTTATAGTTTCTTTTACTTACCCATAAAGGTGTAGTTTGTGACACATGTGTATTGTAAATAGACACACAGTCTGTAATATACAATTAAAAAAAACTTTCAAATCATTCAAAATGATTGCTGCCAAAATATGGGGAAAATTATTTGAGGATAATATTGTTAATTCTGAATTTGACACATGAGATCGACAAAAATGACAGAAAACATATAAGTCCCTATGGTCTAGTTGGTTAAGAAACTATGTCCCAGTAAGTTATGAGATTCTGGGTTCGATTCCCAGCTGCATGTTTCATTTAGATAAGTTAGTAATATCTTATTCTCCAATGGTGTTGATGGATATAATATCTTCAAAAGTTATTCGAATAAAAATTAAATATTTTTATTGGTTGAAAGTAACTGCACACTTATAAATAATTAATTTATATTATGGCAATTGTTAATGATTATTAACCGTGAGAATTTTCCAACAAGTCGAATACTGCAACTAAGCTCTGTTAAGATGTTCTCAGACCAGGAAGGCATAAGGCAGACGGAAAAAAACGGATTTGAGAGCAGCCGGAGCCAATAAAAGTCTGACCAGATTACACACGTAACAAGGAACCAAACAAAATTATCTGTCAAACAGATGTAATTTGTAACTGAAATCCCGATCTACACCTACGTAGGTAAATGTAGGTAGATACTTTCCTATAGAATAACGGGTAATTATAAATGCATCTGGGAAGCTGACAGATTGTAGTAGAGGTTTTCAAATATTTTAAAATTTTTGATTATTAAATAGCGATTTTTGATGTTTACAATATATGTTAAGTAAGAGTTTATGTAGGTATGTTGTTACATGATTGACCTGAATAACGTACCTACCTACTTACAATAAAATGACATCTATATTTTCTGGAATATTTACTTATGTAATCTAGTTTCTTTTTTTTATTGTAAATATCGCACAAGAATCAACCAACAGTGTGCAGTCAGTAAAACTATCACACAACTAATTTGAGTATGTTGCGAGACTGATATAGTTTATATGTTTATTGTCCTGAAGAAGGTTGAGGTCAACCGAAACCGGTTGATAAATATAAATAGAAATAGAAGGTAGTGGGTTATTCAGATCTGGTTACTAACACGACTAACGCCATTTCAAGAAACGTTTCAATTCTGAATGTTGGTATTACAGCAGAGCGATACTGAGAGTATCTTTCACTCCGGAAATGCAGCAAATATAGGACAACATAATATTTATTAAAATAATACGTTGTGAAATAACTCAAATTATTCAACACTATAATTTTATTGCGCACGCTGAGAATTGAACCCGCGATGTTCGGATAACTAGTCGAGAGCCTTAACATTCGAGCACTTTACATTTTGTCAGTTCTAAGGACGACAGCTGTGCAGTTATTTCACAATCACAACACCAACACGAAGAAGTACCTATGTTTTTGTGCAACTTGTCATTGCTATATTCCTGCGTAAGTGGTTAGTTTTTGTTTACATTAATAGCTCCACACACGAGGCCCTGAGGAAAATAATTCCTTCAGGGTCTATGTCATCTTTGGGTACCTATGCTGTGTGAGGGTCTTTTCAGGAAAGGAAGGAGAGGAAGTTCTGGTAAGAAAAAGGTATGAAGGGTGGGTAGGAATATGGGGGTCAACGTGTCCCTCCCACTGCGGTACAAGGCAATGCTCCGAGAAAGTCCTGCTGGAGAGGTCAAAGATCTTCCTCAACCAGTCTCTCCCGATCCGGCCTGCCTTGGGTTTTGGGGTGAGGTTTTCCGGGTCTTGGCGGCGGATGCGTCTGCCCACCAGCTGTATGGCAGGCCGGATTGGGAGAGAATGGTTGAGGGAGTCCCTTTGACTTCTCTAACCGTACTCTCGCGGAACATTGCCTTCATGGATTAGAATGTTCGACACTCCTGGATACACTGAACCCCAGATTCCTACTCACACCTAATACCCTTTTATTTCCCAGAACTTCATCTTCTTCCTTCACTAAAAAGACCCTCACACAGCATCCCCAAAGATGACATAGGCCCTGAGAGGAATTATTTTCCTTAGGACCTCCTGTGTGGAGGTAACGTAAAATAAAAATGCGGCTGGTGGGCAGATGCATCTGCCGCTAAGACCTGGACAAACCTTACGTACCTGGGCACCCTAGCTAAGTCACCAAACGTAGAAAACCACTTGGAGTGTCCTATGGCAAAGGTGTTGGTTATCCAATAAATGGATCCCGGGGCGGCGCGGCGGTACCCATAACCGCCTCCCAAATTGAGTTTGTAGGTACCTGCCATTATCTTCTTTGATTTATTCGTGTTGTATGCATTATTACAGTCCGTAAACAATTGTAAAAATTAAATATGTATATTTCATTAAATAATTTAGAGTTTAGTAATCTGGTTGGAGAATATAACGTATTGGGAGCCCCTGGCAGGGAGCTCGTTGAAAGGAGACCCGACACTCCCAGCAACTAGAGAGAGATGCTTGGAGCTAGGAGCGGATTTCCCGGACCCAGATGGACGCCACATCAATCTGGGGGTCTTTCCTAATTTCCACTCCACGTATATTATAAACATTCGAACATCGGGTGCCTACCGCTGCAGATGAGGCACGTCCCTACCGTCAGGTTACTCGTCACTTCCTACACGTGGGAATTTACCTTTGCGCCCTGGGTAAAGTGACAAATGCAAGTAGATTAACTTGTATATAATATTATGTTTAGTGCCTACCAACTGCACATAGCAATGTGGGTGGGATATTTTTGAGCTTTAAAATAATATGCTGTTTTCTTTACCTATCTTTTAAATATTATGTGGTACTTCAGGGCGATAATAAACAATAAATATACGCATAGTAAATTAAATAAAACGTTTATCCTTGAATTTCAATTTTTTTAAATTTCGATAAAACAAAATAAAATGTCTTTGCTGATAAATATGTGTTTAAACTCTCGTAAATATAAATATGTTTTATTTACGCGTACTCCTAAACACTGCATTATTAGTCACTATTATTTTTTTTTTACATTAGCTCCTCACAGGAAGCCCTGAAGAAAATAATTCCCCTCAGGGCCTATGTCATCTTTGGGGATGCTGTGTGGAGGGTCTTTCTAGGAAAATGAAGTAGAGGAAGTTGTGGGAAGAAAAATGTATATATGAGGGGTGGGTAGGAATCTGGGGGTTAGTGGGTTATTATGTTGTCACACGAACTTATCTAGTAAAGATTGATCAATAAATTAACTTCAGAAATTCAAAACAAATCACGTATCCATGTGTGCAGTTAATTATCTCTTTTGCAAAGCGTTAAATAATAATATAACGAAAAAAAAACAAAAAAATGCAAAACAATACAAAAAACCGATCTGATTCCTTTCGGTTCGTAATGAATAAAAATAAAAATATTTTTTTTTTCGTTATTTGTTTTTGTTATTTCGTTATTTATTTACACCCCAAAAACAAATAACGAAAAGCTTAAAACGTATCTTGGAAAATAACTGATTAATCCGAACTAAGAATTAAATGAAACTCATTATTGTAGCGGCGATTGTACATTATTTTGTATACGGTAGGTAGGTAGGTTTTACACACAGCAAAATGTACAATTTTTTTATGTACATTAATTTATTAAATTTTAAAAAATCACTTCGTCAAACTTTGCAAATAAACTTTGTGGCGTCATTTTTAATTAAATGAAAACAAATAATTTGTAAAAACAACATTATGCAGGGTGTACGGGGGTAAAGTGCATTAACTTCGGGAGGTACATAATGGTAGAAGTAAAAAAGATTAACAACTTTTTTCGAAATTCAAATATTTTTTTCCCATACCAAAAGATCTACCTACCAAAAATCCTTAGTGTGAGGTACGATTACGATCTTACTTGCCGGGAGCCTGCCGGGCACTATCGTTGCAAGTTGCAACATTGTATGGTGGTGATTGGCCCGTATCGTAATAGCGGAAAATAATAAAGCTGGCCGCGCACGCCGGTCTAATTTTATCTTTTTACCACAAAACTACCCCTAAAAGTAGGAATTTCGAAAAAAGTTTTGTATCTTTTTTACTTATACTATCATGTAGAATCACCCCCCGAAGTTAATGCACTTTACCCCCGGACGCTCTGTATATCTAATCAATATTATCAACATGTTTCAATTTTCAAATAACAAAAGACAAACGATTATAGACAAAATATTAAAGGGGGAGGTGATTAATTACTTGAAAATATCATAAAATACAATTACATAATGGTGTTTTTTTATCATAGTTATTTGTTTTCATCTAACAAAAAACTCATTTTTTTGCGTACACCACTTATTCAATCAAAATGATCAAACTTTCTTCGAAACATACAAAAACATTACAAAGAATGGTGATTAATTAGCTAAGGGTGTCAAAAAATAATTAAGTTATATAAAATTATTTTAGAAGTGGTAATAAATGTATTTATATAGGACATGTGATGAGACATCCAGAGAAGTATGAGCTCTTGCATCTCGTAATGCAGGGAATGATTGCCGGAAGACGGGACCCTGGGAGAAGGAGAATATCATGGCTGAAAAACCTGAGTCAGTGGTCTGGCCAGTCTACTGTAGATAGGGTTGCCAGACGTCCTTTATTTTAAAGGATGTCCTGTATTTCAGACCCAAAAATTGATCTTGTCCCCTAATTTGAAATCTTCAATAGAGGACAGTACTTTGACCTTTAATTTGGAAAAAATGAATCCGCCTGGTTTCTGTATATTAAAACCTCTCCTGACGAAAATTATAGACGATAAGAAGTGTGAAAGTGTTCTTGAAAATTGGATTCAGATTCTCAAATCTACGGATATGTACAAGAATCTGCTAAAAATAATACAATACGTATTTTCCGTTCCAGTTTTTAACGCCCAAGCCGAAAGGATTTTTTCCTTGTGTACCTCTGAATTACAATGGACCAAAAACGGACCAAAATGAAAAGGACCAAAAACCGAAAAAAGTTAGATATTGACACTGTAAAAGCAGAACAACAAATAAAGTCGAACCTAAAGATGAAATGCAAACAATTTTATAATTTCATTATAGAAAACGAAGAAGCTCTTAGAGCAGCCAAAAGTAATACCAACTATATTTTTAAATGCGAAAAGAATAGTTTAGTTCGTACTACTTACTTGGCTTCGATGAACGACACACTACGTTACATTGCGTACTTTTTAATAAATAAATGTCGCTACTGATACCATAACAGCATTTTATTACAAAAATATTGGTGTCCTTTATTTTCATCCTATGTCATTTACTTAATCGTATCAAATCCTCTAATACATAAAACGGGAGCTGGCAACCCTAACTGTAGAGCTGTTCCGGTCCGCAATAAACAAAGTCCGCATAGCCAATATGATAGCCAAAGGTGTTGGATTACCTCAAGTCTCTCTCGATCCAGTCCGCCACACATTCACTGAGCCAACCTCCGTTGAACGGACAGGGCACGAGAAGAAGAGAGAGAATAGGTATATATTGAAAACATTAACTTTAAAAAAAAACTTTTTTTGTTATTTTTTGGTAAAAAAGTGGTATCTAAAATATGATTTATTGTCACTTATTTTAAATGATGCCACAAAGTGAATTGGCGATAATTCAAGAAAAAAATAATTAATACTCATCACTTAGGTTCAGACTTTCCAATTTACCTGTATTTATTGATTATTTTATTATTTTGGCCAATTCATAGGTACCTATCTCATTGAATCTTTAATAAAATTTGTCGTTAAAATTGATTTTTTATGGTTGGGTTGATATTCTTGCAATTAATCTTATTAATGTAGAATAACTTTCAATTTAATAGTTACATAAGTTTTACGTAGCTAATACGTAGATATTATATTATCTTACTTACGTAAATATTACATTCTGTAATCCAAACCCCACATAATAGATAATATTACTATCTATATTTAACTAAACAGTACAAATATGAATGCTAATTAACATAACAATATCTACCCACTTGCACTTGTAATATTTGTAAATACCGAATATAGATTGAAGATAGGCGAGTAAATATAAGGAGACCAGACAAGGTTTGTAAGTTGAATAAAATTGTAAAAAACGATTAAGAAGCAATCCATGCATAAGTACCTACCCACTGGGTGATTGGCATGTGTAATTTTATTCTAACAATATTTATTATTGGCGTGATTAACACTTGTGCAATTGTGCATCGTGCAAATTATTCCTGATTTGCAACAAACACATTTACATACACGTGTGTTCTTGTACGTGATCAATACTGCGTACGTGCCGTATCTGCTAAAACACATCAACACCGGCCATAAACAATGATATAACTAATAAGAATAAGAAATTACAACGGATGGTATAATCGAACCAAATGCATAGCCAGTGAAATCATCAATTGTTCATAATTGAAGGAATCAAATTTCAAATATCGTGTTCTTGACAATACGACAGACTGTACACATATATGTCATAAAACACTGATAGCATTTACACAGAGTTCACCAGATGAGTCTTACGCTAGAACCTTCTTGAGGTAATGAAATAAATTGTTTGATATAAATTTATAAGTAATTACCTTATTAGGTTTTCAATTGCTTGATTCGACCGCAGGTAAGTACGGAGATTATTAATTACTACCGCAGACCCGTTAAAATCATGGGATAACCATAAAGGCGCTATTACGTACTAATATTTCGTTGAAACATGTTCCACTATCATCCGCCCGAGTTTGAAAATGGAAATTAAAATATTTTTCTGTTTTAAAAAATATTATAAGACGTAGGAAGGTACTCTATCGCATGCATGGACTCTTTGAACTAACACTTTCAATTTCAAAGCAAAATGTCTAGGTTTATTGAATCGGAGTTACAGACAGATGCACAACCCAAACCAGTGTCATTAATAAGCAACATTAATTATTAAACATACTAATCTCGTTTGTCTTAAAATACTCCTTCATATTTATGTTCAATACGTAAAATTATTCAAATTCAATTAATTTTTAATCTTTAAAGTTGAAACTGATTTGTATAAATCGTATAAGACAAGCGATAAAGTAGGTACTGACATTATTTTGTTGATTAATACAAATTTTTTATTCGAAATGAGTTCGTAATTTTTCAAGTTTACTTACATTCCAAGGATAAATTTCTTGTTTTGAAAAGCAATGATCCTGAGTCAAATGTTTTTTTAACAAATATCTTATTCATCTTCACAAATCCTACGTTATGATATCCCGTGATTTTCACGGATCTGCGCCAGTTTTAAAATAAAAGTAATCATTTTTGGAGGCGTGTATGGGTACTGTCGAACCGGGAACCATTTATTGGATACCCAACACACCTGCTACAGGTCACTCCGAGTGGTTCGCTACGTTTAGTGACTTATAAGGGGTGCCCGGATTCATGTGGCGAGGTTTGTCCATATCTTGGCGGCTGCGAGTGCGTCTGCCCACCTACTGCGTGGTGGGACTGGGAGAGACTGGTTGACGGAGATCTTTTGACATCCAGCAGGTCGTCTCTCTCGATTCATCGCCTTGCATCGCAGTGAGAGGAATGGATTCATACGGCCGTAACTCCTGGACACAGTGATCCCCAGATTCCTATCCACCTCTCATACCTTTATCCTTCCCACAACTTCCTCTCATTCCTTTCCCTAAAAACCCTTCAAACAGCATCCTTAAATATGACGTAGGCCCCAAGGGAAATTGTTTTCATCAGGGCCTTCTGCAAGGAACTAATGCAAAAAAAATCATATCCAACGTAATTTTTCAAACAGCAAATGTAATCTTGTTCACACTATACTCAATATCATGTTTTATACAACAGAAGCCATAAAAATCTGTTATTCAGATATTAATTTGTATTTTTAATTTTATTCACTGACAGTAAAGATCCGATTTTAATTGTCATGTGACTTTTGACTCGGTGACTCGGTCAACAATACGGTCTTCTTGTTCTGTAGTAAAACTAATGGAGTCATTTGTGGAAGTCATTAGAAGTCACTCGTAAATTGTACTCGAGCATAGTACGAGTACGAGTGACGTAACGGTGCTTTTCATGTTATTGTTTTGATTTTGAACCCAAGTCGGTAGCACCATTAGTGTCACATTGGGGTGTCGGTTATAATCCCCCATTAGTGAGATAACAACCGAGGTAGTTGTCTGCTAACTTAAATAAAATGTTTTAATTAGATTCAGGTAACTTGTTATTCCAGAAGTTAATATAATGATTTATTAAATAATTCAGTTATTTATCTTTTGTAGCGATTAGCGCCTGTATATACAAAAAGATACTACAAGTATATCAGTAAGTTATTAAGAGTTTTTCAAGGTCTTGCTGACAACTAAGTGTTTTCATAGAAAATATGCATGCGTGAATACCGTTCATAAAAATATGCATTGAATACCGTTCATAGAAAATGCTGACAAGTGTAGTAACGCAATTTATTACTTTGCAAAATCAGAAGAAAGGAATACCCCGTTTTCTTGGAATCGATGGTATCTTTTGTAAGTAATTTTGGTCTTGCAATAATTAAATTTTATTTATGTTTTGAGGGATAATTTGAAAGGTTGTCTCGTATTTTTCATCTTGAAAAAAACTGTATTTCAGGGGTTCAAATTGATTGACCGTTTAGTGACTTAGTTGGCATCGCGTTTTGGTCCAACCGACAGGCGGCTTGTAACGCTTGCGGCGCTTCGTAACCCGGAATGCTTGTCTTTGAAGATATTCTGCAATTATGAAACTTCAGGGCGTTTCACATTACGATGGAATCGGAGCGATGTTGATAAAGTATAAACTTTACAAATATTTTACATGTTCAGAAATGTGTTATCAGGAACAACAACATGCATTGTATCTACCAAAGATATTCAAATACAAAAGAGATATGCTATGATGCCCGCGCAACTGTCGGCGGACTACGACCTAATCAGGGTAGTTTGCATGCGAAAACAATTTGTTCATTTCGTTGATATTTTGAAGGTGTGCATTAGTATTGGTTAACAGAATAGTTTGAATACGGAAAGAATTCGTTAATTTAGTTTAACGTTCGTTTGGTTTATTCGTTAATTATTCGTTCATTTAGTTCATTTGTTAATTGGTAAACAATATCGGTGGCACCCGGAAGCGCAGTCCCCACCTAGTAAAAACTGCAGATAGCACATCTATCATATTTCAATATCTTCGGTATCTACCATCTGCTTTGATTTTACAATGCTTTCTATGTTGGTAGTAGGTACTTATATTTAAAAAAAAGCATTTTTACATTGGATTGTAAAAATGTTGACACCAATACAAATCATGATCCCTGTAATAAAATGGGAGCACGCAAGAAACGGTGTTAAAAAATAACCCAAAAAGTTCGTGTATTTTTGTTTATTATTAATAAAAACCCAGGATTATCATTATCTCTCCACAGTAAAACGAAATAAGGGATTTCTGCTTCCTTTTCTTAAGCCGTGCATAAACCGATGAAACCTGAAAAGTAAGGGCGCTTACAGCTTTCAGTCGGTCAGGTCAAACGGTGGGAAGCAAATCTGTGACAATGCGATAATTTCATAATTTGCATCCCTTTGGGATAAACCTCCCTCGCCGCCGACTAAGGGTGAGAGAGAGGGCATCCCCTCAAACGGTCCGGGTCCGGGTCCGGACCTAATGGGATGTTCCTTATCCAACTCTGTCAGATTTCCAGGAAAAACCCACAGAATTTCGAGAAACTAAGCCAGAACATTCGGTAAATTTTTACCTGAGATTACGGAGGGAATCTCCACTAATTTTGTAAACATTATGAATGGGTAAACAAGATACCGTGTAGTAAAATAAATAATTGATTATTTCACAAATATGAATGATGAAGAAATTAATAATTTACTTGCGAAGCTGAAATGAATTTCCATACAGAGAATTCGTTAAATTCGGCACTCACCTTCTAGTCATACAGCGTGAATTAATTTACTTACATGCCTATATAATTTGGGAGGCGGGTGTAGGTACCGCCACCCCGCCAGAGGACACAACCCAAGTGATTCGCTAAGTTTGGGGACTGCCCTGGGGTGCCCGGGATCAAGGGGCGAGGTTTGTCGAGGTCTTGGCGGTAGATACATTTGCCCACCTATGCGTGGAGGACCGAACCGGGAGAGACTGGCTGAGGGAGACCTCTTGACCTCTCCAACTCGACCTTCTTGCCACATCGCCTTGCACCGCAGTGGGAGGAATGGATTCATATGTCTATCACTCCTGGACACATTGACCCCCAGATTCCTACAAACCCCTTATATATGTTTCTTTCCCATAACTTCCACTCCTTCCTATCCATAATATGACCCTCCATACAGCATCCCCAAAGATGACATAGGCTCGGAGAGATCTTTTCCTCAGAGCCTTCTGTGTGGAGTTAATGTATTTTTTTAATAAAAGCGCCTTCTTTTAAAAAATATATATATTTAAATTGATAAATTACTTCGTTTTTACCACTTTTATTGTTTACAAAACCAACATGTTTCGTGAGCAATGCTCACTTCTTCAGGGTTTTTTATTGATAAAATATATATTTTTATATTTTTCGGACCATGACACCAGTGAATGTTTTCGGAATGCAATAGAAATGAGATATCTGGGGAATATTTGCGTTCAAACAATGCACCTACTACTGATTTATGAAAGACCATATCTGGAAAAGGATAAGTGCCGGATTTTCATGAATAAGATAGGAACGCTTATATTATAATATAATATTATTATAGTACCTATGTATGGACATTGGTCATGACGCGTAAGTGAAATGAAGATGTAGATATGGCACGATCACTTGTGGTTAAATGTCAAGAGTTAAAATAATAGATTAGTGTGTTAAATATAATCATATTTTCTCACACCTGCAGTGAAATGACATGATGCGTCGTTTATGATTAAGACATAGTCATGATTTAGAAAATCGCTGACAGTGAAATGTCGAATTATTTTTGACCTTAGACAATAAATTATTATTCACCTTTGAAGCCTGAGTATAGTTGTTTGTGACGTTCGTTCTAATTATTAAAAAGCTAAATTTGCAGTTTTTTCGCAAACAATTCCTACGGTTCACCAATGCTCACGTAGAAAAGTATGACGTGTGTCATCAGTTTTGGTCAAATGACGGACTTTGTGACAATGAGTAAGGGAATTGTTGAAAATCTAGCATTAATTCTAGAATCTGTTGGCACACACAATCATATTTATTATTACAACTAACTAACACCTACATGACCTTCATATATATGTAACCTAGGTTTACGTAAATTTAAGATAATAAAATAACATTTCGTAAAGTGTTTGCACTTGCAATCGTTGTTATTCATCCTGTTATCAACATAGTTAGCATGTTCAGAAAGTAAGTGTACTGTGACCATAACGGGCGGTGGTTTTTAGTTTTTTGAGGGTTGGCACACAGAATAGTAGAGGAGGATATTCTGACCAGAGCGAGCACCGCAGGAACATTGTAGTATGTAAACTCTCGTTGTAGTGTCCAGTTGCGTGAAAGATGTCGGCAAAAATCCTGCCAAGTGCTGTGATCCGCTTTTTACTCACGGAAGGAATAACACCTACAAGAAAAAAAGTGATGATTTCTGAGCTCCATTGTGACTGGAGATGATAGTGGGTGACGCCAGGGAAAAAATCAGTCTTCAAATTGGCTTCACACCAATTGCGAATTTGCTAAAAAATTGAAAACCACAGCTCAGGCAAAAAAATCATGGCCTCAGCGTTTTGGGACCGAAAAGGCATCATTATGGTTGAATTTCTATCTCAGGTTGAAACCATCAATGCACAACAATATTGTGATATCCAAAAAAACTCAAAAAAGAAGCATCCAAAATAAAATGAGGGGAATGCTGACCAGAAACGTGTGCTTGTTTCACGAAAACACAGCCTTAGCCACCAAAACACTCTTGGACTCATTTGGTTGGGATGTTTTGAACCACCACCTGTAATCTCCTGACTTGGCGTCTTCAGATTATCATCTTTTCACCTTCCTGAAGGCGTACATAGATGAAAATAAATTTTCAACCGACGAACAGGTGCAAAAGATTGTTCTGAAGTTGGAGAAGGAGCTGGCGGGAGTATTCTTCGAAGAGGGCATAAAGAAACTTGTGCCACGGCTCACCACATGCGTTGAATGGAATCGCATTATTTGAAAAAATAGTCAACAAGTGTATCAAAAATATCGTACTATTTGTTTTCTAATACACTTTTTCAAAAAAAAAACAAAAATTCACTCCACTTACTTTCTGAACTTGCCTCGTATATACTCATAATAGATGATTGTCTTTATTTAATATCAAATGAAACTAAACTGTTATTATTTATCTTAAAAAGCTTATTGTTAGTTCACTCTACGAGGTGAGTAAATGTAAATAAAAGTTCTCGTTTAAACAATGATAAGGAGTTACAATTTACAATCACTCTGTGAAAGAATTAGATATTATTTGCACTTCGATAAGTTGTTAACATCTCAATTAGCAATGGTTTAACGATGCCTAACATCGGAAACACCGAAACCATAAATAACACATTAGTAGATAGATACGGAACTAATTGCAGCTTATTTTGTTTTTCGTTCAATTGCTGGACTTCGCCCCCAAAGAACTTGTAAACAACTTTAATTAGTTTTTGACAATGAACAAACAGAACGGGTTGATGCTTGCAAATAATCTAAAGCTATTTGCCAATCCTATTGGTAAACTAAACACGTGATAGTGACAAACTAGCACTCTTCAGTTGTTTAGTAATATTATATTAACAACGGATAACAAATGCATAGAAAGGTTAATCCAGGTAATGCAGGACTCAGTAAATAGTCGCCGATCAAAAGTTGACCAAGTCCAGCAGTCCGTAATGAAGATTGAGTACCTATAAAGATGAAGCCATGGTAAATAATGCAAAATCACACAAAATTATATGTTTTTGTTTTGAAAATTTGATCTCCTAGAAGTATTATAGATGCTCCAATTAAATACTGCGTGTAGAAGATACCTTGGCCCTTAAAAATATCGGTAATTTTTATAAGCCTATGAAAAAATAAAGTATAAGGTCTATAAAAAATACTTTCAAGTCCAAACTCTCCTATTTATAAACTCCTTTTCGGATATGGTTTTATTGTTTAATGTAGCAAATTCAGTTTCTTTTATAATAATTGCAAAAAAATGATTTTTACGCCCGAAGTTCACAAAATAAAATAAAATATGCATTTTCGCGTTGTTATTTTACAATACGGCCGGCAGTAGACGAATTTGGATTTTCAAAGTGAACTCACGTCCATTTTTTTATCAGTTCGCCCCCGAACGGAGCGGGAAACGGACGCTAGGCTCCACGTCGCTTTGTTCCGTGAAATCAATTTTAAATTCTGTTTTATTACAAGAAACAATGCGTAAAAAATGAGTTAATGTTTTTTACGGGCCTTTACGAAATCAACCTGTAAAAAAAAATTCTTAAATACCTTTTCCAACCTTTCTTCTTCTTGTGCCTTGTCCGTTCAACGGACGTTGGCTATCATGTTGGCTATGCGGACTTTGTTTACTGCGGCCCGGAACAGCTCCACCGTAGACTGGCCAAACCACTGTCTCAGGTTTTTCAGCCATGAGGTTCTCCTTCTTCCAGGGCCCCGTCTTCCGGCAATCTTTCCCTGCATTATGAGATGCAGGATCTCATACTTCTCTGGATGTCTCATCACGTGTCCAAGATATTGAAGTTTTCGGATTGTTATGGTTTTAATTACTTCCTTTTCTTTATTCATCCGAACCATAACATCTTCATTTGTGACCCTGTCCATCCAGCTTATTTTAAGTATTCTTCTGTAGATCCACATCTCGAATGCCTCAAGTTCCAATTTCAACCATTCCAACCTTTCCAAAAGCTTTTTCTTAAGTATTTTTAAACTCCTCCCATAAAAGGGCGTGAATTCCGATTTCGATTTTTTCCTGGACTTTTGGATCGCCTAAATCCTGATTTGTGACAAGAACACTAAACCAGTTTGAAGACTGAAGATCTCTGATAGGTATGCTTTTTTACATTAGCTCCACATAGGAGGCTCTGAGTTAAATAATTTCCCTCATGACCTATGTCATCCTTGGAGATGCTGTGTGGACGGTAAATGGAAGTAAATTTTCTCGGAAAGAAAATAGTAAGAGGGTGGATAGGAATCTGGGGGTTAATGTGTCCAGGAGTAATGGACGTATGAATCCATCCCATCATGCAATCATGCTGGAGATGAGAAAAGGTCTCCATCAATCTTTCTCTACCGATCAGATGCATCACCAAGACCTAGACAAACCTCACCCCACGAACCTGGGCACCACTGCTTTTGTTTTTTTTTAACATTAGCTCCTGATTATCCAATAAATGGTTCTCGGGGCGGCGGTACCAAGGGGTCAGAGATTTCCAAAAATATTCCAAAAGTGATGTAAACATTACAAAACTGATTGAGAAATGGTCAGTTTAGAAGTTTTGATAGTTTAGATTTGTGTAACAGGGAGACAATGCTCTGAGAATGGAGAAAATTGTGGGGGACTTCCCGGTTCCCATGAAAACGTGGCACTTGTAAGCAAATGAAATTCTTAATTGGGGTCAGGATTTCATGAACTTTTTTTAACGCACGAAAAATAAATCCAATCGCTTCGGTTATCTGCGGAAAGTAAAAAAATCCTTAGATACCCCTGTTATGACATACCATACCATATCCAATAAGAATAAATAAAAAAAAACGGTTTTTACGTTTATTAAAACTCTATAAAGCTATTTTGGGTACTTTGGAGTTGTTATAAACATTTATATAATTTGCTCAAAAAACTGTGGCGGTTAGATGTTACGTGTAGGTATGTATATTGTATCGACGGGCATTGATTATAAGGCATTTTTTTACATTAGCCCCTAAGGAAAATAATTTCCCTCAGCGCCAATGTCGTCTTTGAAGATGCTATGTGGAGGAATTTTTTTGAGGAGAGGAAGGAGTGAACATGGGTCTTGAAGAAACCCATGTTGCAGAATGGAGGACACGGAGGCCGTCAAATCGTTCCACAGCCGAGCTGTTGAAGACAAGAACGAGTCGAAAAAGCGACCCGTTCTCATGTGACAAATGTCAACTGTGTACACATGTTGGGCACGCTTTTGGCGTATTTCTCGACTATGCACCGGTGCCGAAAGGATCAATGACGCTAGTTCCTCGGAGCATCTTCCATTGTAATACCGGTGGATTGCATTCTTACCCGACGCCAGTGCTCTAAAGTTTGCAATCCGTCTATTAAGATCGGAGGATCTGTCAAACGGACCGCAAATTTCTGCACAGAGTCGAGGGTATTTTTCAGGTATTTTGGAGCTCCAGACTAGAGGTGGCTGCCAAATTCAACCGTGGGGCGCACTTGTGATTTGTACGGGGTTAGCAGTTGTGTACTATTACAGTATCTGCGGGCCCTGCCGAGGGCCCTGAGGCTAACTGAACTCTGGCTTCGATGGAGCCCCCATATCTGAGCGGTTCCATGCCAACTCAGAATGAAACCAACTCAGAAACACCTCAGAAAGGTCATTAAAAAGTGGAAAGTGGACATTTTCAATTGCGAACTTACTCAATATAAAAGGTTCATAAAAGAGTATTTCTCTGACGGTTCTTGAATAGTGTTATGTTTTTATTGTTTATATTTCTGTTATGATTTGATCTATATGTACGTACAACCTCTCCCCATGGCTACCAATGTATTGATAGATTTTTTGTTTTGTAATTTTTCATTTTATATAAAAAAAAAAACTGTTTTAGTTCTTGAATAATGTTATGTTTATATTTCTGTTATGATTTGATTTATATGTACAACCTCTCTCCATGGCTACCAATGTATTGATACATTTTTTGTTTTGTAATTTTTCATTTTATATTAAAAAAAAATCTTTTGAGTATATATATATATATTTTTTTTGTTTTATATAATTTTCGATTCATATTCCTTTTTTATAAAATAAATTTACTTATTCTTATTATGCTGTCTCAGTAGAAGTAAAGTCAGAAGGAGGAAATCCATAATTGGTTTTATTTTGGCTATTTAATACGGTGACCAGACAACTCAGAATGAAACCAACTCAGAAGCACCTCAGAAAGGTCATTAAGAGTGATCATAAAAAAATATAAAAAATTGGTTAAATAGGTTAAGTTAGGTCAGGGTTACCGGCTATTTTAAAATTATTTTTTCGTAGCTTTTAATGACCTTTCTGAGGTGTTTCTGAGTTGGTTTCATTCTGAGTTGCCATGGAACCATTTAATACTATGTACAAACTGAAATAAATGTAAACTATCGATTTCCTGAAAATTAATAAATAAATAAATAAAAGCTATGAAAAAATAATTATAAAATTGCCGGTAACCCTAACCTAACTTAACCTATTTAACCAATTTTTTTTATATTTGTTAATTATCACTCTTAACGACCTTTCTGAGGTGCTTCTGAGTTGGTTTCATTCTGAGTTGCCTGGTCACCATCTGAGCTGCTTAATTATACAAGAATATCAATGGAGGGCTTATTCGGAAGATTGCTTCCATTGAAGGAGACTAGATTTTCATTTCGATCCCTTTTAGACGTAATCAGACATGATTGGGTCTTTGAAACATTAAATTCAACGAGATTATTTTTAGGCATTGTTTTCGTAAAGCGGGATTACCTTCTTTTTAAGATAAAAAAATAAATTGTGTTTGCAAATGTATTCAATAATGGAGGTATTTCAAAAAAGCGATGCAAATAAAGCAAGCTAGCAGATAAATACGAAAACATCAAATTAAATTGATACTATACGTATAAGGAATTTACCGGAAAACGAATAATTCCAATTTTTATTATTGATAACCTGTAAAGTAAGGTGTTTTTCCAAAGTTCGTTACGATCCTTGCCCACATAAAAATGTAGATGGGACCCACCTACAATTACCAAAGTTAAATTGCTGGTAGAATCACATTTGCGGAATTTCCGTCAGAATACATGGGTGAGGCCGGAGGCAGTAAAGATGTCAATTTATGAATGGAAACTCCGTTAATAAAATATTATGTATGTACCCAACGGCCTTGAAGGTTGGTTAATTCTAAAATCAAGAGATTGCTTTACCAAACGATTGTTTTACCCGGTTCCTTGACAAATCAGATCAGTGAAAAAACAAAACATATTTAAAAAGAAATATGTAAAGGTTTTTTAATGTATACTTACATAAAAAACGAGTGTGCTTTAGACCACACGACTGAAAACAGTAAAACTTCACTAACTTATATCTCCCTCTCAACTTTCGTTCGCCTCGCCCGACTGTTCGCCTCGCCCGATCACACTTTTCATAACGCTCTCGTCTTTCACCAGCTTGATCCCCCAGTCGAGCGTGCGTTAAGGCCCGACCGTTCGCCTCGCCCGATCACACCTTCGTAACGCTCTCGTCACGCATTCACCAGATTACTCCCCAAGTCAAGCGTGCGTAAAGAAGTTTTACTTCAAAAATAATTCATTAAAAGTGATGGAAAAAATAGTCTGAAAACCGAACTTGACCTAACTTAGTTAACCTCTTTTTAATTTTTTTAAATCCCTATCACTTTTTAAAGTTTTCTGATTTTTCAGGTTATTTTTTATTACCCACATGAAATACAAGATATTTATTATGAAATGCATATTTTGGTCGATTTTCTTTCAAATAATAAGTTGCATAATATTTTATAAGAGTTACAAGTGTGATTTTGAATTTTAGATTATTGTCTTTATTTTTTTTAATAGAGTGCTTAAAATAAAAATAGAATATAATAAAAGTCTTACATAAAAAGGGTATCTTCCACTATGGAACGTACCGCAAATATACCTTACATTGTTTTAAATGATAAAATTGTGAAATAACACAAATCAATCAAAGAAAATTTACCTTCGCACGCTGGGATTTGCACCCGCGACCTCCGGATCGCTAGTCGAGCGCCTTATCCCTCAATCACGAGTTAATATAAAAAAGTCTACGTTCAGTTTATATATTATTTGGTTAAAAAAATAAGCATTTAAGAATAACTACCTAATTCCGAAGTAATAGTTGGGTCGTGTTCGTGTCCGTGTGTCATAAGTTTTTCCTTGCATCTGCTGTTCTAATATATATGTATATATATATTTTTTTTTAATATCAATTGACAATGTGAAAAATTGAAAGTCTCTCTCGAACATTTTCCTCTCTGGGACCTAGGAGCGGAAGATCTTATTTAAATGAAGGGCCTCAGCACGGGTAAGTCACCCAGTGAGGTCAACATTATTCAATCATACTGTAAAATGTTTATTATTAATGTATCAAAATAATAAATAAATAAATAAATCGAGTGCTGTTCATACGCGGTAGAAGTGAAATCTGAAACCCTCATAATCTCAACCAATAGGAGCCTTGAAAAGTGAGCTCATGATCAAAGCGGCCAATGCGGTAAGGTTTCATTCTATCTCATTATCTCGCAGGCTAAATCTGTCTCTTTTTAGTGTCATATCCGTTTCATCGAGTTTCAAATCATAACGTTGCCAAAAAAGTTTCACTTAAAAAAAAATCAGAATGTGTAATTCACATGCGGTAGAAGTGAAACTAGAAAGTCGCTAGATGTCGCTTTTTTTCTTTTGCTTGTTTTTTTTAAAGTGGATTGAAGATTGGATATTGATTTCACCAAATAAAAATGTTTTTTTTGGAATTTTGTAGGATTTGAACTGCCGTTCGCTTGATGTCTGTCTCTCTCTCCGTGAGACTTGTCAGGCACCTTACCAACTACGCTATGGAAGGCACGCACCGAGGTGCGAATTTACAGCATTATATTAGAACTGAGTTTTTGCGTAGAACTGAGTTGTGACGCATTTTTATCCGAATTTCAAGTCACTAACGACGCTAAAAAAGTTTCACTTCAAAAATTGAATCCTAATTCCGTACCAACTTTGAGACACTATCTGCACTATGAAAGTAGGTACCTAGTAATTTTATAATAAAATACACATCTTTGGGCCTCTTAATTATTATTAAATACTTTTGTATTTTTAGATTCGTGATTGTTCTACGAAAAAATAACTGTAAAAAGAAACATGACGACTGATGACTGCTGCAAATAGTTGTTCCCGGTGCACTTTGTACGGCACGCGTTGCCCCGTGACTCAGCTGTTTCATTGTGGATTACCAACGGCTACAAACTGCTGACAGCTCCAACCTGAGGCGACTGATCTAACTGCATGTGCATTATTAATAAATAACTAATCCAGATGTGAGCCAATATGCGTATGCAAATTATGAGTCAAATATCTGATTGTGTTTAGAGATAAATATTGTTATCAAAAACATCGTGCTACTAAAATGAATGGATAACTTTATATGAGTGGAAGATATTCTCAGTATCGCCCTGGTGTAAGACCACCATTCAGAATTGAAACGTTGCTTGAAATGGCTTTAGCTGTGTTTGGTGACCAGATCTGAATAGCCAGATATCTCTCCACCTTCCTCCTTCCCTTCCCTACTTCCTTCAGTCTCACAACATACTTCAATAGGGGAAGCCATAGTCTCACTGGCTCCAGACGGGAGCATCTGAGAGTCTTGTGAGGTGTTCATATAAAAAATGTCCCCTTTTATCTTCAATGGTAGCCACAATCATGCTGGCTACTGATTTGGAGAGAGATGGTTATTTCGAAAGCACATATCGACACCTAAGTTTTTTATTGGTATGTAATTTTTTAGTTCTGAATTTATTAATTATTAATCGTTGTATTTAAATGTTTGAAAGCAAATTTACCTAATATGTACCGGAAATGTTAGTTGTTAAAATTACCAAGTTATCACACCTAATTCATATCATTAAACGTATATGTTTATACATGATCCTTTTATGCTTCGTATACATGAACGAACATGAACGAGAGCCCAGCCACGAATTTATGGGAAAGGAACGAAGCAACGGCAAACGGCGCGAAACGGCGCTTTCCCATAATTCGTGATTAGGTTCGCGAAAATACCTACGTGTTTATACACAGCATTAGATCTCCTTTGATACGGTTTTAAACACTGGTTTTAGTAAAAAAATAGATTATATTATAACTAGCTGGTACCCGGCATGCGTTGCAATGCCACTCAAAGAAATACATTGATTCTCCTTCACCCTGCCTTTCCTCCCTGCCGCTAAAATATATGAAATAGACACATTTTCATTTATACAAATTTCAAGATGCCAGATATTACCATTATAAACAGCCTATGTTACACGTTGGTAATGTAGCTTTCTATTGGTGAAAGAATTTTTAAAATCGGTTTAGTGGTTTAGGCGTGAAAGTGTGACAAACAAACGCCCGCACTATCGCATTTTTTAAAATTAGGAATGGATGATCGAGTGAGGTAAAAGAAACATATACATTGAACGGTTTCCTCAAATCATTGAAAATTTGGGGCAATGAGTGCACCATCAATGCCCAATCAACACATTATTTTGCTAAAACACAAACAAATATTTCAAATTATACATTTTCGTACTAAAAATCATATAAAATATATGCAATCATGTTTGTGAGGATTTTGACAGAAGTATTAGAATTCATAAACCAAATTGACGCACAAATGAACAATTTTGAATGATCCACAATTCATATCTTCCCCCCATACACCATATCACCAACACAAGTAAATCACTTTACCTGTGTCTACAGGGTATAATAGATAGATTCATTTGGCAAACGTCCTTTGGTCGCGAGCCAAGCAGCTGTGCACAGATTCACAAACAGCATCTGCGCTACACCCGTCGAGATGCATCTCACCAGTGTACCCCAATACTCTCCGTACACATTCATCTATTAGACGTCAAACTCTTTTGAGGTAATGTAAGGGTGTTAGGACTTTCTGGAACCGTGGTGGGTTGCATTCATTGCAAAGTACAGATTTTTATTAGACAGTTTAATAATATATTTCATTACAGGGTAGTCAGAAACAAAGACAAAAAATAATTTACGAAAAGTATTTTCATTAGCTTTGTAAGTAGGAATTTGTTCCAGGATGAGTTTTAAAAGATTATATAAACATATTTTTGAATGTAGCTATAACTTTGTGGTTATCCATTATAGATAAATGAAACAATTTAACTTTGTTTGAACCACTTATAAAGCCGACCGGTTTCGGAACGACCGGTTTCGGAACGACCGTTCCTTCTTCAGGGTCAAAGTATACTGATTTGACAGTTATGAAATATGGATGGGAACAATGTATTATTATGGTAGGGGTGGAGCCGTTGCTATATGTAAACTATATTATATTATATACCTAAACTGTTGGAGAAGTAAAAGTTTTTGTATGAAAAAATAAAACGATGCATGCCTATTTTCTACAGCGAAATTTTTGCGAAATACCTCCATAAATGTGCTTTACAAAATTGCCAAAACCTATTGTAAACATGTAAAATTCGATGATACACATAGATAAAAAGGTATTTACTTATGTAGTATCTAATTCTCTTATTTCAAAATGGTTCAGATTTCTGATTGAACATGTCAAGCTTTGACGGCCGGACTTTTGACGGCCGGCGTGGTCTTGCAGTAAGGCTCTTGAACTCTTGACTCGCCATTCTAGGGTCGCGGGATCGAATCCCGGCGTGGGAAAATAAATTTTATTTAAATAATTTGTGTTCTTTCACAATTTACCCTTTAAAATAATGTATGGTATATTTGCGGCACGTTACAGAGTGGAAGATACTCATAGTGTCGCCATGGTATAAAACCACCATTCAGAATTGAAAAGTTGCCTGAAATGGCGTTAGCCGTGTTTGGTGACCAGATCTGAATAGCCAGGTACTTCTCCACCTTCCTCTTCCCCATCTCCTCCCTAACCCTCTCCACTGTCTTCAGCCTCACAACATAATCCAGACGGGAGCAACTGAAACACTTGTGAGGTATTACTATTAAAAAAAAGCCCTCAGTTAGTACCACAAATTTTTAAAACCCGTTTTTTAAATGATTGTTTCCCCCTGCGAATTCTCACAAATGCGTAATCGTCTAATCAATATCTCTTCCATAATTTATATCTACGCTTCTTTAATTTAAAAGTAATTATTCGAATTCGGTGCAACAACTAGTTCTAAGCTTTCAATGAGGCATTAAAAAATAGCACACTTGATAAATGGTGAAGGTACCCAGATACTCGTTTAGAACCAAAAATAATTACGTTAGGGTGGAGGATAGTTTCAGTCCATCCTATATTAGCGGAGCAGGTAGTACAGGGTGGTTGTTTTAATTGTCCCTCGGAAGGAAGGTGGGTTGGAGGGTTGGTGTGCAAGAGAGGGGGCAGAAGGGTACCGCTGTTGACTGCTGCTCTTATCAATAGTCGCGGCTACCCCAGCATGTGCCAATTTCATGTGCGGTTTTTTAAAAGCTGTTTGATGATAATATCTGTAATACAATTTAGAATCCGTTTTTTACATAACTATCTAAAATCGTATCCTTAAATATTATTATCAATATTCCTTGCGGTAGTAGCAGTCCCTATAACAAGATTTCTTTCTCACCTCTTGACTCCTGACATATCAAAAATATTTACATCCACCGTGATATCTAGAACTAAGTATTCATATTTCATTATGTATATCAAAAAACTTACCTTCACTGTGATACCTAGAACTAAGTATTCATATTTCATTGTGTATATCAAAAAGCCTTTTTCTGATTTTTCTGTTTACAGATTTTCGATTGAGTTTCGCTAATATTGTCTTCATTTAATTAAATATAATAATTTGAGATTTTACTCATAAAGTTAAAAATTAAAATTAATTCTTCAAACTTCGCAAAATTACTTTGTGGCATCATTAATTATATAATGAATAACAGATCACTTTGTATAAATAATTTTTTTTGTTTATAATATAGTGGTTTATACAAAGTGATCTGTTATTCGTTATATTAAAATTAATATTCAAAAATACCTTTAATAATAAGTAGGAATGGATATCAATTTACAGTGCCAATTTTTTGTACTTACACGCTGGTATGTACAATAAATAGACAAGTAGTATTTTCCTTGCATTTGAAAGAAAATATGGTTTACACTTTTGTTTTTCGTTGGTTGCAAACTCTTTCGGGGGCAATTAGTTACATTTTGTGTAAGTAGGTACACTGCATTTTGCCTAAACTGACTGCGCATATTGCATTAGATATAACAATGCCAGGGGGACTAACTGTCGGGGGATCAACTGACATGGAGCCTCAAATAATGATAAAACTGATAAGTTGCTGGTGGTACGCAGTCATTGCTCATGACTCGCGACTCTCCACTCTTCACACTCCACTCTCTACGTGACTACTGTTTTGTATTTGACATTGTACACATAGAGTTTAATTTTCCTAGGCAGGAATTTAAATCAGCTAGTTGGAATACAAATTAGACAAAAATTATTTAAATTTATTTTGCACCGTGATTGAAAATCCGCGCCTATAAAATTGGGGCCCGCGCCCTATCGGCATGCGCTTTAGAAACTGCCGGAATTGCCAGGTGTGTGCTTCGGATTTACTCTTATTTTTAGAGGAGGTAAAACAACTACCAGGGGCAGGGACACATGCTCCAGCAGAAGCAGAGGGGTGTTTGATCCTTATTAAACAATGCGAGCCGTCATTATGTACCAGGTTCTAACGGTGATTTGTGTTAGAGTGGAAAATAAATTTTGTTATAATCATAAATTTCTTATTAAAAAAAAAATTACTTATAATTTTTTTTTACGTGTTTTTTGTAATTTGGTGACTGATTGATATATATCTTTCATCGGTCTGCTTTCACCTGCTTAAATCGAACTCGAAAAGAACTTTCCCAGAACTTGAATTTTAACCTTGAAATTTGGTGATTTGTTAAAAATCTGTTAAACATCATGCTCTTATTCTATTCCAGGTTTCTTACAAGATAGTTTCTAAAACCCGCTAGTGATAGGCACTGATTCAAATTCAATCACTATTTTCACTAGTATTTGAGATCTCATAATTCCATAGGCTGTGGCAGTTTGCTGTGCTGGTAAAATGAGTTATTTTAGACAGGAACCAAAACTTGGATGAAATTTTTTTATTACGTAACCAAAAACGCATAATTAGTTACCTACAAATTTAAAGGCTAAGAAAAAATATATATTTAAAAAAAACATTCAGAATATACTTTTTTATAAACAGTTTCACTAAGCTGAGTCTGTTCGGAGGTAGTAAAGTGGATGATACTCTTAGTTCGCTCTGGTAGTTTGGTGAACGATCACCACCAAATTAAACGTTGCTTGAAATGGCTTTAGCCTTGTTTTTGATGACCAAATCTGAATAGCCAGGTACTTCCACACCTTCCTCCTCACTACCTCCAGCCTCACAAAATACTCCAATTGGGGATGCCATAGTCTCACTGATGTAGTTGAAACTCTGTGCGGTGTTCACATAATTTTTTTAAATTAATTTTGAATGTCTTAAAATACAAAAAATAAGTAAAAAATATGGGAGGGAAGTTTTTTATAATATTGTAAAAGAACTGAGTATCTCTCCACAGTAAATAATGTGTCTTTATTGACTATCCATGTGTGAATTTTGTGTTTAAGATTTACGTCATTTATTAGGTGAGTGGCATTTTTCTATGATAGATCGCTATTCTCGATTTTCGGGATTATGTTAAATTGAATGGGAAATGTAAATTGTATTGAATAGGAAATAGAAAGACGAAGACTGGAAAATGTTTTCTGAACTAATCCACCTCGAAACCAAGTTTTAGTCCTCAAAAAATTGTGATCTTTAATTTTATTGACCGCTTACAGACAATCACTTTACGATTTTTATTCGATATTAAGTGGTTTTCCTCTCGCCCCCAGCGTGAGTACCCGGTGGCCAGTGTCCCTCCCACACCGTTGACCCTCGAGGGCCAGTCTGATGGAGGACGGACCCTTCCTCTGCGCAGTGGCCTCTCAAGGCGAGGCCTCCACAATGCCTTGTCGGAGCGATGGGTAGCGCCGATTGTGCTGTAGTTTAAGAATTTATTTAGCTCTTGCCCAGAAGGCGCATTGTCTGATCGGTTTTTACCCATTCTTCTCCCACACCGTGTAGCGTGTACCGGGTGTACCGTGTACCATGTCCCCCATCACCTGGTCTAGGGACTGGTGGAGGCATCAGCCATATCGAGGAAAATCATTTTCACCAAAAAAATGCGTTCCTAATATTGATATGTCGTTATTTTTTCAAATATTACATATATTTCTATAAATGCTAGTTGGGTTACTTACATATTTAATTTTATTAATCTGCAAGTAATGGCTATTGTTGTATTAAATATTAAACCATGACAAAATTATGCCTAACACTTTATATATTAAGGGAACTTATTTAATACGTGCTTATCGCCATTATTGAATGTTCACTGACCAGAGGGGAAAAATAAGGAATTTATTTAAGTATTTATTTATACCAATAATATCTCTTGGCTTCTAAGTAATATAACTTATTGTTTAAAACATAAACTGTTACACGAGAAATGAAATTAGAATTTGCAAATGAGTTTCTACTTAAGAAATACAATATCGGACTGTCAAAGAAATATATATATATACTTACATACAAAATATATGTCTATACGTAACTAACTTAAGATGAAGATGAGGTACATAATAAATGCTAATAGGAAATAAATGTCAGTTAAATTTCCAAACTAAAGTGATAATGTATGATTACATATAAAATATGTCATTTCTGTGCTTCTTTCACGATGCAAAATTAATTTAGCAACAACCATCTCTGTCAAAAACTATGGCGGTTTATTTGGTTATTTGTGGTAGGCAAAAATCGTGATGTTTATTTTCTATGTAAAAGCCTTAACAATCAGTGACAAATTACAGACTTTCAAACAATCAACTTTGACTAATGCAAATTTGTCTAAAAGTCATCTCGACTTATGCAAATTTGTTAAAAAACGTTTCTAGTTTTCCCAATTGAATTGTAAAGATATTTTCTTTTTTATTACAATTTCGGGAGAATTTTCAACAGAAATTGAATATTACCTCAAATAAAGCATTACCCATTATTAATTAAGCATTGGGTTTGGTAAAAATAACATTTTTTTATACAATTATTTATATTAATGTGTAAATATTATAAATCGCTATGCACAAAGTTCAATAATTCAAAAGTAGGTGCCCTACTCGATAATGTTTGATAAGTCAACTCAGAAATAAATCCATCAATTTCAAAATTCCCGGCTATCTTCCGGCAACAAGCATTCTCGGCACTTGTGTGAAAAAAACTTATGAGGCGATTGTGTCCGCGCTTGCGCCTGTGCGCATGTTCGGCAGAAATTTATAGCGTTATAATTAATTCGGAAGAATGGCAGGCGACATCGCTTTCGCAGGTCCCGAGCGACGAGCATCGCGTCCTCTTTTTTCTCAATAAATAGTGGATTTCTCAAAAGGATTTTTATCATAAATAGCGGATTTCTCAACAACTTAACAAACTACAAACTCCGACTTTGGTTGCGGAAATTTTTAACTTATGATAATACGACGAGTAATTGGTTAGGATTAAAGAGACTTGGGAATATTGGGCCGGTTCGACATGCTTTCGGGTATTACTGCGGAGACCTACTTTTCAAATTGCGGACATTAAGTTTTATGATGAAGACAAATTATTTGGCTGACACGGATCACCAGGATGGAAGGGAAAGGCTTCTTCGACTTCGTTGCGAATAACGTACTTAAGTAAATGAGCAAATCTTAATAGAAGTAATCGATTGAAATGACCGATGATATAAAAACTACGCCTACGCGAAAGTTGCCAGCACTTTATCCAAGATATAAATCGTTCATGTGCTTTTTAAATATACTTAACTTGTATATTGCAGACGTGTTTTGGAGATAAGTACTATTATACTTGAGAGAAATCTCAACTTTGTGCGAAAACGGGCAATTCACCACATCGAACCAATTCGAAGTTCATACA
This sequence comes from Limnephilus marmoratus, assembly GCA_917880885.1. Taxonomy (NCBI): domain Eukaryota; kingdom Metazoa; phylum Arthropoda; class Insecta; order Trichoptera; family Limnephilidae; genus Limnephilus; species Limnephilus marmoratus. The sequence continues at coordinate 55,702,753 of OU862909.1, read as the reverse complement.
AAAAATTACTATATAAAAAAGATTTTGACGTATTTAAAACTTGAAAAATTGGTTTATAGAATCTACTTTCAAATTATGAGAATCTATGTATGCGAAGGCATAATGTTTTTTTAACATTATTTCCACGCAGGAAGCCTGGAGGAAAATAATTTTCCTCAAGGCCTTTGTTATCTTTGGGGGATGCATGCTGAATGGAGTGTATTTTTGAGGAGAGGAAGGTGTGAATATTTTTGATTTTTTTTTCAAGTCCCATATTCATACTTTCCCGTGTTATATGAGAGACGAAACAAAGAGGCCGGCAAAATGGTTCCAGAGCCGAGATGTCGAACTCAAGAAAACTGTGACAAAGGTCAACCGGTACAAATGCGCGTTTTGGCGTGTTTCCCGACTATGTACCGGTGCCGAAGGGACCAATGACGCTAGTTCCTCAGAGTATCTTTAATTGAAACATCGGTAGAACAAGGACATCATTCCCACCAGACAGCAGTCCGTTTGTTGAAATAGCAAGAAAACGGACCGGGAAAAGGTTTTTTCCAAGTACCTATGATTTCCAGACCAGAAGTGGCTGCCAAATTCACTTGGGGGTACACTTGCGATGTGTACAGGGTCAGCAATTGTTTACTATTAATGTTTGCTATTGGACAATTCAAAATATCACAATCGCTTTTTTTTTTTTTACAGTGAATGCCGCACAAGAATCTCAACTGCTCCCGTCTGGAGCCAGTGAGACTATGGCATCCCTAATTGGGGTATGTTGTGAGGCTGAAGGTAGTGGGGAGGGGAAGGAGGTGGGGAAAAGGAAGGTTGGGAAGTACCTGGCTATTCAGATCTGGTCACCAAACACGGCTAAAGCCATTTTCAAGCAACGTTTCAATTCTGAATGGTGGTCTTGCACCAGGGCGATACTAATAGTATCTTCCACTCTGGAACATGCCACAAATATACTATATATTATTTTAAATGAATTATTTGTGAAATAACACAAATTAATCAAATAAAATTTATTTGCGCATGCCGGGTTCGAACCCGCGACCTCCGGATCGTGAGTCAAGAGTCTTACCCACTGGACTACGGAGGTCGTCAAGTTAATTAATCGTCGTCTGATTAATAAATCGACAAATACTTTCTTATCGCCAATAACAAATTAAACGTTTTTATTCTTAAAACGGATTTTGTCTTTCTTATTAACCTGATCCCAAAATGGAAGGTTTATCTGACGTTCACCTTTCCTTCTGTCTTCCCTCCCATATTAATTTTAGTCCCCAACATCCCCATTACCAAGAAATTTAATTGAAAATACTTCAAGTAATTCTTTTCCACAAGGGTTTTTTACGGATTGCAAATTTTCATGCGAGAGCGATTTTTTTATCTTGTTAATATAAAAATTCAGTGTCTCCATTGTTATGCGTTTGTAAGCGTAACTTAGATCATGAATTAAAGCAGTCAGTGAAATGGAGGAGAGGATATACATAGATGTGATTAATCACCTAGGGACGTGACTGGTGCGCTATTGTACTCAAACACTTCTCAACAGTACCTACCTACATACCTCCTACCTTGGCAACAATTTACCGATAAAAATAAGCAGATGATATATCATGTTGGCACCTACAACATGTGTTAGTTGTTACACCTTGTCGGTCAAGGGTACAGGTCAGATCAAATCGTGCGTTCGTCGTAACTATTACCAAGTAAAATTCATAACAATGTCATCAAACCTTTTACTGAAAAGCTCATTATGTGCTTATTTACTTTTGGGGGGTTAGCAACTTTAATTTTTATTTTTTTATTTCTTTAATAATCGAAAATTCACTTCGAGGAGTCATTTTATTAAACAAAATTATCAACATGTTTCGAAACCATTGGTTTCTTCGTCAGGATAAAAGTGATTTGTTTTCATTTAACATTTTTTTACATTAGCTCCACACCATGAGGAAAATAATTCCCTGAGGGCCTATGTCATCTTTGGTGATACCGTGTGGGGAATCTTTAAGAAAATGAAGAAGAGGAGGTTCTGGGAAGGAAAACGGAGGAGAGGTGGGTAGAAATCTGGGGGTCAGTCTGTCCAGGAGAGAAAAGACGTATGAATCCATCCCTCCCACTGATGATTGAGTGCTTTCGTCTCGGGGATTCCTTTGATTTTTCTCTGAACTGTAGTAGGTATCGGGTATCTCGACAAATAGGATCTTAAATAGGTAGATACAAGCCATAACTCTGGATCCCTGCGAAGTCTTGCGTTAAACATGTTATCCAAGGAGGAATCTTTCGGAGAATTACTTTAACCAGCGAATGGAAAATTCTTCACAAAAACGCCATTGGTTTTGTGTTGGGATTCTCACCATTTAATAAATTTTAGTGCTCAGTCAAAGGTTTCATGAATAAAAAAAACATTGAAGAAGATAACACAAAATACAAGGAAAATTCTCTCTGAATTCTCTGTGAAAAGAGCCTCTGTCTTACCGGGACAACTCTCTATTTGACGTCAGTTTTATCGATCTCTAGTTTCAATAAAAATATTACCAATGTAACACATATTTTCCTCAATTATTTCCCATATGTTGGCTGCCATCTTTTTGTATGAGAGGTCTTTTGCTATTACATGTTTTATTAAATATTTATCAATAGTGTCATCTTTAAGAATATAATATATTGAGGTCAGGTGAATAAATTGTTATTCTAACAAATTGAAAAATTAACATTTTGAAAAAAATTGCAAGTAATAAAAAATTGCTTACTTTAACTACGACTTTGCTAGTACCTATCGTAGAGATATCAATTGTACCATTGTGATATTGTTCAAGTTAATGTCTGGTTTCTGATGGAAACCACTAGCCACTTTAAAAAAATCGGTAGGCGCATAGAGGCTTAATAATGAATATGTTCAGACATAAGAAAAAAGACGTCAAGAATATTATTAAACAGACAATAAAAGTTTTCAAAAATATAAGAACTTCTACCAAAAACTACGACGTAACGTGAAATAAAAATGTAGCTTGTTTAAAAAATAAGTGTATGATAACGCTAATAGTTAACAATTAGCGTTATCATACAATAATATTGTCCAAAATCTAATCAATTATTACGTGTGAAAGTAGGTTTTTACATAGGAAAGTAAATACAATCTTTACATATTTACACTAATACAATCTTCCAAAACGAACAGGATTTTAAAATATGTTTTAACAGGTTTACCGATAATATTCTTAATTTCAAGAAAATGAATATAATTGTTTATAAGTAACGCAGGTCCATGAAAAATCACAGGATATTACAATTGTAGGACTTCTGAAACTGAAAATATGTGTGAAAGTTGTCCCTCAGTTTATTGCCCCTCAAAATATTATAAAAATCGTTACTAAACTTCAAAAATTATAAACAAAAGAATTGCCTGGTTATTTCCTTTTGGGGTATTATGCCGTGTTGCGCTACCTCCTCCTTTAGCCAACGTTTCGGACAGCGTTACAGTGTCCATCATCAGGGCAGATGTGTGATCTGCCCTGATGATGGACACCCACATCTGCCCTGACCCACATCTGCCCTGATGATGGACACTGTAACGCTGTCCGAAACGTTGGCTAAAGGAGGAGGTAGCGCAACACGGCATAATACCCCAAAAGGAAATAACCGTAAAATTTTTGGCCGTGAAAACCTAAAATCATATCCAAAAGAATTGCCTATTTAAAATTGTTATTATTAATTATCGAAAAAAAATGGTAGCTACTTTATTGCTTATCCAATTACGCAGGACTTCAAAATAAAATGTGTTGATAATTTGTTACCTATCTACTTAATCAATATACAAAGGGTTGTTGCAGGATTTATTTGTTCTAAGATTTTAAGACCAGAACAAAGTGTATTGTTTTGTAGCATGCAACATTACTCTGGATAAACACGTTTACGAACAAATCCGTTTAGTTATCCACCAATACCCCCATGTAAAATGCATCCATGTAATGTAAGTAAATTGTTAAAGCATTCGAGATCGATTAGCATTTTTCCGGATGGCGCTGGACGTAGCCCTCAGTCCTCCTCGCGTGTCTTTCCGGATATTCCCTTGTCTAGTGTCACTAGCCGGGGCCAGATACTGTGACTTTACTCGTATTTCAGCTGTATCCCGCGGATCTTGGACAGGTCCTTGATCAATCTCTACATCAAGCATGCAGCCCTTAAGGCACATAACCAATAAAGTGACTAAACCCTTAACAAATCAACTTAAGAACGCTTCATTTTCTACTCGGTGGAATAAATTTATAGATACCTTCGACTAATATCTTGTATTTTGAATCTAAGCTATGCGTGTCCGTAGTGAGGCTGTACTTCGAGCTAAGTAATAAAAACGTCCATCTAGTATCGATCTATCTCCAAGCCACAAATTATAGATCTATTGACCATATAACTTAATCCCTAATGTAAAAAGGGTGCGTAAAAATCGTTGAAGCTTATTGAAAAAGGGCTTACAGGTTTGTTCAGGTTCTTAAAACTTGTTTGAACACTTGTTTCTGTTGAGACAGGTCCTATCACATGTCGCAGGGCAGACTTGTTTATGTTCATCTGCGAGCAGACCTGCCACGTTGCGCTGTACTTGCCTGAAGAAAAACCGACGAAGCTATCACTAATAAAATCAGATACAAAGTAAAAATGAATCGCGTATCTGATAAATGCTGTTTTAATTTGTTAACTGTTGCACTGCACCTTCTGGTTTTGAACCGTCTGTTAAAATGGATGAATTGTTCTGCATAGATAGTATCTTACATTAACAGATCGCGAAGTTAACAAGTACCATTAATGTAATCATTTAACTTGTCAGACTGCAGCCATATTTGTTTCAGATTTCGTGCTGTTTAGAAAATAGATAGAATGATATATGGTAAATATCGGAATGTAGTGCAGTTATACAACAAACCTTGGAGGGGTCACGTTAATTGCTTGGTGCAACTATAAAGGATAGTAATAAAGTTATCTCTATTAGCAAAGACAATCATCGGGTAACTCCGAAATAAGCTTTCAATGTGCCAAGTAAAGTTATTGTCTCCAGAGATAATAAAAATTAGTAAATATTTATTCAAGATTAGAATAATATCTAAGGAAAATTTGAAACGTCACTTATAGAAAATAACTACTTATAGACAAGTAATTATTCATACTAAGTGCTTGTTATCATCTGTTATCTGGGAAAAGTAATTTACCCGTGATAAGGGTAAGTAATATTTCATAATTATTATCTTAGAATAGTTGTTATCGAGAAACAGGGTCTCGTTACATTCACGTATCATTTCTGAACTTGTTCTAAATTTAGAAGCACAGTTGTGGTAGGTAATATCTCTATTGATTTAATATAATATATTATGTAAGTACATATTTGTAATAATAATCATTAATCAATATAATTTTAACCTTTTTTTTTATACATTTTAATGCCCAGAGGTGTCAATATGTTTTTCTGATTTTTCTGTTTCCAGATTTTCGATTGAGTTTCGCTTATGTTGTCTTCATTTATTTAAATATTACAATTTGAGGTTTTACTCATAAAGTTAAAATAAAATATTCATTCTAGACTTGCAGAAAAGTCGATAGATGTCGCATATTAAATAAAATGGATAAAGATTTATCCAGACACTATCTAGAGTGCATTTAGTTCGGGTTTGAATCTTGCAATCATTCATAAAGATAGTTGCCAATAATATATGCGTTAAAGAAAATGAAGATAGTGTAGGTGGTTCTTAGTCGAAGTATGGTACAGTTAAACATGACCGAATTTCATATCGACACCGTGGCGCAGTGGTTAGCGCGTTTGCCCGGAAAGCAAGAGGTCCTGGGTTCGTGTCCCAGAAGTGTCAATATGTTTTTCTGATTTTTCTGTTTCCAGATTTTCGATTGAGTTTCGCTTATATTGTCTTCATTTATTTAAACATTTTAATGCTTTTATTTATGTATTCTTCTCGTATATTCGTGTTGACGAACAGAAAAAGTGTTATCTTTTTGTAATCTGTGCCTTATCTGAGAATGATTATTATAATCAATAATTATGTTAAGAAATATGGACCCTAACTATGCAAGTAAAAAATATCCTTTTTTTAGCTTATGACTTATAAAGGGTTAATAAAATCATAATTGAAAAAAAAAGTTTTAGTTAATGAGTTCGACGGCCTCGACACTCTCGACTCACAATCCGAAGGTCGCGGGTTCGAACCAGGCGTGTGCATAAAAAAAATATTTGATTAATTTATGGTATTTCACAATTAATTAAATTAAAATAATATATAGCATATTTGCGGTACGTTCCATAGTGGAAGATACTCTCAGTATCGCCCTGGTGTAAGACCAGCATTCAGAATTGAAATGTTGCTTGAAATGCATTTAGCCGTGTTTGGTGACCAGATCTGAATAGCCAGGCATTTCCCCACCTTCCTCTTCCCCATCTCATTCCCCTCCCCACTACCTTCAGCCTCACAAAATACCCCAATTGGGGATGCCATAGTCTCACTGGCTCCAGACGGGAGCAGTTGGTGTCTCTTGCGCGGTATTCATATAAAAATAAAAATAAATGAGATAACTTCAAATTGTAATACATATTTAATTAAAGAAGACAATATAAGCGACACTCAATCGAAAATCTGAAACAGAAAAATCACACAAAAAGATAGCAGCCAAAAAAATCATGCGTTAAGAAAATGAAGATTATATTGGTAGTTCTTAGTCGAAGAATGATACAGTTAAATATGATCGAATCGGATAGGGTCACATTGGCTCCGCCCCGGCAAGGCAAAGGTTCTGGGTTCGGTACCTAAATGTGATGGTATCTTTCCGATTTTTCTGCTTCAAATTTTGGATTGAGTGTCGATAGAAAAAAAGTTGTTCGTTTCCAGGGATTTTTGATTTATTTGGTTTTAGGAATGAATAAAAAAATAAAAAATCATTAATAAATGGAAAGAATCTTATTGGTTCGTAGTTATAAATTCCATTAGTCCATTTAATTGGTACATACCTAATTGGAAAAAAAGCTTTACTAATTTAACTTCTGCGCGCAGATCGGCAACTGATCTAGAACCCCTAAATACCTGAAAAATCCTCGTCTCTGTGCAGTAATGGACGGTCAGTTTGGTAGATTCTCCTATCCTAACGGAATGCAATCTTTAGGACACAGGCGTCGCTCGGGTGGAAACAAGGGCGGATTTACAAACGTACGTGCCCCCAGGTGCCCCCCCCCCCCAGACGGTATTTTTGTGTACTGTGGAGATTCCATCACAGTACATAGGTACTTAGAAGCAAAAACTGTCTATATTAACCATTTAATTTTTCTATTGTTTTGACACTTTCATAAACCTTCTTATACATACTTGAACTTGAACTTGTGTCTAACAGTAATTGTTGATTTTTTTACCCGTCCGCATCTTGTGACCCCCCCAGAAAAAAATCCTAACAGTAATTGTTGTTTTTTTTCCCGTCCGCCCCTTGTACCCCCCCCCCCCCCCAGAAAAAAATCCTGGATCCGCCCTTGGGTGGAAATGCTGTCCTTATTCTGTTGGTGTTTCATTGGAAGATACTCTGAGGAACTAGCGTCATTGTTTTTTTGGGCACCGGTGTCGACCAAAGTCGGGAAAGACGAATAAAAGCCCTAATTGGGCGTGTACAAATAAATAAATAAATAAATAAATAAAAAAAACGTGCGACCTACATGTAAGCAGTTGACATGAGTTAGTAGTTTTATTTTTTTTTACGCAGTTCACTTGAGAACGGACTTCGAATACTGCTCGGCTGTGTAACTATTCGTCGGCCTTTGTGTTTCCTCCCTCTTACAATATGTTTCCTACCTCCTACGATTTCAAGATACAGGTTCACTCCTTCCTTTCCACACAAAAGACCCTTCACGCAATATCGCCAAAAATCTTTGGCGATATTGCGTGAAGGGTATGTAATCACATTAGCGATGTGTCAGTTCAGCTGGAATGGGCTCATGTGATCCGCTCCTTTGCGGGAAGCGGTTCCTACTCCCACTCCTTTTTCAAATCGACTACTCCCAGAGAACCCGGCCCAGTCCCAGTACTCTCCGCATCCAAATAAATCCGGCGGTAATCCGGCGGTCCGAGCAACTCAACGCCGAAGCGCGAAAACCGCACTCGAATACAAGTCCCGGGTTCCTTTAAACCCAAGCGCCTTGTTCCAAGCTACGTGAATCGCGACACAATCCATTCATTCCGCCCACTCCCGGACTCGCGCGAACGCCGCGAACTACTACATTCCTGACTCACCCCGTGGCCGCCGGCTTGCTCCGCGATCCACGGTCCGGCGTCACTCACCATTCCACTCATGAGTCGCGGGTCTCGGTGAGTTCCCGACACTCCCCGCTACCCGCGGCCGGCCAACTATGACACTTCCCCTTGAGTCACGAGGCGCTGGGCGTTCATTCGATCGCTGTTCGTTGATCGACACACGCGTGCGTGACCGCTTCGGCTACACACGGAGTAGTTTTTAATTAGAGCGTCTTATCTGGTATCGTTAATCAACGGGTGACGTGCATTATAAAATAATAGTTTATAGTAAAGCATTACAGCTTATTAATTTACTTATTTAAATTCTCAATAAAAGACCGTGCAGTGTAGATACATTGAATGTACCTACATTGCACGGGTGACGGGTCCTTGTTCTCGTATGGGTCTTGTCCGACTCCGGGGTTCTGAGTTCTCGTGTGGGTTCTACGAGTAGGTCCTGGTTCCGAGTTCTTTGAACCCGTGCGTCCCGTTTCGGTGCGCCGCAACAATACCCAGTGCCCAGTCCGCACCTAAGAACTCGGACCCGGGACCTGCTCCTAGAACTCGTGTACTTTTAAAAGGAAGCAAGTCTCGGAGGCTTCCGGAAAAATGCAGAACTTACCCACCTCTAAATCACATAGGCCCCGAGGGAAACTATTGGAGTTAAGGTTAAAAAAAATTAGAGTGTGTAATTCACATGCGATAGAAGTGAAACTAGGAAGTCGCTAGATGTCGCTTTCTTTTGCCTGTTTATTTTAAAGTGGTTTGAAGATTCGATATTGATTTACAAAAACAAAATGGATTTCGTAGGATTTGAACCTCCGTCCGCTGGATTTCTCTGGCCGCTGAGATTTGCAACGCCCTATACCGCTGCGCTATGGGACGCGCTCGGCGAGGCGCGAATTGACGCATTATATTCTGACGACCCGTAAAAAAATAAAGCGGTCAATTAGCGCAGACCTATCGTCGTTTCCACTTTATATCTCAACCAATAGGAGCCTTGAGCGCTGTTAGATGCTTCGCAGGTGCCGTAGTGCGTCATTTCCATTTCATCCGAATTTCAAATCACTCTAACGGGGTTAAGGAAGTTTCACTTCAAAAACAAATATTATTTGTAATCTCTGGTTAATTGGTTTTTTAATTTACTCTATTGTGTTAAACATGGATTTGTTGCGCTTGTTGAGTATTGAGACAACGGTGTCCGCAAGCATATTATTAACTATGAGATATGTGAGATAAATCAAATATGATTGTACGAGCGAGGATAATTATCTATATTTAAGACTGAATGCTGGAAAATAGAACAATTGCTCTGGACTATAAATACCGCAAATGACGTATGTCAATAATAATCTGTAACCGTATCAAGAACAAACGATATCTATAAAACATTCGGATCGTCGCGTCAGTGGAAGAACGGGTACATCCGGTGAATGGACTCTGCATCTCTCCTCACAACAAATCACCCCGTGCCAAAGGGCCCGATGGACACAAGACCTATAAACTTTCTTTGATGGACTAATACAAACTGACAACCCGGATGATGAAATACTCTCATCTCGACCGCAAAGTTCATAGTAAATCCCGCATTGACAGATGATAAGATAATTGCACTCCATGCGTATTGAGAAACAAACCAGTGTGGAGGTTGAGACTGAATCTAAAACAACTCGTCTTCGTATTCGTTTTGCGAGCGAATGAATTGTAAACAAATGAGAACAAGTTGATAGATGATATTGTGATAAAATAATTCATTAAAATGTTCCACCGAACTATTTTTTTATCAAACCAGTTGAACAGAGACGTTTTAAGATTTCCACGACCAAAAGTATTTTTGTTATTTGTTTGTGGGGACTTACCGTGTTGCGCTACCTCCTTCTTTAACGTTTCGGACAGCGTCGGCTAAAGAAGGAGGTAGCGCAACACGGCACAACACCCCACAAACAAATAACGAAAAAACAGTTGAACAGTATTTAAGTATTAAATTTAATCTTATCTTTTTAAAAAATATTTAAAATTATAAATTATAAACTTAATATAATGGCATAATAAAGTAGTGTGATATTTACAAGTTATATGAAGTATTTCTACGCCAATTAAGGAACCAGCTCTTGTGTGGTGTATTGTGGCTCTTGTCTCTTGACTGTGGTATAGTAGGTAATGGACCGTTTACTTAGTACACAGTTCCAAATTATCCTTTGGTTGTGGGTGCAAATTTCCCGCATTGCGGTGATTTTGCATTTGATGAAATTCCTATAAACTATTCCTTCATTTTTTTTATATTTTGGTATCAAATGTCCACCTCTATTTTTACACATTGGAACACAACAACAAGTGGATGGCATTATTATGATATTAAGACAAAAACTTTAAAATGTCTTTAATGACATTTTCTTATTTGACAGTTCTTTTAACTAATGGAACCGTCTTTCGTAATGCGGCACCTAGAGCGACAAAAATCATGTGAAAACAACCCTTGAAATGTTTGCCCTTTGTTAATGATGAAACAAGGATTTTTTTCTTGAATTTTACCAAATCTGATTTTTTTTAAAGACAATTTTAATCTTATATCTTTGTCAATGTAATTGTTCCTTTTTTTTCTTTTTTTATATATTATGTCAAATAAATTTTACATTTCAATTTCTTTGTATTATCTCGACTAGGTACCATACTAGTCCGTATCATGTCCGTATTCCGTATCAAAATATATGTTGTGTGTTGTATATTTTTTGTAAAGAAAATAAAGAAGTTTTAATTTGTTATCTTTGAAAAGATGTAATATTTAGTCTTTAGAGATGCCTTTAACTTTTGAAACTTGAAAAATTATTAATAATGATTTGTTTACATATGTGCATTACGAGATGGCGACAGTTTCATTTATATACCGTAGTTCTTAGGACACTGTCCAATCCCTGTTACCTATTGAAGGAACTACAAGATCAACTAAGAAACACGGCCATTGACCTGGCAACCCCATGGCCCCAAAGGAAGCATTTTTAATAGTAGGGAAGCCTCATTGTATTTAGTTTTGATAAATCCCCTGTTGTGGTATAGTTTGTCGTTTAGAGATCCACTTGCTACTTAACTTGTCAATAATCACTGCAGAGAATTTAAAAAAATAAATCTCATAAGAAAACGACATGCGCAGTTGTAAAAAGAGCCAGGTATATAATGTTCATTAAAAATAGCTTGTTTTAAAACCAATTTATTTTCAACATAAAACCAACAGCGGTTTTTAAATAAAGAATCTTTTAAATTAAACAAAAAAAACTTTTTGTTCATATGAAGCAGATTCTTTGGGATTATTTATTTATTTATTTGTTTGTTTACGCCTTGATGGGTTTTACATATAAAATAAATTGTACAGGAGCATTATAACAAGTATGCAGTATCGTTAGTATATAGTACATAAAATGATAAACAGAGCTAGAAAGATATAAGTAGGCCTAACATAAGTAGGTATCAGTATTCGAGTAATTGTTTAAAATAAAACAATAACTTTGTAAACACCACTTTTATTTTTTATACTAAATATAAGTCATATACTAAGATTGTTCCCTATTGACAAAGAACATTCCCTTTCCCGTCCCGATTCTCCATCTACACTTACGCCTTCTTCCTTCTTCACTTGAGAAGTCCAGCCCATTTTGTTTTAAATCATATATTATCTATAACACACATGTAACTTAATTTTAGTAGAGTATTATACTACCCTGAAGAAGCTACGGTTGTAGCGAGACCCGGTCGGCATGAAGAATAAAAAATAAAAGTGGTGTTTACGAAGTTATTGTTTTATTTTAAAGAAAATAACTTTGTTTAAGTGCACAACTGTTTTTAATAAAAAATATCAACATGTTTCAAAACTAGATACGTGCTTCTTCACCTTCAGGATATAGAGTTTAGTTTCATCTTCAGGATTCAAAATGTGAAGACATAATAAGAGTAAACATAAATAAGTTCCTACGGACAAAATGTAACAATAAGCGATGTAAGAAGGATTAGTTATTATTGTATAAAATTAATTATGTAAAATAACTAAATAAAATAATTATTATTTTATATTTAGGAACAAAAACTTTTTGGCCGTGGAATTTTTGAAATGTATTTGTTATCATAATTATATTTATCCACAAAGTTACTTGTGAAAGCTAAATAACACAGAAGATACGATTTGAGATTTTTAATTAGTGATTTATTTTTGGTGTATAATACCGTGGCGTTTTGGTGAATTAGCCAACGTTTCGGACAGCGGTTCAGAATCCATCATCAGGGCAGATGTGTTGTTGTGTATCATTAGCTAAAGATGGAAGTAACAGGGCTAATATAATACATACATAGTACCCAAATAATAAATCACGGGAATACTATATAAGACAGATTGAATGTTGGCAGTTTAAAACCTTCGGGGTTATAATAATAATATTGTTTTAAGCCAGTGGAAAGAAAACGGGAAATGAACTTGTGATATTTCAATAAAACGAATAACACAAGGAAAGTGTTCGGCAACAGGTAGGTAATTAAACATTGAAATGAAATGTATTGAAATGTTCATTATAGCTCCGACTGGTTTTTCAGTACTAAACAGGTTTCGAAGTCTTTCAGAACCACCCTTCATACTGAAACCAAGCTGTTAAGCTCGTGTGACTTGTTTATAACACTAAGTTGTTTGGGGTTGCCTTGTGAGCCCCTAACTTAGAACGAATTATAATTTTAAGGGATATTACATCATGAGGTTCAATGAGCGGTTAGGTAAAGACTGAAAAAGGAGACGTGCGTATTACGGGAATGCCTATTAATTGGGTAAAAATTTTAAACTATTTAAAATCGTTTTTCTAACCCTGATTATAAAAAAAATTATAAGTTTAAAAATAATTTTATTTAAACCAAGATTAATAAAATACGTTTGTTTTAAACTCTGTCGGAGTTAATTTGATTTTTTTATTGGTTCTTGACATTACAGATTATAGAACAACATGATACAAAGATTTTTTTTAACTCCGATTAAACAACACTTTTGCAGTTGAAACGTTTGTTATTTCACTAGTAGTTCTGTGAGCATTAGACCTCCCGTCCAAAAAATTATGTTTCTAATTTTATCTTATTTTATAAATCAAAACCAAAATTTCTTCTGAAATCATAAGATTTATACTTAAATACCGACCTACATCACACATTTCACATTTGAAAAAACAATATTAACTGAACCATTAAAAAGGCCACCATCTTTAACCGGAACCGGAACGTGATATAAAAATTTACAGAAAAACGAAGACAATTCAAAACATAGCGTAGTTTTCAATAGTAAATTTTCATAATATTGATGATAATATGTTTTAAAAAATGGCCCATTAATTGGCCCAATTATTCGTTAAAATCAGTTTCAAACACTAAAAATATATAATTAAATTAAGACAATATTAGCGAAACTCAATCGAAAATCTGGAAACAGAAAAATCAGAAAAAGTTTTTTGCTCCTCTGAGACTCGAACCTAGGACCTTTTGCTTTCCGAGCAAATGGGCTATCACTGCGCCAAGGTGTCGATATCCGATTCGGTCATTTTTAACTGTATCATACTTCGATAAAGAATCACTGAAATTAGTTATTTTCTTTAAGACTCGTGGGATGCCGCGAGTAAATGGGGTTGGTTGTAACCAATTAGCGTTCGCAAAAAGCGGCAGCCATGACACCCAATGTCCCGCGATTCTGACAGCGTCCTTGAGAAATTTCGTACATAGAAAGGTCAAAGTTCAAAACCAAAGAATTTTTCCCGCGCATGCGCAAGAACTGCGCACGCTCCCGCGCTCCGGTAAATCATTAATATAAATTATATGGAGTCATCAATCTAATTGCGGTTTTCTCTATGGTAAAGAGCGATAATAGAGCAAGCGATTCTGACCGTGTTCTTCATACACTTTCTTTATACATAAGGGTCAAAATCGCGTGTAAAATCTATGACACACCGGTTGACGAGCGGCACTGCGGAGGAGGTTATTTTCTTCATTTTCATTTACATTTTATTGGTTGCTGTCTAAATTCTATCCATTTTATTTTTAATGTGTGACATCTATTAAGTCTAGGATGAATATTTATTCGCCAAGGTGTCGAGTGGTAGCGCATTTGCCCGGAAAGCGAAAGGTCCTTGGTTCGAGTCCCAGGGGTGCAAATAAATTTTTACGATTTTTCCGTTTCCAGATTTTCGATTGAGTTTCACTAATATTGTCTTCATTTAATTAATATTACAATTTGAGGTTTTACTCATAAAGTTATAAATACTAAAAAATATGTTTCTTCGAACACAAAATATAGGGTTGGATTCACCTTGCATGAACTCATCGTATGTAGCAGCCCAAGCAGTTTTCTAAATTTCTAAAGGGTTGTAAGCCAGTCGGACCGGAATACGAGAAAGTGGCCCCGCAGCCCATCGAGCCCTCACAAATAAAGCGCAATGAGCTGCACCTGCCCCTTTCAAGAGACTATCAAAGGGCCACTGTGCTCATTGCTTACTGAGCGGAGCCTAAGTCTCGATAAACCACCATCCTTTCCTGGGTAACAAGTACAATACAAAGGGTTGTATTGTACTTGGTGCTAAGGGTCTAACCAAAATCCGACTAATGCATTATTGGAAAGCTTCATTTTTGTTTATCGATTCAATATATATGATAATATATGTACATTTTTTTACTTAGTCTGTTTTTGGAGACAATTGAATTTAAATTAGGAGTATATTTATCTACTTTATTTAATAACTGGCTTTAAAGTGTAGCCACACATATTATTAGGCGAACGAACAAAAGATAGATACAAATATCTTTTCTGAAAATGACGACATTTTACGAAAAACTTAAAATTGCTGTAAATATTTATTGGTTGGAGATTAATTTGCATATTTATATATATTCTAAAAGGGAATTAAATTATTTACAACTTCTTTCCAACGGATTTCTTTCTTTGATCAATACTTTAGACGGCGTGAAGGAATGTTTGATGAAAAATGTGAGGTAAAATGATTTTCGAAAACATCTACATTTGTGGAGCATGTAACTCAAAAACGGCTGGAATTTCGAAAATTACGTAAAGGATAAAAGTTGTAGATAATTTTATGAGCTTTTACCTATTTAAAAAATTTTTTCCCTGCAACTCACCGTTTTTGAGATACAAGCGGAAACCTGAAAATTGGGACCTCCCCCCCTAGCTCATCACCTAGACGTCAGGACTTTTAGTATGTTCACACCCTAAGCACTTTAAATAAGTTTCTGAAGGAATCGCTTAGGTTAGGTTTATTATATCGATGGTTATCAAAATAAAATGTAGTCGCTATTCTGTGAAATAAAAGTAAAAATACTGCTGCTTTCTATATATAAAACTAGGTGACGTCTCAGTCCTTGCCCGAGCTTTAAGTAGAGATTTTCGAAGTCGAATAAAGAAAGTAATATTCGATGTCTTCAACGTCAACTGTTCAACATTTTACAAAGAAGTTTCAAAACTCTGCTTTAAGGGATGAAAAGGGAGACGGTTGTTGTTTTTTTACGATATCTCTTGTAAAAAAAATGTTAATTGGTATTAAAAACAAAGCCACACCACCCAACGTCTAAAATTACATATTATAAGATTATTTTATCAAATTCACAAAAACTTTAAAATATTGTCGTAAAATGTTTGTAACGTAAAATCGACAATTAAATAGGTACCTATCTTAAGAACTACATTACCATTAGATAAACCAAAAAAATTTAAATACGAAATCAATATTAAGATATTCATTTAATTCGGGGACAAAGAAGCCCCCCCCCCCCCCCCGATCCAAAATGTACATATATAAAATAATAATGATAAAGTAGTAACAATGTTGTCCATATTTTTTGAAACTCACAAACCTGCTTCCAACCATCTGGAGCCAGTGAGACTATGGCCTCCCCAATGTATGTGGGGCGGAATGTAGTGGGAGGGGAATGGAGACGGGGAAGAGGAAATTGAGGTGGGGAAGCATCTGACTATTCAGATCTGGTCACTATACAAGACAAAAGTCATTTCAAGTAACTTTTCGATTCTGAATGGTGGTATGTCACCAGAGCGATACTGAAAGTATCCGTGCCGCGATTATATTTATGTACCAACTATATATTATTTAAATCTATAAACTATTATGAATTGACAAAAAATATCCAGATAAAACTTTAGAACAATGATTTAAACCCGCAACCTCCGGATTCTTGGCCAAAGATCGTAACCACTGAAGCACGGTATCTAATATTTTTTTTCATGATTTAATTGAAATGTATTTAACGTATATGAGTCATAATAATTTGTTCCTGTGCCTGCTCGAGCATAATAAGATAATACGGAAGGTGGCCGGCCTCTGAATGAATATTGCGTCTTATTTTCCTGTGACTCATACAAACACCGCGCCGCGGCCGGTCCTTTATCCACCATTCTATGGGGCTAGTCCTTGTCCAAAGAATCGGGTTCAAAACTAATTCAAAGATCTTCCTCTAAGAGTTCATGGTCACCGATAAAATGAGAAAATAAATGACCTCATGCATAAGAATATCTCGGGAATTACCCTTGGCAAGATAACCACGAGATTCAATAAAAATAACTATTTTCCCGGGACACTTATCAGTATTTGATTTTCTTTGCACAAGACTCCCAACTGCTTCCTGCTATCCAGAGCCAGTAAGACCACGGCATCCCAATTTGGGTACGATTTGAGGCTGCATAGCATGGGGAGGGAAATTGCGTAACTATTTCTGTCCATTAGTATTCTGGGCAAAGTGGAATATGGTAGCTAGTCCCAGAATTTCTGCACGGAAATTAATCCCGACTTCTAGTGTTACGTAGTGGAATCCGAAAGCTTATTAACGCATGGAATTCTGGACCATTAACCGGATCATTTAAAATTTCATATAGAATAACTAATTCAGAGAAAATCCTTCTCTCTGACAATTTAAGCATATTCTTATCATTTAAAAGGGTGATCCGGAAGCTGATTCGCCGACAATTGCCCCCCGAAATGATATTTAGTACAAAATTATGTTTTTTTGTGTTTAGTTAGCTACCAATATCAAACGTAAAATCGACTTCAAAATTATATACAGTGTCGATTTTTTGTACTTATGCGCTGGTATGCACCGTATGTAGACAATTTGATTTTTCCTTGATGCATTAGAATGAAAATATGTTTTATACTTTATTATTCGGGGTCAATTATATAATTTGTGTAATTAGGTAGGTGCACCGTATTTTCCCTAAATGTAAAATATAAATATAAATCGATTGCATATTTTAAGTAATTGTCGGCGGGTCAGCTGCCATGGAACCATTTAAAAGTATTGTAGTTCAACAAAATTGCTAGAACACCTACCCATTTTAAAACTAAGTAAACTTAAGTATTTATTTGTATTCTTTCAATGGCTTGTAATGTGGGTTCCAGAAGAGAGAATTGTACTCAAGTTGACTTCAAACAAAGGCAAAATACAATGGTTTTAAATGTTGAGAATTATTTATGAGCAATAATAATCGTTATATTTCTTATTCGGGAAATTGAGTCCATGTTTCATATAAAATCACGATTCTCATTTTGTTTGGGAAACAGCGTTGATGCTGATATGTTATACTTATTGACCAAAGTATTATCTATATCGATGGTTGTTGCAAATGAAACTTTTATTACCATTGACATGTAATTCATCAGATAATCCTTACACTCTTTGTAAATTGTTTCAAGTCGTGAGCATTATCAAAATGTGCCCATTGATATACTAATGCTGGTCCAAATTGACCAACAATATAAATAAAATTCCCCGTTTCCACAAAAATTGTCCACGGTGGCATTAATGGTGACGGGGGAAGATAAAAACTATACTACCTACCTCCTAATGGATTCGATTGGAAATCGTACTACCTATTTAGCGTTCACGTTGCATGTATAAGTTTTTCGCATATTGCATTAGAATTCGATCAACAATAATTTCATCTGGGATTGTTCTGAAAAAAAAAACAACACGGAATAAATTCAAGCAATAATTCGTTGATTCGTGGTTTTAAACGAAACAGATAACATTTATTACCTATTTTATTACTGTGTAACGAACGAAAAGTAACGATGTGTTACTTGTGGGATTTGGAAGATGAAATTTTTCATAAAATGTTTTTCTCAGGATCATTGCCATTCAAAAACAAAGAGTGTCAATTTTCTTTATAATGTAACAATATTTTAAATGTTTATTTAACTTCACAAAATAAAATAATATATGAATTTTCGCATTGTTATTTTAGAATACGGCCGGCATTCGACAAAATTGGATTTTCAAAGTGAACCCTCTGCCGTCCATCTAAGGACTACAGACTTGCCACACTCATTTTGTATCAGTTCCGCCCCGGCCGTGATTTTTTGTTGACAAATTATAGAGTCATCAGAAATTTACCTTTCGAATGAAAGCAAGATTGGAATGTCATCTACTAAACATTTAAATAAAAGAAAGAGAATTTTATTTGTTGAATTATTATTTAGTGAATAAAAATAAAACAATGTTGGCATTATTTACTTTATCGCTTGCCTCAATCAGGTCTAATTTTGAATATCTAAAGTTAGTGAATAATTTTAAGCAGGTATGTTTTATATCACAAACAACCGAAATCGTTATGTAGGTATGTTCATACAGACGTGATAACAGTTGTATTATATTGATAATGTCCTTGTTGACTCATCAGAAAGTGAATTCGATAACAAGTCTCGGGGAAAACCTTGTCTGGAAGGGGAGTAAACAAAGTAATTAGGGCGAACGGTAAATACAATTCTGTATTTACCGTTCAATTAAGTTCATTAGCCATTATTTTACCTGCAAAAGTAGATATAGTGGGTCTTTATCATCTTTATTACTATAATCCGTTTCATTTTACATTGTATGGCCACCCTTGCCAAAGGTCATTCCAAGTGGCTCGCTTTGTTTGGTTACTTAGCAGGGGTACCCGGGTTTATGGGGTGAGGTTTGTCAAGGTCTTGGCGGCCGATGTATCTGCCCACCTGCTGCGTGGTAGGCCGGATCGAGAGGGACAGGTTTTTTGACCTCTCCAGTCAGAATTCCTCGACCCATTGCTTTGCAACGCAGTTGAAGGGGTGGATTCGTACGTCCGACACTCATGGACACACTGACCACCAGATTCCTACTCACCCCTCATACCTATTTCCTTCCCTGAACTTCCTCTTTTTGCCTTAAAAAACCCTCCACACTGCATCTCCTAAGATTACAAAGGCCATGGGAGAAATTATTTTCGTGTGGAGCAAAAATATGGTTCAGGGAACTATTATTCAAAAATCTAATTTTTGATCTTCGAATCACAAGAATTTCAAATATTAAATTTTATCGTTTCAACAATATTACTAAATAAAATATCCTAAGAGAATACTTGGCATACCAATAAAACATTCTGTCCAAACTTTTCTGTTATAAAAAAATGGCGGCCAAGATGGAATCAATATTTATTACTTATCTCATTTAAACCGAATTTTATCGATGGAAACTGTCGCCATTTTTGTATAACCGTTTGGACAGAATGTTCGGGATGTATTTGGTTTAGTAAGCCAAGTCCCTCTCTTAGATATTTTTTTTGTGACATCCAAAATCGATTTCAATTTCGGGAAATATTGTTTTTGATGAAACAATGTAAATTTCTTGTCGTGTTCAATTGTTTTCTATCATTGTTTGTTCTACTTAACCTGTCTTTTATTTTTCGTCTATATTGTATGTGAAAGTATATTTTTATTATCTAAATTCCTATGTAAAATTGTAACTATTTCTTCCCACCCATGAATTGTATGTTCCTCCTGTTCTAAAATGAGTTCTGTAACTCATCGGGATTGCCCTAGAAAGAAATAAAAACAAAAAATAACTAAATTGTAATTTTCAACTTCATATCATGTGGAGCAACCTCATATATTCAATTTCAACGGTTTGTATGAAATCATTTCTGGAATATAATAAAATTTATCCAGTTTGCAGTACCAATTTCATCACTCGGCTAATATAGTGACGTCTACCAGTTATATTACAACGATAGTTGATTTCAACCAGTTCTAAAGCCCCTAATGGAACGAGTTTATGTATGAACCCTTTTATTATCGAAGAGGTTTGGAAATCCATATTATTACTGAAAATTAACATTGTGTGACATCGATAACTTCTCACTTCATAGATTAACAAAAATTCACAAATTTGATCAAAACAAAGGGGTTAATATATACATATTTTTTTATTATTACAAGCAAGCCCCGTCAGACAGTATTGATATCTACAAGAACAGAATAATATACTCGTGGTTATGGTCGATGAATAACCAAAACAATTCAATTTCAAAAACTACGTTAAGTAAACTCGGTAATTCAAATATAAGATTCTTGGTATTAAGACCACAATTATTATGTTTTATTGGTTTTGTGTACAAAATCAGTACACGATGCCACAAATAATGCACTTGAAGGGTTGGTACTTATTTTAAACTAACTGGTTCCCAGCATGCATTGCTATGCCATTTAATAAAGAAATTGTTTCTCCCTGCGTGCCCTTTTCCATTCGTCCCGTTCCCCTTCCGCTTCCCCTTCCTCTCCCGCGTCCCTTTCCCCTCTCGCGTTCCCACTCCGCCTCCGCCTCCTCCACCTTCCCTCTCCCCACTCCACACCCCCCTTTCCTCGTCCTGCGAACCTCCCTCCCGAGTTCCCCCCCCCTTCCCGCGAATCCCTACCCTATTGCAATTTTTTATACACATTTCTTAATGCCAGAGCTCACCAGAAGTTCTATACAAACCTTGTCCTGATAATAACGAATACAACAAAAAAATAATTATCCAATTTGGTGCAGTCGTTCGGAAGTTATGCGCGTACATACATTTCGGCGATTCATTTTTATTTATATAGAAGATAGAAGATAGATAGATAGAAGAAGAAGAAGAAGAAGAAGATAGAAGAAGAAGATAGAAGATAGATAGATTAATAAAACAGGGGATTTCCAATTCTAATAAATAATGTAAAAAACAGTGGAATACACATAATTAAAGTTTTAACGTACGTAAACTAGTAGATAAAAAACAGAAAAAGGGAGAAATGGTCAAATGTCGATAATGAAAGTATATATGAGCGATTACATACATACGTAATTCAATTACCTCAATAAATAAGAAGTAACGAAATGATAATAACATGAAGATAATGTTTAGGGTATTTGATCAGAGGGTTCATAATAACAATACTTTGGGAAAACCGTCTTCAGCAAGGAAGTAAACAAAGTACTTAGGGAGGAACAGCAATTATTAGGTAGGTACTGAAGGATTAGTTCAAACTCAATTATTTTACCTGAAAAACAAGTAGATTTGGCAGCAGAAGAAGTGATAATGAGCTCATATTATCATTATATACAAACCCTTTTTGCAATAACAACTTTAATTGTTTTTCAAATTTCGTAGCGGACTTTGGACGCGCCTACTAACATTACACGGTGGGAAGGATTAAAATATGGTTGTATTTGGATATGATTTTAGATTTTCACGGCCAAAAGTATTTTTGTTATTTGTTTTTGGGGTTTTATGCCGTGTTGCGCTACCTCCTCCTTTAGTCAATGTTTCGGACAGCGCTACAGTGTCCATCATCAGGGCAGATAGTTTTATTTGTTTTCAAAATTCCAATTTTACGAATATACCCATCACCTCACCCAGATTGGATTGCGAGGATTCACATGAAGTTGGTTGTTAATTTATTTCATGACATTTGTGAATTAATAATCTTATCTTATTAATAAAAAATAATCTGATACTCTTAATAATCTTATCTTATTAATAAATTAATAATCATATTGGATCCTTACAACTAGAAATGATGATTAGAAACGTTGTTCCTTAATTTAACAAATAATTCAATTACTATTACTTACATGTTATATTTTAATAACTATTATTATCAATTTATTATTACAATGTTGATGTGTATTATATTTAAATGTCCGGGTTAAATTTTCCCCACAGTAAAAACTAAACTCTTTCACACACTTCCCAAATGAACATCTAGTCAATCCAAGCTATGCAATTGCACTATGTAAGTATTATAAATACAAAACAATACAAGAACAACATGTCAACCTACCAGAGACCAAATGGGAAAAAAATTCACCGACTACAGATATTTTCATATCAGAGGGTTCGGCTCTGTGGAACTCCTAATTGAACCTATAAATCCTACTGATCCCTCAATATAAATATTTAAAAAATCTTTTGTAATTTATTTTTATTATTAATTAATTATTATTATTATAAAATTTTGCAATTTAATTTAATCTGTACATCTTCCAATTTTATTTATCAACCATCACAAATGTATAATTTCAAATCTGTAAACTTCACCCGCCATAACACAGGGATATCCCTAGCACGCGGATGAAATACAACAAAAAAACTAAACAATATAAAATATCCTTTTAATAAATAAATAAATAAAATAAAATAAAACAATAACATTTTACATGTCGTAGGTACACACCTCTAGCAATAAATGTTAGATAGAGCTTTCGAATCCACTCTTCTAATTTAGTGTATATTTTTAGTGTTGCCAATTAACAAGTCATTTAGTAAAAAAAAGTTAATCAACTTAGAAAACTTTGGAAGTAGGAAATTATTTATTTTTGGCCGATTTGAACGTGCATAAGTATACTCTTCTTGCAGTGTATCTCCACACTTAATTCAAAAAGGTGAACGCAAGACAGGTATTTATAATGCACTCTCCTTATGTTGGTGGTGTCATAGTTTTACCGTCTGATATTTGTAATTATTATGTAATCTTCATGTATGTATGATAAAATGTATGATGTAGATAATGGAACGTACCCATACTATGTGACCAACTTTTTGCAATTTTTAACCCCCCTCCCCCCGGTGACCAAAAACCTATGGACGCCGCCGCTCATTTGTACTAAGCGTGACATTTTGAAGACCCCCCCCCCACTAAACGTGTCACGTAGTATTGGTACGTTCCCTAAGAGCTAGTACTTAGGTATAGAATATACAATTATTTAATGTGTGTTACAACCGAAAAAAAAATACGTAATCCTCTTAAGGGGTAGAATGTTATAAAACAGAGAAAATTTTATTTAAACAGAATGAAAGTAAGTAAAAAAAGTAACTTGTCAACAATTGTCAACAAGAAGTATCTCTGAATCTTGTTAATCAATTGAATTACATATCATGTAGTTGGAAATAAAGAGATTTTTTTTTATACGCACCAGATTTAAATGTCCGGGTTAAATTTTCCCCACAGGAAAAACTAAACCCTTTCACACACTTCCCCAAATGATCATCTAGTCAACCCACGCTATGCAATTGCACTATATAAGTATTATAAATACAAAATAATACAAGAACAACATGTCAACCTACTAGAGACCAAATGGGAATATAATTCACCGACTCCAGATATTTTCATATCAGAGGGTTCGGCTCTGTGGCATTTCTAATTGAACCTATAAATCCTACTGATCCCTCAATATAAATATTTAAAAAATCTTTTGTAATCTTACATGTATTTAAAATTACTGATTTTTGCATTTTTGTATACAAATTCTTTGATAAATCTAATATGCTTAAATTTTGAATCAGATTCCTAGGTATTATGCCAGTGGCCGAAATAACAAATGGTAATATTTTTATAGTCCGAGAATGCCAAATTCTTTCAATCTCATTTCCTAAATCTGTGTATTTTCTAATTTTTTCGGAAACAGTTTTTTGAATATTACAGGAATTTGAAATAGCTACATCAATGATATAAGTTATTTCTCTTATTATTATGTTAACTTTAACGACTTGATGTCATTAATTAAGACTTGTTTTTCATAAAAGCCCCAAGGGTGTAAATAAATACATAAATAACAAATTTCACATTTTTATAAGAAAAACTCTCTTTTTATAACTTTTGATGGTTATTCCCATCAGTGTACCTAATGTATCACTGAAGAAGATAACAATAATAATCTAAACGAAAATATGACAGAGAACAAGACACAGAACCCAGACCTCTCGTCTAACCGGGACGTGCGCTTTAACCTATTTTGCTATTGCGGCTATTGCCACCTTCTGTCATTCCGTCATATTTGTCAATCTCATATTTCAAATTTTAGAATTGACAATCTTATCTGCAACTAATTCTTTTTTTCCGTATTACGGGCAACTACCCTTTTCATTGGAAACAATCGTTCTATGAATTGGTTTGTAACCTGAATAGAGTCTCGGATAAATATATCCGAATTTGTTCATATGGAACTATTGACTTTTTATAAAAGTCTAAATGTATATTCAATTTTTTATAAGAAAAACTCTCTTTTTATAACTTTTGAAGGTTATTCCCATCAATCTAATATATCATATATGCCTTGTTCTCTTTCATATATTTTCGTTTAGATTATTATTGTTATCTTCTTCTTCAAAAATAAAAGAATGTTCAAACATTCGCACGATAACTAACGACAACTCAACCCCTCATACAAGTACTGAAATAATGGATCGCGTCTCGAGATAATTCTGATTGTTTTGAAGTAGGTATAATATGCAACATGGGTAGTCAATTTTTCTGTTCGTTGTTTGATAAGTGCATTAAATTCCTAAGAATTAAGGCTTGCCCGCACACACCGTGAAATATGAACACACCTCGCTTTTAAGTCAGTGTATTCACTGCCGTGATGTAAAGTGAACAAAAATTATTATGATTATTTAATGATTCGATTGTTACAATAATTACACGGATCATTGTTTGAAGTGCCAGAACACGTGGGAAGAAATTAAGTATAATTATTAACAATTTATAAAATAAACGAACCAATATTTTTTAAATCTTTAATGCATTCGACATCTCACGAAGGTGTCAGTTTAGGAACAGCATTAAAATCATAAGAAATAATAATCAGATATAACTTTTTAAATTATTTTATATGAGTCCCAACTTCTTCCGTCTAAAACCAGTGATACTATGGCATCAATTGGGGTATGTTGTGAGGCTGAATATAGTGGGGAGGGGAAGGAGATGGGAAAGAGGTAGGTGGAAAGTACATGGCTATTCAGATCTGGTCAATAAACATGGCTAAAACCATTTTTTTAAAAGAAAGACAAACATTCCCGGGTTACGAATAACCCAACAATGTTTGAAAATCTCCTACTACCACCACAGAAAGCCGAAAATGTTGCTTGTGTTGTGATGGAGGACTTAGCCAGCCTAGGAATCGAACACGCGATTCCCGGGTGGGACCCAAGCGCTAAGCCCACTCAACCACTGACCGGTCATTTCATGCAACATTTCAATTCTGATTGTTGGTCTTACTTCAGGGCGATTTAAAGAATCGCCAACTCTGGAACGTGGTGCAAATATACTACATATTATTATTAAAGTAATAAATTGAAAATAAAATAACACAAATTAATCAAATAAAAATTATTTGCTCAAGCCGATCTTAGGAGTGCTGGTCGAGAGACTTACCCACAGGCCACTGAGGCAGTCAATAATATTACTAATTAATTTAGCTGTGTTTGGCTAGTAGCATTATTTACCGTTTAAAGGCAGGCGAGGTTTGTCTAGGTCTTGGTAGCGAATGCGTTTGACTACCTACTGCATGGCGGGCCAGATCGGGAGAGATGGGTTGAGGGAGCCCTTACCCAGTCCTCTCCAGTCAGACTTTCTCGACTCGCCTTGCACCGCAGTGGGAAGGAAAGATTCGTACGTCCGTCACTCCTAGAAACATTGACCCTAGATTCCTACCCACCCTTCACACCTTTTCCTTCCCAGAACTTCCTCTCGTTCCTTTTCCTTATAAAATTCCTCTTAAAAGCATCCCCAAGGCCTTGAGGATTTTTTCTCTGCTTCTACAGTGTGGAGCTAACGTAAAAAAGTCATCTCGAGTTAAGTTCCCTGAAAGCAATTCACACCAATTCAACAAGATACCCCACGATTTAAGCTTGTAATAATTATACCAGTACAATGAAACAAAATATTTTGAATATATATGTAGGTTAATCGAAGGAGTAATTCCGCTTACATACACATACCTAATACAAACAATAGAGTTTTGGTAAAATATATTCATGTTTACTTTACACATAATATTTACTGTCATATCGAATTTGCTCAGAAATGCCGGATCTAGCAGGTTAAAAGTAGGGAAACTATCGGATATCCGAAATAAAAAAAATATCCGTAACCGTAACCGAAACCGATATAAAAGTTTCGGATAGTTTCGGATAAAGGCGGAGTTTAAATGAAAGGTTTTTGTTTATTTTGCCCGGCCGAACCGTCACTTGTCGCATAAGCCGCGCGTGTCTCTTGCAATTTGCATTGTTTTTTTTGTGATTGTGGGCGTACAAACATTAAAAATTATTTTTTACGAGTTTCTACTTACTTAGTTTCAAAGTGTCTTGTAAATAAATTGTTTTAGTCTTGGCAAAATGCAAAATGCGTTCTAAGTCTACTTTAATTTGGACATTTTTTGATGAAATTAATGTACCTATAGTCTGCAAAATGTAAACAGTGCGGTAAAAATTTGTCACACAAAGGAGGTGGCACTACTTCTCTTTAAGTACATACCTTCGTAGGTACCTACATAGCACTTAAAGTGGCTATAATAATAGTTATTTATTTGACTGATTGTAAAAACAATTGATAATATAGACTAGAAATAAAAGTCAAATTAACTATTAATTGTATTTTACTTTTATAATTTTAAAATTCTAATATCCGTAACCGAAATTATCCGAAACTAGCGGATAATCCGAAATAATTTCATATCCGTAACCGTATCCGAAACCGGTATAATATTATTCCTATATCCGTATCCGTATCCAGATCCGAAATTTCATATCCATAACATCCCTAGTTAAAAGTATTCCATAAAGGAGGAACTATTACAATACTATGAATTTTTTCAACTAAAAATAATGTTGTAAAATTTATCGATCCTTGTTAGCATTATTAGCACATTAATGTCAAGTAGACATATTATGAAAATCTTATACGAATTGTAATAATGCAATCACCCTAATTCCTGTCTCGAGTGGGTTAACATGTGGCAAGAAGCTTTGGGCTAGCTGGTAGCTAGTAGGTTGGTTATTGGTTCCTTGTAACAACTCATACAATCAAACTGAAGATTACAAGTGATCAAATTTCAATTTGAATCGGGCACTCCCCGTTCCCGTCATACACTTTAACTACAGTCCCATACCATCGTAGGTAATGATAGAAGAAATAGACTAATATCAACGTGATTGAGAAGAAGAGCACGACAATCGTTTCTTAGTAAAACATTACATTAAATATTTTAATTGCTTACTTCCTTCATTTAAAATACTGTTGTAATTAATTGATTCGTAGCGTAATGACATATGTATTTTATTTTAAGTTGGTTGGTTGCTCATTCGATTGATATACAAAAATCTTGTGTGAAGGTGAAAAAAAAAGCGATCTAAAAGTTAGTTAAAAAAATCCCAGTTGTAGAGTGGATACTCCTGGTGAGACATAACATTTTGTATCTAGATACTTTTTCCTTTTGATATATTGCAATATATTGGCATACAGAGCTCTAGGCCAAAAAGACACCCTTCTCTGTCATTGTGAGTTTATTGGTTGTTGGAAAAATGATATTATTTGAAGTTTGTTAAAAATTATTTTCAAGGCGATATTAAACTTTACGGTGGATTTTGCTTTAATTTTTTATAATTGATGTATTGGAGGCAACTTATGGACGCATTTTCTTGGGTGGGAATTCCCACATAAAATGTTTACGCGAGATTTAAAAGGTGCTTTTTGAGAGTGGTGTATCTAAATCCCACTTTAATATAAATAAAGCAGTATGTATCTAAACCCTACTTTAATACAAATAAGCAGTATGTATCTATACCCTACTTTAATACAAATAAAGCAGTATGTATCTAAACCCTACTTTAATATAAATAAAGCAGTATTTAACTAGATCTGATCATTTTTATTTTATTCTTTATTTTTCGTGGAATTTTCTCTCCCCCCCCCCCCTCCCTCAATTTAATTTTAATTCATAAAATTTCCCATTGGGGGCCTGATAAACATGGCTGTTGGTTTATTTGTGTTTTTATGTGATACCTCAAATTAGTCTTAACTGTTCAGAGTACGGAGCCGGCAGTGAGCCAAACAGCGCCTGGCGCTGGTAAAAACCTCAAGGGTGCTGTGTCAGGTTATTGTCAGTAGTTATGTTGGCTTCTTTACGCCCGAGTTGGCGCTCAGGGAGTTCTGCTCCAATTAAGCACAGGACCACAAGTACTAGAAAAACTACAAGCTAGACATACAATTATAAACAACTTATGGCTAAAAATTGCATCCACCGGTTTATTGATCAGCGATACGAAATAATATATATTCAATGTTTTGACCAATGAACACGATGCTGCCTATAAGGATGATTAAGAAGTAAAATGTTTCGATTCTAACTAACGACATCCTCCAGGGCAAAAACGGAAATTATCTTCCCACTGTTAATATTTTTCAAACGAAAATCTGCATTTTCAAGCATTCTGCCACATCTCCATCATGTGAGCTGACCCTTAACTAAAACTCAATGCACAGGAATACATATTTACTGTCCGCAGTGCTTAGTTTATGGTTGAAAAGACTGCTAGTTTAGTTTATGGGAGCAAATAGGTCACATTTCCTCAGAGCTCGCTGCTCTGTGCTGGTTCAGTGCGGCCCATCCTTAAGACATCCCATCACAATACAATATGATTGGATCGAGGCTCACTTGAGCATATAAGTAATGCTAGATTGAGCATGAATTTGATGCGCAATAAACTTCAAATATACCCAGGTAATTATAATGCTAATGCGCAGTGAAGCAATATACTAGTTAAAGAAAAGGGTTGAACTCCTTCGGGAATGTAATTTTAAAACAAGGAAAAAAAACTATGAACTGTTTCACGCTTTGGTTGTTTTGAGAAACTTTAAAATTTTGTCAGGAATATCATGTTTCATTTTAAGGAGTGCCGAAAAAGTGCATTTTTCAAGAACAACATGACAATACAATAGATGCATTAATATATCGGTCCATTGTGATTCTTAATTACGGCTTAGTTTTGGTAATACAATTACATGAACGTATTTTCTTCTGATTATTTTCCCATGAAGGAAAATAATAACAATTAAAAATTACTTTCATGCAATGAATGATTCATCCAGCAGTGAAGTAAGTGCGTGTTATATCCTATTTTACTACTGGTTTACATCAACTAAATACGTATTGCAAAAGAATTACTAGTAACACTTCACACAAAGTTGCGTGTAGGTATATCAATTGCATTTGAATTAGTCAACAAGAAGGGTTAGTCACGCATATAGTTGGTTTTGCTTAAATTTAAAAAAAAATCGTTTATTGTCATCCATCTACAAATTTCTGTACTTGGATTCAACAATTCGTATAAAGATAATATAAAAAAATATTATTATTATTGTTGTCTACGAATATGCTAGTATGTATTTATTAAAAATCCAAAAGAGATATGCTATGTATGGTGTCCGCGCGACTGCCGACGGACAACCACCTAATTGGAGTAGTTTGCATACGAAAAGACTTTGTTCATTTCGTTGATTTTTTTAACGTGTGCATTAGTATTGGTTAACAATATATTTTGAATACGGAAAGAATTCGTTCATTTAGTGTAACATTCGTTTGGTTTATTCGTTAATTATTCGTTCATTTTCATAGTGAACGCAAATCGCTGTTATTTCCGCCCACAAAACCAATTAAAGGCCGGACTGCTGTCCAGAAACACGAAGATATTAGTGTACAAAACACTTATGAGACCAGTACTTACGTACGCAGCTGAGACTTGGGTACTAACGAAGAGGAATGAGCGAGCACTGGACGTTTTTGAAAGAAAAAATTTGAGGCGCATCTTCGGACCGGTTCTAGAAAATGGATTTTGGCGCAGACGCTATAACAATGAGCTCTATACGTCCTCAAAGACATATCTATCTTGGAGCTTCCAAACTGGAGAGAGCTGGCACAAAACCGAGATGAGTGGAGGAAGACTCTTGAGGAGGCCAAGACCCACCAGGGGTTGTAGAGCCAATAGTGATGATGATGATGATTCGTTCATTTAGTTTATACGTTAATCGTAAACAATATCGGCGACACCCTAAGCGCAGTCCCTCATAGTAAACACTGCGGATAGTACGTCTATTATATTAACTTTTAATATGTAAATAGTACTGCCCAACTTATCAAGCGCACTCCCTTGTATGGGTACTTAAGATGTTCACTTCTTTGTCAGCAGTTGATCCCAGCGCTGTAAGATCAAGTTCCTACAACGCACATCTATGCGAAGGGGTCATCGATCAGGACAATTCATACGCCGGTGTCAGAGAGAACGTTTACCTGTCTAAATCTACATTCAGGTACAATATACTGCAGCAGGCCCATTCAGGCGCGCATTAACCCGACAAGTTATAGGGCCAGAACAAAGATCTTCCCAACCCACGTAAGACCGGATGCCCGGGTTCCAATGTTTCAGTGTTTCAATGCGCGCGCATATGGATCCACGAGGTTAAAGGCAAAGGGTTCCGGTCGCCCTGGCGTCGCATACATTAGCCAGCTCCACAATGAGAGGTACATATACCTCTCCCAGAGGTAGATATCTCCATATAGCGAGGAGACAAGCTGTGATGGGGCCACGCTGGCGTGACGGAAGGGTGCGCTACCGGTTACTGCTCCGCGGTGGATCTCATCGGATCGTTTATCTTACTTGATCGATTCTGAACTTCAACGCTCGTGATTTATATACAGGACGTACTTGAATAAGTGGTTTGAATAGCGGAAGTCTTTGTTCTTATTACTAACTTAAAGTCACGAGGATTGTAGATTGTAGGTAATATGGTAAAAGCTGACTTGGTATATCATTATACCTACCTACTAAGAGTTCGGTGAACAGAAGTCCTCGCCTCCAATAAAATATTATTATTTTCTTTTTTTCTCTCTTTTTTTAATAAATCAAAGCCAAAATGTTCTCTGAAATCATAATACTTGTAAGTAGGTAGGTACCTAAATACAACGTACTTAATTAAAGACCATGGATTTTATGTAACATTAATATTTGTTCGTATAAAGAATTACAAAAAAAGCTAATTTATCTCAATGACTTTTTTTAAATACTCTTCACGCAGGTATCCACCTACCATGAAATGCTTAGTCAAAGTTTGTTATCTAGTAATTGTAAGGCTTGCTTAAATCATTCATAAACGGAATGTACAAATCAATTTCAATTTGGGAGGCGGGTATGGGTACCGCCGCCCCGGGAATCATTTATTGGATAAACAACACCTCTGCCATAGGTCACCCCAAGTGATTTGCTACATTTGGTGAATTAGCAGGGGTGCCCGGGTTCATGGGGTGAGGTTTGTCCGGGTCTCGGTCTCCTGCTGCACGGCAGGCCGGATCGGGAGAGAATGGTTGATGGAGTCCCTTTGACTTCTCCAGCCGTACTCTCTCGGAATATCACCTTGCACCGCAGTGGGTGGGATGGATTCATATAGGGGAAGGGGGGGCAAAGTGGAAAACTTAACTTCAGTGTACAGATTTATTAAGAAAATGTATTTTTTTTTTAGTTTTTAAAAGTTTATTAAAACAAGAAACTTACATATTTTTGCTAATTGAAAAAAAATAATACTAGAAGAGAACAGTTTTGGTAATGGAGACCCAGTTTCGAAAACTTAACTTTTTTCCACTTTGCCCTGCTATGCGGGCAAAGTGGAAACGTGGAAAGGGTAAAGTGGAAACATATAATATAGAACAATAAAATACAGAATACGAAGCATGATTCCTCTAATGGGATTGGCAAATAAAGCAGGTAAATTTTCCATCATTGTCAATATCGACACAGTTCATGTGCCCATTCTTGACAGACATTACATTGAATCCATTCTTCAGTTGGAGGATCAATGTAAATTTTTTGCAAAACATGCAAAGTGTAAAATGTTGCTGTTTTGATGTGCCAGGCTGAGGTTGAAAATTAATTTTCTCATTAACTTTGTTTCTCTTCGAGAAAATGGTTTCTCATCTTTCTTGCAGATTTTTTGTTTTTTTGAAATTTTCTTTTTCTGTTCCATTTTCTCAATTTTTATTTTCTTTTGTATTTTTTACTTTGTGCTCTCTTTCCTTGATAATTTTCATCTTTTTGGCTACTTTTTCTTACAATTGGTTTTTGTTATGTTAGAGTAAAACTGGACATCTCACGAGCGCGGGCAAAGTGGAAAGGTTTCCATTTTGCCCTCACATATAACTTTCCACTTTGCCCAAATGGTGTGAACGGAACAATAAAAAATATGTATCGAAAAATCGTATCGAAATATCACAGACGTATTAATATAAAGTTGGACAATACTTATATGCAATGCAATAATAAATAGCATATAACTAAATCCTCACCTTTCAATGAAAAATCAACCGTTGAAGTTTGAATGTTTTCGTAAGGAATCTGCACAAATCACTCAACATACACGTGCACCGCGCTGGGTCGCCGCAGCCGTGCTAAATTTCATCAGGGGCACAAGGGCGACATGCGACTTGCGGTAAGTGAGCGCAACGGTGGGGAAGTCGCTATTTTTGGTTTTATGTGAACTTTCCACTTTGCCCGCCCCTTCCACTTTGCCCTCCTTTACCCTATCCGTCACTCCTGGACACACTGACCGCCAGATCCCTACCCACCCCTAATACCCTTTCCTCCCCAGAACTTTCTCTCCTTCCTTTCCTAAAAAGATCCTCCACTCAGCATCCCCAAAGAAGGATTTCCCTTTATTGAGCAGATGTAAAAAAAATCTTACAGACAGATGAAATGTCAAACGATCAAGATAAAAAAGTACTTGGCCACGCTCAGTCGATGATTCAAAAATCCATCCCTTTGTTTTTTTCAGTGTCAGCTGAACATCCATTAAATATAAATTCAATTTGAAAATCTTCAATGGGAAACCAAGAATCAATCATAGTTTAATTATTCTGGAATGACATTATTACTCCCATAAAAGGATCCCAAGATCTCAGGAATGCGTATCTTTATACAGATTATTCATTGAAAATAGACTATTATGCTATATTCCTTACAATAGACTGGTGAAAGACTTTCTTTGGTGACTAGTAAGTAACCATATTATTCCCATGATGCAGGTGAGTGGTATGTAAGATTATTCAAAACAATCTATTCAGAAGCATCTACCTGATCAGCTGAGAAATGAAGTATCCGTGAGAATTTAAAATGGAAACGTAAACAGCTGAAGGAAGATTGAAAATGGACCATTTCTCCCTAGATTTGCATTCGGTTACATGCACATAATTTTTTTGCGTGTGTGAAATTGCAGGACCTATCTTAATTTCAACTGGGTGGCCCTTTCGTAACAAAGGTAAATAATTTAATATAATTATTGCAAATGATTTTTTTAAACCTTTTTTGTACTGTGCATGAAATTTTCTTACACAAAATATTAAACGAACATTTTTTGTGCAGTACCTACCTAGTTGTAAATTCAGAGATTGTTAACCTTATTTATTTACATTGAAGTGGTTTACAAAGATCGGCTTCATAGCGCATAGTTCACATTCTTCATAATATAAAAGTATGTAATAATTGGTTCCAGAATATGACCTTATAACCTAAAACAATTTGTTTGTTTTTTTTTTACACTTTTCCTTATTATTTTTTATTGTACAAACATTATAATTTCATGAATATTATTTTGGGCCAGGTGTTTCACAGAATTTGAACAAATTATTCATCAAATTTCATAGTTGATTTTTAGTTCTGTAAAAGTTCTGTTATTATATCATTATGGGTCAGTTGGTTTACAGAACTTTAATAAGAAGGAACTTTCACATAACTTGAAAATTTACTTTGAAATTTGACGAATTGTTTAAATCCCGAGAAACAACTACTCTCCCTTAGTATTTACAATAGGTAGTCTAAAAAAGTTGTGATATCAACCAAAATATTTCTTTATATTTCCCTTCAGAAATAATTATTTTCCTTACCTAAAACTTTAATTAATTCTTTTTTAATTAATAAGCCGATTTTACTTGCTGTTCACCTGACCAGACAACAATTAATTAATCACCTTGCATTTAATTGACGGGTTGGCAACACTGTTTTTCCTAAGAATTAAATCACTAGTACCATGTATTCAAGGGTTCGGTCTTCATACTTATTTAAGATTTGTGGAGAATTTGTGACTCCGTATTTAAATCTTCGATCTCAGACATATTTTCAGGTTTATACATTATACTTGGTTTTTATTTGCAGGTGTACCTACAAGTTTTTAAAACTTTTGAAAGGCGAAACCGCTGTCTAATGAAATATAGAAATTAAACCTATCTCCCTGTATTTAAAAAAAAAGACTATCGCATCTATCAACCCTCAATTATCTCGTCTATTTCTGGTTTTCCCGGTATCAATTACGTACCTGAATTTTAGTTGAATTGATTATCATAATAGTCAAAACATCGGACACATCATCAGTCGAGTCATTCATTGTTTATACTTGCATCAGATGACCGTTTGCAGCCTTGATTGACGAATTTAAATACCGCTTGCCGTGTGATATTGAACTTGCTGCGGTAATCAGAATCAAAGTTCAACTCGGGCTTGATAATATACATACGTATTACTGTAGTGAGTAAAGTACGCAGGGATAAGACACGTCAATTTTGTATTACAAAACTATTGTATGGACATATCAAGTTTCTTGGTGACGAACAGAAATGATGAATGCACCGTATTGCGTCATATTTACTGAAAAAATAAAAAGGAATAACCATTTTTTATTTGTTTTTTGCTTTATTTTTCAAATAACACAAATGTATAATAAGGACTTTAAAAACAAACTAATTTAAAAAATCATACCTTTCATGAATTTTAACTTCTTTTCAATATACTCTAATAAGCCTTGTTCCTCGAGTTTCCGGTAATTGTTTGGTTTCTATTACCTTCTTACTATACTTTTATGTGCACTCCGAATTTGTCTTATTTCTAAACGTGAACTGCCTACTGTTCTATATTATATTTTAGTTTAAATGATTTTTTTTAATGGCACCGTTATTGTTTATCATTATCTATTGTCCTGTGCCAAAACACCACTGTTGTTGTTAATATTGTTCTCTTGGCATTGCTTTGTATATATTGTGTATTCTTTGTTTCACATTTTTAAATCAATTTTTGTAAGGACTCGTAAGGAATACTATAGGATTACTGTTAAGTTTATTATAATTAAGCGCACTTGGAGTGAAATAACACAAAACTGCGCTATATAAATACTACGTTAATATTATTATGCTGAAAAAAATTCAAGAAAAATTTAAAACGATGATTTAGACAAATTTAACTTAATTAAAAATCACAGAAATTTAATAAAATATTTATTTCATATCGCAGAAACAAACAGTAAGTACATTGGTTATATTTTTTTCATTAACTCCACAAAGGAGGAAAATAATTTACTTTAGAGCCTACGTCATCTATAGGGATGCTGATTGGATGCTCTTTTTGTGGAAAGGAAGTAGTGAATCTGTTGTGCATAGAAGGGAGGAAAGCTGAAAAGCAAAAAAAGAATTAATTTTTTTTTTTAAATTTCAACCATTTGTACGAATATCCTTCATTATGTGGATGCGGCGCATCCCTTGACTGAAATAATCCTGAAGATCATCATTCAAAAAGTTGAAATTTTGAAAAAAAAAAACATTTTCAGCTACAACAACGTCAATAAAGTTCATGAAAATCTGTTCAGGCGTTTCAAGGTCATCAGCTCTTTTTTGTGTCGGGGTTCCTTAAAATTTTAAATTTTTTACTTATTACATCATTTATTTTCCTTTCAAATTCATTTACCGTTGGTCGAACTCCGAGCAAATAAATGAAATTTCTAATCGAAGAAATATTAAATTTAAATCATTATTTTACTCTGAAATACATAAACCTCGTTACAATTAAACTGAAACAAAGTATTTTTAAAATTGTTTGTCGATAGATAAATCTAAACGAAAGAATAAGTGAATATTTAAATTGAAGCATTTTTAATTGTGGGGTATTATTCTCTCATTATTTTTAAACTGGTACAAGTGTTCAAAATAACAATTTAAGAATTTATTACTAAGAGCAGCACTGGATAAGAGTAATTACCTATTTGTAAAATATAAGAAAAATTTATAAAATATTTCTCCAAAAGCAAAAGGATATTAAAAAGTAATCCACCGTCGGAGCAGGTTTGTATAAAAAAATACAGTGTTGTACATCAATAGCACCGATACCTGCCAATTTCGAAAATGTTATAATCATTCAAAAATCCCAATGCATTAAAAGGGACTTTTTAGCTTTAAGAACTAAATGTATTATACTCCCCTTTAATGTCTTATACTCCGTTACCTTCCTACAAAAAACAGTTTGATTACTTTTTTCAACACTTTTCTTCGTATTTTTATAGCAATCTCCGTCAACCATTTTAGTATAAAACACGACGAATTTCAGCGGTATTTAGTGCGTTTTAAAGTTTAAAAAAACCCTGATACGTACGTCGTGTTCATTTTTGCTATAGATCGTATGGCCACAAATAATTGTGTCGGCCTAAGTCTTTATTTGGGGTATTCGCGATGGCACATATAGCATTTCTACATATTTAAAAAAATATATTTTTTGCCACTTATTGCTTTATTTAATTCAGGCATAATTGGACTTTGCAACAAGTGTAACATCATTTTTTAACATTGCACAACAATGGAGCATGGAACCCGCGTGACAAATTACTCATTGTGCACCACTGTAATTATTTACATATCGATATGATGATTATTTTAAAGTGCATCCACCTGTCTCAAAGAGTGATAATATTATACAAATATGACTTATATGGACTCGCATAATATTTACTTACCAATTTACATTATTTGTCTTGACAGAATGTGTTTGAGGCAGTGCAGTGAACAAAGCAATTGATAAGCTTCTAAGACTTTGTTAAAATCAATATTATCTCAAGGTATCTATTTAATAATAAATTATTTTATTTCGTAGTACGGAAAAATACAAGTTATCCAGAAAAAACTATACGATTCTTGCATCATGCCCTAGGAGTAACTGATACAAAAACAAAAGTGAGTTATTTATTAAACCAAATTGTGAGTTATTTATAAAACTTTTTTTGGTTTTCATCCCTGTAATAAGAGTTTGTCACATACCCTTTTGCTTATTATGGCAAATACGTAATTTTAGTATCCATCTCACGAGACGCCATAATTGCGTCGACGACGACATGAAATTTGGTTTATCAAGCTGAAAGATAAATTAATTGTAGTGTATTTACACATGTATAGTTGTGAATAACTCTGTCGTCTCAGGCAGTGCGCGCGCCGAGTTGTGGGACGTAGGACGGTACTGGGCGACCGACCGCATAGAGAAGACGCGTTGACGCTGGCCGTGAACCGATATCAGTTAAGTTGAGTGTTATTTGTTCTTTCTTAATATTAACCTTTACATAGTGTACATTACATGTGGCGACGAGGTAAACTGTAAGTAATCTAAGGATTTTTTACAAAAAAAATGTAAAGCTAGGTAAGTGCACTCATTTGGCTGTCATTTGCGTAGTTGTTCTATTGTTGGTCGTTAGACAGGAATGGCGTCGGAACATGAAATTAATGTTAGATTTGTTTTGGAAGTCGGAAAAACGGCGTATTTACTAGAATTACTTTACCAGAATATGTAAGAGGGCATTTAGTGGAGAAGGCATGGATTGATGTTGAAAAAAAGGCATTTGACATCGTTTGAAATCATGGTCACTCCACGGCTGCACGTGAAAAATGATCTAGTTCAGTATATTTCGGGTAGTGCCGTGTACGGAGGCCGGCATTGAAGAGTAGTACATCTACAGGGTGCTTGTGGTTGCGTCACAATCGCGTGGTTTGTGGGTGTCTCCATGAACGGAGGGCTTTAGGTAACCTAGGTTCCTATGAGAGCATTTAAGGGGAGTGACATACCGACGGATTTGTCAACCATACCTACCTACTTATTAAAATGAATTTATTTATACTGGGTTTTACAGATGTTTGCACTTACGTGATAACTGTACAGTTATGAAACTCAGTTATTTCTCAATTATAAAAACCTACAATTACATACGATTAAATACAGATACAAAAATTAAAAAAAAAAAACAAAAAAAACAACAAAAAAAACATCATAAATGGGAATACAAAATTGTATACAAGGTAACTCGAGTAACACCTTACAATGAGTGGTAAGAGACATATAATGTTCTGCGATAATCACCGGAAGTATCATGCGGTGAGCAGTTTTTATGGCAGTTGGGCATTAAATTGCGACTTAGCATTAAATTGCGATTGAGCATTGTATTGCGACTTTGCATTAAATTGCGGCCGGGCATTCCATTACGACTTGGCATTGAATTGCGACTGGACATTAAATTACGACTTTGCATTAAATTGCGGTTGGGCATTAAATTGCGGTTGGGCATTCAATTGCGGTTGGGCATTCAATTGCAACTTTGCATTGAATTGCGGCGGAGCATTAAATTGCGACTTGTATTAAATTGCGACTTTGCATTAAATTGCGGCTGGGCATTCAATTGCGACTTGGCATTAAATTGCGACCTGCATTGAATTGCGGCTGGGCATTAAATTGCGACTTTGCATTAAATTGCGGCTGGCATTCAATTGCAATTTTGCATTGAATTGCGGCGGGGCATTAAATTGCGACTTGCATTAAATTGCGACTTTGCATTAAATTGCGGCTGGGCATTCAATTGCAGCTTTGCATTGAATTGCGGCGGAGCATTAAATTGCGACTTGCATTAAATTGCGACTTTGCATTAAATTGCGGCTGGGCATTCAATTGCAACTTTGCATTGAATTGCGGCGGGGCATTAAATTGCGACTAGCATTAAATTACGACTTTGCATTAAATTGCGGCTGGGCATTCAATTGCGACTTGGCATTAAATTGCGACTCTGCATTGAATTGCGGCTGGGCATTAAATTGCGACTTGGCATTAAATTGCGACTTGGCATTAAATTGCGACTTGGCATTGAATTGCGAATTGGCATTAAATTGCGATTATGCATTGAATTGCGGCTATGCATTAAATTGCGAATTGGCATTGAATTGCGACTTGGCATTAAATTGCGATTATACATTGAATTGCGGCTATGCATTAAATTGCGAATTGGAATTGAATTGCGACTTGGCATTAAATTGAGACTGTGCATTAGATTGCGACTGGGCATTCAATTGCGACTGAGCATTTAGTTACAGTAAGGTTGCAATATGAGTATGAGTATGACTTAAAAAAAAAAAATAATAATAAAAGCATTATATTGCGGATATTGATGAATACTTGGTGTACAATTTGCATTAAATTGCGGAGATGTACCGGTATAGCATTAAATTGCGGACATACCTCTACATGGCATTAAATTGCGAAGTTTTCAAGAGTTTCGGAAAAAGATAATAAAAGCATTGTATTGCGGATATCGATGAATACTTAGTGTACAACTTGCATTAAATTGCGGAGATTTACAAGTATAGCATTAAATTGCGAAGTTTTCGAGAGATTCAAAAAAAAATAATAAAAGCATTATATTGCAGATATCGATGAAAACATAGTACAACCTGCATTAAATTGCGGAGATTTACCTATAGCATTAAATTGCGAAGTTTTCGAGAGGTTCGAATGTGAAGGGGAGGTTGGTTCAGTTTCTACCCGTTGGGAAAGATGGAAAAGAAGTCTGAACATTTACCTCGAGGCGACAGGCATAAACACCGAGGCAAAGAAAATAGCTAGTCTTTTACATATCGGTGGTCCCGAGTTACAAGAAATTTTCTACAACATCCCGGAAGCTAATGCAACTGAAGGTGAACCTTCATTGCGATGTTAAACGTGAACAAAAAATTAGACAACTACTTTGCACCTAAACAGAGCAAAGTATATAAGCAACATCTATTTCGTCTCCTAAAACAGGAACAGGATGAGAAGTTCGAAAAAATTGTTGTCAGACTTCGACTACAGGCCAAGAAGTGTCAGTTTGGTGAATAAAGAAAACGAGCATATCATAGACCAAATAACTAAAAAGGGTAATTCAGAAGAACCCCGAAAAAAGATATTGAAAACAGGGGACAAGATCGGTTTGGATGAAAAGTTGCAGAAGCGAATGCACTGGAAGCCATAGATCGTCAATTAGGAAACTTTGGTATGAAACCTATGGAAAGTTCGTCAATCAACAGAGTAGGAACAGAGACATGGAAGGAAAAAAAATGATAGTGTTAGAAGAAAATAGCATGAGTTTGAGGGACGACAAATTCATTTTTGGAATGAAGAAAATCCACTTCCTAGGGCATGAACTGTCAGAACAGGGAGTTAAACAACTAGACAAGTATATCTTGGTTATAAAGGAATTTAGAGCCCCAACGAATATCGCTGAACTGCAGAGCTTTATGGGCTTAGTGGATTTCGTGGGAAAATGGATACCCCATTTAGCAACGGTAACAGAACCCCTTAAGCAATTGTTACGGAAAAGAACGGGAAGAAACATGGACATTCAAGATGACTGGGGCGACGCCCAAAAGAACGCATTTAATGATCTCAAAGTGGCACTCGTGAAGGTACCAAATTTAGGTTACTACAATGCACATGATAAGACTGTGGTGATTGCAGGTGCAAGCCCAGTGGGTCTGGATGCAGTGCTGGTGCAAATCAATAAGAACGGGCCGAGAATAATTGCAGTTGATAATAAAAACCTTATCAGCTGTGAGCGTCGTTACTGCCAAACAGAAAAAGAGGCCATAAGAGGCCACCCCTGGTTTGGGCAGTCGAACATTTTAACATGTTCCTGTATGGCAAGGTGTTCGATCGGGTAACGGACCATAAGCCCTTGGAGGTGATATTTGGTCCGAAGCAAAACCATGCGCTCGCATCGAAAGGCGATATTTTTCTCAGGGGGATGAAAATTGTAATCCCAAACAAAGTACGCAGAAAAATTCTGGAAGCTGCGCACGAAGGCAATCCGGGGATAGTCATGATGAAGGGCAGATTGAGGACCAAAGTATAGTGGCCTTAGTACGACAAAGATGCTGAAAACATATGCAAAGCCTGTAAAGGGTGCACCCAGCGCCC
Organism: Limnephilus marmoratus; assembly: GCA_917880885.1. Classification (NCBI taxonomy): domain Eukaryota; kingdom Metazoa; phylum Arthropoda; class Insecta; order Trichoptera; family Limnephilidae; genus Limnephilus; species Limnephilus marmoratus. The sequence goes on along the minus strand of OU862909.1, from coordinate 55,661,320 downwards.
CAAACCCGTTAAAAAGAAGTGACTTACCTTCCGAACCATAGGTTGACATAGCAATTGACCTCATGGGTAGTGGCCCTTACCTAGTGGAGATTATATCCTGGTAGTCGTGGATAATTACACCAGATATAAAGAGATGAAAACACGCAGAACCATAACAAGCTTCGAAATAAGTGGAAAGCTTAAATATATTTTTAGCAGGCTTGGCAACCCGGTCTCGCTTACAACAGACAACGGGGGAAATTTTCCAGCGAAGACTTTAGATTTTCTGTGCAGAGAGGAACATACGACTCTATAATAGCATTCCCTACTGGCCGCAACAAAACGGAGAGGTGGAGCGCCAGAATAGGGACATCGTAAAACACCTCAAGATTTCTCAAGTAGAGAAAAATAAATGAAAGGAGTAGGCTCTTCGTGAGTACAAGGTGATGTACAACAGTACACTTCATACAGTTACAGGAAAAACACCTGCAGAACTCTTCCTTAGAGGACAATTTCGAGACAAGCTGCCTATAATTCAGGACATGACGCATCTCTCATAGGACCTTGAAATGAGGGATAGAGATAAAAGAAAAAGGGTAGGAATAAGTGGACATGAATAGAAGAGCTATTGCTTGTAAATTGGAAGTTGGTGATAAAGTATACGTCAAGAACATGACTAAAAAAAAAAAACAAGCTGCGCTTGAACGACGAACCCAAAACACATATCGTTAAAGCGAACAAAGGAGGAGACGTAAGTCTTCGGAATGATGAAAGTGGTCAGCGAATCAGATGACACATACACCTTAAAGGAGTGGAAGGACATTGGAAGGTGCTAGATGAAGAGAATAATACTAGTGCTGCTCTAACAAACGATAATGGCCATGTAAATCAATCACAATTCGAGTGAATAAATTGATGGACAATAATGAGGAAATAATTGATGATTAGTTATTAAACATAATTTGAATAAGGACTTGCTGATTGTACTTGATATAGGTACTTATGGAAAAATAAAATATTTATAATTAAAAACAATAATAAGGGAGGGATGTAGTGTATTTACACATGTATAGTTGTGAATAACTCTGTCGTCTCAGGCAGTGCGCGCGCCGAGTTGTGGGACGTAGGACGGTACTGGGCGACCGACCGCATAGAGAAGACGCGTTGACGCTGGCCGTGAACCGATATCAGTTAAGTTGAGTGTTATTTGTTCTTTCTTAATATTAACCTTTACATAGTGTACATTACATTAATGACTAGTTTGTTTTTGTCATGGAAACATAAAACTAATTAGAAAACTAATTATTTTTTTTTTCATCGTTTTGTGTTTTCACGAGTTTAAATTAAATAAAATTAATTTTTATCATTTTTTAAAAATGAAAACCTAAGTAGCATGTCGAAATTACACTTGTTGTAGCAGTGTCCCGGTAATACAATGGAAGCTAGATTCGAGTCCCATTTGCAACCGTTACCTTTTTATTTTTGTTCTGATTCATGCATAGTTTAGATATTAGTATTATCTTTTCTACAATGATATAATACTACAATAATGGGTATAATCGACCACCATAACACGGGTATGAGCCTAGCATGGTGGTCGAAAACTCCACAAATGATGTAACCATTCAAAGCGATGAATAAAAAATAAAAATCTTCAAAAGATTTATCAAAAAGTTATTTCAATAAATATTGTAAAATGTATACTTAAATCTATATTTTCCATTACTAAAGACACTGATTAAGATTTTAATTTACTTTATGATCGAAAATCTCCTGACTTTGGACAGACTTACTCCGTGGAACTTCAGTTCAGCCAATCCACCAAACGAAAAAAGAAGTGTGGAAAATCAAAAATTTCCTTCCTCTTTCCCTTATTTAGATCTCTTTTCCATCCCTCGAAGTTATAGTTTCATTGGACAGTGAAATTCATGAAGGACGAAGTCATAAAAAATCCTAATTATGATAATTTATCAGTTCCAAGTTCAGTAGCGCAGTATAATAGAATTATATTTTAGTTTGGTGTGCGTGGCCCTGGATACCTATGCAAATATTTGACCAGAATATCGTTGCACCGCAGCAATAGAATATCAGAAGCCGTTGTCCGCATCAATGCAGCGGGCACTGCCACCAACAACCAACCACCAACAGGAACAGACAACTGCATGCATTTGGCGGATTACCATATCCTCACTGACGTCTATTACTTATTTTTAAATCCGCTGTTAGACCTTCAACGATCGATTTGTTATGATAAAAAACAGAAGATGACTGCACCGGTTACGAATTTTAAGAATATTTTTATTTTTTCTTTGTTACGAGATCATAAATTAAATTTTTTTGGCGTGTAAATCAATTATTTATTTTCTGTAATAAAGAAAATAACAAGTTAGTAAAAATTGATGTATAAAATAAAGTATTATTGAATGTAGCTATAACTTTGTGGTTATCCATTATAGATAAATGAAACAGTTCAACTTTGTTTGAACCACTTATACAAATGAGTAAATCCGACCGGTTTCAGAACAAACGTTCCTTCTTCAGGGCAATCGTATACTAATTTGACAGTTTCGAAATATGGATGGGAACAATGTTTTATTATGGTAGGGGTGGAGCCGTTGCTAGTTATTAATGTAGAGTGGGTGGGTAGGGGAACAAATCCATGATTGGGCTGTAAGACAATATTTTTTGTCGTATACCCCAATCATGGTTTTGTTTTCATTTTTTATTTGAATACCGCACAAGTTCCAACTGTTCCCTACAATATATTGCATCCCCAATTGGGGTATGTTGTGAGGTTGAACGTGGTGGTGATGGGAAGGAGATGGGGAAGAGGAAGGTGGGGAAGCACCTGGCTATTCATATCTGATCACCGAACCTGACAAAATCAATTTCAAGCAACGCTTCAATTCTAAATGACGGTCTTCCACCAAGGCGATACTGAGAGTATCTTTTACTCTGAAGCGTGCTGTAAATATATTAAATATTAATTTTAATGAATATTCAAATACAACGTATCTGATTTGAACCCGCGGCCTTCAGATTGCTAGTGGAAACAATTGCTCCTCGACTACCTGTCTAATCTTATCAAACTCTTTCGATCGATGCTAATTTATTGTTCTGTGCTTCCTCACCGATTTTTTTCTTGCCGACTTGCAATATCCATTAAGAGGGTAGATTGGCTAACCACAAAAAACAATAAATTAATATTGTTTTTGTGGTTAGCCTGGTCTATTGGCTATGAAAACGTTAAATTTTACTATTTCCATTTTGAATCATTCACCGAGGCTACTGAAAGAAAAAATGAACTGCATCGGTGCACGCTCCCCACTTGACCTTGTTTTGGACCGACAGAATTCAGATATTGGTATTCAAGTGAGCAGTTGAATGCAAGTTCACCGAACACTGAACAGTGTTTTTTTGCAGGGGTTTGCTGCGCTGCATGTCTACTTGTCTACTGCAAAATATAGTTATTCCCGTCTGGGTCAGGAGTTAATAATGCATTTCGTCTGGCCATAAGACACATGTTCGCGGCATTTTCCGCCACAGATATGCATATTACAGGTCCAAAAATACGCTGACAAATTTGACAAGTATCGGAGCATAATATTATAGTCTGACTCGTTTAATACCAGGGTCAGTTCTTGAGGAAAATTATCTAGAAATCAATACTTTTTAAATTTCTTTATGATACCCTCTCCTCTAGATGACTCGGCTACTTACATCCCGGAACAGATCACGTCACGTCAATATCAGTTACGCATGTTTCAAGGCCTCGAGAAGTGTCTTCTTCCATAAATCTCCTGATATACCAGTTGGATGCTGAATTAATAGACGATGTATGAATGTGAACCAGGAAAGGAGTGTGTGCCAAGATTGAGTTGTTTGGCGGTCCGTCCTCTCTTCCTACCCCTGCGGGGAAACGGCGTAATGGTTAGTTAGTTAGAAAATAATCAGTTTTTTTGACTTGTTGGGTGTTGAAGTGAGAATTTGCTTAGTTTCCAGTTATCCAATTCCTACCCCACCCTAACCTCATCACCTTGATGGAAAATATTTGAAATTTGGAACAACGGCAAGAAACATAGTGCAAATTCGAGTGCATTTATTTTGTGAACTGAAGGACTGGAACTACCTTGAAAGAAACTTGTTAGTGTTTTTCGTGTACTTATATCGTTTTTAAGAAAAAGAAGAAATTTAACCATCTTGAAAGAATATAATACCGTTTATTGGATAACCAACACCTCTGTCATAGGTCACATCAAGTGGTTGGGCCTACATTTTGTAACTTAGCAGGGGTGAGCGGGTTCATGGAGTGAGGATTTTCTGGGTTGCGCCTGTCCACTTACTGCGTGGCGGGCCGGATCCGGAGAGAGTGCTCATTTTTTTTAAACATTAGTTCCACACAGGATGCATTGAGGAAAATAATTCCTCTAAGGGCCTACGTCATTTTTGGGGATGTGGAAGGTTTTTTTAGGATAGAAAGGAGAGAAAGTTATGGGAAGGAAAAGGGTATTAGGGGTGGGCAGGAATCTGGGGGTCAGTGTGTCCAGGAGTGGCAAATGTATGAATCCATCCCTCCCACTGCGGTGCAAGGCATACGCTCTGAGGGAAATTATTTTCCTCAAGGTCTTCCGTATGGAAAATTAATAAATTCCGGTGCAGGCACATCATTACACGATATGTAGCTGTGTACACCGATTGTATTAATAAGTTTTTTTCAATCTAGTCTGGAACAATCGCCCGTAGTACCCACTTACCACGCCTATAATACCGTGTGCATGTTTGTCAATTCCATTAAAATTTAGGTGAAGACTCAATTGGACAACTTTTTTTTTTTTTTTTTTTTTTTTTTTTTTTTTTTTTTTTTTTTTTTTTTTTTTTTTTTTTTTTTTTTTTTACAGTGAATACCGCACAAGAATCTCAACTGCTCCCGTCTGGAGCCAGTGAGACTATGGCATCCGCAATTGGGGTATGTTGTGAGGCTGAAGGTAGCGGGGAGGGGAAGGAGGTGGGGAAGAGGAAGGTTGGGAAGTACCTGGCTATTCAGATCTGGTCACTAAACACGGCTAAAGCCATTTTCAAGCAACGTTTCAATTCTGAATGGTGGTCTTACACAAGGGCGATACTGATAGTATCTTCCACTCTGGAACATGCCGCAAATATACTATATATTATTTTAAATGAATTAATTGTGAAATAACACAAATTAATCAAATAAAATTTATTTGCGCATGCCGGGTTCGAACCCGCGACCTCCGGAATGTGAGTCAAGAGTCTTAGCCACTGGACTACGGAGGCCGTCAAAACTCAAACTCAATGTGTTTATTAGTTACAAAAACTAAATTATTAAATTAAAAAGCAAGTTTCTCTTTAAAATTATTTATGTGTATCTAAGCTGTTCTACGGGAAGACTTTCAATCATTAGAACGATTAAGTAATCAATTGTTATGAATAATTTGAGTACTACCAATGTACCTACATATTGATTATAATGTGCATCTTTTACTCGTAAAATTATCATGTTTACATTACATTAGACCAAAGCATTCACCAAAAATTAAAAATAACATCATGTTGTACCAAATAAACAAGACATCAGCTGTATTTTACAACATACTAAAGAATTGCATTCCTCTGACTACAAGTAAACATGTTGTTCAATAAAACATCAGAAACGCAATGTTTGTCCAAAATGCAATTCTTCGCATCATCAGGTATGTTGAAAATATGTTCCCAAGGTCGCCGCCACAGCGCAGCGGGCCGCTAGGTGCAAGAGGCATCAATGCACTTCTCGTTTTTTCTAAGAGATCTTTACAATTGCGTGCGCAGACGCATACCTCCACCCATTGATCCGATGCACTCGCCAACCAACAGGTAGATTGCCATCAGCAGCCGGTAGTGCAGTGGCTCAAATGCGGGTTGTTGCACCTCTGCGCGGTTCGGACTAACACAGCATGCTTATTTTTAGACACTCTTGTTGGCAACAGACAGGCTTGTGTTATTTTATTTATACCAGCTCGACGCTTTTAACATATTATTGTATCAGCTGAGGTTCGTTGGATTCATGACAATAATAATGTCAAGCTTTGTACAGTGTACAGAAAGAGGTCTTACGTGACGTCATCGTTTTAGTACAGAGGTTCCCAAACTTTTTTTCTCGCATACTTCTTTCAATATTTACTGGTTTCGGTGGACCACCTGTTGTTACATTTCTTCCGTGTTCCCAAAACTCATAAAAAAATGTGAAGATTAGATCTAACGACGGAAATTTGCATCGCGGCTAAGTTCCAATCCTAAATTTGGAATGGTAAAATAAAAAGATAAATAGTGTATTTTCTTGTGATCTACTTATTAAAATAATATGATTACAGACTTAATAGAATTAAAATTAAACACTAATAAAATACCATAACTTTAATGATGGATTGAAAGCAAATTATTCAATATTTGGCTTCAGTTTTGTAAGAAATAACCGCAAATCTCTCCGTTCTACAGCCAAAATGTTTGATAGCCTTTTTAAACATCCTCGTCATGGAGGCCCGCCTCAGTCCATCATCCAGTATTGATGCACACTGGAGAAAAATACTGACTCCATACGTGCTCACAGAATCCTAAAAGCTTAATTTCTTTTGTTTTCCTTTTATTACTATTACCTTATTATCTTTCTTTTGTTTCATGTACATTCATATCCACCTGCTTTTTCTATTTTTTTCCTTTCATTTTCTGTATGTTCGTGTATATTATACCCTTATGGAATGTGTGGGATTGCACTCTCCTCCCCACACACCGGAAAAAACATTTATTATTATTATTTAAAATTCACCTTCAGCTCCTCATTGGTGCTAAGCTCGAGTAGCTCCTCTTGTAATACCACATTCGCCACTTCCGTTTCATCAAATGGATGTACGATCCACGGTGGTATTTCTATCGTCAGAATATCTCAAATCTATTTTTGAAGTCATCATGGAGGGAATTTAAACGTTGAACGTATGTCTGATTCCTATCAAGACAAGTTTGTGTCAAGTTTGAAAACTGGGAGAATCCGACTAATATTTTGTTTCATATATTTCAATTTTCCAATAACAACCGAAATTTCAATCTTAGTTTTCAATAGGTAAAGCCAAGCCAACATTTTTGTTCTTTACTATCAAAACCAGATAAATTTTCGTGGACCCCCACTTACAACGTGTGAACCCCCATTTTTTATCACTCCAACGTGAACCCCTGTCGAGTCTCCCGTGGACCACTTTGGAAATCACTGTTTTAGTATCTTCTGTTTATCTTTTCTTTTTTGTCGATGACTTCCTCACAAGGGATTATTTGTCATTTTGAAACATATTTTATAATCAGAATATTAAAAAGCGTGAGAAACAATTTTCACAACGATTGACTTGTTATACATAGATATTGTTTTGTAACCAAATTTAATGTCGTTAAGATTTCTTAAGTAAATTAAAGAAAAAGGCGTAAAGATATGACGACCAGTCCAGGCGCTTTTATCAAAGGAAAGCGCGTCTATACTCCTTACCTTGCCCCAAGGATAATAAGTATGAACATCTTTGAATAAACGAGTATCCCGTAAACAAAATATGAAAATTGTTCAAAACGTGTACACCATTTTCAAATCGCAAATTTCCGGCAATTCCTTAACGGATCACCTTTTTACGAAAGTCCCCATTACATCACTTTCTTTCTTGCTTGTTCTGGGTAATGTTTGACCAAGTCTTCTTCGGTTTCACCAGTCTTCTTCTCGTCCTCCAATCTCTCCCCGCACAATGGACCCAGTAGACCTTTTGGTTTTTGATGTATTAGTATGATTTATCCCAAGGGATAGCATTCTTATAAAATCATTATTTCTAAGAAGATCCATCTACTATCTATCTACCCTATTTACTTCATGGTGGGTAAATACGGAAAAATTGCAGGTTTTTAGAATTACATGTTTTTGGAAATTGAATGGCGAAAACTGATTGATAATTATTATTTTTAATTGTAAAACTAACGTTTTTTTTTTTTTTAAGACAAGATTTTTTATGCATAGCACAAAGGGTAACAATTATTATAAGCAATAATTATCAGCCTGAAACACTCATCCACATTGAAAAATCTTCCGAGAAAAGATACATGACGCCAACGGGACTTGAACCCGTGTCCTCTCGATTGCCGGTCGATTGCTCTGACCACTGAGCTATGGCGGCTTATCTCGTACCCGCCAAATGATTTGGCGGGTATCTCGTACCCGCCAAATGATTTGGCGGGTACGAGATAAGCCGCCATAGCTCAGTGGTCAGAGCAATCGACCGGCAATCGAGAGGACACGGGTTCAAGTCCCGTTGGCGTCATGTATCTTTTCTCGGAAGATTTTTCAATGTGGATGAGTGTTTCAGGCTGATAATTATTGCTTATAATAATTGATTGATAATTACTTATTTTTAATGACGAGGGTCATAAAAAGGTGCTTTGCTTTTATAAGCATTGTCAAACAAGAGAAGACAAAATAACCGTCACAAGAAAACACGAACGACAAAAGAAGTATCAAAAAATACCAAAATCTAATCAACCCTCCACTTTCATTCAAATGACTAAGCTAATGTTAGTGACAAGATGTGAATAGGTGGATTGTTTTTTTACGTTTGCTCCACACAGGAGGCCTTGAGGAAAATAATTTCAATCAGGACCTGTGTCATCTTAGGGAATGCTGTGTGGAGGGTTTTTTTTAAGGAAGGGAAAGATAGGAAGTTATGGGAAGGAAAAAGGTATGAGGGGTGGGTAGAAATCTGGGGGTTGGTGTAACCAGGAGTGACGAACGTATGAATCCATCTATCCGACTGCGATGCAAGGCGGTGGGTTGAGAGAATCCAGCTGGAAATGTCAAAAGGCCTCCCTCAACCAGTCTCTCTCAATCCGGCCCGCCATGCAGCAGATGGGCTGACGCATCCGCCGCCAAGACCTGGAACCCATGAACCCGGACATCCACGCTAAGTTGCTTGACATAGCGAAAGAGGTGTTGGTGACCCATGGCAAAGGTGTTTGTTATCCAATCACACAATCAGTTCCAATTTTGAAAACGAATCTTAAATTTAAAGCACATATGAGTTCTTTTAAATTAATAAATTACTTCGTTTTTACCATTGTTTTTACCATTGTCTACGTATATTATTTATAATTAGTATCAATAAAAAACCCTGAAGAAGTGAGCATTGCTCACGAAACATGTTGGTTTTGTAAACAATAAAAGTGGTAAAAACGAAGTAATTTATTAATTTAAATCAAAATGGTGCCACAAAATAAGTTTGCTGTGTTAGAAGAAAACATATGAGTTCATTGAACCAGAGTACGCTGTACAGACAAACAACCGAAATTTTCGAAAATCAAGAATTTTATTAATATATAAAATTATGTACCTAATTGTATCTTTGTGTATAAGGTACACTTTGGTACAAAAAATCAAAAGTTTATAGTTTAAAAAAAATGTACTTACAACATTTATTTTTCAAATTATTTTATTTAATCTGAAAATTCTCTTTTGTAAAATAATGTGCATCCCTAGATTGTGCCGGAGTACGACCTGTGTGCATTTTGTATGGTTAAATGAGCACCATTATGTGAAGCTGGTACTCGCTAAAACCACAGAAGGCGAACAAAAACATTCCTGGGCGAAATGAATGCACCTGTCCACATGTCCAATATCCATAGCGTACTCATATTTTGTATGGGTTTTAAAATGGCGACGAATCTTTAAGGATTGTGTTTAGTCGATTAGAAAACTTTTATCAAGTTTTAAACACTCTGACTTGAACGGAATTTTCGGTCGTTTAGAACTGCATGAAAGTGTTATTATTTATGTTTTTATGAATATCTACCATTTTAATTAGAAGTTATTAGTTGTGAATGATGAATACTTGGAGCAGGTGGATGAGTTTGTTTATTTTGGAGGTATGTTTACGAGAGATGGGAAGGCTGATAGAGATATTGAAAGAAGGGTGAATGCAGGTAACTCTATTAATGGAGGACTGAACGCCGTTGGCACCAACAAAAAACTGTCCAAAGACGCGAATAATAGAGTACTGGTACCTACCCTGATGTATGGCAGTGAGGCATGGAACTGGCAGAGGAAGGATGAAAGTAGACTGAACGCTGTAGAAATGAGATCCCTGAGGCGTATGTGTGGTAAAACCATGTACGATCGTGTGAGAAATGTGGAAATCCGCAAAGAATGCAAGGCTGATGTAAGCGTAATGAGTAAGATCAAGAAAGGAACGCTCCGATGGTTTGGGCATGTAGAGCGAATGAACGAGGAAAGGAGTGTAAGGAGAATATATGACGCAAATGTGAATGGTAGAAGAATTCGAGGACGCCCAAGAAAGACATGGCACGACCAAGTGAATCAGATTCTTGAGTCGGGCCATGTCAAGGGTCAGAATAATAGAAGAGAATGTATGAGACGTTGTATGAATGTAAACGAGGCAAGGAATGTGTGCCAAGACCGGGATGTTTGGCGGTCCGTCCTCTCTGCCTACCCCTGCGGGGAAACGGCGTGATGGTTAGTTAGTTAGTTAGTTATTCGGCGTGGTAATGCGCGTTTTCATCCCGCGACAAAATATCCCCGAAAAAATATTCCACGAACAAAACATCCTCCAACAAAATATCTAATAAAACCTAACCTAATCTAACCTTATTTTACGTTTGATTATTTCTAAATAATAATTAATTGTCTTTACAGGATGTCTGTTTTATTTTTCCCTTTTTTTGTTATGTTAGGTTAGGTTACATTTTAGTAGATATTTTGTTGGGGGATAATTTGTCGTGGAATGAAAAGTCGCGAAACCATTCGGCGTGGGTTTGGTGTATATTTGGCTGACCATTGAGTTTTGTAAAAAGATAATCTAATAAACATTTTTTTTTGATATATTTTTTTTTTTTTTAAATGAGCTCCACACAGGAGGCCCTGAGGAAAATAATTTCCCTCAGGGCCTATGTCATCTTTGAGGATGCTATGTAAAGGGTTTTTTTAAGGAAAGGAAGGAGAGGAGAGTTCTGGGAAGGAAAAGGGTTTAAGGGGTGGGTAGGAATCTGGGGTTCAGTATGTCCTGGTCATCCGCCTCCAAGACCTAGACAAACCTTACCCCATGAACCCAAAGTATATCAATGCTGTGCTGAATACATTATCTATATTTGATAATGGGTTTAATCGCGGAAACAGCTGTTACATAAGATCAAAACAAAAAATTTGCAAAACTTAATAAAAGCATTATTAAATAGGTTTTCTTTTGAATTTTGGCAAAGTGACCACACAAAGCAATTTATGTATACAAAAGTCATCTATCTATATCATATAAAAATCAAAATATGTGTGCTTGGGGATACATACGTATATGAGTTATGAGTATATGAGATTGCTTTATTAAGCAAAGGAAATGTTTGAATCATTCATAAATCCCGTGAATGTTTCTGGATTATTACAATTACAACCACTTGATAATACATCTGAAAAGTTTTTTAATCATTACAAAAACTCTTGCGAAACTGTCAAAATTACACAATTTGAGAATGGCATTTTGCAAAACAATGATGTCCAATAAAATTTAAATTTTCGAAACTCTTTAAATTTATTCATTTATTTGAAGTACTCACCTCATGCTTTGAATCTCATACTTTTTTCATACATATAGGTAACTTGTAAAATAACTGAAACAAACGTGTTAATAAAATAAAAATCGGTACAAATCCGGGTTGCGGGCCCTTAAGTAAATGAATTTTTACCAACGATTCCGATGAAACTTTTATGAGTTATTGTGCGCGCGCCCGCGAAGGTTTCTATGTATAACGGTGAGCTCTGGCATTATGAAATTTGTATAACATCAAAATATGTTTGCTTGGGGATATATTCGTATATGAGTTATGAATATATGAGATGTCTATGTATTGCTATAGGTATTAAGCAACGGAAATGTTTGAATCATTCAAAATTTCTTCTCTACACCCCCCGAGAATGTTTCTGGATTATTACAACCACATGACAATGCATCTGAAAAGTTTTTTAATCATTACAAAAACTCTTGAAAAACTGTCAAAAATGACACATTTTGAGAATGAAATTTTGCAAAACAACGATGTTCATTATAAGTTAAATTTTCGAAACTCTTTAAATTAATGTATTTATTTGAAGTACTCACCTCATACTTTGAATCGAATCAAGAATTATAGATATGTTAAATAGATACATGTGATGGGTATCAAATTTGATTGATCAATTTTCGAATAAACTCTTAAGTAAATGAATTTTTATTAACGATTGCGATGAAACATTTTTTTTTCATTGACTCCACACGGGAGGCCCTGAGGAAAATAATTTCCCTCAGGTCAATTTCTATGTCATCTGGGATGCTGTGTGGAGGGTCTTTTTGAGGAGAGGAAGGAATGAACATTGGTCTTGAAGAGACCCATGTTGTATAGGAATGAGGAAACACAGAGGCCGGCAAATCATTCCACAGCCGAGCTGTTGAACACAAGAACGAGTCGAAGAAACGACCCGTTCTCATGTGACAAATGTCAACCGTGTTCAAATGTTGGGCACGCGTTTGGCGTGTTTCCCGACTATGCACCGGTGCCGAAGGGATCAATGATGCTAGTTCCTCAGAGCATCTTCCATTGTAATATTAGGTAGAACAAGGATAGCATTCCCACCCGACGCCTGTGCTCTAAAGATTGCAATGCGTCTGTTAATATGGGAGAATCTGTTAAACGGACCGCCCGTTTCTGCACAGAGTATTTTTCAGGTATTTTGGAGCTCCAGACCAGAGGTGGCTGCCAAATTCAACCGTGGGGCCCACTTGTGATTTGTACAGGATTAGCAGTTGTGTATCTACTATTAAAGTATCTGCGGGCCCTGTACAGTACCTACGCCCAGTTTTTATGAGTTATTGTGCGCACGCCCGCGAAGGTTTCTATATATAAAGATGAGCTCTGGCGTTATGAAATTTATTAAAAAAATTACAAATTTCATAACGACAAACGTTTGAAAAATGTGTGTATATCGTATAGTTTGTTGGTAGGTAGGGAAGGAGGGATGAGAAGGGGAATCTGGGAGGGGGGATGTTGGAGAGGCATTATTGTATAAATATTACATAATCTAAAAACCATAAGCTGTTGAAATCGTCTTTGTTTCGGTAAAAAATCGTATTTGACACATCTCAAGCATTTTCAAAGTTGGTACGGATCTAACGGAGAACTTCACCAATTCTCAAAATGAATCTTGGAATCATCACAACATAGACAAATCCTTTTGTAATGGGAAATATAGATTATATCTGATGTACAGAATTACCTGTACCAAAATACCTGGTCTTTTCTTTAGTCCGTGACGGTTTTGCAGGTGCGTTGGCCATCATTCTGCCCTTATTCTCCTTTATCTGAAGGACGAAATCGTTCATAGAAATCTGTGTTTTTTCCACCGCGAGACATTTCTCTTTAACAAACAAAGGACTTGTAAACAGACGAGTGTTTAGTGTTTATCCCGAGTTCAATAGGAAGATCAGAACACTCGACACTACTGCAAGATGGTATCAGAGAGATGCTGCGGGAGGGACATCTCATGTTTAATTATTTTTAACTCGTTTTAAAAACACGTAAGCTTCCTGGATATTAAAAATTTTGTAATGTGTTTTCGATATCAGTGAATCTCACTTCCAATATGTATATAATTTGACTAATAAATAAATTCAAATCTTATAAAAAGCTCGAATTCTACTGTCTTGTTATTTCCCGGCATTCCGAATTTCTTCAGATTGATTTATAAAATATTTTCCTTGAACACTTTATGTTTTTAAGTTCGTAACAATTATATACAATTTTTTAAGATAATATACAAACATTTGCTGAGCCGAAACGATATTTATATAAAATTCCGCCGATAGAAAAAAAACGGAAAGAAGCACCGAAAATTAATAAAAACACATTTGGTTCTATTATTTATTTAACATGTTCTGGGAATGAAAAATTCGCAGTGTTTTTTTTTTAAATGCTACATAAGATATTTGCCGAGAGGTTTTTGCACTACTTTAAACGAGTCGTGTTTTATTAAATATTGTAACAATTTTCGCTTTTAACTATTATCTTTTTTAAATATTAGAACGCTTCCTACGGGGCCTTAATGAAATTCAATTTCTCATTAAATATTTTCAAGATGAATTAAGTACAACTTATAAGAATAATCATTGACTGTGAGTCAAATCAGGAACGATGTCTTGCGGATAAAAGTCTTGCGAATTTCATATTTTTTATTGTCCTAAAATGTTGTCCCATTTAAAATTATAATATATAATATGTTGTGTATACGTATATGAAATAGTGTTGGTATTACCTACATAAAAAAATATCATTACAAAATTTATTTTTTAGATTTCCTACATAAAACTTTTTCGTATTATTTTTATCTATCAACCTCATTTTTATGTTTATGTAGGGTTTCTATACGGTATTTATCGATCGCCTCAAAACGATTACTATTTTTCACTTCTCGCTCTTGTAAAAGACATTTGAATAATTTAAGATCGTGGCTTCAATAAGCAACTGCTTCTTTATATGACAAAAAAATACTTCAAAGCCGTATTGAAATAATATTCATCTTGACTAATAATATAATATTATTATGAAAGAATGGTTTCGTGTTCCAGATAAAATTAAATGTTTTGTTGGTTATGAATAAAACAACAAATTTAGTGTCATAAATCTATCAGAGATTTTAATAATATTAAATATGAAGTTATGCCCTGTAGGCACATAATTTTATCTGAAAATCATTTAGATAAAAAAAAAAAGAAAACATTATTTGATCAGTTTCTTCCGTAACAGTACATAGTATTGTATTCGGTAAATTTATTAAATGGTTCGAGCAAAGTTCACATGGTACACCTTTTTTTTACATATTTTCGTTGTATTTGCATAAAAAATAACACATCATTGACAGTAGACAAGCAGCAAGGTAAATAAAAAAATGAAGACTACATATTTTTCTAAACTACAAAATATATTTACTCGAAGCACGCGTAAGAGGTACGTCATCATCACTCTTGGTTCTACAATACCTGGTGGGTCTTGGCCTCCTCAAGAGTCTTCCTCCACTCATCTCGATTTTGTGCCAGCTCTCTTCAGTTTAGAAGCTCCAAAGTAGGTAGATATACTCGTATCTGAGGACGTTGTCGCTCCATCTTAATTTCGGTCTTCCCAGCAGAGCAAGGTCTTCCTTCGCCCTTTCGGTCTTCTCAGCAGAGGCTTTGGTGCTTCAAGAGATACATCAAACGTATTTATATTTTTCGAACCATTTAATCTCAGTAGTTATTAAAATTTTTAATGGTTTAATCCATGAAAACTACTGGAATAGGTTGTGTTCACAGAAAGTCAGAGGTTATAAAATGTATTTTATGATTTGAGCAAAAATTTGCTCATTGATTCTGAGCAATAATTTCGCTGATTCTATTTTCGTAATAACTTGCTTGTTTTTTGCAAAATTATATTTTTGTAAATTGTTCCGTCTTACCAGATAATATACATATAAACTAAAAAAAACGGAGTGTGCTATTCACACGTTGTAGAAGTGAAACCTTCCGAAAACTAAAATAAATAAGAGAGGGGGGGGTCACTAAGCACCGCACAAAAATGAGACCGATTATCCTATCTCATTCTCTCGCAAGCTAAATCCTATAGATGTACGTATTTGTCTCTTTTTAGTCTCGGTCAGTGGCTGATAGGGCATCGCTTTTGGGTACCACCCTGGCGTCGCGTGTTCTCTTTCTCGGCTGGCTAAGACCTCCATCACGACACAAGCAACATTTTCCACTTACTGTGGTGGTAGTAGGAGATTGAAACATTGTTGGGTTATTCGTAATCCGGGAATGTTTGTCTTTCATTATTAAATTAAAAAAGTTAAAAAAAAAATTGTGTCGCTATTTTTCGTTTCATCAAGTTTCAAATCACAATGGTGCGAAAAAAGCTTTCACTTCAAAAAAGTATAAAAACTGACACGTAGAATATAAATAATAACATATGGAATATAACCTAGAATAGCTGATATATATATATATAAATATAATAATGGTTAATGTAACATTGACTAGTCAAATAGATATAAGCTATTTAAAAAAAATACTATTCTTTTTTGTCAATACAGGCTCGTGCCGGACGCACCGCCGCCCGTTCTCTCCGATCAGATCATTTCTCAAAACTACCCCTAACGATGACCCTTGTTCCTTGAATGGCTCAGGACAGGTGACCAACAACTGCCCGTGCAAAAAATTCGGACTTCGGTAAACATCTGACTGCTGCCGTCCGTTTCGCTGTGGTGTTTAGAATTTTTTTCCCAATGTTTTCATACCAGGAACGGTCAAATTCAAGAGAGCGTGTAACGTGAACAAATGTAATGTCCAGTGAGCAACAGCTGCCTGCCTATGATCCTTTGATCACTTTTATGGTAACTTAATGGCTTAGATCTGTTTAGGAACAAATAAAATCTTTTTGCCGCATATTTGCTTACTAAAACTTTTACTTCTTACTCAAATCAAACACGACATAATATAAATTTAAAAAATGTTAATTTTAAACTAACTTTTGGTTTCTTCATTATAGGAAATTAATGAAAGAAAGAATCAAAATATTGCGTTTATTTTACAGGTAATTAACAGATACATCTCCAAACATTTTCTCGTCTTGCTTTCAAGTCACATTCGTTACAACAACATTCACCACATTGGAAATGCCATTTTTTAATTTATTTATGTATTACATTACGTAGGTATATTAATATATTAAAAATAACATAATATTAAAATTATTACAAGTTGTATTATTCTTGTCAGGTCGATATTGGCTACTAACTAGGCAAATTGCCTGTTCTAATGAACCAAATGCTCCAGTAAGGGAACGTACCCATACTACGTGACCAACTTTTTGCATTTTTTGTTATTTTTTTTTTAAACAATCCATCCTAAGCGTGTGATTAATCTGTATGTATAATTTGATTGGAACTCTTGAGCTTTTATTCATCAAATATATAATAATTATTTTCATAAAACTCCTTCCATCACTTGAGCAACCTTTCATATATTATTCTAGACGAATTTGATCATTTTGTTGTTTTCAAATTAATCCATTCATGTCAGGGGGTCCAAATAAATTCATAACAATAATCTTAACTATGAATATATTGAGGTATTCAAACCAACTCGGACTAACGCGGTCAGCAGACACCTAACAACGCACACGATTCAAATCCATCACACAACGGCCCCATTCAGAGTCCTGCATAATTTGATGCTATTAGACCTCTGTGATGGACAACATATCACAAATGATACTTATTCCAGAGTATTCTTCTCCTTTGATGCGGTTTTCTCCATTGTACAAGTTGGTGCTTCATCAAACAAATCATTAATTCCTGGACAAAGCCAGAAATACTCAGACAGATTATTTATCATGGACACGCTACAATAATGCTAGATTATCATTGTGCACAATGATAACAGATTATTATGACGCTTTGTATCCAATAATATTTGTTCTTTCATGATATTCGGATTCGGCTAGTCAAAGAGACCTCTACGTGTCTCAATACAAGACGTAGTGTCTTAGGACTAAGATATTCGGGTAGTAGTTAAATTTAAATGTTCCGGTCACACGAAGGAATTTTACATATTGTAAGGGATAATGTCTTTCAACATATTTTATAGATTTTTTTTCTCTAAGTTCATCGTGGTGATACTCGTACATCGTAAAAAGTGAGAAACCTATTCCTATATCTTAATACATAAAAATGAATGATTCTTCGTTTGTTACGTACACGTTCCGTATCATTCAACCGTTTGGTGATTTGTTGTGCGTACACCCGCGATGGTTTCTATAAATATAATAATAAGTTCTGGCGCTATGAAATAATTTCCTTTACCATTCAACCGATTGGGATGAATCTTTGGTGATTTGTTGTGCGTACTTCCAAGAAGATTTCTGAATAAGATGGTGCGCTCTGGCGTTATGAAATTTGTATTATAATTTTACAGTAGGTAACGCGCGAGTTTTTTGGTATATGTGTAATGTATATATTTCATATAGTTTAGCGACAAGAAGGGAAGGCGGGAGGGGGAGGGGTAGCCGAAAGGTCAGGAGAGGAACGATAGAGAGGGGGACATTAGCGGGAGGTGGGACGAGGGAGGAGGCGTGGAAGGTGGAAGGGGTACATGTGTGGGAGGAGGGTTTTCAGGAGGGGAGAAGGCGAGGAAGATGGAATGAGAACGTGGGAGGGGAAGGGGACGGGGAAGGGGAACGGGGAACGGATACGCAGGAGAGGGGTGACGAAGGGGTGAAGAGAAGAGGTGTGTGTGTGACATAGTAGCGACAGGGGTAAATTTGGAAAATCCATGCTTCTCACAAAGAAAGCTGTGAGAGTGTGTGTATTTCGTACAGTTAAGCGACAGGGCGGGAAGGAAGGAGAGCAGGAGATGGGGGAAGCACTTCAATAAATATAATTAAAACACAAACACTTTCTTTCATTGAATGGAATTGCCACCAATAATATAAATAAGTATTTTTTAATAACAAATATTAACATCCATGTCAAAAATATTCTTAGCAGATATACATATTATTATATTATTTACTAGCAGACCCGGCCACACGTTGCTGTGGCTAACGAAACATAACGCCATTAACCAACCTTTATAAAATCCACACCACCCGCTTGTCTGCTGTCCACTGCCCGCTGCCTGAATTGAATATTTGAATTTCTGGGCTTTTCTCTTCTATAATAAGCATATATTATACATATAAACCTTCCTCATGAATCACTCTATCTATTGGTGAAAACCGCATGAAAATTCGTTGCGTAGTTTAAATGATCAATGCGCACATACATTTTGAGCGACTTCATTTTATTCTATGTATAAAATATTATAATAATAATAAATAATGATCAGAATTAAGATTTAACAATTATGAAGACAGAAATAATATTAAGAAAAAATTGAGTTATCCGAAAACATATTTGTGGGCAGAATGGTTGCCACAATGATAGAATTCTTGCATTTTTGAGGGATAACTTATTACTTCAATTTTAAACCTCATTGTTAATAACGATTGATGAAGATTATATCAACAACTCTCAATAAAATATGGAACAGAAGGAAATAAAAAAAAAGATAAAGGTCACACGAATCAAGTCTTACCGGGACGTAAAGTCATATAGGCTATATTAGATAGTTTATAATGCAACACAATTTTAGAAAAGTTTTATGTCTTGGCTGCGAAATGTACGAGAGTGGATAATGTCGGGGGACCTGATAGGGCACACGAAGAAGAAGAAGAAGTTAAGAAGTAGAATAGAAGAAAAGGTATATTATTGATTTATTTAGATTTTAGGGTAGTAAGTGACTTATTCCTTGACCAATAAATTTGTAACTAAAAACCCAAAGTCACTACTTGTACCTGCTATTATATATAACCGAAAACGTAAAACTAGATCAATTCTTACCTATTAAATTACCTTATATATTTGTACCATAGGTTAAATTCAGTTAAGAATAATTCACACGATCCGGTCGGTGAGTATGTACATTAATAATTCAATTTAAAACACGTGTATGTAATAGCGAGTGCACCTCGGTTGATCGCCTAGCTTACCTAAATGTCACATTCAAAAACAACATATCCAAGTTGAAGACACATTCATGAACTTGGTGGACGGATACGGCTGTGACTTCATTTACATATGAACTGCTGGTAAAAAATAAAGGATATCCGTTCCGAAATGTGTACTTGTAGCGTGGCATTACAAAAAGTAAAATCTGTGAGCTTGCCCGCCCGGGTATTGAAAGCTTTCAAATTATTGTATAAATAGAACACGGGAAGGAATGTACAAAGCTCATATTTGGAAAAAAACTGTAATATGCACAAATACTTAGCTCTCCCGGAAATAAATTAATATTAACATTGTTTATAAGAAAAACTCTCTTTTTATAACTTTTGAAGAATGTTCCATCAATGTAATATTTCATTGACGGAAATAACAATAATAATCTAAACGAAAATATGAAAGAGAACAAGGCACAGAAAAACAGAAAAAGATAATGGTCGCAACTGGGACTCGAACCCAGACCACTCGACTAACCGGGACGTGCACGTTAACCAATTTCGCTATTGCCACCTTCTGTCAAACCGTCATATTTGTCAATCTCATATTTCAAATATTAGAATTAACAATATTATCATCAAATAATTCTTTTTTCATATTACGGAAATCTACCCTTTTTATTGGAAACAATAATTGGTTTGTAACCTGGATAGAGTCTCGGATAAATATATCCGAATTTATTCATACGGAATTATTGACTTAAAAGTCTAAATGAATGTACGAGACGAGAGGTCTGGATTCGAGTCCCAGTTGCGACCAATGTCTTGTTCTGTTTTTCTGTGTCTTGTTTTCTTTCACATAATCGTTTAGTTTATTATTGTTATCTTCTTCTTCAATGATATGATAAATTGATGGGAATAAACTTCAAAAGTTGTTTAAAAAGTGTGTTTGTTTTTAAACGATTGAATATTCATTTAGACTTTTATAAAAAGTGAATAGTTTCGTACGAATGAATTCTTAGAATGGTTGTTTCCAATAAAAAGGGTAGTTGCCCATAATACGGAAAAAAGAATTAGTTGAAGATAATATTGTTAATTCTAAAATTTGAAATACGAGATTGACAAATATGACGGCTTGACAGAAAATGGCAATAGCGATATTGGTTAACTCGCACGTCTCGGTTAGACGAGAGGTTTGTGTTTGAGTCCCAGTTGCGACCATTGTCATTTCTGTCTTGTTCTCTTTCATATTTTCGTTTAGATTATTATTTTTATCTTTTTCCTCAATGATAAATTAATTTTATTTATAAAAATATTTTTCAAGACCAATGTTTTTTAATGTACCACACTCCATCACATATAATGTAACCTAGAAAGCGATCATTGTCACTTACGAACGGAGTACATTTTGCTTTCCAACCAACTGCTCTAACAACTAAGTAGTCGCATGTCGCATCAACTTTCATGCCTGTCTTATTTTTATCGCTAAAGGTTTGCACTAAATCACATCTTGTTGAATTTCTTTGGCTATTTTCAATTTTTACTATTTTGTTTTCACAAATAAATAAAGATAGCAATCAATATATACACTAGATACACGCATAGAATATGGGATTATAGGATGGGGAACCGCCTCAAACATTCACATCAAGTAGCTAGCTAAAATGCAAAAGGCAATAATAAAAATAATCCTAAAAATACCCATAGATGTACATACAAGGTCAAAATCCTCAAAACTACCGAACATCCCGCATTTAAATCTTTGGCCAGAAAAACCATAATTTCCATGCTACAAAATTATATAATGCCCTTCCAATTAAAATTAAAAACACCATGGAGATACAAATGTTTAAAAAAGATATCAAATTATGGTTAAGTAAACAGGAAGAAGAGGAAATCATTAAAATTATGAAATAACCCCAATACAACCTGCAGACAACAAACATAAATACTTTTATTTTATTTACTGTTAGGTATTTTGTGAAAATCAAGAAACTAGAAGACGAGGAAATAAAAATCAACACCCATTCAGCAACATACCCAGTGAGGAGGACTGTAAACAAACCACTTTACTTTGTATTTTTACTTCTTTTGTAATTTTACTTTATCTTATATTGTCATTAAAATAAAAATTAAAATTAAAATTAAAACATACAAAAAAATGAAGGTAATGTTGATAGTTTGCAGTCGAAGTGCGATACATTTAAATATGACCGAAGGGGATAGGATCGGATTAGCTCAGTGGTCGAGCAGAGTCTCGGAAAGGCAAAGGACCTGGGTTCAATTCCTAGATGCGACCGAATCTTTTTCTGACTTTCTGAGTCGCTAATTTTGTCTTCAAAGATTAAATATTTCTCTTTTGAGATTTTACTCATTAAGTACCTATTCCAAAAACAACAAAAAAAATCAGCGTGTGCAATTCACACGCGGTAGAAGTAAAACCTTCAGAAAACTAAAGTAAACGAAAGTGGGGAGACAAAGAAGCCCTTTTATATCAATATGAAGGATGATACGTTTTTGATTTTCACGGCCAAAAGTATTTTCGTTGTTTGTTTTGGGGGTGTTACGCCGTGTTGCGCTACCTCCTTCTTTAGCCAACGTTTCGCATAGCGTTACAGTGTCCATCATCAGGGCAGATGTGCCATGATGGACACTGTGACGCTGTCCGAAACGTTGCTAAAGAAAGAGATAGCGCAACACCCCAAAAATAAACAACGAAAATATGTAGGATGATTTTATCCATATTTTTGTTGTCGAATTCAGGTGTACCTTTTCCAATATTTGGATACGATGTCGCTTTCTTTTGTGTTTTCTTTGCCTTTGTGTTTGTCTATTTTTAGTGTCACTCGCTTTCGTTTCATCGATTTTCAAATCACAACGGTGCTAAAGAAGTTTTCACTTCAAAAACAAGTAAGCAATTACATATTATCCATCGAATAATATTTGTCAGATGGTTTTATCGTTTACCGTTCTTCTTAAAAGGCTTTTATTTTATTTTATTGTAATTACATGCTGAGAAACAGTTTTCTTACTTTTGCGAAAAATATGGTTCGTGGAGTTAAGTAGATACATTTTGATTTTCGTCTACTCAATTCTCACACTATAAATATTTTGTTGGTTATTATGTAGGCGGTGTTAGTTAAATTAGTAAAATTATTGCTGTAATGGAATATACACCTAACGAGACTTTGTTAAAATATAAATGTTAGCGTGCATTTAGCTAAGTAGTTTGGTACTGTAGGTGTTACTAGAAATCTGACATGGTGATATTTTCGACAAGGCCTCTCATCTCATGATTAATGGTTGGAGTTGAAGTAAATTTTTGTATTACATTGTTAATGGAAATAATTTCCAAATTATATGCATTAGGCTTGTGTGCCGACATACCTTGAACTGGCTAAATGTTAATTAAAACGATCTAACAACATTTGTTAAAACTGCCATGAAAGGATTATATTTTATTTTGAAAATTTTTGTTCTAACTAAATTACTTTTTCCTTAGGACGACACGTTTGAAAATAGGGTAGGATCAATCACTGAAGAGTGATATAAAAGTGCGTTGCTGGGTGTTCGGGTACCGAAACAAGTGCAATTCTTTCTTACTTCTGGAGATATTGAAAATGTTTGGAATGTCAAGCTTAGCGCGGCTTGGAACTTTTTTTTATTTTTGAAGTGATTTGAATTTGATTGGAAATGACGCACCGAGGCACCTGCGAAGCATCAAACTGCGCTCAACCTGTTGGTTCAGATATAGAACGGAAACGACGATAGGACTGCGCTCATTGGCCGCTTTGTTTTTTTTGCGGGTCCTCGGAATATAATGCGTAAACTCGCGCCTCGCCGAGCGCGTCCCGTAGCGGAGCGGTATAGTGCATCTCAAAACTCAAAACTATTCTCTTTTATCTCTTTCGCTAAAATAACGTTTGGCTAAAAACAAATGGATGCATACTGCGCAATAAGGCTACAATACACTTCGGTATACTGGCCATTAGACAGAACATATAAATATATTACATTTTTATTGGAACAACTCTCTTTTTATAGCCTTTGAAGATCATTCTCATTACCTCTCTTCTTACGGAACGAACGCCTTGCACTGCCACCCATAACAAGGGGTTCGAGTCCCAGTTGCGACTATTATCTTTTTATTTTTCTGTGTCTTGTTTTCTTTCATATTTTTGTTTAGATCATTAATGTTATCTTCTTCTTTAATGATATAGAACATAAATACGCTAAACATGAACTGGATTATTCTTCTACATTCATACTTGAATTGTATAATGTAAAAAAAGAAAACAATAGAGACCTAGATAACAACCAATCTGTAAATTGCCATCTCAATACAGGCGTTTCACACCTAGTGATATGGGGAATACGTCATTTCTGTAATCATGTGTAATATTAAAATTATGAAATAAATAAATAAATACCAAGTTTTTTTTCACACAAAATCAAACATCAACGATTTTTTAAAAGCGGTTTATACGTATTTATTAGAGTATTACTTATGGTACGATGTAAATTTAAGTACGTTTATTTATGCTGTGTTGCGATCGTCTGGTAAACTTGATTTACAATTTAATTTTTAAAATTTTAATATTGTGTTTGCCTGCTTGCTCTTAATACAGGATTTCATAGAGATACGGGTACAGTATGTCACCCATGTGATACAAATATACTTTAAATAAAAAAAAATACCAAAATTCTTTAACAGATTTCTTTCAAATCGAAACAATCACAAATCTTGTTATTATGTGTTCAGTGGATGAAATAGTTACAGCAACATCAGAACTGAGTCATTCGAACACTTGTACCCAGATTGCACAGGTATTGATTGACACAGGTAATACTTAGGTAGAGGTGGCGGATGTGTTTAACTGATCTGAATGTGGGCTCAAAGCACTTTAATAGCATGTATTTGGATCCATTACCAGCGCAACTTAAATTTAGCGGAATATTAACTACCAACCAATAATTCGATCTTTATGTTTTTACATTACATTTTCTTCGCGTTTTCGTTACGTGCTGCAAATGTACATTATTTCACGCGTAGAGATATAGGAAATGTTTAATTGCTCAGAATGTTCGTAAAAGAAGGCGTTAATAGCTATTTTGTATCAATAACTTCTCTGAATTCGTTACTGATGCATGAATAATCGATAATGCTTCTAATTTCTACTGAATATTGCAAGTAAATGAATAATAGGTCCCTGGTTCTTACTATTACTATATCGCTTTTTTCTACCTTATTTTTTTAAAGCAAAAATCTCCTTAGCACCGTTGTGATTTGAAACTCGATGAAACGATAAATAGCGATACTAAAAAGAGACAAACACATACATCTACAGGATTTAGCATTTAAATATTTAAATGAAACAATTTAACTTTGTTTGAACCACTTTAACATTTGAGTAAATCCGACCGGTTTCAGAACGACCCTTCCTTCTTCAGGGCAAATGTATACAGATTTGACAGTTTTGAAATATGGATGGGAACAATGTATTATTATGGTAGGGGTGGAACCGTTGCTAGGAATTAATGAAGAGTGGGTGGGTAGAGGAACATATCCATGATTGGGCTATAAGACAATATTTTTTGTTCGTTGATAATAGATTCATTATTTTTAAGGGATTTTTTTATTTATTTCTAAGGCTTCTAAGTTATCTAAACGTTTTGCTTTATGATTAATATGAAGAATATTTATCCCCGTATTTTTTTCAATACTATGGTTATTTTCAATGATATGGTTAACGAACTCAGAAAAATTATTATTATTAAGACATCTTAAATGTTCTTTTTTTAGGCTCCACCCCTATCATAATAATACATTGTTCCCATCCATATTTCAAAACTGTCAAATCAGTATACATTTGCCCTGAAGAAGGAACGGTCGTTCTCAAACCGGTCGGATTTACTCAAATATAAAAGTGGTTCAAACAAAGTTAAATTGTTTCATTTATCTATAATGGATAACCACAAAGTTATAGCTACATTCAAAAGTATAATTAAATATTTATTATTTCACGGGTACTCGGTTCCAATCAAGTAATGATACAATTGTAATAATAGCTATAAATCCACGGTCCCACGCAATTCTCCTTTGGTCTAGTCAGTCTAGTGCAGGGGTCGGCAACCTTTTGAGTCGGAAGAGCCAAAAATTACAATTTACAAAAATTCAAAGTTTTTAAAGAGTCACAAATTTTTTTCTTGCCAAAGCACTGGTGAAGACGCCGAACTGTCTTGCTTCGAAGGCGAATGAAAACCTACATAGAAACATCCGACGACGGTGTCATTCGAGACCTTCCGACGGACTGACGACAGTGACGACACGTGTCACGGGGGAGGGGTGCGGAGAAAAGCGAGTTCAAAAGGCTGAGAGTTAGAAATGGTACCTAATCCTCGTTCATCGATTTAGAGCGGTTTTTAAATGCTTTTTTTTGATAAAATAAATAATATTTGCGTATGGAACTAATCACATCCAAAGAGCCGCATGTGGCTCGCGAGCCGCAGGTTGCCGACCCCTGGTCTAGTGGTATAAGGTGCCTGACGAACCTTAGCAGTCAGACAATCAGTGGACTCGAATCCTATATATTTTTAATCAATATCCAATCTTCAAACCACTCCAAAATGAACACACAAAAAAAACACAAAATAAATCGATAACTAGCGACTCCGAAGAAGAAAACACAAATACTAATAAGTGTCTAAATATATAGGAAAAGGTGCACTGGAATTCGACGACAAAAATATAGAAAAAAATCATCCTTCATATTGATAATAATAAGTGCTTCATAGCCTCCCCACTCTTGTTTGCGGTAGTTTTCTGCAGATTTCACTTCTGTCGCATTTGAACTGCACACTCTGATTTTCTTTTTATTTCGTATACTACTCACTTTTTATTAATTTTAGATTTAATGCAGAACAATTTTTTAATCTTTTCTATGTAATTTGCAAGAAGAATATATTGTGAACCAAATAAACATTCAAAAGATTAAAAAAATTGAGTGCATTTCAGACGGGATTGAAGTGAAACCTTCTCCCACAAAATCTCAACTAATAGGAGCCTTGAAAAGTGAGGTCATAATCAAAGCGCCAATGAGCGCAGCTTGACAAAGCGCGACGCTTCGTAGGCACATACTGTACCTAAGTAAGATGTCAGTATATCTCGTTCTCTCGCAGTCTAAATCCTATAGATTAATGTGTTTGTCTCTTTTTAGTATCGTTCATTTCCGTTTCATCGAGTTTCAAATCACAATGATGCTGAAAAATGTTTTCACTTCAAAAAGTTTAATCCATACCTGCAAAAGTACCTGTATCATCCTCTACTTGACACTGGCTAGAACACTTGGAACACTGCGAGGTGACAAGTCAAAAAAATTGGAGATTTTACAAATAATCTGCCTCTGAGCACCTAAATGAAAAAAAAATCACTCCACAAATCCATAATAATTTTTCAATTCATTCTAATCAAATAACGATGACAATTAATAATGCTATAAAATTAGGTACCTTAATTATACTAGTTTGATCTGACCGCTAATTCAATATAACGACTCCACCTGAGGCGATGCACTCTATAAATGGATCAGAGTCCACTTGTACTTGAATTTTTAAAGATTAATTACATGAACTTAATTAAAACCGTACAAAAAATTACTCCCAGTCATTGATACGACGCGTAATATTTGTCTATTATACAATTAGATTCTGGATATAATTTAACAATTAACAGATTGGATTTTTATTGATGTGGTTATCTACAGAAATGGTCAATTTATTGTTTCACCTTTTGTCTAATACGAGTATTAACCGAAGGGAAAAAAAACCACCGATTTTGCATAATTATTTAATGTATATCAATATATTAAAAATGAATCTATGTTTCCCTTGGTCACGCCTTAACTTCAGAACGACTTTACCTATTTCATTCATCTTTTTTTTTTAAATTTTTCTAATACTTTGTAGAAGGTTCTTATAGAAATAAAAATAAGAAAATTGCGCAGATAATTGAATAATTTCAGAAAACTTAACGACTATTTTAACTTTGCACGTTTGACAGTTCGCGCATTTGATGAAATTGAATTTAGTAGGCGGCTGTTGTTTTCGTATTAAAAGAATTGTATATATAATAGATATTTTAAAAAGGTACCAAATTTGATTGATTGTTCTAATAATATACAAAAATGAATATTTGTAATATACGAAAAATGAAAATTTGAATTACAAAATTGTAATAGGTGGCACGCGAGCTGTTTGAAAACTGAATGTACTGGGACTGAATATATGAAACGCCGGAGGGGGGGTTGCGGGACGGGGGAGAGGGAGAGGTGAGTGTGTGGGCGGGGAAGGTGGAAGGGAAACGCGGGAGAGGAACGGGGACGCACAGGAAAGGACATGCAGGAAGAAACTATTTATTTCTTTGAACATGGCATTGCGACGCATGCCGGGAACCAGCTAGTTATTAATAGTTATACTTAAGTTTGATTTTCTTTAAAAATATTTTAGAGTTGTTTGACGATTGTTGCAGATTTAAAAGATTTTTGTTATTTAATGAAAACATTAATTTCAAATTGTTTTTCTTGCTGTCCAAAACATTTTCTTTCTGTTGTTAACTACAGTAAATACTATAAAGGTATATGCACTGACTAATGAATTTTTTATCATTTTTTGCCATTCAAAATTCACTAAACATCTACGGCTAAAGCATTTCAAGTAACGTTTCAAACCTGAATGGTGGTCTTTCACCAGGGCGATACTGAGAGTAACATCCACTCTGGAACTTGTCAAATATACTTTATATTATTTAAAATGTAAAATCATACAGATTAATAAAAAAATATATACAAGTGTGCAGTTCAGAAAATTAAACCTTCATGAAGTGAAACCTTCAGAAAATTAAAAAAGACAAGAGTGGAGAGGCTACGAAGCACCGAACAAAGAGGAGACTATTATTACCGATTATTCTATCTCATTCTCTTGCATGATAAATCCTGTAGATGTGTTTTTCTCTTGTTAGTGTCGCTTTTTCGTTTCATCGCGTTTCAAATCACAACAGTGTTAACGAAGTTTTCACTTCAAAAAAATATTCGGATTGCTAGTCGAGAGCCTTACCCATTGACTACGGAGGCCGCCCTAGACTAATGTTACTAGGTTTGAGGTTCTATAAGAATAAAATTTTTATTATTATGCATTTGAATGTCTTGTAATGGGCTCCCTCTGGGCCCGGACCGACAGACTAGGCGGTCGCCACTGACTGATGGTGCCTCCGTCTCAAAAGCCTGTTCCGCAAGTAAGAACATAATTCCATGTTCCTACCGTTTATTCCAAGATCAATTAATTTAGCGGCGTAATGCACTTTTAAGATTGTTTGAACATTAATTTAAAACAATGAAAGATGCAACCATGAAATAATTTACAGAAGCTGCAAGCTGTCCAAGTATTATGCACAGCTATAAATACCAATTACAATCTGCTAAAAAAGTGATGACACCCGGGGACAGAAACGGAAACAATTTACAATAAAAAAAACATAAATTTGTTTAAGACCACTTTTAATAAAAGTGGTCTTAATACTAACCACTTAATAAGAGTAACTACTTAACCACTTTTAATAAAAGTGGTCTTAAACAAATTTATGTGTTTTTTTATTGTAAACTATGGCGAGCCACAAAGTTAATGCTTTTTACAAATAGGATATAATTTAGATTACGCTCAGGTAAGGGGTGAAGAATTAAACATGAAAAAATCACTAAATGCTCATAATTTTGTCAATTAAAAAAAAGAGTGCGCTTCACACGTGGTAGAATCAAAACTTGGCCGAAAACAATCTCAACCAATAAGAGCCTTTAAAAGTGTGGTCATAATCAAGCGGCCAATGAGCGCAGACCTAGCGCCATTTCCATTTCATATCTCAACGCTTAGCAGGTGGTGTGATTTTCGTTTCACCAGATTTCCAAATCACAACGAGGCTAAAGAAGTTTCACTTAAAAAATTAAAACAAAAAGCATTCAACAACGACACTTAATTTTATCCCAAATATCAAAGTACACAAATTACATTTGATAATTTTTTTGAGTTTTGTTTCGGTCTGCATATAGATTCGATAGCACTAGTTTATATATATGAAAAATAATCAAGTTTCCTTATTCCGCTTACTTCTTAATACGCACAAATTATTTAAATAAACTTCGTTTCAACTTAATTACTAGAATTTAAAAAAAACGGCTATTTACGTTGGGGGAGATAATAAAAGATGCATTAAAGTTTTATTTTTTTTCAATCAAAATTTCCTTTGATTTTGTTAGTATGAACTGACGTTTGCCGAAAAGTTCCTCTATAAGTTCATACGCAGAAAATATTTAAATAACCCAAACTAAGATCCTACTTTTCAACCTCGACAATCTCGGCGAAATTAGTTGTTTCTTTCACTAATTGTGTTAAAAAAGGTATCATTTCCATAATTTGGGCGTATTTAACAGTTGACTGTCTCAACCATGATCTTGCCCAAAAATTCATGGGAGCGAGAGTGTGTGTCGTCACAGGAACCGGAAAAAAGCCCCCCCCCCCCTGTAATATCTCGTGTTGCTAGTCATCCCGTTGATAAATCATAATAAATAACTGGTACTTGATTAGTTTGTGCCGCTGCGGATCGACGTTATAAAGCAGCGTTCATTTTTCAATTTCGACACTGCTTCATAACAACGGGGTAGGACACTTTACTGTACTTTTTCTAACACCCTATATAGAAAAAAACATAAATCTTCGGAAACTGACTATTTTCTAAAAAAACGGACTGTTTGATATATAATATTCAAAGGGTTTTCTTGATACCAGAAGTCATAATTTGTGCGGTGGATAGCAACGAACATATGAACACTGCAAGTGAACAGCGAAGCTCTTTGCCGACCAGGGGACTGTTGAGCAGATTATTGTAATTGATAAATGAACAGTGTTCATCATATTTCCTAGCTCAGTGCCAAGCTATTTATTTCCTCGCAGTGATGTACGCCTGAACTAATGACAGGTGAATTAAGATTAAGTGACAGTTGAATGCTGCCTGTATATTTATTAATCTTACCCTTTAAACGTTTAAACATGGATGGAAAATTATTATTCAACTCCTGCGTGTTAGTTGAAGTTACTAGTGGCTGGTGGCTACTGCTTTATTTAACTAATCATTCGAACTAAATCATAGAAAAGAAAAATCATGTTTAAGGATGTACATTTTTCAAAACGGCTAATGTTGTGATCTAATCGTATTGAATTCAATTCCCACACAACATACTAATTAATTAATTTCCTCAAAAAATACTCCCTTTGGACAAAGTACAGAGCACTGCATAGAACGAAAATGGTATAATATTTTTCCGGTCGTAATTAAAACACAAAATTAACAAAGCAGCTTTCGAAAACAAATACAAAAATAGATCAAGTCAACAGGAAGAGATTTCATGTAAAAAATAAACTGGAAAATAAAGTATCGTACGTAAAAGAACGGTAAACATAATACAACTAACTGAAGCAACACACTGAGATCTAGGAACTTTAATTTTAATTTTTATATTGGAAAGAGTCTCAACAGAATAATGTTAAACAATTATTGTAATTTCAGAACAGGTAGATTGATGTCTACAGTCTACATAACAAAAATAAATAATTTGTAACTATTTTTGAAATTAATAAATATAAATAAATAACCTCCAAACAATTTATTTCAGATAGACGCATGTTCAAAGCTGGAATCCAGAAAGCTTATGGCGAGAAAGAGCACGTAGATAAAATGTGTACTGGTGCTGGAAAAGTGTTATTTTTTATTTTGTTATCATTTCAGAATCGATTCCGATACGCCCAGCTCAGAGTCAAAAGTTCATTTATCACGGCGGTGAACTTATCTAATAGAGAACTCCAGTCCAATTTTTGAATTTTTTTTAAAATTAATAATGACCTAACTTAAATAACTGCATTTTTTTTCAGCGATAGTTTTAATAGTTCAAATAATTGTCAAAGTTTTAATTTTTCAAGATCCCCCGAAAACCACCGTGTGAATAGTGAATCGTGTGACGTCATCATCCTGAAAAGTTACTATAGGATCGGGCAATAAGATGATCAACTGCCGCCATTTTGAATTCGGTGTTCGAAGTATTCTTCCTAGAAGTAGCATTACTATTTTTTTTGTGCAGTAGTTTGTGAATATTTTCAATAATAGAGATAAACTAATAAGAGATACCTTTATTTTTGAAACATTATTTAGGCCTAAATTATGTTTCAATAAACACAACAACTAAATCTCTATAAACAGTATATAAATAAACGAATAAATTAATACGATGGCTTGTGTCATTCCTACAGTCCAATACATTTCCCATACAATGACTTTACAGTGACGTCACGACACGAGGAACGGTGACGTCACCACTAAACATTTCAATAATGTCAACTTGACGACGTGTTTCTACTACCCGATTAAAAGTGAACTTTTTAATAATTTTTTAAAAACTCTGCGTTTAATATTATTACGAAAACTCACTAAGCAAAATGACTCAAATTAGAAAGTTTAATCCCTATATATTCCCATCCTTTGCCTCTTAATCCTAATTCTATGTTCCTCCTCCCCCCGTCCCCTTTCATATTTGTAAAAAAATAATTTAATTTAAGAAAACACCCTTACAATGTTACAATGTCACACTTTATTATTCATTCACTATCATAAGTGGAAAATTCATAATTGGCATAATTAACTATCTTACTATTATTTTATTGTGTATTCTCAGATTTGCTGTCAACTTTCCCTAAAATAAAAAAAATAAAAAAATAAAATAAAATAAATAAAACTTATATATTCAGAATCGGGGTTTATTGGTCTATATGAACATATTTTTTTAAAGCCATAATATTTTTCACTGGAGTTCCTTATTCCATATATTATGTACATATCTTTTTAACGTATATTTTGTAAATGAAGCTAATGTATACATTTTTTACATGTTTATTTCTGGGGTATTTCTATTCAAAAACTACTATAATGATATCCCATTACCTACATACTAAAATTTTGTCTTCACAACATTGAGACGTAACTCAAAAAAACTGCAAGGTTTTAGTTTTCTTGACATTTAGGGAAGTTCATTTAACATTTTAAAACCTTTATAATAAATATTGTTTTGTGTTCCCGATAAATTTTGTTTTAGGAAGCCCAAAATTGTTGCTGCTTCTCGTAGGTTAGCACTGTACCTACTGTACTATTGATGCTAACATTATTCAACGTAGATATAATCTAGAAACATTTTATTTTTTAACTTATAAATAAATACTATGGTATTGAAGAATAAGCGTTGCCACACATTTAAAATATTGAGTTCGCTTTGCGTTGTTTTTACCTTAGTATGTCTGCTGCAGCACAAAATAGATCTCATGCCTCTGTTCTGAATTATTTCCATTATTATTTTAACTTAAGATGAAGCCATAGTAAATATTGCAAAATCATACAGAATCATATGTTTTTGTTTTGAAAATTTGATCGCTTAGAAGTATTGTAGATGCTTCAATTAAATACTGCGTGTAGAAAATACTTTGGCCCTTAAAAACATTGGTCATTTTTTTATAAGTCTTTTAATAAGCCTATAAAAAAATAAAGTATAAGGTCTAAAAAACACACTTTCAAGTCCAAACTCTCCTATTTATAAACCCCTTTTCGGTTATGGTTTTATTGTATAATGTGGCAAATTCAGTTTATTTTATAATGACCGCAAAAAAAGTTGATATTTACACCCAATCTTCCCAAAATAAAATATGCATTTTCGCATTGTTATTTTACAATACGGCCGCTAGAAGACGAATGCGGTTTTTCAAAGTGAACCCTATGGCGTCCACCGAAGAACTACTGTTTACGCCACAGTCGCCAAACCTCAGTCACGCCCCGAACTGGGCGGGAGATGGACGCGTAATTCCGCGTAGCTTGATTTCGTGAAATCAATTTTAAATTTCCGTTTTATTACAATAAACAACGCGTAAAACAGGAATTAATATTTTTTACATGCCTTTACGAAATCAACCTGTAAAACAAAACTCTCAAATACCTTTTCCAACCTTTCCAAAAGCTTCTTCTCAAGTATTTTTAAACTCCTCCCATAAAGGGCGTGAATTCCAATTTCGATTTTTTCCTGAACTAGTGGATCGCCTTAAGTTTTATTGCTCAGAAAAAGTACACATTTACAAAATTAAGGTGAAATGCTACAGAGGAGTTATAGACAGTGGCGGCTCGTGACTTTTGGGTGTGCTAGAGTGCTGATATTAAAAAAAAAACGACAACATTCATGATATCATTTTTTTAATATTAGCACCCTAGCACACCCAAAAGTCACGAGCCGCCACTGGTTATAGACCATTTTCTTGATTTAAGGTCTAATTTTCCCCTTGACGTAATTAAAAACTTATCGTTCATATGTTTTTTTTTCAGTTAACATTGCAAAGTTAGAGTGTTTTAATTTGTTATCGATTATAATTCCCAAGTAATTAATTTCTTCTACTTTTGTAATATTTTGTCTGTATACTTGTATAATATCAAACCTTTTCCTTTCACAAATATTTGACATGTGTTGAACTCTTTTCAAAAGTCTAATGCAAAGATATTGAAATATAAGTAGATGTGCAATCTGCAGTTTTTACTAGGTGGGACTGCGCTTTCGAGTGTCGCCGATATTGTTTACCAATTAACAAATAAACTAAATGAACGAATTCTTTCCGTATTCAAATTATATTGTTAACCAATACTAATGCACATCTTCAAAAAATCAACGAAATGAACAAATTATTTTCGTATGCAAACTACTCTAATTAGGGCGTAGTCCGCCGACAGTTGCGCGGACAACATAGCATATTATTATATCTTTTGTATTTGAATATCTTTGGTCTAATGTATATTCGAGGATTCGTCGAACTTTTTTCCAATGTTTCCAATACATCCTTGTAGGTACTTGAGTTCGGGTTGCTACATTGAGTGCATCGGATACCTATAAATACATGTTAATTGAAGATCGCATGGATCGATCGGCCAATGGACACTGTAGACAGTGGACAGTTGGAGTGTGTTGTGGAGTGCAGATACACCACAGAACAGTGGACAGTGTAGATGGGAGATGCTATCTCCGCATGAGCGATGACTATGGGCTGGGAACAAGTGCCAAGCGAGCGGTGTGCGGCAATAAAATAATTTCATACATAAATATGCCCGAACAAATATTGTCTTTGGGACGGTTTTTCTATATGGGTTGATCGCGAAATGAAGAAAACATGTATCTATCAATAATTTTACCTGAGCTCCACGAGCAATATGTGTTTTAGAGCCACAAATATCAAATAATAATTTTAAATGTATATTCAAAAAGAAGTACCTACCACACGAAATGTTGCATTACATCCGTAGCTTAAATTTAGAAAAAAAAAATGGTGTCTAAAAATGTCTATTATAATGTGCCTAATAGTGAATAATTATACATACAACTGATTTATTGAGGTATTTTATTTATTTATTTTATTCAGGTTCTCCGTAAAACAGTTATACACTAAAAAATTATGGAGAAGATTATAATTTTTTTTAAAAGTGCATGAGGGCAGTTTAACAATGTTGTGACGTACGTCAAGAGATAGTTACTGAATTCTCTGTAGGTGACTTTGAAGATGTCGATGCTCAATGCACAGTCGTTAAGCAGTTGAGTCGCCCTGCTTAATGGTTCATTCTGATAGGCAGAAGTTCTCGCTTTCGGAGCATAAAAAATTGCATGGGATCTCCCACGAGTATACGCGTTAGGGACATATAAGTTGACAGAAATGATGGATACAGGAATGGGTAGTATGTATATTCCCTCATATGCGGAAGGGGCCCAAATAACGGAGCTATATTTCAGAATGCTGCGGCCAAGTGCTTCATATGTTCTCCGTATTGCAATTCCATTAGTAAATGATCTCGCAATACGAAGAACAAATTTGAAAGAGAGATTTGCTTCGAAAATCACGCCTAGGTCGCGAATCTCGTTTTTGCGTGTTAATATACTTTTATTAATGTGGTATGGGAATAAAAATGCATCTTTGGATCCTGTAAATGCAACGACACTGCATTTCTGGATGCTGAAGGTCAATCATGCAAAAAATTCTGGTACTGTTTTTGGCAATATGAAAGGCACACCAGAAAAGTTCGCGGTTCTTTTTCTCTCGGCCTTTCTTGCCTACCTCATGTTCATTTATCATGTTGCTCGTGTTGCTACTTAAAATGTATCCACAGTAGGTACTCCATATTAAAATACATATTGAATATTTTGTATTATCTTTGATAAAACGTGCCGTTAAATTCCGTTGCACCAGTAATCTGGTTTGAGATTCCCCACAGTTTAATACACTTGCCAGAGTACACTGCTATAGATTGTTTTTGTCGAGTGTCTGAGACGCTTGATTCGCATCCAGTCCGTGATAGTTCAAGATTCTAGATCTTAGATAAGCTGCAATAGACAACAATATTCAAATTTGTATTATAATATGAACAAAGTTGTTCTTCATCCACATCGATCTTCTTATTGCAGGTGCAATATTAATATTACTTATCACTACACTGGCCAAAGCGAACTTCATACTCTTTGATCATCTTCCAAGGATGATTTAGAGGGAAAAAATGAGAAATGTGCCTAACTGACCGATACGCCTGAATTACAAGGACAAAAACGTCAAATCTACGTAACATTTCAAAGTCAAATACCTACATCTTTGGGCCAAAAAAAAAATATAAATTCCATGCCACATTACATAATGTCTTTCCAAATGAAATTAAAAATACCATGGAGATAAACATAATGAAAACATCAAAGAAGGAAGATGAGGAAATAATAAAAATTATGAAGTAACACCAACACAACCCACGGTCAACAAACATGCAAATAAGGTAATCAACAAACATGAAGATGAGTCCCATAAATTTGAGAGTAAGGAAATCAACAAACATGAATAGGGTCCAACCATAAATTACGTCACACCTTAAGGGGAAGGGGGCGGGGGGGGAAGTAGAGAAGTTTGACAAGGGGTATGGGAGGGTCATCAGCTCTGTGACGTCACGTTTAAAAAAATTTGAACTACTGTTTTGATTATTTTTAGATGTAAAATATGTGATGTCAATTTTGGGGAGAGGGGGTCTCATAAATGTGACGATGGGTTACAGGGACGGGGGGGGGGGAGGTTATTATCATTGGTACTACGTAAGCACTTTAATAGTGCTTAATAAAAAATGCGATTTTGCATTAATAATTTTAACAAATATACCGTCACCATCATTGGCTGTACAACTAACTCTGGATCCCAAAGATTGCCGTAGATCCCCAATAGTCCTACATTTATACTTCTTTTTTGCAGGATCTTAAAAATTGATAAATAATAAATATACCGGGATAAGAATAAAATAATACTATAATTTTCTCAACTGTTCAACAGACTTAAAATTCTCATGAACCTAATAAGAGCTGGACCGTGTAGGTAAGTATTTGTATGTATGTGCATATTCTTATTAATGATTTTTTTCCACCAGTCTCCATCAGCTAAGAACAAATGTATATGATTTTATTACTATACTCGTAATTATTAAGAATTAGAACACGAAACGCAATAACAAACAGAATCAATTTATTCATTTTTTAATTCAGCTTATTGGAATTAAACGGTACCATTATTAAATCCTAATGTCAATTAATTAATTTCAAGTGGAAACAGTTGGGTTCCCACTAAACTAATAAAAAAGTCAGAAGGAAAAACACATAACTTAGTTAGCCTTTAATAAAATACTCACGGAGATTTTTATAAATATAAATCATTCGTATCTAAGTAGTTTACAACCTACCGGGTGAATTTACCGTATGAAGGTAATAGAGAACTCCAGTCCAATTTAAAAAAAAAATTTAATGAATAATTAATGACCTTCTAACTTAAATAACTGCATTTTTTTTAATTTTTTTAGAGTTAGTTTTAATAGTTAAAATAATTGTCAAAGTTTTAATTTTTGAAGACCCCCCGAAAACCACCGTATGTATGGTGAATCGTGTGACGTCATCACTCCTGAAAAATTAGTATAGGATCGGGAAATCAGCTGATCTACTGCCGCCATTTTGAATTTCGTTGTTCGAAGTATTCTTCCTAGAAATAGCATTATATTTTTTTTGTGCAGTAGTTTTTGAATATTTTCAATAATAGAGATAAACTAATAAGAGATTATTTTATTTTCGAAACATTATTTAGGTCTAAATAATGTTTCAATAAACACAACAACTAAATCTCTATAAACAGTATGTAAATAAACGAATAAATTAATACGATGGCTTGTGTCATATCATACATTCCCATACAATGACTTTACGGTGACGTCACGACACGTCGAACATTGACGTCACCTTGACGGCGTGTTTTTACGACCCGATTAAAAATAGACTTTTTAATAATTTTTTAATAACTCTGCGGGTTTATATGAACATATTTTTTTTTAGCCAGAATATTTTTCACTGGAGTTTCTCATTAAAGCCCTTGCTGACCAACAATAATTTACACAACTTATTCGAATAGTATTTCTACATGACAATGCTGCAAAATCATTTGTGAGATTTAAATTGCAGCAGATGGACGGAGATAGTGGTTTCAGGAGAATGTTAGACGGGTTACTTGACAACCTCTGCCTTAAGTCACCTTTAGTAGCTACGTTTGTTAGCAGGAGTGAAGTTTGTCCAGGTCTTGACAGTGGACGTGTCTGCCCAACAACTGCACTGCAAGTTGGAGGGATGGATTCATAAGTCTGTCAATTTTTGTAGTGTTCTGTAGTTTTGTAGCAACACTAACAGATTCTCCATTGTCTAAATATTACTTTTGGGAATAAATAGATTCTTGATCTTTCATCTGGTTTTATTAATATTTCGCGTACACAATATGGACCTTGTTAGTCGACCTAACTTGGAGCTGGCTAAATTGGTTCTAATGAGAGCGTTACACACAACACCCTCTCTGAGCTCCCCGTCCCTGTGTTGGACAATTTAGGTACTAAGCTACCTGCCATCTAGCGGAATCTACGGACAGTTCTCATCACCGCCATCTATGTCTATGTTTAGATACGTAACAATTTTGGACACACTGACCCCCCAGATTCCTAATCACCCTCTTACCTTTTTCCTTTCCCGAACTTCCTCTCCCTCCTTTTCCTTAATCTCCACACATCGTCCGCAAAGATGGCCCCCTGGGTGAAGAAAATGTGGAAAAGTAACAAGTCGGGGATGCCTAGGAAAGGCAATAAAATATTTCTAAATTCGTAGGTATCATAGTACAATTTTGGAGGCGGGTATGGGTGTCGCCACCCCGGGAACCATTTATTGGACAACCAGCACCTCTGCCATAGGTCACCCCAATTCGCTACGTTGGTGACTTAGTAGGGGTGCCCGGGTTCATGCGGGTGAAGTTTGTCCAGGTCTTGGTGGTCGGTGCGTCAGCTCAACTGCTGCGTGGTGGGCAGGATCGAGAGAGACTGGTTGATGGAGGTAGGTATGGTGATTTAGCAGGGGTGCCCGGGTTCATGGAGTGAGGTTTGTCTAGGTCTTGGAGGCGGATGACCAGGACACACTGAACCCCAGATTCCTACCCACCCCTTAAACCCTCTTCCTTCCCAGAACTCTCCCCTCCTTCCTTTCCTTTAAAAAAACCCTCCACAATATCCCCAAAGATGACATAAAGGGAAATTATTTTCCTCAGGGCCTCCTGTGTAGAGCTCATGCAAAAAAAAGGTATTTTATGCTCTCCAGCCAGAATCTCTCGATCCATCGCCTTGCACCGCAGTTGGAGGGATGGATTCATACGTCCGTCACTTCTGGACACACTGACCCCCAGTTTCCTACATTCATACCTATATCTTTCCCAGAACTTCCTCTCCTTCCTTTCCTTAAAACAACTCTCCACACAGCATCTCCTAAGATGACACAGACCCTGAGAGAAATTATTTTCCTAGGAGCCTCCTGTGTACAAAAAAAAAATTACGAAATAATAAATATCCGATTAAGGCTCCGTAGTAAGGGCGCAAAAAGAAGAAGAAGATAGTTTAAAAGGGATATAAGTAAATTGGAATGTTAGAGGGAGCACGGTAATATTTAAAAAAAAGTTGTAATTATTAATGGAGGTAGGTAAGCGAAAACATTTAGTAAAGAATGACTTATTTTAAATAGAGAGAAAACTCAAGACGCATAAGAAGCATTTTATGAAACGCTGATTTTTTCATACCAATAACATTTTAACAGAACCAAATGTGTTTTTTATATTTTTTTGGAACATACTTCTTTAAAGAAAGTATTTTAAAATCGGTAGAAATAAGGAACGCGGGGTCTTAAATGATTTTTCAGTAAACATAGCGCCTACAGGTATTCGTTCCAGATGTCCCGTTTATTATTATGAAGCGATTCACAGAAGTGGTAAGCAAATAAGAACAGGTACCTACCTCCCTGAAGCGGCTTGTCTCTTATCTTATCTCCACGAGACGGCGAATCGGTCCAGCGGCCAGCGACTAGGTGGTAGGTGGGTACCTCCCCCCACCCCTCACCACCTCCAACCATCTCCTCTTCTCCACTGAGAGTTATTAGATCACCGTGCATTTATTAATTCCGATCTGCGTCGAGCGGGAAGTCTGACATGATCGCTCCTGCCCTCCCAATACATTGCGAGGAAACCTTCTTTCATCACAATATATGTACATACTTATCAAATCGGGTAATAATTTGAAATACAAAAGATTGGCTTTCCGATTTAAATATGAAACATTTTTAGTAATTAGGTACATGGGTGTCAGCTATAGCTTTTACATGGGGAGTTCGACCTAATGGCGTGTTCAGACTTTTCAATTTTTGTTGATCCACTTTTATTTAACGTAAAAAGTTGAACGAGATTATGTTCACACGTTTCAATTTAAGTAGAACCGAATTTGACATTCAAGATGGCGTCAACTGAAATTGTCAGTGCGTGCGTCTCTCTAACTTCTGATGTTTTGCGAGATGAGCTCGAGATTATGAAAAAGCATAAAAAACGTCGTATTTGGGCGAGAAAATGGATCATGAATTAGGCGCATCCAACACAATTTTGAAAGAGATGGAACTAGAAGACTCCGAAGGATATGGATGACAGAAAAACAATTTGATGAGCTGCTTTCCAAAATTGGCGATAAAATTTTTCAGAGATGTTTAAATTATTAATAATTACTACGAAATAATCCATATTTCGTTAAAATTAGCTTTACCATAACCTAAAAACAACAACGCCAAACGTCATACTTTGACATAGGTAGGTAGTTATTGTTATTAGATTTGTACAAAGTTTTTTTTCTTTTAATTTATGCGTATTAATGGTGACGCATGCTCTGAATATTTACCGTTATTTTTTTGTCATTATAATATATTGGGTAGGTAGTGTAAATGAAACACATTATTTATTGCAGTATCACGGGCATTTCTATTTGTGTACACTTCTTGCTTTTGATCCCAAAGACAGGGATGCATAAATCTGAACATCAAATCATCCGACCATTTCAAATATTTTTTCGTTAAAACGGATTCCATGACGATAGAACTAGGAATGTCTAACGAATATGGACATAAATGTTTGACGTCTAGTTGTGCACGCGAGTAACTATGGTAACCAAGATGGCGCGATCATACTTGAACGTCAAAAGTAGACGGGCTATCAACTTTAGCTAGTCAACAAAAAACTTGTTCAACTTTGTTGAAAGAAGGTTCACACCTGTCAATATGCTTTCAAGTGTCGAGTTGATCAACTAAAGTTGAACCGTGTGAACCGGCTATAAGGGAGTGCTTTTCTTCTTCTTGTATATGATGGTCGTAAAAAAAGCTTCCACCAATTGAAAGGAAACCAACGCCAACCAAAATCTATCTCCCAAAAATGGGCATCCCACATGGCAAACGTCACTTTAAGGTGATCCAATAGGCCAGGAAAAATCGAAATCGGAATTTACGCCCTTTTATGGGAGGAGTTTAAAAATACTTGAGAAAAAGCTTTTGGAAAGGTGGGAAAAGGCATTTGAGTATTTTTTTACAGGTCATGTAAAAACATTAATTAATTTTTTACGCATTGTTTATTGTGATAAAACAGAATTTTAAAATTGATTCCACGGAACAAAGCGACGCGGAGCCTAACGTCCGTTCCCCGCTCCATCCGGGGGCGAACTGATAAAAAAAGAGGCGTGACAAGTTATGTAGCCCTTCGGTGGACGGCATAGAGTTCACTTTGAAAATCCAAATTCGTCTACTGCCGGCCGTATTGTAAAATAACAACACGAAAATGGATATTTTATTTTATTTTGTGAATTTCGGGCGTAAATATAATTTTTTTGCGATTATTATCAAAAGAACTGAATTTTCCACATTAAAAAATAAAACCATATCCGAAAAGGGGTTTATAAATAGGAGAGTTTGGACTTGAAAGTGTTTTATATAGACCTTATATTTTATTTTTTATAGGCTTTTTAAAAGACCTATAAAAAACTGACTGACGTTTTGGGGGTCAAGATATGTTCTACACGCAGTATTTAATTGAAGCATCTATAATACTTCTAAACGATCCAATTTTCAAAATGATTTTGTATGATTTTGCATTATTCAGTATGGCTTCAAGGGCAAAATGAGAAGGATTCCCAGTACAATGCTACATCTCCACCCACCCTTTATTATCATTCGTTTTTCGAACCCACCCCCGCCCCCCTGAAAACATATTTTTTTATTGATTACATTAATTTATTTACAAAAAAATACAATTTTATTTTCACAGGTATTTATAATGCCGAAAATGGTATAATATTCAACACACAAGTATATTTCTGAACAGTAGCCCACGTATCCAAGAAGGTACGAGTAATAATCAATAATTAATCAAAACCAAAGATATTCAAATACAGAAAATATCTTTGATCAAAACCAACAGTTTCTCTGAAATCATACTAAATACCCACTTCCCTAATTATAAATCGTATATTTTAGAAAACATTTTTGTTCATTTCAGGAACAAATTATGCTATTAGTGCAAAGAAACGTCACAATCTTTTTTTTACATAACTCCACACATGAGTAAAGTAATAAGGAGGAAAATAATTTCTATTATTATGTGTGTGGAGGGTCTTTTTGAGGAGAGGAAGTAGTAAACATGGGTCTTGAAGAGACCCATATTGTAGGAAGGCGGAAATACAGAGGCTGGCAAATCGTTCCCAGCCGAGCTATTGCACTCAAGAACGAAACGTAGAAGCGATCCGTTCTCTTGTAACAAATGTCAACCATGTAGATATGTTAGGCGCGCATTTGTCGTATATCCCGGCTATGCACCGGTGTCGGGGGAATCAATGAAAGTAATATTTCATAGTTGGAAGAATTAACTTTACTGATCCTTTAAAATGGCCACCATCTTGATAGGGAAACGTAAAAAAAAAAACGTAACTGTGATATATGCAATTATATCCATGTAGTAATTCGGAAATGTTCGGGTCCGCCGAACGTTGCCGAAAGGGCTTACGAGCCGGGACAGCGCTCTAGTCTGTGGCAGCTGCCAGATCCATTCTAACTTCCGTTATAATCAGTCGCTACCGAGACAAATAATATACTACTCATTGAATCAATTGTACATTACAATAAAGGACGAAGAACTTACGTTGTACATATTAATTATTATTGTGTGGCTAGTAAGGCCACAATAAAAGAACATCACAATTGGCGCAGCCGTATTAAACCGTTCTAAAGTACAAATTGGATTTTAAAAAAAAATTACCAAAGCGGGGTGAGCTAAATCACCCGAGAAATTTTTTCAAGGCTACCTACAGCCGAGACGGAACATCGGAGTATTTTTTGGGTTTGTCTGACCGAGATTAAGGACCGGCAGAACAAACCAAGGGTATCTCTGGCTATTCCTGGAGCCACAGTCAGCGTTCTGGAGTACTATCCAAGGGTACTCAGAAGCAAGAGGCGGTGGTCGTTTTTTGGGGCTCAACAGAGCCTTTCCACGAAGGTGAAGTTCCGAGGGAGTGCCGAGGGAAGGCATTCATACAAGGCATAGTGT
Organism: Limnephilus marmoratus; assembly: GCA_917880885.1. Lineage (NCBI taxonomy): Eukaryota > Metazoa > Arthropoda > Insecta > Trichoptera > Limnephilidae > Limnephilus > Limnephilus marmoratus. Next base: position 55,617,625 of record OU862909.1, on the reverse strand, counting down.
CGAGGAAGGTCACTCACTCATCAAGAGGAAACAACCTGGAGACGTTGCAACCGCAACTTCTAAGTTAGGTTTTTCTTTTCTTTCTTGTGGAAGATTTGTCTGGGTTTTTTTTTTGTAATTTTTTCCGGGGTAGTATTGTTGTCGTAGCTTCGCGTGATTATTGTTTTTTCCTTTTGTGAAGATGGAATCGGCGAGAATTCCACCGTTCTCTCACATAAACGGAGATTGGGATGTGTTTCAACTCAGATTAGAGCAGTTTCTCGTGTTACATGATGACATTACCGAGATTAAGAAAAAGGCTTATCTGATAAACTCGCTTGAAATGGAGACCTTGACTCTTCTGTCCAACTTATGTTTCCCGATTAAAATCACAGATGTTACGTTTGAGAAATTAATTGAGTTGCTAAAAAAACATTGTGGTAAATGTAGATCTTTTTTTCAAGAGCGGGAATCATTTTTCCAAGCTAAACAGAATCATAACGAATCGATTAGGGATTTCGCCGCCAGACTCCGAGGACTCAGTTCATACTGTCAGTTCGGAAACAGGCTGGAGGATAATCTTGTAGACGTGTTTGCAATCGGTCTACTTCCGGGTCCAGTACGGGTAAAATTGTTTGTTGAAGGACCTAAACAAAACTTTAATCAACTAGTTGAACTTGCAGTGACCGCGAAAGGTCCTGAGGTCGATTCAATCAAGATGAAGTTGGAAGTAAATTCGGTAAAGGAATTTGGAAGATCGGCTTCTCCGGCGCGAGAAGTAAATTCGGTAAAGAGATTTGGAAGATCGGCTTCTCCGGCGCGACAACTTTATTATCGGTCGAATAGTTCCGATTCATGTAGGTCGGATAAACAAGTTAAAACCGGTTCATCTCTAAAGAAGTGTAAGATTTGTGGGAAATCAAATCATGACACTCATAACTGTAAGTTTAAGCAAGCTAAATGTTATTCTTGCGGTAAATTGGGTCATTTACAGAGATTTTGTAAAAACGGGTCAGTAAAATCAGTTATGAATTGTAATAATGAAAATATTGAAAATGTGCCTTTTGTTAAGGCAATCAAGGCACAATTGAAATTAAATGGGAAATCCTTCGAAGCGATGATTGATTCAGGTTCATCAGTTTGTGTTATTCCGGAGACATTGTTTTGTAAACATTTCAGTAATATAGAGTTGTCACCCGAAACACGAAAAATTTCAGGATACGACGGGAATATGTTGACTGTTGTGGGTAATGCAAATTTCAAGGTCGAATACAATAATCTAGTTAGGTTAAAAACCTTTATCGTTGTGACAAACGGATCGGTTCTGGTTGTAGGAAGAGATTTCATGGAAATCTTTAACCTCAACATTAGTTCAAAACAAAGTGCTATCAATTCAGTTTCGTCAGAAGTTTTTGAGAGAAAATTAGGGCGATTTAATAAATTCAAAGTGAATTTTAAAGTGAAGAAAGAAGACTACGGGTCTGATTTCGTAAGTTTTGTTAGCAATTGTGAACATCTTGACGTTAATTCGATTAGGGAAGCCACTAAAGTAGATACGGTCATTCAAGGCGTAATGACGTGTTTAAGGCAAGGGTGGCCCAAACGGGTTAAACGCGAGGAGGAATTATGGAAATTCTGGATAAAAAGGAACGAACTTTCGATTGTTAAGGATTGTTTATGTTGGCAACATAGAATTATTGTTCCAAGTTCGTTGCATAAAAAAGTGTTAGAGCTCGTGCACCGTTCACACTTAGGTATTGTTAAGATGAAAGGGTTAGCAAAAGGTTATTTTTGGTGGACATCGCTGAGCAAAGATTTAGAGAAAATTGTTCAGGAATGTCCAGAATGCGCGTCGACGAAACAATCTCCGCCAAAGAGTCAATTGTCGGTATGGCCTAATTCTGGGAAGGTCTGGAGTAGGTTACACCTGGATTATAGTGGACCGCTGGCAGGGAAAATGTTTCTGGTCGTCTGCGACTCATTCACTAAATGGGTCGACTGTATTGAAGTTCAAAGGGCAGATTCAGCTAATACTATATTTGAATTGAGGAAATTATTTTCAAATTTTGGCTACCCTGAACTCATAGTGTCAGATAACGGAACTTGTTTCACGAGTGAAATTTTCCAACAGTTTCTTCGGGAAAACAATATTAAATTCATGTCATCTCCAGTTATGCACCCAAAAAGTAATGGTATCGCTGAAAATTCAGTGAAACTACTAAGAGTTTTCTTAAAAAACTTATGGTAGGAAATAAATTTCCGGTTGATTACAAGGATAAATTGTTACATTTTTTGTCCGATTATAGAAATACTCCACATTGTACGACGGGAGTCGAGCCAGCAGTTTTATTGTTTGGTAGGAAACTTAGATCTACTTTTGACAGTCTCATTCCGAAAGAGAATGAACGGGTTGTGTCAAAACAACATGATTTGGCGAATAAAAATATTGAGGCCAATCAACGTAAACAAACTAAGTATTATGGTGGTGTAAAAACAAGAAATTTTATTGTGGGACAAAAATGTTTAGTTAAGGATTTCAGAAAGAATAATAAATTTACATGGGTAAAGGGAATTGTTACAGATAAAATTGGAAAAAAATTATATTTGGTAAAAACTTGTGATTCTCAATTAATTTCGAAACGTCATGTGGATCAGATGAGGAACTTGTCAGTGTCTTGGAGTGATGTTGAGTCAGATTTGCCAGATTCCGCGTCTGATGACACGAGGACTGAGCAATCTGAGAAAGAGTTGTCCAATCTGTGGAGTGAGTTGACGGTGTTTTCTCCTGATTTCAGATTTGCGGAGGGAGGAGAGAGGTCACCGGAGGTCACAGACACGGCAATCGCTGGTCCAAGTAAAAGTTCAAATCCCTGGTTGGGGAGACTCCGCCCAAGATAGTCCACAAGGAAGGAACGGAAAGCCTTCTAACTTAATATAATTTTGTGTGAAATATTAATAATGATGTGTTTATGAAAAAAAAACATTATAAGAACTTGAGTGAAATATCAGTATAATATTTACAGTGTTTGAATTATATAGAATCATGAAATACTTGAAATACTTAAATATGTAGCGACTGATTTACAGGGGGAAGGGTGTGATATATGCAATTATATCCATGTAGTAATTCGGAAATGTTCGGGTCCGCCGAACGTCGCCGAAAGGGCTTACGAGCCGGGACAGCGCTCTAGTCTGTGGCAGCTGCCAGATCCATTCTAACTTCCGTTATAATCAGTCGCTACCGAGACAAATAATATACTACTCATTGAATCAATTGTACATTACAATAAAGGACGAAGAACTTACGTTGTACATATTAATTATTATTGTGTGGCTAGTAAGGCCACAATAAAAGAACATCACAGTAACTAAATTTGGTATTAACTCATTACAATATACTGCATATAAACAATACAATGCATTACCTCATGAAATAAAGCAACCAGTAGCTAACAAAAAAATATTTATTAAAACGCTTAAAGAATATTTTCTGAAAATGTTTTAAATGATTCGCTTTAAATGTTTTTAAATGATTCGCTCGCCTTCATACGTATATTGTTTTTTTTTATGGTTTATGTGTATGAATGTCTCTCAGTATTTCAAAAATCTCTATTCTTGACAATGCAACTTTTATTATTATTATTTTTTTTTGTTTTTTAACTTGTAATATCCATGTAAAATGTACTTATATGTGTCTATCCTTCCCGAAATGAGTTTGTTTCTTAACTCATTGGGAATAATGTGTTACCATGTTTTTTTTTGTAATACATTATAATTAATTAAATAAATAAATAACGTATATACGAATTTACAGACTAAATGTAAAAAGGTCGAGTTAAAACAGAACTTCGCTACGTATGCTGAGTCAGTAATAGTCCCAGCAAGATTGGATGAAATTGCCATTTGTTAAAAATCTTAAATAAATTAATGTAGGTATACTCGTATGTATGTACGAGTATCTGAGTAAAGCTCACCTAGTGTTTTCCATATCGATGTACGCTGCAGTGCCAGAATGGAATAATATTATATTTCAACATCTATTCATTTAGCATGGATATTAATATTTTCTTTTATATTATATACAACTTAATTGTGCGGTTTGTATTCTTCATCCTTGGAGTTTGATCTTTTATCGTGAGAATAGCCATCATTTCGTAATCTCTTTCTACCATTGCCCGGAGTAGGCTACTGACACTCATTATGTCGTCCATTGAGAGGAGACTTAACAAATGGTAACATTCATAATGTAATTGTGTTAAATTAATCAATACGTTGCAGTAGAATTTTAAGTTATATCATGTTATAATAGAATGGGTGGGTACAAATGTTCTGTATCAAAAGTACCGTCGAGTACAACAACTCAACTATAAAGTAGATATCTGTGTTTCCGAATCGCAAATGGTAATATTATTTTATCGTTTTGAAACGCAAAACCTTTTAAGTTTGGAATTTCTAATTTTTATTTTTATTTTTATCGCACCAACATTTTTATCGTAAGCTCCAAATGATGAATTTGCCTAAGCTTGATAGCTTAGGAAAATTCATTTGAGGTGATCCACTAGTCCTTGATAAATTCGAAATCGGAATCACCGCCTCTCTTTGGGAGGGATTTAAAAATATTTTAGAAGACTTTTTTGGAATGGTTGGAGAAGGTTTTTGAGAATTGTTTCAGTAGAACTGAAAAGGCAAATATATCGTTTGTTTCAGAAATTTCAATTGTTTAATGAGATACCTATTTTTAAAGTTTTTCAGACGGGGATAACTTTCGTGTTACAAAAGAGGTTTATGCGTATGTGCGGGAATATACATACCTCTTATTTCATCCAGGTTTTTATCAGGAATGCTTGATTTCAACACTAAAGAAGCCCATCGAAAAATATATTTAGGCAAAATTTTTTAAAGTTAATCTCTGGATCTCTTAATCCTTCTCTTTTGAAAGAGGTTAGCTTATATGTGCCTAACAAGTACACTCGTGGGAGACCACATGCTCTTTTTGTGCTCCAAACCGAGGACCTCTGCCTTCAGGGCTTCAGAACGCGCCAATCAACAGAGCGACTAAACTGCTTAAGAACTCTACATTGACCAATCGTCGCCTTAGTTCTTAATTGTCCAAACGATCATTTGAAAATTTGACAGGAGGTAAAGGTTTTGTTGCATTATTTCAATGAAATATTATGATAGGTTTTTAAGATAAAGCTATTTCCGTAAATGCAAAGGTCTGATTAGTTTAAATAATTCCTAATTAAGTGATTAACCACCATTTTTTTCACTATATTTTTAGTTTTAAAGTGGAGATTGAACAAAAACTAAATGGTCGTTTGGACAATTAAGAACTGAGGCGACGCAATGACGTTTTAACATCACTTACAGACAGTTCAGTAACTATCTTTCTACTATGTCATAAAATAGTAAAACTGTCCCTATGAAATTTTTACACTTACATGTACCTCAAATTTGTAATCTTCACCATAATATATTGGTGTAGAACCGTTTTATGGGGAACCTGAAAACATAAATAAACAACTCTAAACCACGGCTCATTAAAACAAATAATGACACAAATCATTTTAAAAAAAATAATCGCAAATCATCAAACTGGAACACCACACGACGACGATAAAATAATTTGGCGTTAAACTCCAAGACAAAAAATAAAACAACACGCTACGAGCTACCGTTTATGCATTATCTTTGAAAATGACAGCTTAAACATACAAACTGGAATAAACATATCGGCTCGCTGTTTAATTAATAAAATATTGCTATTTAATTAAGTTCAAATGGTTGAAATACACCCCGTGGTCGGGCGGCGTGCTCGGGCTCCACGGGGCCATAAATAGGGCCCCATCCGTCGGCCCCCTGCCGGCCGCTCCGGTGGTCAAGCAATCTGCCTCGTACTAATTATATTTCATATTGTTTCATGCAATACCACTCAATCAGCGAAAGCCTTCATCATTTATACCGTATAACTCTATTTAATGCTCAAATTATAACTCCCGACTTGTGATTCATGTTACGAGGTGGATTCGTGAATCTCGTAACTGCAGGTAAATCTGAAGGCTCGATAAATATTCATGTTTATTTTGGTTGAACGTTCTCTGCCGACGCGTTTCATCTATTACTTTATTATATTTCTTGTGTTTCAATATTATTTTATACCATGTATATTATTACATATCAGCGCAGACCTGCGAATAATCTCGAATTGGCATATTCTCGGTTAATCAGGTCCAATGTTGAAAATGCCACTTAAAATAATTTCTGTGTTAAAAATAATAGGTACTTTATAGCTTGTCTGAATTCTTCAAACACGTACTTCTGATTTTGAAAACGACACGTAAATTCAAAGAAAAGGTTTCAGACAGAGTTACAACTGAAATTAATCTTTTTAATAATACATCGTTGCAAAAAATAAGTACATTTTCTAAAATTAGTTGCTATCGAAATATATTAATTCATGAATTTATTCAAGATTATTTTTATTTTATTGTAATTAAATATTTTTCTTTTATATGTTCAATTAATATTATTGTTGAAGAGTATAATTTTTTAAATAAATTTAATAATTACATCAAGCAATATAGGTTGTTAAGGGACGTACTTCACTTCAATCAGTGATAGTAAGCTGGGGAGCTGCAAACAAAACAAATCTACTCCCTGTTGCAATTGTGCCACGTCTTATTATAAAAATTATATTGATAAAACCAAGAAATTTTCCAACACACCTTATTTTTGAAGAATTTCAAGTATTAACATTTAATGATCTAGTCCGAAGATATATAATAATTCAAATAATAAAAGAAAAACAAAATCAAAGCTTTTTTCAAAACATATATTCCCAACACAAAAATGTAACACCTCATTTGCACAACAGCATTACACATATCTAGAGAAAAAAATACTTCAATAGCCTCCCGAAAAGATAAGAACAATCGAAGACGATAAATGCCTACAAAAAGCAATTAAAGAGCAATTTAATGTAAAAGTAACAAAATGATGAATCTTTTTTACGCACCAGATTTAAATGTCCGGGTTAAATTTTCCCCACAGGAAAAACTAAACCCTTTCACACACTTCCCAAATGATCATCTAGTCAATCCACGCTATGCAATTGCACTATATAAATACAAAACAATACAAGAACAACATGTCAACCTACTAGAGACCATATGGGGAAAAAAATCACCGACTCCAGATATTTTCATATCAGAGGGTTCGGCTCTGTGGAACTCCTAATTGAACCTATAAATCCTACTGATCCCTCAATATAAATATTTTAAAAATCTTTTATAATCCTACATGTATTTAAGATATCCAATTAATTTTTTTTATTTTTTACGCACCAGATTTAAATGTCCGGGTTAAATTTTCCCCACAGGAAAAACTAAACTCTTTCACACACTTCCCAAATTATCATCTGGTCAATCCACGCTACGCAATTGCACTATATAAGTATTATAAATACAAAACAATACAAGAACAATATGTCATCCTACCAGAGACCAAATGGGAAAAAATTCACCGACTCCAGATATTTTCATATCAGAGGGTTCGGCTCTGTGGAACTCCTAATTGAACCTATAAATCCTACTGATCCCTCAATATAAATATTTAAAAAATCTTTTGTAATCCTACATGTATTTGAAATGACTGATTTTTGCATTTTTAATACTAATATTACTATTATCTTCATAACTAATATTACTTTTAAATTGGTCTATTTTTAATTATAAGATACAAAATATATTTTTCATCCCGATTCTCGTCCCTCTTCTTATCACAAGCTTCCGCTTCCGAAAAACTCTGTATAAAGCCAGGGCAACGTCGGGGACTTCAGCTTGTACTCCGATATCCAAATAAATTATTAATCAAAAAAAATAAATTTATGATTCAGATTTAAATTCTAGAGAATTTATATATAATATATATATAAACCCTCCACACAGCATCCTCAAAGATGACATAGGCCCTGAGGGAAATTATTTTCCTCAGGGCCTCCTGTGTGGGGCTCATGTAAAAAAAAAAAAAAAAATATCTATAACTATTACATTAATTGGTTAACAGCTATCTAATAAATGCTACTTTTCAAAAACCAATTTTAATTTTCAATTAAACATAAAATCATTAATCATAAAACATTATCTCTAGCTGAATCTGTTATAAGGTATGGAATAACAGCTTGGGGATTTTCCCTAAAACAAATATAGACCATGTTCAATCAGTGCAAAATTCATTGGTTAAATTATTAGCTGAAAAAAATTTATACCAAGAAAGGCATAATATTCCATACTTTTATCAGGGTCTCAAAATTCTTTCAGTGAGAACAATTCGTGGTACAAAATTATATTTCAGCACATAAATATATAAATAGGCTGGAACACAACCACAATACTCGTTTTAACTTTTAAAGGACTAATTGTACCTAAGCATACAAATACATATGAACAAAGAACGTTAAATTATATGATTCCGAGTTGTTTAAATATGTTACCTGCTGAAATTAAAAATTGGGCCCAAAACAAACAATTGGTGAATTTACTGAAGACTTGGCTTATTAAAAGAATTGATTTGTATTAGCTTACAATAATATATTAATAATATGTCTTTATAATAAAAACTTTTCTTTTCTCTATATTTCTGTAAATTTTTTAATTTTTATTTTGTATAATTGTAAAAATGTAACTATTCTCTCTCTCTCTGGTTTCAATCCTGGGATTGGTTTGCAGCAATTTCATCTATTCGTTTCTTCCACTCTTCCCTGTCTTGTGCGGCTCTTTTGAAGTCTGCATATGATGAGCAGCGCACGTCCACCAGCAGGTCCTCCAGGTACTCTCGGCGTGGGCGTCCCCTAGCGTTTGTCCCCTCGGTCATACCCTCCATTATGGCATGCAAGAGGCCTTCTTGTCTTATAACATGGCCGATCTATCTTGCGCGCCTTTCGGACAAGGTCCTGAGCAGGTGCCTTCCTCCTTCGATTCTTTGGAGAACCTCTTCATTTGTAATGTGGTCTCTCCAGGAAATTCATAATAGTCTTCTATAGGACCTAACTATTAACTCAGTACAATAAGATCTTTAATGTAAAGAACCTTTAAACAAACTGCTAAATAGTAGTTTATCTGTTTTGTTTTATATTATTTGTGTGTAAAATAAATAAATAAAAAAAAAAATAAAAAAATAAAAAATCTAAGTTACCTATGGATTTATTTTTATGCAAAGAATAATTTTTTACGGAAAAAAATAGGTATCTACGTTATAAAAACATGCAGGAGATTTTTGTCTGGATGTTGTGATTGTTACAATTCACGATGAACACTTCAATGCACCATCAAACGACAAAGTAGATAGGAGGTACCAAGGATCACCCCCATAAGATAATGGATGGCCAACCAATAAAATCGTATTTTTACCAGTGGAGCGACCACGCAAAATAAATAAATTTTGCCTCGATTACTCGAGATTTCCGGATGATCATTTTTCAAATTTTTCGCCAACATTAAAAAATCATACCTTCTAATTTTAACATGGGGACATAAAACTTATAATGGTGCTACATCGCCAATGAATTAACCTGTATTTTACCGTTCATCTCATATTTGTAGGATTTATAAAAAAAATCGTATGCTTACAACCGCGCGAATTATGCGTATTTTTTACTTTGAAACTGCTGTGAGGAGTACTTATTCTAGTAAACATAAAATATTTTCGATTTCTGTATGTTGTCTGTGGTATATTTGATAATGAAAGGTGCACATATACGGAAAAAGGGCTTAATTTTAACCGAAAACAGCTGATCAAAAATTCGGCGGGAAAAAAACATTTAAAATTTTTATTTTTAATATCGTTCTAAAATAGCCGACGAAGTTCGGATTTGCGACATCTATGGTCATAATAAATAAAGTATTTCCGTAGCTTCGTTTTAAAATAAATGGCTGGCCATGGAAATGTTTAAAAAAATTACAATAAATGTTTTACAAATGTTAGGAAAATGTGATCCAATTTTGGACCGCTATCAATATCAGAAAAAATAAAAGTGGTCCATTTTTCGACAATAATCGCACCAGTGGATGGTATCAAGAAAAATCTAAAAAAGTTTACAGTTCTAAAAAATTAAAACCTATAATTATGTCTGTATTTTTTAGAAGGTCAGGTGTATTTAGGCACTGTCAAAATAAACGAGGTATTAATTAATCAAATCAACCTAAACCTAGTGCTGCCGAAAGGTTGGAGAATTAATGATCCAAGAATTGGGTCGATTAGATATCGGTTCCACATACACATACCACCCAAATCTTTGGAATTTGTAAGTTACTTAAAATTCCTCGTGTTCATTTTGTAATTTGTGGCTGTGCCTAGGTATAGGCATAAATGTTTGTTCTTAGCAACATGACATGTCACCTTTTAAAGTCAAGCTTCATTCATAAGAAGGCTTGAAATCAGGTTCTTATCATAAACAGGAAGTAAAATACGGATATTTTTAATAGGCGTTCAACAAAAAATTTGTTAGTTATCATAGATTAATTGATTTAATGTAGTGTTTTCATGCCATTTTAGGAAGCACACCTTTTACGGTAAAACTAGTTTTGAACATTTCAAAAAATTAATCAGAAATTCTACCTAGCCCCAACATCTGTTATTTTGTGAATTAGAATCCATATTAACCCAGGATTGCCGAAGTCACGAATGTATGAATAAAAATACTAGTTTCGGTTGTGACTCTGTCTTGATATAAATTTAAGAGTCATTTTCAAAATTGGAACTGATTGAGGAAATGGAAAAAAGTATAGGTATGTCTTATGTTCAAATTTTAAACAGATGTGTTCATTTAAAAGCTTCAATTTCTGGTGGTCTCTAAAATCGACAATGTTTGTTTTTCAAAGGAGGATCATTTGATGAGGCAAATATTTTATAATTAAATACTTCCAATTTCACAAATTCTACAACAATATTATCTTTCCCAGGTGATTTTTCGCAGGTGTGCCTTAGTAATTTACTAGTTTTAATTTTGTATTAATTTAATTGTATCAATAAAAAATTTTAAACCTGTAGATTTTTTTCCCAATTTGTCCGACAATTACCCATTTAATAAGGGCAATATTACACCAGCAATACAAAACAAACACATGTAAAAATTTCGACACATTTGACGCCATACGGACGAAATCATATTATTAAATCACTGGAGCCAGGATGCGGATAATGGCCTCCGACAACACAGTGGTGACGGCAGCCTTTCAGCACCAAGCGCCACCCCTGAGTGAGCGGTGGGCCCGAGCTCACTCAAGACCAAGCCCTGCATAATAATGGGTTATTTATTTTTGTTAATATAATTTTTTTTCTTTCTATTTATGTTCTTGTTTCTTTTCTGTGTAAATATATAAATATGTATAACTATATGGGACGTGTGGAATTGCACTATCCTCCCCACACCTGGAATAAATAAAAAAAAACAAAAAAATATATATTTAGGCCCAGTTGATTCACATAAATTCAAATGCAACATTGTCATCAAATGGCCATTTAGCACTATTTTGCTTATTTGATAGTCGAAAGGTTCCGTTAATGCCAATTCTAGGTGCGTTTCAGCTTTCTTTCAAATTGTAATAAAAGCTGGCAAGCTTAACAACGTGATTGTTTACTTCACACCAATTTATTCAAAAAAGCTGAAACGAGCTTAGAATCGGCGTTAAACAGGGACCTTTCAACTGCAGAAAAAAAACAAATGTCTCTGAATGGCTATTTGATGACAATGTTACATTTTAATTTGTGTGAAACAACTCGTCCTTAATTGATGCCCTTTATGGCGGATAGCACTTCGTCTCTTGCGGTTGCAAGTTCGAATTCCGGTGAGGGCAAGTAGGTACATATTTTTTAAAACAATGTGATTTAGTACTCCTTCTGAAGTGAAAGTCAATTATAGTAATTCCCTTGTGGTCGGTCACTGTTCAGAATAGAAGCATTGCTTGAAACATTTAGTGACCACATCTGAACAGCCTGGTGCATTCTTCAGTCTAAGAACATTCCTTAAGTGAGGATTCCATAGTTTCACTGGCTTTGAGCATTTGAGAGTCACGTGACCTAAAAATAAATATTTCGGGTTTTTTGTTTTATAATTTTTTTATGTGAGTAACGCCCAAAAGTCTGGCGCCAATGAGATTATAAAATCCCTAATTGGGAATAGGGTGTGGGAAGGAGATGGGGAAGAGGCAGGTGGGGAAGTAAACGGCTATCCAGATCTGGTCACCGAACACGGCTAAAGCCATTTCAAGCAACGTTTCGATTCTGAAAGGTGGCCTTTCACTAGGGCCTTTCTGATGGCCTCCGTGGTTAAGATGTAAGCGCGATTTCGACTAGCAATCCGGAGGTCGCGGGTTAAAATAATTGGTGTTATTTCATATACGAGATACTCTCAACACGCCCTGATGAAAGAACATTCAGAATCAAAACGTTGCCTGAAATGACTTTAGCCATGTATCCAATTCCTATTACTCTTCTGGACTGCGGTATCACTCTGAACTTTTCACTTGAATGTGATGCAGATGTACTGTATATTATTTTGAAATAATAAATGGTTAAATAACACAAATTGTTTAAATATGGATATGATTTTATATTTTCATGACCAAAAGTATTTTTGTTATTTATTTTTGGAGTGTTATGCCGTGTGGCGCTACCTCCTTATTTAGCCAATGTTTCGGACAGCGTTACAGTGTCCATCATCAGGGCAGATTTGGTTAAACATAATTTAAATGCCCATCTGAACCCACGCTCTCCAGAATCATAGCCAAGGATCGCAACCACTCAGCCATTGAAGCCTTCAAAATAGTTTGTCTATTGGTAGACTTTTTTTTCTTTTTTTTTACATTAGCTCCACACAAAAGGCCCTGAGAAAAATAATTCCCCTCAGGGCCTATGTCATCTTTGTGGATGCTGTATGGAGGGTCTTTTGAGGGAAAGGAAGGAGAGGAAGTTCTAGGTAGAATAAGGTATGCGGGATATTTTTGGAAATGACGTTCGAATCTATCCCTCCCACTGCGGTGCAAGACAATGTTCTGAGAGAGTCCTGCTGGCGAGGTTAAAAGATCTTCCACTCTCCCGATCCGGCCCGCCACGCAATTGGAGGGCAGACGCATCCGCCGCCAAGATCCAGACAAACCTGACCTCATAAACCCGGGCACCCCTGCTAAATCACCAAACGTAGCGAACCACTTGGGGTGACCTATGGCACAGGTGCAGGTTAACCAATAAATGGTTCCCGGGCGGTGGTACCCATACCCACCTTCCAAATTGTATTTTTGTGAACTAATGTGTTTTTCCTTTTATAATAGTTTTTGAATATTATAATATGCAGAATGTTTCCTTATACGGAACGTCTAATAAAAAATTGGCATAAAAATAAATAAATCATGTAGGAACACATATTTAGTATTTCAATTAACGATTTTTTTATATTTTTTAACCTTAAATAAACCGAGCATGTGCGTACTATTAAATAAGTTTTGGATAAATTAGATTGTGTGTAGTTATGTATCGCGATGTAATGAATGAATTTAATGAAGTGGATTAACTCGGAATTGATTAACCTGACCTAAAATCAAATACCATTTTAGAAATACTCCACCGGCGATAGAGACTGTTACCAGAGACTGTTATAAATGAATCCATCCAGTGATCGATGCCGGCGGAAAAGCCGATCAACGCCGCGTCCTTGGCATTTGGATTTGGTAAAAAATCGACGTTAAAATACGGCTAATGAACGATTTTTCAATTGCATTTACAGCTGAGTTTTCGAATCGACTTCAAAACTATTTTTATTAATGACCACCCGAACGTTAATTAAAGATTTCATCAGGAAATATTGAATAGATATTACGTACACTTAAATCTTTGCAATTGGAGCTCTTGATATCTGATATTATACTCTTACACTAGAATATTAATTGAAATGAATTTTTAATGAAAGGCATTAAATTACACTTCTATTGTTCGCAATGGACTTATTTCTAACTTTAATACTTTTTGTACTTATGGGTGCTTGTACTTTTCAGTTATTTCACAGTTTATAATATTTTAAACTTTGTAGGTACTAGTAACTTTACTCAAATACGAAATACATATATTTTTTATAATTAAGTGGATTGGTAGCATCAAATAAAAAATACAAAGTGAACTTTGACTTTCTTTAAAAAAATGTCAAAATTTCTTGAGCAAATTTATCCACCATTATTGTAGCATCACATAAAAAATACAAAGTGAACTTGGACTTTGTCTAAAAAATGTTAAAATGTCTTCAGCAAATTTATCCACCATTATTGTAGCATCACATATAAAATACAAAGTGAACTTGGACTTTGTCTAAAAATGTCAAAATATCTTGAGCATATTTATCCACCATTATTGTAGCATCACATAAAAAATACAAAGTGAACTTGGACTTTGTCTAAAAAGTAGCAAATTTATTGTAGCATCACATAAAAAATACAAAGTGAACTTGGACTTTGTCTAAAAAGTAGCAAATTTATTGTAGCATCACATAAAAAATACAAAGTGAACTTGGACTTTGTCTAAAAAATGTCAAAATATCTTGAGCCAATTTATCCAACATTATTGTAGCATCGCATAAAAAATACAAAGTGAACTTGGACTTTGTCTAAAAAATGTCAAAATATCTTGAGCAAATTCATACACCATTATTTTACTTAAAAAAGAGTATTAAATAAATGTGATAGAAGAGAAATAAAAAACGATCTTACTAATAAATGGAGCATTTAAATATTATTAGATGAAATTACATTATGTAGGTACCAGAACCCACACATTATCTCAAATTACAGCGAAATAGACACACTTCAATCCAGTGTGGCACTTTGTACTCGGGTACCTGTTCCGTAAGAGTTGGCGTCTAGTATGTCTTACATCCGTTAGTTACTAACGATTCTATATAGCGATATGCCAATTAAACTATTATAAAGTACATGGATATAATTTATTCAACGTATCGTTTATATGATTTAATGTTTGTTAACATTTATAATACGTATAATTGAGACACATCAGGTGTAGGCACATCCCACGAGCGGATTATTCTTACATAACGTGAATTATAAAAAAAATATTTTTCTAAATCCATGTTTAATGTCTGTTATTTGTTTTCAGCATCAATGCTCACAAAGTCGTGTTACTAATTTAAAAAGTTTGTTTTTGAATCGGTAAACAACACTTTATCTGTTCTGAAAACGTACCTACTAGTTTTTTAACCGTTCCTTCATCGGGAGAGTTTTATTATTTTAACTAGCAGACCCGGTCACACGTTGCTGTGGCTTACCCAACCTTTCTAACCAACGCCATCTGTTAATTTGCATACATATCAAATTCACACCGCCCGCTTGCCGGCTGCCCGCTGCCTGAATTGAATCTTTGAATTTGTCGACTTTTTTCTACTATAATATGCAAGTATTATACATATAAACCTTTCTCTTGAATCACTCTATCTATTGGTGAAAACCGCATGAAAATCCGTTGCGTAGTTTAAAAGATCTAAGCGCACATACAGCGGGAGCGACTTCATTTTATACTATGTAAAGATTAATAAAGACAATATTAGCCAAATTCAATCGAAAATCTGAAACAGAAAAGTCAGAAAACATACGGTCACATCTGGGATTCGAACCCAGGACCTAAACCTTGACAGGACTCTACCAATTGCGCTAATATGTCCATATCCGATTCGGTCATATTTAACTGCATCATACTTCGACTGAGAACTACAAACATTCATTTTCTTGACGAATGTTTTTATTGGCTGCTATCGTTATGTATGATTGCAAGATTGAACCAGAACTAAATGCCATCTAGATAGTTTTGTTTCGGATTTCGATTGAGTTTTACTAATACCGTATTCATTTATTAAATATTACAATTGGGCTTTTACTCATTTAGTTAAAAATAAAAAAAATAAATTAAAAAAAATATTAGCTGTCATCGGTGGGGAATATCAGAGCAGTCAATTATTTATTATTCTATTTGATATTAAATAATTGCATTGTCATTAGAGAGAAGAAGAATATATTTTTTACTAGCTTTTGCCCCCGGCTTCACTCGCATAGTATTAGGGGGTTTCCCACTCCGCCTCCTCCACCTTCCCTATCCCACCTCCCCCCCTCTTCCCCACCACCAATCCCTCCTCCCACCCCTTCCTAATCTCTGTATTATAGATTAATATAGGTTAGTATTTTATACATATTTGAATTTTTACTATTAAAGGAATCTCCATAGTAACCAAAGCAAATAACAAAGTGACAACGCACGTCAAACAATTACTAAACAACGCTTTGCTTTTCGTCCGGACAATAAACGTATAATAAATAATTTCGTAACGCCAGAGCTATATTATTAGCAAATGATGTAGCTTTCTATTAGTGAAATAATTTTTAAAGTCAGTATTTATTGAGTGAAAGAGAAACAAACATCCATACACCCATGTATCCATACAAACTTTTGACTTTATAATATTAAAAGGATAGAATTGTGAATGCCGCTCAAGAGTCCTCCCAACCCTCTGGAGCCAGGGAGACTACGCCCAACCCAATTGGTTATTTTGTGAGAATTAAAACCATGGGGAGGAGAGAGAGATGCAAGCTGAAAATAGATGTTGAAGATATTGGCTATTCAGATCGAAGAATAATATAGAAGATATTGGCTATTCATAGAGACACTGATTCATAGCTTTAATTTTTAAGAAATGTAGCATTAATTATTGAAAAAATAGCTTTTATAGCTTTAATTTTGCGTTTTCATAGCGTTTATAGCTAAATAGGATAACGTCAAGGAATGGGAGTCGGCAAGAGGGGAAAAACTATTAAATTGGCAAAATCACTTGAAACATGTTTATTTTATTATTGGTTGAAACTCAACATGGCACATGTTTCTACAGAAGAGTGTGTCATGTTCGTTCTACGATCTGTCAATACAAGATTATAGCAACTAAAAAATATATCTGCGTCAACACTATTCACAGGGGCCCACACAGTCATCAGAGCTGCCTCAGCAAATTCTCTGTGAACAATTTTTACAGCTAAAAGTAGCTGAATTATGTCTTCAGTGACTCCATCCCTCACTTGCTCTACAAGCTGTCTTTGAAAATACCTGTTACCTTCCTTACTGTTATCAACAGATTTAAACGTTGGAGCAAGCCTACTTTTACTTGCTAAAAGAATAGCGTCTGATCGCTGGACATTCTGACCTACAATTGCAGGATTGAACATTTTACCTGCATGCTCAAGAAATTGATTAGTGCTGTTTTCTTGACGGTTCAGCATTTGAGATGCCAGTTTCACAGAACTCTTCTGACAACTCTCTCTTATTTGAGTTTTTATTTGGGTTAAGACAACCCGGTTCTTTACCTCCTGCACAGCCTTTAAGGTTTTGGCAGGTTAACACCATCACTCAATTTTTGTAAAGAAAGGCTTAGGGACACCAAGTCCTCCCAAAGCAAATGAGCGTATGGATATTTTGACCCTTCTACCTTCTAATACATTGACCAATTTGTTGAGTTTTGTTGTAAAAATCGCTGCTATTTCGCGTTTTAACGTTTTTATCGCTAAAAACACCATTTATCGCTTTAATTCGCGAATATATCGTTAATGCGATGAATCAGTGTCTCTAGCTATTCAGATCTAGTCACCAAACACGGCTAAAGAAATTTAAGGCAAAGTTTCAATTCTGAATGCTATTCTTACAGAGTATCTTCGAATCTAATAGAAATAAAGTCCATCAAAATGCTCAAATATTTCAATTCACTTTTATCATAATCATACTTAGATTCAAAACGATAAATTTATAGCGATTAGGTATGCACAAAACTGGAAAATGAGTGCTACATAATATCGTGTATTCGCAACGCTTTACGAGATAGCTATTTATGCTCGTTGAAAGATCTATGTGTCTGCACTCATTGCAGATCGGTCAACATCCATTATCCATTAGGCTGGTGGAGAGATTTGGTCCGTTCGGCTTATCAAATTATCGGCATTTGTGCGATCCAGGACCATTTGTCATTTTAATTTCCCCGCAATATCCGAGGCCCATCGGGTATAATTACCTTGATTTATGTAGGCTGCCCGTAATACGTTACAAATTGACCACAGGTAACGAAATGCCACCCGCGAATCCGAACCAATATCATCTATCATTTTGGGAAATGTCGATCGCGAGACTTATTACGTCAGTGGTTCCTCCAACGCGATCACTCAGCGGCCGGTCGAACGGCGAAACTACCAAACCTGTGTTGTTGATAATGCCAACTTATTTTATTTGGTACACTTAACCACTTTAGCGTTAGCTCCACACAGGAGGCCCAGAGTGATATAATTCCCCTCGGGGCATATTTCATCTTTGGGGATGCTGTGTATGTGGATATGTGAATGGTCTTTTCAGGAAAGGAAAGAGAGTAAGTTATGGGAATGAAAACGGAACCGTTTATTGGATAACCAAAACTTCTACCATAGATCACCCCAAGTGGTTTGCTACGTTTGGTGACCTAGCAGGGGTGCCCAGGATCATGGTGTGAGATTTTTCGGCGGGTCTTGGCAGCGGATGCATCTATCCATTAACGGCATGGCAGGCCAGATCGAAAGAGGCGGTTGAGGGAGACCTTTTGATCTCTCCAGAAAGACTCTCTCTATCCAGCGACGTACATCGCGGTGGATAGAGAGAGTCCTACCCCAGAAACTCCCAGATTCCTACCCACCCTCATATCTTTTTCCTTCACAGTATTTCCTTCCTTTTCTAAAAAGACCTTCCAACCAGCACCCAAAGATGACATAGGGCCTGATTGGAATGGAGCACGTAACCATATACACATGAGAAGGTTTATTATTTTAGACGAAGCAAAAAGGCTTGTCTCAAGATATTTGTATTGTGCAAGAATCATTGTTTTTACGTTGCGACAAAATAAACGTGCTGGTACGAGGAAATAATCTCCAATGTCAATTCAAATGGATTTCCTTTTTTTTTAAATTATTTACCTAAAAATATATACTAAATATTGTGGAGTAACAGAATACTAGGCCTGAATATGAAACACTTGTCTTGCGAAACCCTCCTCCATGAATAAGAATCTAATAAACACATACATTAATGCTCCTATTAAACTCCATATTCATTTAATGCTGCAGCGAACAAGTGTTTCCCCGTATCTGTATAGAATACTCTTGTTTTAATCCCATAAACACCGGTCACAAGTTAATTGAAAAATCTTCTGCATTCCCTTAATAGGAAATTGCTTTGCTTTGCCAATATAACTGCGGGAACCATACCAGACAAAGGGGTAAGCAAACAAGTTGCTCATAATTTTAAAAAAATATATTGAAAATTCATTTTTGTTTTGAAAAGTTTTAATTTTCGATGTACATTTGTTATTTTAATTTAATTTTTTTTTTTGCATAAAAAATTTTAATATTAAAGTACCTAACATAATTTTTTTTTTAATTGAAACAACAAATGTACATCGAAAATTAAAACTTTTCAAAACAAAAATGTCTAGAAATTGTTACATAATCAGTGCCCAAGAAATACAAAAAATTGAAAATTCATTAATACTATCTCCAATTTCGATTCGTTCTGAATGTTTATTTATGCATTCGGTATAGAGACACTAATTCGATTTAGAAATATTTTTAACATTTTTTCTACTCATTAAGAACAATGACAATGACTATTTTTTTCAAAGTAAAATAACTTACCATCTCTTACAAATTCTATAACAATTTGTTAATACTAAAATAACGAAACTTATTTCCGTATTAAATGTCCCTTCGTCCACAGATATACGCAAGTATCCGATATACATATATCTTATATTGTATACTTATGTCGCAAAAAACTTTTCTCGCGCATTTATATTATTTATATCACAGATATACGCAAGTATCCGATATATATCTTATATTTTATACTTATGTCGCAAAAAACTTTTCTCGCGCATTCGCACGGCAATTTAAAAAAAATCAGAGTGTTCAGAAAACTAAAGTAGACAAGGGTGGGGAGGTTACATAGCACCGCACAAAGGGAAGTCCAATTATGGCCGGTCAGTGGTTGAGTGGGCATAGCGCTTGGGTCCCACCCGGGCGTCGCGTGTTCGATTCCTCGGCTGGCTAAGTCCTCCATCACAACACAAGCAACATTTTCGGCTTTCTGTGGTGGTAGTAGGAGATTTTCAAACATCGTTGGGTTATTCGTAACCCGGGAATGTTTGTCTTTCTTAGTAAAAAAAAAAAAAAATCTATCCCATCGCAAGCTATATCCTGTATGTGTTTGTCTCTTGTTAGTGTAGGCTATTTTTCGTTTCAACGAGTTTCAAATCGCAACGGTCGACTAAAGAAGTTTACACTTCAAAAATGTTCCCAATTCTCAGTGTATAAGAGCCAAATGTGCCAATGATAGAGTATGCTGAAGGAGTCCTTTTCTTTGATAATCTATATGGATTTATAAAAAATATTTTGCGATTGATTAAAAAAAAGTTGTGCTAATTATATTAAAGAATTAATCTATTAAAATTAAAAGTCCTCTCAAAACCTTTTATGGTGTCGAATGCCTTTTAGAACACCTTTTTCCTATTGGAGGTAGGTTTTCTATGTCCTAACATTAATTTCCTGAAAGAGTTGAGCTCGTACTCCATAGTTAACGAACTCCTGCTTTGGGTGTTTCAAGTTATTGTGCTTTACCTTGTTATTAATGACCGCGCACTAATTCACTTCCTTTATTTTCACTTAAATAAGAGCTTTAATTGAATCCGCGGGCATATTGCAACGCTCTTCATTACCACAGGGTAAATGGTTAATCTGATTATATGCTGATTTATTGATAACTACATCCTTGAACTTCTAAGCACAGATATAATGTTTTTCTCTAAAAAAATGTTTCTGGTCTAGATTTCTGTCTGAAATATTTTTTCAGGTCATCGAAATATTTAAGCATATATATGTATATTTAACCTTGATAGCTTTTGTGGTATGGGGTCGTCCATTAAGCACGTGATGTTTTTTAGCAACTTTTTAACCCCCCCCCCCCCTCCTGGTGATATATGGTGAGGTTTCAGACTAACCCCCTCCCCCCCAAAATCACGTGTATTTTTTTTTAGTTCAAAGTATTTTAAAATTTTCAGAATAATGTCACGAAAAATAAATACATGTGACATCTCATTATACCCCCCCCCCCCCTTGTGATATTTCGTGATTTTTTCCGAACCCCTCCCCCTCCCCTTTCGAGCCTCACGTGATTAATGAACGACTCCTATACTGTTGTTTCTTCTGATGTACAATACAACTCTGTAGATCGATAGTTTCAATTATAATTCTTCAGTTCATTTAGATTACGAGTCTTTTTTTTAAAAATTTTTATTAGGTTTGTCAACAGTGATTTACATCAAAGCTTTCACAGATACAATTACACTGAACATGGTGGATGCTATCACTAATTAAAGACAAACACAACATTGATAACATAATACTTACATGTACATTTCATACATTCACACACACACACATACTATACATTACAAAATAATAAAATAATAAGAGCCTGGTTTATTATCATCTTATTTACAATGAATATCTAACTGTCCATTCTAACTGATGCGCTGTGATAATTTAGAGAAGAGGAAATAGTCACTGAAGGTGCCCACTTTTAGATCGGATATGATCGGATATCTTCGTAACCTTTCGGATATTATATAGTACAACTACTGACATCTGTTGAGAAATCTTAAAACTACAAATAACTACAAATACTGACGACATCCGTTGAGAAACATTGAAACTACGAACATGTTAACATACCTACATATAGTTTTCTATAATTCAATGAAAATATTATGTTGCATGTAGTGACACCTGTAAAACAAATCCCGAAACGATATTTCACAATCAATGCAGATAATGCAGCGCTGTTACATAGTAAGGCGTGCAGCGCGCATGGCTTCTATATCCTTTTCCGCGCATTATAAATGTTCGCTCTTAAAATAAAATAAATGATTCTTAAATTTGAAGAATCACAATAAGAAATTCTCAAGTCCCTTTAGTTTCATAAAAAATATTTTTTGTTGAATAGGGTGCATGTAGGCGTAGGTTTTTTTAACGTTAGCTGTACAGAGGAGGCCCGGAGGAAAAAAATCAATCAGGGCCTGTGTCATTTTTAGGGATGATGTGTGGAGGATCCTTCTAGGGAAAGGGAGGAGGGGATGCACAGCGAAGGAAAAGGTATGAGGAGTAGGCTTTGACCAACTATAAGGGGTAGGAGTCTGGGGGTCAATGTGTCCAGGAGTGACGGACGTATGAATCCACCTCTCCCACTGCGGTGATCTACCAGTCTCTCCCGATCCGGCCTATCACGTAGCTGATGGACAGATACATTCACCACCGAGACCGGAACAAACCTCACTCCATGAACCCGGTCTCCTTTGCTAAATCACCAAGCGTAGCGAACAACTTGGGATGACCTAGTGCAGCTGTTGTAGGTGTTGATTATCAGATAAGTTGTTCCCGGGGCGGCGGTACCTATACCCGCCTTTCAAATTATAATATAAAAGGTATCTATCTACCTACTACTAATACCCATTAGGTATAAATTACTTAAATTATAAAATGTTTGTTTTTTTACGTTGACTTCACCCAGGTGGCCCAGCGGAAAATATTTTGACGATGTCATCTTTGGGGATGCTGTGTCGAGGGTATTTTAAAGAAAATTATGAGTAGAAACTTCTGGGAAGGTAAGTGGTAAGTGGTGGATTGAAATCTAAACGTTAGCGTGTCCAAGAGTGACGAACGTATGAATCATCTCTAACCTTTTCATTTGGTATACTCGTATATATTTTTTTCAATTATTTCTGGCTTTCACCCTTCAAGGGTGTTCTAGGCCATAAGTCGGCAACCTTTTATGGTCCAAGGGCCAAATATTTGACGTGGGAACTTGCGCGGGCCGCACTTACAAAAATCCTCTAGCCACCCCCCCCCCTCGGGACGGATCTCATTTGACTAGGTAGTACCTAGTTTTTATGAGGAAGTCAACTTTAATGCGGGGTGGGGGTGACATAACCTTATCCGCCCCGGGTGGCACCCATGCTAGCTACGCCACTGCATATCATTACAGTATAAATACAATATTTCAGTTCTAAATATAAAACGGTCTTCGTATTTTTACGACATTTATTGTTGTTAAAATGGTTACATAAATAAAATGATAATATAAATTATTTTTTAAGAAAGAGTAAAAGAAATGTTAAAGAAACTTCGAACATAACTCAATGGGATTTTTGTTGTTGGATTTGACTTGCAAGTTCTTTAATATTTGCTTGCATTTTTGACGTGGAGACGCGTAGTATTGCGTCCAAATATAAATGTGATAACAGTGTTTGTTTTTCCGATAATTAAGAATTGAAAAAGTTTGCTCACAAATATACGTACTACCAAACATAGTAATTATTTGCTGAGCAAACCTTTTTAATTCTTTGTACTTTTCGGAAGGCAAACTCCCGTAGAAATCTACCAAGTTATTTGTTTTCCTTAAATACCATTTAAGAATATTATCACTTTGCAAATCTATCATGTTGATTTGCAAATAGCTTGGTACATTATCGATATCTACTGCGAAAGGGTTTTCGAAAATCTCCATCTTAGATGAGATTTTTTTTAAATCAGCAAACCGGTTTTCAAACTCAGTTTGAAGTTGTAGTAATGCACTTTTCATGTTGATATTTTCCCAAATAAAATTTATCCCAGCTTCTTCAACTGCTTTCTTGCAATTTGAAAAATGATTGAGTTTCCTTTCATCGATATGCGTGATAAACAATGATAGTTTACTTTCAAATGATTTAACATCTGAATACATATGGCATATCAATTTATTTTTTCCCTGTAAACGGGTATTGAGTAGATTCAGTTTGGCAGTCAAATTAGTTAAAAATCCAAGATCTCCCCTTATCTTCGCTATCCATTCGCTCCTCGCTCCCTTTCACTCCGTTGTGTATGATATCGTCCGTTACGTGCGTTGCGGCGAGAATCTTGCGGGCCGCACCAAGAACCCTCGCGAATTGGGCCGCAGGTTGCCGACCCATGTTCTAGGCCATCATTTCAAATTACAGAGAAAGGAAAGGTGAAATTATATATTAATTTTAACATAAAATTTAAAAAAACAATGAAAGTTATTCAGTTATTATTAATTTACTTAAAAAAATACGAAATAAATAATTTCGAAATGTTTTCGTATGGTTCCATTTACTCCAAATCTTTTTCGTTTTCCTAATGCTTGCTATATTCTGTTGTTCATGTTTTGTTAGATATAAATTATTGTATTTGACCATTATAACTCTGAACCCTTGTTTAAAATCACAAAGTCTGCAAGCTCCGAGAAATCCGACAGTTCACGTGCGGCACAAAAACGGGAATTGTTATTAATGGTCGTGTATTGATTTCAGGTGAAGAATGAGAAATCAAGGTCACATTATATTTGTACCTGCATGTGGGAAGTTCATTAAAATGGTGAACAAATAATGGACCAAACTGACCCAAAGTTTCGTACACCCATTTGTTAGCTCTTCTTCGGGATCTGACCACCGTACCCGCTTCATCAGTTCATATTCAGTAAAGTTCGTAAATGATATTTTTGTTTTGCGGTTTGCATTGGTTTAAAAATCCAAAGATTGGCCTTTCCGTCACAAAAATGAGCCCTCATCGGTTAGTCACAAAAGTGCGTTTCGTATATGACATCTTTACTCCACCCGACGCGATCGCGCAGGTCGCAGATTATTATCTCATTATTTCTTTAAATATATTGGGTGTTAAGATGAAGCCATACTAAATAATGCAAAATCATACAAAATTATATGTTTTTATTTTGAAAATTTGATTGCTTAGAAGTATTATAGATGCTTCAATTAAATACTGCATGTAGAACATACCTTGGCCATGGCTATGAAAAATACTTTCAAGCCCAAACTCTCCTATTTATAAACCCCTTTTCGGATATGGTTTTATTGTTTAATGTGGCAAATTCAGTTTTTTTTATAATAATCGCAAAAAAAAAATTGATATAATATATTTACGCCCGAAGTTCACAAAATAAAATAAAATATGCATTTTCGCGTTGTTATTTTACAATACGGCCGGCAGTAGACGAATTTGGATTTTCAAAGTGAACTCTGTGCCGTCCACCGAAGGGCTACATAACTTGTCACGCCCGTTTTTTTTATCAGTTCGCCCCCGGACGGAGCGGGAAACGGTCGTTAGGCTCCGCGTCGCTTTGTTCCGTGAAATCAATTTTAAAATTCTGTTTTATTACAATAAACAATGCGTAAAAAATGAGTAAATGTATTTTACAGGCCTTTACGAAATCAACCTGTAAAAAAAATCTCAAATACCTTTTCCAACCTATTTATTTTAAATCTCTATGTATTTTTAAACTCCTCCCATAAAAGGGCGTGAATTCCGATTTTGATTTTTTACTGGACTATTGGATATCCTTAAGGGACGTATTTGACTTATGACCAGTGATTTCTGACATAATTTGGAGTGAATATGCCAATAAATTTTTTTTTATATATTTGAAAAAATGAATACATCTTTTAGATACCATCAGTGGTCACTCAGCCGAGCAACCGTCCAACCTCTCACCCGACCTTAATCGTCCAATGCCAACTGTTTTTTTTAAGTCGGAAAAACAAAGGTACTTCTCTCCACTACCTTCAGTCTAACGACAAAGCTCAAGTAGGATACCATAGTGCTAATGGGTCCAGGATCTCCGGCAGTTGTACCTCTTGTGCGATATTCACTTTTAATGTCTGAAAGTGAGTTTCAGTTTTCTTGTACGGTGCAAATTATAGATTAATCATATGGTGTTCGTGGACAAAGTTTAATACCTATAAAATTAAAGGTATGTATTTCAATTGAAGATTTTAATCAGTGTCGGATTTGATACTCAACGGATAAACTAAATATGCAGGTACATACATACCCGATATTTGCGAACCATAATCATTTCAACACATGGTTAGACACAAATAGTTAGCTGTGAAAAATTCCTACGCGCAGAATCCCCAAAGACAACATGAGCGAAGCCTCAGGGCCTCCTATGTAGAATGAATACATTATATGTACTGCATAAATATTTTAAATCTGTATTAATGACCTCTTGTAATATATCAGGTAGGTGGTACTGCTCCGAAACACAGGTGTGTGTAATATATTGCCGTGTGATGTTCTAAACACCAATAAATCATCCCATAATATAATGATGTACAACACGTAACTATTGGGCGTTACCTGTGATGTTTTTTTATGGCCTTGTTAAGACACGCAGACTAAATTGCACACTTAGTATCAACGCACTATTAGACGTCTTTGAGCCAACAGCCGGGATCAAAGGTCACATCAAATTTTTGAATAAAGTCATTCATTATTTGGATACCAATTTGTTTTTTCGGGATATTTTGGATTTTAATAGAC
The DNA here is from genome assembly GCA_917880885.1 of Limnephilus marmoratus. Taxonomy (NCBI): domain Eukaryota; kingdom Metazoa; phylum Arthropoda; class Insecta; order Trichoptera; family Limnephilidae; genus Limnephilus; species Limnephilus marmoratus. The sequence goes on along the minus strand of OU862909.1, from coordinate 55,591,154 downwards.
CGGTTAGTGGTTTAATGGACAAATGCATCTGGTTCCCTCCTAGGTGTCGTTGGTTCAATTCCTCTGCTAGTTAAGTTCTCAGTCATTGCGCAAGCAACTTTTTTCGCTTGTATTATCAAACAGGTGGTAGATCAACAGTGATAATATCTAATAACAATAAAACTATACATATTATTATACATTGATTTTTAACTGAATTTAAAAGACTTTCTTCAATCAGTCTCTCTCGATCCGGCCCGCCATGTAGTGGGTTGGCTGATACGTCTATCGCCAAGACCTAGACAAACGTTGAATGCTTCATCTATGTAGGTAGTATTTATTATTTCTCGCGACGTATTTATACAGGGCAAGAAATATATACCTACATCTCAAATGTAAATCAAAAATAGTCAACAAAGAAAGTGTTACTCACGATTTTAACTTTACCGGGAAATTAACTACTTCATTCCAATCTCAAAGCCTAAAAGTAAAATTGTATAAGTAGCATAATAATTAATACCTCTATAGTCATCACACAAACACATTGAGATAGATTTTATGTCCAAAATTTGGCTCCATCGGTCTAAATGTTGTTCAGTTTGGTGAAGCTTTCAAAAATGGCTCTGCAGTTAAATAAACAGTCAAAGATGGCATTTCAATCAAACAATGCCAATACCACGTTCGGTTATGGAAGTGTTATGGAACAACATTTGTATTTTATCTTTGGCATCTAAGAACAAATCACTACCTAGATGGAGGTAGTGATTTGTTCTTAGATGCCAACGATTGTGAGTATATCACCATCATCAGCGATAGATGAAAAATGACCCGTACTCAAAACCCGTCAATAGTTGGACAGACGATGAGATATGGACGCTGGGAGATCATCTCGCGTGGGTGTTATTTCCTCCCCCCCTAACGGTACCGCACATCACCTGTAAGGTACACGACAGCAGGTACAGTTCTGCTGGCCTTGAAAGTTATAAATTGTTTCTGTTGTCTGAACTCTGAAGTGACCAGATGTTAGGATGAAGTTATTTGTTCTCTGTTATTTTTGTTCGGAAAGGTCACACGTTACAAATTTCATGTTACACATACTACGTAGTTGTTCTTTTAACTCTATGAGAAAACTATGGGATCCTTTTAACGTTGGGTCTAGTGGTTGCATATTTAAGACATGATCAAGTGTACATATTATGTATTATTTGCAACATGTTAATTTTTTATCAAAACATTTGAAGTAAACAGGTACATAATTTATTTAAATTTAAAATGCTTAACTCTTAGTTTTAACCACTTTCTTTTGTTTATATACAACCATTATGTCTCATTATCCAAGCCCATTTTACCAGTTTTTACTTATAACTTTGGTTGAAAGGTGGTTAAAACGCAAGTGTTTTATTATCATTAATTAAAACTAGCTGTTAAAAACCCGCTCTGCAGGTTTTTCTGCTAGGCCCTGCGGACTTCTTTAGGTTCCTCTTCGCCCAGTTTTAGTGTTGGTGACCATTTTATAAATCCTGTATGAACTGATTCCAAAAATAGCCGGTTCCTCGGATCCACTGTGATCCAGTGACAGCTAGTCACCGGAACAAAGTAACCACAACAGGCAATGACGTCATATGTAATACATAGCCGAGTGATACTATTATTCACAACTCTAAGTATTACCACCAATCTTTCCGTTTCCGGAATATCCGGAGAGATACTCAAATTTACAAATCCGTAGTAGGTACTTATACCTGCCAGGGTACTCGTACGATCTGCTAACATAGGTGGCGCCATCCTTTGACGAATTCTTGAATTCGAAACCGAATTACAAGTTTGTAACTTCACATACACAGATAATAATAATAATAATAATTGGATAATTTGTATAGCGCCGTTTTTGTGAAAAATCACCTCAAGGGCGCTTTACAATTTATTATAAATCCTAGGCTCTATCTAATTTTATTATTTTCAAATAGATACAGAATCATACTTACCTGCAGGACACTTCCGACAAAACACACTTTATTAGAAAGTTTATGCTTATGCTATGGGGAAGATACGACTTTGCACGTGGAGGACATTATATTCAAAACACTGGACATTGCATGAGTTTTACATTTATATTTATATTTAACAGAAGATTAATGCCAAAGTTGAGTTAATATTTATTTTTAAAGTCTGGAGAATTTTAAGAATTTGCTTTTACACACTTAGTTATTTACAATGTTGCGAACCGTGAAGGCGAAGGTGAAAGTTTTTTTTTTTTTTTTTTTAACTTATTGATACGACTGTCTGAAAAGATGAGTTTTAAGTTTAGCTCTAAATTGCGCTGAATCTGTGATCATTCTTAACTCGTGTGGCAGTCCATTCCAGGCTTTAGGTCCCGACACTCCGAAAGCACGCTCACCGAATTTAGTATCTGGTGTGCGCTTTGGTTCCTTCAACCTTCCAATCGCCGATGTTGCTGCTGACCTGAGGGTTGATTGTCGAGAATTGGAATTTTCTGGAATACACATTTCCGATAAGTAAGTCGGAGCCATTCCGTTAAGAGACTTGAATACCATCCAGCAGAGCTTAAACTGGATTCTCTCGGGGCACTTGAGCCAGTGAAGATTTTTGAGATGCTCAGAAATATGGGAATATTTAGATACGCCGGTGATGAGCCTTGCCGCAGCGTTGAAAACAGATTGTAATTTGTTGATTTGATATATTGGGAGACTAGCATATATTCCGTTGCAATAATCTAGACGTGAAACAACATACGAATTGACTAGTAATTTAGTTGCCTCTGTGGTCAAGTTTCTCCGTGCAGATGCCCTTGAAGTGCCCGTGCAGTGCTCCGTGCACTCCAGATGCACTTGAAGACGCGGCGTTAGAGATACAGTCAAAGTCAGGTTCTTAAATTTCAACCGTTTAGACGTTACTCTATTAATAACAGTCGTTGATGATGCCATGAAATAAGTTGGCAATGTTTGAACAAACATATTTATATTCGTTCCAGTTGCTCTCAGTTTGACCCTGTTGAAAAAATACTTTTCAGAATATCGTGAGGGTTTCTTGAATAAATGTATGTTTTTTTCATTTTGGGAAAACATATTTTGGCAAACCATTTGAAAATGATCCTTTTTACCTACTGTTGCAGTGAAAAGACACGATTCACGACCGGTTTCTTGAAACCTGCCTATTTTCTTTCCTCTTTCTCTCCCGTTTCTTTCTGCATAATAATAATTTAACATAGATGTCTCACAACTTTAACTGGCTCTTTTTTTTTACATTAGCTCCACACAGGAGGCACCGAGGAAAACAATTTCCCCAGGGGCCTATATCATCTTTGAGGATGCTGTGTGGATGGTTTTTAAGGGAAAGGAAGGAGAAAAAGATATGGGAAGGAAAAAGGTAGGAATCTGGGGGTCAGAGTGGCCAGGAGTGACGGACGTATGAATCTAATCCTCACCCTACGGTGCAAGGCGAAGGGTCAGGAGAATCCAGCTAGAGAGGTCAAAAGGCCTCCCTCAATCAGTCTCCTCTGATCCAGCCCGCCATGCAGTGGTTGGGTAAACGTATCCGCCACCAAGACCTAGACAAACCTCATCCCATGAACCCGGGCACCCCTGCTAAGTCACCAAACGTAGCGAACCACTTGGGGTTACCTGTCGCAGGGGTGTTGGTTGTCCAATAAAAGGTTCCCGGGGCGGCGGTACCCATACCCGCCTCCCAAATAACTGACTCTTGCCAATGAGAGTGAAATTCGTACAGAAAAGCAAGATAATTGTTTCGCGTGAAATATTTCAACATACATACATCCATTCTACATATTTGCAAGATATATAGATCACTCAACTTTCTTAAACTGTCAATTTAAAAAATATTTTTTAATCATGGAATAATTTCGATTTTTTTTTCATAAAATCACTTGTTGAGTGAATTATAATTAACATGTCATGTGGGCATGCACTTAATTATTATTATAATTCCTGCTTTCATGTTTTTTTTTCAAGCGTTAGAATTAGTGTGAGATTCATAAACACTAATTATTCATAGAGATTAAATTTGCGTCCGCATTCTTTGTGAGAAGAAAAAACGATTTATTAAATCGGCGAAAAGTTCACATTGGCAATCGTACCTCTGACATGACATGTCAAGAATAACTGAGAGATGCTTTTTTATTTTAATTTAAAGTTTGCCTTGGATTTACTGTAAAAAATATAACTATTTGCGCTTGACTCGATTGTTTCTTATTAAACTTTTTTACTTAATCCGTTTAATCACAGGATACCATATTTGCCCCGGGCCACATATTCAAATCTAATAGTTATCCAAAAAATAATTAAAATGTACATATTTATGAAACCAAAGTTTTCAACCGCAATTTGAAAAAATAAGTATTTTTTTATTTATTTATTTTTATTTATTAATTTTCAACGCCCTGATGGGCTTTTACATGACAAGTTTATTATACAGAGACAGTTTTTTTTTTAATAAAAAAGATAAACTATAAAAATATAACTAGTAGGTAAACATCATACAGATAAATTTAGGAATGATAGTGCATTACAATAAAAGAGAAAGTTTCTAAGTTGTAAAAGACATAGAAAAAAAGTAGTAGGTATGTTAGTAATTACAAAATTTACAGGTGACTGATTAAATGTCATGAATAATACATGACAAAATGCAAGATACATAAAAAGAAAACGTTAACAAGTTTTTACATTGTAGATTAATATAGAAATACACAAATATATGCAATAGACCCTAGGTGATGCTCCTTAAATATCAAAATATTCTACATAAAAATATTGTTCATATATTTCTTGAATAATGGTAAACTTGTATTAAATACATCGATATTTGAGGTGTATTTGTTCCCTATTGTGTGAAGTCGAGAAATTGATGCATGTGTGTGATAGTTGGTTAGAGAATTATTGTTGCAGAATAATATGTTTTGCTTTGTCGCTCGAGTTGGTACCTTAAAGTCGATGAGATGCAGGAGTTCGCAACAATCTAATTCGAAGTGAATAATTTTAAACAAAAAAGTTAGGTCGTTTATTTTTCTTCTGTTTTCTAAGGAATGCAATTTAAGTGTATTAAGTAAAGATGTGTAGTTAATGTGTTGAATAGGTATGTGTAACTTGAAGTTAATAAATCTTAAAAATTTGTGCTGCACTCTTTCGATATTTCTTATATGAATTTGATAATATGGGGACCAAACTATGGAATTGTATTTCAGCAAGCTGCGTACGAGTGACAAATATACGATTTTTATAACTTCCAACGAATCGAAGTCTTTGATTGTTCTGATTATAAATCCTAGTGTTTTCATGCCTTTGTTAGTTATTTGTTGTATGTGATTTATAAAATTTAATTGCGAATCAAACAAATAAGTATGAAATTCTTTGAATTTTTTTTGTACAAAAATCGATAAAAAAGTGAGGTGACAATAACGCGTATAATTCAATTGTCTAATAAAATATGTGTGCAAGTCATTTTTAAAACTTAAGTAAAAGTTTGGGTTAAATTTTTTTATACTTACAAAAATACATTGCTATTTCTTATTGTTAAGCTTATTTCATTACCTTTCTAAAACAGTTTTTAGTTTTCGGAAACGATTACAAATATTCCATTTATTTTTTTAGGATTTTATTGCAGAGCGGAAATATTTTTAACTACCAAAAAAATACGCCCGAATTTTGAAGGGGTTTTACATTTATTGTCTCACTCATAGAAATAAAGAAAACAAAAGATTTGAATCACCGAAAGGCTGCATTCTCCACTGTAAGATAATGTTAACGAAGCTAATAAATAACCATTAATATAGGAAGATGATGTTGATCTCGGTGACTACCCGAAGAACGTATTAGTCCCGCACCGGCCATTGCAGTTAGTGCTTGCTGTCTATGGTGTGTATTGCTTCACTATAAGTATGCCGGAGAGAAAAAAAAACATTTCCCCTAAAATTCTTAAAAAGCGATGGCTTTTTAAAATTTATTCCACTTGGGGTTTGGGATATGTTGTGAGGCTGAAGGTAGTTGGGAGAAGAAGGAAATAGTGAGGAGGAAGGTGGGAAGTTCCTGGCTATTCAGATCTGGTCACCAAACACAGCTAAAGCCATTCCAAGCAACGTTTCAATTCTGAAAGGTGGTCTTCTACCAGAGCGATACTGTGATATCTTCCCCCCTGGAACGTGCCGCAAATATACCTTTTATTATTTCAAGTGAATTAATTGTGAAATACACAATTAAATTAAATTTACTTGCACACGCCGGGATTTGGACTGGTGTGCTAGTAGAGCCTTGCCCTTCGACTACGGAGGCTTTGAATAATCACGGATTGCGCGAGAAGATCAAAAATTGGAAATAGATGAATTATGGTAAGAAAATTTTGTTCTTCTCCCCGTAGCATCTTCCATTCCCACCCGACAGGCATCAGCATTTGCATACAGTTGATATTTGCCACATGAGAACGGGTCGTTTCTACGACTCGTTCTTGATTCAACGGCTCACTCCTTCCTGTCATCAAAAAGACCCATCATACAGCATCCCCAAAAATGAAATATTTTGTGTGGAGTTAGTGTTAAAAAAAATCAATTCACTAACCACGCAATAATAATAAAATCAAAGTCTAAGGAAGCTTGATGGATGTTTAAAAAATTTTTAACAAAAATAAAATTTTTAAAGTTCATTTTCACAGTTTTATTCGAGTTCTGGGATTATTTGAATTTAACGAAACAACTGGCCTATAATGATATGGTAACAGAACTTGAATAGAACTTACACAGAACGTGAAAATTAATTTTAAAAAATTGACGATCATTCAAATTTTTTAAACAACCCGTCCTCAATCTCAAGAATTTCTGGTTGATACCATTTTCCCCGCTTAAGATGAAGCCATGCGAAATAATGCAAAATCGTACAAATTTATATATTTTTGTTTTGAAAATTTTATCGCTTAGCAGTATTATAGATGCTTCAATTAAATACTGCGTGTAGAACATATCTTGGCCTTTAAAAATATTGGTCTTTTAATAAGCTTAGAAAAATATAAGGTCTACAAAAAAACACTTTCAAGTGCAAACTCTCCTACTTATAAATCCCCTTTCGGATATGGTTTTATTTTTTAATGTGGCAAATTCAGTTTCTTTTATAATAATCGCAAAAAAAATATGTTTACTTCACAAAATAAAATAAAATATGCATTTTCTCGTTGTTATTTTTGACATCAATCAATACGGCCAGCACTCGACGAATTTGGATTTTTAAAGAGAACCTTATGCCTTCGACACAAGAACCATGCACTTGGCCCACTCGGGGTATAGACGTCCTAGACTTGTCGCTTGGTTCCGTGAAATCAATTTTAAATTTCCTTGTTATTACAATAAACAATGCGTAAAAAAGGAGTTAATGTTTTTTACAGGCCTTTACGAAATCAACATGTAAAAAACATTTCTCAAATATCTTGTCCAGCCATTCCAAAAGCTTTTTTCTCCAATATTTTTAAACCCCTCACAAAAAGAGGCGTGGATTCCGATTTCGATTTTTTCCTAGACTATTGGATTACCTTAATATTATTATCTATGAGATCGTGTGGTCACCAGTCAGCAGTCACAAGCCAACAATTGAATGTAGAAGTAATGATTGTCCGGTGTTTCCACGGAGAATCCCCCGTAACGAGGTCCTCCCACGACATTAGCACTTGAGATGGATAACGGGTCATCAATCACCCAGCTGTCCCTACATCACACATCAAATATAATATTAGAATAAATAGCCTGAGATTATCTCTACCGCCTCCCACAGATTCCGCGATGCTTTCTTTTATTCTCCGATTAGGCGAACTTGTTCAAAGAATGGCTTGTATCTGTTGTAAAACCTCATTAGCCATCTCATATATACAAAATCAATACGAGATGTATCTACTCGTATGTATGTAAGTTGTCCATGCATTGCTATATTAAGCATAAGAAATGTTGGAAACTTTCAAAATATCTTCCTTCTGCCTTCGCGAAGGTCTCTGGATTATTAAAACCACATGGCAATACATCTGAAATCATTACAAAAACTCTTACGAAACTGTCAAACATGTCGCAATTTGAGAATGACATTTTAAAAACAATTAAAAAAACAATGAATTTAACTGGAGTACAATTCGTAACAGGTGATAATCACCAAAATCGAATACTTTGGATCTAATCAAAAATTACGAGTATATACAGGGTGTTAAGGAACGTAATTGACTTACTATATAAAACCAGTGATTCCCGACACTATTTGGAGTAAAAAATGTAAAGGTAATTTTGGTCTCCGGTGACTTTTTCGGTGACTTTTTTTTTTCAAAATTTTTTTCTTCAAAATCAAACAAAAAAAAATTCTTCCGCATGTCGTCGCTGTTCACTCAGCTAAGTAACCGACCAACCCTTAACCCCGCCTCCAACTGTACAACACCTACCATTTTTTATGTTTTTGTAGGAAAAAAAAAAACATCAAAAAGCCACCGGAGACCAAAATTTCAATAACACTTTTTACTCCAAACTGGTTAAAGTAAGACAAGTACGTCCCTTAACACCCTGTATAAGTATTTTAAATAGGTTCCTATGTTAGGTATCAAATTTGATTGACTGTATTGAATTAATGTAATTTGGAATAGGTGTCACGCGGGCTGTTTGAAAATCTGAATGAACCGGGACGCGTATTTCCAATCCCTAACGCGGTTGAGTCACTCTAGCGACTGAGCCGCGTTAGGGATTGGAAGGCGTAAATCGCCTTACAAACACTACCGCATTTCAGTCGCGCTAGTGACTGAGCCGCGTTAGGGATTGTTATGCATAAATCACCTTACAAAAGCTATACCGATTCAGTCACCTACGCGCTTCGTTGCTCTGCTCTACAGAGAGGATGGACAGCGTTTTTTTAGTTAGCATTTTTTTTTAATTGAAAATTTATTTTAAGTTAAAATAAAAAAAGGCGTTTTTTTTTTAACTGAGGGTGACGACCATAATTATAGAAGGGTAAGCAGAGAGGATGGACTGCGTTTTTTTTTACTTAATTTTTTTTTTTTACATAGAAAATTTATATATATATTTTTTTAAATATATAGGGTAAGCAGAGAGGATGGACCGCGTTAATTTTTTTACTTAATTTTTTTTTTTACATAGAAAATTAAGTAAAAAATTAACGCGATCCATCCTCTCTGCTTACCCTTCTATAATTACGGTCGTCACCCTCAGTTAAAAAAACCAGCGTTTTTTTTAACTTAAAATAAATTTTCAATGTAAAAAAAATGCTAACTAAAAAAACGCTGTCCATCCTCTCTGCGAACCTCTCTATAATTACGGTCGTCGCCCTCACAGAAACTGATAGAGCAACGAAGCGCATAGGTGACTGAATCGGTATAGCTTTTGTAAGGTGATTTATGCATAACAATCCCTAACGCGGCTCAGTCACTAGCGCGACTGAAATGCGGTAGTGTTTGTAAGGCAATTTACGCCTTACAATCCCTAACACGGCTCAGTCGCTAGAGTGACTCAACCGCGTTAGGGATTGGAAATACGCAACCGGGACTGAATACATGGAATGCGGGAGAGTGGTTCGCGGAATGTTGAGCTTGAAAGTGGAGAGGGAAGGTGGGGAAGGTAGAACGGGAACGCGTGAGGGGAAAGGGGAACGAGGACGCACGAAAAGGACAAGTATGGAGAAACAATTTATTTCTTTGACTATGGCATTGCAACGCATGCCGGGAACTCGCTGGTTAGACATAAATAAATAAATTATCATTGCTTATACTAGTTTAGTTCAAAGTGCTTTCTCTTTACTCTGGTTTTATCAGGAAAAGTTATATTGTTGTTGTAGACGCATGCCTAAACACTAAACACCTTATTACAATCATTACTGCTTCTAGGAAATAGAAATAATACTTGGTTCTGATACGCACCTCAACTTGTCCGAGATATTATACCTAATTGTAATCTGAAGAAGTTGATAACACAAACGAAAGGGTACTTCCAAGATTGATCATTTTAGGCCGTTGGATTCACTTAAATCGAATGTAACAAATAACCAATACATAACTATTTGAATGCCTATTTATGGATATATATATTTTTTTAACTTTGACTCCACACATGAGGCCCTAAGGAAAATAATTTCCCTCAGGGCCTATGTCATCTTAGGGAATGCTGTATGAAGGATTTTTTTAAGGAGAGGAAGGAGAGGGAAGTTCTAGGAAGGAAATAGGTATGAGGGGTGGATAGGAATCTGGGGGTCAGTGTATCAAGGAGTGACGGATGTATAAGTGCATACCTTCAACCGCGGTGCGATGCAATGGATCGAGAGCGTTCGGGTGGAGAGGTCAAAAGGCCTCCCTCAACCATTCTCTCCTGATCCGGCCTACCACGCAATTGGTGGGTAGATGTATCTCCCGCCAAGGTCCGGACAAACCTCATCCCATGAATCCGGGCACCCTTACTAAGTCACCAAACGTAGCGAACCACTCGAGGTGACCTATGGCAGAGGTGTTGGTTATCCAATAAATGGTTCCCGGGGCGGGGGTACTATTTATTTAGCCCCAAACTATTTATTTTACGTAGTAACAATTGTACAGTAAGAACGTGGAATTGGTTTGTAAAAGTAAAGTTAGAAAGCTTAAAGCATGAGTTAAACAATTAATTATTAACAATTTGGGAGGCGGGTATGGGTACCGCCGCCCCGGGAACCTTTATTGGATAACCAACACCTCTGCCATAGGTCACCCCAAGTGGTTCGCTACGTTTGGTGATTTAGCAGGGGTGCCCGGGTTCATGGGGCGAGGTTTGTCTAGGTCTTGGAGGCGGATAACCAGGACACACTGAACCCCAGATCCCTACCCTCCCCTTAAACCCTTTTCCTTCCCAGAACTCTCTTCTCCTTCTTTTCCTTAAAGAAACCCTCTACACAGCATCCCCAAAGATGACATAGGCCCTGAGCGATTTTTTTTCCTCAGGGCCTCCTGTGTGGAGCTCAAGCAAAAAAAAAATAACAAATATCTATTATCGTGAATAATTTTTGGGGTATTATGCCGTGTTGCACTGCCTCCTTCGTCAGCCAAGTTTTCGGAGAGCATTACATTGTCCATCGTCAGGGCAGATGTGTAATGGAAGATTGTGGTGCTTAAGTACCCGTTCCGTGTTGCCAGCTCTAATCCCATACGAGCTGGTAATAAGATGTAATTTGAAATGGTTTTCTGTGTATAGTTTTGGTGTAGCAATTACCGGATACCAACGACTATTGAGCTTAGCTCCGTTGTCTTTATTAATATTAACGGCATTTTTGTGAATTCAATCAACGCCTATTAATTCTGTTATTATTTCACACAACTTCAGGCATTTTTTTTACCACACGCAACGTTTGCGCTTATATTAAGATGAAATAAGTCAAATCTTTCCGAAGCAGTATTGCTTAATTTCTTAATAATTGTAATAAATATATCTGGACTTGATAGATGGCATAACTTCAAGACGTTTGACAGGGTGATTTTTTTCAGAATTCCCATCGTCCGAGTTTCTTTCTAAACTCTAATCTAGATTCCATTGAATGCTTCACTGTTCCTCGGTGGCTTACAGCGCATTGATAAACCAGTTAATTTTTTGTCGTGAATAAATAATATGTGAAACACTTGACATTTATGTTTAACTACCTGCCGTCCCACTTTTTCCTTTGTAACTACGATCGCATATTACGCATTCTTAAATGTTTTACGTAACTAAGAAGTACCTATCTCTTCTATTTCAATCAGAGGCCTGCGGTGACCTTTGCCGATGCTCTTATTTTTCTCAAAGAAAAAATCTATAGAGTGGTTCGCTACGTTTGGTGATTTAGCAGGGGTGCCCGGGTTTATGGAATGAGGTTTGTCTAGGTCTTGGAGGCGGATGACCAGAACATACTGAACCCCAGATTTCTACCCACCCCTTAAACCCCTTTCCTTCCCAGGACTCTCCTCTCCTTCCTTTCCTTTTTTTTTAACATGAGCTCCACACAGGAGGCCCTGAGGAAAATAATTTCCCTCAGAGCCTATGTCATCTTTGGGGATGCTGTGCGGAGGGGTGGGTAGGAATCTGGGGTTTCGTGTCTCCAAGACCTAGACAAATCTCACCCCATGAACCCGGACACCCCTGCTAAATCGCCAAACATAGCGAACCACTTGGGGTGACCTATGGCAGAGGTGTTGGTTATCCATTAGTTATTATTCCTTAAAAAAACCCTCCACACAGCATCCCCAAAGATGACATAGGCCCTGAGGGAAATTATTTTCCTCGGGGCCTCCTGTGTGGAGCTCATGTATAAAAAAAAATATATATATATGAATAATTCTTTACATTTGCTCCATTTATAGCTCTACAGCTCCGGCTATATCATCTTTGGTGGAGCTGTGTGAACGGTCTTTTTAGGAAAGGAAGTTCTGGGAATGAAAAAAAGGTATCAGGGGTGTGTAGGAATCTAAGAGTTAGTGTGTCCAGAAGTGACGGACTTATGAATCTATCCCTCACATTGCGATGCAAGGAGATGTTCCGAGAGGGTCCTGATGGTGGGGTCGAAATGTTTCTCTAGATCCGGACAAACCTCACCCAATGAACCCAGGCACTCCTGCTACGCCATCAAACGTAGCAAACCACTTGGAGTGACCTATGACAGAGGTATCGGTAAATATTTAATTTAATAAAAATTTTATCGGTAATCCAATAAATAGTTCACGGGGCGACGGTATCCATTCCCGCCCCCCAAATTGAAATATTACTTATTTATAATTTCTACCCTTTTGATTGAGTAATCAATCTTCAGATTTTGCATTTAGTTCATAAATGTTTTAAAAATATTGTCTCTGACTACGAAAATAATTCAAATGTAATTCAAAAGCTTTACAGTGCCTCTTCCTCTTTCTTGAGTCAACGTTTCATGAAACCTTGCAGTGTTCACAATTTGGGAGGCGGGAATGGGTACCGCCGCCCCGGGAACCTTAATTGGATAACCAACACCTCTGCCATAGGACACCCCAAGTAGTTTGCTACGTATGGTGATTTAGCAGGCTGCCCGGGTTCATTGGGTGAGGTTTATCTAGATCTTGGAGGCGGTTGACCAGGACACACTGAACCCCAGATTCCTACCCACCCCTTAAACCCCTTTCCTTCCCAGAACTCTCCTTTCCTTCCTTTCCTAAAAAAAACCCTCCACACTGCATCCTCAAAGATGACACAGGCACTGAGGGAAATTATTTTCCTCAGGGCTTCCTGTATTGAGCTCATGTAAAAAAAAGGTGTCGTTCATCGGCTCAAAACGACATCTGCCCTGATAATGGGCACTGCAAAACTGTTTGAAACGTCTCAACTTGTAGTAGAAAAACCTTCGGGGCTAAAAACCTCAAAAGTCTCAACCAATGTAACAGAAATTACACATAATCGGAATACTGAAAAAATAACAAAAGAAAGATAATGGTACACTGCTATCTGTCGTTGACCAGTAAACGCATTTTGTAAACAATGTTAAGTTGACAGTAGATATTATAAAATAACAATTAAATAACGAAAAATATGAATTTTGTACGCGTATTATACCTCGATACTTTATTGTTATTTTAAGATATACTTTGATAAGTAATTTAGGACTATAATACTCGTATGTCTGTTGAGGTCAACTCGTTTCAAATCAGTACAAATAGATATTAAATAATATATAATGACTAGCTGACCCTACAGACGTTGTCCTGTCTTGGCTATGAATATTCATTTCGAACTGGAATGAATAATAATAAATAAAAATGATTTCAAAAAAACATTGTTTATTGTAATGCATTTTGATACAATTGTTTTTACCTACGTGTCCTTTCCCATTTGTCTCGTTCCCCTTCCTCCTCCCCTTCCTCTCCCGCGTCCCCTTCCCCTCTCGCGTTCTCACTCCGCTCTTCTCCGCCTTCCCTCTCCTCACTCCCCTCGCCCGCTTCCCCCGTCCTGTGAACCCCCCTCCCGAGTTCCCCTCCCCCCGCCCGAGCTCCCCTCTCCCCTGCCGACTTCCTCTCCCCCCTCCTGGGTTCCCCTCCCCCCTCCCGGGTTCCCCTCCCCCCTCCCCCTCCCACGAATCCCACCCCGAGTTTCCCTCCCCTTCGCCCTTCCCCCTCCCGCATTACATTCATTCAGACCCGGTACATTCAGTTTTTAAACAGTTCACGTGTTACCTTTGCATTTTTTTAATACAAAATTCATAATGCCAGAGCTCACCAGTATATCAAAACCTTCAAGGGCGTTTTCACAACAACTCACCAAAGTTTCATCGCAATCGAACGAACGGTTAGCAATGCATAATTTCATGATGTCAGAACTCACTATTGTATATAAAAACCATTCACACATCTAATCTCCAAAGTTTGAATGAAATAGGTAAAGTTGTTCTGAAGTTATGGAAAACCAAGGGTGACCAAGGGAAACAGGGATTCATTTTTATATATGTATATATATAGATATGGTTTAACGGGTTACCGCAGGACGTCTAGTTTTCATTCTAAAAAAAGGCAATATATAGATTTTTATCCGTATGACATAATATAATCTAGAGAAGTATAAGTACCTACCTACGTCCATTCAAATAATGTGTCCCTGTATTATATTATAGACCTAATTATAAAAATCATGTTAGAGAGAGAGAAATGAGTTGTTGGTTGAAATACCTTACTGTGTTTAGTGAGCAATTTCAAATATTACCCCTCCCCTTTACCCTCACGACATTCCCAGTACCGGTGAATCCGTAATTCAAGTAACTTTAGGCAGTTTTTTAAAGAGAGAATCTTAGAGTCCTCATAAGAGTCCCAGAGTCCTTAAAAGAGTCCCAGAGTCCTGACAAGAGTCCCAGATGCTCCCGTCTGGAGCCAGTGGGACATGGCATTCCCAATTGGGGTATATTATTAGGCTGAGGGCAGGAAAAAGTTTAAGGTTAGGCAAGTACGTGACTATTCAGATCTGGTCGCCAAACACGGCTAAAGCCATTTCAAACAACGTTTCAATTCTGAATGGTGGTCTTACACCAGGCGATATTGAGAGTATCTTTCAGTCTGGAACGTGTCGCAAATATACTTATATATTATTTTAAATCAATTAATTGTTAAATAAAACAAATTAATCAAATAAAATTTATTTGCCCATTCGATCCCGCGACCTTCGGAATGTGAGTCAAGAGCCTCACCCCTCGACCACTGAGGACTCCTGGGCAGCAAAACTTATTAACCCCGAATTTTCTCAGATTTCTTACATATCTCCGAAATTTTTAAGCTCTTGAAAAAATTTTATTTTTGAAGAAATTATCTAGACGTATTTCACGCCGAAACGCAAATTATATGAAATTCCCTCGATAGAAAAAAAAAACGCAAGATATGCTCCGAAAATTATTAAAAACACGTTTGTTTCTATTATTTTATAAGTTATATTTGTTAAAAAATTCACAATCTTTCTTTTAATGATACCTAAGACGCCTTCCACGAGATTTTTGCTCTGTTTTAAACGAGTCGTGTTTTATTAAACATTTTCGCTTCGATTTTATCGCTTTAAATATTAGCGCGCTCCTCTAACATTCGTAATTACATATCTCTCCATCTTTTTCTTTTTGAGCGCAGATGCGGCGTCTTAATACACCATACCAACCAACAATGTTCATTCATCAATGTATTTAGTCTTAATTTATACTTAACAAGTTTTTTACATGACGCAATAAAAAAATACACGTTGTTTTGGTTCTGATTCATAATCAATATCGTATTGTTCAACAAGATTAACGACATGCACTCCGATGCACTGTTATAACGTCATTATACGAGTTCGTTCTGCTAAAAGTTTTCTGAAAGAGGGCGTGATTTTGTATGCCACACATTTCAACAAGGAAGTGATAAATGGCCGAAGGCATTAAATAAATCAAAAAAACATCCTCACTCGGTACAATGGGCCGATCGTTGTTTTTTGGTTATGAAACAATCAATCGCTTTTTCATTCCGATCTTGTGTTTTAATCTGTCATAGATAAATCGATTATAATTAACAACAAACGGTATATAAATGACATAGTCATTTGTATATGAATTTGGCAATGTTAAAAAATGACAATAAAGTACCTATCTACATACTTATAATACACCTACCTAGGTATCTATAGGCAGGTACACTATTTTTCTGGCATTTATTTAATTTTTCTGTTAATTCGTTTATGCAAGTTTAGACCACCTGTAACCTTCATTATTGTATTCTTGACAGTTTGTCACCAAACATTGATCACAAAATGGTAGTCCAACACTCGTAAATAAATGCGTTTCTTTGGAATGCCTCGTTTTAATTTTTAAGAAATAACAAAGTAAAAAAACAGGAGAAGAATTTTAAGGCTGTTTGTGTTGCTATACAATAGAGAACTCCAGTCCATTTTTTTTTTTTTTAATGAATAATGACCTTCTAACTTAAATAACTGCATTTTTAATTTTATTTTTAGAGTTAGTTTTAATAGTTAAAATAAATAAAGTTTTAATTTTTCAAGACTCCCCGAAAACCACCGTATGTATGATGAATCGTGTGACGTCATCACTCCTGAAAAATTACTATAGGATCGGGCAATCAGCTGATCCTTTAGGATTTTTTTTAACTCAGGGCTTACTATGTTTTGAATTTTTTTTTGATTCACAAGAGTCCCAGCTGCTTCCTTCTGGAGCCAGTGAGACTATAGCATTCCCAATTGGGGTATGTCGTGAAGGTTTCCATTCAGGTCACCACACGTAATCAAAATACTGTATGTCTCTTTTGTTCGCTCAATATTAGAATTCGGATCAGTCATATGGAATCCCCAATACAAAGTTAACATTGAAAGGTTAAAAATAATTTAAAAAAAGATACTGAAACAACTAGACTTTAAATCCTTTCGAACATCAGAAAGCCTAAAAGACTCATTAACATTCCATAATTTATCAACCTTAGAAGATAGAAGAAATATATCCGACCAGAAATTTCTATTCAAAATCATTAACAACGTTGTTGACAACAACTATCTTCTAGAACACATTAATTTCCACTGTCCAATAAGAAACACAAGGTCAAACCAACTATTCCACAACCCACACTCAAAAACAAATTACAAACAACATTCATTTCTCCGAAGGACGTGCACAAAATACAATGATATCTTTTACAACGCTGATATTTTCCATTTGTCCTCAGGCCAATTTATTAAATTCATAATAGAAAAAATCAAAACAAACTGTTAATTATGAACTCTCCACCCCTGCTGCATGTTTTCCTTTTTTTATAATAATAATAATATTTGGATGATTTACATATCCCACATGCTTTAATTTGTGTATTTTTTCATTTCTGTTGTACATATATATATTTTTCTTTTTTTCTACCACTTTATGTTTTCTTTTATGTTTTAATCTATGTTTATATATACATATATTATAAATTTTAGCGGAAACTTCGCTGGTTAATGCAACCATGTAATATGTTACTGTATTATAAAAATGTGTACAACTGTTTGTTTCCTTAATAAACTAAAATAAAAAAATAAAAAAAGGTAGTGGGGAGGGGTAGGAGATGGGAAAGAGGAAGTTGGAGAAGTATCCAACTATTCAGATCTGGTCACCAAACACGTTTTAAGCAATGTTTCAGTTCTGAATGATGGTCTTACACCAGGGCGATAACTGAGACAATCTTCCACTCGAAGTAACAGTGTTTAATTAAACAGATCCTACTAGTCTACTCATCTCGTGTATTCTGTATCAATGGATTAAATGTATTGAATATGTTAATAATGCTTCATTAAATTCCGAATAACTCCATAATGCAACCACTGATATATTCCTGCGATAAAGCGTGACATAAAAATATTTCGTTGAGATTTAGTCACGACTCGTTCAGACTGTTATCTCGGATTTAAGTCGCCAGATTACGGGCTTTAATGGGGGGATATTTCTTAAATATTTCATTAATATGATTGATTGAAACTAGAACTACAATAATAAGACTGTTACCTGTAGATTGTGGTAGAATGCCGGGCAAATGTTCACAGCGACACGTGTCGTGTTGACGACTTCACAATTTAACACAACTACACCAGACAATTTAGCCCGAGGGAAAAACCTAGATTAGCTCGGAATGGAATTGGTTAAATGCAAGGGATTTTTATCCTTGGTTATAACATTATATTACGGGGATTTTTGGGGGCGTTTGTGTGATATTTTTGGTCGAAAGAATTTGAAGAAGATTATGTTTTTGACACGTTCATGCTAAGGTTAGGTATAATAAAAATATTGATAAAATATTATTAATGGTGTCCATAAACTAATTAGGTTTTCCAGATTTTTGTGACAATTATTATAAGTGATAATTATTAGCCTGAAACACTCATTTATATTGAAAAAATCTTCCGAGAAAAGATTCATGCCGCCGACGGGACTCGAACCCGCGTCCTTTTGATATCCGGTCAACTTCTCTTAACCACTGAGCTACGTCGGCTTATTTCCTACCCGCCAAATAATTCAATATATATATATACTAGTGTTTCATTCAACAATTACTGGTTATTACATTTTTCCACCTGCAAACAACCAACTCGCTAATAATTATTACTTATAATAATTATTACCCTTTGTGCTATGCATAAAAATCTTGTAATAAACATTAGTTTATCAATTAAAAAATAGTAATTAGATTTTTGTGGTTTAGTTAGACGATTTTAATAGTTAAATTGTAAGGTTGTTATACAATTCGACATATATTAAAACAATAAACTGTCGCCATGACATGTTTTCGCTTGATGTCGCTGGTCCACGCCTTTTTTATACGAATACTTTTATACTAATTTAAGCACAAGTGTATCAACTGCTCCCAACTGCCTGGAGTCAGTGAAACTATGGCATCCCCAATTGGGGTATGTTGTAAGGCTGTTGGGGCATGGGGAAGAGGAAGCCAATAAATTTAGTTGTTTGAAAATATATGCATTTACATATCTCGGGAGCGTATCGAAGCCCTGTTTTAACTCGAGCGGTTTGCGTCCCGTCTGTCTCTAATTTTTTTGTGTGTTCCGTCTCCGGTTAATCCTGTCAAGGTAGTAGCCGTGTTGGATAGTTTCTTTATATTTCACCAGATTTTGCATGAGTGTTACGAGCTATCAAATGGGAATTATCAACATTACGCGAGGTCTACTTCTCAAAAACTACCAGAATTATATATATCTGCCGTAACACAGTGACATCCCTAGCACGGGATATATGTATGCAATATGCATGTTACAATTTATACATGTTAAAATAAAATATGAGTATTTATTTGAATGAGTGAATGAATTTAATAAAGACAAATGTGATGGTGAGTTGGTCCGATTATTTAGCAACGAAGAAGTAGATACCTAATGCAAAGCATGAAAAGGCAGCGTTTTGATTCAAGGCGCGAAATAAAAAAGGAAGAGGACAACAATCGATGACGTGCATACATTGATGTATTATGGTATCTCTATGCGTGCATACAATCTCTCGCTGGAGTTAGTAAATGACTAACTGTGAAGGAAAACGAAGTGAATGTAGATGAAGAACGTTTGAAGGATCTTTAAGAATTGTTCAGTAGATTCAAAAGAAATTCTTCTGTTTGATTTATTCAAGAAAAATACATAGCAAAAAAGCGCGTTTTATTTTATTTTGCGAAGCCAGGCTCAAGTATTTATAATAAATAATAATAATAAAAACGTTACAGTATTATACATTTCGTTCTTTTATCATTGAGACTATTGATGAAAAGGTTGAAAATGCTCAGCTATATTTCAGGATTTCTCCTGGAATGCAGCTTTTCAGCAGTGCATCCAATATAAAAAAAAAACCGAAAATAAAAAATAAATTAGTATTTCGATGTGTTACGGTCATTTTCTACAGAATTTAATTTTTCACATTATACAATAGTACTATAACATAAGTAGCAGATTATGGACTTTAAAGAAGTATTTATAGGCTGATACTTATTTTTTTCTGGTATTACAAAAAAAAAATCAAAACAATTCTAGGTTATTTCAAAGACAAATACAGTTTGTCAAATAAGAGAAGAAACATAGGAGGGCCACTGTTGCTCAAATGGCAATACTAAAAATATAACCATCGTAGCAATCTAAAGCTGTGTGACCTACATTTTTATTAAAAATTAAAAAGGCATAAAAGTGAAAAAAATATTTTTCATTGCAGTATACCCACTGATCACAAAATTAGAATTGCATATAGGTATACTATTATTGTACGTTTGCAATTTTATTGGAATAAAGTGTAGAAGCACACTTTAGAAATTGCTCACATTTATTTAATATTAGCTTATGTACCTGGCGTCGCCCAGGCTTTAGATCATGTCTCTAATTTTGGATCTGAATATATTTAACTCATTCAGATCTAAAAGTGGTGTAACTAAACTTACCATTTTAATTATTCTTCCTTTCTACCTACTGTTAAATTCAAATTTATGTAATTAAGTAGGTACATTAACAGTGCTTCTTCAATTTTAAGTTTTTATATTTTCTGCTCTTATTTGACAGACTATGTGTGTTCTACTGGCAGTATTTAATCAAAGCATCTAGAATATTTCTAAGCGACCTAATTTTCAATAGTAGCAGGTACTTCAGCTTAAAGTGATTTTCCTGTATTGTGGTAGGTAATTCGTATGCGTTCTATTTTGTTAGATTCAATTGGTCTGCGTTTGCGACGTTCAATATAAATTCAATCAGTAATAAACTGTATTCATTTTGTTTATACTGCTAATGACTTTTATGGCTTTTCTCGTTTGTGGGTACTGGCGCAGAGTACAGTGCGCAGTGTGCAGTGCGCAGTGGTGCCCTCACCGCTTTCCACAGTAGAATACTTTGTAAATTATAGCGACTCGCATTGGCAGAGAGATAAATTTAATTACACCGGTTACGAGCGGCAAATCAGTGTAGGAGGTAGGAGCAGAGGCAGGAGGGTTGCCGCTGCACTAATAGTCCGACACCGTTTACCAAAGATACCGGGAAATAATAACGAATTTATTCAACGTGTGAATTTAAATTCGAATTATGTTGTTAGCACGAGCTGAGTATTTCGCCATGGGCTTTGTTGCCATTTGCCATGTGCTTATCTCGTTTTGTGCCAAAACTGTCAAGACGCAAGTTATCGCGGCAGCGGCGGCGTAGTGACTATAGATATAGACTCCTTCCATACTACATCTACTGCGGAGATTAGCAAACCTAAATAATCAACGGTTCCGTAAATAGTCAGTAAAAGAGTTATGGCTCGTTGCGGGTGGTACTCCATTTGCTCCAGAGCACGAGCTTTATAATTATTATTTAAGAAATCAACAAATGGTTGCGAAGTGGCCGAATTTAAATGATAATATTTTGTCTATCAGAGAGTTAGTGGGTCTTTACGCTAAATTTTAAAGAAATTGACAATTATTTTGTTAAAATTTCCAGGATTTATTTTGTAACCCCACAATATTCCACTACTGCTAACAAAAACAACATGAGTTATACTCAAGGAACTCAGCAGGTTTATAAAGTTGTCGGAAACAAATAGTTTTCCGAGAATAATAAAATTAAATCATTTATGGAGGGGGTGTGTGAGTACCAGGAACCCTAAATTGGGTAACCAATACTCTCTGCCATAGGTCACTCCGAGTGGTTTGCTACGTTTGGTGACTTAGCAGGGATGTCCGATTTCTTGTCCAGGTCTTGGCGACGGATGCGACTGCCTACAGTGTCCGTCAACAGCGTGGCAGGCCGGATCGGACCCTCTCTCATCTCCAGCCGGACTCTTTCGATTCGACTTGCACCGCTGTGGTGGGGGGGGATGTATTAATACATCTGTTACTCTTGGACATATTAACCCCAGATTTCTATCCAACCCTTACACATTTTACCTACCCAGAACCTCCTCGCTTCGTTTTCCTTAAAAGTTTCCCACACAACATACCGAAATTATTTTTAATTATATATTCACTTGTAGCAAACACTTTGTGGGAAAACACAAATTTAATAAACACAATAAAATAACATGGTTTAAATTCCACTTTATTATTTCTTAATCCAACCGGTTTCGGTTCATCCTGAACCTTCCTCAGGGATGAATAAAAATATATTATTATTTTTTATGTGGAACGTTGTTATTTTTTATGTATTGAACCCTGAGGAAGGTTCAGGATGAACCGAAACCGATTGGATTAAGAAATAATAAAGTGCAATTGTAACAAAGTTATTTTATTGTGTTTATTTTTAATTATGTTCTCTAGGAACTAGATCATACCTACCATTATATCGTCTACGAATTTGTTAGGATTCAATCACTAGACTGCATATTGTTGCGGTAAAAAAGTTTTTCCACAATTATTTGTCTAATTACATTTATATATTTTTTAAGTGTTTAGTGTGCCAGCTAGAGTTCAATCCAATTATTCCACTTTTGAAAACAAGCAATTAAAATGAAACAAAACATATATAACTCCTCTTAAAAGATTATTTGTTTTGCTCTTGTTTATTGTTTATTTTACATGAGCTCCACATAGGAGGCCCTAAGGAAAATAATTTCCCTCAGGGCCTATGTCATCTTTGGGGATGATGTGTGGAGAGTTTTTTTAAGGAAGGGAAGGAAAGGAGAGTTCTGGGAAGGAAAAGGGTTTAAGGGGTGGGTAGGAATCTGGGGTTCAGTGTGTCCTGGTCATCCGCCTCTAAGACCTAGACAAACCTCACCCCATGAACCCGGGCACCCCTGCTAAGTCACCAAACGCAGCACACTTGGAGTGACCTATGGCAGAGGTGTTGGTTATCCAATAAAGGTTCCCGGGGCGGCTGTACCCATTAAATAATTCAAATTAATTATTAATACATATTTTTATGAAATGTGGTAAACGAAAGTGCGATTTAAAAAAAATATTTTTACTGTAATTTGGCACACAAATAAATAATTAAACATTTTTTTTCTAAACAAAAAGGTCATGCATTTAAGGGTCGAATAAAATTCTCTAATTCTCTTGCTGGACCAGAAAAAAAATTATGTGAAAAAATCTATGAAATAAACAAACAAAAAATCAAAGATTCCAGAGGAACAGCGAATTTGTTCTAAATATTCTACAATACATATTTCAAAGCAAATAGATTAAGTAGTGCAGTCTTAAGGTAAATTAATCAGATTAAATATCATAATTTCCCTGTCGTATATTCTCAGAGAGATAATTAAATACCGTAACAACCAATCATGACCGCACTGACGTTTTCTCCGTACAACTTTAATATTGTAAAAAATGAACGACTATTATGAAAACGTCAAAACATAACGACAATAAATCGAATACTATTTTACAATGAATATTTTGCAATCTCATGCTCGGCATTAAAATTAATCCGTTGTAAAAAATCATCAGCCATTTTGCATACCTTGTCCCTTGTCACTATAAAATATGAGATTAATCTGATAGATTGATAGGAGATAACCCGGCTGTGGACGACAGCCAGTTATTTTCTTAATTGTATTTAATTGATTGGTTCGCCAATACATTATTTATTATTAAGCGGACATATTATACCCGGTATTAACTGTGATTGAACTTAATTAAAATATTTATACTAATCATTATTCAATTAATGTGTACGTCAATTTGTTATATCTCGCGTATCAAAACTGCTTTCATGTTCGTTGATTCAATCAACGCGGAGAAATGATTCATATTGCGAATTTGTACTTTTTATTTTAATCAAATTCAGATTTATGTTTGCATTTTTTATGTGTGTAGTTGACTGTTTTGCTATTCCAAGTTCAAGTCACGTGGTTTGATATGAAGTGATGAATATGTGAGTTGGGTAAAAAAACACATTATATTTCCAGTTCCATTTTATTAAGTTATAAAATAACGGTCTCAGCACGGGCCAGTGAGTGAGGCCCGCATTTTCATGAAATGTTCGTAAACACTATATTATTGCAAGAATAAATATATATATATATATATATATATACATATATAAACTTTGATCCACTTTTCAATAATATTTTATTTTATTATAATAGCCGAAATGTATTCATTTTTTCAAAAAAAATCAATGCTAAACCTCGCCATTTGAAATTAAAATTAGTTATTCTCATATCCCATTAGGAAATAATATATGCATTCATTACAAGATATTTTGTATAGGGGTGCCAAAGTAAAATACAATAAACGATGAAACTTAGTTAGGAATATTTTTAATTTTTGACGAAAAATTGCGAAAAGTACAAGAATTTTTAAATAGCTTAAGAAAACTACGCAACTAATTTTTGTTTGTAAAAATTTGATATTTTTGATCACGTAATTTGTATCTATTTTATTTTAATATTCAAAGGGTTATGAGTTATGACACAAAATATGAAAATAATTAACATTTTTTAAACCACCAAAATATTATTGAAAAGTGACTAAAAGTTTATATAAATTATTTTTTTTATTATTGCAATAATAATATCTGTTTACAAACACTTCATGAAAATGCGGGCCTCACTGGGTATTGAGTCCCCTATTTTACAACTTAATAAAATTCATTAAAAAGATAATATCAGGAAATTTTAAATGGAAATAATTAAAAATAAAGGCGGTAATGAAGAAAAAGATAAATAAATCGGTAATTATTATGAGTTACGTTTGTATACCTGTACAGGGTACCAAAACCACGTACCAGAAGGATTTTTAACCAGCAATTCCTGAACATATTTGGAGTAAAACATGTAACGTGGAACCTTTTTAAGCGCTGCGTCTCGTTCCAGCAGCATGGTTGCAAGCAGCACGGTAACAAGAAGCACGGTAACAAGCAGCACGGTCTCACACGAAACAGCGCACATATCATGTGATGCTGTCGCGACGTGTAGGAGCGTGGTCAGTGGCGAGATGTGGTTGAAAAATATGTTTTTGTTTATAATAGAAAAAATTGAGAAATACTTTTTTATTTCTAATATGTTCAGATAATATACCTACTTAGTAAATCCTTCGAGTACGTGCTGTTACACCCCGTGTAATGAAATGTGTATTGTGAAATACATGTTATATTCTTTCACGGTATAATTTTTTTGAAATATTGGCTTTTTTGTTCTTTATAATACATCCTTCATTTTTTTAATTAAAATAGTATCGAGGGAAAGATTGTTGAACGCTTTTATTGCCTGGTATCTTTTGTGTTTTTGTCCAAAGCTTGTGAAATCAAAACGATGCTACATAGTAAATTTACAATTACTGAAGTAAAAATTGTATTCGGATTGGTATACATTATAAAATTCAATAATGAAAAATCATCATTACCGGTAAGAGCCTTTTCTCAAGTTCGATATGATAATATTGCCGGTAATTTAATACGAATCAGGTCCAGATTACAGAATAAACCCAACGCTCTCTCAACTCTAATATGACACAATATTATTAAGTAGACTCGTAAAGTATTAAATTTACTAACATTTGATGAAATTAAATGTCTGTTTATCTCGGCCGTTTAATGCGGTTTGTTCGGAAATAACTGTGCGTGAATAGCGAATAGAGACATTCACGGGTTATTTGCTGTCAATTGAGACTTAAAGGAATTGCCCGCAAAACACCATCCGTTGCTTAATACTTTATAGATTGTCCATTGCACTTGTGTCGTGGGCGGAAGACAGTCACGTGCTTTTGCTCGGTGCCTTGAGGCGATCTGGACTCCTTCCTGCTAGGCTTGTTGAAAAAATATCGTTATATCGATATTTTTAATTCAAAATATCGATATTTTTAGCCGATATATTTTGATCCGATATATCGATATATCGATATTAAATATCCACTATCGAAAATTGTATCAAAAACGATATTTTTGTATATTTATGTAACGAAAGTCACTAGAATCCAAAACCGTATAGGAACGAACGGAAAAAGTAACTGTATCGGGTTCGTGACATCTAGCGGTTGAAATTTTAACTATTACTTATTAACTTACAATACTATCTCATATGGTGTAGGTAAGTGCATAGAAATGTATGATATTTTCGGCCATTTCGACTAAGTCATTCCCATAGCGCCTCCCACACGCACACTTTGGAGCGACCGAGTCCCGCGTTACCTCAGGCCGCCGCACAATGGTTTTACTAATATGAGAGCGTCGAAAACAAATCGGAATTTCAAATTGCAGGGACCATTAAATTTTGTTTCTATATCTTGACATCACATACCAGCGCATCTTTCCCCCTATTACCGAACTCAGTAAAACGTTTCGTCGCTGCGTAACACGTCAGCAAAGATTGACTTCCCGAGCAGTCAGGACGTTCGTGGAAAGTACAACGTTTTTTATATAACATTTAGGGACTGATAACTTTTTACACCGCTTGCTGGCAAACTTTTTTCAACGTGGATCCAATACCTTTAGGTGTGTATTAAAGATTTAAAGTTTATTTTTTTCATTTACTAATGCGACAAATTTGGGATATTTAAAAAAAAAAACATCTCGTGAATTTAAAAAAAAATACGAAGATTTCTGGAATACTTAAGATTAAGGATAAATACTGGTTTGCCTGATACAACAAAAAGGTTTAAAAATATTAGTTAGAAGACAGCTTTTTAGTTTTTTATATTTTTGTAATTATTGTCTAATAAAAATAAATACTGTTAAAAAAACCATCATTTTTATTGAGATCTTTGTACATTTAAATAATACAGTATTATTTTAAAAACGCAAAATCTTTAAAAATTTGACCGATATATCGATATTTTTTCCTCGATATATCGACGTCGATATTGATATTTTAATAAATATCGATATATCGAAATATCGATATTTTTTTTTCACTTTCGACATCCCTACTTCCTGCCTAGGAAATTAATAGGTTCAAAATAAAGTATGTATTTAATAGTTCCCAGTGCATTTTAAGATTAAAGAAGCTGGTGTCATGTATTAATTGAACCATTGGCATAGCTTTCAAGCACCGACTTGATGTTGCCGATAACCTCGATTATTAAAACGGTTGGAAAATGTATTTGGGTTCGGACATTCATATTAAAAG
Organism: Limnephilus marmoratus; assembly: GCA_917880885.1. Classification (NCBI taxonomy): domain Eukaryota; kingdom Metazoa; phylum Arthropoda; class Insecta; order Trichoptera; family Limnephilidae; genus Limnephilus; species Limnephilus marmoratus. The sequence continues at coordinate 55,564,164 of OU862909.1, read as the reverse complement.
TTATAATTCGGCTAGTACTGTACAGTTGGAAAGGGTCCGCAGCTAATGTAATAGTACAGAATTGCTGACCCTGTACGAATCGCACCACTGTTTTATTTTTACGTTACCTTCGCACAGGTAATAATTTCCCTCGGGACCTACGTCATCTTTGAAGGTGAGTGAACATGAGTCTTGAAGAGACATTTGTTGTAGGAAAGAGGCAGAAAGAGGAGACACACAGAGGCCGGCAAATCGTTCCACAGTCGAAGTGTTGAACGCAAGAACAAGTTGTAGAAGCGACTCGTTCTCGTGTGACAAATGTCAACCATTTACATATTTTGGTCGCGCGTTCGGCATGTTTCCAGCTATGCACCGGAGCCGAAGGGATCAATGGCGCTAGTTACTCGGAGCATCTTCCATTGAAATACCGATAGAACAAGGACAGCGTTCCCACCCGACTGATGCATTTGGCAGGCACTTCTGGTCCACATCCCCAAAACACTGTGCATGGTAGATTCCTTTATCTTAACAAACGGATTGCAATCTTTGGAGCATAGGCGCCAGGTGGGAATGCTGATCACATTTTACCGGTATTGCAATGAAAAATGCTTCGAGGAACAAGCGTCATTGATCCCTTCGGCATCGGTGCGCAGTCGGGAAACATGCCTTTATATATATATAAGTATATCTTGAGTATATATAAGTTAAGTATATGTATGTTTATGTTTATGTTTTTAAATTGCACTTGTAACATCTATTCTTACAAAACTTACAAATACGATAATAACAGTGCAGACTGTTATTATGTTGTATTTTTTTAATGCATTTATTCACTTACTTTTTTTAAAAATCCCTAATTTATGTATAGGTACTTAAAATATTCACTATAACCATTGAAATAAAAATAAAAGTAAAAAAACAATTTTATACCCACGCACAGGCATTGCCTTTGTGGGATTGTTTTGTTCATGCAATTATCATATTAAGCTTTTTTATATACTTACTTTTCATTATTTCATGTATCTATTATATATATGTATTGTATCAAAAATTTTCAATAAAAAAATAAAATATTGAACACGGTTTAAATTTGTCACACGAGAACGGGTCGTTTCTACTACTCATTCTTGAATTCAACAGCAAGGCCTCTGCGTTTCCTGCCTCCTACAACATCGGTCTCGTCAAGACCCATAGTCACTCCTTCCTCTCCAGCAACCCTAAAGATTACACAATCCAGAGGGAAATTTAGGGAGAAAAGGGGAAATTAATGCAGTAATTTAATGTTTAAAATACGCCCAAAACTTTTCTCGAAGTATGCTAGTGTGAGCCTTCTTCCAACCGCATACAAATATGCTATGTATTTTTTTTATTGCGAGGAGCAAGGAGTCTTTTATTATTATGTGAAGACATATTTTAAGTGCTCCATTTGCTGTGGTAATTTGAAGGAAATAGCAACCTGTTTAATTTTCAACCTACACATTTCCGCTCCCATTTCACAACCTTATATTTAATCTAACTGTTGAGAACATCGAGAGTGCTGTATACAGAATGTCCTATTAATACTGCCCAGCTGTAACTAATGTTTGAGTAACTGTATTATTTTAGTGTTTCTTTCGTAGGATTACCTATTATTATATCTTATTAAGTTTATACGTATATATTATATATTTTAATTCCATTATTGTAAAACTGCTCATCTCGATACAGGAATGCCCTAATGAGATGTGCAATTTATGTTTTTTTTTAATTTTAATTGCCGGCACCCCGGGCCTTTATTGAATATTACTTTATTTGTAAATAAATAAACAAATACCACCCACATACGTGGGTGTAAGCTTATTTTTTCTATCTCTATCTCTACAAATTATAAATTAAAGTCCTCCTTCGCGTCTGTCTATCTGTTCGCGATAACTCAAAAGCTACTGAATGGATTTTCATGCGGTTTTCACTACTAGATAGAGCGATTCGTCGGGTCGAAAAGTTTAGGTATAAGTGTAAAATGGTTGAAATATATCTATAACATGTAAAGGAGAATATCTGTATGTGGTTAACGAGCGGATTGGCAAGCGTGGATTTGATTTGTATTCAAATTAACAGATGGCGGTGGTTATAAAGGTTGGGTAACCATCCAGTAGATGGCATTGTGTTTAGTTAGTTACAGCAATGCGTGAGCGGGTCAGCTAGTTACTTATAATTATCTCATATAAACCCAAAACCCATATTTTAATAATGTAACTGTGACCGATCAAATCACCAACTCTACATGTGTTGCTCACTAATTCGCGATACATACCGATGTTTTGATTTTTCGGTTTTTATGATTTTAATTATTTTCACACGTGCATCATAATTTAATGAATACCAACTAAGAATACATACCTAATCTCGGGTGTGATTTGTTCGGCGTGACGCGACTTTCCGAACGTGTCACAACAGTCTCTGTGCCCATGTCCCAGGACACCCTGTAGTACTAGGGGAGCAGAAATAAGCAAGATAACACAGTGTGTGTGGAGGACAGAGGACAGAAGAGTGCTGCCAGTAAAATGTTAGCAAATAGGTTCTCGTGATCCAGTAATATCCCGGCGGGTGCTGCCGGGGGCTCCATAAATAAGCGGACACTGTGTGAAACTGTCCGAGGGCCCATTTCCCGGTTAATTTATAGGGGCACGGTTCTCTTAAGCAACATGTCGCATCTTCAGACCAGATGATGTATCGGGAGTCCAGCGGGCCGAGGAGTAAGGCGAGCACTCTCCACTCGCAATGCAATGCGAGCGCTGTTGGCAAGACACGATTTGTATTGGAGAATGAATAAATGATTTCGGCTAAGTGCAGGGAACACATGCATGCATAATATTCATAATCATATCGTGTTTCTTTTCTTGGCTCCAGTTTTTGCTGTTAAAATGCAGAATCAATTAAAACGATTTCTTATTTATTTTCAGATAGCTATATTAAGAGGGAATAACCAGACAAAACCGAAAATATATCATTTTTAAATCAAATTTTAGACGTATTAACTCTTTTCCACAAAAAATATAAATCGATTTCGAAAGACTGTTCTTTTAAAGCTATGTTTTAAACTTTGTGAAAATATGTTTATTTTTATTACATTTAGGTTTTACCGTAGGTCGTTGACAGATTTGTAATATTTTCAAACAAAATTTTGTATTATACAACATTCATTTCAAAAATTATACCTAAATGCAGTAAAATAAATTAATAAATTATTTGGGAAAGCTGCTCTTCAGAAATTTAATTTTAGTTCAAATAAAATCATTTTAAAAAATCCGCGCCCTTATTTTGTGACGAAAATACTTCATTTGTCTATTTGTTCACGGTCTTACAAACTGATATATTTAAAAAAAGTTTGCATTCTTATTTTGCTTAGTCATTATTGAAAAATTATAAATAATTATGATCACAAAATAATTACAAAAAGTACATAATCACGAGTTTGAGAATTTTTGAACGTATGTATTTATCAAAGCAAATTTTGAATGAAATAAAATCGATATTGAGTTATTATGTTAAAATGCTTGTATGGAGAATAATTAATCTTTCTCATCGGAGCCGCCCTGTACAGTTGCAAGGGTGCGATCTCAAGATCATCGTTCTACGAAATTTAAATTCTTGGCCGCTGTTTAATGGCTCTTAACATGCTCTTCGATTTACATAACGGATATTTTCATTATCATTCTTATCATTGACTTATTGACTTATTCTGTTAAGTGTGCAAGTCAGTACCCATTGTGGAATTCGAGCTCAATTATGACAAATTCTCATACTCCTAGGTCATCTATTTACGTAAAGAAGAATGTCTGTGGTGGGCAACGTGGATTTAATTTTAATACAAATCTGCTGTTTTAATCCGAGATCGATGAATTTTTGCAAGCTTAACCATCAAAATAAGAGAAAGTTTTCTGTTCATGCGAGATTTCCAAAATTACCCCCATCCCATTTTACCAGCCCTAAAGCAGAATTTTGATGCTTCTTGATAAAAATTTCTATACTTGATGTCTAAAATCAGAGGAAAATTTCAGTCTACATCTGATTTCGAAAAACTTTGCATAAAACCTGGGCAAAAGCGAGGTCTTCAGCTGGTCGTTGATTAAGCAAAAGTCTGTATTTGCTATCAGAATCTAACCAACTAACTTACAAGCGAATTTACGTGAAATAAACCCATGCGACTCGGTCATGGTACCCACTCCTGGGTACTCTTCTGTTAGACTGATTCTTCGCGACCTCACCAATTATTACTTATATTTGATTTAATTGTTCATGTCACATCTCTCACCCTCCTTTCTCAGTCAATCCTCTCTATATGTCGTAAACATCAAAGCGACAATGTGTTGATAATTTTTTGTTACGCTTTGTTATTTTTTATTAGATTCTCCTCATTAGACACATGGTAGTTGGAGGCTTTACCACGTAAACACACGCCTTAAGAATCTCGTAGAAAAACCAAATCAAAACTAACTAACTAACCAACCATCACGCCGTTTCCCCGCAGGGGTAGGCAGAGAGGACAGACCGCCAAACATCCCGGTCTTGGCACACATTCCTTGCCTCGTTTACATTCATACAACGTCTCATACATTCTCTTCTAATATTCTGACTCTTGACATGGCCCGACTCAAGTATCTGATTCACTTGGTCGTGCCATGTCTTTCTTGGGCGTCCTCGACTTCTTCTACCATTCACATTTGCGTCATATATTCTCCTTACACTCCTTTCCTTTCTTTCCTTTCCTTTCCTTTCGTTTCTTTCAAACCAAATTAAATCATTATTGAATTCATATTTCCCTTTGATTTTATGTATTTATGTTTTTAAATTTTATTAGGAATATTTACTGGGTAATAACGTAAAATATTACATACATCAAAAAAACTAATTATAATAATTACATTTTTACCTAATAACAATGTTGACATAATTCACAAATGATAAATAAACTCGTTGATAATTATTAACTTGTTAATGAATTAATATTTTTTATTATAAGCAAGAGAAAATACCTATAGTAAATATGTTATAATTAATTACTTACTTGTAAACGTTGGTGTAGAAAATACTAAAATAAATTGAATATGTAAATAAATGTAGATATGATTATATAGATAGAATAACAAATAAAAATACATAAAAGATACAAGTTAAATACAAACAGGGTGCTAGTTTTGTGGCTAATAGATAAAAACAAAGAGAAGGAAACAATAAATTTAAAAATTGAAGACCAACCGACTTAAACAATTTTTCTTGGAGGCCCTGAATAAAATAATTCCCCTCAGGACCTATGTTATATTTGGAGATGCTGTGGGAGTGTTTTTTTAGGAAAGGAAGAAGTTCTGGGAAGGAAGAGGGTATTAGGGGTGAGTATGAATTTGGGGTCAGTTTGTCCAGGAATTACGGACGTACGAATCAATCCCTCCCACTGCGGTGCAAGGCGATGTTCCGAGAGAGTAAGGCTGAAGAAGTCAAAGGGACTCCCTCAATCACTCTCGGCCTGCTCAACCGTTCTGGCATGTCATAGTGGGCAGACGCATCCCCGTCAAGACCCGGACAAACCTCACCACTTTAACCCGAGAGAGTTATCCAACAAACGGTTTCCAGGACGGCGGAACCCATACCCGCCTCCCAAAGTTTTTGGATGAAACCACAATCATTTTTTTCGGAAGTGTTTTTAATAACAATATTTTTCATCGAAAAAATCTTTGTACTTACTTCAATATTAATCAAAAAAGCTTTGTGTTATGCAATCACTTAATGGTTTGCACACATGCATGACATAAAACAATCACTTTGAACTTTTAAAAATTACAAACATGCTGATATAAGTTTGCACAGATTACAAAACTAATTGATAAACTTACACAACGCCCACTCTCTTACCCAAGGGGCGCTTTCCTTTATTGCCACTGCCTTACATCAGATTTCCTCTTTGAACTTACAAAAAGCCGCAGTAATATTTCCTCCATTCAAATATCGAATATCCCGCTATTTAAATAAACAATAAACCGTTGGAACAAAAGGTGGTGATGAAATGTAATGTTTAGCTCTGAAACGGTAGCACAGCGGCGGGAGGGTAAGGAAGGAGGGTGTAGGAGGGAGACAGCAGTGGAGTACGTCCGATGATCGTGATGTTTGATGTGTCGATATTTCTTCAGGTCGATTGACCCCAGGAAGTGGTTATGTGCAGTCGGTCCTCTGTGGGGTGACTATGATCGATTAATTCAGAATTATATAATGATCGTTAAATATGCTTTATTGCTTATTATTTTTTAAATTGATAAACTAGTGTTTAAGACAAATTTTTTATGCATAGCACGGAGGGTAACAATTATTATAAGTAATAATTTATTAGCCTGAAACTCTCATCTACATTGAAAAAATCTGCAGGTGGAAAAATGTAATAAAGCAGTTATTATTGAATGAAACACTAGCACATATTGAATTATTTGCCGGGTAGGAGATAAGCCGACGTAGCTCAGTTGATAGAGAGCAGTTGACCGGATCAGAAGGACGCGGGTTCAAGTCCCGTCGGCGACATGTATCTTTTCTCAGGAGATTTTTTCAATGTAGATGAATGTTTCAGGTAGGCTTGTTGAAAAAGTATCGATATTTTTAGCCGATATATTTTGATCCGATATATCGATATTTTTAGCCGATATATTTTGATCCGATATATCGATACAAAATATCCAATATCGAAAATTGTATCAAAAACGATATTTTTTCAAATTTATGTATTTAAAGTCACTAGAATCCAAAACCGTATAGGAACGAACGGAAAAAAATAACTGTATTGGGTCATGACATCTGGCGGTTGAAATTTTAACTATTAATAACTTTTGTCAAATCTATTGTCTTTGCATTAGTATTTGTTATCATCAATACTATCTCATGTGTGTAGGTAAATTCATAGAAATGTATGCTATATTCGCTATTTTTTTCTAAGCCACTACTATGTGTTGGTTCCCAATTGTCTATGATTATTGACTATAACTTGTTCCAAACACGAAGTCCTTTTTGATAGATTAATACGCCAATAGAATGTTACTGGAACGCATACAAACTTCTCAGTTTACATATAAGTTTGAAGACAGCTTTTTAGTTTTTGATATTTTTGTAATTATTACGTAATAAAAATGAATTGTGATAAAAATACCTTCATTTTTATTGAGATTTTTGTACATTAAAAAAAGCAAATTGTGTACAAAAATTACTATTGATATCGCTGATTGAGCTGAATACACTATTATTTTAAAAACGCAAAATCTCTTGAAAATTTGACCGATATATCGATATTTTTTCCTCGATATATCGACGTCGATATTGATATTTTAATAAATATCGATATATCGATTTTTTTTTCACTTTCGACATCCCTAGTTTCAGGTTAATAATTATTACTTATAATATTTGATGCCTTATTGCAACATCGTGAAGGGGGAGATATTTTCGGTATCACTAGTGTGTTCAATTTGTGAGACGGTATCACTAGTATGTTCAGTCTGGGTCTTGGCGGTGGATGCGTCTACCTACCAGCTGCATGGCAGGCTGGATCGGGAGAGAATGGTTGAAGGCGTTCCTTTGACTTCTTCAGCCGTACTATCTCGAAACATCGCCTTGTACCGCAGTGGGAGGGATGGGTTCATACGTCCGTCACTCCTGCACACACTGACTCCCAGATTCCTACCCACCCCTAATACCTTTTTCCATCCAGAACTTCCTCTCCTTCCTTTCCTAAAAAGACCCTCCACACAGCATCCCCAAAGATGACATGGGCCATGAGGGAAAATATTTTACACAATTTTACAATGCCAGAGCTCTACTGAAGTTATATAAAAACCTTATCCTGACAATAACGAACACACAAAAAAAGGAATTATCCAATTTGGTGCAGTCGTTCGAAAGTTATGCCCTTAGCAACACATTCAGCGATTCATTTTTATATATATAAGATATCGATTATAACTCCAATTTGCATCCGTTTGAGATGAGTAATTTTTAGAATGATTTAAAATAAGTTTAGATGTTGTCTGTGTGTGTGTGTTACATAATTGACATAAATTATTTTGTAAAATTATAATTTTTCCCAGAAAGAAAGAACGAAACGTGATCCTACCCAGTCCTGACTAAATACGAGTATATTAGAAATGCTCCTTTCTTACTCCGAGTCTGCATAACAATAGTTATTGTCTGTGGACGTGAATTGACCTGACCATAGGAGTCGTGATGTCAAGAAATAGTCCATCAAAAATTATACACCGATATTAAGTGAGCGAATAAATTTGCTTCCAATAAGGCGGTGGCTACCCGATACAGCCAGCGGTACCGCCGCGCGCCGCGGAGTTTATACTCTCCTGTGAATTATCGACTTGCCTATTATGTTTAAGGTTATTGTTTATTTTTCTGATGGATTCAGGAAAAAATATGATAAATTAGGCGGCATACATTAATTGCGTGAGCAGTTTTTCTTCCAATCTAGACCCCCCCCCTTGGTGAGATAAATTTGGGTCACTTCTTGTAGTCTTTTCAAGTAACGTGAGATTTTGCTGGACCCCCCCGCCCCCTTTTGAGCTCACGTAATTAATGTATACCCCCTTATTTATCATGATATATTTTTTATTATTTTATAATCACATAGTTTTATAGTTATATACGGAGTCCGAAAACGCATAGTGCAAGCGGAACTGGTAAATCAACATCACATTTGTAGTTTTGAATTAGGATGAAACGGAAATGCGCCACCGAAATTTGTTATTTGGCAAGTCCTCGGTTCTAATATAATGTGGTAAATTCGCGCGTCGGTGCTTCGATAGCGCAGTGGGCAAGGTGCTCGACAAGTCTCAGCGGCCAGAGAGTCAGACATCTAACGACTTTCTAGTTTCACTTCTACCGCGTGTAAATTACAGGATCTGATTTTTTTTTACAAGAACTCCACATAAGAGGCCCTGAGAAAAATTATAACGTCCTTTAGAGATACTGTGTGGAGGGTATTTTTGAGGAGAGGAAGGAGTGAACATGGTTCTTGAAGAGGCCCATGTTGTAGGAGGGAGGAAGCACAGAGGTCGACAAATAATTCCGCAGTCGAGCTTTTGAACTTAAAAACGAGTCGCAGAAGCGACCCATTATCATAAGACAATGTCAACCGTTCACATATGTGGGCGCGTATTTGGCGTGTTTCCCGACTATACAATGGTAGCGAAGGGATCAATGACGCTAGAAAAAAGGATTTTGCAGTACAAACGTTTTTGTTTTGAGTTTTCGTTCTTGAGTAAATAAAAGTAAGTCCGAAATTGAAATTTTTGGTAGCTACGTTATAACTACAAATAGTATTATTGTATTTTACAATGCGTCGAAGCGTAGACTCGGTCGCAAATTTTCTTAGCCCTTAAGATGAAAAAAAAATTAAAAAAATGAAAGATCTCGAAATATTTAGGTTGATTTCTTTAGATTCACTGTTTTTTTTTCCGTTTGTACCACGATTCCGGATTCCATGCATAATATTTTATATATAATCCAATATATATTTTATATCTAATTTATGACCTTTGAGAACTTCAAACGGGTGTTTTGCTACATTCGACAATTCACCTAAGCCAAATAACTCGTCAGACTCCTTGTAATATATCCCCCTCCCTCTCCCACAAACGTTATGAATGTAAAATGTAGATTAAGAAACATTTGTACCAATCTGAAGACGGTTTTAATAGGCTGAAACCGGTTGCAGTCCAAAATAAATTAAGTGAAAATAAGTTTTATATTTATTTTATTATACTCGTATTATTCATAATGGTATTCAAAATTCGAAATTCTTATGGTATCCTACCACGAATTATCGATATCAAAAATAGAAATATTATCTATAATATTTTAATCATAATTTAATTGACAAGTCAAGGTAAAAATAGTTTTGTTATTAATTTTGATCACTTTAAGATGGGAATTTACATCTTTTTGTTTTCTTCAATTTCAGTTCCGCATTCACAATAATTCAGATCAGGTCATATATTTATCTGCGAGGTACGTAGGTACATAATATATTATTTTCTAGCAAGCGCTGTCACCGTGGCATTAAAAACCAATATATTACTTGGGGCAAAAAACATCATGGCGGCATTCAATGTTAAGGTTCTTTTAATTTCTATTGTCTTCAGCCAGAGGTCAAATCTCCCGACCTTGTTTTCTTTGGATAGAGCCAGGATGGCTTTAGAATTTGAGCACAGCTAACGGTAAGCAATTTTCAGCATTTTGATAATATCATCGAGATTAAAGTGAACACAACACGTATCAAATTGTACCTATATAGGTGGGTAGGCGCAATCAATTAATCACAACAAACAACGCACAAACGCGAGGCATACCTTAACTCGTTGAAGCTTCAATCCTTTATTGGATTTAGACAAAACTCTCTCATTGGAAAAATTATTTTTTAATATTTTAATTTTATTATTTAATATTTATAACTTACAGTTATTTCCATTATTTTAACTACCGTACGAGGCTTAATGCCAGTGTTGTGGTAGTCATACAAATAATACTCTCTATACCAGGGTTTCCCAACCAGTGGTCCGCGAGAGCTAGAAGATGGTCGGCGATGATCCGCCGGTCAATAAGCGAGCCAGCGCGCGGGCGGTCCCTAGTCGAGAAGTCTGAATAAAAAAAATCGGAACAATATAACAATATTCAGTTTATCATTATTGTACCTTGTGGTCAGTCAGTGACCATTACGATATTCTGTTTCGCCCCACCCCATCCCACCCCGTTCTACCCCCTCCGATATGGTAAATATTCTGCTAGAACCCGTCCCACCCTAAGGGACGGGTGGGGCGGACAACGTGGTATCACCCCCCGCTCACGGAAGGGAGAAACTCTTTCGGGTGCCGCGCCCCCTACAAGTGGTCCTGGGTCGAACTAAAAAATATAAATATATTTTATGGAAACAGATAATAAAAGAATTTTGAAATGAAAACACTTTTGTACTTTCTTCCACTTATTATATTTCACCAGGACCGGTTTCATCCCATTACGGACATTTTCAGACTGGTAGTTGAAATTCTTATGTTACGGTATTTATACACACTTAGGCAGGGGTACACAACATTGTCTCTATATAATGAATGTTTCTATTTTGTTAATTTTAAGGTATTATAAATTATTTTGTTAATTTAAGATACGTACAGGTAATTATAAAGTTAATTATTAAAATTATGAATGATGTTACATATTAAATCGATATTATTACTTCAAAAGCATATATATGAATTTATATAATAGAAAAGGTTTGTGATTACTGATATTTTATTTTGGTAATATTGGGTTATTCCTTCCTCGTTGCTTAGGGCTTAATTGACAAATATTGATGCACTATGATATTTATTATTATTAGGGTTCTCCTTATAGATAATAAAACATTATAAAATAAGAAAAAAACATATTCAAGAATAAATAAAAATAAATACAAAAAGTATAAAAATTAAAAGAGGACAAAAAAATATACGAAATTTTTTTAGAAATAAATATTTGTAGATATTCATCTACAAGAAAGAGTACATGTTTATGGCCACATTTGAAATTCGTACTATGAAATAAATTGGAAAACAGGTACATGACAGAGTGGGTTTTTTTATAGTAAAGAGCTTATGTATTCTTTGAAGGAAAGCTCGTCCCCTTTCAAATATCCAACACAACGAACAGTGCGAAAATAAGAAGAGATATGGAATACATTTGATTGTACCACTTCATTTGCTTTAAATGATAGTTTCTGATATAACCGTGCATTCTTCAGTGTGCACAATAAACAAATATCTGTTTTCTGAAACGTCTCTGAAATGAAAGAACTAAACGAAGAATATCAATCGCATTCATTGCCTTTTCACCAACTCAAACACGTTATTGTAGCATCTCCGACGACTAACCTAATCACCCATCACAATAATAATGATTATAAAATGAATTCCACTAATCATCTATTCGAGAACAACTTACCTGCTTTCTTGCGTGCAAACATTGATAAGGAATTTTCCATGAACCCATCTTAATAATTTGGTAAGAAAAAACAGCTTTTTCTGAAAATGACGACATTTTACGAAAAAACTTAAAATTGTTGTAAATATTTACTGGTTGAAGATTTATTTACATATGTATATATATATTCTAAAAGGTAATTAAATTATTTACAACTTCTTTAAAATAAATTTCTTTCTTGGATGAATATTTTAGACGATATGAAGAAATGTTTGATGAAAAATGTGAGGTAAAATGATTTTTTTCGAAAATATTGACATTTGTGGAGCGTATAACTCTAAAACGGCTGGGATTTCCAAAATTACGGATCGAATAAAGTTGTAGATAATTTTATGAACTTTTACTTATTCTAAAAAAGTTTTCCTCTGCGACGCACCGTTTTTGAGATATAAACGGAAACCCAAAAATCGGGACCTTCCCCCCCCCTCCCCCCTCTAGCTCACCACCTACACGTCAGGACTTTTAGTATGTTCACACCCTAAGCATCCTAAACAAGTCCTGAAAGAGTCGCTTAGGTTCCTGCTCACGCACTCTACACCTCCTTTTGGACCATTCGTTTACTGGACTAGAAAGAATCAAACGAAGAACTTTCGAATAGTGAGAATTGAGGTATTGAAATTTTGAAAGCTTTCTACCTGATTTTTCTAGATCAAGAAAATACTACATACTTCTCGAAAATATTTTTCACACATTTAGTTTATTAAGTAAAAAATAGTCATTTTTTAGTTAATAATGCAGTTTTATGCGATTTTTTTTGTTTATTTATCGCTTGACATAATAACTGAAATGAAATTTGAAATGTGTTGTAATTGAGTTACTTCACTAAAGTATTTTTAAAATATTTTAAGCTGTTGACTGCTTCACTATATTAACTAACGTTTCCGCGCCGTATCCCGCAGAGGTAGGCAGAGAGGACGGACCGACAGACAACTCGGTCTTGGCACACACTCCTTGCCTCGTTCACATTCACACATCGTATCATACATGCTCTTCTATTAGTCTGACTCTTGACATGGCCCGGCTCCAGTATCTGATTCACTTGGTCGTGCCTTGTCTTTCTCTGACGTCCCCGACTTCTTATAGCGTTCACATTTGCGTCATATATTCTCCTTACACTCCTTTCCTCGTTCATTCACTCTACATGCTCAAACCATCGGAGCGTTATTTTATTAATCTTACTCATTACGCTTACATGAGTCTTGCATTCTTTGCGGATCTCCACGTTTCGCACATGATCGTACATGGTTTTATCACACATACGCCTCAGGGATCTCGTTTCTAAAGCATTCAGTGTACTTTCATTCCAACTCTGCCAGTTCCATGCCTCACTGCCATACATCAGGGTAGGTACCAGTACTCCATTATGGACAACTAGCTTCGCTTCTTTGAACAGTTTATGATATAATATATATGGTATAATATATATATGCATCAATGGATGTATAATTTTGGTGCTTTAGTATATATTTTTTTGTTTGATATACTAAAGTATTAAACTCATGCGAAGTTTGTCCACTTACCGAAATATAACAGCACAAAATTGAATTTCTCTGACATCCCAAAATTAAAAAATATTTTTTTAATACTTTACTGTATTTAGTTAAAATAAAAAGAAATTACGAAAATGTATGACAACAGAAAGCCTGTGATATACAAACAAAATCGGTAAATATTCCACAAGCCGCTGCACTTTTATTAGGCACAGATTTTGGAAATAACCACGTTCCAACTTAATTACTTTAAGAAACAACTAATAACGTTTGGATGGATGGTAAACGATGCGTTAAAATTAAAAAAATTTTCAAAGTTTAAAATTTTACGTGTTAAACGTTTCCTTTGTCGCCATCATATATTTTTTTATGAATTCGATATTTGTGAAGTTTCGTTTCAATCTAAATAAGCATGATTGACTTAGTTTACCCGAACTTAGGAGTAGGTACTCGTGGATCATGGCTTTGGATCATGCGTTTAAATAAAATTTGTAGGAAATATAATTATATATGCAAGTAGCGTAGTAGGAGGCACCGGTAAAAAAATGACTACAAAATTTCATTATTTATCGGTATTATATGTAGTTTCTAAACATTATATGACAGGTTGCTCGCTGTAGTTCATAGAGAATAATCGTGCCAATGATCGCGATAAGTAGGTGTGCTTTGACAAACGCTTGTTTCTACAAGCAGCCCTGCCGATCCACATGACGGATATGATTAGGAATTTCCTTTTCCTGACGCTGGCCAACCAAGTGACACAGCCTCCTAACACACTATCTGTCCGCAATCTTCTCCAGGGATTGGAGACACGCGACATACTCGCTGAATATTGTTCGATCGCTCAGAAAATCAGCAGGTTAGCTAAAGCTGTCCAGAGAGACGAAACCACAGTGCAAGTTAACTCGCGAGGAGTCAAAAAGGATACACCATATTGATGAAATCCAAATTATATATAGGAAAATTCCGTGACATCTTCATCAAGTTCACCTGATTTGACAGCTTGAAAACCGTCTTGGCATTATTCACATGACTTCATATTAAAATGACATTAATGGTAAAATTATAAATTTATATTTTAAGATATTAGCAACAACTTTCTACAAAGAAAACTAGTTGATAAACTACCTGCGCACAATGACGGGGAATAATACGATACTTTCTCATACTACAAACCTTAGCTCACTCAAATCAGTATTGTATCTGAAAGTTACCTACAGCAAAATTATTAATATGAAAAAGTGCCTCTTAATAATGTTCTATTACATGATCGCTTGTAACAGGTATTATTTGATTTCAATATCCGAAAAAGTACCCAATGTTGAAGAAAATTTCATTAATTTTTGGAGATCGCTGGCAACGGTTAATGTGCACTTTAAAAAAAAAAAAAAACCTTTTGATTCACCTTAATTACATTAAAAGGCAACTATTTGCATTGGGGGAAGTGGAAAATATTTCATTCTAAATTTCGATTACGTAAAATTAAAATTAGCTTTCGTCTTGTGAGATTGTACGCCATTAGCTATTGGCTCATTCTCTATCACTTTGGTATGTTGGTATTCCTGATACACTTGAATGTATAACGAACGGCTAGAAGATTTTGAAGGTACGGGGCACTTTCTTTTGAATCACAAACCATGTTACACAAACCTAGCGTAGCCGCTAAACTACTTGAAAACTGGGATGTTTTTCTTGCCTTGACGCGAGTAGGCGTTATAAAGGGGCACTTTCTTTTGTTTCACAAACCATGTTACACAAACCTAGAATTCCCATGAAGTCTGCTACGCTTTGCTCTAGCATCTTCTCGTACAGTAACAAGAATACCAACATAACAAAATGACATTTGAAAATAATATTTGAAAATGAACGGTCTCGTTTCACAGAATGAAAGCTAATTTTAATTTTACGTAATCGAAATTTAGAATGAAATATTTTCCAGAAGAAGAATATCAATAAGTGACGTAAAACAAAGTGTTTTCTTTTTATTTATTTAAAATGTCAAGTCACAATGTGTTTGCTTCTTTTGAAAAAAAGAAATATTTTCCACTTCCCCCAATGCAAATAGTTGTCTTTTAATGTAATTAAGGTGAATCAAAAGATTTTTTCAAAAAAAAGTGCGTATTAACCATTGCCAGCGATCTCAAAAATTTACCAAAATTTCATTTGCGACTTATTTCTTCCGCACAGCAACCCCATGGATGAAGTAGATAAAGATTTATGGGTGAATATACAAAAGTTGGTCAACTTTTGGCCCTATTTGGGCAGATGTGTGATAACATCTGCCCTGATGTTGGACACTAACGTTGGCTAAAGAAGTTGTCGCTGTCCGAAACGTTGGCTAAAGAAGGAAGTAGCGCGACACGGCCCAAAAACAACTAACGAAAGTACTTTTGGCCGTGAAAATCTAAAATCATATCTGACGACAGAGTATTGATGACTAGGATATTAATTTGAGGTTACACTTGAAATTTATATTTTTATCTTAGTTTTAATGATTAAAATGGTATATTTTTTCAACTCACATGTAATCATGCATAAATCAAAACAAAACATAGGTAATAGACGAAATAAAGACTCACCAGAGTCCTAAAAATTTGACTAGATCAGCACTAGATAGACTTGCGGTAACAGCGACGATAGCATTGGCCTCGTAATGGCTGCCGTCAATATGGCACCCTCTGCATCTAACTACACTACCAACATTCAAAACTACAAACGAGTTGATCCATAGTTCGGAAATATTTTGCGAGAATTTCAAATTTTAACTTGAGACAATGGACTGACGTGTAAAAATGATGACAACGTTTGTTAATATTAAATAATAGATTTTTCACAGATTCTGTGAATAAATCTGTGAAATATGTTATAAAATTTATTACATACTGTATAAAAATAATAAGATTAACAATTAATACGGAACATTTTATTAAACAACCACTTCATTAAGCATTTTTATGATTGTGACATGCCAAGGACAATCATAAAAATGATTGTGACATGCCATGTACAAAAATTGGTTTGAAATAATGTACCTACCAATATAACCACGTACACACAGATCTTCATTATAACCGTTATCATTTCTTATTCACATACTCTATAAAGTACTTACTTCGACTTTATATATTTTATAATTATATCATTTTATATTCTTTCATGTATTGCTTTCTAAGTTCTATACTTTTCATATTATTTTTATATTCTACTATATTCTTCCATACTCTTTTATACTCTATAATCATTTTTTTGTTTCCACACTCTTTAGTCATTTACATTATTTTATATTCATTTGTATTCTTTAAATATCTTTAATATTATTTTATATAATATGTAGGTATATTTATATATTTTTATTTTATTTTTTTATATTCTCGCACATTTCTTTATATTGCGTCTGTTAATATACTGTATACGAAAATCGACTACCACAACACAGGCATGTGCCTAGTATGGTGGTCGAAAAATCCCCAATTCATGTAACGAACAATTCAAAGAATAAAGAAAGGAACTGATGTTTTGAGGATTTAATGAGTTATTTTACATATTAGCTTTTGGAGTAGGTACTTATGTAATTTAAATTGAGGGGACACATAAAGAGGAATTAGGAATTTCATAATATATATTATCACATAACAAAATGCATAAATAAGTTGAATTGAAAAAGCTTTCATTGGTAGATAATTATAGACCATTTAACATTGAAAACCTAAAGCAAAATTGTGTACTTAAGGTTATTTTCTTCCACCTCATTACAATAACTAAGCTAGAATTCGAAATCTGGGCGGTTTATTTTCACAACAATAAATAGAGCTCACATAAACAGTATTTGTAGACAACGGCGTGTGATGAATATCTGCAGTTCCGCAGTTCAGTAGTAAAAGGCATCGATATAATACGGATAATACGGCAGTTGGCAGTTGAGACCATTGAAAGCAATTGATACAAGAGTATTATTCAGCCACGTATTCAGCCGGAGCTATTGATACAGATTGGCACGAACCGTTTGATCTACGATCTTAATTGTACGCTATCAGTGATTAGTCACTTAGAATCCCAGCGCTCAGTCCGCAGTGCGCCACTTGCGCTGGTCGCTGGTCACCAATTGCCCAATGCTCGAGCGGGATTATTGATGTTTACAAGCACTTTCAGGTGTTGACACAGGAAAATGAATTTGAATTCGATCAAACTACGCAATTTATAAAGTTATCTTATGAAATACTCGCTGCGTTGGGGTGACAAACAGCTGTGACTTATGCCTATTTCGTGCGGTCCGGTTTATTACTCAGAACTCAGAATCTCTCTACAATCTGACGTATAAGAAAATGTCTTCAGATTTCTAATATAACTAAGAAAATGCTCTTATTTTTATATATAATATCACCCATATATGTATATAATTGGATAAAAACGGCTATTTTGTATTAATATTGGTAAAGTATGGCGTATCAGCACGAAAGATTTTAACCAGTGAGTCGAGATCATTTCTTAAGTAAAAAATGTCATTTAATTTAATTTTGCTGTCCGACGACATTTTGTTTAATTAAAAACAAACAAAAATATCTCTCACAAGTCGCCACTGACCACATGGTTACACATCGCAATGGATCACGTAATACGCACTCGTCTTTTCTGAAAGGTGCTGTCCGAACGAGATGGAGGGCGTACTACGGGATATACTCGTACTAGTGGTGAAGAAGGGTAGACTTTTTTTTGTAATTGGATAAAAATTCGGATAGCCAAATGACATCTACATTTTTTACCAAATATGATTAGGTATCGCTGGTCGAAGTCTTGCGGGTATGTGCTGTATAATGAAATAAAACGTATGGAAATAATAATAGGATGTAGAAATACACAGATAAGATTGCAGTTTGTGTAAGAAATTATGAAACAAAACACAATGGAGTATTTTGCCTCTAAAGTTGGCCAAAACGAGTTTTT
Organism: Limnephilus marmoratus; assembly: GCA_917880885.1. Lineage (NCBI taxonomy): Eukaryota > Metazoa > Arthropoda > Insecta > Trichoptera > Limnephilidae > Limnephilus > Limnephilus marmoratus. The sequence goes on along the minus strand of OU862909.1, from coordinate 55,545,724 downwards.
TCGAGTTGATTCATGTTGGAAGTAATTTTGGAGGCATGATTTCATATTTTTTCACATTAGTCACACATTATTTCGAACGTGGCAAATTTTTTTATAAATTTTTGAAAAAAAGCCCCACTATTGCAAAGACTTTATTTTAAGAAAATTGTTAATCCATTGTTACCATCAAAATTATAAGTGCACTCGACTCAACTCTCACACTTAAATGCTTGCAATGATGATGCTTGTGGGAAAAATACATTTTTTACTCTTAAACACGTATGATAAGAAATGTTACCATAACTGTTATATTAAAACTAAATATTATAAAATAAATTGCATACCTCCTACTTATATGCAAAAAAAAAAAAAAATTTGTAACTCTTCTGATAACGTTCTAAAGGCGTTCGAATAAAAAAAGCGAAAGATCAAACAAAAGTGATTCTCACGACGACTCGATAAGACTCTTTGAGTCACACAAAGTTCACTATCTAGCTTTCAGAAAATATAATAAAGAATTTCTGAATTTTTAATAAAGTTTTGTTTCCGACTTACGGCCAACTTGCTCCATAGAGATACTAGTCTGTGCGGCGTGTCATTGGATGATGTTTTTATGTTGAGGTTGGAAAACCAGTAAATTTTTATTTAAATTTATATTTTGGATCTACGAGTACCATGCAATCTCAGATTGGTCCTCCTATTCCTCCGAAAAAGATAGTCTGATTAGAATATATTTAATTTTGCACATACAGGGTGCGGCAGCATAACTTCCCTTTTTCAAAACTTAATAAAACCCACTGTATGAATCAGATTTCTTTCGTTTGTTTTTTATAATGTAGGCACATACCAAAAGTTTTGTTTTACTTAGTTTTTGAAAATCAAATCAGGTAGATGACGTCCCCTATTCTCCATACACTGAGTAAACCGATTTCTGGCGTTTTTCATGACTCTTTCCAGCATACCATGCATTATCCTGGCAATTTCTTCCTGGATGTTGGTCTTCAAATCTTGTAGGGTCCTTGGACGGTTCACACAAACACGGGATTTCAAAAAAATCCATAGAAAAGAATCACAGGGGGACAAATCAGGAGAGCGGGCCGGCCACTCCAAATCACCCCTAATTGAGATGAGGCGCTCTGCGAAGTGTTCCCTCAAAACAGCCATCAATGCTCGGTGATCTAATGGGACAAGGGACTCCAGTTCTTCCTCTTGTTATACTTGCAGTTTTTCTGAACGCAGTGACCCATATAACAATTGATTTTCGGTCAGGGACAGAGGCTAAATAAAAGTGATTCCGAAAGGCCCGCCGGGTTGCGATCACAAAACATCCATTCAAAAAGTAGACTTCAACGGCAAACGTACGCTCCTCATTGTTTCAACGCGTGATGGCGACTAAACTGTATCAGGACAAAACTTTAAAGTTCCGCCTCTCGAACGAGATCACTAGCGCTCCGCTACGACATCAACCGACTGAGTGGCGCGCATTTTAATTAATAGCTATATTTAATCTAAGTGAAGAGCTGTTAAATTTACATAACACTAGCTGATTCCCGGCATGCGTTACAATGCCCTAATCAAAGAAATAAATTGTTTCTCCCTGCACGTCCTTTCTCGTGCGTCCCCGTCCTCCTTTCGCATCCCCTTCCCCTCCCGGGTTCCCATTCTACCTTCCCCGCCCACCTTCTCCCTTCTACCGCTACCCCGGCCTGCTCACCCCCCTCCCGCGTTCCATATATTGAGTCCCAATACATTCAGTTTTCAAACAGCTCGCATGCCACCTATTACAATTTTTTTAATTCAAATTTTATTACAAATATTCATTTGTGTATATTATAATAACAATCAATCAAATTTGGTACCTAACATAGGTAAGTACCTATTTAAAATATCTATACCTAATTTAAAAAATCCATAGACAAACCTTTTGTTACAAAAAAAAAACAGCTGTCTGCTAAATTCAATTTCATCAAACGCACGAACTGTCAAACATGCGATGTTAAAATAGTCGTCAAGTTTTCTGAAATTATCCAATTTTCTGCACAATTTTTCTTTCCCTAAAAAATTATTAGAAAACTTAAAAAATATATAAGAATGAAATAGGTAAAGTCGTTCTGAAGTTATGGCGTGACCAAGGGAAACAGGGATGCATTTATATGTATATATATAGATAGTCTCCTTAAAACAGTTGTACCCTGATATTACAGAGATTACAAATTTAGAACACATAAATGTACAGTAAATGAGAAATGGTAAAAAAATATAATGACAAATAGTGAAAATAAGCGTATAAATCACGTATGTGCATTGAAGATTTAAACACAACAATATCAAATAAACATGCAAGAGGTGACATTATTGTGTTATGTTACTTTGTTACAACTAGAAAGTTTGATAGGAAATGGAGGATAGTAGAAGTAGATATAAAGAGGTTATGGGGGCAGATGACATGCATCAAAACATAGTTGCTGAAGTGGCTGTAAATGACATTGAAAATGTCAGTATTTAATGCAGCATCGTTAAGCAGGAGTATATGCCAGATAGACAGATCTGATGATAACAGTCTTTATTAGCCTAATATGAGTTCAAAACGCAACGATAACAACAGCGAAAACCACTTACTAGAACAATAAGCAAGATCGTAAATCATGACATTTCTAAAAAAAACCTAGGTATCTATCTATATTATAGCTCTTTAACGTCAACTAACAAATTCCCCTCAAATATCGATGTATTTAATACAAGTTTACCTTTATTCAAGAAATATCTGAACAATATTTTTATGTAGAATATTTTGATATCTAAGGAGCATCACATAGGATCTATTGCATATATTTGTGTATTTCTATATTAATCTACAATGTAAAAACCTATTGACGTTTTCTTTTTATGTATCTTGCATTTTGTCATGTATTTTTCATCACATTTAATTAGTCACCTGTAAATTTTGTAATTACTAACATACCTACAAGTTTAATTCTAAGCCATTTATAACTTAGAAACTATATCTTTTATTGTAATGCACTATCTTTCCTTAAATTTATCTGTATACCTACCTTTTATATGATGTTTACTAGTTATATTTTTACAGTTTATCTTTTTTATTTAAAAACTGTCTCTGTATTATAAACTTGTCATGTAAACTTTCTAGTTCACACTATGCAAAATGTGTACGTAGGACTATAATATGAAATGCAAACACCAGTTACCACCTTATATTTTAATCATTTGCCTGTAAATACATTTTTATTTATTACTATTATCATTTCAACAACTATGCTAAACAACAACAGGCTATTTTATGTTTTAATTGGTTATTTCATTTTTATTTTATTCTTTCTCTTCCCCTTTTTTTCTTTTGCTATGCTAAACAAATAACAGTTAGGTACTGTATTTTAAACTTTTTTATTATTTTATTTCATATTCTTTTTATTTCAGCAATTTTCTTTCTTTTATGTACAAATCATTCTCCACATGTTCATACCCATAATTATTAGACTGTCCTAAAACGGGATAATACTCCTAGTTGGGCAGTCAAAATTTAATAAATAATGTATATAAATGTATAATATATTGTGCTAAATAAACAAATAAAAAAGAAAAAAAAGCCCATAAGGGCGTTGAAAATTAATAAATAAATAAATAAAAAACTAAATTCTTCCTTTCCCATTTTTGTTATGGAAAAAGAGTTCTAATTCTTCTTCTAATCTTTTCAGTTGAGCATAGTCACACCCCCGTTCAAAAACGTGGCTCATCCGTAGGTTCGCTTCATTAAGGACTCTATTTAATCCACGATTGTTTGCAATCGATAAACATTGTAAGGAAATTCGCCAATAATCATAGCCTTCTCTGGCGGGTTTATTAATCCCTCGATGACTTAACGACCCATTAAGTTAATTCGGATGTTACATGGCTCTCAGCGAGATCGTGCCGCAGTGCTGCGCAGTGCACAGTGCGCAGTGCAATACTCATTACAAGCCACCGGGAGGCTGTGCCGACTGCAGACTGCAGAATACGGATTCCTGCGGGCGTCCCGTTTTTTCATCACGATTTCAGTTTTCATTAAAAACCAATAGACGTCTTTATCGAGCCGATGTGCCCGCAGACATAAACATAACTTTGGTATAAATGTTGTGTACCTATTGAATGAATTCCGGACCTTCTGTGTGTAATTAAATAAAACAAAAATCAAATAATATGAATATGAACTTCAACTGAAGTTACTTAAATAGATTTTTATTTTATATTTTTATATAAAACTTTTTATTGTCTTTGTGATTGTTTTTTTGTTGTTTTTGGAGTGTATTGTATATACTATGCTTGTCATGTAATTGGGTATAAGGTTGTTTCCTGTAAATTAGTACTTTTTTACATTGTAAGCAATTGACTACTAGGCATAACTTGATTATGTGCTTTTCGTTAGTAAGTAGCGTAAGTAAGTTAATGGCTGCTCCTGACTTGTACCTTCGTTAGAGTTCTAATATAATAATAATTATTATTATTATTCCGGTATTTGGCGAGGTTAGTGCAATCTCACACATTCCATAAAGATATACATACATTACATACAAAAGCAGGTGAATATAATTATACACGAAAAACAAAGAAAAAATAATACATACCAATAATAGTAATGGTAAAAACAAATAAATGATAAAAAAAAATTATAATAATAAGCCTTTAGGATACTGTGACTATATTAGGAGCTTTTTTAATTTGGGAGGCGGGAATGGGTACCGCCGCCCCGGGAACCTTTATTGGATAACCAACACCTCTGCCATAGGTCACCCCAAGTGGTTCGCTACGTTTGGTGATTTAGCAGGGGTGCCAGGGTTCATGGGGTGAGGTTTGTCTAGGTCTTGGAGGCGGATGACCAGGACATACTGAACCCGAGATTCCTACCCACCCCTTAAACCCTTTTCCTTCCCAGAACTCTCCTCTCCTTCCTTTCCTTAAAAAAACCCTCCACACAGCATTCTCAAAGATGACATAGGCCCTGAGGGAAATTATGTTCCTCAGGGCCTCCTGTGTGGAGCTCATGTAAAAAAAAGCTAGTGTTTTTCTCCAGTGTGCGTCAATGCTGGGAGATGGACGGTGGGCTTCCATGATGAGGATATTTTCGGAGATGCCTATCCTTTCCCTCATTCTTGCCACCCTGGATCTACTAAGGGCTGCATAACCGGGAACATCCGGGAATCGCTGCAATATCTGGGGAGAACAAACATTATGCGGAAGGCGTTATTATACTGGACCCGAAATCTTTCTATACTAAACGGAATTTTTGATATCGTAGCCGACAACGGCTTTTTGTAACATTTTCAGAAATCGGTGCAGCTCACCGCCAAACTGAAGATTTCTGAAAATCTTCATACAAAAAACTGAATTTCCAAAAGAAAATAAAAATCATTTTGGTCTACTAGAGCAACATCGATAAAGTCGTATTTATCAATCTTGACACTCCATCATAGTCAAAAGTCACGTGCCGCCGTAAGAGGTAATAGTTTTTGAAGACTGCGAGCGGCGGAACCTCACAATCTGTGAAGAATTAACTTTGTTCCACATAATATTAGTCGGTATTGTTAGAATATTCGTAATAATACGAAGTTAGTTATAGCAACTTGAATGATTAAATGCCAGATGATCTGGAGTGTATAATATGAATGATCCGCATAAATTACCGCAACATTATAATGAATACTGAGAATCAAGACTTCAATCAGGGCGCCTGATGAAACTGTTTATTATGTTATATTGACCAAACAAAACATTAGCTCGAACAATACAGTCATATTCCATATTGCACAATTTGAGCAAGCCGGAGCGCGTCCGTTTTTTCAAGCGCCATAATAACAACACGATATTAAAAGAAGTAACGAAATGTCAATAAAGAGATTGAGATATCGGAAAATATAACATGTAACGTATTAGATAATCTCCAAACAAGGCAAGCGATTCAATGGAGCACACATCTTTCACTTTTATGGATGTTGTAACGTTGTAAGACTCTTCGGTGTCAAGTGCTGATGGCGGGCACGGGCTTGTCAGTTCTATTGGGGGAACCTTCGCCTGCTATAGCACGAGCCCCAGGCCAGCCACAATACACTGATGGAACTATAATGTAACAACCAGCCTGCTTCTATCTAACAGTTAAGTTGACGAGACCCATTCAAACCCCCAATCGCCGCAACCTACTGCAATACCGGACCAACCAACAAGTATGATTTTGATTCACGTCAAACACAACACTAAGGCTTAGTTCAGACACGGCGGGAACCACGCGATTTGAGAATCGCACGGGAACCGTGGGTCTTATTTACGCAGGTATTTATATAATCATTCAGACATAATCGCGCGGTTAGTCCAACCGCGCGGTCACCGCTACTCAACCGCTAGAAAATAGAATCGTGCGGCGCCCGCACGGTTTTATTACTATGGAGATCTTCCTCAGTGTTCAGTAGTGTTGCGGGCACCGCGCGATCAACACGTCACAACGAGAGCACGCCTGAGTTTTTCTTCGCTCTGAGTTCGAAATATCTTCCCTGATTAGTTCAATTAGTTTATCAAAAGATTTTATTGACATTCTTAAATAGTCAAAAAATTTCCTCTCAAACATTCTTAAATTGGGATATAGCGTTACGAATTGGCCATGTGGCCAGTCGATCCCTTAATATTGGGTGCACCCAATACTGCGTATTCCTTCTTTTCTTTATTTTTTTTCTGGAGCAGCCACAGACACGCTAGTTCCTCTTCGACTTCCATCTTGAAACTGATCGCTAATCGCTAACTAACCGCCGATGTTTGAACAGTCGACATTTTTGCGGTTCAAACCTCACGATTTTATCAATCGCGCGGTTATCGCCGTGTCTGAACTAGCACTTGTTTCCTATGTCTATAAGAGTCTATTTTCAATAATAGCGGTTGTTACGAAAATAGTTTTTCAGAAGCGGCATTGTGCGACCTAAAAGAATATAAATAAAATATGAAAGCAATTCATCAAAGTCCCCGTTAATTGTCTCGAGAGGTTTATTGCACCGCGGCATCAACCAACATCTGGTTCCGTGATATTCGCGTTAGAAGACAATATCATTAGTATCTCTTTCTGGCCTCCTCGGCCGGAGATGTCACGAGCAGATAACGTAGCACCGAATTTCGGGTGGCACAGCTTTGTAAGCGGAATCGATTAGATGCCGGCTATCTACTTGTCTGTGATTTAGCGCGAGTTAGAGAAATATGCCACCAATGTCAGCCAGCTAGGAAAATATTAATTTTGTCACCTAATCTGGCCATCAGCCGGGAGTACATCACGACAACCAGTAGCCGAATTGTCCCGCTGTTGAGATTATCTCGCTGGGTTGGGTCCGTTTGTCCATTGGACCATGGGTCCAGCGCGGAGGTGGCTGCCTGCGATGCTATCTGAACCCGCCTCGTTTTATTCGGGTTAATCGCTTTGTTATTTATGCAATGGCTTCATAATTATATGCCGCACTCATAAAAGGTCACTGAATTGACGCAAATTCTGATATATTTTACTTCATAAGAGCCATCATCATTAAGATATCGTATGCTGCTAATTTTGCGGATAAAATAATGTGAAATGGTCATTTAAAACACCTTTGCACATTGCCTTGATATTTACACGAATTTATACGCTTACAAATTTACACAAAAATTTATGATAAATTTACAGAGTACCTATGGTTATAAATATTGATACAAAGTGACATAATACTGTTTGGTAATACATTCTCAGCAATTATCAGGTGACATAAACTTTAATAATAAAACCAGCAACATAAAACGAATACTTCCGAATTGGCCGAACGGTTAGTTCATTGAGTTTAGAGTACTTTTGGAGACTCCAGATACTAATATCTATATTTTTTTATTTTTTTTATTAAAAGAAAATAACTTAGAAAAATGAAATAATTTAACTTTGTATAAACCACTTATTTGATGCGCAAATCCGACCGGTTTCGGAACAAACGTTCCTTCGTCAGGGAAAGCTTATACTAATTTGACAGTTTCGAACAATGTTTTATTATGGTAGGGGTGGAGCTGTTGCTAGATAATAATGTAGATTGGCTGGGTAGGTATTAGTGTAGAGTGGGTGGGTAGGGGAACAAATCCATGATTGGGCTATATAATAATAGCTACATTCAAAAATATAAAAAAAAAAATAAAAAAAAATAAAAAATAAAAAAAAAATAGAAAATAACTTAGTTTACATCACTTTATTTTTTTATTATATTTTATACTGTCAACATGTTTCGTGAACCATGTTCACTTCTTCAGGAATAAAAGAATACTAAAGTTAAAAAATTAATTATAGATTACCTACATATGGAGAGGTTTAATCTCATAAAGCAAATAAAATCTCAAATAAAATAAAATTAAATCTCATAAAGCAAATAGCAATTAATAATGGCTATTCTATTAATTTGATAGATGAAATACTAAATAAAAAAATTAAACAGAATTTTTTAAAATTATACATTTACCCTATTTCTAAAGATAACAATAAACATTGGCGTAGAATTTTATTTGTCGACAACGATACGTCAAAAATTATTAGTAAAAATATTCCCCGTACTATTCAACCAGCGTTTTACACAAATAACAAATTGAAGAAATATATACTCAACAATAAAGATAGCGAAGTTAAAACAAAAAAATCAGGGGTTTACAAACTCAATTGTAATGATTGTAGTTCGTTTTATATAGGTAGAACTTATAGAAACTTTGAGATTAGGGTTAAAGAGCACCTCAGAGCACTAAATGGCAATAGCGATTCTGAGTTCGCAGACCATTTATTAAAATATGATCATAGCTTTGACATAAATTCGGGTCTTCAAATATTACATACAGGATATAAAACATCGCAAATCAATAATTTAGAAATTTTAGAAATAAGAAAAAATGTATATTCCAAAGCTGAATAATTAATAAGCAAAAATTTTTTGTTGTTTTGTTTTTGGTAATCCCCAATTCTTCGAAACTCCCACCATTATCAACCCTTCCCCCTCCTTCAATTTCTTCTCTCCATATGTAATCTATAATTAATTTTTTAACTTTAGTATACTTTTATTCCTGAAGAAGTGAACATGGTTCACGAAACATGTTGATAGTATAAAATATAATAAAAAAATAAAGTGATGTAAACTAAGTTATTTTCTTTTAATAAATAAATAATGACATCACAAAGTAACAACCTTTTAGAAGAAGTTTTCTTCGAAAAATTAATATCTATAGCCTGTATGTCGGACGAATATCTACAGCTCATATGTTGAACTAATATCTACGAACTTCAGAGTGTTGACTAATATCAACAGAGCTAAGGCCGGGCGAATATCTATGACGGTCCCAGTGTTGACTAATATCTACAGAGCGTAGGTTGAACTAATATCTACAGAGCGTAGGTTGGACTAATCAGTTAAATGTGTCCAATAGTCCAATATTAGGGATTTTTACGTACATACTTACATAAATTAAGTTTTTTAAACTGCATACGCAATATTACGTTATTCCAATATGCTATAAATAATTGCAAATCAAACCTCTGCCAGTGCTGTAGATATTCGTCAACACTTTGGTTTTCATAGATATTAGTCAGCAGTTTGAGCTGTAGATATTCGTCAACACTTTGGTTCTCATAGATATTAGTCAACAGTTTGAGCTGTAGATATTCGTCAACACTTTGGTTCTCATAGATATTAGTTCGATTTTTTCAGTTTTTGGAATTCCTGTAGATATTAGTAGACTTTTGGAGAGAGCTGATCGAAAACCAAAATATGATGAGATTTTAAATTTATTAATAACTTTATCATTGGGTTGTACCGAACGTAAAAATATAATTTAAATAGTAAATGATATTTCATGTTGATTTGTTTGGAAGATCAACATTTTACGATAAAAATAAATTTATTCTTCAATCTTTGTAAATTCACTTTGTGGCGACATTTTTAATTAAATTAAACAAATCACTTTGTAATACACCACTATTTAATAAAAAAAAACGTATCTACATGTTTCGAAAACAAAATGTAAATCTTATCCTGACGAAGAAAACTTTTGGTTCCGAAACATGTAGCTTTAGTGAAATAGTGGTGATTTACTAAGGCTACGTCCGCATAGGCAGGCGGCTGGCTTAGCGCCTAGAGCCTAGTGGCTTGCACTCTGGCTACTTGCTAGGATACTGAAGGTGGTTTGCGTGGTGGGTCGCTAGGTGCCTTGGTCATTTGCTTGTCGGCACGTTGACGAGATGTCACTTTCAAAATTAGTTCTAAAACTGCTACTTACAGAAAATTCATTTTAAAAATATTTCATTTCACGGTCTTATCCATCATGTTGGGTTCATGACATAAATAAGTCACGGTCAAGTCATGGGGAGTTAAATGTTCTGTATAAACGATATAGATTTTTAAACAGTGCATTACAAACCAGAGAAATTTTGTTGACTTATTTCAACGTATTTGGATTGATTACCTGGCAGAACAACTCATTGCCTGAAAACATAATCCAACGCCATAACCATAATATAAATTCATAACCATACGTACGTTTTTAGATTGACACGGCCAAAAGTATTTTCGATATTTGTTTTTGGGGTGTTATGCCGTGTTACGCTACCTCCTTTAGCCAAAGTTTCGGACAGCGTTACAGTGTCCATCACCACTATCATCAGGGCAGATGAGCTGCAACATGGCATAACATCCCAAAAAACAAATCACGAAAATTTATAACCACAATTAACTTCTCAATGTAAAAAAAATCTCATCATAAATAAATCACTTTTTAGTACTAACCATCTTTTTCTACTTAGATTGCTACATCTTCCCATAGTTTCTGACAACTGTCTAATAATATTTCATCCAATTTTTTCTTCTATTATGCCTCGCGCCTAGGTGCAAAAAACCAACACGTTGGTTTACCTGGATACACGCCAAGCGGCTATCTACTGCCTATCTAGGCGCCAAGCGCGCAGTGCGCGAAAATTCGAGAACGTTCGTTTTCCTAAGCTACTCGCTACTCGCTAGGTGACTCGCTAGGCTCTAGGCGCTAAGCAAGCCGCCTGTAAGGTATCCTTTTACGCACTTATTATGATGTAAATATAGTGATTATAGTTGTTAGATTGGGATGATATATATTTGCAAATTGTTCGACAGTGAAAGATTTAATTATTTATTTATTTTATTTCTATTCTTGAACATACACAATACAGATTATTAAATTGGTTTACATAGGTGTTAATTTTAGTAATAAGAAAAAAAAATTATGATCCGTAACTCACTAGGCGAACCTGTGCTGAGGTGTTCCCGTGTTTGGGAATAAATGCTATTCTGTCAACATGAGTAGAAACACTGTATCCTCCTTGATATTGTCAAGAAGGACACTGAAGGTTGACCAATGGCGGCAGTACCGAAAACATAAAGACGCTCGCTTCGATAAGATACCAACCGAATTGAAATATTGTTTGAAATTTATGTAGTAACAACATCTGAATGGCCTTTCAAACGATCATCCTTTCCCAACTTATCAATCTTTACCTACCCGTTTTTCTTCGTCCTCCATAGTATCTTCTGATTATCAAAATTCCAAAATTGGGCGGTTTGGATTCATTCACAGAATCTTAAGCCATCTTGTTTGAAAATAATCAAACATCTCACCATAGCAACTTTCAATTTGGGATGCGGGTATGGGTACCGCCGCCCCGGGAACCATTTATTGGATAACCAATAACTCTAACATAGGTCACTCCAAGTGGTTTGCTACGTCTGGTGACTTAGCAGGGGTGCCTGGGATCATGGTGTGAGGTTGGTCCGAGTCTTGGCGGCCAATGTGTCTGCGTACCAGCTGCGTGGCAGGCCGGGTCGGGAGAAACTGGTTGAGGGATACCTCGTGACCTCTCAAGCAGAACTCTATTGGAACGTCGCCTTGCACCGCTGTGCGAAGGACGGATTCATACGTCCTTCGCTCCTGGACCCACTGACCCAAAGATTCCTACCTTTCCCTTATACCTTATACTCTCCTTCATTTCCTTTAAAAGATCCTCCACTCAGCATCCCTAAGTATGATATTGGCCCAGAGGGAAAATATTAACCTCGGGGCCTCCTGTGTGGAGCTATTGTTAAAAAAAGTAGTTTTATTTTGTTACTGATAAAAACAATAAACAATAATAAAAAAATCTATAATAATTTGTGAAATGTACTATATTTTTATTAAAAAAAAAAATAAACACGAACATAAGAAATGCGAACCAATGTGAACGTTTCAAGATCCAAATATTCGGCTAATCCAAAAACTGTATTCCAACCAATCCCACTATGGTTAGGCAATCAATATGGGATGGAGATCTACGATGTCAGACGAGTAGAAGTGAGACCAGAACGAATGCTTAAGATGAATATATACGTGAAATCCTATTTAGACACTTTTTTGATTAATCTTTACGACGAATCGGCTTACAGTATGAACATCAAAAAATATGCTACGGATAAATCGAAGCTTTTACTAGCTTTTCTATGTATTGGAATTACAATAAAATTTTTATTTTCGTAACAAAAAATATAAGCGTAAACCACAAAAAAAAATGTTTTTTCATGACTTAACTATGAAGTAATACAAGAAACAATTTAAAAAAATACCCCTTTATGGCTAAGACTTAAATTATGCACAAAATAAATAAAAACCACTTTTTCGCTTACTAGCCTCGTGCAAAAAGACACTCGATTTTAAAATTTTGCAGGCACGAGATTCGAAATATTTCTAGCGTTTATATTCCTCTTAAGGGCCCGCAACCCGGATTTGTACCGATTTATTACATATTTCCCTTAAACACGGTAAGTTTTAAAGCTCTTAAAAAATATATGTTATTCTTGAAGATAATATCTGGACTTTGCCCGCGCCGAAACGCAAATTATATAAAATTCCCTCCATAGAAAAAAATCGCAAAGTAGCTCCAAAAATTATTATTAACATGTTTGTTTCAGTTATTTTACAAGTTATATGTATGAAAAAATTCAGTGTTTCATTAAATGCTGTTTAAGATAATGCTCGTGAGATTTTTGCTCTATTTTAAACGAGTCGTGTTTTATTAAACATTTTCGCAATTTTCGCATCGATTTTGTCGCTGTAAATGTTAGCGCTCTCCTCTAACATTCGTAATTTCGTATCTCTCTATCTTCTTCTTTTCGGGCCCGGTTGCAGAGTCTTAAGCTGGGTCCACACATGTTCTTTTGTCCGTTCCGTTCCTCCGTTCCGTACCTCCGTTCCGTATCAAAAACTCTGGACGCAAGTAAAAATAGCCCGTACCTCCGTAACGTCGCTGCGATCATCGGCATCGCGTGTTCATTCCATTCGACAGAGATAACGACGTGCGCATGCCGCGATCGCGTCCAGACTGGCGCATACCCGTATCGTATCGCCTTTGAACGGGCCGAATAAACCGACTCCCGATGGATCGGGGCATATCTCGACCCGTATCGTCCCGCCGTAACACCGTACCGTTCCGAACGGGCGTCCAAACTAGCATTCTTGATCGCGACGCTGATACGGAACGGAGGAACGGAACGGACAAAAGAACATGTGTGGACCCAGCTTTAAAGGGGCTAAATGCAACATATTTTTCTATTCAAATTTGTATGGAAGGCACGTCTAGTTTTCTTTTATGAAAAAAAAAACAGTTGAACCAATAATATCAAGTAATAATGTTAGATTCAGGAGCAGCAATACCAATAAAGAGATGCTTTTGTTTGGTGGTAACCATTGATAAATATTATGATATTCACTGGCATTAAATTACTACACAAATTTAACACGAGTTGGTACTTCGTACAGTTTACAAGGCCTGTTGAACGAAAGACCCATAAAGCCCTGGATTGCATCTCTGCCGTAATCAATGAACTCTTTTATGAGATTGTAAATAAAAAATCACACTCCTTTCAATATTAATTAAAACTGGTTAAGAGATCAACTGTTATAAATTTAACATCGACAAGCGGCAAGCGGAATGCACGATATCAATCTGCGATCACATTGTCTCAGTTCTTAGTTAACAATTCGTTAGCCGGGTGTATGCCATCACCCCAAGGCAAAGCATTATGATCATTGTTCGGCCGTTGGTAGTTGGAACTAAGTTGGAAGTAGTGTTTGTCTGGTGGTTGTGCAACCCGCATACTGGTTTAATATTCACGTGGTAACTCAATACTAGAAACGCTGGACTCAAGGGTAAACCCGCCTCCATAATTACCAGTTGGAAAATCTAGTAGTTCTATTTACATTGTGCGCCTTGTAATACCTCGTGCCTCCTACCTGCGGAATCTTTAACTACTTATTCCGATCTGTGTAGCTATTTTTAAGACCTGGTAAAGGGATTTTGTGGACTTAACTTTGATTTACGTGGAAAGGAGGTCAATGGTTACGCAAATAATAATGAACGTTAATTTAATATTATACGAATGTAGGGCTGTCGCTGATGAAAGGTTATCAATGGAAGCCAGACAAGCTAGCAGAACAACGGAGTCCTGATACCCGCCTGGAGGCATAGAATTGGCAGAGGAAGAACTGAAATAAGCTGAATGCGTGTTAGGCTGTTTTACTACCTGAAAATAATGTAGATATATAATGTACTCCGCATGAAAAGCCGAATTTTTTCCAAGCATAAACTTTCTAATTAAAGTGTGTTTATCGGAAGTGACCTGCCAGGTAAGTGTGTTTCTGTATCCGTTTGTAAATAGTAAAATTAGATAGAACCTAAGAATTTTTAATATACATATGGTACAGCTCCCTTGAGGTGATTTTTCACAAAAACGGCGCTCTACAAATTATCCAATTTTACGCACCAGATTTAAATGTCCGGGTTAAATTTTCCCCACAGGAAAAACTAAATCCTTTCACACACTTCCCAAATGATCATCTAGTGAATCCACGCTATGCAATTGCAATATATAAGTATTATAAATACAAAACAATACAAGAAAAACATGTCCAGACTCCAGATATTTTCATATCAGAGGGTTCGGCTCTGTGGAATTCCTAATTGAACCTATAAACCCTACTATCTATAAACCTATGATCCCTCAAAATAAATATTTAAAAAATCTTTTGTAATCCTACACGTATTTAAAATGACTGATTTTTGCATTTTTAACGTTTTTTTTTATTATTTTTTTATTATTATTATTATGATAGTTGAAATTAAAGAAGAAAGATGTGCTAAAACAGAGTTATATTGCGTTCCATCCTATTAAAGTAGTTATTTACCAGTTGCCCGCAGTTTAGTGGGACTACTACACCCCTTTTTTCTATTATATTTTGGAAGGCTAGTAAGCGTACCGCCGCCCCGGGAACCATTTATTGGATTACCAACACCTCTGCCATAGGTCACCCCAAGTTGTACGCTGCGTTTGGTGACTTAACAGGGGTGCCCGGGTTCTCAAGGGAGGTTTGTCAAGGTTTTGGCGGCCGATGTGTCTGCCCACCTGCTGCGTGGCGGGCCGGATCAAGAGAGACTGGTTGAGGAGGTCTTTTGACTTCTCCAGCCAGAATCTCTCGACCCATTACCTTGCAGTTGAAGGGATGGATTCATACGTCCGTCACTCCTGGACAGACTGACCCTCAGATTCCTACTCCCCCCTCATACCTATTTCCTTCCCAGAACTTCCTCTTCTTTCTTTCCTTAAAAAAACCCTCCACACAGTCTCACCTAAGATGAAATAGGCCTTGAGGGAAATTGTTTTTCCTCCTGCGTGGACCGTAGTAAGAAAAAAAAAAAAAAACAAAATTGGGAGAAAAGGAACGGTATCTGGTCACTTCGTTAACGTCATTTCATTTCTTTGTCTTTCACCAGTAGATACGATATGGAAAGGTTACACGACGGGTCACATAAGAATTAATTAATTGCATTCACAAAAATTTTTGTTTCCATTTATAGGAATTGTAGTTATATCCGAGAGATTTTATACCTACGTGTTTTAGCAATTTCGCTTTGCCCGCCGCCAATACTAATAAAATTGTACTATTATACGGACGCGTAGTGAAATCGACGACTTTACCAGAGGAATCTCACATTCAATGAAGTGATAAAAACCGCAAGATAAAATAAATGTTTAATATTAATATTTTCAAGGTACGGAATAATTAAGACGTTCGATCGATCGTATCTTACAGACTTACGAACGCAAAAACCGCGTAATCATATACCTCTTTCGTATGATTACATGTTAATGCGGCCGGCGCAAATAAAGTTACGGCCATCTGTACAAGTTACAAGTTGTACCCGTACCCGTACCCAGTGGGTCCGGCGCGGCCCCGGGGAAAAGGGGACCAAGTGATATTCGCCACCCATGTGGAATGATGATAAAGAGCCTCATAACCTGTAATTGATAATCGTTAAGACACGCGGTGCACTTGCACACGGCCGCAGCGCACGCGTGGAGCTTTTTTCTCCTTCCTCCCGCAATGACGCTTGATGACTGACTGCATGCGTCAAGCGTCAAGCGTCGGCACCGATTGAGGCTTCGGTTTATTCTAATGCAATTTGTAAGAGGTGATGAATCTGTTTAGGTGATAAATATGTTAGATTTTCATAAATTTGTTAAATTCCATTTTTTTTTAAACAAAAATAAACCTCAACCTGACAACATTTCAAAATACGCAACCAAACTGAAAAATAATTTTTGTAATCAAAAGGTGTATTAAGTATCTAGTGCGGATGTGAGCTACTTTATTTATTGATGCTTATTTTAAGATATGAGCCATTAAAAATTTTAGTGTTTCATGATTTTAGAGGCAACTTGGGTAATTATTCGTGAGTTAATGAAAAACATTCAAAAAATAATTCTAGAGTTTTATTTTATTTTAGGGAAATAAGTAATTATGATAGGGAATTTCGCGAGGCGCTTTTTCACAGATAAAATAAATATATTTACAAGTGATGAAACGACAAGCTAGAATTATATTAAGATACATAATATGAAATCCTTCCCATGCGAATGAAATATATTCTAGTAAGCTAGAAGTATTTTTTATGAATCACAATACCCTAAAATCTAAGAAAGTGCGGTGAGCTACTAGCACGTTCACGGAGGACTTCTCGGCACACTAGAGGTTAAAGGGCATTTTTGGATACGACATCAGAAAAGAAGTGTTCTTGTACCTGATTCTTTCTTTGGTAGGGTGCATAATTTTTAATTTGCTTATATTTATAAAACGTAAGTTCAATTTTTATAAGAAAAACTCTCTTCTCATAACTTTTGAGGGTTATTCCCATCAATGTAATACATCATTGAAGAAGAAGAAAACAATAATAATCTAAACGAAAATATGAATATAATATGTATACTTTCTATTAAATCTATGTAGACCATATATTGAGGATTTCATATGGTGGAAGCATACTCCAGTAGACTTCTGACCAATTAACAAAATAGTATTTCTAGAGTCTTTGCATCTTGTAGGATATTTTTCTGTTTTTCTGTGTCTTTTTCTCTTTCATATTTTCATTTAGATTTAATTGTTATTTTCTTCTTCAACAAAAATGTAAGTTTTTTAAATATTTTTATTTATTTCTTCGGTTTTGATTTTGATGCAGAGTAAATCAATGGAGATTATTGGCATCGTTTGATAAATATAATTGTTTGGTATTTGGGTTGTTTTAAAGTAGTCCCATTTATCATAACTTTGTAGTATTCCTGATTTTAATTCAGATTCTTCTCTTTACACACTTTAACAACCGAAACTTCCTTTAATTATGTCATCGACGTTTAGAAACCGTTTCATCATCAAGACTTTGCAACTAAACGCATCTTGTTTTATGTTGGACTCATACTTAAGCATTTTTGAGGAATATCTTAGCACAAATACCAGGAGTTAATAAAGCACCGGGACCTCGAAGAGCATTGTTACGAGTACATCTATAATGTAAAGATTGGCGGGCGCGAGTTCATTTCTCGCTTCTCGCTACTGCCTTCTATCAGGAGAGTGGATCAAACGGATTGACGCGGCTGCAGTCTATTGTTTCAAGAAAACAACCGCCTACCACATTCTTAACTCCGGGTAAATGCCTATATTAAAGCATAATTTATCAGGCATTTAAATAAGTCATTTTCTGCCTCCGAGCCAGGATTATAAATAAACTTTATCTCTGTGTGTAAAATTTATGTGACTACTATTTGATATCTAACATTTTGATACAAGAGTTATTAATCTTGCATTTAAAAATCTCGTGTCACAGTGTTTGTGGTCGCACTCCTCCGAAACGGTTAGACCGATTTTTATGATTTTTTGGGTAGGTATGAGAATAGGTTTTAAAGTATGTATATTTCATACCGCTAGGTGATTAGGGCGTCACTATCCAGAAAAAAAAAATCTATTTTTTTGATAATTTATTTTTGTATTTTCTTTTTATTTGGCATCAAAAATACCTATAACCCAAAATTTTTACCCTTCTTCCCCCACCCTCCCATTTTTAAATCGCGATTTTAGTATTTTTGTATGAACAGAACGAAATTATTTATGTTGTTGAATGACAGATGGCGCTACGTCCGCGTCATCTAACTTTTATCAACACATGCGTAAGACATTCACGAGAAGCGCCGCGTCATTTTGTTATATCGTTCAGAATCATGTTCTCGCGTGGGCAAACCATCGAGCTTATTTGTCTTGGATAAAGACGAACTGACAAAAAATATCGTTCACTCAATTGCTCTTCGAAATTCATATTGATTTTCTTTATTTCATTTTCCTACTTTAGTTCGTGTTTTTTTGTTTTTATCGGCGGTAATCGTCTACGGCGCTAAATTCCTCTTTCTGTCATATAGATCCCGTTCCCACACACTTACAATACATTAGTTATTTTTTATTTAACAACCAAAATATTCACTACAAATAATTTATATGGCAGAACAACGTTTGTCGGGTCAGCTAGTAATTAATGCTTTCATCCTAAGATACTCTGGAAATAAAATAATCTAATTGCAAAAAATAACTCGATCGCTTTGCTTATATTTAATTATTAATTCTGTGGGAACCATCTCATCACGCAGCAATATCTTGCAGGTAGTTTTTTTATCTGCAAACCTGAATATATCTTGTGTTTTATGCATAATCAAATGCTAAATGTTAAATTTTAATAACTTTATTTTACAAGTTGCGTAACTGGCGGTTCGCATTTTATAAGTATTTAGATCGAGAGCATGTTTAGACTGGTTTCCTTAGCAATTACCACCTACCTCGTAGCAATCTCAGCACGTGTGGCATATTTAATAATACACTAATCTGTTCATAAAGTGCAAAACATTTCTATTAAAGATCCCGAGAATATAAAACAACTTCACGATATTCTGAAAAGCTATATAATTTGAGCCAAAACTTGTTTCCATTTAATTAACATGTAATCAGCCATGATTGTTTATTTATAACTGTATTGAGCAAATTTTATAGTGGATTTGCTATCGCTACTTCCATCTTTTTACTATACGACGCCTATAAATAACTTTATGAATTTAATACATTCCAGCATTTTGTTATTACTGCTATACAATGCCTCCCACCACGTGGAAGCTACTGTGAAGTAAAGATCTTGAATTTCATAATATCACAATAGGTTTTCTTGGGTACAAGGTAAAACACATTTAAGACGCTAGTAAATCAATGATATAATATTACCCGTCGCAAATTTACGATTCTTTAAGCTCAGATTGATGGTAGGTAATCAATAGGTAAGATTCATATGAATGAATACAATAAATCATTCACAACTAAGTCTAAATTAACCCTTAGCGGAATTGTGGTATCCCAGTGATAACACACAAAATAATTATAACCTGGCGTAGCAGTGAGCTTTTAAAAATTGCACATATATGTTGAAGTAAATAACACTGCCAAATATTTGTCGTTGACCAAAACTTCATAAAATTTTTGAATAACATATCTACTGATATTTTTGTAAATCAGTTCAAAATTTTGAAGTAAAAAAAGTCAAAATTCCGCTGTACAGGTGGATGAACTTTTTTTACATTTACAAGGGGTCCTGAAGAAAAAAAAATACCCCAGGGCCTATGTCATCTTTGGGAATACTGTGTGGAAGGTCTTTTTGGAAAAAAAGGAAGGATAGAAAGTTCTAGGATGGAAAAATATACGGCTGGGGAGGAATCTGGGGGTCAATATTTCTAAGAGTGACGGATATATGAATTGTATGAATCTGTCCCATTACGGTGCCAGACGGTGGGTCGAGAGAGTCCGGCTGTAATGGTCTAGATTAGGTCTCCCTCAACTAATCTCTCATTGGACTCCCTCAACTAGTCTCTCATTAGACCAAGATAAAAATCACCCCATGAACCCGTACACCCCTACTAAGGAATCAAACGTAGCGAACCACTTGGGATGACCCAAGGTGTTGGTTATCCAATAAATGGTTCCCGGGGCGTCAGTACCCATACCTGCCTACCAAATTATTAGCTAAATTATTATGTTAATACTTTCAGTGGGAAAAGAAAGTCATGAGCACCCCTTTTTCAGTTTTCAAGAAATTATAATATAATGGGAGATATAAAAAATATTAAGTCTTATTAAAAAAAAGATCAAAACTGCTGTTTTTCTTCGAAAAACCAAAAACTTTAATGATACGTCACGCACGATAAAATAATGAAGGGTCATAAATTATTTTATTTTAATATATATCTCTTATGTTTTACAACCGTTATTCAATTCTAATTATATAATATATAATTAGAATTGAATAACGGTTGGTGACAAAGACCTCCGCCTCCAAGACCTAGACAAACCTCACATGGGGTGAGGTTTGTCTAGGTCTTGGAGGCGGATGACCAGGACATACTGAACCCCAGATTCCTACCCACCCCTTAAACCTATCCTTCCCAGAACTCTCCTCTCCTTCCTTTCCTTAAAAAAAAAACCTCCACACAGCATCCTCAAAGATGACATAGGCCCTGAGGGAAATTATTTTCCTCAGGGCCTCCTGTGTGGAGCTCATGTAAAAAAAAAAAATAATATCTACATTTTTTTATAATTTTTTTATGTTATATTTTATGTGTTCCTTTAACAAATAATTTTTATTGTATTTATGCCATTATTTTTTCTTTTGTTTTCATTATTTTGTAACAATATGTAAGTTCATAATGGTACAAGATCTACCTTACATTTTTACTAACTTTTATTTTTTTGTTATCATACATTTATGATTACGTACCTACTTATTATGACTCTTTTTCCAAATATATATATATATATATATATATATGTTATGATTAAGGTTTTCACGGGTGTAAGATGTAGAACAATTTTCTCGGTTTACCCGCGTAACGTAGTCCTTAAAAGGACTTTTTAACTCCTGACGTTTCGGACAGATCACACTGTCCATCTTCAGAGGCCTTATGTCTTGAGTTTTTGTCTCAAACTGATAGCTTTCGCATGTCTGTTCAATCCAAAAGCTAAAACTTAAGTGAGTGCAAGTCACTTCTTATGTCTAGAACGAAGTACCCGGGTTGCAGGTGATTGATGGTTGAGGGGGTGGGGGGCGGGGCTGGCAGTGGATACCTGATTGGTTAAGCTAATTGGAGACTCTACTGGTAATTTTGAAAATGCCGTTTTTGGGGGATTTTCATCGATTAAGACTTTCCAGGTGTTGGGAATTCTGATTGAGTCATTTCTAGTATTCATATTATTTTTATGTTTATAAATTTCTATTGCTTCGCGGTAAATTCTTTTTGGTTCATTGTATATACTAGCTATTGTTTTTGTATTATTAAAGTCTATTTTATGACCTTCATTAAGGACGTGTTGAACTATGGATGAAGTTAAGCGTTTATTAGTGACATCTACTTTATGTTCTGCAATTCTACATGATATTTTTCTATTGCAACGTCCAATATACACCTTTTCACATGCCCCACAAGGTATTTTATAAATACCTTGTGACTGTGACTCACTTAAGTTTTAGCTTTTGGATTGAACAGACATGCGAAAGCTATCAGTTTGAGACAAAAACTCAAGACATAAGGCCTCTGAAGATGGACAGTGTGATCTGTCCGAAACGTCAGGAGTTAAAAAGTCCTTTTAAGGACTACGTTACGCGGGTAAACCAAGAAAATTGTTCTACATATATATATATATATATATATATATATATATATATATATATATAAAGTATCTTTATATTATCTTTATACATACATAATATATAGGCGCTATAAACGTGTATTAATTTATTATCCATAATAAGTAGAGATGAAACGGATAGTTGTATGGCCGGATACCGGATACCGGATATCCGGTGAACTACGAGGCCGGATGGCCGGATATTCGGCCCATTGACACGTTGCATATCGTGTCGAGTTTAGCGCCGCACGGGTGCGGCGAACGCGATCAGATCAATTCGGGCGGTTTCGGTTGCCATCGTCAGTATTCGTGAGTGATCGCGAAAATATTCTCTTTGATAAGAAGAAGAACAAGAGGTATATTATGATGCTTCAATGTCAGTATTTAATCATTTCAATAATCTCTGTGTTTTTACGATGTTTTAGTTCACGTATAATGGTGATTGTGATTAGTCAATCATGTTAATTTAAGTTTTCGCTACTCTGCGAGGTTTTCGCAAGTTTTTACTAAAAGTTTTTAGTTTAGATATTTACTATTTATGTATTTATCATTAGAGTAAATATCTCAGAAGAAAATCTTAGTTTTTTGGAATGCCTTATGGCTTTTTTGTAACATTTTCGACTTTAAATAAAAACCGTCATAATTATAAGCCATTTTATTGATATTTACCTTACAAAGATTAATGTATTGCATTTTATTAAAGGAAATTATCCTAGTTTTTGAATATCCGGTATCCGGCCGGATATTGAGTTACTATCCGGTATCCAGCCGGATAGTAAATTTAGGCCGGATAGGCCGGATACCGGATAGTCACCGGATATCCGTTTCATCTCTAATAATAAGTATCCTTATATGTCGACTACTATGAGATGGGCACGTTAATAGTAGGATGGTCATGTAAAAACTTATGTTCAAAACCGATTATATGAATTGAAAGTATTAAAAATATACATTAAAAAAATCGATTAAAATCACTATCAAATCGCAGCTACTAAGTTTGAGTTTTAAATAATCTTAATATGTAGAAATGAATGTTTCTTTGTTTGTACGAAAATATGTATGAAAAATTTGCATTCATAGTTTGAATAATGTGTGGATTCACCTAGTTTAGCGGCAGGGAGGGACGGCGGAAATCCGTGACGAGTGGAGGGGAACGAAGGAGGGGGACGGTCGTAGGTGGAGGGGAGGGGGAAAGCTGGGAAGGTGGAAGGGGAACGCCAGAAGGGGATTATGAACGCGGGAGGGGAAGGGGGAGTGGAAGAGGAACGGGGACAAATGAGAATTGACAGGCGAAAGAGGGAAAAACAATTTCTCTTTCTTAAAATGGCATTGCAACGTATGCCGGGAACTCG
The DNA here is from genome assembly GCA_917880885.1 of Limnephilus marmoratus. Lineage (NCBI taxonomy): Eukaryota > Metazoa > Arthropoda > Insecta > Trichoptera > Limnephilidae > Limnephilus > Limnephilus marmoratus. Next base: position 55,522,283 of record OU862909.1, on the reverse strand, counting down.
CTTGTGTTCTATAAAATGACTATAAACCAAGTTGCTACAAGTTTTGATTAGTAAGTCATAGTCATCAACATTGTACTACCTCTATAAACTATATCTAAATCCATAAGTCGGCAATGTGGGCACTAAATCGTACTTTAAGAAATTTTCACAACTGGTCGAACAATTTTCCAATTTAATTCGACCGCAAGAGACTTGTGAATTATTCAGGCAGTACGGCCCGCGAAGGCTTAAGTACTTCTAGGAACTAGCGCTTACTCTTACCTACTTAAGGGCATCGTAAGTTTCCGGCGACGAGTTGTCAAGTCTGCTTGAGTCCGGCTAGCCGGCGCCTATTTCCGAATCGCGCACGCGGTTGGTTGGTTGGTTCAATGGCTGGATTGATCGCTGCTCTGGTTCAGACTATGAGGGCCTGGCCGATTGAGAATTCCCTTGATGGGTGGTACGGGACTGACGCAGTGACTCAGCGACGGATTGAATTACTAGACTGGTCTGCCACTTGCGTCACAAGTCACAAGCTCTGCAAGGGCTCAACAACAACTTTATAACTCGGGGGCTTTGTTATTGCCAAGAGCATTTTTGACGTACAGCGTAGCGAGGTCCTGTTTTAACCCAACCGTTCACCAATTAAACTGTCTGTAAATTTGTTTGTTACGTTCAGGTTCAAGATGATGGCTGTGTTTGATGCTAACTTTTTATCCCACCAGAGTTGGTGTGATCGTTACGAGCTGCAAATCTAAATAATCAATATTCCTAAAGATATTTTCGAAAAATAATTTTCATGGAGATTATGACTGAAGCAGGACAGCCTTAAATTATTATAGCTGATCAATTTTCTACACTGGTATCACTGAAAGTCGTCTTTCGACACAGAAGATGACAATGCAAGTATTTCGGTTCTAGCACCGACCTCCACCGGTCGTTTTACCTTCCCTCCCGGCGTTATGTCTCAAACTATGTTTTAAGTTAATTGTGAAAGAACACTTTTTGTATATATATTTGACTTTAGTAATCAAGAGTTTTTATTAGTAAATATCCACAACACTACGGAGCTCAGTATACAGATCTTGGAAGTGGGTAAGCTGCAATCCTAACCATGATTAAATATTTATAAAATCAACCTTTTATCAACGTTTCTTTTATTTGGACAAATTGCATAATTCTACACTTGTAACCACCGACGCAGGGAGCCGTGTTATACATAAGTTTGACGTGTCTGTGTGTCTGCCTGTCTGTCTATGGCATCGTAGCTCCTAAACGAATAGACCGATTATGGTGCGGTTTTTTTTGTTTGTTTGAAAGCTGACGTGATCGAGATGGTTCTTAGCTACAATTCATGAAAATCTGTTTAGTCGTTTCAAGGTCATCATCTCTTTTTTGTGTCGGGGGCTACTTAAAATTCTTAATAAAACAAGTTATGTAAAGGCAGTTTAGTATAGGTATTTAAAAACCTATACTTAAAAATTATAAGGAATCGCAAGAAAATTTTCATTTTGGCCTATTAAATCAGAGATTTTTACTGATTTAATGATTTTATCAAATGACTCCAAAGCACAGCTTAATCATTTTCCAAACTTTCTGTCATTTCGCCAATTTTGATCATCATTTATTGTACAATTAATTATTGGCAAACGTAGGCATTAATTTATTTATTTTAGGAAAATCAGCACGCATTTCGAATTATCATTTTTTTTGTATTTTTTCCCACAACACGAATCTTGTTCGTGATCACAAATAGTAAAAAGAGTCGTCTTCAATTATTTGGTAGATGAGGTTAGGATTATGGAAGCGGTTCCCAAATTTTCTTTAGTCCTGAAAAAATCGCAAATGCTCAAAATATTAGGTAAAATAACACAATTTTTTTTAACCGAAAACGAAGAAAATGTGTGCATTTTTTTAATAACTTGGATTGAGGGACGAGGTGGAAAGTACGTTACGTACCATGTACCACCAAAGTAAGCGTGGAGGGCTTAGCAAGTCGAGGATTTGAACGCACGACGCCTGGGTAGGACCCAAATGCGATACCAACTCAGCCACTGAGCGGTCTGTCCATTAACCAACTTTGGTAATTAGTTCATATTTATCTCCTATGAAACTTGTGGTTGTGAGATCAGACAAAGTCAATTTCTTACTGATTGAGTGTAGCAGTTTCCGATTTAAAAAATCTGCTTCATCCACTTTATTATTCAAGCAAGCCTTACTTTGACTATATGGCTATCTTTGACTGAGCTTTTTAACATTACTAGCAGACCCGGCCACATGTTGCTGTGGCTAACGAAACACAACATCATGCCAATACCCAACCTTTATAACTAACGCCATTTGATAATCAAATCCACACCGCCCGCTTGCCAGCTCACTCCCTTTATTTATATATTTCAACCACTTTACATAAACCTTGACAAATTATATACCTAAAAACCTTCATGAATCTAATTGTGAAAACCGCATGAAAATCAGTTGTGTAGTTTAAAAGATCTAAGCGCACAGACAGCGGGAGCGACTTCAGCTGGTTCTATAACTAGCTGGTTCCCGGCATGCGTTGCTATGCCACTTAATAAAGAAATTGTTTCTCCCTGCGTGCCCTTTCCCATTCGTCCCGTTCCCCTTCCGCCTCCCCTTCTTCTCCCGCCTCCCCTTCCTCTCACGCGTTTCCACACCGCCTTCCCTTTCCCCACTCCCGCTTCCCCCGCCCCGCGAATCCCTCTCTCGAGTTCCCCTCCCTCCTCTCGAGTTCCCCTTCCCCCTCCCGCATTCCATATATTCAGACCCGGTACATCAGTTTTCAAACAGCTCGCGTGCCACCTATTGCATTTTTAATACAAATTTTCTTAATGCCAGAGCTCACCAGTAGTTTTATACAAACTTTGTCCTGACAATAACGAACCCAAAAAAAATAATTAACCATTTTGGTGCGGTAGTTCGGAAGTTATACGCGTACATACATTTCGGCGATAAATTTTTATTTATATAGAAGATTATTTAATAGATAAAAGACAAAAGACAGAAGACAGAAGACAGAAGACAGAAGACAGAAGACAGAAGACAGAAGACAGAAGACAGAAGACAGAAGACAGAAGACAGAAGACAGAAGACAGAAGACAGAAGACAGAAGACAGAAGACAGAAGACAGAAGACAGAAGACAGAAGACAGAAGACAGAAGACAGAAGACAGAAGACAGAAGACAGAAGACAGAAGACAGAAGACAGAAGACAGAAGACAGAAGACAGAAGACAGAAGACAGAAGACAGAAGACAGAAGACAGAAGACAGAAGACAGAAGACAGAAGACAGAAGACAGAAGACAGAAGACAGAAGACAGAAGATAGAAGATAGAAGATAGATAGATAGATAGATAGATTGGAAATAGGAAACATGCTTTTTTGGGAGCGAGTTTTACTAACTAGTTTAGTTGTCACGTATAAACCTCTAGTTTAGTTGTCACGTATATCATAAATTTTCTTGTAATGCGTTTGAAATCCTCCACGAAGTTTTGCGGCATGATACAGTGCCCATCGTAAAACTAAATCTTAATGCCTTTCAGATTGTAAAATCTGTCACTATGATTAAAATCACTCCGGCATTATCGCCTCAGCTCGCGTGTCTCACACTGAGATAAATGTCTCGATATATTATTACACGTGTTAAGAAATTTATGCATTTTCTGTCTGCCGTGTTATTGTCATTGCAGTGCAGCCAATGTACCGTTCATATTAGGTAGATATGTATTTTAATCCGTCGACTAAAAGCTACAAGAGACCGCAGACTTGTGCTACGGAAACAACGCGCTTGGGAAAACCGCGTTTTGTGAAACTACATGGGATAACTTCTGACACAGATATTTAAGAAGTTCAAATGAGGATTTTGCCTATTCAGGTATTGGAAGGTAAGAGAAAATAACAACTTGATTTAATTTTCATCATCGGTTTGATGACGTCCTCTTCTTCTTCCTTGCGCTGTCCCAACTCTTTGCCTAGGTAGGCTGTTGGGGTCGGCTCTTCTTCTCAGGTTGTAGATATAGTATATATAGATAGATTGTTGTAGTCTTTGGTTCAGAGTATCGCCTTCATACAGGTCGTTTCTCTGAAGTATTTTGGAGCTTCGAGTCATCCAGGAGTTCTCTGGATGACTGTCGATAAAGCTCCACAGACATTGCCTGCTTCACTATGTGGTCTGATGGTCTCCGTCTTATGTGTCCATTAGCGATGTGTCAGTTCAGCTGGAATGGGCTCATGTGATCCGCTCCTTTGCGGGAAGCGGTTCCTACTCCCACTCCTTTTTCAAATCGACTACTCCCAGAGAACCCGGCCCAGTCCCAGTACTCTCCGCATCCAAATAAATCCGGCGGTAATCCGGCGGTCCGAGCAACTCAACGCCGAAGCGCGAAAACCGCACTCGAATACAAGTCCCGGGTTCCTTTAAACCCAAGCGCCTTGTTCCAAGCTACGTGAATCGCGACACAATCCATTCATTCCGCCCACTCCCGGACTCGCGCGAGCGAACTACGATACATTCCTGATTCACCCCGTGGCCGCCGGCTTGCTCCGCGATCCACCACCGTCCGGCGTCACTCACCATTCCACTCATGAGTCGCGGGTCTCGGTGAGTTCCCGACACTCCCCGCTACCCGCGGCCCGCCAACTATCACTTCCCCTTGAGTCACGAGTCACGAGCTGGGCGCTGGGCGTTCATTCGATCGCTGTTCGTTGATCGACACACACGTGCGTGACCGCTTCGGCTAGACACGGAGTAGTTTTTAATTAGAGCGTCTTATCTGGTATCGTTAATCAACGGGTGACGTGCATTATAAAATAATAGTTTATAGTAAAGCATTACAGCTTATTAATTTACTTATTTAAATTCTCAATAAAAGACCGTGCAATGTAGATACATTGAATGTACCTACATTGCACGGGTGACGGGTCCTTGTCCTCGTACGGGTCTTGTCCGACTCCGGGGTTCTGAGTTCTCGTGTGGGTTCTACGAGTAGGTCCTGGTTCCGAGTTCTTTGAACCCGTGCGTCCCGTTTCGGTGCGCCGCAACAATACTAAGTGCCCAGTCCGCACCTAAGAACTCGGACCCGGGACCTGCTCCTAGAACTCGTGTACTTTTAAAAGGAAGCAAGTCTCGGAGGCTTCCGGAAAAATGCAGAACTTACCCACCTCTAGTGTCCATACCATCTCAACTGTCGTTCCTCCAGCTTACTGTTTATGTCTGTGACACCCAGGGTATCACGAATGCGTGAACGTTTAATCTTATCTTTTAGTGTTACTCCTGCCGAACATCTAAGCATTCGCATTTCTGCTGTTTCGAGTTGCCTAGAGTAGGAGTTGTACATAGTCCAGCATTCGGAGCCATACATTATCGCGGGTATAACAATAGTCTGGTATATCTATCCTTTAAGTTTTATAGGCATTTCGGAGTCACACAATATTCCTGTTATGGATTTGAATTTAATCCATCCCACACCTATTAAATGGATAACGTCCAATGCACTCCGTTTCTGTGGATGAGTGAGCCCAGATACTTAAATGAGTCACAGTTGGCTAATGTTACTCCATCCAGTTGCATCGAAGTTATCTTGATATTTTAAAATAAAATAATAAACAACCTGTTACTAAAATACATTACCAACAAAAATGACAAGCACGTGCAATGAAATCAGTCTACCAAAAAAGGACAAATCCAAAACGCAAAACAGTTAGTTATCTTTACAAGGAATGAAATATTAATACTTCTATTTTTGAAACTGACAGTTCTTGGTGGAATTTCATTATAATCTATGTTGACAAGCCAATTCAATTGGCGTGGCAGGAATAGTTTATGGATTATATGCATTATCTATTCTTTCAATAAAGAAAAATAATAATTAAAAAAATAGAAAAATGGATTGACAAATTTTTTTACAGAACATTGCATTTTAGCAGAAGAATGTTTTTATATATAATGGTAAGCTCTGGAGTTATGAAATTTGTATTAAAAAATAATATTTTGGATTTTTTACGTTTGGGTCCCCAAATCTCGGAAAGTAATCAATAAATTGATTCAATTTTTTTACAAAACATTGCATTTTAGCAGAAGAGTGTTTTTATGTATAATAGTAAGCTCTGGCGTCAGCAAATCTCGGAAAGTAATCGATGGATTGATTCATTTTTTACGGAACAATGCATTTTAGCAGAAGAGTATTTCTATATATAATGAAAAGCTCTGGCGTTATGAAATTTGTATTAAAAAAAATCTACAGGTGGCGCGCGAGTGGTTTGGAAATGTGTATATTTCATATATTTTATCGGCAGGGAGGGAAGGCAGGAGGGGGAGGGTAATGAAGGAGGTAGGTTCGCGGAGAAGGGGGCCGAGGGAAGGGGTAGGGTAAGCCGGGAAGGTGGAAAGGGAACGCAGGAGGGGAAGGGAACGTGGAAAGGGAACGTAATATAAAGCGAAAAATCCTTTCCCGAAAGCATATGTTTAGGGAACGTACCCATACTACGTGACACTTTTAGAGGGGGGGGGGTCTTCAAAATGTCACGCTTGATACAAATAAGCGGCGGCGGGCTTAGGTTTTTGGTTAAAAATTGCAAAAAGTTGGTCACGTAGTATGGGTACGTTCCCTTACAAGCGATTTTTTTTAATGTTCTCGCATAGCTTAAAACATCGCGGATCACAAAACTGCCAGTGCCAGTGCCCGCTCAGTGCAGTGTGACCTGCACCCAATACTAGAGGCTCCAAGGAGTAGCGAGGGCAGACAAGTTAAAGCTCTGGGCGAGACACGGTTCATTCGAGCCACAAATATTATAGTAATCTAGTTAATGTGGCGTGCGCTAACTTTGGCTGGTTTGAAAGTATTATTACAATGAATAATTATTCCATATAACTAGCCAAAGGCATAAATAGGTTTTTTTTTGATAAATGAATAAATAAAGGTGTATCTGCTACTTTGAAAGCCCGTAAATTGGGAAATCTTAGGTTTTTCTGGTAAATCTTAGGAACTACAAACATTAAAAGTTGGTAAATCTTAGGATTTACTAGAAAATCTTAAGATTTACCATTTTTTTTTATCTACTTTAAAGTTATCACAAGATTTCAGTATGTTCCGTATTATACAGGGTGTCAAGGGATGTAAATCAAATTTTGGTCTCCGGTGAGTTTTCTTATGCTTTTTTTTAATCAAACCTTTTTTTCTTAAAAAATAAACAGCAACAAAAAAATACGTATTTGTAAAAAGCGTTAACTTTGTGGTTCGCCATAATTTGCAATAAAAACACAAATTTATTATAGGCCGGATTAGAATCACAGAACATTTAGAATGTTAAAATAGGAACAATTTTTCCATTTATCTCATTTCCACCGATCATACTTTTAGTACAGACACAGGGGTTATGTTATGTTATGATAAAAGCAAAACTTAAATAACTTAGAAGCACCTGAAATTAGAAGATACTTAAATAATAACTCGGGTATATTGAATAACCTAGTTATATATCAGATATACAACGTGTCCGGTAACTCGTAGTACAAGCAGGAAACTGGTGAATCTACATCACTTAGAGAACCCAAAAAACTTAATTTTTTCGATCTGAGCATTTCGATTTTAATATTATTTTTTTTCTATTTTTCCATTTTTTCGGCAACTAAATGGTTAAAAAAAATTTTGAGCCCGGTTTACCCTTCGATGCATTTTATAAGACATTACACAGCTGAAATCAACCCTCTAGTGAAAATTTTTTTCAAATTTAACCAAAAAAATTCCAACTTCGTTATATCACAAATCGACTCCGAATGTGATGTAGATTTACCAGTTTCCCGCTTGTACTACGAGTTTCCGGACACCGTGTATTTCCTATTGAAATTAGAAAATCCCTAAATAATAACTCTAGTACACTGAACAACTAAATTAATTTACGTTTAGTCCTGTTCTAGATATATAAACCGCTTTATTCTTGACGGAAAACCCTTAATTACCCCTTCCCCTTCATTCACCTCCCACTCAAACATCTATTTTTATATTTTTATATAGATATATATATATATATATATATATATATATATATATATATATATATATATATATATATATAACTTTCAATATTTTATAGCGTAGGTTAGTTTTAATATTCACCCGACAAATGAAGGGTTATTCCAAAACCGGTAGGGCGTGAGAAATATTAAAGTGAAAAGTAGTAAAGTAAAAAAAATCTTTCGCATGCCATCACTAGTCACTCAGCCGAGTAATCTACCAACCCCTCACCGGTTCACCCCGCTACTAACTGTCCAATGCTTATTGATATTAATGTTTATAATGAAAAAATAAACATCGAAGATGTCACCGGAGACTAAAATTGCATTGAATTTTATTACTCCAAGTATTGTCAGGAATCACTGGTGAAAGTAAGTCAAGTACCTACGTCCCTTATCATCCTGTATAAAACAAATGGAAATGCATACGTTAGGTAGGTACCTACCCACACTTGGAATAATGAATTATATCTATTATAAGAACTGTAAATAATGTTAATTAAATGCCCAATATAATGCACACAAACCACAAAAAATGTTGAACTTAAATCTTTGAAAGCTACTGCTTTGCAATCTAAAAAGTTGGTTTTTAATTATAATTCCGAAGGAAGAGAACAAACCCAAAAATGGTTGCACTATTTTTTCGTTACCTTTCTAATAATTTTCCAGTGTACTGTACCGCTGGCCGTCAATGTAACTGTCCTGTGTCCAGAGACCAGCGCAACTCTCTCCCCTGACTCTGACTGTAAGCAATGCACTTATCTGACAATAGGATTTAAACACTTACAAAACAGGTAATAATTGTCCATGCCGGTTGGGTCGCGGCGGCCGCCATCGACAGTCAAAACAAATCGCGCACCGTAATCCGCGCTGCTAGCCCTGATTGCCGGGCCGGGGCCGGCTGGCTGGTTGGGCCGCGGCGCGCGGCGAGGCCCACGCGCACACTTATCTCGTGCTCATGCGCGGTGTCGGTGCGCCAATGCTTTCATTAATAAATATTATTATATTGTTGCGCTTTTAGCCCATTGTGTTGAAACAATTGCCGCAATTCAGAAAACAAAAGATTTTGTCGGTGTTTAATTGCTTTGGGCTTCTATATTAACTGCGAATTCGAAATTTCGCAACGAATTAGTATTATATTTAATTTTGCGTTAAATTAAGGTTCGCCAAACATCTGTTTATTGTTCCAAATCTCGGGGAGGGTGGTGTTATTTGTTTATTTGTTTTTGAGAAAGTTGACAGCAAATTATAAAAAATACTTTAATGCAATAATAAAATAGTTAATTATGCCATTTATGAGCTTTCCACTGTTGATAGTGAATGATAAAAATGTGACAGCATAAGCGAGTTTTTTTTAAATTTATTTATTTTTTAGTTACAATGTATGAGGGGGCGGGGGGTGCAGAGGTGACAAAGGACGGGAATATACAGAAGGATAAATTGAACGATCTAGGTTGAGTCATGTTTTTTAATGAGTTTCTGTTTTATGTCCCATAAAGTCAAGTTAAGTTAGTGGTGGGTATAGTTAGTGTCCACTTGTATTCTGTTATCTAGGTAATCCTGGAGATACGTTAAAAGATTTGTGGTTGTGGATTTACCACTAATGTTGGCTCGTATTCAAGCTAGGCTTAAGAACAGCATACAGTTGATCATAGATTATTTTTAAAAAATTTTGATGACTGTGCAAAGTTTTGAGATTGGCCTGTAGTTTTATGCATCAGTTTTTTTTTTGCCATTCTTGAAGATAGGAGACACATATGCGGATTTCCATATAACAGGGAGAGTATATTTGGCAAGAGAACGATTGAAAATTATAGAATGGGGTAAGGCTAGATTGTGTGCGCATTAATAAGGATTGAAAGTATTTCATCAGGACCAGCAGCTTTGTGAATATCAATTTCATTAAGGTATTTTAAAATAATTTCTCGTATCTCCTCATGCATGGTTCCCGTGGTAAGTGGAAATCCCACGAGTTTAAAACTCGAGTAGCTGAAAGACGATTAAACATAACATTGCGGGCAAAATTTAATTAATTAATAAGTAGTTTAATTAATTAATTGTTCAGTTTTGAGGCGTAAAATATCATATTCATATGCTCTTGGGTTATTCCCTCCATCTTGACAAGTTCTTAAAAAAGTAATTTATTGATTTTGCTCGTGCTGTTTTATCGGGGCGTCCCGACTCTTTAAATCCGCTACATATTATTATTATTATTTAAAATCTTCAGATTTTATGTCCGGGTTAAATCTTCCTCACGGGAAAAACTGAAAATGATCATCTAGTCAATTCACGCTATGCAATTGCACTATATAAGTATCATCATCATCATCACTATTGGCTCTACAACCCCTGGTGGGTCTTGGCCTCCTCAAGAATCTTCCTCCACTCATCTCGGTTTTATGCCAGCTCTATCCGGTTTAGAAGCTCCAAGATAGATATACTTTGAGGACGTTGTGGCTCCATCTTAGTCTTGATCTTCCCAGGCTCCGTCGCCCTATTGGTCTTGAGTTCAGCAGGGACTTTGGTGCTTGATGCTCGGTCATTCTGTCCACATGAGCCAGCCACCGAAGTCTTCCCAGTTTTATAAATTTTGCGACGTTTAGCTCCTTAAACAAAGTATAGAGCTCATTTTTATAACGTCTGCGCCAAAATCCATTTTCTAGAACCGGTCCGAAGATGCGCCTCAAAATGTTTCTTTCAAAAACGTCCGGTGCTCGCTCATTCCTCTTAGTTAGTACCCAAGTCTCAGCTGCGTACGTAAGTACTGGTATAATATAAGTAGGTATAATAAATACAAAATAATACAAGAACAACATGTCAACCTACCGGAGACCAAATGGGGAAATAATTAACCGACTCCAGATATTTTCATATCAGAGGTTTTGGCTCTGTGGAACTCCTAATTGGACCTATAAATCTACTGATCCCTCAACACAAATGTTTAAAAATTCTTTTGTAATCCTACATGTATTTAAAATGACTGATTTTTGCATTTTTATATATAAATTCTTTGACAAATCTAATATGCCTAAATTTTTAATGAGAGAGCTAGGTATAATGCCAGGACCCGAAATGGTAACATTTTTATAGTCTGAAAATGCCAAATTCTTTTAATCTGATTCCCTAAATCTTCATATTTTATTATTTTTTCAGAAACAAATTTTTGAATATTATAGGAATTTGGAATGGCGACATCAATGATATAAGTTATTTTTTTAAATTTTGTCATGTGAAACTATGTCAAGTCTATTATGACTAATTGCTCTGCCTGTTAGTATATTTCTATCATAATATATTTTGTAAAATTCATTTTCTAAAAATGAATTTGGTTTATATTCATAATATGGTACTATATTACGGCAGTCAATCAAGTTATGTTTAATTACCAAACTTTGGTGAATTATTTTTAAAACCTGATTGTGCCTAAATGTGCACTCGGACGGCGCTAATACAGAACATCCCGACATAATATATTCTATAGTTTCCGGAAAAGCCAAACATTTTCTACATAAATCAACAATTTGATTTGTACCTTTGATTACATGCTTCCTATAATTTATTGTATTAATGACTATCTTGAATGGCAAGCATAAATCGTTATATTTCTGCGCTCAACTCTCCAATACTCAATAATTTGTTTGACGAAAGTTTGTCGACATACGTTTGGTTGAGATAATTGAAGTGTTTTGCGTGAATAATTTTGTTTGACCAGGAATCTAATAATTTCTGGTTAGTGTTTATAAGAATGTTGGCATTCTCGTTATATAAATTTAAATGCGTAATGTTTCTATCTGCCTTGCACCAGATTTCAATTTTAAAGTGATTTTAAATTTAATATTATTGTTATTTTTTTTTAAATTTAATTCCTGTTAATTTTGTTTAATTTTCAATTTTATGCTTAATTTATTGTTCGAAATTTATTTTGATTTATTGTTTTCATTAGGTACCTACTTAATACGTAATACGTCATCATATTTTATGTCTTTTAGATTTTTTATTTACTCTGTAAAATATTATTGTACTATTGTGGTCCTTTTTTTTTTTTTTTTTTTTTTTTTTTTTTTTTTTTTTTTTTTTTTTTTTTATTAGAGGAAAAAAGTTATACAATATTACAGGAAATCAAATAAAATAAGATATTACTAAAAAGAAAAGTCCCAATAAACTACTTTTAAGTAGTTTGTCAATGGGTGCTTTTACTTTGAAGTTTTTTTTTTTTTTTAAATAAAACTTATAATGCAGTTAGACATTTTTTTTGTGTTACTACAAGAATTTTAATACAAACTTTTTCTTTCGGCGAGCCAATTTTTCAATATAATATTTGTTCTTACATTATTTGTACATTTTTTAATTTTAGCAGGTAACATATTTAAGCATGTAGGTATCATGTAGTCCAGCGTTCTTTGTCCATATTTGTTTAAGTGCTTAGGTACGATTAGTCCTTCATTTAACGTAAATCGAGTATTGTAAGTGTGGTCCAGTCTATTTATGTATATAGGGCTATTTAAATGCTGAAAAATAATTTTATGCCACAGAATTGCTCTTACTGAGAGAATTTTAAAATTCTGGTAAAAGTACGCAACATTGTGTCTTTGCTCGTATAAAATTTTATGAGCTAATAATTTGACTAATGAATTTTGGACTGATTGAACATGATTAACATTTGTCTTACAGGAAAGTCCCCAAGCTGTAATTCCGTACCTTATAATAGACTCAGCTAATGATAAATAAATTATTCGAAGTGTACATATTGGAACATAGAATTTAAGTTTATATAATCTACTAACAATAGATCTCAGACGTTCACAGACTTTATTTATTTGTAAATCCCATTTGAAAAAGCAGTCAATAATTACACCTAAATAAACATATTCTTTAACCACTTCAATATTTTCGCATGTACACAATGCTGGGATACCAACATGTAAGCAATCTGAACCGTGTGCTTTTATTTCTGGTGTAATAATATTTGTCTTGGCATTGTGTGATCTAATATGTATCAATTTGTTTTTTTTTTGCATTTATGATTAAACCAGAGTCATGAGACCATTTCAAAAGCTCAATGTAATCCTTTTGTAAGAGTTCAATACATAATTTTAAATCACTGCGAGAAATCACTAGTGCAGTATCATCCGCATACACAAAGTGTTCTACATGTTTAAAGATGTACTTAATAAAAGATACATAAATGATATATAAAATTGGACCTAATATGGAACCTTGAGGAACGCCAGCTAAAATTTTTCTTTTTTTACTTAAAGTGTTCAATAGCTTTATTTTCATGCAACGGTTGTTCAAGTAATTTTCAAATAATTTTAGGAGCTTTCCTCTTATTCCTATGATTTCTAGTATCTGCAATAATTTTCTATGATTAATAGTGTCAAATGCTTTAGAATAATCTATAAATAAAACTAATACATGATTTTTACTATTTAGTTCATTATTTATGAAACTGGCAAATTTTTGAAGTAGCATTTCGGTACCCTTTTTTTTCTGGAATCCATATTGATTTGTATCAATAATAGAAAAATCTTCTAAATATTTTATTAATTTCAACTGAATGTATTTTTCAAGAATTTTTTCGAGTGATGGCAAAATACTAATCGGTCTATAATTACCCAATAAAGTGTGATCACCTCCTTTATAAATGGGTCTGATAATACTACATTTTAAGTCATCTGGAATTTTTGCTTCAAATAAAATTCTATTTACAAAATGGGCTATGATTGGAGCTAAAATTATTATATGTTTTTTAATATCACTCATTCTGATATTATCAATTCCAGGAGAAGAGCTTTTAAGTTGCCGCACAATGCTTTCTATATCAGCAATTTTAGCCCTTGGTAGGTACATGCTATGAGGCATCTTCTCTGGTTCAAAAGCAGTTGTCCTGTAATTACATTTATGTAACATATTGCAAACACTGTCAGAGAAATAATTAACAAAATCATTAGTTACATTTTCTTTGGTCCGATCTTTCATCAAATATTTGGAGGCAACTTGGTCACAATTATTTTTACATTTCTTACCTAAAATTTGATTACACTCGTCCCATGTCTTTTTTGAATCTTGAAATAGATTTTTGAATTTGTCATTATAGTATGAGGTTTTTAATTTAAGTAACAATTTATTTAAAACATTTCGATAACACTTATATTCTTTTTCATAGTATTTATTTGTTGGGGCATTTTTCCAACGCTTATATAAATAATCCCTTTTTTTAATTTTATATAGTGCATCACTAGATATCCAATCATTTATTGCATAAGGTCGACTTTTAGGTTTTTTGCTAATTGTAATGGTGCTGTTTTTATACAAGTCGTCAAAATAATTTGTAATTTTTAAATAAATAACCGAACATTCGGTTTCTTTTAGAAGCGACTTCCAGTCATAATTACAAATACGTTTATCAATCTGTTTTTGCGAAAGAATTTTGACGTTATTAGAATCGCTAGAGTTGAAATTATCTACCGACTTATAGAGTATGCTTACAGCTGTTGTATTATGATCGGCAATATTATAATCACATACGCATGCGGAGATTGTACTGGTTAATCCAGTAGGTAACTTTCCGCTAACTCGCACAAAAAAGTGATCTAAGCAAGAACTAACAATTTTCCCTTGAACTATTACTTCTCGTGTAACATAATTTATACATTTTTTTAAATAGTTATTAGTAAGAATATTTTCATATTTTATAATGATAGCATCATTTTTATGTATTAAATTTAAATTTACATTGCCGAAAAATATTACACTTTCATTTGATTTAATATTGTTTGGATTAACACATTGGATATTTCTGACAAAAATGCTTGCTTATTTAAATTCGGGGGTCGGTATATTGCCAAGACATTTAAAGTACTGTTATTTGGAAGTGTTGTTTATGTAATATGGCAGACTGGGATTGTATTCTCCTCCCAGTCCTGCTGGAATAAAAACTTAAATTAAAAATAAAACATTAATATCATTTTCCCGTTTCAGAGAGGCTAACTATGGAAATAATTTTAAAAAAACAGGTGGGATCTCTAGGAATTGATATTCCTTATTTTATGTTGATACCGCACAAGAGTCTCAACTGCTCCGCCTGGAGCCAGTGAGACCATGGCGTTCCCAATTGGCGTCTGTTGTGTGGCTGAAGATAGTGGCGAAGGGAAGGAGATGGGGAAGAGGAAGGCGGGGGAGTACCTGGTTAATCACCAAATTGTTTGTTTGATCACCAAACACTGCTGAAGCCATTTCGAGCAATGTTTCAATTCTGAATGGAGACACTCTGGAAAGTGCCACAAATATGCTTTAAGTATAACATTTTTATGTGATTAAATTGTAAAATAACACAAATAAATCCATTAAAATTTATTTTTATTTTTAAATTAATGAGTAAAATCTCAAGTTTTAATATTTAAATAAATGAAGACCTATATTAGCGAAACTCAATCCAAAACCTGAAAACAGAATAGTTCCAGATGTGACCGTATATTTTTCTGATTTTTCTATTTTCAGATTTTCGATTGAGTTTCGCTAATATTGTCTTCATTTAATTGAACAAAAAAATTACTTGCACACGCCGGGATTTGAACTCGCGACCTCCGGATCGCTAGTCGAGAGCCTTATCCTTCGACCACGGAGGCCGTCAGAACTCCACGAACTAACTAGAAACATAAAAAATATGTAATAATTAATTGATTTTGCATTAAATACCTATAAAGAGTGGACGCCAGTTAACTTTGACTAAGTTAATAATGCCAATCTTCATAGTCTAGTTTACGAATTGGACTAAATAAAAATTTTCGCATTCCACTGGACTGAATGAAATTTCGCAGCCTCACAAAGGATTTTTTGCTCTCAGTTGTGCATTAGGAACAAATAATCAATATTCATGAACTTGGACAGAAAGGAGAGAAAAAAATCCATTCATCGGGCGCAGGCAGTTTGCAAGTTTCCCATGATCCTGAGTGGCTGTTGTTTAAGTTCTATGTAATATTCTTGGGGTAGAAATACCAACAGGTTCACATTCAGAACAGCAGGTACCTCGGCCCGACTCCGGACTCCTTAATGCGTGTGAATGTACGCAATTGTAACTAAACTCTTTATTCCTGATCCGAACACATTGGGGTAGTTCAGAATGTAGAACATTTTTTTGTAGACATGAATAATATTATTTAGAATTTTTAAGGTTATACCCATCATCGAAGAAGAAGATAATACTAACTTAATAATACGTAAAAATCATGTTACATCCGAATACATCGAGGTAGTTCAAAAACATTTTATTATAGGATTTAATAATATTATTTGATTTTTTTATTGGAATGACTCTGTGATAATAACTTTTGAAGACTATATCCATCAATTTATTATATTATTCTCTTTTTTATAAAACAAATTCTCTTTTTATAACCTTTGAAGGTTATTCCGAGAGGTTCTGGATTTGAGTCCCAGTTGCGAACATTATCTTTTTCTGTTTTGCTGTGTCTTGTTCTCTTTCACATTTTAATTTAGATTACTATTGTTATCATCTTCTTCAATAATTTAATATATGGTTGAAGCAGAAAATAATACCAATAAATCTAAACGAAAATATGAAAAACAACAAGATACAGGAAGATAAAAAGGTAACAGTCGCAACTAGAACTCGAACCCAGGATCTCTCTTATTGTCTTCAAAAGTTATTATACTTAACAAAATTTGTTTCAATAAAAATTGAAAGTTCATTTATGCTTTTAGAAAATCTACGTTACAAACTAATTCTTTAGAACTTTGTGATCAAACAAAAAAAGGTACCTGCCAAAAATAGGGGAAAAATTAGTCAAAGATAATATTATTACCTAATTCTGAAATTGAAATTAGAGATTGACAAAAAACACTTAAAAATAAGAGGTCTCAATAGTCGAGTTGGTTAAGGCGCTTACCCAGGTAAGACGAGAGATCATGGGTTCGAGCCCCAGTTGGGACCTTCACTTTTTTTAAAAAAAATTTCTGTGTGTTGTTCTTTTTAATACTTTAATTTAGATTTTATAGTAGTATCCTTCTCTTCAATGTATTTTAATTCAATTTAGTTTTATTTTGATTAAATGAAAATTATAACCATCCTTGGAATGGGCTTCGTTCTTTTTTAGACTACATTTCGGACAGCTTTATAATAGTGTCCATCATCAGGACAGATGTGTACATTTTTTGTTTTAATTCCCCACATTTTCTTTGAAGATGGACACTGGAACATTGTTCGAAACGATAAAGAAGGAGAAAATGCATCACGCGTATAAATAAAAAAGCGATAATCGTTTGAGTTAATAAATTAATATACGGAGAGTTTTGAACCTCCTCCGACCAAGGTAACTTTTATGTAGTTCCGTTCTCATTTGTGGCAAGGCAGGTAGAAAAAAGTCACCATTGTGTTTTTTCGTGACGAGAAACGAGACTTTTTCTCGTGATTGACGGCCAACGATTCGCATGTTCTTTCTTTCCTCACTTAAACAACTCTGTTCATATGACACCAATAATATTTTAATAAACATAAACACACATGAATTTTTGCAGTTTATTACAATTAAAGTTATTCAACCAAATCGGTACACGTTCACTCAACATTGGCTCAGATATTAAGATAACTAACTGACCATCAAGCTTTTCCTCCGCTGGGTAGGCAGATAAGATGGCCAGCTACACAACACTATCTGGCAACACACATCTTACTTCATTCACATACATATATAGTCTCACAGAGTATCCGGTTATTCTGTCTCTTGAAATTATCTGACATTAGCATTTCGTTCACTTGATTGTGCCTCGTCTTCCTTGGGCATCCCCGACTTCTACAATTAATTTTCGCGTCACATATCTATTTCCCTTACATTCTCTTCTTCTTTCATGAATTCTTCATCTTTTCAAAGTATCAAAGCGTTCATTTCATAATATATTTAATTACGCTTACGTCAATCTTGCATCATTTTCAGTGCTTCACACTTTTAACATGATGTTCTTTCGAGGTTTTACCACTACTGGCCTCGTGGATCTCAATATTCTGTTCACTTTCATCCTTTCTCTGCCAGTTCCAAAACTCACTGCTTTATATCAGGGATGGTATCAGCACTCCATTGGACTCCAGATACTAATATCCACAGCCTGTAGTCGGATGAATATCTACAGCTCATATGTTGGAATAATATCTACGAACTTCAGTGTGTTGACTAATATCTACAGAGCTAAGGTCGGACGAATATCTATGAAAGGTCCCAGTGGTGACTAATATCTATGGAGCGTAGGTTAGACTAATATCTACAGAGGGCAGCTGAGCAAGAGGTTGTACGGAATTACTTCAAGGACGTAATTACTAATTACGTAAATGATTAAACGTTTTTTTTTTTTTAGTTTCTTTATTTTTTGAATTGTTCGTTACATGAATTGGGGATTTTTTGACCACCATACTAGGCACATGCCTGTGTTGTGGTAGTCGATTTTCGTATACAGTATATTAACAGATGCAATATAAAGAAATGTGCGAGAATATAAAAAAATAAAATAAAAATATATAAATATACATATTATATAAAATAATATTAAAGAAATTTAAAGAATATAAAAGAATGTAAATGACTAAAGAGTATGGAAACAATAAATGACTATAGAGTATAAAAGAGTATGGAAGAATACAGTAGAATATAAAAATAATATGAAAAGTGTAGAACATAGAAAGCAAATACATGAAAGAATATAAAAATGATATAATTATAAAACATATAAAGTCGAAGTAAGTACTTTATAGAGTATGTAAATAAGAAATGATAACGATTATAATGAAGATCTGCGTGTACGTGGTTATATTGGTAGGTACATTATTTCAAACCAATTTTTGTACAAATAAATTTTGGAATAAATTTATGTTTCGAGTCCGGCGAATTATACTGGTCACTAGAGTAAATTATTATTGTTACAGTGATTTTCTGGTGGCACTGGGCTCTGAGTACATAAACATGTAGATGTAGGCCCTAGTACACAGTGGTGCCAAAAGTGGTTAAAGTACCTACGTACATGAAGTTTTTGCATAATATTACGTATTTTGCTGTTTACGAGGACAATAATTTATTGAGCAAACATGGAGGTCATAATACAAAGATATTTATTTATTTCGAAATACATGGCACCACAACCTAACCTTACCTAACCTAAACTAACTGACCTAGAAATGGTCATGGTAACAGACTAAATAATTTTGAAGCACTCGAAATAAAGAAAACTGTTAAAACAAAAACCCAAATCCTTAATAATAATCAGCTAAATGTGTCCAATAGTCCGATATTAGTGATTTTTACAAACATACATACACAAATTTAATTTTTTAAAATGCATACGCAATATTACGTTATACCAATATGCTATACCTAATTGCAAATCCAACCTCTGCCAGTGCTGTAGATATTCGTACGCACTTTGGTTCTTATAGATATTAGTCCGATTTGTTCAGTTTTTGGAATTCCTGTAGATATTAGTAGACGCCTCCCTCCATTGTTGACTGCTAGCTACGCTTCTTTGAACAACTTTTTACAAGCGACTTCGCTATATATGCTGCATACGAAGTTTACTGCATTCTTTCGCAGTTGCAATGGGAGACTTAATAGATTATATTCAATTGAGCAACATTTTTTAATGTTCAATTAGTCGAATTCAAAAACGACACCAACGGTTTTTTGTGAACCAGGATGTCCAATGAAAATAAAATACATTCTTATCAATTTGTTAAAAAAAATATGAAAAGACTACCAATAGAGCTGCTCTAAGAAAGGAATGCTTAGTAGATTTTATCCTTCGTTTTGAATAATTATTGACCCAATGACCCCATTAGTAGTGCTTTGCAAATTACAACATGGTGATCTATAAACTGTTAAGGTAGGGCCCGCTCTATCGGCTAATCAAAGATACTACCTAATGAGATTGATGGACTAAATTTATATTATATGGGCATTACGATCAGATAGTATTCCTAAGAATGTAAATATTTTCGTAATGTGGTTGTAACTAGATATCGCTGAGTTGATATTTTTTTACAAAATATTTCGTCAAATTACAAACATTTTAACACAAGAGATAGTATTTTCGTTATTTGTTTTGGGGGTGTTATGTCGTGTTGCGCTACCTCCTTCTTTAGCCAACGTTTCGGACAGCGTTGCAGTGTCCATCGTCAGGGCAGATCCGGCAGATCTGTCGGATCTGCGACACATCTGTCGGATCTGCCCTGATGATGGACACTGCAACGCTGTCCGAAACGTTGGTTAAAGAAGGAGGTAGCACAACACGGCATAAAAACCCAAAAACAAATAAGGAAAATACTTTTGGCCGTGAAAATCTAAAACACACCACAAGAGACGGTAGTTTAATACAACATACAGCATTTTAGCACAAGAGACAGTATTTCAATACAAGCGACAGTATTTTAACACAATAGACAGTATTTTAATACAAGCGACAGTATTTAAACCTCAGAGACAGTACTTTAAAACAAGAGACAGTATTTTAAAACAAGAGACAGTATTTTAAAACAAGAGACAGTATTTTTAAACAAGAGACAGTACTTTAAAACGAGAGACAGTAGTTTATACATACAACATTTTAGTACAAGATTATTTAACACACGAGACAGTATTTTAATACAAGAGACAGTATTTCAATACAAGAGACAGTATTTTTACTGGCTACATAATGAAGTTGTAGTGTATGAATTGTAACTTATTCGATTACAAATATTCACATTTAACCATAATAAAACAAACATGCGGCTAAAATATATAAATTAATTAATATTTTATTGTCTTATTATTACCGTCGAGTATTTCCAAAGAATCGCAGATAGGTAAGACGATATCAGCGAAAAGGAAGTAAATATATAGTCATGCAGTTCGTAATCGTAACCTGTTAGGTAGGAATGTAGTAATCTAACCTAATAAACTGCGATGTTATTTATGTACGAGTATATAATATATATTTTAATATGTATTAATTGATTTTACTAAAAAGGCCAGAAATTTGTCACCACGCCATTGACAAAAACTGTAAGCGTTCCAGAGTCTATCAAACTCTAAAGTCAACTGATGTCGACACATTTAGTACATCAGATTAAACAGATTTGTTCGTCATGAAGCAATCTATCCAAGCAGGTTATCAGATTATCCTTGCACCAAGATCCTTTCATCTGTGAACTATCCTTGACATTAGGAAACGTTTTAATACGAAATTTTAACACGTTTGACAGTTGACTCGGGCTCACGTCAAGAATTCTTTCAACGGTTCAATAGAGTTAAATGAATTTCACGTTTCCGAAATCGCCATTGTACCGCTGACGTTCACGTTTTATATTATTTGTGTCTGATTCCCAGAAAAAATTAAACGAGATAAAATATTGATAAACTTCGGTCATAATAATATACAATTACCTTTAGGTGCCTAGCTTGATCAATTTAACTGCACTTATCTGATCGTTGCAGGTAACATGTAGTCTTATTCTAAACGCCAAAATACTCATTATGTATATTTTTTTTCAAAATATAGTAATAACTCTCGGTTCGGAACTTGAATGACATTTTGTTCTAAGATAATTTGACTTCTATCGTTGGGGAAATTCCAATTAATATTTATTGTGAAAATCAGTTTAAACCAAAGATATTCAAAATGTAAACGTTCTCAAACCTTAGCTATACATACATTTTGAAAGAAGCAATAAAAAGTTGCGTATGGTGAAAATTTTTATGGCTGGAATATCTAAGTCAACGCAATTATTTTCAGGTCGCTATTTCATTCCCAACTAGAGCTAAGGAATTTTTAAATACTACGTTTATGTTTTTTCTTAATTTGGGAGGCCGTTATGGGTACCGCCGCCCCGGGAACCATCGATTGGATAACCATCACCTCTGCCGTAGGTCACCCCAAGTGGATCGTTACGTTTGGTGTCTTAGCAGCGGTTCCCGGGTTCATGGGGTGAGATTTGTCCACGCCTTGGCAGCCAATGAGTCTGCCCACCTGCTACGCGGTGGATAGGATCGGAGAGAATAGTTGATAGAGGTATTTTATCCTCTTCAGCCAGAATCTCTCGACCCACCCTCCTGGACCCAATAACCCTCAGATTCCTACCCACTTCTCATACCTATTTCCTTCCCCTTAATAAAACCCTCCATACAGCATCCCCTAGCATGAGATAGTCCCTGAGGGAAATTATTTTCATGAGGGCCTCCTATGTGGAGCTAATGTAAAAAAATATTTATAAATATTATTATTCAAAAATAAAACAGCAAATAACATTTTTTGGCCATTATTCTCTAATCGTTCAGTAAGAATGAGTTTCAAATTTATGCTGAATTTTTTCAATGGAATCGGAATGGATTTTAAAGTGAGGGGACCAAATAAAAGAATTATATTCGACTTGACTTCGAACTAGAGAGATATATAGAATTTTTAATGTAAATTAATAATTTTAAATATTTGAGTAAAATCTCAGATGGCGTAGTAAATTAAGGTTGTGGAATAAGACAGGTAAACAATAAAAAATATTTTATTTATTTTATTATCCATTAGGTCAAAATACGTGACCGTCCTAATGAAATAATTGGGAAATAATTTTAAAGTTATCGCCGTTATCAAGATTGCTAGTAAATACTAGTAATTATTGTTTAGCTTATTTTTATTAACAACGAGGAAATAACTTTTTGTTGTTAACTGTATCGATTTATAATCGTCTTTTTTAGCAGAGCTTCAGTATCTATCCTGTATTGTTATAATACACTTATAAATTGCAGTTGATTAAAATGACCTGTTGTTTTTCACAATCGAATAAAATTGGACCCGCAACTTTTTGCATTCCTTACGAAATTGTTTATTTTGTTTTTGTTTCGCAACCTGACACATTTCAATGCTGCACTACATGTAGATACGGTATGTGTGTATATCGATGTATATCATCATTACCTACCTACAGCATCACTTTATATTTAGGTGAATAAAATTATTCAATAAATAACCCCTTGATATACGATCGGAAGAAAACTATGACAATTAAAAAAAAAATGAAAATTTTTTTTTTAGTACCACCTCACAACTATTACTTATTAGAATATTATACAAATAATTATAATATTCTAATTTTAAATAGATGTAGAAATATATAGTTGTCCTCTCCTATTTAGGCGAGTGCATGAAATTTGATGTAATGTTATGTAAAATTGTAAACACTAAAAAATTTTCAAACAATTTTTTTTTTTTAAATATCGTCTGTTAGGAATTATAATTAGTAATGTCGTCACCGCGATTATCATTTTGATCATGTAAAATGCCACAGTTATTACCTCTTTAAATATTATTAATACCTCCCAAAGTATTATTTTCCATATACATTATTGAGCAATCTTAGCAACAAGATTATGAAATGGGCCATGTATAGTTGTGTAATATCCCATTATTAAAATTGCATAATTAAAAATAAATCAATACTAGCTGGTTCCCGGCATGCGTTGCTATGCCAATTTTATAAAGAAATCTTTACTCCCTGCGTGTCCTTTCCCATTCGTCCCGTTCCCTTTCCGCCTTCCCTTCGTCTCCCGCGTCCTCTTCCCCTCTTGCATTCCCACTCCGCCTCCTCCACTTTCCCTCTTCCCACTCCACTGCCCCAATCCCCTTCTCGAGTTCCCCTCCCGCATTCCACACATTCAGTCCAGTTTTCAAACAGCTCGTGTGCCACCTATTGCAATTTTTTATACAAATTTCATAATTCCAGAGCACACCAGTAGTTTTATACAAACATTGTCCTGACAATAACGAACACAGAAAAAAAAGAATTATCCAATTTGGTGCAGTGGTTCGGAAGTTATGCGCGTACATACATTTCGGCGATTCATTTTTATTTATACAGATTATTGCACCCACAATTGTGCACCGTTCAGTTGAAATAAATCAAATGGTATTGATAATTGAGAGATTTCTTCATTGTGTATCTTTGATCGTGATCATTATAGTTTCGTTTAAAAATAGTATTGCAAGACTTTGATAATTAAATTTGATGTCATCGACCAAACAACTCACCATCAAAAAACAAGTGGAATCTATTAAAATCCTTCAATCATACTTCCTACCTGTAGAGCATAGACATCTATTAAAGATAAAGCCACACAAGAGTCAGGTCGTGACGATAGTCAAAATCGCAATTCATGTTTGTTTGAATTCGTTGCAAATTAATTCTCAAATTGATGAAAACTTTGAGATAAGACCGTTCCTAGACAATCGTCGATGCTGCATTCTGAAAATAGATATATATTTTGATTGAATATTGTAACAACATTTTGAAGTGGATATATGTCAAAGATTCACAATTCGCAACATTTTCGGTGTTTGGAAACAATGCAGGCTTAAATCGGAAGTATAATTATTTACGTATCTTTTGATCTTATTACAATCAAACAAATATACATTATTTTTTTAAAACAACAACTCTCTTTTTATAACTTTGAAGGTTATTCCCATTAATGTAATTTATCATTGAAGAAGATGACAACACTCATAACCTAAACGAACATATGAAAGATGACAAGACACAGAAAAATAGAAAAAGATAATGGTCGCAACTGAGACTCGAACCCAGAACCTCTCATCTAACCGGGACGTGTACTTTTACCAATTCCGCCATTGCCGCCTTTTGTCAATCCATCAAAATTGTCAATTTCGTATTTTAAAATTTTAGATTTTACAATAATAACTTCGACTAAATGGGCAACTACCTTTTTCACTAGAAACAATATTTCTAAGAAATGGTTTGTAACCTAGATAGCGTCTCGGATAAATATATTCGATTTTATTTATATGGAACATATATTGTAAATTACGTTATGTTGGTAAGAATAGCAAAATACTCATAGGGCTCAATATATTTTTTTTAAATAGGTTCCCGTATCATAGAAAATTGTTATTTCTTATATAGAGTGCTCTCTACAGCTCATAAGGATACATACGAATATTTTTTAAATTGTGTGAACTATTTCTACCAAATCCATATCCAACCTGATGGTTCATAATTCTTGGCGGCGGATGCGTTTGCCCACCTATTGCGTGACGATCGGGAAGGATCGTTGATGGAGTCCTTTTGAGCTTTCCAACTTTCTTGACTCATCGCCTTGTACCGCAGTGGGAGGGATGGATTCATACGTACGTCACTCCTGGATACATTGACCTCACATTCCTACCCAACCCTCATACCCTTTTCCTTCTCAGAACTTCCTTTCTCTCCTTACAATAAAAAATACCACATCCCCAAAGATGACATAGGTCCTGATTCTTGATCCATTTTTTTGGAAAAAAAAGCTCAACTTCTCAAAAATAAACCAACCGAAGTCTAGGACGTGAATCATCGACCACGTAAAGACGTATAACTTTTTTTCCATCCGTATATTTCAATGTTATCTGTCTATAATTTTATAACAACGGCTTCTTAATTAGACATACCGAAACTGAACAAATATGTTTATGTTTTACGAGTAAAGCTGATTTTATTAAAACACCGTTTACGTTCAAAAATCTCAAAATAAAAAAGCTCTGTCTGAATAAGATTTCGTAAAACAATATTTTGTGTGGTTAAAGGTACTTATAATGTGTCCTAAGCTCATTTGTTTGGACCATTTACATATTTTATTATATTGTTATTTTTTAGTGTCGTTAAGAGCTTCGTGAGCTATTAAATTCCCGACTCGAAGTTTACAGGCGTAACTGGAGAAAGAGATTTTCTTTGATGGTCGCTTTCCGAAGTTCACCGATTTACAGTGCGATCTCAAAAGAGCTCACCGCCGTTTTCTCGGAACTTTTTTGTTGCTTCTTTTTAAGTATTTTTGTCGTAAATATTATTCGATACACTTCACTGCAGCGCCGTACCGCAGGTCCGCATTTGCTTCTCAAACGACCGTGTCAAAAATACTCTGCTTTTTGTTTTATTTTGGAACCCGTCCATCTTAAAGCACATAATACACGAATATGAGATTGAAAGAAAT
Organism: Limnephilus marmoratus; assembly: GCA_917880885.1. Taxonomy (NCBI): domain Eukaryota; kingdom Metazoa; phylum Arthropoda; class Insecta; order Trichoptera; family Limnephilidae; genus Limnephilus; species Limnephilus marmoratus. Next base: position 55,496,262 of record OU862909.1, on the reverse strand, counting down.
AAAATGTTAACCGTTAACAACGAAATGATTATATAACCTTGCTTCGTAAACACAATTCAAGTATTGATAGCACTGAAATATACAGTTACGTTGATAGTTAACATACTTTGACGGCCTCCGTGGTCGAGAGGTAAGGCTCTTGACCAGTGGCGGCTCGTGACTTTTTGTGTGCTAGGGTGCTAATATTTAAAAAATGGCAGCATGGATGTTGTCGTATGCGAAAAAAAAATTTTTTTTTTTTCAAAAATCGGTGTTTTGTATGAAGATTTTTCAGTAAATCGGTGCGGCACACCGCCAAACTGAAACTTTCTGAAATTTTTCATACAAAGAACTGATTTTCAAAAAAAAAAAAAATTTTTTTTCGGCTACAACAACTTCATAATGCCATTTTTTTAATTTCAGCACTCTAGCACACCCAAAAGTCACGAGCCGCCACTGCTCTTGACTCACAATTCGAAGATCACGGGTTCGAATCCCGGCGTTCGCAAATAAATTTTATTTGATTAATTTATGTTTTTCACAATTAATTCATTATGATACTCGTTACTCTCGGTATCACCATTCAGAATTGAAACATTGCTTGAAATGGTGATCAGATCTGAATAACTAGGTACTTCTCCACCTTCCTCTTCCCCATCTCCTTCCCCTCCCAACTATCGCCTCACAACATACCCTGATTGGGGATGCCGTAGTCTCACTGGCTCCAGACGGGAGCAGCTGGGACTCTTGCGGGGTATTCACAAAAAAAAATTGTCTGCATTAAAATTAAGCAAAAATGTTGATAAAAATTTTGTAATATAGATTTCCTCAAATTCATTTCTTATCGTCAGATGAAATTCTTACTTGCAGGAAAAATAATATACACAGTGTCCAAAAACTCGGAGTACAAGTGGAAAATTGGTGAAGGCCACATTTGTCGATGTTGTGACATAACTTTTTGATTTTAGCTTTCGTTTTCGAGTAAACAGAGTTCAAAGCTGGAAGTTTTAGGTCAAATTAAAAAAAAATGTAATACGTTCTCATTCAGTTTATTTGGGAATTTTGGTATCAAATCCAAAATTAAGGCGGTTCTACTAAGACGACAATATACCCTAATAATTTTTGTTTACTCAAAACTCACATCTTAATCATTTCCGGCGAATTCTTAACTATAATAACTTTTTTATTCAAACCGATACCCGGGAATGTAAGTTTTTTATATTTAAGATTAATAAAAACAATACCTTACCATTAATATATTCACGTACAAAAATTTTAAAACTTTGTAACCCATTTTTCAACTATAAAGTTAGCGGTAAGCTATAAAATTTTATTTTTCTAGACGATGAATTAATAACTTCGGGAGGGAAACATTTATAAATATCTTAAATATTTGTAACACGTTCTTCAAAATTAATTTAAATTGAAAGGTCGAATCTCCAGGCCCGCCAGGGCGAATTCGACCGTACGTTCGTTCAATACGCCGTGCCACGGGAGCATATTTGTTTACACGCTTTCTTTACTTATTTCTTTCCCACACTTTCCCACTTTCCTTACTTATTTCCCACATTATTTTTCTTCTTCTTTTCTTTGATGGGGCAAATTCGACAGTAGGGTCGTTAAAATTTTGAATATATTTTTGGGTATACTGTCGTCTTAAGTATAGTATTGCAAAAGGCCGTGCAGCCATGCCTCTTAATATTAGCTGTTTAATGTCTTTTAATGTGCGTTGAAGCGTAAATACTGCTCCAAAAGTTTTTTAACAAAAAAATATTGTAACTAAAGTTACCGAAAAAGAGTTTACTGAAAGTTTCCGGACGCCGTGTATGGTACCAACTGATTTAAATAGTAAAAATACCATAAAGCACCTACCTTAATTTGCGTATTATGACTTTTACCCTTCGCGACATTATATTTGTATTTTTAACGTGTTGATATTGTAGGCATATGTAAGATAGGTATCATAATATTATGTAAAATGGTGCGGAGTGCAGCAAATCCGTAAATAAATATTTGAAAATGAAAATGAATAAATTAAAAATAACAAAACGGAATCTGCTATATCAATTTAACTACGATCACAAAGTTCACATCATGACTTTACGTGGAAAATAAAAGTAATATTTATCTAACTCAAAGTTCGAGATTCAAAATGCTGTTTTTAAATTGGGTTTTCACAAAGCAATAATGAATAATTATTTATTTATAAATTCCATCCCTGATTGACAGGCACTTACTCTAGTTGGGAGGTCGGAACGTTAAGATGTTGGATGGTGGTGATTTAACACCGAGATTGTAACCTTCTTAATCCTCGGCCAGCCTCCAAGAAGCCGCGGTGTTGGCCCAATCCCAGATTAAACTTCATCACCGAGGTGCTCGGTATCATTAACGCTGATTTCTCACACAACCTTCGACTAATTTTATACTTTAAATCCTTCTGTATTTTGATAAACCCATATAATTTCACTGGAATTGACAACGTTTATTTTTTTTAAATTTATGTGAGCACCGCACATCCTTCTTCAGATCACCGTCTTCCAAATCCTGCGGATTCTTATTTATTTATTCACACATTCAAGTGAACATGTATACATTATTATAAGTGAGTTTTTCAAGTGTATGATAATAAATATATAGCAGATAACATAATTACAACAACTTAATGAAAGAATTAAATTCATTAAAACTCTTGACTTGGCTTTTATTTTTAAAGTTGTGAAAGATATTGATATATTGAAAGATATTGACAACCCTGATTTATTAAGCTTAATAACATTCCACATACCAATAAAAACTACTGGATATAAAATTATTTTTATTTGCAACAACAATATCAGGACTGCGTCATTTAGATATTCGCGTGTACCTTCACAAGATTGCATGCAGTTGGAAATTCTTTCTTAGAAGTAGTAGATGCGTTCAATTGCGCGGAACACAATACAAAAAGGCTATAATAACATACCTCAATAAATCAACGACTGTAAACCAGTGGAACTATGGCATCTCTCTAACTAGGGAATGTCTTAAGGCTTAATAGAGTGTTAAGGGCAGGGAGAGATGATAATGAGGATGGTTGGGAAGTGGTTACCTACCCAGAATTTGATATCAGGTCATCAAAAACGGCTAAAGCCGTTTCAGACAACGTTTCGATTCTGAATGGTATTAATTCTGGTGGTATTTCATCAATTTGATACTAATTTAAATACACACATTTTTATCATCGATATAAAATTGAATTGAACTAGATATAATAAATTAAACTGGGTAAAGAAGTATCAAACTCTTCTAAGGGATGGGAATAGGGTAGGTATGAGGGTAGTTTTTTAATACTCTTCTAGATAGCGACCTTTCTCTTGTTTAAATGGTCAAGTTTCCAAAATTTCATCAATTTCGGAATAAAATAACACAGGTTTACAGCAAAAAAAACTTTATGGGAAGGTACTATGGTACTACAAAAGTAGATGCAGAGCAATGTGTAGTCACTTTGTTGATATTTTAAAATTCTAAGTAGATTGTTATCACGTCTGTTTTTAGGTGTTTTTAAAGTTGACTGTTGTAGTGGAATAAATAACCAGTGGCGTAATGAATTCTTTCCTTTAAGATCTTCTATTTCAAGATTATGAATTATACCTGAATATGTTAACCCTCCACCCTTATAGTTATGCCCAGAGTTTGTTCCCTTTGGGAGGTCCTTTTTTATATCAACCTGTAGAAAAATTAATTCAGTCTTGACGAAGATTTATTATCAATAAACAAGACTAATTTATGTAACATCGATCAATTTATTATTCAAATCATCGTTTAGGGCGTAATTTTGATTGGAAAGGCTATTATCATATTTAGAATTCCGTGCCTTGGTTTTATTTCATTATTCACGTATCACCTGGTGCATAGGGTAGTCATATTTTTTTCTTGAAAACCTACACAGATTCATGGATGAAAAGTTCTTAGGGCATAAAATTTATACGTGATCTAACTTCAGAAAAATAAGTACCTCCTTAAAAATAATTATTGGTTAACCCTTAAAGTTAAACTCATATAGATCTCACAGAAATCGTTGTGTCTCCCTTTCTGTCATAGTTACAAATATGATATAAATGGTGTTAGAAAGAAAAAACACCATGCATTATATTCAAATACAGCAACTAACCACAAAAGAAGCATAATATACTCCTTTTTCAAAACAAAACTTCGAATCACAATTCACAATCCATCCATCCAATCCAATATAAATAAAAATGAATCGCAGAAATGTATGTACCTACACGCATAACTTCCGAACGACTACACCAAATTGAATAATTATTTTTTTTTGTGTTCGTTATTGTCAGGACAGGTTTGTATAGAACTACTGGTGAGTTCTGGCATTATGAAATTTGTTTAAAAAAATTGAAATAGGTGGCACGCAATGTATGGAATGCGGGAGGGGGGAGGGGAACTCGGGAGGGAGGTTCACGGGAAGGGGAAAGGGGGAAATGGGAAGGTGGAGGAGGCAGAGTGGAAAACCGAGAGGGGAAGGGGACGCGGAAGAGGAAGGGGTGGCGGAAGGGGAACGGGACGAATGCGAAAGGACATGCAGGGAGAAACAATTTCTTTATTAAATGGCAGTGCAACGCATGCCGGGTACCAGCTAGTTTGAAAAAAATTTACGATTTTTGGGATTTTTTAATTAATTATTTTTACATGGTGACAGTAACGTTTATAATACATTTGTCTAATATAATACAAATATACGTATTTTTTTCGTTATCAGTAATCTTAGTTAGAAAAAACGTAGGGTGCGCCATTAAAAAAATGTGTTTGCGTGAAAAATTTGTACACTTAAAAAATTATATGTTTATTTCGATTTATAAAATTTGAAAAAAATATTTATAACCTTTCAAAAACAGTTCTTAATTTTTGGATAAGTTTAGAAATATTTCGTTTATTTGGATTTTATTGTTAAGGGAAATATTTTGTCTCTGACATAAATATGGTCGAGACCTGAGGGGAATATATATATTTTTTTTAATTTTCCATATTTTCTAAAAAATAATTGATGTGAAAATACTAATATAATTATTGAATTGGTTTATATATAAAAAATAATTTTAAATTATTTATCCCGTAGGCGTTCTTATATTTCATCCGATTGCGATGAATCTTTAGTGATTTGTTGCGCACGCCCGCGAAGGTTTTTTTATGTAGTGGTGAGCTCTGGCGTTTTGAAATTTGTAAACAAAATTGCAATAGGTGGCGCCCGAGTTGTTTGAAAAATGTGTGCATTTAATATAGTTTAGTTATAAAGGGGGGTTTGCAGGAGGGGGGACGAGGGAGGGGGAAACGGGGAAGGGGAATTGAAACGCGGGATAGGGGAGGGGAACGCGGGAGAGAAAGGAAATGACACGCAGGGAGTAGGTGACGAAAAGGTGCGGGACCAGAAGGGGCAGAGGGTAGGATTGCAAAAGATACATAAAAGCGGTAGGGGATAGCGGGGGTAAATTTGTAAAATCAATATTTCTCAAACGGACAGCCGAATGTCGGAATGCTCTCGCGTCGGAAAACCATCTGAATTGTTCGTGTACGCACCAGACGGAAAAATAAAAAAAAATCGAGTGCAGTAATCCACTAAGCATCCCAGATGACATAGGCCCTGAGGAAAATTATTTTCCTCAGAGCCTCCTGTGTGGAGTTAATGTAAAAAAAAGTTTACACGGATAGAAGCGAAACATTACAAAAAACAATATCAACCAATACTTGAAAAGTGAGGTCATAATCGAAGCGACCAATGAGCGCAGAACAGCGTTATTTCAGTTACATAACTCAACCAATGGGAGCCTTTAAAAATGACATCATAATCAAAGCGGTCATTGAGCGCAGTTGATGCGTCGCAAGTGCAGTAATCGTCATTTCCGTTTCATCCGAAATCCAAATCATAGCGGGGCTACAGAAGTTTCACTTCAAAAAATATCGCGAATCCAAAAACACTTCAAAAACCAGAATTAAAATTGAAACTTTTTTTTTCTTTGAGTGGCAATACAACGCGTGCGGTTTTCATCATGTGCTTTTCATATCACTGGCACTGCTTTAATGTTTTATGTAATTCACTTTTTTTTTAAATTAACAACTTTACAAGTACACGAAAACATGGCTTATGCGACAAAAGTTTATATGTTCATAGATTGATTGATATTAAACTATTAGCGAATGTAACAGTATCGTTTAATAAAGGTTCACAGTTTTTTTAATAAAATAAAAGTTAAAATTTAATTTCATAACAATGATATTTCTTTTCAAACATTTGATTTCCGTTATGTACAAAGGCCACGAACACTTTCTAACAAGCATCTCCACACCTTTAAAATAATGATGACAGGGTGTCGTTAGCCCTGGGATCTCATATTGACTATAGAAGTATAGTGCGCAGTAAGGGCAGGTGCTATAAAACGATGCGTTGTGTCTAGAATGGATTTGATAACCTGCGATAAGTAGCCGCCGAGAGGCAAAGGTTCATTAAGTCAATATAATTACATGGAATCAACTGCGATATCAATATGTTTGGGGCACGATGATGGTACGGAATACAGTGACGACGCAGATATTATTTAGAGAGCCAACTCTTTTCAATAATAAAACTAAGTTCTTCGGACAAGATTTTCATGAAGCCTGATTTCGTACACTTCTTCTTTTTTACATTATCTCCTCATTAGAGGCCCTGAGAAATACAAAATTCCCTCAGGGTTTATGTCATCTTCGGCTAAGTGGAGGGTCTTTTTAAAGAAAGGAAGGAGAGGAAGTTTTGGGAAGGAAAAAGGTATGAGAGATGGGTTGAAATCTATGGGTCATACGTTCAAGAGTGTGAATCCATCCCTCCCACTGCAGTGATCGAGAAAGTCCGGTTGGAGAGGTCAAAAGGTCTCCCTCGTCAGTTTATCCCGACTCGGCCCGCCAAGCGGTAGGCCGGCAAAATCAACCGCCGCCAAGACCTAGACAAACCTCACCCATGAACTCAGACATTGTGAATCCACCCCTCCCACTGCAATGCTCGAGAGAGTCCGATTGGAGAGGTCAAAAGGTCTCCCTCAACCAGTTTCTCCCGACCCGGCCCGCCAAGTTGTAGACGGGCAAAAGAATCCGCCGCCAAGACCTAGACAAACCTCACCCATGAACTCGGACACTGTGAATCCACCCCTCCCACTGCAATGCTCGAGAGAGTCTGGTTGGAGAGGTCAAAAGGTCTCCTTCGACCAGTTTCTCCCGACCCGGCCCGCCAAGCGGAAGACGGGCAAAAGCATCCGCCACCAAGACCTAGACAAACCTCACCCATGAACTCGGGCGTCCCAGCTAAGTCACAAAAGATAGCAAACCGTTTGGGGTGACCTCTGGCAGAGGTGTTAGTAGTGTTAATTGCAGTTCCTATATCGCCTCCCTTCTGTATACCAGCCTTCTGGCATCGGCCTAAAAATAGCGACTCCCAAACGAAAAATATGAAAAAGATACGGTCGCATCTAGGAATTGAACCCAGCGTTTTGGCCTTACTAGCGCTTTGCTTTACCACTGAGCTAATTCGACCCTATCTCTTTCGGTCATATTTAACCGTATCATAACTTCGACTAAGAACTACCAACATTATCTTCCTTCTTTATTGACTGCTTTCTTTAAGTGTGATTCAAGATTATTCTCGTAGTAAACACAATATAGATAGTGTCTTCGATAAATATATCCATTTTTATTTAATGTGCGACATCTTTCGACTTTTTCGCAAGTCTATAATGAATATTTTGATAACACCAAAAATTGTTCAAAATAATTTTATTCTTACTTCTCTATTCCCTGGCAACGTATTGTCTGTATACTGTTGTTGCAATATTAAAAAAAATGCAATACTTAACGATTCATGACATCTTAATAATTATGAAGTTTTATCGTAATACACATAATTTATTCATCAATAATTATATAACTGCACTGATAGAAATACGAAACTATTAATCAAATGCAGTTATAATTTTTACTTCCATTAAAAATAATAATAATTGCAGTTTTTGCGACCAGGTAGATTTAAATCAGTGCAGTATTTCGTAATAAATTATAAACAAACCCGCATCACGATACGCCCCTGGTGAAATCATAAACCACAAATCGTTTAAGACGTGTTCTATCGATTGTAGTTTTGCTACCAGTAAAGAACACCTCACCAAAGGGTCGAGACTTGATAATAATAAAAAAATGTTGTGTAATACATTTGGTTTATGATTTGTATTAGGTTTCCAGATTTGATGGGTGTTGTGGTTTAGAAGGTTCTTTATCGAAATTAGACGACGCCGACAGCAAACGAGGAGTGATTCAGCAGTTAGGTAATTGCTCCGAAACCAGTTAGTAAACCAAACCAATCCTATAACAATATGGATGCACTCCATTGTATGTTTTATTCACAACGCGAACCAACTCAAGCACATGCATTAATTTCAGATTTGTCTAAAATTAATACAGACTATTCAGTTTTTCTCCGTTTTCTCATTAAGGAAGTTAAAAATAATCTACACATCGGTTTCGATATCCTTTGTAGGTTTCTAAGAGATTTCATATTCTCTTTCGGTCGTTCCTCGTAGCTGAGGTCAATATACGACACTCAAGTCATTTTTTAATTTTTTTTTTTAATTTTTCTTTATTTATTGCTTTGAATGGTTTCATCATTTGTGGATTTTTTTAATTTTTGTAAAACTTCTTTGTGTTTGAAACTCGATGAAACGAAAAATAGCGACACTAAAAAGAGAAAAACACGTACATATATAGGATTTATCCTTCGAGAGAATGAGATAGTATTCTATTCTATATATATAATCAGTCTCCTCCCTATTCTCTGTCTATTTTAGTTTTCTGTTTCACTTCTACAGCGTTTGAATTGCACACCCTGTTTTTTTATAATGGACTTTTACATTCTTGGACTTTCGGACTTTTAAATTACTGTTTATAAGTTAAGTATCACAGTTATTTTAAATACTTTAAAACTAAAACAATAAAAAAAATGTAATGCAATGAAAAAAGTGTAACAACAAAAGAATAAAATAAAATTCATTGGGAAATTAAAAGAAATCTAACATAAAGAAATGTTCAAAACAAACAAAAATTGCAAAAATTATACACGACTAATTGAGTTCAGATATATAAAAGAATTGGAATAAACTATTTTTATACCTACTGGTTATTCTAATGGTGAAATATATCTCCTAGATCAGAATATTTATTTCTGAGATTGTGAAGTCCATATATAGTTTTCCAGAAACAATACGTTAAAAGATAGGCCAATTTGGCCGTGCTTTCGTAAGCATTGTTTCACATTTCGGAGACGTCTATAATTATTATTTCCCTTGATCCGAGTGACCACGGTCACCAAAGTAGAGTTTTGAGAAGTTGGTCAACGCTTAAGAGCGTTTAACCAGCCAGCGGACGAAAATCCACATTTCGTCGAAATTTGTTCTTACGATCGTGCAGGGCGGCTACAATGAGAAAGATTAATTATTCTCCGTACCAGCTTTTTAAAATTATAACTCAATATCGAATTTATTTCAATCCAAATTAGCTTTAATTTATACCTTCATCCAAAAATACTGAAAGGCGTGATGATAAAACTATTAAAATAGTGTACTTTTTGTAGTCATTTTTTGATTATAAGTATTTATCATTTTTCAATAATGTCTAAATTTAAAAAGAATGTTAAAAAATTCTGAAATATATTAGTTTGTAAGTGCGCAAATAAATACACAAATGGACCAATTTTCGTCAAGAAACACATGTACGTACATATTTTTTAATGATTTTATTGAAACTAAAATTAAAATTCTAATACATACGTTTGCTAGATAATGTATTGATTTATTTTACTGCATGATTATATTATTTGAAATGGGTGTGGTATAATACAAAAACTTTTTTGAAAATTTAACAAATCTGCCAACGACCTATGGAATAACCTTATTATAATAAAATTTTTTAAAAATTCTCAAAATGTATTACCTACGAATGCTAGATAAAAGAACAATCTTTCGAAATCCATTTATAATTTTTTATGGAAAAGAGTCAATACGTCTAATAACTTTTTTAAAAATGACGTATTTCCGGTTTTCTCTGGTAATGCCCTTTTAAACATGGATGGCTTCAACCGTGCTTTCTTTGAAAACATTTGCGTGAATACGAATGTATCTATGTACTTCTTTAAAAAAACACCTTGCAATCGATCATAAAATAATTGTTATTATAATCCTTCATTTTTATAATATTAGATTGCCATCAAATTATGAGGTACTGGTTGGTATCCAACTTGGTAATGATGTCTGATAAATGCGTACAAAGCGTTAGAAGCTCGGATTACGCATCTCTGTGGCTCCATTAACAAAACACATGTTCACAAATAAAAGGGAATAAGCCGCCGATCGATCCGATTTATCACCTGCCATGTTTTATAAATACGGCGCGGATGTTTCGGATAGTTCAGGTGAGATATTAAGTAATGTGTTCCCGATTAGATGACGGACTACACCCTCCTGGCCTGGGGCCTCCTACTGGCTCGCTTTAAATATTACGAAGCCTAATCTTGAATAGGTAATACTTGTTTCGTGGTATATTACATCTCGATATTCACGTACGTATTATGAAGTTACGTGTGTAGGCTTTTGTGCGTTATTCGTCATACCACATTGCCAAGCTGAATTATCACACTGTGACCTGGTGAAAACTATCGAAATCGGAATTCACGCCCCTTTTTGGGAGGAGTTTAAAAATACTTGAGAAAAAGCTTTCGGAAAGGTTGGAAAAGTTATTTGAGATTTTATTTTACAGGTTGATTTCGTGAAGGCCTGTAAAAACATTAATTCCTTTATTGTAATAAAAAGGAAATTTAAAATTTATTTTACGGAACCAAGCGACGCGGAGTCTAAGATTAAGAAGTCACAGCTGGGGTCGAACTGATGCAAAATGGGTGTGGAAAGCCTGTAGCCCTTGGGTGGACGGCATAAGGTTCAGTTTGAATATCCAAATTCGTCGACTGGCGGCCGTATTGATTGATGTCAAAAATAACAACGCGAAAATGCATATTTTATTTTGTTTTGTGAAGTTCGGGCGTAAATATAATTTTTTTGCGATTATTATAAAAGAAACTGATTTTGCCACATTAAACAATAAAACTATATCCGAAAAGGGGTTTATGTGTAGGGGAGTTTGCACTCGAAAGTGTTTTTTTATAGACCTAATACTTTATTTTTTCTAGGCTTATTAAAAGACTTATTAAAAAAATCACCGACATTTTTAGGGGTCAAGATATGTTCTACACGCAGTATTTAATTGAAGCATCTACCATACTTCTAAGCCTAAGCGATCAAATTTTCAAAACAAAAATACACGATTTTGTATGATTTTGCAGTATTTCGCATGACTTCGTCTTCAATGCCATATCTGGCTGAACAATGGACTTCCTATATTTTTTTTATAATACGCGCAATGATATTCAGACAAGTAGTTTCACTTATTCACTAAAGAAATGTTCACAGAATTTGACTGGTTTGTCTATTTGTTTGTCTATTTGTACTTGACTACATCTGATACAAGAAAATTATAACTACAGAATTAAGTCAAATTATGTAGACATATTTATATGCACAGTGAATATATAAAAATTTGGATTAAGTTCAATTGGCGTCGAGGATAAATTGCAATACAATAATAACATAATATATTAACCCCCCTTCTGAATTGCGTTGTATCATTAATCAATAGGAACAAATAAATAAAATTAAACAATTTTAAAAAATGTACTTACAATAAAAAGAATTTACAAAATCGTGGCTCCCTTACCAGGCACAAGAGCTCCTCTTTTCTGATAAGATATACATGACCAATGATGATCTTAAATATAATATTTTGTAATATATGTTATATGTATAAATTTAATTCATATTCTTTATATTACAATAAAAAATGTAAAAAATAAAATGGATAAAATTTATCCAGACACTATCTAGATTGCATTTAGTTCGAGTTGAATCTTGTAATCATATATAAAGATAGCAGCCAATAATATGTGCGTTAAGTAAATGAAGATAATGTTGGTAGTTCTTAGTCGAAGTATGATACAGTTAAAAGTGACCGAATTAATATGGGTTCCGTAGCTTAATCGGTAGAGCTGTTTCCATGTAAGAAAAGAGTTCTGGGTTCGAGTCCCAGCGGAGCCAATATCTTTTCTGATTTTTCTGTCTCCAGATTTCGATTGAGTTTCGCTAATATTGTCTTCATTTAATTAAATAAAAAATGTGTGAATACATTACGGCCCAGTCAAGATTAGTTGACTCTACGAAGAAACTGATTATGTGCAAGGTTACAGTTTATCCCTTGTGAACTTTTTACATTATCTACACACAGGAGGCTCTGAGAAAAAAAATCCCTCACGGCTTATGTCATCTTTGGGGATGCTGTGTGGAGGGTCTGTTTAATAAGTCAGATACGCCTCATACATCATACATATTTCTGGTAATATATTTATATATTTCCGTGAAAATAAGCTATGGGTCCGAGTAGTTCTGAAAATCAAAAAGGTGGGGGGGGGGGGGTAGGAACCTGGGGGTCAGTGTGTCCAGGAGCGACAGACATATAAATCCATCCCTTCCACCGAAGCGCATGGCGATGAGTCGAGAGAATCCTGCTGGAGAGGTCAAATGGTCTCTCTCAACCAGTCTCTCCCAGTGGGCACACGCATTCGCCACCAAGATCCAAAAAAGATTTTTTATGTTATTATTAATTTAAATTTTTTCGCCTTTTTTGTAGAATATCACCTTTAATAAATATCAGTTTTACAATAAACGCTAAAACATACAAATTCGTAACCACGGTATTAGTTATTATTATTGACCACTAAATTAAGGGTTCAACTTTATCATTCATTTATGGATGTGAATTTCTGAATAAATCTGCAGTTCATGACCGAACAAAACAGTATTTAAGGAAAGTATTCATGTTCAACGCAAAGCTAATACTGTTCACAGTTGGTGTATTGTTGCAAAATATATTTTGAAGTACACAATGTTCTGCAACAAATTTGTACAACAAAAAGCAGGTATGCCAACCAAACGTATGTATATATTCTTACAAACAAATGTTAGAAATGGCAAAATGACTAGCAGGTCATTGTAATTCATTGGGTGTTATTAACGTATAAGTACAATTTACGAAATCACAACTAATAACTCCTTGGAAGTTCATTTCCTGGCGCCTCCACTATATTGTCGATTATCATTCATAATATATTAGTTGCATTTGCATCAACCGTATTCTGGGGAGGGTGTTAGGAACGGTGATGAACCACCCATCGCCTCATTATGGCGAGGCGTGATAGGTTGCGTTTCCTTATCGAAGTCATGTTTTGTCATCATATTAGAACATAATTACCTACACAATAGAGCGATTAAAATTACACATTACGCCTCTCTTAAAGCGAGCTTTCCACGCTGCATTCAAATGCGACCGTGCTGAGAGCATTATGCTCGACCTCTGACCCTCAATCAATTGAACCATGCCTTTGGATAGAACATGAAGAAAATAGGTGTTACTCTGTATTTATCATAACATGTTTCTAGTAAAAAATCCTAAATATCGTAAACAGAGACAGCAATACTACGGCATTCCCAGTTAATGAATGTTGAGAGGTGTTATGAAGTGGAAATGGGAAGTTTGGAAAAAATCAGAAGACTGGTCGATAACAAACTTTTAGCCAATCCATGCAACATTTATGAATGCGATTCCAAAGAGACACAAAATTATTTTTCCAATTTCAGGACCGGGTTTTAAAAAACACCTTAAATATATCAATTTTTTAAAGTGAAAGCTTCTTTAGGACCATTGTGATTTGAAACTCGAGTACAGGCGTCGGGTGGGAATGCCATCCTTTTTATACCGGTATTTCATTGATGCTCCGAGGAACTAGCGTCATTGATCCCTTCGGCACCGGTGCATACTCGGGAAACACGCCAAACGCGTGCCCAACATATGACATTTGTCATGAGAACGGGTCGTTTAAAGATGACTTCGACTCGTTCTTGAGTTCAACAGCTCGGCTGTGGAACGATTTGCCTGCCTTTGTGTTTCCTCCTTCCTACAACATGGGTCTCTTCAAGGGCAGTGGAGGTTATCCACCTCTTACCCGCCCTGGTATAAGTAACTGATGGTTACTCCTTCAAGGCTCTCGAAAGATTCTAATTTTTTTTTGTTAAACGAAGCTACATTTATTTATTTTGAACCAATCTAGACCTCCAGTGTCCTTGCATACGTTGTTAGTAAGCAGTATGCAAGTGCTTAACAGGAAAAACAAAATGCAAAAAAATAGGTTAGTAAGAGAAAGATAAATTAAACAGGGCAAAAGAAAAACTCATTCATGAGGCTCCATGAGGCAGCATTGCATCTGTAAAAACCTACAAGCACCTGCATAAAATAGAGAACATAAGTCATGCAATAAATCTCAAATCAATTGGCAAGTACCAAAAAAAACATGTGAAAGGCTTTCGGTCTGACCATAAACTACACTTAGCTTCCGTGTCCCTTAGCCAACCACTCAGTGAAGCCTCAAAGAATGTTAACTGAATATTTGGGGTAAAATACCCGAAGACTAAAAGAAAATTCAGCGTTGGGTAGTCAGAGGCAGGACAAAGGACAGTCAAGGTCGTCTGACCAAGCCTCAAGCCTTCACATGTCATTGGGGGAGGCGCAGATAGATTTGAGAAGGATCTGCAAAATTAATAATGTAACTAAAGATGAATCAGGGACGAGGTCCAGCACACCCCCATATGGGGATAGGGAAAAAAAAAATTTGGAGTTCAGTTCATCCAGAAAAACATTAAAATAGTTAAAGACAAACAAAATATTTATTTCTCTTCAAGGGCAATGTTCATTCCTTCCTCTCCTCAAAAAGACCCTCCACACAGCATCTCAGATGACATAGGCCCTGAGGGAAATTGTTTTCCTCAGGGCCTCCGGAGTTAGTGTAAAAAATATATATAGAGGAATATCGTTGATGGTTTATCCATGATAAATGTTACGAAATTGGTTGTTCTTATTTTTCACGTCATTACAGATTCTCTAACTGGTAGTATTAAATAATAAGCCACTAAACTATTGAATTGCTACGAACTAAATAAATAAATGTTACTTTGTGTCTATATTTTTTTTCCGATATCCTTGAAAATTTCTGAACTTTCGCAGAATTTGACCCACATCGAAACCTATTAGGACTATAATGAGATGATCCTAATAATTTGGGTCGATGCCGGGCGATGAACCAATTACCCTGAAGATGTGCGCTCCCGTTCCCTGTAATCACGGAAATGCGCCCAGGGCACTGCTGGACTCGTGTTGTCGCAGTGGTTTTCAAAATATCTGTAATATACATTTATAAATTGTTTTGTTTAAACAATTTGTTTTAACCCGACCGCTTAGCATTTCGTTTGCCTTCAAATTTTTCCAAATGGTGGCCATATATATTTTTTTTAAAGGTGCCGGTAACCCGGGCGTTTATTAACATCAATAGTTATTTTACAGATATGTGCGCCACCCGAATCACTAAACAATATCTGTTCAGAGCCGGGTAAAAATGGTTCAGTAAAGATTGTTTTTGGAATGTCTTATTCGCATTTTGTAAATATTATAGTAGAGGAAAGGAAGCATATTTGGAATACTGTTGGAAATTTGGAATACCGTCTTATCTTCGGTTCGGGTGGCGGAATCTATCGGTAATAATTAAAACTATTGAAAGTCGAAGCTGTGAGCCCTGATTTCGGCCCGTATAATAGTTCTCCTGTGTCTGCGGATGAATGCTGACGTGTTTTGTGAAGTTGCTCATGTCAAAACTTTTTCGGTGAGTTTTTAATCCAATATAATCACCCCATATTCCAAACTATTTTATAACATTACAAATGAAATCACTTCAGAAAGAGTTATATTTTTATAGTATGACTTTCGTTTTTGCATTTTTTAATACGTTGACATGTGATATAAGAAAGATCCTTTAGGTTATATGTTGCTAATTCGGAATACGGAATGTGATGCAAAATCGGAATAGTATTCCAAATTATATTCATTTTTTTTAAGTACTTTTATTTAATTTCACAGAGATGTCGTCACCAAATTTGTACCAGAAAAGGAAGAAGTGGGATTCGGATGATATGTGTGAAGCCATTACTGCTGTGCGCAATAAAAAATGGGATATTTGAATGCTTTTTCTGCAATGGTCCATCCAGTCAGGATGTAAGGGAGAACTTTGGGTCAAGTGCCTAATGTGCAACCTCTGGGTACACAATGAATGTGCCGGATGCGAAACAGAAGAGTATGTATGTGATTATTGCAAATAATTAACAAGACACTATTATATTCTAAAATATTAAAAGTGAATATTATTTGGAATACACTATTCCGAATTACATGCACTTTTTAAAAAACGCATTTTTTCTCATTCTTTAATTTTTTATTTTTCAAGAGCACTCTAATAAGTATTTTGAATTTCTGTTCTCGTTTCCTAAAAAACTATTAGTTTCTTAACATTTTCATTGACTTTAATTCGTAAAAACATTTTTATCTTATTTTCTGCACCCTAAAATATAAATGGTATTCCGAATATGCTTCCTTTCCTCTACCTACCTACCTGCCCGAAGCAAGTTTTAAACACGAATTGTCATCGAGATAGTGACGTTTCTTTGATAAAATTGTATTATTCCTTTTCTTAAATTAAAAAAAATATATATCCTTTTGAATGTAGCTATAACTTAGTGGTTATTCATTATTTCGCTTGCCCTGAAGAAGGAACGATTGTTCCGAAACCGGTCGGTTTTAATCAAATATATAAGTGATTCAAACAAAGTAAAATTGTTTCATTTATTTAAAAAAATAATATTCCATGAAATAATATATGGTTTATAATCATGCGGGTAGGTGCTCAAGCATCTATTTAATCTTTCGACTTCGGAGGAAATTTCTACAATTGTATTTTCCCTGCTCTCTAATGATGCTTTGACATGAAAAACAAACAAAAATGTAACTCAGTGTTCTTTATTTATTTAATGAAAATAAATCATAATAACGCAACGGATGGTTTGAGAATCTCTGTTTCCCCCGAAAATCATCCAGCTCACCCTTTTCTCACCTTTTAAAAAGTTACCACACGTTCCGGCTAAAGAGTATAATTTCACGCCGAAACCTCTCATCTACGAATCAGGTTAACTTTTTAACTGCCTTATTTTACGGAGCTACAAAATCCATTAACCTAATAGCCGGTACCAGTATATCACCCGCTCGTAAAGTGAAAGCAGGTGTCGTTTTATTATATGTTTGGGGAAAGATTTTAACTATTTTACTAGATCATTAAAGTTTCGATGGAAGTTTAAATATCATTTACGATTTTTACACATTTTTTGTTGTTAAAAATTGTTCTGTTATTATTATTCGAGCAATAAAATAATATTATTTTGTTGATCAAATATTTGAGATCGAAAATGAAATTATTGGGAGGCGTCTACTAATATCTACAGGAATACCAAAAACTGAAAAAACCGAACTAATATCTATGAGAACCAAAGTGCGTACGAATATCTACAGCTCAAACTGCTGACTAATATCTATGAGAACCAAAGTGTTGACGAAAATCTACAGCACTGGCAGAGGTTGGATTTGCAATTATGTAGAGCATATTGGAATAACGTAATATTGCGTATGCAGTTTAAAAAACTAAATCTATGTATGTATGTATGTAAAAATCCCTAATATCGGACTATTGGACACAATTAGCTGAATATTAAGGATTCAGGTTTTTGTCTTAAGAGCTTTCATTATTTCGAGTGCTTCTAAATTATTTAGTCTGTTACCATGACCATTTCTATGTCAGTTAGGTTAGGTTAGGTTAGGTTGTGGTGCCGTGTATTTCGAAATAAATAAATATCTTTGTATTATGACTTATGACCTCCATATTTGTTCAATAAATTATTGTCCTCGTAAACAGCAAAATACGTAATATTATGCAAAAACTTCATGTACGTACTTTAAACGTTTAAGCCTTTACGTAATTAGTAATTGAAGTAATTTATGCTTTTCCGTACAACCTCTTGATCAGCTGCCCTCTGTAGATATTAGTCCAACCTACGCTCTGTAGGTATTAGTTCAACCTATGCTCTGTAGATATTAGTCAACACTGGGACCGTCATAGATATTCGTCCGACCTTAGCACTGTAGATATTAGTCAACACTCTGAAGTTCGTAGATATTAGTCCAACATATGAACTTTAGATATTCGTCCGACATACAGGCTGTATATATTAGTATCTGGAGTCAGTTATTGCAGTAAAATATAAACACGGTGCACTCGCAAATAAGTTTTTAGAATGCATAAAACCCATTTATTCTGTTTAAAGTTATGCACTACGAAGTAAGGAAAATCATGTTTTTTTGGTTTGAAAATTAGATAGCTTAGAAATATTTTAGATGCTTTAATTAAACACTGTGATTAGAACACATTTTGGCCTTTGAAATATTCGAGTCTTTTGTCTTTTTATATGTCCACCAAAAGTATCAGGCCTGTAAAACCCGCTTTAAAGGTCAAAGTCCCCTACTTACGAAACTCTTTTCGGTTATTGTTTTGTTGTGTATTGTGACAAATTATATTTTTTTATAAAATGTTCGTAAAACATTTAAATATTTGTGATAGCCAAACTTCGCAAAATAAAATAAAACACGCTTTCTTAAGACAAGGCATACATCAAAACAGGTGGTTGGTGTTAACCGGGAAATTAAGCCTTATCGCCATCTACATAACAAGTCGAGCGACAGATTAAATAAAAAAAACTATTTTCTCGGTTCGCTTGCTCATATCATGACCATACCTCCGAATTTTAATATGGAGACATACAAACTGATTATAGTTCTATATAGCAATGAATTCATCTGTCTTTTTTTGATTGTCACACATTTATAAAAGAAATATTATAGATCATAAACTTCTTCTTAATTACTCACAAATAAGGGGAATTTGCCAAAATTGGCAGCAAAGCAATACGAGGTATTTTAAATAGTGCCATATTGTGACGAAAAGCGCTCCAGTGGATAATGAGTGTTATTGTTAGCCTTCCGATTCCGACTTTTACACGAAATCTTTGGTATTTAGGTGACTGATTACTTAAATTATCTAATGGCAATTTGATGACAAGAATACTTTGGTGCTCATTTAAATAGTACCCTCTAAAATGAACCATAGTTATGTTCAATATGGAGATAATTAACGTAAATTAGAAACATACTTGAGGATATAATAAACTTTTAAAATGAAAAATATTGACGCAATTAATTGCGAGTACCGTGGTTAATAGTAAACCTACAATGCTTAGCTTGAGCTTTAATGTTAAGCAGTGAAAACATCTCGCGAAAGCTTCTTGAATTCGCTTATATCTTGATGGCGGTTAATTAATGTTTTCGTTGCGTTAAATCTCTTAGCTGTCGGATTCATTAATTACCTTCCTCTTCTCCTGTTAATTGCCTTTCGGCTTATCCTTGGATTATTTCTGCTTTGCTGAGTAAATCTCCAAGACTTTAATAATCATTACTGAAGAAAATACCCGCTACCGAACGCGCTCGAGAAGTTCCGCGAGAGATAGGTCTCGGAAGATTTACGCAATCCTTAGGACCCCATATTTCATAATATCAGGTTTTATTCTCAATTAAGTCCTTACGACCAGTGGCTACTCACTTCTCACTTGCACGAGGACATAAATTTACGCGGCTTATCTGTTAACGTTTTCATTCGTTTGTGGTTTACTACCTACCTTAATATCTCAGGAAATATCTATGGTTATGATTTATGATGAATATTTGTCAGCATAAGAATATAATTAAAATTATTTGAAAGAGAAGTACGACTCTTAAACTACTACTACAAAAAAAAAGAAAGTATCGTTTTTAATTTTATAGTTATTTATTTAAAATAAAATAAACGGTTCATATCGCTGGTTGGGGTGTAAATATTAATATTTTTACTCTTTGTAGTCCTATCTCTAAAGACAAGTTGGTCTTTCATGAGCATGTAAAGGGTGGGGTTTGTGGTTTGTTATTATTTACGTCAATTAACTGTTTAGCTATTTTTCCTCTCAGGAGATAAATAACTTTACTTTTTGGTATTGATGTTGATGGGTCGTGATGACCGTTTGTCAATTTTGTTTTTTTAAAGGCCCTAATTGCATCGATATCTTAAAAGTGTTTGCATCGATTTCAAATAAAGGTTAATCTCAATCCCAACTAAGTCAAATCATTATTATTTTATTTTAACTCAATGAGTATAACCTTAAATTTTTCCCAATCGAAAAATTGATGCAAGAAAATCAGAAAAAAAATACGGTCACATCTAGGAATTGAACTTTCAACGCCGGTTGTTCCGGGCACCGCCACGACAAAGCTAAGGTCCTGGATTCGATTCTCGATGAGACCATATCTTTTTCTGATATTTCTGTTTCAAATTTTCGATTGGATGTCGTTAATATTGTCCTCATTCATTTTTTTTTACATGAATACCGCACAAGAGTCCCAACTGCTCCCGTCTGGAGCCAGCGAGACTATGGCATCCCTAATTGGGGTATGTTGTGAGGCTGAAAGTAGTGAGGATGGAAGGAGATAGGGAAGAGTAAGGTGGGGAAGTACCTGGCTATTCAGATCTGGTCACCAAAGACAGCTAAAGCCATTTCAAGCAACGTTTCAATTCTGAATGGTGGTCTTACACCAGGGCGATACTGAGAGTATCTTCCTCTCTGGAACGTGCCGCAAATATACTACATATTATTTTAAATGAATAAATTTTGAAATAACACAAATTGATCAAATAAAATTTATTTGCCACGCCGGCAAATCCGGCGGATCCCGCGACCTTCGGAGTCAAGAGCCCTACCGCTGGACTACGCCGGTAGTCAAATTAATATTGTCTTTATTAATTAAAACATTGTCATACTAAAATGCGTCAAAACTTAAACTAGTCATCAGCAGATAAAGGTAAAATAATTCCGCTTCACCCAACGTAATCCTGTTTCGATGAAAAATCTGAACACCTTACGTAGTCTCTGTTTGTGGTATTTAATTCAACAGAGCAGCCTGATTATATGAAGCCGGGACCGGAGACATCTAACTTCTCCCAGGGATGAAACACTCTCCTTGATTGTTGATAATCTCTTCCATTAGGAGAGCGCCGCCGAGCGTCGGGCGTACTTTGAAATATCACGCCCGTGTAATATGCACCACGGAAGTAGCGGTTAATTATTATAACTGCGTGCGCTTTGATAAATCGGCCGTCGTCCTGACACCAGATCGAACCGCGGTAATTGGCATATCTCGGAGTTTTGCGACAACGGAGGAGAAACGCCTTGATTAGCGCGAAATCAGCGCGAGATGTGAACAAAGCTTAATAAGTCTAATTAATGAGACATCTTGTTGACAGCGTGGTTTCGCTAATCATCGCTTTCCTTCGAACAACGTTGATATTAATGTCAGTTGGTAATAGTGCATAACTTAAATGCGCCCTCATTTCAGGGCATAACAGACTTCATGTTGTTGTCCTTACAAACTGATTTGTTCAATTTGATAATAATAGATTGGTTTTTGGAACAAAGCGGTTGTTTTTAGTAATAGGTATTAGTCGCTAACCGATTTTGACAGTTTCGTTTTAGTTTATATAAACACATAAATTTGTTTGAAATCTCTTTATTGCAATGGTAATTACTGCTCTATCAGTTTCGGAAGCGATCTTCCTTCACCAAAATAATATTAAAACTAACATAAGATAAAAATACTGATTATACAAAAATTATATGTAGGAGGTCAAAAAGGAGAGGGGTAAGTAGGGGGATTACTGGGAGAATAGAGTGGTTCGCTGGAGATATGTCTAGAGTAGGACTAGGTATAAGATAATTTTAATTGGCTATTCGATACATAAGAATTATTATTTAAAAACTAGCTGAACCCGACCACGCTTCGCTGTGGCTTTGTCTGATTTTAATTATTAGTTGAGTTAAAAAAAATTGTCTAGCAACTGTGCATTTTCCAAGAAGACACATTGCTTAATTGAATATCTGCTGTGACTATGCTGTAGTGTAGAATATAAGGGTAGAAAAAAAACATTCGTAAATTTTTTTAAATTATTTATTTATTCAGACCTTAAATGCTTTTACAATATCACTTTATTATAGATTAGCACCTATTAGTGTCAGCAATTCTTTGTAGTTGATCATTTCTGCGTTGCAAAACGATATCGCGAGGATGAAATTCTTCTCTAATCATGACAATTCCCACCTCATTAATTGCTCAACATGCTCACTTGCTGGTGTTCGATCAGCACTAATGATAATTTTATGGCTGTCTGATGGCATGAGATCAATTGCATTTTTGAACATTCGAATTAAATTATTGTTATCATGTAACATTTTTTGCAACGACTCAACAATATGCCTTTTGACTTTAGCAGAGATTTGACAGCGTACATTCAACTGATCATTTTGATCTCCCATGAAATATATTTGTAGAAATTTATGTTGATTGCTGTGAAAAGGAAGCAAAGAGCCAGCTTTATGGTAAATTTGTCCCTGAATTTTAAACGTCGGCATAAAATTTTCTGTTAAAACGTTAGCGCCAAATGAAGTCATCTGAAAACATGAATTGTATTTTCTAATATTTTTGAGGAAATGTTTTGAATCATCAGTAATTCCTTGCAACAAATTTATCAGTGGTGCTATTGGCTGATCAATTTCAGGTAGCTTCACTTTGCCGCTCGCACAACACATTCCTTGAGTTTCTCCTGTAAATTTCATCGCTTTGCAGTGTGGACAAACTTTATCCATTTTACCGATTTGCACAAACTTACATGAGGTGTATTGAATATCTGGTTCGTATGAAAAATCAATTCGATGGTACGAAGCATGGTTATTTAAAAGTTGCACTTGCATTCGTCTTCGGCGTTGATCTATTTCTTCTTGACGTTGTTGAGATAAATGTGCTGCTCGTCTTCTTCGCGCTTCTACTCGTAAGCTTTTAAGTCTTTCTTCCCGACGATTCGCCAGTTCTTCTGCTCTACTCTGAATAATTCTAACTCGAACATGTTCATTATCGTCTAAACGTTCTTGATCAGTGTGGTTTGATCTTCTCTGACGATCTGCGTTTGCGTTTCGAGTACGACAGCCTATGTTTGAACGTGAGCGAGGCATCCCACGAATGGTGATCAACTTTGACTTACACATCAATCAACTGGTCACAGTTACACTTTTTTGACCCTTTGAAAATTTGTCATATATAATTTGATTTGTTAATCTGATTTTTTGTAGGTTTTGCAAAGTTACGAACTGACATTCAGTACAATTATGAGTAAATTTAAAACGCACAGAGAAAACAAATGAGTGAAAATGGTAATATAATTTGTTAGATATAATTCTACTTTTAAATCCGATTAAATTCTTTTAATTCCTAATTGTAGGTAAATTTTTGTAACTTTTAATAACATTAATAAAATGGCAACACTGTCTAGAACTGTCATTCCGTTTCTTACTATGACAAATTATGAGTCAATTTAAAACGCATAAAATTATCCTTTTCTTTTGGAACTGCCATATAAAAAGTATGTATAAACGCTCTTCTGCTAAAATGCAATGTTCTGTAAAAATTTTGAGTCAATCCATCGATTAGTTTCCGAGATTAGCGAACGCAAACATACGGAACCTAAATTTTTATATATATAGATTTTCTGAATTCAAGTGCTTCCAAGTTATCAAAAGCTTTGCCTCTAATTATTACAGTGACGAATTAGAACTTCTGGGTCCTTATTAAAGTATGATCGGTGGTAATGAGATGATCGGCAAACACTTAAAAATTATCGTTATTTAAAAATCGTGATTGAATCGTTTCTTTTAAGCTTTACTATGTTTCTTTTACGCTTTACTATTTTACTATCCTAAGTGATTATCATAATGTTGTTTTTTAAGCTAATAGAAAATATTTGTTGTTAAAACCAAAACATAGTAATTTATTGTGAGTGAAGAAGTTGGATGCAGATTACTTAATCCAGCCGAGCCCTTATTAGATGAGATCAGCGTGAAGAGGGAAGAGGCCAAGGTGAAGGCGACAATGGTCGGCATTATTCCCGCATTTGTACGGACATTCTAGCTCCCGATATTTCTCATTATACTAAGGACCGTCTGGCAGTTAGAACCTAGGGCAGTTGCAAAGCTTTAGGAATTTACTTGAGTTTATTTTTTTTTGTTATTTACCATAAATTAAGAGTAAAGTGGTTTATTCATAGTCCCCCTCAGTAGGGATTCACAGAAATGGACTGTAGGTAGTTGTTTTGATGTTACAAAGATGATTTCCTAATTTTGATGATTATGATTGGTTTGTTAATTTCCTCATCTGCCTGATGGTTATCTATGTTCGTTGATTCCATATCTTCCTGTTTGTAGTCTATGTTTGTTGATTTCCACATCTTCCTGGTAGTTGTCAACATTTGTTGATTTCCACATATTCCTGTTTGTTATCTACATTTTTTTTATTTCGCATCTTCATGTTTGTTAAATGTAGGTTGTGTTGGTATAACTTAAATTTTTTTTGTGATGTCCTCATCTTCAATTATATATTCATCTTCATATTTTGGTGTTGTAAAATTTGGTATTTAATTTCATTTGGAAGGTAACTCAATTGTATTATTTCCAAATTTTCTGTTCGCAGCTACCTCTCAAATCATCTTTATTGACATACCAACTGTTTATACATTCTCGGCTGAATTTGTTCCATAAATTTGAAATTTTCAGTGATTTCTATGATATTACGCTAAATTTATGAAAATGTGGATTAATATTTCTGTTGTGCTTTGCCTTTTTTAATTATTTATTGTTTGTTTTTTCTTGATATAACAAGCAATTTATTATTTTAAGAATTTCAAGAAATATTTTTTGATGTTTTCGGTGAAAATCTGAAAAGGATAGGGAATTTTTCTGACTGCGTAATAAATTTAATTCCCAATACTTTGTTACCATCCGGGACGTGGTAGTTACGGAAGGACCCATAATATATTCACCTGTAATTGCCGCAGTTAGCGAGTCCTTACCAGTTCGGATTACCAATTAAACGGTTATAAAGCCAAACTGCTTTTCTCGTGAGATCAAATCTTCAAATAATGGAGAACAGCTAAACACGTGAATCGTTAACCGAAGCTATTTCTTTTGTTGTCCTTTCGTATTAAATATATTTAATAGGGTTTTATTAGAACTTCTAACGATACTTATGTTAATGATACATTCCAGCACTCTATATATTCCAGCGTTATTATTTTCACATGTTATTAATATCGAGATTTTAAAGTTTCGTGCTTTTGAAACCATTGTGCTTCTCGTTTAGTACACAAAGGTAACAATGCGTACTAAAGGGGTTTGGAAAACGATAATTATGTGATCAAATTTTCGGTATTGTACAGTTTAACTAGGTAGTGTTATGTATACTGTCATTAAAAGAAAAATTCACACGATCGCTCCAAATGTACATATTCATACATTTTTTAAGTGTTTTGAGAATAATACTAAAAATACAAAAATCAAAAAATATATTTTTGTTGTATTTGCTACGTTCGAGAATTGAACCCCGATTAACGGCAATTATGCTGACCAGGTGACTTCACACCCCCGGCTAATATAAAAACGGCGGCATAAATTTATTATTAAAATTATTATTTAAATAAAAAATAAAATTATTATTTATGCTTACTTTTTTTATTTAATAATAGAGAGTTCCCGGCATGTGTTGCAAAGCCACTTAAGCAAAGAAATCGTTTCTCCCTTCGTGTCCTTTCCCAATCGTCCCCGTTCCCCTTCTACCACCCCTTCTCCCCCCGCGCTCCCTTCCCCCCTCCTCTCACCCATCCCACGAGTCCCCTCCCTCTTATACAAATTTCATAACGCCAGAGCTCCCTATTGTATATAGAAATCATCGTGTTCATGCGCACAGCAAATCACCAAAGTTACATTGCAAACGGATGAATGTTTTAGGAACGCATCAAGGTCAAACAAAGAAATATTCATTTTTAGATAATAAGATTGTCAATTATTTTTTTTTTTTATTTTAGTTTCTTTTAATGTTTTTATTTTAGAGGATAATATATAAATATGTTTAAAAATATAAATAATGCATTGCGTCCGAAATTATAGAGTTTAATTAATTATCAGACCTAGAGGTTGTTTTAAAATGTATAATTTATTTCAGCGACAGATTCTGAACAGCCCATTCACATAAATAATTCAAGAATTTATTTATTATTGCATAAAAGTTACATACAATGGGAATTTATACCCGCTAAGCAACTGCAAGTAGCTTGTCAGCAGGAGATTATTTCCACAGATTAGTTAAAACAATACATGAAATAACCCTAAACGCGTCCGCGTGGCAAAAACATACACATATAACAGCATATTAACCATAAACATATTTATATATATACACTAAACATTGTGATTATGTGATATGCAATGTTGAAAATAATACAGAGACCGTATTTTATGGTGAAAAATGATTAATAATAATACAAATATGCAAAAAAAAAATCTTTCAGCAAAACAGCAGCAGCTGTCATCTGTATATCGGAAATGCACTACAAGAACACGAAAAAATTACCGTTGAGTATTTTGCATTTTATTTACTGTGCCTAATAATGATCGTCATGGTTTTTTGACCTTACACAACATCATCACCATAAAAGATCCACGTGTCTGGAAAATTATAAAAAGCAAACCAGGTGTTCCTACATCTGAGCACACCTGGCACAAGGCGCAAGCACTTACTGGCAGGCTCAAGATTTGTTGGATTTTATTAGTTTTTTTACACATCTGAACACATTATTCAAACTTGTCATAAAGCTCTATATTTGCAATATTCCTGATATTCTGACTTCATGTGATGTGGACTAGGCAAAAGGGGTCAAATTTCAGTAAACTTATCAGATATTCCCTACCTTTGTTGGAAAATTGGTTGGGTTTTATTCGTTTTTTACACATCTGTACACATTATTCAAACCTGTTAATGAAGCTCTACATATATTTGCAATGTTCCCGATATTCTTTTGACTTCGTAATGGGAGGACTGCACAGAAGAGACGCGATAAATTTTAGAAAACTTATCTGATTTTCGCTACCTATGCTGTTCCGTTTACGTTTGTATACGTTTGATGACTCAGTGGGTTCATGAGGTGACGTTTGTCTAGGTCTTGACAGCACATGCGTTTGCCCACCTACTACATGGCAGGCCGAATAGGGATAGACTGGTTGATAACTCTCTCAACCCATCGCCTTGTCCTTGTCCAAATTCTATCCATCCCTTTTACCTTTTTTCCTATCCAGAATTTACACTCCTTCCTTTCCCTAAAAAGAATTTCACACAACATCCCCGAAGATGACATATGCCGCGACAGAAATTGTTTTCCTCAGAGCCTCCTGTGCGAAGCTAATGTAAAAAAGTCAATTTTAAGGACGAGTCGTTTCAAAAACTTTGAGGAATTCATCAAACATTTTAAGTTAATTTTCACGTTCTGTGGAGGTTCTTTTCCAGTTGCGTTATTATATCATTATAGATCAGTTGCTGCATGAAACAATAATCACAAAACTTGAACATAACGTACACGGAACGTGAAAATTAACTTCAAACATTTGATGAATTCATCAAATTTTTTGAAACAACCCATCCTTATAGAAAAAAATTTCGATTCCGCCGTACACAATCCAGTGCTGTTTCAACTATCCTGTCGAATGAGAAATTTGTTTGCTGTGACGTCATACCCTACCGCCATAGATTTGGTGTATTTTAACGGGCTTTGAAAAATGAAAACTTTGAAAATTATTTTAACTATGAAAAGTGACTTTTTAAATACTATGTGTACTGGTATTTGCGAATTTAACAAAAAATCAACGGAGTTCTTTACTGTCGGAATTGTATTGTATACTTAGAGAGAATGTTAACAGCCACTTGAGAGTGGTTGAACAATAGGGTTAGCAATATTCGCGACCCAGTAAAGGCATTTTTGATTCACGTTTACATTATTATGTGTTCGTATTACAATCCAGCCGCCAGTTAATATTAATATAATGGTTCCCTTTTCATTCTGATTGTTGGTTAGATTGGCCGACAATGCGCTATACCTATACGAGTAGTTCCACGCGAAGGTCTGCATCAACAAGGTCTGTAATAATAGTGTAGTTTCCGAAATGGATAACAATAATGCGTGAAAAGACTGCATTACTTTCCTGTGAGAAGTTATAACGACTTGTTCTATTTATAACAACTAGTTACGATAAATTCCATTGTTTATTTACATTCTTAAGAGTATTTACTTTATTTCGTTGTTAAAGTTCTCTGTTCTATTTCTACATTGCGTTGTGTTAATAATTAGATGTACGAAGATATATATTTTTAAATTTGTTAATAACTTATGACGTCGACAATTTCCAGAACCTAGAATGGATGGTTATGTTTAATATATGTTCAGGGTGGGGACGTACTTGACTTACTTAACCAGTGATTCCTGACAATATTTGAAGTAACGTGACATTTTGGATGTTTTTTTTTCAACAAAAACATTAAAAAAAGGTAGGTGTTGGACAGTTGGAGGCGTTGGAGACAGTTAGTCTGTTACATTTGTTACGTATATTCTATGTATAATGTTTATTATTTATTTATTTTAATTTTAAACTTTGTGAGTAAAACTTCAAATTGTAATATTTAATTAAATGAAGACAATATTACCGAAACTCAATCGAAAATCTGGAGACAGAAAAATCAGAAAAAGATATTGGCATCTCTGGGACTCGAACCCAGGACCTTCTGTTTACATGGCAAATGCTCTACCAACTGAGCTAAGGTGTCTACATCCAATTCGGTCACTTTTAACTGTATCATACTTCGACTAAGAACTACCAACATTATCGTCATTTTATTTACGCACATATTATTGGCTGCTATTTTTATATAGATAGTGTCCAGTAGTGAAAATTTATTTTTAATATGCGACATTTATTGACTTTTCTGCAAGTCTAGGATTTATATTTAGTTTTAGAAGGTCCTGGGTTCGAGTCCCAGAGGTGCCAATATCTTTTTCTGATTTTTCTGTTTCCAGATTTTCGATTAAGTTTCGCTAATATTGTCTTCATTTAATTAAATGTTTATTGTTATTATTTTTTATTGTTTTTTTTAAGTTGTTACGGTTTTCTCAAAATAAAAAAATAAAATGAGCTTTATACCTTTACATTTTCATAATTACTTACTATGCTCGTAGGGACGTTAAATACCCCGAAATAAAACCATTGTTCGACATATGATAACTGGGTACCTACCTGTATTAAAAAAGTAATATCCTGAGAAATCACAGTCTAAAAAAACATCACAACTGTATTGTTTTTAACTTCATCCATTACCTATGCAAACATTTGACCCCGTCCAGATGGGCTGGCGGGCTGAAGGGGTGACGGGGTGGAGGGGTGACGGGGTGGCGGGCTGGTTAGGGTGGCCCATCTGCCCGGGCGGGTCGCGTGCCCGGCAGGTGCGCCCCCGCACCGGGTCGGGCACAAAGCAGGAGTGCCCTCACCTGGGCGGGGGGCGGTGAGACGGCCGGGCTGGAGGGGGGCGCATTGTGCGCGTGTAGGTATGCGCGGCTTTCTGCACAGGGGTGCGATGACATGTGCAATATCCAAGGGTGAGTCGTGATCGTGATACGTACATTATCTCGTGAATCTCAGTCGCTCGATTTTCCTTACGAATGCTTTGTAGTTTAAATTTCACTGGATTTGTCTACACTATGGGGCATTTCACCATCCTCTCTATGGCTGTCGTACGTAATAAATATTTTACTGAAAGTAAAATAAAAAAATAATTTTCCATGGTTTTAACAATGAAAATTGAAAAAAAAGAGGTTTTTTAAATTATTTATATATATTTTTAATACACGCAGGTTAACCCACATCTCTAACTTTATATTATATATTTTAATTTTTAACTAACGAGTAAAACCTCAAATTGTATAATTTTAATTAAATGCAAACGGAAAAATCAGAAAAAGATACGGTCAGATCTAGGGCTCGAACCTAGATCTAGGATTATCTAGGGTTTGAGTCCTGGATGTAACCGTATTTTTTTCTTATTTTCCTGTTTTCAGGTATTCTATTGCGTTTCGCTAATATTGTCTTCATTTAATTCAAAAAAATCATTTTTTTTATTTATTCATGTTCTCCATAAAACAGTATTACACCAATACATTATGGAGAAGATTACAAATTTGAGTTACGTCTAAGTATAAAAGGTCGTGGGGTAATTTTACTAGTATGTAAAGTGTGCAAAAGATAGTTGCTAAAATACGTATAAGTGACGTTTAAAATATCCATGGTCAATACAGACTCGTTAGGCAGTTGAGTCGGTCGATTAATTGGCGCGTTCTGATAGGCAGAAGTCTTCGCTTTCGGAGCACATATAATTAAAGTTAATCTCTTTCAATTTAGGTGGATTAAGTATACTTCCAAAAAATATATTCTTAGCTTCTTTTTTTTAAATCTACGAATCCTCAAATAGTTTTGGATTTTTTTTTCGAGGCACTTGACATTTAATTTTAACATGTCCCATCACATATGGTCATCACTTCCGCACAGTAAAAATTACATGAATTATTTGGTGCACTTGATATTACAATTTGAAAACATAATTTACACAAATTTACACAAATTACACGCTCCTTCAGGAAAACTCAACATTTCAGTGATCCCAATCATTGCTCGTGATTTCACTTACTTAAATAAATCCACGAGCCGTCCTGCGCAATACCGTCTAGCCGCTAAAATCAGGGGTGCAAGTTTCACCAACTGTCACCATCTGATCCCCTTCCCTACCCCTCCACCGGGGTACCTACTCGGCGCATGCGCGCTACCGCGGGGTACAACATCTGCACGCGCGCAATGCGACGCTATGTGCAATGAGCATTTTCATACACCTTTGTATTCAGTAATCAGGAGTGTAGATATTCAGGTACAGATGTCAAAGGTAATTCGGTGATCTTTTGGCAGTGAATGCGCTGTAAGTTGAATTGTCACAAGACGTATGAAAGGAAAATTTAAGGTTTGTGGCAAATTTCTGTTTGTTCATACAATGGGTGGAATTTTCAAACTTTTACTTGCGTATTCACCCTACAAAATGAATTTTAGATTGCAAAAAATTTTTTTTTTGTGTATTTTTAGAAGAAAAAATACTTTATCTACTTATATCTATGAAGTTGCTCGAAAATCGAAATTTAATAACCAAAATGTATTACATTTGACGACCTTCTTTCTCGTACTTCGGTGTAAGTTATCACCGGTGTAAGTTATCACTATTCAAAATGAAATCGTTGCTTCTGTGATGGATTTAGCTAATTTTAGTGACCAGATGAAGAGTTAAGTTTAAATCAGGTATTATTTAAAATGATCTTACTGGGGCTCTGGGGGTCTAGCACGGTAAATTGTTATAATTGATAACAACATCGGATCAATAGGCAGGGGATGTAATAGACTCACTGGCTTCAAGTTTAACTTCTGATGATTTTATTTCGACATCCCGAGCACGATTGCGCTGCCAATATACAGGTGAACGATATTGAGCGATATTATTGAAATAAATAAAAATCCTTTTACCATGGCATACCGACGGATATTGTCTGTGGTTCAACATTCGTAAACACAAACGGCTACGTTAAACTGCGAAAAATTTGACAATGTCGGACTGAAGTACGAACTTTTGACACCAAAATGTTTAAAACAATGAATAATTGCAGTACTAACCTTTCGAACTAAAAATTAGTTAGTGAGGTCTTTAGATATATTTTTTTTTTTTTACATTAGCTCCACACAGGAGGCCCTGAGGAAAATAATTTCCCTCAGGGCCTATGTCATCTTTGGGGATGCTGTGTGGAGGGTTATTTATAAGGAAAGGAAGGAGAGGAGAGTTCTGGGAAGGAAAAGGGTTTAAGGGGTGGGTAGGAATCTGGGGTTCAGTATGTCCTGGTCATCCACCTCCAAGACCTAAACAAACCTTACCCCATGAACCCGGGCACCCCTGCTAAATCACCAGATATAATTCGGATAAAACGGATTTAATTGATCGCGTATACCAATTCTTTCAATTCTTAGAGCATCGTTAGCAATCATAGCGAGCTGACCTTAGATGACGGATTCAGTCAATATAGTATTAAGATGAAGCCATCGTAATAATGCAAAATCACATGTTTTTGTTTTGAAAATTTGATAGCTTAGAAGTATTATAGATGCTTCAATTAAATACTGCGTGTAGAACATACCTTGGCCCTTAAAAATATCGCTCATTTTTTAAAGTCTTTTAAAAAGCCTTTAAAAAAAAAAAAAGTATAAGGTCTACAAAAACACTTTCAAGTCCAAACTCTCCTATTTATAAACCCCTTTTCGGATTTGGTTTTATTGTACATATAATATGGCAAATTTAGTTTCTTTTATAATAATCGCAAAAAATTTGATAATTACGCCCGTACTTCACAAAATAAAATAAAATATGCATTTTCTCGTTGATATTTTTGACATCAATCAACACGGCCCGCACTCTACGAATTTGGATTCTTGAAGTGACCCTTATGGCATGGGCACAAGAACCATGCACTGGGCTACACCTATTTCATATCAGTCACGCCCCAACCGGCGCGGGAGACAGTCGTGTGACTCCGCGTCGCTTAGTTTCGTGAAATCAATTTTAAATTACAGTTTTTCAGGAATTAATATTTTTTACAGGCCTTTACGAAATCAACCTGTAAAACAAAAATTCTCAAATACCTTTTCCAACCTTTCCAAAAGCTTTTTCTCAAGTATTTTTAAACTCCTCCCGTAAAGGGCGTGAATTCCAATTTCGATTTTTTCCTGAACTATTGGATCGCCTTAATAGTGGGTTTTATCTATTGACCGTGCTAGATCCCCTTGTTGGTAAATGCAAACAGAGGTCACCCACAAAATAGATGGGCTGGTTACGGCGACAAAGATATCTGCAGGTCTTCGATGGGCGAGGGTTTGAAAGAATGGTAAAACTAATGATAATTGAGGAAGTTCTATGACAAAAACTAACCCCATAATGATAGAACTACCTACTTCTTTAAAATCTTGGTATGTAGAAAAAATTACGTGAATTCCTGGCTATAAAAGAAGTGATAATGGTGTTCAAAAAATAATTTTATTCATCCCCAAAAAAGATCGTTAAAAACAGGAGAGTTAAAATACAACCTTTATTATTAATTCCATAGTTATGTTAGTATTATGTAAATCGATAACTATTTGCCAAAATAGATTAATAAATTAACACATTTTAAACTTTCTACAAAGCAATTTATTGTAATTTCATACCACGAGAGCAGGTTTACATCGGGCGCACCGTTACCGTTTCATCGGTTGGTAGAACTGTACAACTGAAAAGGTACCCCAATCTATTGTTAGTTGAATTGAAAAAAAATCACCTCGGTAACAAAATTAATTTTGAAAAGTAAATCTGTGCATCTGCTTTCTGTAATAGGCGGGTATGTGGTGCGATATACCTAGCCCCGGTAAATAGGTGCACCTTTCCTATTAGGGATCCGATGGAAACAGATGAATTGTGATAATATTGTAAAATGGTATTGTTCGGTTATTATGGTTTTAAATAGTGTTTGTTATATATATAAGATTTTCATAAATAAATATAATAGAAGACGATGGAATAAACTTTTTAAGTCCGAATATGTATTTTTTAAAAAGTTTATCTGTTTTTTTTAAGGTTAAAAATATGTGACATAGCGTCTCACGATAACTGCAAAGGCAGTTGTTTTGTAAATAGTGTATGGATTTTAAAATATAATGATAAAAAATGTAAACCCTGTACATATTAGCTAGCGATAATTTTAAAACCCTTTTCTTCTATGTAAGGTAGTATTTTTATGTAAGGTAGTATTTAAGTTGGTGGTTGTGCTTAGGATAGGAGATAGGACTGATTAATATTAAAAAAACTGCACTGTTAAAACAAACATAAAAAAGAATAAAATAAACAAATATAATTAAAAATACAAAAAAGAAAAATATATAAATATGAAATAAGGAAAGATAAGTCGTATACAGACACATGAATTACAATTTTCATAACTATTTTTTTAAGATATTATCAATATGCATGATGATTAAAACATACCTTAAAAGAAATCTTACGTGCAGAGAGCATCGGTGCATGAGTTGCTAAAAAATAACTAAAAAAACCCTTGACTCTGTGCAGAAACAGGCGGTCCGTTTGATAGATTCTCCCATCTTAACAGACGGACTGCAATCTTTAGAGCACAGGCGTCAGGTGGGAATGCTGTTCTTGTTCTACCAGTATTACAATGGAAGATGCTCCGAGGAACTAGCGTCATTGATTCCCTCGGCATCGGTGCATAGTCGGGAAACACGCCAAACACGCGCCCAACATTTGTACACGGTTGACATTAGTCACATGAGAACGGGTCGTTTCTATGACTCGTTCTTGAGTTCAACGGCTCGGCTGTGGAACGATTTGCCGGCCTCTGTGTTTCCTCCCTCCTACAACATGGGTCTCTTCAAGACCTTCCTTTCTTTCCTTCCTTTCCTCAAAAAGACCCTCCACACAGCATCCCAGATGACATAGGCCCTGAGGGAAGTTATTTTCCTCAGGGCCTCCTGTGTGGAGTTAATGCAAAAAAAAATAATAATTTGGGAGACGGGAATGGGTACCGCCGCCCCGGGAACCTTTATTGGATAACCAACACCTCTGCCATAGGTCACCCCAAGTGGTTCGCTACGTTTGGTGATTTAGCAAGGGTGCCCGGGTTCATGGGGTGAGGTTTGTCTAGGTCTTGGAGGCGGATGACTTGGACACACTGAACCCCAGTTTCCTGCCCACCCCTTAAACCCTTTTCCTTCCCAAAAGTCTCCTCTCCTTTCTTTCCTTAAAAAACTCTCCACATAGCATTCCCAAAGATGACATAAGCCCTGAGGGAAACTATTTTCCTCAGGGCCTCCTGTGCGGAGCTCATGAAAAAAAAAAATATATAGATATACAGTAGCCCTTGAGGTGATTTTTCACAAAAACGGCATTATTGGAATTATCCAATTATTATTATTATTATAACATACTTTACACAAACCATAAATATAACATGTATTTTTAAGTGGTTTTAATGAATCTGTATCATCCTTTATAATGATAGTGTTTAATCAAACTCAAGAGATATTTAAAGTTGTAACATTAGGAACCTACGCTACATATGCAACTACTTTAAACACATGGTAATGTAAGGTTCTATATAATAAGAAATACTAAATTCCATAAATTGATGGTTTACATATTTTTACTGTTTTATAACTTGTAAATACAGCCACCTCTGGTCTGGAACTCCAAAAACCTGAAAAATACCATCGAATCTGTGCAGAAACGGGCGGCCCGTTTGATAGATTCTCCCATCTTAATAGACGGATTGCAATCTTTAGAGCATAGGCGTCGGATGGGAATGCTATCCTTGTTCTACCGGTATTACAATGGAAGATGCTCCGAGAAACTAGCATCATTGATCCCTTCGGCACCGGTGCATAGTCGAGAAACACGCCAAATGCGTGCCCAACATTTGTACACAGTTGACATTTGTCGCATGAGAACAGGTCGTTTCTTCGACTCGTTCTTGTGTTCAACAGCTCGGCTGTGGAATGATTTGCCGGCCTCATTCCTACAACATGGGTCTCTTCAAGGCCAATGTTCATTCCTTCCTCTCCTCAAAGAGACCCTCCACACAGCATCCCAGATTACATGGGCCCTGAGGGAAATTATTTTTCTTAGGACCTCCTGTGTGGAGTTAATGTAAAAAAAAAATACAACACATAGCTGACGAAATAAAGATGAGAAAGTATAACTGACTTAACATGGAATAGAAAAAATGCTAAAATAAACGTAGTTATTATTCTATCCATCTGTACACCTTTATTTCCAGCGGAATTCCCTTATCTCGTGTAGGTAAGTGAGATGAGTGTTGGTTGTTTGGTGTTGAGTGTGCGGGGTTCGGGGTTCGGGATGCGGCGGTAAAGCCCGTGCGGTGCCAGGTTCATGTCCCGGAGCGCACATGTCCGCCAACGTTTATTCTATTTGCTATACCATTATAGGGGGTTCTCTTCTCTCCTACAGAACCTCTCAAAGTGTTGTACTGATTGCAAACATATTATTTCATTATGACAATGTATTAAAAAAAATCTTTTGCTGATTTGATAATATAAATACAGTAACATCCACAGTGTTTTAAGGGTAGAATAGAATTCTGATAAAATAAAATAAAGTTGACGTTGACGAATAAAGTTGTTGTGTTTTTGTTAATCGTACCTCACAAATCTAATCATCACGATTTGGGAAGCGAGTATTGGTAGCGAAAACCCAGGAACAATTATTTGGATAACCAACACCTCTTCCATAGGTCACCTCGAGTGGTTCATTACGTTTGGTGACTTAGCATGGGTGGGTTGATAAGGTTAGATTTGTCTAGGTTTTGGCTACGGAGCCGCCTGCCCACGACGATGATGCTCCGAGGAACTAACATAATTTATTCCTTCAATAAAGGTGCATAGTCAAAAAACACGCCAAACGCGCGTCCGAAATTTTACACGCTTGACAGTTATCACATGATAACGGGTTGATTCTACGACTCGTTCTTGTCGGGAAACAATTTGCCGTGTGTCCTCTCTCCCACAACATGGGTCTCTTCAAGACCAATGATCACTAATTTTTCTCTACAAAGACCCCTCACACAGCATCTCCAAAGATGATATAGGCCGTGAGGACAATTAATTTCGTCATTGCCACCTATGTGAAACTAACATAAAAAATAAATAAAATAATAATCTAAACGAACATATGAAAGAGATAAAGACAAAAATAAATAAAAAGATAACGGCAATTGGGACACGCACCCAGAAATTCTCGTCTTACCGATCAGTCCCTCTTTTCTTAAATTTTTCCGTTAACCGTTATCTTTTTGTTTTTCTGTGTCTTGTTCTCTTTCCATTTCAGTGAAGATTATTAATGTTATCTTCTTTTTCAATGATATATTATATTGATGAGGATAACCGTCAAGTTATAAAAAGAGAGTTGACCTACTAAAAATTTAATAAAAAAATGCCTATTTTAAAAAAGTTTGAGGATCCCTAGGGGTTGGCTGCGTGAAATCATCCCCCAGCCGTGATTTAGTACCTACCCAGAGTAGAGTTTCGCGCATGTGTCAGAATGTATTTTGATCGCCTCCCCGTACGACGACCAATGAGCGCGCTCCGTTCCGCCGGGGCACGCGACAGATCGCAGATCGCCCGGCGACGGTTACAAACTGAAGGCATTTGTTTTGTTCGGGGTTGATTTCATTGTGTCGCGAGGGTAGTATACCCGTGAATAAATATAATAACGGTGGATTATAAATATCGTTACGGTACAGGACTTATGCCATGTATGGAGATGTAGGATGCCCCCCCATCGGATGGATTTGGGTTCGGCATGTGCGCCTATGTGCGGATAACAAATAGTAACACTGCCTTGCAACAGCTGGATTTTTTGAACGGGATTATGAGGGCGCTAAATTATTATGCTAGAATATTCGGGGTGGTGCTGAAAAGTTGTTTACAATCGTTGATGGTTTAATCGGTTACAATAATTAAAAATTAGAACTTTACAAAACTAATCATAATTACAAACCAAATAAACTGTTTTTTCTGTGAATATGGAAAAGAAGCGAAGCCAGGAGTCCACAATAGAGTACTGGTGCCCTGATGTATGGCAGTGAGGCATGAAACGACTCCAGATACTAATATCTATAGCCCGTATTGCGGACGAATATCTACAGCTCATATGTTGGACTAATATCTACGAACTTCAGAGTGTTGACTAATATCTACAGAGCTAAGGTCGGACGAATATCTATGACGGTCCCAGTGGTGACTAATATCTATGGAGCGTAGGTTGGACTAATATCCACAGAGGACAGCTGAGCAAGAGGTTGTACGGAAAAGCATAAATTACTTCAATTACGTAATTACTAATTACGTAAAGGCTTAAACGTTTAAAGTACATGAAGTTTTTGCATAATATTACTATTTTGCTCTTTACGGGGACAATAATTTATTGAACAAATATGGAGGTCATAATACAAAGATATTTATTTATTTCGAAATTCACGGCACCACAACCTAACCTAACCTAACGTAACTGACGTAGAAATGGTCATGGTAACAAACTAAATAATTTAGAAGCACTCGAAATAAAGAAAGCTGTTAAAAAAAAAACCCAAATCCTTAATAGTCATCTAAATGCGACCAATAGTCCGATATTAGGGATTTTAACATACATATATACATAAATTAAGTTTTTTAAACTGCATACGCAATATTACGTTATCCCAATATGCTATACATAATTGCAAATCCAACCTCTGCCAGTGCTGTAAATATTCGTCAACACTTTGGTTCTCATAGATATTAGTCAGCAGTTTGAGCTGTAGACATTCGTACGCACTTTGGTTCTCATAGATATAAGTCTGCAATTTGAGCTGTAGATATTCGTACGCACTTTGGTTCTCATAGATATTAATCCGATTTTTTTAGTTTTTGGAATTCCTGTGAATATTAGTAGACGCCTCCGTGGTATATTGGTGAATCTAAATCACGTTTGTAGTCGATTATGGTAGGCTAAACTTTTTTTGATATGAGCCTACATTTTCGAGTAATTTAATTTCTGAAATACTGGAATTATTTATGTCAAATTTGAAAATTTAATAATTTAATTAATATGAAAAAATAATATCCGCTATTTAATATCTTTTAACAGGCGTTGAAGTAACTCCAACGACTCCCGAAGTTTTTTTGGGTTACCTATGTGACCCCGCTTGTACTATGAGTTTTCAAACATAGTTTATAATGCATTCAATCAGAAAGTAAAACTGCATTTCAAAATTCGGACTGACACGGACGGAGTTGCGATCTGTCGGTTTCGTTCAGTACGAGGATCTCAGGCTACCTCAGGCGGCGGCCTGAGGTAGCCTGAGATCTGTGGTTCCAACTAGCGTTGAATCTGAAAGGGCGTTCTCAGCGGCTGGTTATCTGGCCAACAAAAAAAGAAGCCTTTTAGCAGACGATTCTTTGGACATTGTTGTGCTTCTTAAGGAGCTATTTTCAAAATAATTCGTAATAATGGCTTGTGATTTGAACTGAACAAATCTTTCATTTGATTGAAAAAAAAAAAATAAAAATAAATAAATTTGTCACTTAAGCCAAACGATGCTACTTTTCATTCAACGTTTCGATGCTGAAAATTGGTTTCTCACTGTAATATTGAAAGCATTTTCCACACTTGAACTAAGTGAATATCATGAGGTAGAAATCCGATTAATCTTGCATTAGAGCCTTCACGCACACTACCTTATTTTTGCCCATGAAAGACAAATTATTATTGAAAGTATCGCTCTCTGCATCGCCAATTGCATTACACGCGCCGAGGAAGATATATGATTGGTCGTACATCTAACTGTCGCACAGGTGAATGCGTTTCATCATTCAATGGAGACCACCCACCTCGCCAGGTAGTGTACAGTGTAGTGCCGCATTAGGTAATGCTGTACATAGATAAATGCGAGAATTACCATTAGAGCACGTATTGTGTAACTGATCAATCGACAATATCGGAATTCCGAAGCAGTAATGTATCAAATATTGTGATTTATTGATTGTATCGTTCGATTAACCCGTGCACTACCAGTGTGTTAGTCATTCCTCTGGAATAGTATCTATTAAACATTGCGTGATCTCAAAATTTACGTGTATGAAATTTCGATTTTGGACGCACGAACGAATTAAAATCTTCAGAAAATGTAAAATTCGCGTATATATATTATTTATGAATTTTTACATTCCATTTTAAGAATATCTGTAATAAAACAAATCAAATAAAAGCAGAGAGTCGCTAATATTGTGTTCAATTATTACATACTTCAATTTAATGTTTTACTCAGTAAGTTATTAAAAAAAAATTCGAGTGCAGTTGACACGCGGTGGAAGCGAAACTTTATCAAAACAATCTCAACCAATACTTGAAAAGTGAGGTCATAATCAAAGCGACCAATGAGCGCAGACTAGCGTAATTCCGTTTCATATCTCAACCAATAGGAGCCTTATATTCTTCATAGGAGGAATATATATTCTTCATAGGCAGAAAAGTTATTACACGTCGCACATTAAAATAAAATAAAAATTGGATATATTTATCCAAGACACTAATTAGATTGGATTTAGTTCTGGAAAAATCTTGCAGTCGAACATGTTGGTAGTTCTTAGTAGAAGTATTACAGAGTTAAGTATGACCGAAGGCGATAGGGTCGAATTAGTTCAGTGGTTAGAGCAGAGCCCCGGAAAAGCTAAGGCTAATCCTAGATGCGACCGTATCTTTTTCTGATTCTTCTGTTTCAAATTTTCACTTGAGAGTTGCAAATATTGTTTTCAATTAGTTAAAATTACAATTTGAGGCTTCATCCGTAAGTTTTTTCAAAAATCCAATATAATATAATGATGTTAATATCTTTAATTTAATAAAATGAAACAAGTACTTTGTTTAAAAACCAATTTAGTGGTTTTTAGTGGTTTTAAACAAAGTACTTGTTTCATTATATATAATGTCAAGCCACAAAGTGTTTGCTTTCTACGATAATTCTTTAATTTAATTTAATAACTTTCACTAATATACAACCTAATCGCGTGAAAGGGTTATTTCAGTTATGTGAAAACGTATTACAAAGGTACATATATATTCACTTAAATATAGAAATTAGGGTTTGGTTTTTAGGTCCACATACAAGTTACGAAACATATAATTTATATACGGTAATTAAGTGATAATGTTGTTCCAATTGATTTTTCCTTTAAAAAGTTACCCATTATTATATAATTCACAGTTTCTTCTCAAATTTATTCAGGGGTGCTGGTCTTTCTAGCTTCATCTGTACTATACATTATAACTATAAAGTAACAGCCTTGCTCTTAAAAAATTGTTTCAATCCCAAGCCATATTGTGCCTACACAGAAACGATAATATAAGTGCTATCTGCGTTAAACCTGCGCATAAATATATCTATTCGATTTTATTTTTAAGAAAAAACCTTTACAATTGATTGTGTCAACCTACATTTTATAGTTTTACACAATAGACACCTGAAAAGCATATTGCGATACTATCAGATCGACATTATTGACTGCAATCCCTGAACATGACTCCACTGATAAAATCTCATCACAACAAAGTACAACTACACATGCCTTAGCATTGTATAACATCAATAATCAGATACTGAATATTAAGGTGGTGCCTCCAGGCAGATGTCACTTAATGGAAATGAAATAAAGAAATCCGATATCCACGTGACGTATTGTATTGTGATTGATTGCTTATGTTCCACAAATCAATCACGTGTCTTGAAATAATCACTTTTTTGTGCAACCAAATGCAATAATTTATTTAATTAATTCGAACATGGCGCCGGTGCAATTCGTGTACTGCAGTCAATCAATAAATTAAGTAATAATCAAATTAACCCGTGTGGCTTGATGATTAATTAAATGATGTAAGATCATTGATTGTATCATTATTATTTGTA
The DNA here is from genome assembly GCA_917880885.1 of Limnephilus marmoratus. Taxonomy (NCBI): domain Eukaryota; kingdom Metazoa; phylum Arthropoda; class Insecta; order Trichoptera; family Limnephilidae; genus Limnephilus; species Limnephilus marmoratus. The sequence continues at coordinate 55,454,552 of OU862909.1, read as the reverse complement.
TATGCATTAAATCTTATGCAAACATTATGATAAGTGCATTTTTTAAATTATGACAATCAAAACATAATTTATTAATATGAACATCGTGACATGCCAAAAGTTAAGTGCTGTATTTCCGAGCTCATCTATTTTTAATAAAATAAATTCATCAGACACAACGGATAAAGACAAACCAAAGAAATCCTACTGTTTTCGATAAAAATAAGTTTACTAAGGCCCAAAACATAAAAACAAACATTATTTATGCATTAAACCGCTTACTCGTTAATACGGAATACTTTTTATCCAAACAGTTAGATTTAGCTTTATTATTACGAAAAGTGAGTATTTATGTCGGGGGAGACCAAAAAACATGCAAAACATATGCATTTAACATTTTAATTTTGTTAAAATTAATTCACTCGCGCGGTAACGCCATGTTTATTCATCGTTTTTATTTCATAGACATTTCATCAATGCTGCCAATCATAGAAAAAATATTTTTGCGTAAAACAAAGTGAATGCATCATTGACAAGTTTGTACCTGTATTTATAATAGTGGAACATGGAAAGAAATGTATTAAAATAATTACACAAACCCGCTAGACAAACCCTGCTTTGACAACAAACCATTCAAAACCTGGGATGTTTTTTAAAAGTATGATGAAAAGCGAGTTTATTTTAGAGAATTTATTTTATAAGATTGGTTCTTCCGACAAATGTCATATTTGATTGTCTATTAGTTAAAAAAGGAACATTCCGTATTATCCGTGCATCAAACTTCGACAACACGAACGTTCCGTATTATCCGTGAGGTGGACTAACTGCATATTTACCAAACAAACTTTCACGTTCGTCTCCTCTCAAAACTTAAATGCATAGATAAAAATATGCATCGAAAATTAAAAAAAAAACTATGCTTAAACTGACATAGCCTTTTACATGATAACATTAACAATATCTGCTAAAATTAAAACATCATTCTATCATAATATATTACGCAATCTTGTACATACCTATATTGTACATGAAGCTCATTATTATTATTGTGTGTTCAAAAAATAACACTAACAAAACGTACTTCATGAACAAGGCCATTGTAAATGCAACACAAACAATATTTTGAATGTTTTGGTGAAAAGAAGGATTAATATTGTAGGTGAAATTAAAACCTGACTTTTCTGTTTACAACTAGAACTATGTAAAGAGAAAAAGACGAAGAGAAGAACAATATAAATAGAACTATATAAAATTAATGTAGGTTCTTACTTGTACATGCATATTTGTTTTTTTTTGGGTGTTATGCCGTATTGCGCTATCTCCTCCTTTAGCCAACGTTTCGGACAGCGTTACAGTACAGTTACAGTGTCCATCATCAGGGCAGATGTGACTGTGACGCTATCCGAAACGTTCGCTAAAGGAAGAGGTAGCGCAACACGGTATAACACCCCAAAAATAAATAGCAAAAATACTTTTGGCCGTGAAAATCTAAAATCATATGTATTTGCAATTTGGGGGGCGAGAATGGGTACCGCCGCCCCGGTAACCTTTATTTGATAACCAACACCTCTGCCATAGGTCACCCCAAGTGGTTCACTACGTTTGGTGATTTAGCAGGGGTGCCCGGGTTCATGGGGTGAGGTTTGTCTAGGTCTTGGAGGCGGATGACCAGGACCCACTGAACCTCAGATTCCTACCCACCCCTTAAATTCTTTTCCTTCCCAGAACTCTCCTCTCCTTATTTTTCCTCAAAAAACCCTCTACACAGCATCCTCAAAGATGACATAGGCCCTGAGGGAAATTATTTTCCTCGGGGCCTCCTGTGTGGAGCTCATGTAAAAAATAAAAAAATATATATAGCATACAGAGAAGTAGTTTTATTCTTGATTCATTTGAATGAAAATATGTTTTATCTCTGCACACCCCGTCGGGGTCACTTAGTTATATTTTGAGTAAATAGGTATATCGTATTTTCTCTAAACCCCTGCGTATTGTATTTATTAAGTACGCCGGGGGCCAAATGTCGGCGGATCAACTCATGGAACCAATTCCATTCTGTAAATGAGTGAGTAGATTTTAAATATTTTTCCGATCACATTTGATGCACCTGCCTACCGTATTATACTACAAACTAATGTGCTTTTTGCTAGTTGACCACAGTACCTAAATATTTCTATTTTTGCACCAATGTAAACATAGCGCGACAACTCCAAAATTAGCATAAATGTTTGCGCGGTTTAAGTGGTTGTTGTTGCACTGGTGCGGTACAGTGCTATGGGGTACTTACCCTTGTGGGGAAACGGGAATGGGACTGTGCTCCATTAAGGGCGAGAAAACGCGAGATTTAAATAAGGAATATCTTCTGTCGGAAGTGAAGGGTGCCGCCCTCCGTTAAGGAACTGCGCTCGCGGTAGTGCGGGAAGTGGATCATATTAGGGTTATTCAAAGTTTTTAATTTTTCATTTTATTACACAATTCCTGAAAACTTTTCTTGAATGACAATCACGATACACGATATATTTTCATTGTGTAACTTTATCACGTAATAATTTTTAAGTTTCCTTAAAATATGAAAGAGAACAAGATGCAGAAATACAGAAAGAGATAATAATCGCAACTAGGACTCGAACCCTGAACCTCTCATCTATCCATGACGTGCGTTTATCAATTCCACCATTGCGCCCTACTGTCAAACCGTCGTAATAGTCAATCTCATATTTCAAATTTTAAAATTAACATTATTATATTCAACTCATTTATTTTTCATATCATACAACTACCCTTTTTATTGGAAAAAGCAATAATGCTTTTTATTGCACGTCCCGGACAGACGAGAGGTTCTGGGTTCAAGTCCCAGTTGCGACCATTATATTTTTATGTACTTCTGTATCTTGTTCTCTTTCATATTTTCGTTTAGATTATTATTATTATCTTCTTCTTCAATGATAAATTACATTGATGGGAATAACCTTCAAATGTTATAAAAAGAGAGCTTTTTTATAAAATTGAATTTTTTTTTACTTTAAAAATTACACCGACGGATATTTGACAGTTCGACACGTATACGGTCACCTTTCAGGTTACTAATATTATTCTTATAAACGACCATTCAGGACAACTACATAATAATCTACGTGATTGTTGCTTGGTTTGTTTGGTGAAAGCGGCTTTTGAGATGCAAATATCCAGCTGACGATCTGAAAACACTTCCAGCACTGGAAGCAATGCTGCACAACAATGGTCCAGATGTGCCAGTGGCTCGGAGGAGGTAGTAGAGGTAAGGTACTCCTGGACCGGTGCGCACTACGGAAGCACACGTGCCCCGCGAGCCCGAACTGGCGCAGCCGCTGCCGCTTTTCTCATTGTCTCGCACAACCGGTTACCTATACTCTAAGGGGTAGGTACAAGTACAAAGGTACTAGTTACGTGTAAGTATCCCACTATTACGATTACCATTACTTCGGTAAGTACTTGATAGTTAGTAGTGTATCTGCGGTGCGTGACCTGCAAAAGCAAGAGTGTTGAAGCTGTTCAGATATTGTTAGAAATCACTGTGAATCCTCAAAATTATAACGCTCAATGTGGGAGGCGTGTATGGGGGTTCCACGACTTTTCAACCCGCGATAAAATATCCCCGACTAGATATCCTGCGGACGAAACATCACCCAACAAATCATCAACTAAAACCTAACAGAACCTAACCTAAGGGGCCATCCATAAATTACATCACACCTTAAGGGGGGGAGGGGAGTAGATAAGTGTGACAGGGGTTATGGGGGGGGGGGGGTCATCAGCTCTGTGATGTCACACGTAAAAATCAAAATTATTAAAAAGCGAAACTTTTTTTGATGTAAAATTGCAAAATATGTGACGACACACTAGGGGGGAGGGGGTCTCACAAATATGACGATGTGTGACAGGGACGGGGGGGGGGAGGGTCAAAAAATCATTAAATTTGTGTGACTTAATTTATGTATGGCACCTAACCGAACCTAACATAACCTAACAAAAATGGGAAAAAAATAATACAGATATCATAGAAACACAGTAATTTTTTTTTTTTTTTTTTTTTACTTTATGAGTAAAACCTCAAATTGTAATATTTAATCAAATCAAGACAATATTAGCGAAACTTAATCGAAAATCTGGAGACGGAAAAATCAGAAAAAGATATTGGCACCTCTGGGACTTGAACCCAGGACCCTCTGCTTTCATGGCAACAGCTCTTTATTTTCATTATCTCCATTATTTTCCTCCTCAAATTAGAAAAATATGTCAAATATCTACCCCTATATCTATATTTAAATATTAATTTTCACCTGCTCTTGGAGAGGGATATCTTCTGTTGTAGGGAAGGGGGGGGGGCGGTCGGAAGGAAAGGTTTTGAAAATAATGTACAGCCTAGTGAGCCTAACACAAATTAATCAAATAAAAAGCATCCCCAAGGATGACATACATAATATGACATTCTACGAGTCTACATTGAGAACTCAGCCATTTTGGAGCGCGTGTGTCTCTATGTTCGAGATGACTATCTTAGACAGCGTCATCATGGATTATTCTATCTTCCTCCTGACTGTAAGATTAACCTGCCAGTGGTTCTCCCGGTATGAAGGAGTATATTGCTCCTGAACCAAATCTCCTCCGAGATTTATAAATTTGGCATCGATGAGGAGAGATTCAAAAGGAAAATTCTTTCGATTCCTGAAAGAGTCTCTCCACATTGACGAAATCTTCACCACTGCCTGAGATTTTTTTGAAATTGCTATATTTCTTGAAATCTTTTGTGTAGATATAAATATTTGTAAACAATTTTTTGTAAAATATTTATTTGGCGTTATTTCTTATACGTACTAAACTTAAATTTGTAATGGTGTAAGAAATTAATAAAAAACATATCTTTATTGTTATAGGTCCTTAGGAAAGTATTTTCCTGGGTGGGGTTAATGAAAAAAAATCAGATTGTGTTATTCACATGCGGTTGAAGTGAAACCAGAAAGTCGCTAATGTTACTTTCTCTTCTTTTGCTTGTTTTTTTAAGTGGTTTGAAGGTTGAATATTGATTTCACCAAATAAAATTGTTTTTGATTGATTTCATTGAATTCGAACCCCCGTTCGCTTGATGTCTGTCTCTCTGGTCGCTGAGACTTGTCAGGCACCTTGCCAACTACGCTATGGAAGGCACGCGCTGAGGTGCAAGTTTACAGCATTATATTAGAACCGAGTATTTGTAAAGAACTGAGTTGTGACGCAGTTCCGTTCCACCCGAATTTTAAGTCATTAAAGAAGTTTCACTTCAAAAATCGTAAGGCTTAATGAATTAAAATCACCATACACAACTTCTGACGTCTAAATGCTGCCACTACTGCAACAAAACTGCAAACTGCAACCAGTAGTATATGCAGTAAAGTAGTTACATTATTATTTGAAAGTAAACACGGTGCGGCGATGAAGAATCGTAGACGGCTGAGAGCTGAGAGCTGAGAGCAAAGGCGGCAATAGGGCGGCCTGCCAAGAGGTAATTAGCAGGAACAGGCCTCATTGTGTATGCTATAAGATGCCAGAAAATACAAACCTGCATTATTATGATATGATTATGGTATTAAGCTAATGGTGGTGCAATAGAATGGCCACGGACAGTTTTCATAACTTATCAGGTTATCATTTTCTAGCTCATTCGAGTTTCTGCCACTTTAACTACTATGGCTGAAAACTGCTTTAATATTATTTACGTGAAACAAATAATACTCTTGATTAATAAAGATGTTATATTAATGAAAAGCCATAGAGTAGACATTTTAAGAATTTATGAAGTTAAAGTGGGTCATTTTATGAAAACATATTTTGTTGCTTTAATTAAATTTGTAAAGGAATGTAAATAATACAGTAGGTATAATTTGTTTGTTTATTTGTTTATTAAGACGCGGTAGGTACGTTATTAAATAAGTTATAAGGATTAAATTAAATTAAGGTTTTAATTATATTTCATATGTCCGTAGAATATCAGTATCAAATCGAATAGAATGTCCGTATCAATAGGTAATTTAGCCTGAGATTTGAACGGTTCTTAAAACTTAACTAATGAATGTGTCAGCAGGTTCCATGTCAAATCAGAATCAACTCAATTCAACACCTTCTTGAAAAGTCATTAAAAAATATCCTTTTAAACCATTTTTTCATCACTTTTAACGGCTTCTTTTCAAAATAGGTGTTAATTAGAGTTCATTTCAAAGTTGTCCAGATATCCGTTTTAAGCAATAGTAATAAATAGGAAGAAAATATGGAGAGATGAAGAGAAATTTTAAAATCAAGAATTAATAATCAGAAGGCAACTTTTGGGAGTCAAAAAGGAGACTTATTTAAGTTAGATACATTATCGTGATTTCTTTAGCAAAAAGAAGGATGTAGCACACAAAGGCATACCCCAAAAATAAATCACGATAATACTTTTTTATTGCCGTGAAAATCTGAAATCATATCAAAGTTAGGAAGATAAAATCAAAAATATATTTATGACGCTGCTTTTTTTTCAAATGTTTCACTAGTTGCTTTTACAAATGTAAAAATAAATATGAACAAATTACATCATCTATGCAATATAATAATATGTTGACAATAAGCTATCATACTTTCAATATATAATACAAGCACACACCCGTGAATATTAACGACATAGTCTTAATTCTCGACAAAAAAGTTCCTGTTTTGAATGGCAATTAAAATAATTTTCTATTAAAAATATTACAATTAAAGTCTGTTTCTTTGTCCCTTGTCTGATTTCTTCAAACTGAAAATTACTCAGAGTTCATTAAACAAGAGTTACAGACAGAAGCACAACCGAAATAAGTACCTTTGATGAGAAATAAATGTAGATGCATATCACCATGAAGACACAAATTATATTATAATACCGCGAGTATGTTTTCTCGTTTACAAAAAAAATTCGTGAAAATAAAAATTTGATAGTTACGTTTTTGTTACATTATGTTACATTACGTTTACATTACGTTTTTGGAGAAAAGTAAAAAAAATCTGATTCAGTGGAAACAGTGCTACTAGATTCTAATCTGAAAATAAAATAATGTTAAATACTCGTAGATTTGTCCGTAACACGACTATTACAATTTTAAAAGCAAAGTGACAATCAAAATAAAGTTCTGAATCCGTAATATAAAATTCTCTGCAAGTGCTTTACTAACGTGCCTTTCATTTTCGAGCCATTATTGTGAAGTTTTCGGGGATACCGGAGTGCAATGGGTTCCATAGTCCCCATTTCCGCTTTTTTGGTCGTATTGTCCCTATTTAGTACTTCTGCCCCGGTTCTAAGTTTAAATGCAGTTCGGCATTTAAAACTGCACTTCCGGACACGCGTCGCTCTTACATTAGATGGTTTCCAAAACTGCATAGGCGTTTAATATATTTAATATCAATATATTTTCTAAATATTTCTCAGACGGATAAATAAGTCCATTCTGGAAGAGCTAGGCATCCACAATAGGCTTTCAACTATCTGCCTCCAAGATACTTTGAACAAGTTACTCGCCAAACTGAGGAATCCAACTTGGAGTAATTCATAGTAACTGGCAAAGTGTTTGGAAGAAGAGACAAAGAAGGTCACCAGCGTGTGGTGGTGATTAGGTATCACGTGTCCGTATTAGGTGTCCATGGTGAGCCTTGTTCAACATGGAAATTGAAGTAGTGGTCACGATCCTCAGTAATGAGGAATCGACTTGAGAAGAAGAAATATTTCTACGTCAAATAAATTATTATGACATTTATTGCAAGATCATAATTACTGGACATATCTATGCGCTTATGTCGATCGTCCAATTGATTAGTCAGATATCTCCGAAATATCGGTATTTTAGTTGAGTATGCAGTTATATGTAAAAGATAGATCTCAATCTGGTACATACTCAGATTACTCATAAACACCACCAAATCAATTATAATGCAGAAAAATTAGTAGTGAAATAAACAAAATGTTGATGTTTTCTTGGAATGTACCGGACCGTTATGCCTTCCGGTGTTATTTTTAAATTTTATTTAATATGTAAAATAAAGGAACGTGTAAATAATATTTGATTTATTGAGAGCTTTCGAATATTATTTTGCTCTTTATCTCACAATTTAAGACGGGTGGTTCAAAAAAAAATTGATGAATTCTTCAAATACTTGAAGTTAATTTTCGCGTTCTGTGTAAGTTCTGTTCAAGTTCTGTTATTATATCATTATAGGCCAATTACTTAATAAAACTAAAATATAATTGAATGACAATCAACTGGACGATCGTTGTATCCAAGGAAACCAGATAGAACAGACTTGGTTCTATTGTATTTTTTCCCTCTCAATTCTCATTTTTTTATTTTTTTATTTATTTATTCTTAGTACATTTACATTACAAAGGTATAATATATTGTCCTCCACACTAGGAGTTCACCTGTGTTGTAGACTACGTACGCATCACCATTGTACGCATATTTTCATAAAACAATCGAGAATTACACTAATAACAATTTTCTTATTGGATTTAACATTTGAACATCTTTGTTTTAGCGAATCTTCGGGTTGGTCGTGTGTCGTGTAGAATTACCCTTGAGGTGTATTGGCCGCCCCCCCCTGCCCGGTCACGTGTCTCGCCCACGTGTGCAGATGGACTCATTAGGGGTCGGCTGAAGTCTGAGCCCCAATATCTCATACCGCCCCTTCTCTACAGAGGGAAGATCGCTGGGGAGATCAGATCTATTTATGTGCATTCTTAAATCAGGGATCGTTGGGTTTATCGATATGCTAGACACTAACAAACTTCATCTCAATTACCAACTTACTTAACATCCCAACATTTTATGCCTTCCAGTGGAATCTGTCTCTAAATATTATGTTCTTATTTCCAAAATAACCAGATAAAAGCTGGATTTAAAAACCCACTAAATAATGACCCCTTAATAAAAAACGTATTTTAAATTTTAAACAACTGATAAAAATCACAATTCACAATTTGGAAGGCGGGTATGGGTACCGCTGCCCTGGGAACCATTTATTGGATGTTTCTTTCAAATAAATTAATTAAAAAACCCTCCACATAGCATCCCCAAATATGACATCAGCCTTGAAGGGAATTATTTTTCTGAGGGCCTCTTGTGTGAAGCTAATGTAAAAAAATAACCAGAAATGCATGGTAAAGGGTTATTTATCACATGTGTAAAATTTAAAATAAGTTTATTATTAAGAGAGAAAAAATGCAATAAATTGTGCAAAACATATAATTTTAGATTTTCACGGCCAAAAGTATTTTTGTTATTTGTTTTTGGGGTGTTATGCCGTGTTGCGCTACCTCCTCCTTTAGCCAACGTTTCGGACAGCGTTACAGTGTCCATCATTAGGGCATATGTGTGACCTATCTGACACATCAGATAGGTCACACATATGCTCTAATGATGGACACTGTAACGCTGTCCGAAACGTTGGCTAAAGGAGTAGGTAGCGCAACACGACATAACACCCCAAAAACAAATAACAAAAATGTACAAAACCTATTCAAATTAGAATCGGTAGCATAAACATCTTAACATATTTTGTCTTGGCGGTTACAAGATCAATAGGTTCCATTTGGCCAAGCATAATCGAATAAATGGCTATAATACACAATCTGATCTTGTTTGGAGTTTTCAATTTAACCTTATTTATAGAATAAATCGACTGTTAACATTAATTTATAAGTCTCCAAGACAAACGTACCTACATTATGAAATCGTTTTTAAATCTATGTTTAACTGATGACATTGTGTCTCAGCTGGGATTTTTGGAAATTCATTAGCAAAATTAATGAATATTAATGATTAAGATATTACTTAAGACGATTCAAAGCAAATAATCTCACATATTCAATAACGAAATAAAAGTCTCACATACGCACATTAAAATCTGTAAATTTTATACCTGTCGAAAATTTCTCAAACGGAATTCGCCAAACTTTTTATGCCCGAGCTTTAAGCGAAGCTTTTTGTGTTTGAAGAATGTACCTTTCAATTCCAAGCGGTGCACTTGTTGTGATTAGTGATACGTCTCGTGTCACTCGCTCCTCTCACACCGGGAGATCTACGGGCGCGGAGAGGGACGCAAACATAGGTGTAAGTTTGTCTTTGAACTTCATTCAAACGAACAATGAAATGCCAATGTTGAATGAAGCACATTATTATTTTACGATCGCCGAAAAAGCCTTTGTGCGAGGAATGGAAGCTCGTAAAGAGAGCCGAAAACTATGGCCGAATTCAAACTTTGTTTTTACACCGCGTTGGTATGCGATCCTTAACTACGTAGGTACACTTACCTGCAATGTGCCAGGTTTGATTTATTTATGTATGGAGAATTAACGTCAAAATGATTTCACGAAATGTTGTTACTCGTAACTCATAGTTGTAACATTTCGTGAAATCAGTAATATTTTTTTGAACTCTTGTTTCATATTATTTAGAGATGAATCATTAAAATATATATTTTTGAAGTAAAAACTTCTTTAGCACCGTTCTGATTTGAAACTCGATGAAACGGAAACGAGCACCAATAAAAAGAGACAAACACATACATTTTATTTTATTTATTTAAGGGAAAGTTGACAGCAAATCTGAGATTACACGGTAATACAATAATGAGATAGTTAATTATGGCAATTATGAACCTTCCTCTGTGAATGATAAAGTGTGACATTGTAAGGGTGTTTTCTTCAAAAATTTATTTTTTAGTTACAATATATGAAAGGGGAGAAGGGGGGGGGGGAACGGTAACCGGACAACTCAGAATGAAACCAACTCAAAAGGACCTCAGAAAGGTCATTAAGAGTGACGATAAAAAAATATAAAAAAAATTGGTTAAATAGGTTAAGTTGGGTTTGGGTGACCGGCTATTTAAAATTATTTTTTCATAGCTTTTAATGACCTTTTTGTGGTGTTTCTGAGTTGGTTTCATTCTGAGTTGGCATGGAACCGTTTGAAGTTGGTCTTGCAAAGAGGGAGATTAAAAGTAAGCGAGTGTCTGCTGTTGCGATTTGGAACATGGAATGATAGACTAATCGGTGTCCCCTTTGTGGGGCTTCGTAGCCTATCAGCCTCCTCTTTAGTAGAATAAAATGTTAAATAATTTTTAAACTTAATACCAATATAAATAATCCCTACTCCTCATACTCTGCATTCATCTCATTCTCTCAAAGTTTAGTTTTCTGAAAATTTCATTTCTATCGCTTTTGTACTGCACCATCTGATTTTTTAAAAATATTTCGTGATCGATTTCAACAACTCAACATTATTGACCGCCTTAACGTTTAGGATAAGATTAGAGGCTTACTATATATTTTATTCCTTTTCATGTTTGCTTCTATTGGAGGTTGGACAACATCATTGACAACCGAAAACCTACAACATGGAGCAGAGACGTCGTCTTCTGCCAATCCACTCTCATGTAATTACTTATTCAAGAAGTTCGCCTTAAGCAATCACTCATTATTACCGCATAATTCCATGCATGAAAAGTTAACTAAAGAGTGTTAGGTAGGTACTTACGTATAATCAAATTATCGATACCTACCTCCGTTATGGTAATTCATTATGCCCGAAATTTATCAGTATTCAACATTCAATTTTTTTTTTTTAATGAAGTACATATTTACATAAGCTGTACATAGGATTATTGTAACCGATTGTTCTAATGACGTAAATAGGTATCATTTTTTCCATAATCGGGCTATAAGGGGTAACACCACCGGGCGAGTCAGCATATAAAAGGTTCCTCCACATTGTATTAACTGAGAATGAAGACGGTATAAAAAGCGCCATTGTAGTTGTTAAACTTCTTCCTTTGTCACCTGGTACCTACCCAGAACTTAACATATTCCTCTAGCAAAAAATACCATCGCAGGTCCCATACACTGCTTTTGTGCAAAACTCTGACAGTGAATAAGATTTCTGTGTCAATTTTATGTACCATGTATTATTTCCTAGAAATAATATTTACACTGCATTTAGTCACTTCAAATAGATATTAAATTAAATTTATGAGTACATTATCATTTTTTTTTTAATAAATTAAAGAGAAAAGAAAACAAGCAAGTTTAATTTTTTTAAATCAGCAAAATAATAAAGATATTGAAATTGATGAAAAAAAACTCTAAGCCTAACGTTTACGAGCTGCGTGACAAAAAACGAAAGTTTTTTGCACATGTTTTTTTAAATTTTATAGATAACCTACTTGGTATTTTTAATTGCATTTAGCGAGCGATATACCTATGTACATTTTTGTGGTCGTGGTGAGGTAATCGAAAAATAAGATAAAATACGGATTATATTACTTGCTTATTTTATTTTATTTTATTAACTATTTTTATTATGGAATATTAATGTTACAAGAATTTTAATAAACACCAAGAAGTAGCCATGCACTTGTCTGCAGGTTCTATCGTCTTTTAAAAAAAATAATAAACAAAACCCAAAATCATTTTGTCGGTAAATTAAGATAACATTATTTTCACTGCAGTTTCTACATAGTTAACCAAATTTTAGGGATCCACAGAAATTTAACTGTATTTATTTGGTGTACTAATTATTAGTGGACAGTTTTAAGACAATGGAAAAAGTTCTATAAGTATCGCCCTAGCGTAAGACCACCATTCAGAATTGAAACGTTGCTTGAAATGGCTTTAGCCGTGTTTGGTGACCAGATCTGGATAGCCAGGTACTCCCCCATATTTCTCTTTCTCTTTCCCATTTCCTTCCCCTCACCACTACATTCAGACTCACAAAATACCCCAATTATTACTATAGTCTCACTGGCTCCTGTCTCTTGTGTGGCTTTCACATAAAACAAATTTGAAATGTCCAGAATATCCGGTGAAATAACCCTGCATAAAGCATCGAGAACGATTTTTTTAAGTAATGTGTTAAACGTATCTTGCCGCCACTGCCTATCTCGGCTACTTTGTATCGGTGACTAGCGATCACTAGATGACAGTGGATTCGAGGAACAGGCTATTTTGGAACCAGTTCCAACGCCATTGCCTGTCTTGGTTACTTTGTACCGGTGACTAGCGATCACTGGATGACAGTGGATTCAAGGAACAGTTTTTTGGAACCTGTTCCCATTGTAGCACGACTGATTACGGAGGCAATTGAAATCTACAACCATTTTGAAGCAGACTGTAATACCAGCTCTTAATTGAGTGATGCTGGCAACACCGTATCGCTTCCAAGTACATAAGCACACATTTCACCACTAACAATTACACATCTGCCGTGATGATGGACACTGTAACGCTGTCCGAAATGTTGGCTAAAGAAGGAGGTAGCGCGACACGGCATAATACAAAATAACAAATAACGAAAAAAAAATATATGTAGGTATCTTGTTGTCAGCTTCTGTGTTAAATTTGCATATAAATATTGAGCTTACATAATCCCAAAAAACTTTCAGAAGCCTTGGTTTGGTTTGTGCAACATTTCTGATTTCATAGTTAACTGCCTCTCATCTTAAATCGCGACGTTTGATTTTGCAGCTGCCTCCCTTCTTCTATTCTTCCCGAGCGTCTTGGGGTCCATACAGCACGTGTGGTGCTTCGTATATATGCCCAGGGTAATCATTAATTCTTTTCAACGTCAAAATCTTCAAGCAAAGAAGTCGCTGATGTTGTGTTTTGCACCATATTCTAGTACAACAGACAAAACGGTCAATTTTAACATTATATTGCGTAAAGGATGATCCAAACCACCAGCGAAAGCTTCAAAAACAGAATATAATACGTATCGAGGCTAAAAGATAAAATATTGTATCTCTAATTTTGGTAAAAAATTAGTTCAATTCTGAAATGAACGAAATCTGGCATTTTTGTTATAATACATATTGCACCTCTTGAACCTGTCGTCCTAAGGATTTATACATATTAAAATATATTGTAAATCCTCCGGGCAATTTTCTTATATATACGCACAAATAGGTAATTGTAGAATTTAAACCTTTTTTGACATTCCAAAATCTAATTTCACAAGGTTTGATTTCTGACTTATGGGTGTAAAATATTTCAACTTTAGGCCATCGATATTTTAAAACAAGTTAGAGAATTCATTAGACAAATCAAGAAAAAACATTTCGAAGGGGGTAAAAAGTGGAAATAAATTAATTGGAAACAATGGATTTTATCCGTTATCCCAAGGCTTCTTCTTTTTCAGGTTTCAATAGGTCCCTAATGAACGATAACCATTATTTGTAATCGATTTTAGATTATCTATTATGACAAATCTTCACAGGAATATTTTTAAACAATTTCAATTTGGGAGGGGATTTGGATACCGCCGCCCGGAAACCATTTATTGAATATCTGCCAAAGGTCACCCCAAGTGGCTTACTAAGTTTGGTGACTTAGCAGCGGTACCTAGGTTCATGGGGTGTGGTTTGTCTAGGCCCACTCACCGCGTGGCATACCGGATCGGGTGATACAAGTTTGATGGAGACAATTTGACCTCTCCAGCAGGGCTTTCTCGATCCATCGCTTTGCACCGTAGTGGGAGGGATGGATTTATACGTCCATCACTCCTGTATACACTGTCCCCCAGATTCCTACCCACCCCACATACATTTTTCCTTCCAAGAAATTCCTATCCTTAAAAATATCCTCTAAATAACATAACCCCAAAGAAGACAAAGGCCCTGAGGGCTATTTTTTTTCTAGAGCCTCTTTTGCAGAACTAATGCAAAAAAATGTGGTAGAGACAAAAATTCAACGTAATAAATGTAGCTACTATCCAAAACATATGAAATTATTCATTTTTTGTAAACTACGTTTTAATTTCTCTTTGTCAGTGTACACCGTCCTTTACCCGCCTAATTCTTGGAAACGTCGACAATTCGGAAGTAACCAGGCCCCACCTGCCGCCGAGATTCACTCGCGGGCCCCCTTTCCTCGGAGTCTATTTGTGTCGGGTCCTGCGCCCCCTTCGGCACACCTGCCCGCTCCCAAGAAAGGTAAGCCACGCAGGGGCGATAAGCGACATCTTAGACGCCATCCAACCGATCAAATCCATTTACGGCATGTTATATTCGCGAGGCACCCGGTAAAAATATGAACATCATAACTTTTATATTTCATAGGAATGAATTCAACCATTCTACTGGTTGGTCATGCTTTACAGATTTTTAAATTAAGCCGGGAAAAGTTGTCGTGAATAACGGTTGCAACTTGAGGGGGAAAACCGTAAATATTGTTAAAAGTAAAAATTTACCGATACGGATTTTTTTTTTGTGATAGGTAAATGTGACGGTAAACAGTTATGATAGCGGTTAACCTGAAAGTGTCGCTGTGATATTCTGATAGTTTAAATTAAGTCAAACTGCTGTAGACTTTTGATTACTAAACTATAATCGAATTTTTATGGCACGAAAATGAAAACAGCGGTGGAAATGTATATTATTTTTTCATTAGCTCCATATAGGAAGCCTTTAGGAAAATAATTCCCCTCAGAGCCTATGTCATATTTGGGGATGCTGGGTGGATGGATTTTCAGAAAAGGAAGGAGAGGAAGTTCTGGGAATGAAAAGGAAAGAGAATTGGGGTATGAGGGTAGGGATCTGGGAATCAGTGTGTCCAGGAATGGCAGACAGACGAATGAATCTATTGCTCCCACTGCGGTCTTGCTAGAGAGGCCAAAAGGTCTCCCTCAACCATGTCTCCCGATTCGGCCTGTAACGCAGGCAGACGCATCCGCCGTCAAGATCCGGACATACCTCACCCCATGAACCCAGGCATCTTTACCATGTCACCAAACGTATCAAACCACTCGGGGTGACCTATGGTAGAGGTGTTGGTTAATCAGTAAATGATTGCCGGGCGGCGCTACCCGTATCCGCCTTCCAAATTTAAAATAATAAAATATAATTAAAGTGAGATCGGGGTTATATGGCAGCATTATTTAGAGCTTTGTAAATAGGCACACACGAAGAAAATTTAAGGGTCTATGAAATTATCAAGTGCAAAATTAAAGTATTTAGGAACAATTTTTTAACTATAAAAAGAGAATTTAAAAAAATTATCCAACAGTATTCCTTGTGATTACTTATAGATCCATTTTGTGAGGTCTTTTATAGATAACAATTCAAATCATAATCAATCGGAGATGCTGGACCCACTTGATTAGGTTTGTGAAAAATAATTTAATTTAATAAAGACAAACATTCCCGGTTTTTTTTTTTAAATTTATTTTATTACATTAACTCCACACAGGAGGCCCTGAGGAAAATAATTTCCCCCAGGGCCTAAGTCATCTGGGATGCTGTGTGGAGGGTCTTTTTGAGGAGAGGAAGGAATGAACATTGGTCTTGAAGAGACCCATGTTGTAGGAAGGAGGAAACACAGAGGCCGGCAAATCATTCCACAGCCGAGCTGTTGAATACAAGAACGAGTCGAAGAAACGACCCGTTCTCATGTGACAAACTCATGTTAGTTCCTCGTTATGAATAACCTGACGATATGTGAAAACCTCCTACCATGTCGTGATGTAGGACTTAGCCAGCCGAGAAATTCAACTCCCGAGACCTGGGCAGGACCCAAACGCAACGCCAACTCATCCACTGACCGGTCAAAATAATGAAATAAATATTGATAACAATATTTTACTTATTCAAGATATGGGGAAGAGTGTGATACTAAACATCCCATAAACTTAATACACAAACAACATTGACAGCTTTCTGTGATGTTAGTAGGAGATTTTCAAATATTGTCAGTTTATTCGTAACCAGGGAATGTTTGTCTTTCTTTAAAAAAAAATTTCAAAATTAGTTTTATTTTTATTATGATCTATAACATAATTTATATAAATTTATTTCATTTCTCCATTAAATTTCTCCAGCAAGCTTCGAAGGTGGAATCAATTCCAATTTTGAAAAGCATTTAATTAAAATAATTTTCTGATAAACTGATGTGATTATCTGAATTCTTCACACAATCGGTTCCAATTTTGTAAATGACATTAAATTCAAAACAAATCCGAAATTTTAAAACCAGAGAAGCGCGGACCTAACCTAACCTAACCCAACCGAAATTAATACATTATTTGATGATGTCCGTATATTGTTAGTAAAAGGTTACAGAGAGACGTAACATTTTTAATTCTGCAAAAAATTGGGAACAAGGATCGGAATACATCCTAAACCGATCAACCTGATTAAAATAATTATGTTTTTGATATAACTTCTCACGCAACATCTCAATTTTGCTAACAGGCCGTGAGAAAGATCCCTCTTCCTTCTCATACATTATTAATGCGAACCCTCCAACAAATCACTTTTCGGAAACCAGGCCGCTTAGTTTTTTGCTCTGTTTCACGAAATTTTAATATATTCGAGTTTCCGTTATTTTTTCGTCCTGTCTGGCTACCTGTTTTTAAGAGAACCATTTTTTGTCCAGTTTTGGTTTGAATATGCATAATATCCTATGAAAATGATTTCATCGGGAGACAGGAAGTTCAATGCTCTGTTTTAAGCAGATGTAGGTTGTTTCCGGAATGGTTTAGTATTTAAATTAGATCCATTCATATTCAAACGTTAATATTCGTAATTCTGTGGGTTGGTATAGGGTTTAGGTGAAAGGTTGTTTAGAATGAATGAGTTTCGCCATGGGATGAAACCATTTAAAAAGGCCAGTCTATCTTTGGTCCCTAGCCTACATAATATTAGCATCATTATCAGCAGGTAGAAATTTCAGTTGGCAGGTAGGTATAAGTAATTGGTAAATTAAAAAGGATGCATAACATGCAAATAAATATGAAACACCTTTTATAATTAGGTATGTAATAGTTGGTTACCAAATGTAATAACGAATCACCCGAATTAAGTTTTAAACTACTACTATTAAAGTACTATAAAATGTCTAAATAAAGAAATACAAAATTTAATAATTTCTTTGAATTCTTCGCGAACTCATTCATATACGAGTAGCTATTTTGTTCCTACATTGCGATTGCATCTATCTACATTATTATTTTTTCGTACATCGATAATACACATAATTTCTCACTTATGAGATAATGAATAGGTAATCGCTTTTATTTAAAAGCGTTTTTGGGCGTATAATTAAAAAATAAATAAAAATTAATTTAGGTAGGCTACTAAAATAATAACTTGTAATGGGAAATGCATGAGTAAATCATGGCTAAATTAAAACATTTATTTTCTATTATTTTTTAATTGCTAAACTAACGTTTAAGACAGAATTTTTATGCATAGCACAAAGGATAACAAATATTATATGCAATAATTATCAGCCTGAAACACTCATCTACATTGAAAAAATCTTCCGAGAAAAGATACTTGCCGCCAACGGGACTTGAACCCGTGTCCTTCTGATTGCCGGTCAGGTGCTCTGACCACTGAGCTATGGCGGCTTATCTAATACCCGCCAAGTAATTCACTATATACTAGTGTTTCATTAAACAATTACTGTGTTTGGTTGTTTTCAGGTGGAAAATGTAATAAACAGTAACTGTTTCCAATTTACAATAATAACTAGCAACGGCTCCACCCCTACCATAGTAAAACATTGTTCGAAACTGTCACTGTCAAATTATTATAAGCTTTCCCTGAAGAAGGAACGTTTGTTCTGAAACCGGTAGGATTTACGCATTATATAAATGGTTTATACAAAGTTGTATTGTTTCATTTTTCTTTTTTGATAATTATTGCTTATAATAATTTATTTTCTCTTTCATTTTGGAAAGGTAACCTACAAAATATATGATTTCTGCTGCTTGAAATTATATGTGTAGAATGTATTATTTGCTCTTAACGAAAATATATTTATTTTTTGGGGAAAGGAAATTTTTCTCTTTCCAACTAAAGACACCCAAACAAAATTTGTAAATCTCATTGAAATGTGTATATTACGGTAAAGTCGTTCTTATCCTATCTTATCCTGCCTTAGGTGTATCGTAAGATCATCAATTTTTCATAATTTCAGTGTTTTTTAATTGAGTGATTAAATGAGATTCTCAAATAAATTAAAAATTCTAGAGAAATGCCACAATTCTAGCATCCTCAAAGTTAATCATACAAAACAATGACATTTGTTATTATACCTCATCTCGTTCCTTCGCATCCTTAAAAAAAAGTTTGGTTCCGGAACCCGATACTCTGTGCATAACTTGTGCGAGCCTGCTTGTAAAATAACAACAATGCAAGACCATAACGTTACTGAGAAAATCCCGCGTCTACCTGCCAAAACAGTTATAAAATACACGATCTAACCAGTATCAAGTTCGTGAGGACAATGAATTAAGAAAAAAATGAGATGAAATGGATCACGAGAGTGTATTTGTATTGGACAGTTACAATTGATTCTTCTGAACGGTGGCCTGGGAATCGAGACCAGATCGGTTAATTTCATTGTTGATGGAGGACATTGCTTGCAGCTTCACCGTCTAACGGTCAGATAATGATTATTGTTATCTGGACCAGTTTTAACATGTGAAAACTGAATTGATACTTGCACCACGATTATCTACATCGAATTGTCCAATATTTCACATGCTATTTCAGGATACAATAGATCAATTTGATTTGTTATGGGTTTTTAACATGTTCTCAGTGAGTTTATAACAGGTTTACTGCTAACCTATAATGTCACTATTTAAACTTTGCACCCAAAAGTAATATAAAATATTCAAATTTTATGTAAGCACATATAAAAACTTTACTGGTAATTATAAATTTGTTTAAATATTTTCATTCGGTTTGATCAATAAGGGAATAAATAGTGTTTATTGAATTTATAGATTTCTATCAAAATTAAATTATTTTAGAATTATAATAAAACTAGCTGGAAATAAATTGTTTCTCCCTGCATGTCCTTTCCCGTGTTTTCCCTTGCCGCGTTCCCCACACGCATCCCCGTCCCCTCCCGCGTTCCCCTTACACCTTCCCCGCCTGTCCTCTCCACTCTCCCGCTCCCCCGTCCCGCCAACCCCCCTCCCGCGTTCCTTATATTCAGTCCCAGTACATTCAGTTTTCAAACAGCTCGCGTGCCACCTATCACAATTTTTTGATACGCATTTTCATTTTTCTTATGTCACATAAGTTAATTTTTGTATATTATGAGAACAATTAATCTAATTTCGTAGATACCTAACATAGATAAAAATTTATAATGTAAAAAATCCATAGACAATTCTTGTTACAAACAAAACAACTGCCTGCTAAATTCACATTCATCAAACGCGCAAACTGTCAAACATGCGAAGTTAAAATAGTTAAGTTTTTAAGTTTTTTAAGTTTTTTTTTTTTTTTTAGTTTTCTGAAATTATCCAATTTTCTGCGCAATTTTCTTAATTGTTCTTCTTCCACAAAGTATTAGAAAAGCTTAAAAAAAAGATGAATGAAATAGGTAAAGTCGTTCTAAAGTTATGGCGTGACCAAGGAAAATAGGGATACATTTTTAAATATATAGATAACATAATTTGAATAGGTACCACTTTATTGTAACCGAATATTGGTAAATATTAATAAGTTGGTATTCAAACTAAGTGATATTTATTCTAATTATAATAATTTTTAATTCATGTAAAGTGACAGCTACATGTGAAAATTTCAATTATTTAAGCGTGGTGGTCATTACGTTATCACCAGAAAATTTAAAACCCTGTTATTCTGATATCTAATAATACATTTATATTGTAAAGAAAAATATATTTGCAAGGACCGTTTTTTTTTACCTAAATAACCGAATTTTGCAGCATATTTAACGGGACCTTATTTCGTGACAATAGAAACAAGACAAAAACAGATTTCAAATGTATTCCGTTCTTCTAAAATCCATGGCTATTAATCGATTCTTTGTCAGGATAGGTAGGAGTTATCTCTTGGGGGGATGGGGATAAGGGATGAGAACAGAAGATGATGTCCATTTAAACTGAAGCAAGGGATGAAGGTTGAAGACTGAAGGCTGGAGGGGATGTGCTGATGTGGTTGGTGTTGTGTCGGGGTCAGGTTCGGGTCTCAGCAAGACCCGGCAAGTGGTTGCTTGCAAGGATGTGATCGTGGGAATCGGCGGGTCGGTGCAAGCGTGTGAAGTAGGAAGTGCATCCCTTGTTAGAGGGATGGTAAACATTGTGTTTTTCGATAAACCTCTTTAAAATAAAAGTTTTTTTCTTAATACACTTAATTTGCAATCCATTTGAAGAAATCTTTATTTGTTATTTGAATAATGTCGAATCAATAAAAAATCACCATAGTTAGGTTTCTGAAATAAAACATTCTAATAATATCTACATATTTTTTAAATCAAAATAATAATTAAAATCTATGTATTTTTTGTGTAACCTAAAAACCCGACAAACGGAACATAGCTAATGACATTTATTAGTAGTAAATTCCATAATGGCTTGTAATTTTTTTTTTTAAATGAATACCCCACAAGAGCCCCAACTACTCCCGTCTGGAGCCAGTGGGACTATGGCATCCCCAATTGGAGTATGTTGTGAGGCTGAAGGCAGTGGGGAGGGGAAGGAAATAGGGAAGAGGTAGGTGGGGAAGTACCTGGCTTTTCAGATCTGGTCACCAAACACGGCTAAAGCCATTTCGAGCAACGTTTCAATTCTGAATGGTGGTCTTACACCAGGTATGGTGGTCTTATACATCTCATCTCATACTGAGATTATCTTTCACTCTGGAACGTGCCGCAAATATACTAGGTACCTATATATTATTTTTAATGAATAAATTGTGAAGTAACACAAATTAATCAAATAAAATTTATTTGCCACGCCGGGATTCGAACCCCGCGACCTTCGGAGTGCGAATCAAGACCCTTACCGCTGGACTACGCCGAACGTCGTACCGGCTTCTTTAAATTATGTCATTTCTAATATGGGGCATACATTAATTATGTGAGCTCAAAAGGGGGGGGGGGGTCCAGCAAATCTCACGTTACTTAAAATATACGAAATGGCCCATATTTATCTCATCAAGGGGGGGGGGTCTAGATTGGAAGAAAAACTGCACCCGTAATTAATGTATGCCCCCTAACATGTGTTCTAATTACGAGTACCTATGTTCTCTGCGTGCAAACCGTAACCAAACTTCTCTAAAAAATAATAAACAGTGTTAATCCCAAGTGACCTCCCAGGTAAGTATGGTCCCGCAGATTATAAATAACACAATCTAAGTACATTTTGGTCAAATGCATTGTACATTATACATATATATTGTACATTATACGAGTATATTGTACGTAGAGATTTATTATTATTAGTGATTGACGAACCAGTGGATGCAATCTTTTCGCTTAAGTTGTTATAATGTTTTCAGTAGCCTGTAGTTAGAAGTAAGATTATAGAAATATTTTCTAAATTTGTACAGCGCCCTTGAAGTATTTAAAAAAAATCATTCAAATATGCTAATTTACTAAGAGCGACATTATTAACAGTTTTTCTTGACAAATTCAATAATATTATTATTCAATTTGGGAGGTGGGAATGGGTACCGCCGCCCCGGGAACCTTTATTGGATAACCAACACCTCTGCCATAGGTCACCCCAAGTGGTTCGCTACGTTTGGTGATTTAGCAGGGGTGCCCGGGTTCATGGGGTGAGGTTTGTCTAGGTGTTGGAGGCAGATGACCAGGACATACTGAACCCCAGATTCCTACCCACCCCTTAAACCCTTTTCCTTCCCCGAACTCTCCTCTCCTTCCTTTCCTTAAAAAAAACCCTCCACACAACATCCCCAAAGATGACATAGGCCCTGAGGGAAATTGTTTTCCTCATGGCCTCCTGTGTGGAGCTCATGTAAAAAAAAAAAAATTTATAAAAAAAATTAAAAACAAGTTATGCTGTGTAAACATCAGAATTTAATATCAACATTCGATAATATATTAAAATGGAGTTATACAAATTAAACTTGATGAGAATAAATAATTGATGTAATTATTTTACTGTTTACATAGATTTAACTGTTTGCAACGTGGCTAACTATAATGTCTTAAAATAAACCTATACACACAGTTATACAATAAGTTGTTAATACATATTCGTAGAGCAAATCCAAATTGGCGGTTTTTTGTTTGTTTTTTAATCCACATTTATCACAAATATTGTTAAGTGTAACTAGTGAAAATCATCCACGCTTTAATAAAATAAATATCATTGTTTTGTTAACAGCATAAAATGAGTTTTATTTGAATGTCATAATATATACGAGGTAATCAATAAAATCAATCGCTGGTTGTGCAAGATCCCTTTATGGTCGTCAAAGTCACAGTCACATGAGATATTTCGAAATGTCGCATTTTCCTTATTTACACATTATAAAAAGGTTGACAACAGCTTAAGGTAGACCCATCAAACCTTTGATCTTTCCTTCCTCATGTATGAACTCGTTTCCAGGTCACACAAAAAGGTAAAGATTCAGTATTTTTTGTCTCTTTTATTGTTATATATTTGGTTGGGTATTTAACGGTTTTATACCACCATCTAAAACATTCAATTACAATAATTTCAACCTTCCCAGATCTTTCAGAAATAATTAAAAAGATACCTTTAAAAAGTCCACACATCAAAACTATTGATTCTCACATTAAATATTAATTTATTCAAACATTAAAGTGTTATAAAAAGGAGACGATTTGAATTAAGTCACAACGAAAATATTGAACAGATTCATTGAAATTGGACCGGTTTTTGGGAGTATGTTTATTAAATAAATGTTGATTTATTCAATAAAATATAGCCATAAATGCATATATTAATGATTCGGTTACATGAACTATCAATGTGATCTATTTTAGCATAGGCTTTATGGCCGTTTAACCAGTTATTATTTAAATTAATTGATTATGTAAACACGTAATCGAATTACACGTCAATATTATTTATTTATGAACAACATGTTTTTATTGCTTTTAGCATGGGAAATATTCAGGAGATTCTCACAGTTCAAAGATGATATTAAGTTCTTCACTCAATCAAACAAATCATTATTTTGTTGTTGAAAAATGTGAATCAATTCTAAATTCTAAAAATTGACAAATTTAAATGCCACAATATCTTCTTCTTCAGTCAGCTCCTTGTTGCTGAGGATCATGTCATGACCCTTATTCCAATTCCACTCCCCGCAGTTCTGCCCTGCTTGGTTGGAGAACGAAGGACACCGACGTACCGGACGCCAGTGATATTTGGTCACTTCAGCGATTGGTGACCTTCCTCAAATTATTCTGCCAAACACCTCGCCAGTGATTATTAGTTTCTCCAAGTTGAAGTCCTCAGTTTTGTCAGCAACGTGTCCAAATTATCAAATACTTTATAGGTAAATAACCTTTTGTGGATCCCTAGTTCTTCCAGAATTGACATGTTTGTGCGTCTATCTGTCCATGGAATCCTCAGAATTTTTGTCGAATTTCAAGGACGTCTATCCGCTTTCTTTCGTTGCCTCTAGATGAGTCTACGTTATATTTCCGTTATGCCTCTGTCACTTCACATCTTTTGCACTTTTGTCACTTTGCCACTCCTGGCATCTTTTGTCGTGAAAATTCTTGCTTTTACTTCCGTTTCATAACCTCCTTCGTCACTTATATATAAGCCTAAGTGTATGAAGTCCTTCACCGTTACTAAGTTTGTGGGAGCGTTGTTTGATCTTACTAGATATATGACCTGTCTAACATCATTAGTTTCATTTTATTTTTATTTTATTATTTTATTTAAGACTCCGCTACCCGAATTTCTACCGATTTCATATATCTCCCTTAAACACGTCAGTCCTAAAGCTCTTAAAAAAATATGTGTTATTCTTGAAGATAATATCTAGACATTGCCCGCGCTGAAATGCAAATTATATATAATTTCCTCGATAGAAAAAAATCGCGAAGTATGCTCCAAAAATTATTATAAACACGTTTGTTTCAGTTATTTAACAAGTTACATGTTTGCAAAAATTCACAGTGTTTCTTTAAATGCTGTTTAAGAAAACCCAGCGAGATTTTTGCTCTATTTTAAACGAGTCGTGTTTTATTAAACATTTTCACAATTTTCGCATCGATCTTGTCGCTCCAAATACTAGCGCGCTCCTCTAACATTCGTAATTTCATATCTCTCCATGTTCTTCTTTTTGAGCCCGGTTGCGGCGCCTTAAGTTTTTTATTTCAGCAGGACTGGGAGGGTAGCGCAATCCCAGTCTGCCATATTACATAAACAATCTAAAAGAGAAAAATATGTGATTACATATTAAGTCTACTACCATAATAAGGGCATGTGCCTAGTGTGACAGTCAAAAAACTTGAAAAACTGTATACCTGAAAAAATGTATGTTTATAAGTTTTTTGAATAAATAAATAATTTTAAAAAAAGAGGTAGGTACCTTATTAAAACATAAAATGAAAATAAAATTCGTCACATAAATAACAAAAAATTAAGAAGAAAATAAAACAAAAATTAATATAAAATTAAACAGCATAATATTAAAAAAGATATTTGATTTGGCCTTGTTGATCTTAGATAACGGCTTTCTTCTCTATTTTAAGAAGGAGGTGGGTCATTTCTTCTTCAGAAGATGCGATAAGAGTAGTGTCGTCTGCATACCAAAAAACCACCCACACAGGCGTCTCCAAAGACAAATTTAAATAAAATCTTACTATATTTGAGAAAATTTTAATCAATCATATTATTTTAGTAAAAATTTATGTTTGTTTTAATGAAATCTTCATTTTTTTGTGAAAAATCGAAATGTTTATTTTGATACAATTTTCAATCCAGTATTAAATACCTCATTATTCGTTTAATGTTTCAAAAGTTTTATTTTCGAAAACTATTTTTAATTCGTTTAAAATATTTTTTTTACCTGACAAAAGGCCATTTTTTG
This sequence comes from Limnephilus marmoratus, assembly GCA_917880885.1. NCBI lineage: Eukaryota > Metazoa > Arthropoda > Insecta > Trichoptera > Limnephilidae > Limnephilus > Limnephilus marmoratus. The sequence goes on along the minus strand of OU862909.1, from coordinate 55,428,695 downwards.
TTGTTTTATGGCTATCTATTAATTACTTATAATTACTTAGTTAATTAATTAATTATTTATAATCAATAGACGCCAATAGAATATAATATTTTAAAATAAGGCAGAGAGCATTTATCTCGAGTGAAGCCGGCTAGTAAGTAGGTACCTACTAGAAATATGAAAAAATAGATATAAGTGTTGAAGATTCGTCCCGCTGCTTAAAGACAAAACAAAACAGCATTGACACAAAGTGTCAGCACAATTACTGCACTGTACTCCTGGCGTTAATTTTCAAGTGCTTGCCACTTATCCGAAAGTTAATCTAAAGCTTTCGTCCTTAGAAGCGTCGCGTCGCAATGGATGGTCCCTTCACAAGCAACCAGGAAGTGCTATTAGCTTCTAGACAAGGTGTGCAGAGTGCAGGGCTTCCACCGAGTGCGCTGTTCACCATTGAGGAGGGAAGAACCCTCTGGAGTAAAAATAGTCCAATGAGGGGGTGCTCCCTAACCGGAATACCAATATCACCGAACAAAAATAAACCACAAGATGGCAGTGATTCTTGAAGATATATTTACTCATTAAAGTATCCCTCGATATGTGATCCTTTTCTATCGTTGGTATAAGTGTTAACTTTCCGGGCACGTTTTCGACTTACCCATTTATAGGGCTAAAAAGTTTTCTATTAACTTACATTCGACTTTACTCATATGCTTTCTGAAACTATCTATAATAATACTAATTGGATAATTTGCATAGCGCCGTTTTTGTGAAAAATCACCTCAAATCACCTAATTATTTGCAACTATCAACTTATCTGCAACTCGTTCACATCATCTGTCCATCTGTGCGAAATTGCAATAAATTGCCATTGATCCCGTCATAAAAGCACAAAATATGGTAAAAAAATGTCACTGATACGATCTTCAATAGTATCAAGTTTATGGATAAACACAGCTCTTTAAATTGTCAATTACTTCCCCGTGTTTCTCTTCAGTAAACTTTAATCCATTGAAGTAAGGGCTGAATATAACTTTAAATTAACACACCGCTAAAGTTTAGTAAAGTTAATGTTTTTTAGTAGGATATATACAAAAACATAGTATTATTATTAGCTTACATAAATGTGAGAACCAAATTAATATTAGGGTGAAAGCTGTTACAAGCCTCTTCCTACATCAGCTTTTATCAGTGTGGGAAACTCTCACGCATACTCGATACAACTAGTAAGATAAAACTAAATAATACCTTATTCATTTGCCTTGGACCCTTGGACCCCAAGTCCTATTCTTGTCCACAGTGTATTGATATGCGATAATGCACATTGCAGGAGTTTATTTGCGTTTGCACCCGGAGTTCAGAAGTGAGAGCGGGTGTAAGGGAACTGGAGGGTGGCTGTGCACGTACACTGTGCGGTGTAGCATCTGCTCGGCACGCGCAGCCTCCCCTTGCGGGACCACTGCTACCTACCTACCTATACACTCACCCCCACACTAAACTCTCTCCGACATGTGCGGGGGCGATGAAAGACCTAAGTGATTTGGAACCGGTGTGTTTGTAATTGACAATTATTGTAAAGGTAGATCTAACATACGACGTTTGTAAATTGAAAGTTCGCTTTTAAAACTATTACAGAAATATCTACCTTGTTTCCTTATTATTACGTGTTTAGGATCATTACTATATTGAGTTTGTTGGGAGGCTGAATGAACTGAAGAAGAAGGTAAAGAAATGTTTGATATTGGCTCACTAAAGACCGCAAAAACTTTTGATAACTGGTTTTATAAATTTGCGAACCGCATAATGCTTCACAAAAATACGCTAGTGCCAACAAAAGCTTTCGAAAAAGTTTCTAGGTTTCTTGGGTCAAAACATATTTGTATAGTAAAATAATATATTCGACGGCCGGCGTAGTCCAGCAGTAAGGCTCTTGACTCGCACACCGAAGGTCGCGGGGTCCAATCCCGCGCGTTGCAAATAAATTTTATTTGATTAATTTGTGTTACTTCACAATTTAATCATTTAAAATAATATTTAGTATATTTGCGGCACGTTCCAGAGTGGAAGATTCTCTCAGTCACAGTTACAGCCCTGGTGTAAGACCACCATTCAGAATTGAAACGTTGTTTGAAATGGCTTTAGCCGTGTTTGGTGACCAGATCTGAATAGCCAGGTACTTTCCCACATTCCTCTTCCCTATCTCCTTCCCCTCCCCACTACCTTCAGCCTCAGAACATACCCCAATTGGGGATGCCATAGTCTCACTGGCTTCAGACGGGAGCAGTTGGGACTCTTGTGCGTTATTAATATTAAAAAATATATAATAGTATGTACAAACTCTCTACTACTACAAAAAACTACGAAAAATATAATAAATGCTTGCAAACACGCGAATAACTATTATCTCAATACGCACCGCATTGGCAATAATTTTTTTTTTACATTGGATGCCCTGAGGAAAATAATTCTCCTCAAGGTCAATGTCATCTTTGGGGATGCTGCATGGAGGCTTTTTAATGAAAGAAAGGGAGTCCTGGGAAGGAAAAACGGATGAGCGGTGGGTAGGAATGTAAGTGACAGAGTGTCCAGGCGTAACGGACGTACGTATACAACCCTCCCACTACGGTGTCAGGCAATAATTCGATAGAGTTCTGCTGGAATGATCAAAATTCTTCTTCAACAGTCGCTCCCGAACCAGCTTGCCGCGCAGTTGGTGGGTAGACGCATCCGCCATCAAGACCCGAACCCGAGTACCATGAACCCGAGTACCCCTGCTAAGTTACCAAACGTAGCGATCCACTTGGAGACCTGTGGCAAAGGTGTTTGTTATCCAATAAATGGTTTTCGGGGCGGCAGAACCCGCCACCAAATTTGAAAATTGCGCTAATGTTACAATTTTTTTCTCGTAGTCAGATAAATATGTAAAAGAAATTGTGCGTATTAAAATATCAGATATAAATAATTAATCAAATCTGTTCCTCAAAACATTCAAATTTTCGCCTGGTGATGCGTCCCAGATTGAGAAACACTGACCTATAGCTTAGACTATTCAAAAACAAAATATTATTATAACAAAAAGGTGGATCTCATAATCTAATTTACAACCGTCACCAATATGACCCAGAATCCGGGTATCCCACGGGACACGAGATCAATACACAGTTAGTTACTAGACCGAATCCTAAGGTCCGACCGCTCAGGGCCGAGGTAAGGGGTCGTGTACCCGAGTAGAGGTCCCAGGGGTCTAGACCTCTCTAAGGTCTCCGGGACCTACCTTGTTATAATAGTCTGGGGACTCGATCCGCTCACCTGCCCAGTGCCCAGGGCCAGATGTGCCCCAGAGGTCCCACACGAGTAACGGTAGTGATTTCAGATGGCTCGGAAACGAATGCATTTAAGTTGAGTGATGGTTGGTGCGTTATTTATCTTTCGTCTTCCGGAGATTATAATGAGAATGTTTAGTTATATGGGAATGGGAATTTGATATCGAATCAAATAACGATGGAAAAGCAACAATTTATTTGTAATAAAATATAATTGGTGATCTTAATTTTTTTAAGTTAAACTTCTTTAGTGCGTTAGTGACTTGATATTCGAGATATACGGAAATGCGTCACAACTCAGTTCTACACAAATACTCGGTTCCAATATAACGCTGTAAATTTGCGCCTCGGCGCGTGCCTTCCACAGCGTAGTTGGCAAGTCTGACAAGTCTCAGCGGTCAGAGAGACAGACATCAAGCGAACGGGGTGAATCCTACGAAATTAAAAAAATATATACATTTTGTGAAATCAATATCCAATCTTCAAACCACTTAAAAAAAAGCAAAAGAAAAGAAAGCGACATCTAGCGACTTTCTAGTTTCACTTCTACCGCGTGTGAATTATACGCTGCGATTTTTTTTTTAAATGTCTGCACAAGAGGCCCAGATAAAAATAATTTCTCTCAGCGCCTATGTCATTATTGGGGATGCTGTGTGGAGAGTTTTTTAAAAGAAACGAAGTGACGAGATTCTGAGAAGCAATAAAGTATGAGGGGTGGATAGGAATCTGGGGGCCAGTCACATATGAATCCATTCCTCCCACCACGATGCAAGATGATGGATTGATAGGGTCCCGCTGGAGAGGTCAGATGATCTTTCTCAATTAATCTCTCCCGATCCGACCTGCCACGCAGTTGGAGGACAGACACCTCCGCCGCCAAAAGGTAGAGAAACCTCTATGAACCCAGGCACCTGCTCAGTCACCAAACGCAGCGAACCTCTTGGGGTGATTTATGACAGGGGTTTTCGTTATCCAATAAATGGTTCCGGGGGCGGCAGTGCCCATACCCGCCTCTCAAATTGTATTTGTTTGTAAGTAGCTATTGATAAATCTTTGCAACTAATTTTGTACAGCACCCTTGTACTCGTATGTTAAAGGCTATATTTATTTCTCTTTTTCTCTCAGTATTAATTCAAAAGGTCTGACGAGAACTTTTGACACATAATTCATATTAAAGTGATATTTCCTCTATATTAACTTTACCTATCATTTTGAGGTCAAAACTTCTTTAGCACCGTTGATTTGAAACTCGATGAAACGAAAAATAGCGACGCTAAAAAGAGCCAAACACATAAAAATATATTCTTTTAAATTGCCGGCAACCCGGGCGTTTAATGAAATAACATTAACATATACAAACAAGTAACCCGCCTCAATAGACAAGGTCTGTTCTGAGACGGGTTCATATAAATGCATACATATACACAGACATACACACATACCCATATGTATGCGCATGCATGCACATAATCATAAAAACATAAATATACAGAATCTAGATAAAATTATTGTAAATTGTTGATGGTTATAGTGGAATGTACATAATGTCGTAAAACCAAAAATATAAAAAGAATTATTGAAAATTGTTATAAGGTTATCATAGTGTCATAAAACCAAAAATCTTGTCAGAATTAATGGAAATTATTATAAGTATTACTGCGAGAGAATGAGATAGTCCTGATCTAGATCGGTCTCCTCTTTGTGCGGTGCTTCATAACCACCCCCTCTTGTCTACTTTAGTTTTATGAACGTTTCACTTCTATTGCGTGTGAACTGAACACTTCAACACTTGTAATTTTTTTTATCAGAATTTGAAGAAAATTTGGTATTTTTTATGATCTATCAAGATGTTCTCTCTGAAAAAATGATTTATGTTTCTCCAATTAAAGATATGCAAGATTTTAACGCTTCCTTTGATAAAAGCCTTTATCATAGCCGCTAAGCACTAAACGCCCATTTCAGTATCATTGGCGCAACATGCTGAAATGAATACCAAAGACCGACACAAGTTCGCACCTCATAAAACCACCGCCACACACATCCAAATTCCCTCTCCGGTCTTATCTGTGGAATATTGCTTTAGCACTTATAACGACTCTCTCCTCTTAACGCCTAACTAAAGAGTTACAAACACTAATCGCCTAAATCTGGTTTCATAACACTTAGGCTAATAGAGAACTTCAGTCCAATTGTTTAATTTTTTAAATTAATGACCTTCTAACTTAAATAACTGCATTTTTTTAAGAGTAAGTTTTAATAGTTAAAATAATTGTCCAAGTTTTAATTTTTCAAGATCCCCGAAAACCACCGTATGTGTAGTAAATCGTGTGACGTCATTATAAGTTATTTTTATTTTCAACAGGTGTTCAGTTATATGGAAGAATTATTCTCTGTTAAAACCTTATGTAACTATGTAACCGATATAACTTTGTATGTATTTTTAATCAGCATTGCCATAAAATAAATAAATAAAAATAAAATAAAAAAATAAAAAAAAGTTTAAAGTTTTTCAATGTTTTAAATAATAGAGATACCTACCTTTTTTTGATACTGAATTATTTATACTAAATAAAGTTTCAATAAACACAACAACTAAATCTCTGTAAACAGTATGTAAATAATCGAATAAGATGAAACGTTGTTAATACGATGGCTTGTGTCATACCTGCATTCCCATACAATGACTTTACGGTGTTCAGTGACGACACCACTAGACATTACAAAAATACCAACTTGACGGCGCGTTTCTAAGGCCCGATTAAAAATGGACTGTTTAATAATTGTTTAAAAACTCTGCGTTTAATATTATTAAATAAAACTTATATATTCAGAATCAGCGTTTATTGATCTATGTCTATAGGTACATATTTTTTTAAAGCGTAATATTTTCACTGGAGTTCCTTATTGAAACAAAGTAACGCTTTATGAGTAAAAAACATCGTCATAGTAAAGCCAATTTCCCATTCATTCCAATTCACCACCGGATTCAAGGCTACCTAAAGAACTAATATAATTTATTTATTTTTTTTACATGAGCTCCACACAGGAGGCCATGAGGAAAATAATTTCCCTCAGGGCCTATGTATCTTTGGGGATGCTGTGTGGAGGGTTTTTTTAAGGAAAGGAAGGAGAGGAGAGTTCTGGGAAGGAAAAGGGTTTAAGGGGTGGGTAGGAATCTGGGGTTCAGTGTTTTTTGGTCATCCGCCTCCAAGACCTAGACAAATCTCACCCAATGAACCCGGGCACCCCTGCTAAATCACCAAACGTAGCGGACCACTTGGAGTGACCTATGGCAGAGGTGTTGGTTATCCAATAAAGGTTCCCGGGGCGGCGGTACCCATTACCGCCTCCCAAGCCTCAATAAAACCAATAATATAAAGCTCACTTCCACTTAATTTATTTGTGACCATTTTTTTCTGCGAGTTTTTTAAAGTGAGAACTTCTTTAGCACTGTTGTGATTTGAAACTCGATGAAATGAAAAAGAGACAAACATATACATCTACAGGATTTAGCCTGCGAGAGAACGAGATAGAATAAACGGTCTCCTCTTTGTGCAGTGCTTCGTGGACTCCTCACTCTACTTTAGTTTTCTGAAGGTTTCACTTCTACCGCGTGTGAACTGAACGCTTGTAATTTTTTTACATTATCTCCACATGGGAGGGGAGGCCCTGAGGAAAATAATTTCCCTGTGATAGGGATAGTCTACAAGGATTTTATTCTATTTGAATGGATTTTCCCATATTTGTTGCTATGTCGTCTTTGAAGATGAAATTTATAGTTAATCCATACATTCAAATTCCATAAATGTAAATACTATAATGTCGTTTCGTTTCCTTCGAGAAACAATAACAAAATATTACTTATAAATTTATAAATATCTTTGCCCAATCTGACATCCGTACTATCGGCCCAGTAAGTATTTTTTAAACATACGATATTATTAAATGTTGAATGAAATATTATTTAGATCCATTTTAAGCTCACTCAAATTTATAATTCAATTTTGCAAGACGACATGTCAAAACATGAACTATGACTCAATTTAAAACTAAATCATTTTCTAGATTTAATTACGCGATATTTATGTCGAAATATGGACCGAGGTCCTCCTTGAAAAATCAGCACAATCGAAATATGAAATTGGATCCAAGTACCTACTTTAAAATGTAGATTGAATAATATAACACTTCATCTTTACATTAATATAATGGGTGGAATGAATGGTCATCAACCATATCCATCGACCAAAGAGATTCGCAACAAAGAACTAATCCACCTGGCAAATCCATTCATCGGACTACCGGCAATAGCTTTCATTAACTGAGGAACGGGTTCAAGGAAATACATACTTACCTACTGGCTTGGTTGGTTTTTAAAAGTGGTGTTAACATTGTATAAATATTTGAAAAAATATCGAAGTGTGATAAAGGTGAACTGTTTTAATTATAATTCCTGCGATGTTGCAATAGCAAATTGTCGCCTCTCGTGAAAAGACTAAAACAATTGAGATTCATTATTTTCGGTGACTGGACACCTCAACAATTTGCAACTTCATCTGTTCTTGGAAAAGTAAAAAAAAAATCGATAAATGGGTTAGGTTATGATGATCAATTCTCAAAGGGGTGTTGAAATGCCAATATTTTGTCATAGAGCCATTATTCTCATATCTTGTACAAATTCGCTCTTCGATGAAGCCTTTGTCTTTCTATGGTTTCGCTGTCTTCATCCTACAAGTATTTCAATGGAAGATACTCCGAAGAACTAGCATCACATCTATTCAGCACCGGTGCGGAGTCGGGAAACACGCCAAACACGCTCTCAACATTTGTTTATGGTTCACATTTTTCATATGTTAATAATATGGTATGTACGGGTCTGTACTCTAAAGTTTATTTGTCGTACTAATTTTACAGGTCGCCATTAATAACCAGCAATTGAAAAAAGAACCCCAATTGCGTTATAACCCACAATCATAAAGAGTTCTTTTTGATATGTCCACGTGGTGCTGCTCCACTTAGTGCACGTGCAAATGTCACCACGTACCACCGCTACTCAAGCAGGTACCAGCGGAAATGGCGCAGGACGATATCTCGGAATGCGCGAGGGACGAGAGTAAATCAAAGAAAGTCGGGCACCAGGCACCAAGCACCAGGCACCAGGCACCGGCAGACCAGAAAAGAGGTGGGGTATAGGAACACGTGTTATTTACTTTGCCTCACTCCCAGCTGTAGAAGTTAGTACCTCTTTGTGTTGATTTGTTACGAAACTGAATAAGGTAAACTTATGTACACAGGCACGTGCTTGTATACCTACATATCTACAAGTTATAAAAATAAGGGGTATTTTCATAAGAAGGTAGTATTAATATTACACAATATTTTTAATTCTGATGTAATCACGTCATAGTTTGTTAGTAAATACTAGTTATACTGTAAGGTACACAGGGACACGCGATTGTATCGCGAAAACAATTCTCCATGATCAAATTACCCCATATAGAGCAATGGGCAATCTTGTAGTAGAAACTGCATCAACTTAAAATAAATAATAATTAATCTGGGTTTTTTTACTCAACCATTTGGCATTTAACTTGTCGGTAAATTTGTTCGTATATTCCGTTTCCGGTTTCGAAAATCAGATGCATCCACTTTATTTCGTTTTGAATGTCCATGAACCATGTTCTACTTTCATTTTTAAGGTGCCTAACTTTGGCTAGGTAGCCATCTTTGATAGAGCTTTTCAGTATTATGGTATCTATCTGTCTGAAGAAAGTTGGAAAAAGAATGGTCATTTAGATTGTGACGTTTCTTTATATTATATTAAAAGGAACTCCAGTCCTTTTTTTATTTATTTATTATCAATAATGATGTTCTAACTTAAATACCGGAACATTATATATTTTATTTTTTTATTATTTTAATAATTTTTTAGAGTTTAATTTTATGGGTCTCCTGAAAACGCACTAAATCTATGTTGTCTGTGTGAAGTCACCAGTCTCAAAAAGCCGACAACAGGCACTGTATTTTGTATGGCAGCGACGACAGGCGTGACATTTTTTATTCTTAATTTTTTTTTTATTTAAATATAGGAAAACGGTAGATAAAATACAGCTTCTCATCACTACTATTATTATATTTTACCAAAGTGCAAAAATACATTCGTAAACGCATCTTGTAAACAACTTATCAGTGTTCCAAAATCTGCTTTACTACGAAAAAAACGCATCGCGTTACATCTTAACAAACATACTGGAAGAATGTTCGTAGGCACGGTGGGGCAAGGAGGGGCGTTTGCCCCACCCTGGCTGGCCAATGCATGAGCTCTGGGATTGTCGACCGAGCCGCCTTTTCAAATTTACAGCATTTCATAGGATGGTTTTTCCTTCTTCTGTTCATATTCTTTGTATAAAGAGACTAAAGCATGAATATGTTGTAGGAGCCTACTTTTTTCGGTACCTACTCTCACCCTAAACCAAAACCTTGCTACGCCCATACTAGAACAGCATTATACTAGAAAAAAATAATAATCTTTTGTTTTCGATTCCTAATTTATAACTAATTAAACACCACACCACTCATTGAAACGTTTCTTGTACATAGGTACTTACTTGTCTCTACTTGTTTGTCTATTTTTATATTTATTATCCTACTAATATTATAAAGGCGAAAGTTTGTATGGATGTATGTTTGTTACTCTTTCACGCGAAAACTTCTGAATGGATTTTAATGAAACTTTACAATAATATAGCTCATACATCAGAATAGGCTATAGGCTATAGCTTAGAGCTCTGGCATTATGAAATTTATATACAAAAATTGCAATAGGTGGCACGCGAGCTGTTTGAAAAATGAATGTAACGGGTATGGAGGGGCGGTGAGGGGATATAGAATGTGTGGGCAGGGCGGAGTGGAGGAGGGGGGTGGGGGAGGGCGGAAGGTGGAGGGGGAGGGTGATGGGTGAGGGGTGAGGGGGGATTTTCGGGGGGAGGGGGTGGGTGGGGAGAGGGGTGAGAGGGGGCGGTGGAGAGGAGAAGGGGGGGGGGGGGGATTGGAGTGGGGATATGCGAGCGAAGCCGGGGGCAAAAGCTAGTACGTTTATAATGAGGAAGAATCCATTGGGTTTGAAACATGTCGTTTATTTTGATTAAAAAGTTGTGAATATAATTTTTTTTTATTTAATTAAAATGATGCCGCAAAGTGAATTTTCAGAAGTGATAAATTTGAAAAAAGTGAAAAACTTTGATGAATTTAAATAAATAGCATAATAAATATTTTATCTTCGGCTCAAACAGTTGATAATATGGCACGTGTTCTTCTTCCAGAAATATATGGTAAATATAATAAATACGGCCTCGAAGAGAGACATTGTATAATACTTAGATAAGTGTGATAAATAAAATTATCGAATATAAAGCATGTATTGTACGGTTTCAGTGTAAATAGTAAATACGTTGTTAGATGACCACTGTTATGAAATGATATCCCTGCGACATGTGGAAATACCTCGTCGAGGACCGCCAATACCCTCTACGGCTACGGATTCTGGTTTTAATATAAATTTTAATATGTGAGTATCGACTCACCGTTTCTGTTTTGGCCGCTTCAGTTAGGGAACTTACCCATACTACGTGACCAACTTTTTGCAATTTTTAACCCCCCCCCCCCCCCCGGTGACCAAAAACCTAAGCAATCCACCACTCATTTGTACCAAGCGTGGTATTTTGAAGATCCCCCCCCCCGAACAGGTCACGTAGTATGGGTACGTTCCCTTAGCTCCGTAACGGGTGCCTAGAGATGAGAATCTGTAAACAACTGAGAAAAAATCATGTGAGTGTATAAACAATCATGTTATCATGTTATTTTCAACGATTATTGTTTACAAAAATATGATTGTGTTAACATGTTTAGGAATTAACGTGGTCTGGAGGTTCGTAGGTTGATTTATTTATTTGTTTTTTTTTTTTAATTTTTTTAAATTAATAAATTTTTTTGTTACATACCTACATAAAAATATTACAAAAAACATTTCTTTGGATATAAAGTAAAAAAGAAGGAACTATAAAATTAAATAGGTAGCTTAAAGATAAACAATAATACAATTAAACAAAAAAAAAGATATTACAATAGTATGCATATATGTATGATATCAAAAAAAATTCCCACATAGGCATCGCCAGTTCGTAGGTATACTTAAGTTTTTTTTAGTGCAGTTTAGATTATAAGTAAATTACATGATTATGTTTCCAGTCTGAACAGCTTGTGTAAAAAATGTATTAGGTGGAAAGGCAAATTTTTGGATACTGTGATAAACATAATTTAAAAAATTCATTCATGAATATAACAATATAGACTTAATTTTGACAAATTCTAGAGATAGAAAACAGTTGTTAAGAGGGTATTACCAGAGAAAACCAGAAATATGTCATTTTCAAATCAGATTTTAGACGTATTGACTCTTTTCCACAAAAAATTATAAATGGATTTCGAAAGATCTTTTTATCTAGCATTCGCATGTAATAAATTTTGAGAAATTTTTAAATTTTTAGTATAATAAGGTTATTCCATAGGTCGTTGGCAGATTTGTTAAATTTTCAAAAAAGATTTTGTTTTATACCACACCCATTTCAAATAATATAATCATGCAGTAAAATAAATCAACACATTATCTAGCAAACGCATGTTTTAGAATTTTAATTTTAGTTTCAATAAAATCATTAAAAAATGTGTACGTACATGTGTTTCTTGACGAAAATTGGTCCATTTGTGTATTTATTTGCGTACTTACAACTTACAAACTGATATATTTCAGATTTTTTTAACATTCTTATTAAATTTAGACATTATTGAAAAATGATAAATACTTATAATCAAAAAATAATTACAAAGAGTACATTATTTTAATAGTTTTATCATCACGCCTTTCAACATTTTTGGATTAAGGTATAAATTAAAGCTAATTTGGATTGAAATAAATTCGGTATTGAGTTATAATTTAAAAACGCTGGTACGGATAATAATCTTTCTCATTGTAACCGCCCTGCACGATCGTAAGAACAACTTTCGACGAAATGTGGATTTTCGTCCGCTGGCTGGTTAAGAGGAATATAAACGCTAGAAATATTTCCAATTTTATGCATACAAAATTTTAAAATCGTAGTAAGCGAAAAAGTGGTTTTTATTTATTTTGTGCATAATTTTATAAGATCGAAAAAAAGTTAGAACATGGAAAACCTCAAAAATAGTCTTAGCCATAAAGGGGTATTTTTTAAAAATTGTGTCTTCTATTACTTCATAGTTAAGTCATGAAAAACATTTTTTTTGGTGGTTTACGCTTATATTTTTTGTTACGTAAATAATAATTTTATTGTAATTCCAATACATAGAAAAGCTAGAAAAAGCTTCGATTTATCCGTAGCATATTTTTTGATGTTCATACTGTAAGCCGATTCGTCGTAAAGATTAATCAAAATAGTATCTAAATTGGATTTCACGTGTATATTCATCTTAAACGCTCTTAAAAGAAGGATCGCGAACGGTCGTGCGGGAACAGAACGAGACGGTGCAAAGCTCGGGAACGACGGAATTTTTATTTTCTGCTCGTGTATGTACACCCCTAACAGCATGTCTTCGGAGACATTTAAATTATCATTTTTTTAAATTATTATTTTTTAAATAATCTTTTGGTACAAATTCTCTAGTAAACCATACGAGTACAGTAGATACATGTAAAGTAATCTTTGCGGTATGATAAAAAACGTGACGTTAAAAATATTTGCACAGTGACCCTTAAAAAAATCTGGCACGAACATTTTTTTCAATGCCTAATATTTTATTTACGTAGATGGTTTATTTCTATGTCTAGAACATTTCTAGTCTAATATGTTATTTACCTTAATGATTTATTTATATGTGTTTACTTCACGTAAATGTTATTCCTATTCATGAAATCAAATTGCGTTGATATTATATTCAATACATCAATAACAGGGAGCGGCAATATCAATAAATGAAAAATAAAAAGGAAAACAGACGGCGCGTGACAAAAATAACGTTGGTAAACAACACTAGACAACAAATACGAAAAATGATCATCGGAATCTAAAAATAAATTTATTTTAAAGGCTTAAGATGAATATATACGTGAAATCTTATTTAGATACTATTTTGATTAATCTTTACGACGAATCGGCTTACAGTATGAACATCAAAAAATATGCTACGGATAAATTGAAGCTTTAACTACTTTATCTATGTATTGGAATTACAATAAAATTATTATTTACGTAACAAAAAATATAAGCGTAAACCACTAAAAAAAATGTTTTCTCATGACTTAACCATGAAGTAATGTAAGTAACAATTTTTAAAAAATACCCCTTTACGGCTAAGACTATTTTTGACTTTATCTATGTTCTAAATTTTTTTCGTTCTTATAAAATTATGCACAAAATAAATAAAAACCACTTTTTCGCTTACTAGCCTCGTGCAAAAAGACGCTCGATTTTAAAATTTTGCAGGCATGAGATTAAAAATATTTCTAGCGTTTATATTCCTCTTAAGGACGTTATGTAATAAATTCCGTTTCATTTTACACCATAAACATCGGTAATTGCTACATGAATATTGTATATATGTGACGTAGGTTTTCGTGGTTGAGTGGTTACGATACTTGGCTACGAATCTGAAGGTCTAATTAATATTTTATAATGGGAGGATAATTGCGTTTTTCATCATTTATTTATTCAAAATAATGTTGTATTTGCGGCCCGTTCCAGGTTGATAGATAATTTCAGAAACAACCTTGTAAAAGACCACCATTTAGAATCGAATCTCTGCTTGAAATGGCTTTTGGCGTGTTTGATGTCTAGATCTGTATAATACTTCCCCACCTTCCTCTTCTTACCTTTACCTTACCCTTCCCACTACACACAGCCTCAACATACCCCAATTGGAGATGCCATAGTCTCACTGGCTCCAGATGGGAGAAGTTGGAACTCTTAGGAGGTATTCTAATATAGAAAAGTTGATCAACCAATAAATGGCATAAGGTTTACGTACTTTTATTTATTTTTTGTTTATTTTATTTATTTCCAAAAACAGTGTAAAAACCAATACATTGCAAAAGCGGTATATATACATAATACATATATTTACATTAAAGATACAAATTAAAACATGAGTGATATTTCACGTTTAACCCGTCTGCTTGTTTAGGAATAAATACATCCCAAACACGTAACCGCGTTGTACTTTCATAAGACCAAAAACGTCCCAGAAGACCTTACATTTTAAAAGCTATTTCTCTCTTCCTCTCATGCAAACAAATGCATTTTTAACCAGAAAGAGAACAAAAAATGCTTCTAATTGTCTTTGAAATATGTAAGCTATCTTGCATGGATATTTTACAATCTCGATCCAAAGTGACGGTTTCAGAATTTACGCGTGAAACCGAGGCTTCCGGATTGTGAAGTGCGAATAAATTGAGCCAAGCAGAAGGGTTAAACTCATTGTAGAACATATGGAAAATATCCACATTTCCTGCGAGGCAATTAATTAAACTAGTGATTCTTTCCAGGGGCATCACCATTGGTAAGTTAGTTCTGCACCTGGGAAGAATCGAAAACCTGTGTTGGCGGCCTCGCGTGAAATTATCCGGGACATAGAATTCTGTTTTTGCCAGTGTATCTAGTACCGATACAAAACCATTTAGAAGCTTATAAGCCATCAGGAGTAATGCGATATCTCTTCTGGAACTAAGGCTGCAGATACTTAACATTCCCGAGATAAATGCTGTTGGAAACAGCCATGGGTAAAAGTTAAATTTTCACCCGCGGAATTAGGTATGCCAATTAATTTTGAATTGGGTATAGATAGGCGGTTGGAAACAGTTGAGACTTTTGTGCGGTACACACATATAAAAATCACTCTGTGTCATCTTAATAATGGTGCGATTTTATTGGATCATTGTATTTAACATTTTTTAATCTCCATTGCATTGAAAACGCCTAAAAAAACATAAAAATATAAAATATTATCCACATCTTTGTTGTGAGTTACTAAATTATCACCTGCCAAAATAGGTCGTCTTAACAAAATGCGTGTCTTCCGCGAAACGCTTTTACTTTTCATATGCTCGAAAACAACATAAATCAGCAAGCGTTCCTCCTCTCCCAACACCGGCTTACAGTCAGCACCCGCTCCCCTGGCCCATCAGCTGGGATGATAGATGCTGCATTGTGTGCTCTATAGTTGGCATTCTTTAAAGGACAATAAGCGCCAGGACGTAATATGCAGAATCGGCGGCTGCAAGAGCAGGTATCTTGCAAGATTTGGGGTAAGAAGCTTTGAACTTTCCGGAATATTAAATAAGAGAAATTCGGTGTTAAAAACATAGTATTTTTTTTAATAATAATTACTATCAATTCAAGTTTTGTAATTCGTAAGGAGTTGAAGATGGGGAGGGTGCTAGGATAATACCAATCTGGTCCCCTATCACAGTAATCGATAAAGATTGATAGGATAACTTTCGGTAACTTCTGAACGTTTCCCAGCATTATTGCGGATCGCTAATTTAACGAATAAGTAACATTAATTAAGACAATATTAGCAAAAGTCAATCGAAAATCTGGAGGCAGAAAAATCAGAAAAAGATATTGGCACCTTTGGAACTCGAACTCCTGACCTTCTGTTTTCATGGTAACAGCTCTACCAACTGAGCTAAGGTGTCTATATTCAATTCGGTCACTTTTAACTGTATCATACTTCGACTAAGAACTACCAACATTATCTTCATTTTCTTAACGCAGATATTATCGGCTGCTATGTTTTTTATATGATTGCAAGATTCAAACCCGTGCTAAATGCTATCCAGATAGTGCCTGGATAATTTTTTATTCATCTTATGACATCTGTTGAGTTTTCTGTAAGTCTAGGATGAATATTTTTATTTTTAACTTTATCAGTAAAACCTCTAATTGTAATATTTAATTAAATGAAGACAATATTAGCGATACTTAATCGAATACTTGGAGGCAGAAAAATCAAAAAAAGATATTGGCACTTCTGGGACTCGAACCCAGGAGCTGTTCACAATGATTGAGTGTTCTTAATATATTCGAAGTCAACTATTGTTTGTACGTTAGCGATATGCAACTGTCCTGAAAAACGATGAGAAGTTTTCTAAGATGGTTTTAATTAATACTTAAATATTTTATATATCTTTAAATATTACATAAAGTTGCGGGCCGTGCATTTACTCCTCTGTAGCGGTACCTGCCGAATAACATACGTCACCGTAGGATCTATTGAAGATTGCAGCATCAATAGGAGATGAATGGATGAACTGTCTTCGTCTTTATGTCGTCATCTTTCGCGTAGCATGTGCTGGTTTTTTCATTCGTCAGCTGCAGGTTAGCGAGGGGAGCTTTTATGTCTCATGTTGAATCAGGAATCAATTTTATTCATTCGGGAATCATTTGATAAGACCTTCTGCAGGATGTGTAAATAGTAAAGTAAAGAGACTTTCTTATTTTATTCAAAGAAATATTCTTTTGTTGAAAATAGGTGAAATGTTGTGTTTACAAAACACTTAGACAAGAAACAAACAAAAAAATCCACAAGCATTTTCGTTGCATCGTTGAGGGGGAAGCAGGGGTTGAAAGCAACTTCTCCTGGTACTCCTAGCTCCTAGCATCCTCAGCAGATTAATATATTATCGAAAACAAATGTACTCCATCCGCCTCCAGCTGTCGAAAAATTACTTGTCTTATGTAGATGTTATTTTTTCTTCGCCTTTCGCCAATTCGCCTTCTAAAGACAACACAGCTTATGAACGATACAAATAATTCATACCATAAAAACGTGGGTACTAACGACGAAATAATCTCAATAACATTTTTTTTTTAATTTATCCCCCGAGAATCATTTATTGGATTACCAACACCTCTTTCAAAGATCACCTCAATTACTAAGCTTTGTGATTTAGCAGAAATGCTCGGGTTCACGGGGTGCGTTTTTCCTAGGTCTTGACACGCTGGTTGAGGGAGATTTTTTGACATATCTAACAGGACTCTCTCGGAACATCTCCTTGCACCGCTGTGGGAAGAGTGGAGTCATACGTCCGTCACTCCTTGACACTCTGATCCCCAGATTAAAATATAAGGTCTATATTGTTTTGTAGCAGATATACTTGGATAAAAATCTGGCAACTCTATATCTTAAGTATGTGGCAACGATTAGTTTACAATACCCTACTATTTATTTATAAGTTAATAAATAAAATATTACCAGATTATATGTTGAATAATGTTAGTCTCGATAGTGCAATTCATCTCTATACCACGAGAAACCGCAACGTTTTTAGGCTTCCTAAAATAAACTTATCGAGAACACAACAATATTTATTATAAAAGTTTTAAAATGTTCGATGACCTCCCTGTAAATGTTAAGGAAGCTAAAAGTCTTGCATTTATGTCTCAATGTTATGAGGTCCATATTTTAGTAAGTAAGTACGTTTTTTTATTAACATTTTTACTAACCATATTAGAGTAGTTTTACAATAGATATATAAGATATTATATATTATGGATAAACAAAATATAAAATATAAATAAATATCAAATATACAAAGTTTAAAGAAATAAAATATACTTACAAAAAGTCCCTTCATAACAATTTGTCTCTCCACACAGAATTCCTAAAGAAAACATAGGCTCTGAGGAAAATGACTTTCATCAGGGCCTCCTGTGAAAAACATGTAAAAAAAGTAAAAACCTACCCGCTTATCGAAAAGTTATATTTATTTATTTATTTGTTTGTTTATTTAGTAAAAGATTATACATGTATATACATAATTCATTAATTTTTTTGACTGCCCAACTAGGAGTATTCCCGTTTTAGGACAGTCAAATTATTATGGGTAAAATGGAACATGATTTGTATTTGTACAAAAAAGAAAGAAAATTGATGAAATAAAAAGAACAAAAAGAATATAAAATAAAATAAAAAAGTTTAAAACCTAGTAACTGTTATTTGTTTAGCATAGTTATTAAAATAATATAAATTTAAAAAAGAAAAGGTAAATAGGTACATGTAGGTAACTAATAGAAATTGAGAGGGTTAAAACATTTATGTAACTTTTGTATGCATTGCATATTATAGTCCTACATACATGTGTTGTAGAAAAAAAGAAAGAAAAGGAGAAGAGAAAGAATAAAATAAAAATGAAATAACCAATTAAAACATATAATAGCCGTCGGTTGTTTAGCATGGTTGTTGAAATGATAATAAAAATAAATAAAAGTTATATATGTGTGTACTTAAAAGCAAATGATTAAAATATAAGGTGGTAACTGGTATATATCGCAACCTTTCTGAAAATATATCTTTTAAAAAGATGAAAGGTTCCATTTTATTTCTGTTATGCCACAAAAAGATTCTTGACTTGAGCATAAAAAAAATCACCTCATTTAGTTTGATTTTTCATTCCAAGTGATCTTAGGCGCTAGGCATACCAATTTGTGTACGTATATTCCATAAAACTAGTTATTTATGTAAAAATTCCTTTGACATCATTTTTTTGTATACGTTGTGTAAATATATACAAATACTTATATAGGTGGTTTGCGTAATTATTTGAATTTCAGCTCCTTTAACATATGTTATTACCCGTTGTAATTACTGCAGTGCATGGGGTAGGTACTCGGATACCTCCGTAAGCTGCAAGTAGAAAGTTAGAATCTATTTGTGATGCTGCACCTTGTGAATGGAGTCAGCTCCAGTGTACCATGACAGCGCGCGCAGTCGCGGCTTCTTCCTCTCACGTATCTCGCTTCTAATCACTTCTGCAAACCGAACCCCAAACATGCGCAACACGGCACAGGGTGCTGAACAAATAATTTACCTTCCTCGTATCGGTTTACATTTTCTCAATCTGTTTTTTTTTACATAAGTTTGTGTAATTTGTGTGTAATTTATTATTATTCAAATATTATTTTTTTTGTTACTACGCGTTAATAACAGATTTTGTGATTGAAATTTTTTTATGAGTTAAATTTTATTTCTTTTCTCGACCACCACGTTTGTGCCAGTATCATGATAGTCGTAAATAGGTTTTTTAATGCAATATTGATAGAAACCATATGTAGAAACAAATCATAATAAAAAATACAAAGTAAACTGAAGACCATATGATGAGATGAACATAGATTTTATATAAAAAAAATATAAAACAAACTAATTAAATTAGATGATAATTATATTTTACCAACAGAAGTAAATTAGAAGAAAAATAAATTTACAAAAAAATTATTGCAAGTTAATTTTTTTTATTGTACCTTGAAAAGTGCTGTATACTTATGGTCACAGATGAGGATATTATATTTATGACATCGTAGTTAGGTGTCTGTATGTAGGTACGTAGATAATCAGATAATCTTATTTTCGACTGTGATGATTTTTTAAATATGTCTGAACGTCTCTTCTTAAATTAACTGTCAAGTTTGACAATGTCTTCAAAAGGCAAAAGAGCTGTCATAAACATTAAATATAAATGTGCCCACCATAATCTAAATTAATCGAAAATATGTAGACATGTATAGTATGTAAAATATCTGTCTTTACACAGGTTATATCCTACTGAGACAGGCACCGAAAAGTTGCAGGTAAATATACTCTGTATAGATAAATAAAAAAATTGAAATAAATAAAATAAATTTACAAGATACAAATAAACTCCTATTTGTCAGGACCTCTTCGGTCGTCAAAGTGAAGAAATTGCGGGATCACACTGTACCGCAAGTAAAAAATGTCGCGCAGTTGACGGATCGAAAGTCCTTTGATTTTTTAAGTCGCGCACAAAAAGCTCAAAGAATTCGGGCCGGTTTCTGCGACATGTGTTTTTCACGGCGTGTTCGTCACATTTAATGTAATAGGAAGATTCGGGTTTTTTACGTATGCAACACTATCCAGCATCCACTGTGTGGTGTGTACCTCTCCAGTAATACATCTAGCGGGGTATTGTATTGTGAATGTGTGTTTGAGGGGCCGACGATTGCCACGGTGGGTGGACGCCTTTACCCAACACAACGAATTAGTGATTATCTGCTTTATCGCATTAGTGCGACCGCAAATCAAATTGCGGCGATGCGTGCTTTTGGGATGCTACTGAGACGAACCCGAAAATATTTCTAAAATAAATTGGGCATTTCAACAAAACTTTAGCACTCAGATAAAGTAGTGGATTTTAAATATTTTATTTATTTATTTATTTGATGCAATATATTTACATTTTTTACACAATTCAATGATGTTGGCCTCACTGGGTGGTTTACCCGTGCTGAGGCCTCCATTTCATATACAAAATTATGCACAATACATATATATATATATAATATTGGTGAAAAAACAGAAAAAAGTAAATAAAAAACATATGATTAAGATAAATTAAACTTAAAAAGTAGAGATTTAAAATTAACGTAAATTTAAGAATAAATAATATTATATAAGATTAAAAACGATATTTTTAATAAGTGTTGTGTGTTTGTGTTTTATATTGGTTTTGTGTGTTACTTGTATGTTTTTTTATTATTTTATGCTATAATATTTTGGTATTATTGTCTATTTTGGTCTTTAATCCATTTTGTAAATTTGTGTCGGAATTTATTTTTGTTTTCCTCAATTTTATTTTCAAGTGTTAGACTGTTGAATGCTTTTATAGCTTGATATTGGTAGTGTCTTTGTCCAAAGCTTGTATTTACCGTCGGAGTTTTTAAGTTTTCTTTGTATGTTTGTCTAACTGGTCTGTTTGTGATATTTTGTGTTTGTTGAAGGTTGTTTTTTGGTCAAAAATGTAATTTAGTAGCGATTTAACGTATAATTGTCGTATGTCTAGTACGTCACAGTGGTTGAATATTTGGTCTGTATCAGTAAGTCTATGTTTTTTAAGGATTACCTTTAAGATCGTTTTCTGCGCAATTTCCAGGTGTTCGATAGCTGAGTTTGTTGCTCCTCCCCAAGCAATTATTCTATATTCTATTATAGACTGACATAGAGCAAAATATATTGTTTTCAGATGTTGTATTTTGTATATGTTTCTTATGTTTAGGAAAATGTGTATCGTTTTGAGGAGTTTATTTGTGACTTGTTTGATGTGATGTGTCCATCTAAGGTTATGGTCAATTATGATTCCTAGATACTTTATTTGTTCTTTTTGTTCTAGAGGAGGGCAAACGCAGATGTTGGTGTTTAAACATTCGTGTATTTTTATGTTGTTTGTGATATTTTTTGGCTGTCCTGTGCTATTTATACTGTACGTTGTGAATTTTGTTTTCGATATGTTTAGTGTAAGCGTGTTTGAGTCTAGCCATGATTTCACTCGCGTGATTCCTAAATTCGCTATGTTGTTTGCATTTTTCCAATCCTTAGATTTAAAGAGTAAGACTGTGTCGTCTGCATAACTAACTATTTCACCGTCTATTTTCATGCTGCAAAGTTCATTAATGTAAATAGTGAAAAGAACGGGCCCTAGTATGCTTCCTTGTGGAACTCCATATGTACTCCATAATTGGTAACTTTCGAAAATTTTTGAAAGCGAGTTTAACAATGTGATAGGTCTATAGTTAGTTATTTGCATTTTGTCTCCGGATTTGTAAATAGGGATCACCAGTCCTTTTTTAAGAGTACTAGGGAAGCAGGAGTGTGTTATACTTAGATTGATTAAGTGTGTTATGGATTTTAAAATTTCGGTTTTTATTATCTTAATGCAATCTGTCGTTATCTCGTCTAATCCAGGAGCAATACGGTTTTTTAATGTGTTTATTATTTTGTCAATTTCCTCTTCCGAAGTTGTTTTTATTGCAAATCTGTGTTGTGTCGGCTGTGTATTGATGTTTGAACTGTTTGTTTGTGTTATTGTGTTTGTGTTGAGAATTTTACGGTTCGCTAAGACTTTTCCTATACTTGCGAAGAAGTTATTTACATGATTTGCTATAGTTTCTTTATTTATATTGGCGTCTCCTTTTTTTGAGTTAATGTCTAGATGTTCGATTGTATTTTCTTGTTTGAATTTTTGTGTGTATGTAACTTCTTTCAATATTTTCCATATTTCCTTTGGGTTATTGTTTTCTTTTTTTTAAAGTTTTTCTCTAAAATACAACTCCTTAGCTTCTCTAATAATTTTTGTGCAGATGTTTCCATATCTTTTGTAGTAATTAAGTTGTTGTATGTCATACGGCGTATGTTTAATTTGTTTGTGAATTCTGTCTCGTTTACGAATACAGTTTAATATTCCCTGTGTTATCCATAGTTTCATTTTTTTAGCTTTGTGTGTAAGTTTTACTTGTTTTAGATTTAGATATTTATATTTTTCAGAATTTTCAAGTTCACTAATATACCACCTTCATAAATTAAAACTGAAAGTAATGTAAAGAAAACCATTGCGGAAAACTTAATAAGAAAAGGAATGCATATAAGTATGTTTTAAACAGCACACTCTGGATGCATTTGTGCGCACCGACAGTGGTTCAAAATATATTGTTTAAAAGTTTTTTAACCAAATGAAAGTAATGATGGTTTAATAAAACAAAAATTCTACTAAATTTTGTAAAAATATATATACATTATACTTATATATTAGCGTTCAGTAATAGATTGCTTTAAATGGCTTTAGTCGTGTTTGGTGACCAAAACAGAGTAGCCGAGTACTTCCAACTTTCTTCTTCCCTGTCTCTTTCCCCTCCCTACTATCTTCAGCATCAAAACACACCCCAATTGGGCATCCCATAATCTCACTAGTTCCACCAGTTGGGGTTCTTTAATAATTTTAAAAAGTAATTACATAACAAATATACATCGCTTGGCTGGCACTCCATCCTGATGAATTTAACTTCTCTAAAAACTTATCCTCCAGAATGTAACTAGAAAACTGTTGCGATAAACAGTGCAACGATTTACCAAATTCGTCGGTTTTTCCATTTCTCGTTGATCGCTGTTTTTATGGCGCTCTTTTGCACGGGCACGAGTTTCTATCGCGAGACATAATAAAATTAAGACGAGTATACAAGTGTAGAAAAAAAACACCATTCCTCAACTTTTACGACATCGGCGCATTGCTAAAAGCCATAAAAATAAACAAAATCAAAACTCACAAAAGCCAAGAAACAGCTGCTGTTTTCAGAGTTCTCCTTACAATGGTGAAAAGCACAAAGAGTCGTGGACCACCGGAAGATGTACATAACTAAACGCGTGACTGATATGGGATCTTAGATCTTTATGACCGCGGTTTTGGTGCTATATTCGAAGGTACTTTTTAAAGGTAAAGTTGTGGTTTGTTTGAAGAAATTCTTTCATGCCAATCTCGTAGAAGAATAAATTGGTTGTGTGCCTGAAATATTACGCGTAGTTGTGAGGGGACGCAATCTCCAGGGAGGTCTGCACTAATCTGATTGCAGAAAGTTACTACTGCAAGGTGCTCCCTGCAGATTGCAGGTCTAGTTCAAATGTACTTCTATCATAATCTAATCTTATTATCTTGTCCTTTGAGTTGTTTAAATAAATTGGCTAGTCCAAGCCTTATATCTGATTTCCCCTGGTGTTAAATATTGCGGTCCGTTGAAACTGTCATGCCAGGGGACATCGCAAAACGTGGTAACAATCCAAAACCGGCTCAAGGATGAATCAACGTTATATTAATTAATAACAAGGATTATAATACCTATACGTTTAATCAATCTATTATTCCAACTCTCAAAATAAAAACAATCAAATCAAAAAAGAATCACGGCAATTAAATCTAAAATGTCAAATACGAGATTTTTCAAATAAATTTCTTTTATCAGAAAACCTCAGAAAATTTCTGTTTACTTTGTAGAATCTATTAAAAAACTGAAAACCTTGTTTTCTAATGAATATTAAAGTGGAGACCGTAAAGAATATTTTGTTCATAGTTGACGACATTATTATTCAATAAATGATGTACTTTATCGTTGGAACCAATTCCGATAATATTTACAAAGTTATGACAAGTTAAATCCATAATTTAATATGTAGTTTTTGTTTACATTTCAAATGAGACTTTACTGCAAAAACAGGTACTGCACTTGACGTCACCGCAAATTTAAAAATGCGTAATCTAAGAGCTCTAAATATACAGTATTTAACTGCATTAACAGTAAATTCACTTTGCAGTCCTCTGTGTGGGAAGAAGGTAATGGCGCATTACATAACCTCAACGTCTTCATACAAAACATTATTATAATAATATAGTGGGGAGATAACGAGCGAATCAACACCGCTTGAGATATCCATGGAATATTCCAATCAATTGCGATGATAGAAATCCTATCGCGATCAGCGGGGTATCGCAAGTGCAGCTAGTGCAGTGACATACAATAACCAACTATTGAGCACGCAGTGACATTACTTCTCACTTCTCAGACTGTGGTCGAATCACGAAGCTGGTATCCTCACAAACTGGTAATTGTTGAAGTATAGGAGATAAGACTAACGAATTAAGAAAATTTGACCACATCACAAATCTTTGGCGTGGTAATTCGGTGTTTATCTTCACATTCTATATTTTTATTTAAATTATTTTAACTGGATTTCTATAACACGATGAGTGCAATACTGATGACCAAAAATTGTGATTACAACCTTCATGAAGCTATTGGAGACTTTCGTAACAAGGCAGTAGGAAATTATGAATAATTGATATTTATTTGGTCCAAACTATTTGGAACTGGTCTCTAAATACAATCATATCAAAAGTGGTCATTTTCAATTATTGCAATATTTACAAATATAAAAAGGCCATAAAAGAAAACATTTCAGATATTTATACTTATAATTATTGTGATATATAGTGAATATATAGATATTTATATAGTGAATTGAATTTGTTGTATAGACTGAACATTGCTGTCTTATGATTACTAATAAATTGCAACCGTGAACATGGGTATCTTTATTATATGTTCTATTGCATTAAAATTAAATTCTCAATTAACACCAGAATAAGTTGCAAAAGATAAATGTTTTTCTTACTTTTCAATAGGTTTTTAGTTTTATGTAATTTTCTTATAAATGACTATTGTTTATTTGTAGTATTCTTAAAGGTAAAGTCGCAAGGAGGAAATTCAAAATTGGTTTTATTTTGGCTATATACTACATACGAGCAAAGAGTGTGCACAAACTGATAAAATTTAAACCGTCGATTTCCCAAAAATAAACATATAAATGAATTGCTAAACCATTTCAAGCATAATTTTGGATATAGTCTAAAAACTCTAAAAGATTGTCATGCCACTAGAGAGGAGTCCTTGATTCAGGACTAGTTCTAGTTACACGGAATCTACTTTCCGAAGTAGTATAGTTTAGGTAATTATTAAAAAAAAATTCATCGATTGATTTATTATCTACTTATATATAATATTTTACTTGAGACTTACAATTTAGGCAGGCAGGGGTGCTGCCGTCCGGGAAACCAATTATTGGATGACCAATACCTCTGCCATAGGTTATGTCAAGTGATTCGTTACGTTTGGTGACTTAGCAGGGGTGCCGGGGTTCATTTGTCCGGATCTTGACGCCGGATGCGTCTGCTCACCAACATCGACATCGAACATCGCCTTGCACCTGGAGAGAAAGATTCATATGTCCATCACTCCCGGACACACTGACCCCCAGATTCCTACCTACCCCTCACACATTTTTCCTTCCCAGAACTTCCTCTCCTTACTCGCAAGAGAGGAGAAAGACATCCGGAGAGTCCTTCATCCAACTGGTGAAAAAACCCTGAATATATCTTTCAACAACTACACTACGTAAATTATGAACAATCGCTAATGTCTACGTCTGCCGGGTGCGGGTGTGACAAAACAACACTCAGCACGCGACACCAGTGCGCATTGCCGCGGAATGTTAATGAGCCTGGATATATAATAATATAATGGAATTATCATTCAGATTTCTGGCATAAGCTTAGCATGTGCTTAACTTATATAGCACTTACCTACATAATATATTAGCATTGTCATTGAATATATATCTGAACTAAGCACTTCATTCTGAGATAAATCGCTTTACTACCGGATAACAACAGTGGCTAAATCCAAGTGGAATCCATTACGACAGAAGATAAAACTTATATTTAATGTTTTTTTCTTCCGTGGCTTTACCGACCTATCAATTTACAGCTTAAAAATCAATTTCACAACCAGTAAACTATTGCTGCTTTTCATGGAATGGCAAAAATATGATAAGCTGATTGTTGTATCCGTGGTATTAGCGTCAACTTAAAAACAAATATGGATATTTCTAATGGAAAATGGTGTTTTTTTATGATGTTTATGAATGGCGACACTTATGTGCCAAATTGTGCCATTAACAACATTGTTTAGGTATGTTTAATATGCCGGTAGCGGGATGGCCATTTACGAGGATAATTTCTGTAATAAAATAAATAAAATAACTAAAATGCCGAGTTCTAAAATCGTAGGAAGTTTAACGGACAATAGAAGATACTAAAAAGTAGGATGATAAACGAAGACGAAGCTTCAGGAGAAAAAAATCAGAGGGTGCAATTCATACACGGTAGAAATGAAACCTTCAGAAAACTAAAGTAGACAAGAGTGGGGAGACTACGAAGCACTTTTTTAATCAATGTGCAGGATGGTTTATTTCATATTCTTGTCTCGAATTTCAGTGCACCTTTTCCTATACATTAGGTCATCTTTTTAGCATTTGTGTTTTTTTTTACATGAGCTCCACACAAGAGGGCCTATGTCATCTTTGGGGATGCTGTGTGGAGGGTTTTGCTTAAGGAAAGGAAGGAGAGGAGAGTTATTGGAAGTAAAAGGGTTTAAGGGGTGGGTAGGAATCTGGGGTTCAGTGTGTGCTGGTCATCAGCCTCCAAAACCTAGACAAATCTCACCCCATGAACCCGGGCACCCCTGCTAAAAATTTATTCCCCTTGATTGATATATTTTTTTCATTTGCTTTGGTTTTTGTAGGATTCGATCCTGGGTCCTCTGAATGTCTGACGCTTTATACCGTTAGAGACTTGCGTGGGACCGTGGATTTATTGTATTATATTGGAACCGAGTTCCGTGAAATAAACAATTATTTTATTGCTATCTCATTCTCTTGCAGGCTAAATATATGTGTTTACCTGTTTTTAGTATCACTTATTTCCGTTTCATCGAGTTTCAAATCACTTCAAAAACTCCAGAAAAAGCAGTGACAATATTGGTAAAACTCTTGTATCTTTCAATCCAATCATCTCCGTTTCTATTTTTTCATCTCTTTTCGACTCTCTCATCCATATTCTCCTATATAATTATGATTCACATTATACATAATTTAATCAATATGTATGTAAATAAATCAATTATGTTGTGTTTAAAAAAACATCGAATCATATTATAGCATTACAATCTCAGAATCACACATCAATATTAAATTGCGCATTATATTCATGTCATACAGCAAAAGCTCGCATTTACATAAACGATCGAACATTTCACATTTCCAATGCAGGCTTCATGTCCCGAGCCAATTTGCTGATGGTTTATCTGCAAGTTTGCAAATAATTCCTGTGAGGGAATTAGCGAGGAAGTGTGTCGGAGTGTGCAGCGCAGAGCCAAGCTATACTAGTTGTTCGGTCGCACGCGCGTTCAGCGAGCGCCGAGCGTCGAGCGCCGAGAGTCGAGCAGTCGAGTGAAGAACGGGTAACAGGTCACGACGCTACGACACTTGCGGAGATAAGAGGAAATTACATCTGTTCCTGATAGTGCGTTCTAATGTGTCACTCTGGCAGCTGTGACTACATTCTAGGAAGAGGGCCATCTATTCAACACACCTTACCTACTTTATTTATCCTTAACGACTACAAGTATGTATAATAATCACGCGACAACAGTTGCAAAGCGATATCACGAAGATTAAGAAAAGTCGCTAAAAGGCAGTATTAAATCTTTTCATACCTATGCTAATTGATTGTCTATTTTTACTATAACCACACCAATAAAATAATAGAACGTGACGCATTCAAGTTATTATTAGGCCAGTAAAAAAACAACTGTGAAAACCAACTCTCAAATACCTTTTCTAACCTGTCCAAAAAAGTTTTCTCAAGTATTTTTAAATCCCTCCCAAAAAGAGGCGGGTATTCCGAATTCGAACGTTTCAAGAACTAGGGGATCACCTTAATAGAATATTTTAAATAATATACTAATAATTGAAAGATAGATTAGTAAAAAAGAAAAATAACAAATGAACAACATAAATATAAATAAGTAAACATCATCGTAAATAGTATAAATAAGTAAACATTGTCCGGTCAGTGGCTGAGTTGGCATCGCGTTTCGGTCCCACCCAGACGTCCCGATTCGTTCGATTACTTGGCTGGCTAAGTCCTCCATCACGACCCAAGTAACATTTTTCCGCTTACTGTGGTTGTAGTAGGAGATTCTAACTTGCTTCAAGTAGTCCCAGATAGAGGTGGTGTGTGAGTTCATCGTTTTGGTATCTTTAGTATTATTCATCATCATCACTATTGGCTCTACAACCCCTGGTGGGTCTTGGCCTCCTCAAGAGTCTTCCTCCACTCATCTCGGTTTTGTGCCAGCTCTCTCCAGTTTGGAAGCTCTAAGATAGATATGTCTTTGAGGACGTTGTCGCTCCATCTTAGTCTTGGCCTTCCTAGGCTCCTTCGCCCTATTGGTCTTGAGTTCAGCAGGGACTTTGGTGCTTGATGCTCGGTCATTCTCTCCACATGACCCAGCCACCGAAGTCTTCCCAATTTTATAAATTTTGCGACGTTTAGCTCCTTAAACAAAGTATAGAGCTCATTGTTATAGCGTCTGCGCCAAAATCCATTTTCTAGAACCGGTCCGAAGATGCGCCTCAAAATTTTTCTTTCAAAAACGTCCAGTGCTCGCTCATTCCTCTTAGTTAGTACCCAAGTCTCAGCTGCGTACGTAAGTACTGGTCTGATAAGTGTTTTGTACACTAATAACTTCGTGTTTCTGGACAGCAGTCTGGACTTTAATTGGTTTTGTAAGCGGAAATAACAGCGATTTGCGTTCACTATGCGCTTCTGGATCTCCTCTGTGGTATTATTGTCGTTTGTTGTTTGTTTCTTTAGTATTATTATGTATTATTTAAAATCTGTATTTTTTATTTTGTATTTTTAAATGAAAATGTTTTTTATATTTTTCTTTCTTTCTGTTTGGGGAGGCACAGCCTCCTAAAAATAAAAAAAATCTTTATAAAAAATTTGAAATTCTGAAAAAAATTCAATTCATTTTCAGCCACAACAACATCAATAATGTCGTTTTTTTCATGTTAGCACTCTAGCTCATTAAAAAGTCATGGATTGCCAATGAAATGTTCCTAGCTCCTGTTTCCCCTGGGCATTTTATTAAATATGAAATGATATTTTCTTTGACTTTTCATGCAAGATTCCTGCACGAGTCCAATAAGATGTAATGTATAATCCTCGGCATGATTGCTCTATCGGATTACTATGTTCTGCAGCGAGGTACATGCACCAGAGGTGCGAAAACCATGGTATTTGAGCTGTAATGGAGAGGCCCAAGAGCTCATTAAAGGGAGAAGATCCAAAAAATACTTAATCCACCAGATCAACAAGGTGAGTTGCTCATTTAGAAGACATTCAGATTGTTGATCATTAGCGTAAAAAATATTTTCAAAAACCGCAGAGAGTCTAAAAAGTCCCTTTCATAAAATGAAAAATTATTGTATTATAAGTAAACTACTCTTTTGTCGTAGTAGGTAGGTATATTTGTTTCCTTAAGTTTTCACTAACATCTTTTTTTATGGCATTCCACCCCAAAGGAGTGAATTTTATTGCAGAAATTTGGTTTACTCTCTTCTGGTATTGAAGCGAAATGTCTATAATCCCGCTGTGATTCGGATTTCGGATGAAACGGAAATGGCGATTACTGCACCTGCGACGCATCAACTGCGCTCATTGGTCGCTTTGTTATGATGTCACTTTTAAAGGCTACTACTATTGGTTGAGATATGTAACGGAAATTACGATAGGTCTGCGCTCATCGGTGGCATTGATTATGACCTCTCTTTTCTATTGGTTTGGATTGTTTTGTTAAAGTTTGGCTTCTACTGCGTGTAATCATTCAATTTTTTTCAAAGTACCTACCCACATTATTGATGGAACAATCCAATAAAATGTATTTTCAATGTTCCTATCCACAATTTGCTAGTTTCTGAAAAATGTTTTTTATGCGGTTTTTAAGTAGCTATATACAAAGCAATATAGTTTTATTATAAATTTTACAGGAAAAAATCCTCGATACGAAAGAAAATCCCAGAGCGACGGGTCAAACAGTTCATTTCTTTTTATTTTAACATTACCGCACAAGAATTCCAACTCCTGACAACCAGAGCCATTGAGACTATGACATCTCCAAATATTGGTGTATATTGTGAAGCAGAGTTTGTTTATCAAACACAGATAAAGTAATTTCAAGCAACATTTCCATTCTGAATAGTGGTTTTTCACTAGTGCAATAGTCAGCATTTCTACCACTCTGGAACGTTCCGCAAGTATTCTACATCAATTAAAAGTGAAATAACCCAATTTAACGAAATAAAATGTACTTGTGCATGCCTGGTTTCAAACCTGGGATCTCCGGATTCGTAGTCAGGGATCTCACCACTCGACCACGGAGGCCGTCAAAAATTAATTATTCAACGCAAAAAATCACAGTGCGCAATTCACAAAAAGTAGAAGGGAAACCTTCAGAAAATTAAATAAACAACAGTGGGAAGGCAAGAAGAGGCAAGGCACGAAGCACCGCACAAAGAGGAGAGCGATTATATTATCTCATTCTTATGTATGTATGTGTTTGTTTCTTTTTAGTTAACTCAGTTTCGTTATCTCATGTCACTTTTTTCGTTTCATCAAGATTCAACGGTGCTAAAGAAGTTTTCACTTGAAAAAACTTCAACAAAAATCCTGCCTAGAAATATAAAAAATGTACTATTTTCTTTTAGGGTCACCTATATATGAAATAATATGAATATGTATCCCTGCTGGAGACTGCATCTTGGAATTGCACACAGCAGTACAGTAGCCGACATGCGACAGTGCGCAGCGCCATGCGCAGGAACAGCGCAGTGCACACACTGCAGATGCATTTAGCGGACCCCTCGCCGCGCTTTAGCTGTTAATTAATTTGTTCAGATACGTTTCTTAGCAAAACTCAACGGGTCCCCGTTTGTATCGTGTAATTCTCAACACGCGAATTAAACGACATTTATAACTTTTAGCGCCGTGACAAGTTCTTCGCTCGTCCTGCTACCTTACAACTAGATAATTGCGTGTCGGAGCATAGGTGGACTAATAATAAGAATATTATATTTAACGTTATATTGTACAGCATAGTTTTGTGTCATTTCACTTCAAGTGCGCTTAGCTATAATAAATTTAAAAATAATCCTACAGTGCTACTTATGAGTCATTACAAAATATTGATAAAATAATATGAAAAAAAGAATGTAGGTACATTATTTACAAAACAATGACAAGAGAACAAAATTTAACAATAACAATGATATCATAGTATACACTGGACAATAATAATAGACGATAACGGTGCTATTGTAGCATAGGACAAAACAAGAACTTTAAAACTAAAATATAATATATTAACAGAAGGCAGTTTGCGTTAAGAAATGAGAAATATTCGAACATTAAATTCGGACATTAAACATAAAAGTACAATTGGGAGTAAACCGAAACCAAATAATTACCGGAAACTTGAGAACACGGCTTATTACGTAGATATATTATAAAGATATTAGGATTCATGAATAGTATGATTTTTTAAATAATCTTGTTTTTAAAGCCCGCTTAAATTCAGACAAATTCTGGATATTAGTAAGAGCTGAAGAAAATCAATTCCAAACAGCCGCACGAAAAGAGCGATCAAAGTGGACGGCTCGATTTGACCAAGAAAGTTTGATTGAACTATTAGTAACATCTAAATCTGCTGATCTTAAAGTAAGCTGTCTCTCGCTTATGTAGGACATATTGTTTGTAGGCTGGCGCCATTCCTTGCAATGCTTTGAGGGTCATTAAACAGATCTTGAACTCTATTCTTTCAGGACATCGAAGCCAATAAAGACGATCCCTCATAAGTCGGTATTCTCTCTCTCTCTCTGGTTTCAATCCTGCGATTGGTTTGCAGCAATTTCCTCTATTCTTCTCTTCCATACTTCCCTGTCTTGTGCGGCTCTTTTGAAGTCTGCATATGATGAGCAGCGCACGTCCATCAGCAGGTCCTCCAGGTACTCTCGGCGTGGGCGTCCCCTAGAGTTTGTCCCCTCGGTCGTACCCTCCATTATAGCATACAAAATTATTAACTAGTCGGAATTAACGACGTCGAAATGTATAACTAGTAGTTCTGTGAACAGTAGATCTTGCGTCCAAAAATTATCTTTCTTATTTTCTCTTATAATTAATAAAAATATGTCGCTGTCCAAATACGTCGCTGTCTCAAAGATAATTTTTTTGTCAAACTTTCTTCGTGCAGATAGCTACCGTAATATTGAAAAGCTCAGTATGGTTAATCACCTAGTCGAAATCAATCAACACCTAGTAATCTGGTCAAAGTAAGTTTGGCTTGAATAATAAAGTTTAGTGGATGCAGTAAATTTTTCAAAATACAAATCAGTCAAATATCTAGTCGAAGCTAGCCACCTATTCAAAGTTAGCTACCTAGTCAAAATTAGCCATCTTTTCAACATTAGCTCCACTCAGAAGACCTTGAAAAAAAATGTCTCAAGGCATGTCATCTTTGGGGATACTATGTGGAGAGTTTTTTAAGGGAATGAAAAGAGGGCAAGTTCTGAGAAGTAAAAAGGTATGAGGGGTGGGTATGAATCTGGGGGCCAATGTAACCAGGGTGACGGACGTATGAATCCATCCTTCACACTGCGGTTCACACCGACGATAGGTCTAGAGCAGTGGTGGGCAAACTTTTTTCATGGGGGGCCAGAAAGTTTAAAAAAATTTCAGAGGAGGGCCAAGAGTATAGCCAAAATGCATTTTGTTTTAAAATCTAAATTTTAATTATAAAACTTTCAAACGCTAGTATAAGTTACAGATTACAATTATTTAACTTTTATTTGAATGCCCTGTTATGGTTGGTGTGGAGACATATGAAATTGTTTTTGATTGGTCATAATGTCTTCAAATGCAGGTTTGAGCTGCGACGAAGTAACCTTTAGCAGCGAGAAAAGGTGCTCATCAATTAATCGATTGACTGAGTTTTTCCGCAATTTCATGGTCGAAAAAGTCTGTTCGCAGACATACGACGACCCAAACTTCGCTAATTTTTTCTGGGCGTTATCAATTATCTTTGGACATTCAGTTTTCGGCAGTGTTCTATAAACATCAAATTTTTCGGAATTTAAGAACAATTGTTTTACATGGAAGCTGCACTGCATTTCAACAATTTCTAACTGCAATTCTGCAAGGACATTCTCCGGGTCCACATTAAACGACATTGAAAAAACATCAAGCGATGACTGAATATACTTAAAATCTTGAAACGTAGTTTCAAATTAGCATCGCAACGCAACACATGAACTACTTACTTCGTGGCTAGTCTAGAAATGGCTTCGTTTTCAAATTCAAATAATTTACTTTATACAGCTGGCTATAATAGCCCGCCATAATTATATCCTTCGAAATTAATAGAATACAATAGGTTTACTTATAATTTTGAAAGATCGTCGGCGGGCCGGATTAAATACCTTTGCGGGCCGGAGCTGGCTCGCGGGCCGTACTTTGCCCATCCCTGGTCTAGAGAGTCCGGGTAGAGATGTCTAGGTTAGTTCTCCCTCAAGTGGACAAACGCATTCACCGCCAAGACTAGGAGAAACTCACCCCATGAACCCGGGCTAAGTCACCAACTTAGAGAACTACAAGGAGGCTTATTCAAAAAATGTTTACGGGGGCGGCGGAACTCATAACCGTCTCTCAAATTAAGGCTCTAGTCAAACTAAGGCTTGCTTGAACAACAAAGTGGACGCAGCAGAAATTTCTAAACTGGATATGACACGTACAAACAAATTTATAGACAGGTGAAAGGCTCATTTGACAAGAATTTTTCAGACCTCCCTGCCCCCATAAATAAATATATAAATATGTATAAATAGATTAGTATTTTATGGAGTTGGAATACTGGTGTGATTATCTCGTTACCTAGAAGTATTGAGAACTGATCACTCCTTGAGATAATGTGATCTAATTGAAATCACACTCAGCCAACTTCCATCATTTAATGGGAAAGATCATTTATGACAAATCTTTTCCCGAATCATCTATCATGATTACGTACAAACGCACTCGTCGCTGCTATCATTTTTCCTCACGAATCTTTTAGCGAATGTCAAAGTTCGACAAAACTCATGTCACTTATTATGTTCAATTATTTGATTGTGAAAAATACTTTCTCTTTAAATATTCGTAAAGAATTTGTCACGACGGCCGTTACAAAATATTAAATCAGCGATCGTGAAGAGCTTAATTCACGTGGCTGTGAAGAAATCGCCAAGTCTGATTTGGGAGAAGATGGGCACGGACAAGATCACGAAATGTCGTCGAGGACTCTTATAATCATGACTCCAAATACTTTCATTTCGATTCGAAAATAAATGATTACCGGAATTTATTAACGTAATATTTAAATATAAATTCTTATTAAAACTCAATGAGCAATGAGTAAATCGCGAATCAGAAACGATTCTGCAACAATCAGATTTTGCATATTTATCTACAATCTATAATAATAAATAATTGAGCCAAAGAGCATAATTTCGTATTCCTTAAGGCGATCCAATAGTCCAGGAAAATATAATTTAAAGCTAAAATAAATTAAGTAGTTCACATCCTAACTAGATATTTGATATACCTTTTGATTACAAAATATTTTTTTAGTTTGGTTGGGTATTTTGATCTCAAATCCAAATCTAAGATTTGTATGAAACGGGCAGAAATGGGCCGCGCATGCGTTCCTCTTAACGATTCTACTTATATCTTTTCGCACCCCCTTTACAACTCCGTGTTTATCCTCAGAACACTCCAGTATTTGGGCTAGGTAGATTTTACTAACTCCCAGTTAGGTTATTACGTAAATTGGTAATTTAATTAAATTAAAATTTCTTCTTGGTAGCAATCAACTGAATTTCTTACATTGTCTCGAACACAACAACCACACCACCGCCACCGGTGAGTAAAAATGTCGTTGGAATTTTTTTCGAAATGCGCTGTTGCTTTTTATTTAGTTTTTACAATTCATCTTCAAATAATGGCATTATTTCATTCCGCATGTCGGGGATCTGTACGACTTATTCCCTCGCAGACAGAGGCCCACGAAGCCTTAAATCAATTACTCTCGGGAGCATGTCCGATGTTCCTCTCGACGCGCGACGGCTTACCTGTCGTCAGCATCGTTAATCTTGGGAAGGCAGGCTCCACGTGACTCGGGGCAGCCAAATTCAGACTTAACCCTCCTCCGAGCACCGGGGTCTCTCATGCCCGGCTGCGTGTCTCCTTTTCCGTGTTCAATACGAGGCAACCATGCCTTGAAATCAACAAGGGTTTGTAATGCCATTTTTTCTCCAAACCCGTGTCCAGTAGAAAGCTGTGCACGGGTTTATACGCCAATTCCCTTCCCAAACCCGTGTTCAGTACGAGGCATATTAAGTGAATGCATTATAGACAAGTTTGTTTCTGTATTTATAACAGCAGAATATGGAAAGAAATGTATTAGAATAATTACACATACCCGCTAGACAAACCATGCTTTGCCAAACAAACCATTCAAAACCTGATATGATTTTTTTTTTAATTATGATGACATGCGAGTTTATTTTAGAGAATTTATTTTACACACAATAAAGAATCTGCAATCAACACTGGACCATTAAAACTGCCACCATCTTGAAACGGAAAACAAATTTGCATTCTGAAGAAAAGCAAACCGGTCGAGTTAAAACAGAAGTTTGCTAGTTACATAAATATGAGTTCAATTGGTAAAGAAATTACCTGCAAAATAAAGGTTCCAGTTATGTAGGTAACATGTCTCTTTATATGCCATCAAAGAGAGTTCATCGGTGAATGTATTAAGTTTTTACAATAATATGTACCTACCTACTTATTCATGAAATAAAAACTTCAATGGTATTTTCTTAATATTTCGGATCATATTTATGTTCAAAGTACTTCTGTATCGGCATTGTAATTTATGTAAGTCAATGTCACATTATTAAGCTGTTGAATGCCCTGCCTTTTCCTTTGGATTGCTGGTGTACTCCTTGATGCCATAATACGTCCCTTAAAAAACCCACTTTTCACTATTAAAGATAACATGTTAAGATTAATTTAAGAATCACCTGATTTACATCTCCCACAGGGTCTTAAATACCCCATAGTACAGTTCAGGGTTTTGGACTCCCGCTGGAGGAAGTGTCCATGTTCAATAAATCACCTCTCGTTTATTTCGGATTCAATAATATGGATGTAAAATAAATCGATGTAAAACATTATTCGGTGGTGCACATAAAAATGGAAGTGTAAAATTACAAGACGTTAATCAGCGATGAACTTTCAGAGTGGAATTAAAAATTTAAAGATCATTGGCAGGCTTTCATTATTTATGGTATTGAATGCAGTCGCTGAAGGGCGGTCGTGACTGCACCAGGCGAAAGGGGTGAAATTTCAATTAAATCTTTATTATGACTTATAATTTTGGGAATGGGTAATATTCTCGTAAAATTTAAATGGTAGTAATCGAATAATTTTTGTAACGCCGTTTTTGAGAAAAATTACTACAGGGGCGCTTTTCAAACTTGTGACGTCTCTATCTAATTATATTATTCTTCTCTATCTTATTAAGGGACGCACTTGACTTAAACAGGTGATTCCTGACATTATTTGGAATAAAAAATGCTTACGAAATTTTGGCCTCCGGTGACATTTATGATGTTTTTTTTTCAACTAAAAACATAAAACATCAGTAAGCATTTAACAGTTAGTGGCGGGGTGAGTTTTTTGGCTAATTGACCAGTGACGACAAGTGGAATTAAACAATTTATGTTTTAGAAAAAAGGGCATCTAAAACATAGGTCTCTTCAAGACCCTTGTCAAACCTTCCTCTCCTCAAAAAGATCCTCCACACAGCATCTTAAAAAGATGACATACGCGTGGGCGACCCCTAGAGTTTGTCCTCTCGGTTGTACCCTCTATTATGGCATACAAAATTATTAACTAGTCTAGGGAAATTATCTTCCTCAGGGCCTCTATTGTGGAGTTAATGCAATAAAAAAAATACAGAAGACATATTTACCTGGCAGGTCACTTCAAATAAACACAGTTTTATTCAAACTATTGCACGCTTTTTTAAACAAGTTTATAAAAAAAAATTGGGGTTAATTGAATTTACTTTATTGACGATCCAATAAAAAAGCCCAAAATGTTCAATGAAAATTTGTTCTTAACAAAGAAAGAAAATCACCAAAATCAGCATGGTTTAATAATCAGATCACAGTACCTGCTTCTAGAAGTGCTTTTATAGATCTGAATTTGATTATGGTATATTTAGGTACTAGTTTAAATACCGGCTAAGTAATATACCTACCTAACAAGTAATATAGAAAATCGTGAAAAATCATTAAAAGAAAGTCACCGTGAATTACGACAGCTTACAGAAATTCAATATAACTCCCGTAAGAATATTATCTTCCGCATAACAACGACAAGGCTCCCATTATAAAATGAAAATGATTGTTCTGAATATAACGACGGTTTCGTGAAGAGAAGACTGTCGCTAGTTTCCTCGGAGAGTTGGTCGGATGAGAGGATCATGTCACGAAGTCGCTTTGTCTTTTTATGTAACAAATCTACGCTAACACCGGCCATGTAATAAAAGGTAAGCCAGTGCATAAACATTGATGGGTTATGGTATAATATATGTCCACGAAATACATTAGCACAAAATATAATGCCCATAAAATATTAAAATACCTACCTACTTTTGTGAAACGCCTTTTACCATTTATCTGAATTATTCCGTCAGTGTCGTTGCAATAGCACTGGCGAAACTATTTTTTATTAGCTGAAGCACCCGGCTTTGCCCGGGCATTATTCTGCTTTAAGGGAAAGGGGACTGGGGCGACCTTTATTCACTTGTTATAAAAGTTAGTTATACAAAAGTTTATCCATCTCAGAATAAAACTGTAGATTTTAATGAAAATCATATTCGCGCCACCTGCCGCAGACACTCTTCTTCATTTAAATAGAAATATAGAATAAACTAGTACCTACCTGCCTGTACGTACATTGATTTCTTTATGTTATATTCCACAACAAATTACGTTTTAAAATGTATTTATCATTATATACTTACAAATAATGATAAGCAATTATTTTTTTAAAAATTAAAGTTGACTGAGCATAGCGAGGTTCGGTTTTGACTTGACCACTTTGCATTTCGTCTGTCTATAAATTCGTTTACGTGTTCTGTCATCAGGTTTTCGCCATAATTGGAGCTATTTCTGCTGCACACCTCTGCAGTACCAGGGTAGGTATTCCGTCAGGTCCATTAGCTTTGTTAACATCAAGCCCCCGTAAGAGGTGGATCCTTAGTTTTTTTCATATAGAAACCGCAGTGAGAAATCGACAGCACATCTTCGAGGGTCGAGTTTTCCGCAAACATTTTAGCTTATAAGTTGGCTTTTTCGGTGGCGGTGGCCAGTGAGCCGTCGGGTCTTAAAAGAGGTAGAAGAGTAGGTTTGCAGAAAATTCGACCTATTGAGCCCGCAAGCGACCAGAATGGTCTGCTGCCATGCAGTCAGGTAGTCGGTTTTTTTCTGATCTGCAGGTCGTGCTCTAATATGAATAGCCAGCCAGCGTGAACCGTGATTTTTTCCGATTTTCGTGGTTTTTCATATCAAACTATTTCGGTCGTATTTATACATAACACTGTCTTTTGTAAGGAGAGAAATGTTCGAAAGTTTCTCTTAAAGAACCATTTATTATTATTATTTTCATGAAAATGCAGTAAAAACACCCACCGAAAATTTTCAAACCACCAAAAAATGTTATTGTTTTTAAATATCTTTGTCTTGTACATATCCTTTAAAACGCATAAAAGCATGCTCACTATAATTTTCTTAACCACTCAGAACTTATTTTGTCAAAGGGTCAAAATATTTATGCTTTGCAATAAAAGCCAAATAAGTGCAATATTTCTGAACATAAATTTTATAATTGGAAATAAACATACTATTTTTGTAATTAATTTTTTTTTAATCCAAATATAAAAAATACAAATTGCTCCCCTTGTGTTTTTAATAAATAAAATTACTGATAATTTTTTTTTTTAAATACACACATATTTTGTTAGGCAAATGTAAACGTTATCGCCAACACACTTTTTAGTCGTAGATATTATATAAAAATATATTTTATTAAATTCTTAAAGTTTCATAATTCTTTTTCAAAACGCGGTCAGAAACTTTGGTTTCTGCTCATAGACTCATATCACTCATACAAACATTTGAATTATTTTGTACTTCACTTTTAGATTTGAATACAAAGCGTGGTATTTTCTCTTTCTAACACCGTTTAATTCACATTTCTAACCTTGATAGCAAGAAAGACACAACGATTTTTATGAGCCATTTATTTTTATGTTCTAAAAAGCGAACAAATTATCCTAAGGAGTTAAGACCCCGCAGCCGGGAGATATAAAATTACGAATGTTAGAGGAGCGCGCTAATATTTAAAGCGACAAAATCGATGCGAAAATTGTGAAAATGTTTAATAAAACACGGCTCGTTTAAAATAGTTCGTTTGTCTTCCAAATTCCCTTCCCATACCCGTGTTTAGTACGAGGCATGTTAAGGCTCTGCAACCGGGTTCGAAAAGAAGAAGATGGAGAGATACAAAATTACGAATGTTAGAGGAGAGCGCTAACATTTACAGCGACAAAATCGCTGCGAAAATTGTGAAAAAGTTTGATAAAACACGACTCGTTTAAAATAGAGCAAAAATCTTGCGGGCATTCTCTTAAACAGCATTTAAAGAAACACTGTGAATTTTTTCATACATATGACTTGTAAAATAACTGAAACAAACGTGTTTATAATAATTTTTGGAGCACACTTTGCGATTTTTGCTATCGAGGAAATTTTATATAATTTGCGTTTCGGCGCAAGGGATGTCTAGATATTATCTTCAAGAATAACATATATTTTTTAAAGAGCTTCAAAACTTAACGTGTTTAAGAAATCGGTAGAAATTCTGGTAGCGGCAGCTTAATGAAGTATGGGTAAGGTGTTTAATTTTACCAAATCAACACTTCCATACGTGTCACGGGGGTTAAATAAATGATTAGAAGGTTTTAATAGATTCTCTTTTTATTGTAATAGTCAAACACAATCGCGACACAATATTAAATATCAGAAAGTTGCAGGGCTAAATCTGATAGCTGTACAC
Organism: Limnephilus marmoratus; assembly: GCA_917880885.1. Taxonomy (NCBI): domain Eukaryota; kingdom Metazoa; phylum Arthropoda; class Insecta; order Trichoptera; family Limnephilidae; genus Limnephilus; species Limnephilus marmoratus. The sequence goes on along the minus strand of OU862909.1, from coordinate 55,387,844 downwards.
ACCAGGACAATGCGGGACGGAATGATTTTGCGGTAGCATTTGGAACTACATCTAGTCTTTCCGGTGTGACCAGCATTCAAAATTGCCAGTACATAAAATAAATTGTACATTAAACAGTACCTTGCCATAGAAGTATTTATAGATGTAGGTAGATAGTATCTACCTACTAGATACTCGTACGTCTTCAATATTTGAGTAGGTGTACCTTCGGAAATGAAACAAAATGTTAATGCTTATAATTAATGTAATCAATTCTGTTGGAGTAAATCTAAAAGCTTTATGTCCATTTGAACGACACCGTAAAGCGAGTAAAACATGATATTTCGTAGTCCGTGGTTGTTAATATCCTAATACATGCCTCCATGCAGACTGCGGACCTACGGCCGTGTCTTTGTATCACTTACCAGAACAATTTGCCGGAGTTATCTCCTGAATCGTAATAAATCGTTGTAAACAAGCATTAAATTTTACTAATGGATCAACCTGTTAAGGCTTTATGGCACATTTCAAACATTCGGTAAGGTTTTATAGTTGTAGGATGCCGAGGGAACATTGAACTCGGCGGTTAAATAAGAAATTTGATTTATTGGCCTTTTATAATGGGCATGATAATTTTTTTATGAAATAATGTTCACGCACTTAGGTTCCTCATACACTCATAAAAAATCGCTATCAACACACTCGTTCATTCTTACATATAATGTATTAATATCACGTTAGTTTAATGTTGAGTGTATGCATGCCGAAACAAAATAACATACTCATTAAACATGTAGGTACCTACTACCTACTTCTACAACCTACTTATATGTATAAGAGAATTCCATTTAACTCTGTGAACCTGCCGACTTCCAATTAATATATAATATAATGTATATATCTTTATTCAATGAAATTGGCAACATTACAACTAAAAAAGTACATGTTCAATGTAGATTACAAATAGATTACATCAGTACAAAAAAATTAACAAGTACAAAGTAATGTAAGATCGGTTACACAGAAGTAGCATAATTATACAATATTTTTAGTTGTGCATAGCCTGCCTCACTAGGTGAACCTGTATTGAGGCAGAATTTTTTGTAAATTGTTTCTCTCAATTTTATCTATGGTTTTTTTATAAATGTATAATGTAGGTTTCTATACAGCAAAAACTTTATTTTAGATTACATTATTGTTTGTATATACACAATTCAAAAACTGCAAGGTTATTTTATTACTACAATAACGAGTATCAATGACAGGGCGTTTGGGCGTTTTAATTGCATTAAAACCTCTGTTGAATAATCGCCTAATCGCATAAGTGTATGTTTAATAAAATATACTGTACCACGAACCCACTGAAAATGTTTCGGAAAATTAAAAACAGAAACACCTACTACTGGCAATTTGTGAAATTCAAAACAAAGCTGGAAAAAGTATGAATGAAAAACTAAGGACTCTTTGCAAAGCTAAAAAAGAGAGGATTAAAGAAGGTATCTATATTATTTCTTTATGTATTTATTTACGATAAAAGTAACTTTGAATCTTCTTCTTCTTCTTCGATGGCGCTACAGCCCATATCGAGCTTTGGCCTCCTGCAACAGTCGCCTCCAACTCCTCCTGTCCTCAGCGGCTGACTTCCAATTTGGTACCTGGAGAAGCTGTGCTGCATCCCCTCTTACTTCGTCTTCCCACCTCGGTCTGGGTCTTCCCACTTTTCTCTTTCCACCCGGGTGTCCAGTCAAAATCCTTTTTGGGACGCGTGTATCCGGGATTCTCTGTACATGCCCAGCCCATCTCAGCCTGAGGAGTCTCATATGTGTTGAGATGCTAGGTGCCTTATATATATCATACAATTCTGTATTGTGCCGGATGCGCCACTGTTCACCCTCTTTCACGGGTCCACATATTCTTCTCAGCCAAGTAACTTTGAATACACAGTATAAAATATTGTGGATAGTACCTAAGCACAGCAGGCAACAGCCATAAAAATATTATTATAGAATGGCAACACTGACATTCCAGCTCATTCTACCGGTCGCTGTCAGAATAGAAAATTTATCAAAAATGATTTTTGATTATTCGTTGGGTCTGACTGCTGTGTGTAAAGGTTACTATCCTCATAGTTCAACCTACGGTTTAATTATGAGGATAGTAACCTTTACACACAGCAGTCAGACCCAACGAATAATCAAGAATCATTTTTGATAAATTTTCTATTCTGACAGCGACCGGTAGAATGAGCTGGAATGTCAGTGTTGCCATTCTATAATAATATTTTTATGGCTGTTGCCTGCTGTGCTTAGGTACTATCCACAATATTTTCACACAAAAAAATTACGAAGCAATAATACGGTGTGATCTTACTAATATATGGTTCATACTAACTAAAATTTAAAATCAGGCTACAGCAAGCAAAATGTAAATTAATCAAATTTCAAAACATATGTGAATTTTTTGTATGTTCTTTCGGTGCTATTAAAAATATGTACCTACTACTTCTGCATATTGGTTACCTGAGCTGGAGGTTATAAACGAATTTGTGTTTGACATTGTTGTTTCGTTGAAAGATATTTTTAGCCCGTCTGATTCTATCAGGAATATGAAATGAAATCAATTGCAATAATGCAGGGCTATCAATAGGGGAATTTATTCATTTTAAAAAGAAAAATTATTTCGGATACCAATCTCGTGTCGGACAGCTTTATTAATATTTGATTTTTCATAAGTTAGTTACAGTTTATATTTTCAGTAGGAATAAGTTTATAATTTCTATGCCTTAGAAATTATGTTATCCTTTCGACAACAATAATGTTTGTATTCATTTTATTAACCCAGCGTTGTCCGGGCTTTACACAAAGTTTTTCGAAATACAACTTAAATATAACTTTAAATATAACTTAATACAATACGAAATACAAGCGACCTTCGCTAATTGCGAAATTTCACCAATCTTGGAATAAAATTGTAGATTTGTATGAAAATCGAATCCACGTCTCCCGCCCGTCATAATTCAAAGACATTCCATTAAATAAATAGATTGACTAGTTTAAGTCCCCAGCTTATCCTGGCTTTACGTTAAGTGCTTCAAAATCAGACCTTAACACTGACCTTCCTTTTGTTGTTAAGATCAAGTGTCAAAATTAAATCAATCTCGAAATAAAACTGTAGACAAATCCAAACCACACCGCCCACCATCCATAGGTCAAAGACACATTTTTTAAACATACAAATAAATACAGAATATTGATTTTGATTAACTGACAATGGGGTCACCGTATAAAAATATATTTCTGGGATTTTCGTGAATTGCGACCACTAGCACACTGTTTAAAGAAAGTATATTCTGTTCATTGAATGCTATTGTTTATTCTGTTAATATGGACTGAAGTTTTGATAATGACCGCCTTTCCAACCTATTTACAGTTTTACTGAAGTGACGATTGCGTTGAAAAGGTCAGATCAAAATCACAACCCGTCTTTTACGTAGACGAAACGCTTATTGATAATGTTAAAGAACCTCCATTTGAAGAGAATGTCACTAGTTCTGCAGTCGCATTTCTTCATGGCTGTTCACAGCATCCAACTAGCGCAGTTCGGAGATAGCTCTGTCAGCAAAATGATTTACTGGACCTGATATCACTTATACTTGGCATGGGCCGGCCCGGTGGTATTTGGATATGGAGACTAAATATTCAGGATTATTATTTATTGAACCTACTTACCTGCAGGTGTCAGACATTATGTATTTAGGTCATAAATAAAACGTAATATGCATGCCAATATAAAGGTATTGTTAGCGTGTTTAATTCGTAGAACTCCATTTATTCATTATTAATTTCAATTAATCGAATTTATTAATTTTATTCTTAAGTTCCGCAAGTGTTTTGGTTTTTATTTATTATTGTGACAGCTGTTTCGGCGTCCGAGATGGTTATCAAACTTTTTTTTAGATACTTTTTTGTTACATTAGCTGGAATTGGAATCCCTCATCATCATGATCGTCTTCTTCCCCTTATCCTATTCGGGTCAGGGACCTACTGCATCGACAAGGCTCCTCCATGCATGCCTATCTTGTGCTGCTTGTTCCGCCTCCGTCCATGGCAGTCCCATCCTCTCCTCACACAGTTTCTGGAGTTGCCTCGCCCAACTGTGTCTGGGGCGGCCCACTGGACGTCTACCCTCTGGAATCGCACTCAGTATTTTACTCGGAATTCGGTCATTAGACATTCTTAGTATATGCCCAAGCCACCTCAGTTGCGATTTGGTAAGCCGTAAATATCAATAATTTTATTTTATTTATTTATTAACGAATACATTACGTATAACATGATATGAACAAGTAAAAGTTACGGAAAGACAATGCATGTTCTGGCGGAAAATATTTTCCTAAGGGCCTCATGGGCGGAGTAATGTTATCGTGCAAAAGAAATATTTATTAATTGTTTTTGTGTTTAATTCGTAGAACTCCATTTTAATTTTTAGAAATTTAATTAAAATTAAATTCGATAATGTTATTATCGAGTTCTGCAAGTTTTTTGGTTAGTGTTTTAGTTACAGCTGTTTCGACTTGTAAGGTCATTTTCAAACTGTGGTGAAGCCACGTACGGACGACTTATTTATAAGATTTTAAATGTCAATTTTTAAAGGTGTCTAAGTTGATTTATTACCGGTTAAACCGATTTGTAGAGACACTAATTGAGAGAGTGCTAATGTGGGATTCGGAGTATTTCCCTTTGGTTTGCCTTGCACTAAGTGTAAGGGTTTTCTTAATTGATTTAGAATGACGTTATTGCTATGACTCATTTAAGTGCATTATATTTCTTAGGTTTGGTAAACATACTAAGTAGTGGGGAATAAATAATTTTCCTTACTTTATTAATTAGCGTTATGTTGGGGTCATTCGTTCGTTTATTGATTTCAATTGTTCAAGCAAATTTAATCTAAGACCCTTTCGTTCAATATGTAATGGTTTTGGCTGGTTATTTTTAAGTGGAACGTGATTATTCACTAAGAGATGTTCTGAGAATTTTGAAGAGGTGTTTTTATTTTTATAACAATTTATATGTTCTTTGAATCTAGTTGAGAATGCCCTACCTGTTTGTCCGATGTACTAATAGGTAATAAATCAACTTAGACACCTTTAAAAATTGACATTTAAAATCTTATAAATAAGTCGTCCGTACGTGGCTTCACCACAGTTTGAAATTGACCTTACAAGTCGAAACAGCTGTAACTAAAACACTAACCAAAAAACTTGCAGAACTCGATAATAACATTATCGAATTTAATTTTAATTAAATTTCTAAAAATTAAAATGGAGTTCTACGAATTAAACACAAAAACAATTAATAAATATTTTTTTTGCACGATAACATTACTCCGCCCATGAGGCCCTTAGGAAAATATTTTCCGCCAGAACATGCATTGTCTTTCCGTAACTTTTACTTGTTCATATCATGTTATGTGTAACTTGCAGAACTCGATAATAACCTTATCGAATTTAATTTTAATTAAATTTCTAAAAAAAAAAAAAAAAAAAAAAAAAAAAAAAAAAAAAAAAAAAAAAAAAAAAAAAAAAAAAAAAAAAAAAAAAAAAAAAAAAAAAAAAAAAAAAAAAAAAAATTCTTACCTAATATGAAAAATTTATTGAAATATTTTTACTCAATTTTTTTCACTTGTCTCTGTAATATTGCTTGCCGGTACCTATGTAGTTAATGCTTGTTGAAAGGGGTTTTTTTTGTTTCTTTTAATTACAGTCTTGCCGATTCGGACCTGGCGAAGAAGATGAATGCATAGTGAATTGAAGGCCTTTAATGGTGAGGCTCATCCCGCGGCTACCAGGCTCCCATCTCACGCTGAAGGTCATTGGCACAACTATTTGATCATCTTAAGTCGATCTAATTGTTGACCTTTAGTAAGCCTGCTTACTATGCAGATATGTTAAGGTTTCCTGCTTGATACGCCCGAACAGATTCAGCGCAGAAGACGTCGTGACGGAGGTTTTAAGCCAAATCGTAACAGTAAAATACTGAACGGTCGTTTTTTACAATGCTAAAATATCTAAATGTATTATATTGGTTCACGTCACATTTTAGTGCCGACATTAGCAAAAGTGCTATAATGAAAACATTAGAAAGATTATCGGTTATCGCAAGCAAGAAGTCGAGAAACCTAAAGCACTATTTTTATTTACTTAAATTAAGCTATTAAAATTTTGAAATTTAATTAAAATTTAAAATATAATTAAATTAAGCTATTAAAATTTTAAAATTTAATTAAAATTTAAAATATAATTAAATTAAGCTATTTAATTAAATTAAACTATTTTTATTTAATTAAATTTAATTGACACGCCAATTCAATTGGCTAACAGGACTTGTTTGTTGATTATATTATGTAGATATTATATATTCTTTCAATAAATAAATAAAAAAACAAAAAAAGACAATATTAGCGAAACTCAATCGAAAATCTGAAAACAGAAAAATTAGAAAAAAGATACGGTCACCTCTGGGACTTGAATCCAGAACCTTCTCTTTGCCGGGACGCAACTCTACCTTTTGACCTAATATGTCCCTATCCGACTGGGTGATATTTAACGGTATCATACTTCGACTAAGAACTAACAACATTATCCAATTTCCTAACCCATATTTTTATTGGCTGCTATCTTTAAGTAGATATTATTGAAAGATTCAAACCCGAACCAAATGCCACCTAGATATGGTCTTGGATAATTTTTTATCCATTTTTATTTTTAATATGCGACATCTGTTGACTTTTCTGCAAGTCTGAAAATCAAAAACTCCTTTTCTAATTTTGCTGTTTTCAGATTTTCGATTGAAGTTTCGCTAATATTGTCTTCAATTATTTAAATATTACGATTTGAGATTTTACTCATGAAGTTAAAAATAAATATTCATCCTAGACTTGCAGAAAAGTCAATAGATGTCGCATATTAAACATAAAAATGGATAATAAATTTATCCAAGGCACTATCTAGGTAGCATTTAGATACATAAAGATTGCAGCCAATAAAAATATGCGTTAAAAATTGAAGACAATGTTGGTAGTTCTTAGTCGAAGTATGGCGCAGTTAAATATGGCCGAATTGGATAAGGAAATATTAGCTCAGTTGGTAGAGTTGCGCTCCGGCAAGGCGGAGGTCCTGAGTTCGAGCTCCAGATGTGGCTGTTTTTTTTTCCGCTAATATTGTCTTCTTTAATTAAATATTAGATACAATTTGAGGTTTTACTCTTTAAGTAAAAAAATTAAGAAATAAAAAAAACCCTTTTTATTTTAAAATTTCGTATGTAAATTGAGTGATTTACGAAGAACAGTGTGAGATAGATTATTGAGAAATAATAGCATTAATGTATGAATAATAATAGAAATAAAAAAATGTATTATTTTCTACATTATTTATTTACTAAGAGGTTGAGTAGTATAATGCGGGAACTGAAGCTTTGTCTTTGTAGGCCAATTAAAAAGAAGCCCCCATAAATACATCAGCCAAGTGACAATTTCTTATCTCCCGCTTCTGAAGTTTTAGAAGAACATTAGGCACTTTATTATTATTATTTATTATTTTTTTAAAATTGTAAAACTAACGTTTTTAAGACAAGATTTTTTATGCATAGCACAAAGGGTAACAATTATTATAAGCAATAATTATCAGCCTGAAACCCTCATCCACATTGAAAAATCTTCCGAGAAAAGATACATGACGCCAACGGGACTTGAACCCGTGTCCTCTCGATTGCCGGTCGATTGCTCTTGACCACTGAGCTATGGCGGCTTATCTCGTACCCGCCAAATGATTCAATATATGCTAGTGTTTCATTCAACAATTACTACTTATTATATTTTTTTTTTTCACTTGAAAACAACCAACTTTATTTTTGCGAGAGAAACATTGTAAGTGTTAAATCCCTCGCTAGGTGGCGTCGAGACAAATTATGTCTTCATTTATTGGGGAAATACTTAAACTTGTCAAATATTAATTATTATTTTTTTAAAATTGTAAAACTAACGTTTTTAAGACAAGATTTTTTATGCATAGCACAAAGGGTAACAATTATTATAAGCAATAATTATCAGCCTGAAACACTCATCCACATTGAAAAATCTTCCGAGAAAAGATACATGACGCCAACGGGACTTGAACCCGTGTCCTCTCGATTGCCAGTCGATTGCTCTTGACCACTGAGCTATGGCGGCTTATCTCGTACCCGCCAAATGATTCAATATATGCTAGTGTTTCATTCAACAATTACTGCTTATTATATATTTTTTTTCTTTTTTTCCTTTCATTATTATTATTATTTTTAAAGAATGACAAACATTCCCGGGCTACGAATAACCCAACAATGTTTGAAAATCTCCTACTACCACCACAGAAAGCCGAAAATGTTGTTTGTGTTGTGATGGAGGACTTAGCCAGCCGAGGAATCGAATCGCGGTGGGACCCAAGCGCGATGCTCGCACAACCACCGACCGGCCTACTTCTTTTGTTAATTTCAAAGCTTCTAAGTTAGGATAAAGGAACATATGAGGTGTTTAAACTGTAATAGTTTCTCAGAATTTCCTAATCAATTATTGGAGACCTGTTTTTGATTATAATAACGGAATTGAGTTGTTACACTGTAATATTATTAATTTTTTTTTACATTAGCTCTACACAGAAGGCCCTGAAGAAAATAAAATTCCTATGGTCCTGTGCATTGACATACTTACTTGGTCGAAGGGCCTGTGTCATCTTAGGGGATGTTGTGTGAAGAGCTTTTTAAGGATGGGAAGGATAGGAAGTTCTGGGAAGGAAAATATATGAGGAGTGAGTAGGATTCTGGATGTTTATGGGTCCGGGAGTGAAGGACGGGAGTGAATGAATCTATCCCTCCAACTGCGGTGCAAGGCGATGGGTCGAATGAGTCCGGCTGAAAAGGTCAAAAGGCCTCCCTCAACCAGTCTCTCTTGATCCGGCCTGCCAAGCAGCAGGTAGGCAGATGCATCCGCCGCCAAGATCTGAACAAACCTGACCCCATGAACCAGGCACCCTTGCTAAGTCAACAAACGTAGCGAACCACTTGGGATGACCTACGGCAGAGGTGTTGGTTATCCAAAAAATGGTTCCCGGGTGGTGATACCCGTACCCGCCTCCCAAATTAATGGTATCCGTTTAGATAAAATTGAAATCATAGATATAAGAAAGAGTACAAAAAAGAGATAAAATATTTGTGATAAACAAAGAATCTTTTTAATGACCTTGTGTTAAATTTGTTCCCATTATAATTAACGCCATATTACCCTCATCCTTCTTTACTATCCACTCTCGCCCATTCATTTAGATCTCGGGGTCTATTTTGTTATTTAGTTTTATGTAAAGCCTGAAGAATTATGCCTTGCGTACGAAACTTGTTTAAAAACAAAAGTGGTTATAACTCTGGGCAAACTACAAGAAGAATAGTATAGAAAGACTCCGGGTTCAGTACAACAATGCCTTCCGCATAATGTTTGGTCTCCCCAGATATTGCAGAGATTCCCAGATGTTCACGGAGGGGCGAGTTCCCGGCTATGCAGCCCTTATTAGATCCAGGGTGGCAGGAATGAGGGAAAGGATAAGCAGTTCTGGAAATATCCTCGTCATGGAAGCCCGCCTAAGTCCATCATTCAGCACTGATGCACAATGGAGAAAAATACTGGCTCCTAATGTGGTCACAGAATCCTAAAAGCCAATTATTACTATTTTCTTTTATTATTACCTTTATTTCATGTACAATCATATTCACCTGTTTTTCTTTTTTTTATCTTTAAAATATTTTGTGTATGTATTGTAACAAGTAACAACCCCTATGGAATGTGTGGGATTGCACTATTCTCCCCATATACGGGAATAAACATTAATACGCACCAGATTTAAATGTCCGGGTTAAATTTTCCCCACAGGAAAAACTAAACCCTTTCACACACTTCCCAAATGATTACCTAGTCAATCCACGTTATGCAATTGCACTATATAAGTATTATAAATACAAAACAATACAAGAACAACATGTCAACCTACCAGAGACCAAATGGGAAAATAATTCATCGACTCCAGATATTTTCATATCAGGGGGATCGGCTCTGTGGAATTCCTAATTTGACCTATAAATCCTACTGATCCCTAAATATAAATACTTAAAAAATCAAATTTGGGTAGTATGTTTATGAGAGATGGGAAGGCTGAAAGGGATATTGAAAGAAGGGTGAATGCCGGTAACTCCATTAATGGTGGACTGAATGCCGTTGGCGCTAATAAAAAACTGTCAAAAAAAGCGAAGCTAGCAGTCCACAATGGAGTCCTGGTACCTACCCTGATGTATGGCATTGAGGCATGGAACTGGCAGAGGAAGGATGAAAGTAAACTGAATGCTGTTGAAATGAGATCCCTGAGACGTATGTGTGGTAAAACAATGTATGATCGTGTGAGAAATGTGGATATCCGCAAAGAATGTAAGGCTGATGTAAGCATAATGAGTAAGATTAAGAAAGGGACCCTCAGATGGTTTGGGCATGTGGAGCGAATGAACGAAGGAAGTAGTGTAAGAAGAATATACGACGCGAATGTGAATGGTAGAAGAAGTCGGGGACGCCCGAGGAAGACATGGCACGATCAAGTGAATCAGATACTTGAGTCGGGTCATGTCAAAAGTCGGAATAATAGAAGAGAATGTATGAGACGATGTATGAATGTGAGTGAGGCAAAGAGTATGTGCCAAGACCGAGTTGTTTGGCGGTCCGTCCTCTCTGATACCCCTGCGGGAAACGGCGTGATGCTTAGTTAGTTAGTTAGTTAGTTAAAAAATCAATAAAAAAAATCTAATATTAAATCTTATACTGTCTTAATTTATTTAAATACTTAAAAAATCTTTTGTAATCCTACATGTATTTAAAATGACTGATTTTCGCATTTTTGTATATAAATTCTTTGACAAATCTAATATGCCTAAATTTTGAATTAGAGACCTAGGTATAATGCCAGTAGTCGAAATGACAAATGATAATATTTTTATAGTCTGAGAATGCCAAATTCTTTTAATCTCATTTCCTAAATCTGTATATTTTCTTATTTTTTCAGAAACAGATTTTTGAAATAATTATTATTATTAGAATAACAAAATTTAAAAAAAAAAATTAAAAAATTAAAAAATAAAAAAAAATAAAAAAATAACAAAATTTTTGTTTAATTTTTATTTATAATGGTTCCACAAAGTAAGTTTTTGAAGAAACTCTTTCATAAAATGTAATACGTCTTTTGCGCTCTATCTAGGAGTTTCAAACATTAGTTTACGAAGGGTTTATGTGTGTGTAATGCATTTCATCTATTCTTTATGACTGAATATTATTTACGTGATGCATTAAAGCCGGGACATGATGGGTTCCATTGCACAATAATATATCAATATCGTGTTAAATCGTGACGTCACGATGAAAGCTTTAAGGTTTGCCGAAACTAAAGTGCATCCTTCTCACTCGTCTTATCAACACTTTCTTATTCACCAGAAGCGAAAGCAATATCAACCATTATAAAATCACTTACCCATATCAATTACCGTGTTATGAAATATGTGTGCATCTCCGTTGATTTAGTGGCTTAATGTTAAAAATTATGACTTAAACTTCTTACGTAATCATGTTTATATTAGAGCTAAGAAAAGGTGGGGAAATGTAGATATCGCATCGGCCCGATTTTTGAAGGACGTGTGAAATCAGCTCAGATAATGTCGCATTTTAAAACATGGGTCCGCGATATTTTAACAGTACCTACATAATGGGAGCATTTTGGGAGGCGGGAATGGGGAGAGCCACTCCGGGAACTATTTTTTAGATCACCAACACCTCCGCCGTAGGTCACCCCAAGTGGTTCGCTGCGTTTATTAGCAGGTATGCCTGGGTTCATGAGGTGAGGTTTGTCAAGGTCTTGGCGGCCGATATGTCTGCCCACCAGCTGCTCGACGGGCTGGATGGAGAGCAACTGATGTGGAGGTGTTATGACCTCTGCAGCCAGAATCCCTCAAGCCATCGCCGTGCACCGCATTTGAAGGGATGGATTCATACGTCCTTTACTCCTGGATACACTGAACCCCAGATTCCTACCCACCCCTCTTACATATTTCCTCCCCAGAACTCCCTTTTCTTGCTTTCCTTAAAAAATCCCTCCATATAGCTTTCCTTAAAATGGCATAGGCCAGGAGGAAATTAATGGAAACGCAAGCTTGCGTTTCGCGCCGTTTGCGGTTGATTTCAGATAATTCGTGGTTCGATTCGCAGGTTCGGCTTATGTCTTCATACGCACCCTTACAAATTAGCGGTTCTACGCAGTAGTAGCCCTTCATGACCCTTGCTGGGAAACCAACATTTATTTGGACTTTCTACTTAAATAACCTTCCAAAAATTGGCAACGGTCTACCAACATTTGGTTCTGCTTGTCTTACCCTAAAGTTGATAAGTTCTTCTGGCGGTTCTTGAAAAGTCAGGCATGGGGATATAAAATCTCTATTATGTTTAGGAAAGTTCTGTGTTGTTCTTCCCCCTCTTTCCTAAGTCATCATCTCGGACCTCCTTGTAGTGTTCACTATCACGTCAGATGTGATTATGATGATTACTTATGCAGATTGATATATTTTTAATTTTCTGTTTTTATGTCATAATTTAAACTGAAAATTTCAAATCATGTCTCACGTTCAATGATTTTATAACACAATGTGAAGCGTCGAATTTTCATGGAAGAAAAGTGACTGTGACGATCGAGCGGGAAAGCGAGCGTCAGCGTGGATTTGATTTTAATACAAATCTACATTTTTTCCGAGATTGTCGAAATTTTGCACACTTGACCTTCAAAAAAGAGGAAGGTCTTCGTCTATATTAGATTTCTAAAAAACTCTAAGTAAAGCCCGTGCATCGCCGGGGACTTCAACTAGTTATTAATAAAAGTAAAACGATATTGTAATAAGATACGTTTTTAGATTTCCACCGTCAAAAGTATTTTGGGGCGTAATGCCGTGTTGCGCTACCGCTGCCGGATCTATCCTGATGATGGACACTGCAACGCTGTCCGAAACGTTGGCTAAAGAAGGAGGTGGCGCAACACGAAATAACACCATATACTCGTACATCGTTCTCGAAACATGTTGATTTTTTAAATTAAAGTTTATCGTGGTAAAAAAAAAGTGTTTTTAATTATTTCATTAGTGAAATGATTTAGTTTACTCTGTTTCAAGACCAAGGACACCAGGGACTTCCGCTGTATTATTTACGTAAATAAGAATGTCTGTATCTGGGTTGTGTATTTCGTTTGTTTACAAATCAACAGTTTTATTTCGAGAGTGATGAAATTTTGCACACTTCATCTTCAAAATAAGAGGAAGGTCAACGTCTACATTAGATTTCCAAAAAAAAACACTGAGTAAAGCCCGGGCAACTCTGGAGACTTCAGCTAGTTATAAATTCACAATATCTACATTAAATCCACGTGTTGAAAATTGACATAATTCATATATTATGAGTGGCATTAAATTTACAGTGCATTTACCACAAGGACAACATATTTTAAGCAAACAGGGGAGATAGCAGATTGTTCTCAACGGTTCACATCAATCGCGTAGTAATTTTTGAACCCATTAGGTATTTTAATAGTTGTAAAGACTTATCGGATTATTTAGGAATGAGTGATGGAGTTTACTGTTCACATAAAGTCCATAATGCGCAGTAGCGGTACTTGTCACACGAGCATCCAATAAACGGTAGCACTTCACGTGTTGCCTCTAAATCTACAATCGCTGGCATTTAAAATAATTTAGATTCGGCCCTGCTTATCCCGTGATTGATGGCGACCGCGACGCTTGAATGTCAGAGAAAGAGAACGAGTTATGTAAAGGAAGCACTTTAAATATAACCAGAGTCATTTGTCGCAGTTCGTTCACATCAATAAAGCGCCGAAATTGGTGTATTGGCAAATTACATTCCCATTAAAACCCTACAAGCCCAATCATATTTAGCTATCTAAAAGCCCAATCATAGGTCAAATTTACCTACATGAATAAATACACTTGTAACATAGTTTATTCTGATACGTTTTAAGATTTTCACGGCAAAAAGTATTTTCGTTATTTGTTTTTGGGGTGTTATGCCGTGTTGCGCTACCTCCTTCTTTAGCCAACGTTTCGGACATCGTTGCAGTGTCTATCATCAGGGCAGATCCGGTAGATGTTTATTAGTTTATTCCTTCGACCAAGTATATCTAGACAGGGCGTGTAGGTCTTAAAAATGACACCGAACCAAAAATATTGGTTTACGAAAACATTTATCAAAAAGAAAGTCCATTAGCTCATAGTCAAAAGATCGCAAGAAGCTTTGGTTTGTACCTTTAGTTGGTCTGCGTGGAGCTGATTTGTTTTCCAGCAAGTTCGCGGTAAAGGAATTACTAGCTTTGTGAAGATCATTTTTAAAACACAAATCAGGCAGTTAGAGATATTTGAGGTATGGGCTATCGCGGACTTTATTATTAACATTTTAATCAGTTATATGAATATCTAAAAAAATATATACATAACTTATGAATTCGGGGCAGCGTATCGAGAAAAGTAACAATTGATAAAAAATGTTTAATTTCTTCCTAGTAAAACAACTACGTCACGCAAGAGATGTAACGGAATTCGGTAGTTGCATTATGAAATTTCTCGTAGAGGTGATGTCACTTTAAGATTGGAATTGGGTATGGGAGGGCTTATCTATAGTTAATATATCGATGGTTTATTCTGTTTAATTTATTATTTTTTATCATTATTAATTCGTATTAACTATTGAGGAAATGAAAAAACGCATAATTAGAATAATATTTATTATTAGACTTTGAAAAAAAATAACTACTTATTACCAATTAATACAAAAATTCGGTACAAAATGAGATCCTTTCGGTTTGCTTCTTTTAAACTAAAAATATTAAAATAAAACCAAACAAAATCTTCTTTTTTCTACTAACCAATAAATGTTTTATAACAATTAAACAGTTTTATATAATTATTTTTTCTTTATAAACACTTTTCACACACATCATAAAATTAAAAAAAGCCTAAACATAGGTCAGATTGACCTACAACAGTACGATAACTCCAACTTACCAATACCACACCGTAGTCTCTTGTGGGTTCTTGGAGGGTACTAAGATGGTTCGATCAATCAGGGCAATCGAAAGAATTGTGTGAAAGAGAAAGCAGATATTTGTTTGCGTATAGGTAAAAATGACCTAGATTGGGCTTATAGGGTTAAAGCTGGCTTGCGCCCGTCTCGGTCGCATCAATACGACACCGAAGGAATGGACAGTGGACGTGAAACAAGGAGATGGGACGTTTAATGTGCTTAAAACCATAAACAACACATTAAAACCTGCTTTTATAACCTTTAAAATTTTGATGGGCCTGATTCATTATAATCGATGACGGTTTTGGGCGTTAATATAAGGTGCTTTGGAAATTTTACCGACCATGTTTTAACGATTTATCTGAAATGTTAACTGTTTAGAACACGCTCCTTAAGTCATTTGTAAGCGTGGGTTGATACATTTGCGTTGACATAAGCATTTGAGGCTTGGAGGCAAGATTTAATACACGTAAGTGACGTAATTATTTGATTGTTGTAATAATCTCCATCCCTCTAAGTCTCAGCTTTAAAAAACTTTTTTTTATTTTGTTTGTCTTAAGCAGATATTGTGTAAATTTATGTTCTGTTACAGTACTCTTGGTGTTTTTTTACATTAGCTCTAAAATAATTACCCTCAGGGCCTATGTCATCTTTGGGGATGCTGTGTGGAGGGTCTTTTTAAGGAAAGGAAGTTCTGGGAAGGAAAAAGATAAGAGGGGTGGGTAAGAATTTGGGTATCAGTGTGTCCAGATCATCAACCTCGCCCCAAAAACCTATATTTAAAACAACAACATTTGGTAGGTAAAAAGTGTTCATTAATGGAAAAAGTGGTAGATAGGTACACAAATTGTGTCAGTTCTACAAACGTACAAAACAAAAAATTTTAACTAAAGGTTAGTTAAATTGGAAAAATACATCGCAGATAAAAAATATCTGTGTTGTGCTTACTCGGTGTCCGGAAACTTACAAACGACAAACGGGCGAATGTACATCACATAGATAACCCAAAAAACTCAAATCAAAAAAGTTGTTTCACAATATCGATTCAAAATGTTATGTGCGCTCGCCAGTTTCCCTTTTCTTACGAGTTTCCGGACACCTTGTATGAATAAATTATTAATTTATTAATAGTTTATTAAATTATTAAAGGCGATTTTATTAATTTCCTGGGAACACAATACTTCGCGATATGTAGGTGATTATTAGACATCGGATTATATGCATTTGCTTATTTGCATATGCAAATGCATAGAGGGAAATTATTTTCCTCAGGGCCTCCTGTGTGGAGCTCACGTAAAAAAAAACAGTGGTTTACACGTTAAAAAAAATGGTAATATTCAGTATCTGTATGTAAAAAAGTAAAAAGGTTAGTTGCAGCATTTTGTGAATACCTCACTGGGAAAACCTGTGCTAAGGTGTTCGAATGTTTAGGATTAAGTGCTATTCAGTCGACATAAGTAAAAACACAGTATCCTCCTTAATATTGCCAAGAAGGGGAATGTGGTTCGACCCACTGCGGCAGTATATGTTTGATCGCCATTTTGTATTAATTTTTCACCGTTCCTCGCCATAGATGCCGCTTTAAGGCGATCCAATAGTTCAGGAAAAAATCGAAATCGGAATTCACGCCCTTTGTGGGAGGAGTTTAAAAATACTTAAGAAAAAGCTTTTGGAAAGGTTGAAAAAGGAATTTGAGAATTTTTTTCACAGGTTGATTTCGTAAAGGCGTGTAAAAAATATTAATTCCTTTTTTCGCATTGTTTATTGTAAGAAAACGGAAATTTAAAATTGATTTCACGAAACTAAGCGGTGCGGAGTCACACAACTGTCTATCGCTCCGGCCGGGGCGTGATTGATACTAAATAGGTATGCCCAGTGCATGGTTCTTGTGCCCATGCCATAAGGGTCACTTCAAGAATCCAAATTCGTAGAGTGCGGGCCGTATTGATTGATGTTAAAAATAACAACGAGAAAATGCATATTTTATTTTATTATGTGAAGTTCGGGCGTAAATATCAATTTATTTTGCGATTATTATAAAAAAAACTAAATTTGCCACATTATACAATAAAACAAAATCCGAAAAGGGGTTTATAAATAGGAGAGTTTGGGCTTGAAAGTGTTTTTCATTAACCTCATACTTTATTTTTACATAGGCTTATTAAAAGACTTTTAAAAAAAATGACCGATCTTTTTAAGGGCCAAGATGTGTTCTACACGCAATATTTAATTGAAACATCTATGATACTTCTAAGCCATCAAATTTTCAAAACAAAAACATTTGACTTTGTATGATTTTACATTATTTAGTATGGCTTCATCTTAATATCTATCATTTGAAAAAAATTAATTCATTAAATCACCCTCATCTAAAACGATCTGTTTCTACGATAGTTGAAGTAGATATTTTATTAATCTTTTATTTACTAGGGTTTTCCTCCTACTCCATCATTGAGTCATCCTTTTAATTTGCAAGCATCATTAAAGGTTAAATACTGTCCACTGTTTTAGCTTCCCCCGTTATCAGGGATCATAATACGATACGGGCGCGGCGATGAGTTATTCAGTTTGTACTGGAAACGTTCTGCAATTACACGACATTAACATTAGCGTCAGTGCGCGGGGAGGGCATCGCGTCATGTGCCTTACTTCCGGCACCCGCCGCGCACGTGCCACCCCCTCCCCCCCCCTCCTCCCCGCACCTTCACCTTCACCCACACTGCTGCTCCTCCCTGGACATTTCCGTTGCGCATCACACACGAACATGTGTATGAATAATGAATAGCAAACTAAAAATTAGGGCAAGTATTGCTACCGTGAAATATAAGTAACTCACTAGCGATGCTTATAATTAAGCAAAGATAATTATTATGGTATAATCATAATAATTGACAAATATAAGGTGGTATCCATAAAGTTAATACGGATTCAGTGATTTTTGGAACAACTCATATAGGTCTTATATGGTTAGAATAAGGAACTCCAGTGAAAAATATTATGGCTTTAAAAAAATATGTTCATATAGACCAATAAACGCTGATTCTGAATATATAACTTTTATTTCATAATATTAAACGCAGAGTTTTTAAAAAATTATTAAAAAGTGCATTTTTCAACCTCTCCTGAAAACACAGCGTTAAGTTGGCATTACTGAAATGGTGAATGGTGACGTCATGCGTCACACTCACCCACTGTCACCTGGTGATCGCGTTTATTGTATTGTATTGACGGTATTGACATTTGAAATGACAAGTGCACATACGCAATTCAACATTTCGTGTTTTTGGTTTATTTTCATACTGTTTATAGAGATTTAGATAAATAATAGTTATTTTGTTTATTGAAACATAATTTAGGCCCTCAACAATTTACGAAAGGGGCTATATTTGCGGAAAATCTGCAACAAATTTTGCCTATTGTCATATTTGACATTTGGTTGACGATACATCGATCGTATTTTCAAATTCTTTTTAGTATCAAGGGCTTTTTATACACACAATCGTCATGATCAGTATTAGGTATAAATACCAGTTTCTGTATGTGCTATACATAAAACAATGTACCTACAAAGTAACGCCTAACACAAAACACGATGTCACATGTATTAACAATGAAAGAGAGAGATTTATTGTTTTTATATTGCACTTTGATTAAATACAATAACAGATTAAAGACAATAACCAATGTTTTCCAATATTAAAAGCAGTTAATCTTGAATAAAAAACGATTTCTCACACCTAATTGTCATGTCATAGTAGCCTCATGATTCATGATTCCGCCATATTGTTTATCATTTAAAACAGGGATGTTCTGCCCAAAAAAATTATTTCCCTAGATTTCGAAGTGAAATTTCCCTAGAATTTCACATTTACGCATTTACCTACGTAGCCACCTGATTGTGTAACACTAATCCTGTTATATGTTAATTAATATGATTAATTAATTGGAAAGATATCGGAACTTGGTAAATATACTAATAATACTGTGCTTTTCCAAATAAAACACTTTTTTCTACGTGAAGTAATAATTTAAAAGTACGAATGCACTCACCACTGAATTAGAAACTGAATTCCAAATAAAAAAAAAAAAAAAACACTTTGCAAAATAAAAATTAACCACAATCACCGAAAGAACAGAACTTAAAACATAAATTAAATTTTTTTTCAGAGGTCCCATTTATCTTTTTAGATACATATAATATCATTTTGAGTTGTCAGTGTTAAAAATAACATTGCATGTAAGTACATGAACAATAATTAAGATTCATAGGAATTCCAAAAAATATATATGTATACGTATATAATATATATATATATATAAAATACCAGTAATATTGTCATATGTAATAAACATTTTGCCAGAGTTCGAAATTTCCCTAGATTTTGTCCTGATTTCCCTTATTCCTAAAAAATATTTTTCTCCCCTAGATATAGGGAAATTTCCCTCGACATAACATCACTGATTCAATATGACAACTTGAAGGTTAATAAACTATCGGTGGGTGAAGACCATATCATCATATTAACAATCCACCATAGATATGGTGCTTTTCTGATGGTCTAGAAAAATTAAAACTTTGACAATTATTTTAACTATTAAAACTAACTATAAAAATAAAAATGCAGTTATTTAAGTTTGAAGGTCTTTATTCATTAAAAAAAATAAAAAAAATGGACTGGAGTTTTCTATTGTAATATAAACGGTGTTAAAAATAGAAAACACCAATATTTTATTTATGTGCACCTTTAAAAAACCAAAGTTTCTGACCGCAATTTGAAAAATGATTATGAAATTTTGGGAATTTTTAATTAATTCTTGTTACGTGAAACGATAAAAAGTGAATAACGTTTATAATATATTCGCCTAATAAAATATATGTGTGTTTTAATTTTTCTTTGTTATCGGTAATTTTAATTGGAAAAAACGCAAGGTGAGAAATTTTAAAAACTTTTTATGTTTACATTCAAATCATAAACGTTTAAAAAATTATACGTTTATTATAAATTATAATGTTTGAAAGCGTATTTCATCAACTTTCGAAAACAGTTTTTGGATTTTAGTGCAAAGCGGAAATATTTTGACATACCGATATAGTAGACCTGAGGCCTGAAGGCTTTAGATGTGTTTCGAAATACAAGACACATTTTTAGAACTATCTGTTAACGACTCAACGACTTTTACATGTACTTTCACATTATTTTGGATAAGTTGTTCAGGAGTATTCTAATAAGTGTAGGTATATATTACTTTTTTTTACACCAGCTTCACACAGGAGGCCCTGAGCAAAATAATTTCCCTCAGGGCCTATGTCATCTTGCTGCATCAGATGCTGTGTGGAGGGTTTTTTTAGGGAAAGGAAGGAGAGGAGAGTTCTGGGAAGGAAAATGGTTTTAGGGGTGGGTAGGAATCTGGGGTTCAGTGTGTCCTGGTCATCCGCCTCCAAGACCTAGACAAACCTCACCCCATGAACCCGGGCACCCCTGCTAAATCACCATACGTAGCGAACCACTTGGGGTGACCTATGACAGAGGTGTTGGTTATCCAATAAAGGTTCCCGGGGGCGGCGGTACCCATTCCCGCCATCAAAATTGATACATAACATAATAGACTGAAGATGAATGATGTATGTAGGTACAACGCAAGTAGGTAGGTAGTTTCATTTTTATGTAAAGTTGTACAAAGGAGTTCAATAAGTATAAGTAGGTATCATAAGAGTAAAAAAGAAGTACTTTAGGTAGGTACTATGAAAGTAATTATAGAGCATTGTGTAGTAACTTTGTTGATATTATTATAAATATAAACATGAATAGTTTGTTGTAATTAGCAAACATTTGTACTGAAATAAATAAAAATACTTAGCATCATCATCATCTTCTCCCCCTTGTCCTGTTCGGGTCGAGGACTCACCAAGGCGCCTCCATACGTCCCTGTCTTGCGCTGATTGTGCGTCCTCCGTCCGTAGCAGTCCCATCATCTCACACAGTTTCTGGAGTTGTCTCGCCCAACTGTGTCTGTGGCGGCCCACTGGATGTCTACCCTCTGGAATCGCACTATTTTCCTAGGAATTTGGTCACCATACATTCTTTGGGCCCATTGCCCATTAAAAATAAATATCTATAACTTTTATTTAACGTCTGAATAATTAACCTATGATAATGTAGACTATAAAATGCTTCTAAACTGGAGAGAGCTGGCACAAAACCGAGATGAATGGAGGAAGACTCTTGAGGAGGCCAAGACCCACCAGGGGTTGTAGAGCCAATAGTGATGATGATGAATGTAGACATGTAAAAACCTTCAAGGCGTTAATAAATAAACAAATAAAATAAATAAAAAAGTTTTGTGTTATTTATATCCAAAGGCGTTTTTAGCAGTTACAGAAATAGTTATAAATTACCCAATTAGAATGAAGTAAGTTACCTGTATAAGGAACAGAATGCACCTTATGTCGCGTGCCCGCATACTTCTTGTCCGGTGTAAATACCACTAAATTAAACGTTCTAATGCAATTCAAATGTTGAATATTCATTGTTTGCTTTGTAAACCGCAACAGGAATAGAAATAGGCAAGTTCCATTAATTGGGTGAATTATGTTGCCTTATTATAAAATCAACAGTAATGTTAACCCGTTTAATCACAGGAGACCCAAGTTGTCCCAAAACATCATATGCCGTTATAATAACAGGAGACCCAGATTGTCCCAGAGCGACCGTGCATTATTAAAAGTTAGATATCTCTCTTTCTGTAATGCGTATATTTGTGATTTCTTTTATGTTAGATACGGAAAGAAATAATGCTTCTCATTGTCTTAGAATTATATGAACTAGGTTGTTCAGATATTTTACAAACCTGATCAAAAGCGACGGTTAAATTTTGCGCCTATTTGTGACGTAACCCACATTTAATTTTAAAATAAAATTGTATGAAAGTGATAAAAAGTGAGGTGACAGTTTTTTTACAAATTTTGTTTAGAAAAGGAATCTGAATTTAAAATTTGAAGTTTATTCTATTTTAATTACTTTAATTCAAATATTCGCAAGTATGCATTTTTTAGCCAATTTACATTTCCAATATTAAAATTTTAATATTTAGAAACAAAAATTATGATTTCTAATAAACATATCGGAAAGATTATTTTTATCTTAATTGTAGAACAATTTTTATTTTTGCAAAAGCGTTAAAAAAACCAATAAATAGGAACATTTAAAATGCATGGGAAGAACTAGGAATTTTGCGCGCAAACCTTGACAGGCAAAAGTTGACAGAAAATTATTTTCTTATTATTCGAAGGGTTAAAGTCAATGGCCTGTGACTTCGCAAAGCAAAAATAGACCAGGCGTTTCATTCGGTTTTGTTTACCTAGTAAGAATAAGAACTGTGATGTAATAGGTTGTTGATAATAAATAAAGTTGCCACACAAATGACTTTTACATTATCAGACAAAATCCATCCAACAATAAATTCCAATATTACCATTCATAACTCCTGTAATAATTATACGGACAACTGCAATTCACCTAAATGCTTAAAAACCTCAAAAAAAGTAATATTAAATATTTAGGCATTTTTTTTTTTTTTTTTTTTTTTTACATATTTTACATATTTACATATATGATACTTCAAATATTTCGTTGGCTTGATGATGTCTTCCCGGAAATTCTTTTCCATAAACTTAAACGTTTCCCCCGAGTCCTGACCACCGA
Organism: Limnephilus marmoratus; assembly: GCA_917880885.1. NCBI lineage: Eukaryota > Metazoa > Arthropoda > Insecta > Trichoptera > Limnephilidae > Limnephilus > Limnephilus marmoratus. The sequence continues at coordinate 55,364,976 of OU862909.1, read as the reverse complement.
CACCACTTTTTTAGTCCTTCCATTGTACGTTTCGGAGGCTTTTGTTTCGGGAAAAGTTCATTTAGATTTCAAAAATCATACAAAATGTGTTCTATTGGCATAAATATCACGTAATACGATAAGGGACCATCCATCAATTACGTCAAACGAATTTCAAGATTTTTTTAGCCTCCCCGCCCCTGTCACACATCGTCACATTTGTGAGACCCCCTCCCCCCAGCGTGACGTCACATACTTTGCAATTTTACATGTAAAAATAATAGCTGGTAATATTTTAAAGGTTTTTCGACCACATTTAATATTGTCACTGTTACATTTGCCACCACGGAGGGCGCGTAATGGGATACCACGACGGATGGGGCGTAATGGGATACCACGATGGAGGAGATGTAATGGGATTCCACAACGGAGGGGGCGTAATGGTATAGGAAAAATATTTTTGTGGCAGTCGCATGTGTCGCGGTCATTTTGTGCATGTGACGTCACAAAGCTCATGACACCCCCTCATACCCCTTGTCCCACAATGTCACACTTCTCTACTCCTCTCCCCCCCCCTTAAGATGTGACGTAATTTATGGATGGCCCCTAAACAAACAAACACAAATGACTTAAATTGTTAGATCCCAATGGCCGAGTTGATTGAGGCTTTGCCCTGTGAGTTAAAGATGCTTTTAGATGTTTTTTGTCTGTGTCTTGTTCTGTTTCATGTTTCGTTTAGATTGATTATCATTATCTTCTTCTTCAATAATTTTTGTTAGAAAATTATCGTACAGTAACTATTTGCCATTTTCTTTTGAAAAGTAGTAAAGTTTGTTGTCTGGGAAAAAAATACCCAAGTATCGATAGTAAGTAGTAATTTTCAGAATAAATTGTATCTAGCCTTGCTTTCGCGCCGTGGAAATTAACAAACTATATTATTTGCTCAATTATTTTTCAATCCGATGGGAAATTAGATTATGAGATCAAACGTAATAGGCAAGTGCACCTCCATTAATTGTGGTAATTGCAAAATAATGCATTCTACAATATAGGGGTCTTGGCGTATTTCACAAAATGCAGAATTGAATAATAACGAACGTGAGCAACATTCTTATAATATGCTCTAGTAACCTTTTCAAAATAATACCCACCTACTAAAAACCTTAGGAATTGCAATTGTTATATTTTGTACAGACAAGGTTGCTCTGTCATATACAATTATTGAAAAAGCTTGTATACTAATTTCGTAAAATCAAAATGTTTTTATCATTATGGCAAAAGAGAATCAAGTCAAGAACCACGATAAAATATGAGGTTTAATAGAAATACAGAATGCTTCACATTGTTTTATATATTATTTCTAGCTGGGGTACCCGGCTTCGCTCAGGGAGTTGATATGAGATTGAACTGACGTTCGAACCCACGATGGATTTTGCTTTGCTTTGCCCTACCAATGGGTAGCCCCATCCATACAAAAAAGGCTTGGTATGGTCCACAATGAACATTCCACAACATTCGAGAGTGCTCTGGAATGTTCCACAATGATGTGGGTTGTTGCGGGACGTTCTTGAACGTTCCAGACTATTCCCGAACATACCACCATATTTCAGAATGTTCCGGGATGTTCTCGAATGTTGTGGAAGCTTTACTCTCGTATGAATACTTTCGAATGTTCTGGACTGTTATAGAAAATTCGAAAGAGCGAAACTTCCAGCCCTTATACCTTCAAAAGCACGCCCTTCAGATAAAAACGAAAACTTTCTTCATGGATGGGGGATAGAGGGCTAACACACCATAACTCCCTTGATCGTACCAGAACTCGTTTCTGAGTTTTAGTGGCATGCACTTGCAGTACACTTTCTATTATAACATGGTAAATTGATTATGTTGACATTCAAATTAATGATTAATAATTTAATTGTTTTTTTCTTACATGAATACTACACAAGAGTCCCAACTGCTCCCGTCTGGAGCCAGTGGGACTACCGCTTCCCCAATTGGGTATGTTGTGAGGCTGAAGGTAGTGGGGAGGGGAAGGAAATAGGGAAGAGGAAGATGGGGAAGTACCTGGCTATTCAGATCTGGTCACCAAACACGGCAGAAGCTATTTCAAACAACGTTTCAATTCTGAATGGTGGTCTTACACCTGGGCGATACTGAGAGTATCTTCCGCTCTGGAACGTGCCGCAAATACACTATATATTATTTTAAATGAATAAATTGTGAAATTTATTTATTTATTTATTTATTTATTTTTTTATTTATTTATTTATTTATTTTTTTATTTTTTTATTTATTTATTTATTTATTTATTTATTAATTTATTAATTTATTTATTTATTTATTTATTTATTTATTTTTTTATTTATTTATTTATTTATTTATTTATTTATTTATTTATTTATTTATTTATTTATTTATTTATTTATTTATTTATTTATTTATTTATTTATTTATTTATTTATTTATTTATTTATTTATTTATTTATTTATTTATTTATTTATTTATTTATTTATTTATTTATTTATTTATTTATTTATTTATTTATTTACGGACAAATAGTCCAATTAACAATATAAAAATAACACGAATAGAAAAAAAAAGAGAGATCACAATGAAAGGAGATTACATATAGATGAAGAGCATTGACAAAATACATATAATATAAAAGTACATAGAGAAGATAACTATAAGTAGCTTGAAGATGGATTTAAAAAGACTTTAAAAAACCACATTGCGTAACGACTGCCGAAAGTCATTTAGGCTTACACCAAAAAATTCAACGCTTTGATTTGCGTTGACAAGTCTCGACATTCTGGATAAAGGAGAATGATATCCATAATTAGTAGAATGTTGATTGAGGAACAGCAATTCATTATTTTAATGTTGAACTGGATGAGTTGTAACAAAGCAGGTGTGTCAGTAATACTGTTGATAATTTTGAAAATGCATATTAGATCAGAGTCCTTTCTACGTTTTTCTAAACAGGAAATGTTTAAAGTTTGTTCAATTTCATCATACGAGTATTCTCCTCTTTCAAGTCCTAACCTCCAAGCAATTCCTCGTAGGAAGCGATGTTGTACAGATTCGATGTAACAAATGTGGATAGCATAAAAAGGAGACCAAATGACACTAGCATATTCAAGGTGAGGGCGGACCAGCGAACAGTAAAGAGTTTTAAGTGTATTTATTTGTTTAAAGACAGAGGTAATTCTATGAATGAAGCCGAGTAGTTTAAGTGATTTGTTTACGATGTTATTAATGTGATCCCGGAAAGAAAGTTTACAATCCAGAGGGACCCCAAGGCCATTGATAGATGTGACAGTAGAGAGACAAACATTTAGTTTATAATCAAACTGAAATAACACAAATTAATCAAATAAAATTTATTTGCCACGCCGGGATTCAGTCCCGCGACCTTCGGAGTGCGAGTCAAGAGCCTTTCCACTGGACTACGCCGGCCGTCATGTACTCACATTTATAATATTTTGATTCATTTATTCGTTGACGGCCGGCGTGGTCTAGCCGCAAGGCTTTTGACTCGCAATTCGAAGGTCGCGGGATCGAATCCCGGCGTTGCAAATAAATCTTAGATGAATTTGTGTAATTTCACAATTAATTAATTTAAAATAATATATTTTATATTTGCTGCACGTTGCTGGTGTAGGACTACAATTCAGAATTATAACGTTGCTTGAAATGGCTTTTAGCCATGTTTGGTGACCAGATCTGAATAGCCAGGTACTTCCCCACCTTCCTCTTCCCCATCTCCTTCCCCTCCTCCCTACCTTCAGCCTCACAACATACCCCATTTGGGGAGATAGGTATTCATGTAAAAAAAAAATAAAAAAATAGTTTAAATTAAAAAAAATTAAATTAGTGACGAAGCGAAAAATACGACATGATTTATTTAACCTATAAATTAAGTTCAAATTGTATTAAGAAGGTGTTTTAGTTAGATAAAAAAAAAAACATTGTTTACAACGCTATTTAGTGGTGTGATCAAAAGTGTGTTATTTTATTTATCACGAAACAAAGTTATTTCGCCATTATTGAAGAACAGGTATTTTCTTTAAAATACACTTTTTTAACCCGTTTAATCACAGCAGACCATATTTGTCCCAACGCACATAGGTCTCATATAAAATGCTGTAACTCCCTCACTATCATAGTTAGAAATATATTCTAATCGATGTTAGAAAGGAAAAACACCACGCTTTATATTCCAATCTAAAAAATACCCACCACAAAAGTAAAACGTACACTTTTATGTACACAAAGATTCGTAATAGAATTTTTTGTAATTATTTTTACGTAGACCGACAAAAAAGTGAGGATACAATATGTGTTTGTTGTGCATTTGTCTAATAAAATATGTGTGTGTTTTATTTATTTTTTATTATCAGTAACTTTAGTTAGAAAAAACGCAAGATGAGCCATTTTGAAAACTTTTTTATGTTTGTGCAAAAATTTTATAAAAAAAATATTTTTATTGCGTATTTCATCACCTTTCTAAAACAGTTTTTGGTTTCTGAATGTGCTCAAAAATATTTCAAATATTTGCATTTTATTGTAAAGCGAAAATATATTGACCATCTGATTTTATTTATAGTTTAAAATGCCAAATTTTTGAAGGGAAAAAGTGGAGTTTTGAATGCTGACTGTAAATAGGACATAATTTTAATCGTCCGATTGATAGCCGTTTCTCTTGAAAATATACTGCAGTATTTTATGAGCAATGCTCCTGTACAGTAAAGAGACAGGTGCAATCTGTTATGGTTACCTACTCTGTTACTTAGGTAATAGGTACCTGTGAACGCATGCCTTTATAATGTAGGCTATTCGGAATTACAATTGGCTAAGAATAGATATCCTATTAAACTATGAAGGTACTTATTTTAGAGTCAGTCCGTTTAGATGCCCGTTTACTGTCTCTACATATTTTGGTTTATTGTTAAGAGCGTTTAACCAGCCAGCGGACGAAAATCCACATTTCGTCGAAAGTTGTTCTTACGATCGTGCAGGGCGGTTACAATGAGAAAGATTAATTATTCTCCGTACCAGCTTTTTAAAATTATAACTCAATATCGAATTTATTTCAATTCAAATTAGCTTTAATTTATACCTTCATCCAAAAATGCTGAAAAACTATTAAAATAATGTACTTTTTGTAGTTATTTTTTGATTATAAGTATTTATCATTTTTCAATAATGTCTAAATTTAATAAGAATGTTAAAAAAATGTGAAATATATTAGTTTGTAAGTGCGCAAATAAATACACAAGCGGACCAATTTTCGCCAAGAAACACATGTACGTACATATTTTTAATGATTTTATTGAAACTAAAATTAAAATTCTAAAACATACGTTTGCTAGATAATGTGTTGATTTATTTTACTGCATGATTTTATTATTTGAAATGGGTGTGGTATAATACAAAAACTTTTTTGAAAATTGAACAAATCTGCCAACGACCTATGGAATAACCTTATTATACTAAAAATTAAAAAATTTTCTTAAATTTTATTACATACGAATGCTAGATAAAAGAACAATCTTTCGAAATCCATTTATAATTTTTTGTGGAAAAGAGTCAATACTTCTAAAAACTTTTTAGAAAATGACGTATTTCCGGTTTTCTCTGGTAATGCCCTCTTAAGAATTTTTTATACAAAAACATAATTCCTAACAGTGTTATAAATTTGCGTATAATATATTTTAATATGTATTTCCTTTTCATAATTGTGCGCTATCTAATTTTTATATATTTTAAATAAATGAAGATGCTTAATAAAAAGCTATGATTTTGTGTATAGGGAATGTTATTCATTTAGTTTTCAAGAATATTTTCATTACTAGTTTAAAAAAATTATTTATTATTTATGTCTTACTCCGCTTACTGGTTAACACGCAATATTTCTCATTCAAACAGTTAGAATATATTATAATAAAACGAATATAAAACTTTATTCCACTTAATTTTATTTGACCGTAACCGGTTTCAGCTCGCTAAAGCCATCTTCAGACCGGTACAAATAATTCTTAGTCTACGGTTTATATACACAATATATTGGGGAGGGGGAGAGGGGTGGTCTACAAAGATTGTAATCAATTATAATAATTATATTTGTTGCTAAGTCGTTTTAGAATGCCAAATTTATGAATATTTTGGTAATTCAAGTAAGCTAATTACCTTGGGTTTGGAGCTCACTTCAATGATAATTAGAGAAAAACCTTACAAGTACCTAATATGAGTTACTAATTTTATTGTCAAATCGTTATTATATTTATGAAGTATAGCTTTTTGAAGGGATACATGTTCAAAAAGCAATAAAAAAATCCAAGTTTGAATCTCGGCTGTAGCAATTTTTTGATGTTTTACTATACATTTTATTTTTACTTCATAGATCGTGACATGTAAATTCATCTTTCCTTTCTCTGTCATTTAAAATGGTGGCCTAGAACACCCTTAAAGGGTGAAAGCCACAAATATTTGACAAAAAAATACTGTACTCAGATCTGAGCGTAATCAATGCATATTATAAAAAAAAGTGTATTAAAGCGTGCGTCCCGCTAAAACTCAGAAACAAGACCCGGTACAATCAAGAGAGTTATATGGTGTGGTAGCCCTCTATCCCCCATCCATGAAGAAGGTTCCCGTTTTAACCTAAAGGGCGTGCTTTGAAGATATGAAGGCTAGAAGTTTCGCCCTCTAGCACAGTTCAGAACATTCTAGAATATTCGAGAGCATTCCGCAACATTCCAGAACATCCCGGAATATTCATGAATTTTTGGGAATAGTCTTGAACTTTCGGGAACATCCTAGATCATTGTGGAACATTCCAGAAGACTCTAGCATGTTGTGGAATGTTCTGGAAAATCGTGGACCATTCGAAGCCTTTTGTATGGGTAGGGCTACCGATTGGTAAGGGTATATAAAGCAAGATTCGTCGTGTGTTCGAACGTCAGTTTCAATCTCACATCAACTCCTTGAGCGAAGCCGAGTACACTAGCTAGTATAAAAAAATGATTTTAGTGCTTTTCTCTGAGTAAAAAAAGCTGTATTAATGCTAAAATTAATATCCCTCTCAAACATCCCACTCAGATAGTAAGTATTCTGTTTAAAGTTCGTTGGAATAATGCATAATCGAAAACACACTCAAGCAATTAGTATCTAACTCGGCCGAAACGATGTAGCGTGTAAGATTGACCCACCATCAAATTAGCGCCCCTGTAAGTATGGCTTCCGGTGATTCATGACTTGCCTACGAATTGCCATAACCTGCACAAGCACTTTCTGGTACTACAACCAGTACTTGCAGCAGTAAGAAGGCAGTTAAATGGGTTAGCACGGATTTCACCAGATTAAAACAAGGTTAGTGCTGGACAGTAAAATACTCGCCCCGAGAAGGCACGCGACGAATATGCGATAATGTTTTACTTTCGCGTATTACAGGTTTCTGAAATTATTTCCACCCATAAATTAGGCTAATAAATCTTATTTCAATAAGCATTGCTTGTTCTGAAAGTCGTGCTGTCGTATGTCAGAATCAAACTGCTAGCGAAGCGTCCTTTCCAAATAAATCGACCACATAACATTATTTTTATGTTTATTTGAATACTTCTTAATCGAAGTTTTTCTCCACTAATTAAGTTAATAAAGCCAATAACAAGTTTAATACAGGGAATGCAATTCCGATCTTGCGGGATCTCGATCTCGCGAGATCTCGTAACATTTTTCGGGATCAATCCCGAAGCATAATATGACGAGATCCCGTTCGAGATCGACGGGATTGGGCGGCAGTAGTCAGCGACGCTACACACGTGGTGCGCTGACTGACTGACGGTCGGGCGGGAGTGTCGATCGAAGAAAGAAAACTATCCTGACTATTTACGAATATTAGCGACGGATGACGAGCGGGACAGATAATATAAAACTGTGTCGAGTGAATGAGAAAGAGATACTTGCGTGCATGCAGGCAGCCATTTGTTTTAGTTGTGCAGGTATGGTCATCACTTTTTTCTTAAATTATTAATTTTTTCTTGTTTATGTGAGTTAAATAAACATAATTTTTGGATTTTTACGTTGTTAATACCCTAAAATGTCATTAGATGCCATTTAGCAGATAGCACCCTTAATACACTTTGTTATTAAAGAAGTTACTTCCGAAATCACCCGTAATTACTTTCTAATTTCCTTAAGCTATATTTTTTCTTTTGATTATTTTTATTTAAAAAAAAATTGTTAATTATTTAGTAACTAATATTAAAGAATAAAGGTTTTTGATTTCTTTCAAGTAATATTTTCTTTTAATTAACGAGATCCCGAAAATTCCGAGATCTCGCGAGATTGTAATTTCTAATCTCGCGTGATCTCGATTTTGATTGCATTCCCAGTTGAATAACTTCGTAATAAGTTATATGTTCATCATCGATTAGACCTGTACCCTATGTTACGTATATCGTGTTGAAATGTAGCACATCAAATACATATGTAAATATATCTACGATGTTTTATTTATAGTTGTGGTGCGTATTGGCTACTCTTCAAGTTTGTTATTTACTATTAAATTTTAAAGACCTAGTATACCCCGTCAATGTTCAAATGGGATGGAATAAGATCATTTCAAATGATATATATTTAAGTTGAAACGACGGAAGGAAGAACTACTGTATTGCAAACTACACTTTTTGATAGAGATTGATCAAAATTAGGGCATTTGGTACTATGTCAATTATAAAAAAATGATTTAGATACCGCCTCCTTGGAAAAACAAGTTTCCGTCTGCCATCTGTGTAACGCTGAGATATTGAGGTTCAATTTCTGGATCCCGAATAAAACTTGACATTTATGTAATCTATAAGTTTTCTAATACTTTGTAGAAGGTTCTTACGGAAAGAAAAATTAAGAAAATTGGGCAGAAAATTGGATAATTTCAGAAAACTTGACGACTATTTTAACTTCGCACTTTTGACAGTTCGCGCTTTTGATGAATGTGAATTTAGCAGGCAGCTGTTTTTTTTTTGTAACAAAAGAATTGTCTATGGATATTTAAATAATAGATATTTTAAATAGGTATCTAAGTTAGGTGCCAAATTAGATTGATTGTTCTTTTAATGTATGAAAATTAATATTTGTAATATATGAAAAATTAAAATTTGAATAAAATAATTGTAATAGATGGCAGGTGTTTGAAAACTGAATGTACTGGGACTGAATATATGGAATGCGGGAGGGGGGTTGGTGGGACGGTGGACCTGAAGAGGGGATAGAGTAGGCGGGGAAGGAAGAAGGCGAACGCGGAAGGGGGAGGGGTTGCGGGAGGGGAACGGAGAGCATAGGAAATGAATAATATGGCATTGCAACGCATGCCGGGAACCGGCTAGTAGGTAATATAAAGAATTGTGGCGGTCACTTAACCCGTTCTGCGAAGTTTACCGCTGCGCCACTGTCCACAGAATACGCTGGAAGATACGGCATACCTACCTTCAGCGAGTACACCGTAACGTAGTAGAAATAATAATCCGCCACCTACGCAAAAGAGCTAGAACGTCTGGCTGTACCGTTCAAGTGCCCGCAGAAAGTTCGAGTGATATCTCGCCTTTGCGTGAGTTCACGCATTACCTACCGGGAGACTAATTACTTGCCACGAGTATATAAGCCGCGCTCGCTTGCTCGGAGCCAGTCAGTCAGTACTTTCCATTCATCGAATAAGGAACACAGTCCGAGCAGTGCAGTAACTCTCTACCTGCCGCGCGCGGGGCACGGGCCTCGCGCAGTCAACAGTGAACACCATTTATCCAACGTGACCCAGGAACATTCCAGCACCTTCGAGGCACTTCTCCAACTACCATCTCGACATGAGATGGCAATCAACATCCTGCAACGAGCAGCAACAACAACCGGCAACGCGCCAGCATCCTCATCCTGCAACGAGCAGCAACCACAACCGGCAACGCGCCAGCATCCTCATCCTGCAACGAGCAGCAACCACAACCGGCAACGCGCCAGCATCCTCATCCTGCGACGAGCAGCAACCACAACCGGCAACGCGGCAGCATCCAGCATCCTGCAACGAGCAGCAACCACAACCGGCATCGCGCCAGCATCCTCATCGCCTCTCAAGGTTCCTTCCTGAGTCACGTGTGTGCTCCGACCCACTGGACACACAGCCGCCATATCCCGTCACGTCTACACCGCCACGGTGTAGGGCAACACGCCGGCTTCCTGAAGACCTGTGATCTTCACCGCCGTAGTGTCCTGACCTTCATCTTCACATCATCGCGCAGCAGCATCACTACTGTCACTCCGCTCCCGCTCCGCATCGACCTCCGCTACGTAGCCACAATAAAGACTGACTCACACATCGACTGCACGCCTTTCATTTCTCTCTACCGATAAGGACCGCTCCCTCAGAATGTTTTGCATTTTAATTTTATTTACTTCTAAGAACTTTCCACGCAAAAAAAACAAGTACCATTTGGTGAAACAACAGCGTAAAAATAGAGATAGAACCTTGTTGCTTTCGAAATCAGCCAGCAACAGGGTTCTATCTGATAAATTTAATTATTTTATTTGGTAATTGTAACTTTTTCGCTTAGAATAATCTTAATATAAAGTTAATCTAATTATAGTACGTTCTACATATCAAGTTTTTTCATATAGTTAATAAGGAATTTTATTCTCAGTTTCACGCAATTGGCAGATATAACCTTGTTGTCCCAAACGATGACCTCGAAGTAAAACTCAAATGAAACCATGCTACTCCAAAATATTTTATCTATGGCAGATAGAACTAAGTTGCAAACCAAACCTTGTTAAAGAATGAAAACGAACTTTTTTAAAACAGCGCTTAAGTTGCTCAAAATTGCAAATGAAACCTTTTTTTGTAAAAAATAAAATAAATTTTATTGCACATAGAACTTGGTTGCACAATTATCTACGACCTTACGTAAAACTTGGATATATTTGAAAGAAAACAAAAGTTAGAATTTTGATGCAAAAAAATTTTTTTTTAACCAAAATGTCAGATGGAATATCTTGTTAGTAACCCAAGTTCTTTGTTCTCTCCCTTTTATCTTTACTTTTTTACATACTTAGTTGGCCAATTAGTACTTGACGGTAGAACGAGTCGTACGTCTATTAGAAGATACGCGTAGCTACATTTAAAGCTAAATTTTGTAATTATTGAAAGGACAAAATATTTTGTCAATTCTTAATGATTTTTTTTTCTTTTTTAACATGATTTCTTCTAGATTAACCCGAGATGAATTGCTAAAAATAATGTACAAGAAACAAAAATAATGAAAAAACAGAATTGATCGAGGAATTAAATCAGCGACTATGGTTAATCATACTAATATTAGAAAGGCGAAAGTATGTATGGATGTATTGTTACTCTTTCACGCAAAACCTACTGCATGGATTTTAATGAAACTTTACAATAATATAGCTCATACCTCAGAAGAACATATAGGTTATAGCTCAGAGCTCTGGCATTATGAAATTTATATAAAAAGATTGCAATAGTGGCAGGGGGAGGGGGGAGGGTAGGGGGAGGGGGGAGGTGGAGGAGATGGAGTGGGAACCCCCCTGATACCATGCAAGCGAAGCCGCGGGAAAAAGCTAGTATAATATAAAGTTGTTAAGCTGTCGAGTTCTAGTACTTAAAATAACAATAGTTGTTATTCTTGATTAATCACCAGTACCTAACCCAAGATACATATTACAACTATAAACCTAGAATGCTTTACATCAGGTGCAGAGTATTGCAGGTAGGTTGTGGGAATATACCTGGTGTTATTAGGTTAAGTATTGGAGTGGGCAAGTTTTCATCACGATTCGCCAATGATTCGATGATGCAGTATTGTTTAATGGAGAGCTTTATGGTACTTAATTGATGCTGTGTTCTTAGAAATTAATCTCACTGGCCTGAACCAGATACCACTACCGATAGCCAATTAGATGAGTTTATTCTAAACTTTCGAGGGAATGTATCCGATATCTGCTGATGTTTCAGTAACGAGACAGTGAAAACTGTTGTTTTTAAAAGGATAGGTATTGATGTACGTGTTAAAGTATTTAAAATAAATAAATCTTGTAATTTGATTACACCACCTACTTTGCAAAGTGATAAAAACAGTTTTTTTAACACTCCTACATATTTTAGATTAGTCAAAAAGAGCGTAATAAAGTTTTATTTTTAATGTTATACCCATCAATATAATACATAACTGAAGATAATACTAAAAAATCAAAACCAAAATATGAAAAATAACATGACACAGAAAAATAAAAAGGTAACAGTCGCAACTAGAACTCGAACTCAAGATAACATGTCAAAGAGTCCCAGCTGCGACCGTTAACTTTTTATTTTTGGCTGTCTTGCTCTTGTTCATATTTTTGTTTAGATGTTTTTTTTTTTTTTTTTACATGAGCTCCACACAGGAGGCCCTGAGGAAAATAATTTCCCTCAGGGCCTATGTCATCTTTGAGGATGCTGTGTGGAGGGTTTTTTTTAAGGAAAGGAAGGAGAGGAGAGTTCTGGGAAGGAAAAGGGTTTAAGGGGTGGGTAGGAATCTGGGGTTCAGTATGTCCTGGTCATCCGCCTCCAAGACCTAGACAAACCTCATCCCATGAACCCGGGCACCCCTGCTAAATCACCAAACGTGGCGAACCACTTGGGGTGACCTATGGCAGAGGTGTTGGTTATCCAATAAAGGTTCCCGGGGCGGCGGTACCCATTCCCGCCTCCCAAATTAAAAATTATTATTAAAAATTAGTATTAGTGTTATTCTTTCTTCAGTGGTATAAGAATTAAATAATTATCATAATCGTTCTACCGTAATAAGTTTTCCATACAACAAATTTATATTTTTTTAGTTGCAACCGCCCTAGTTCATCCATAAACATCAAAAAATTCTGAACACTAGTTTTTTTCTGTGTGGAAGTTTTCGCCAGTTTTGCAGATCGGATTTCACGTTGGTTTATGTAATGTTTATATTTATGTTTTATTTCATTTTATGAAATAAGAAATAAATACATATTTTTTTAATCTTTTTCGCGAATGCTTTTATTTGATATGCATCGTGTCATCCGGAAACCAGCGTTACAAGCTGGAAACTGGTGAATCTAAATCAGATTTTCAGTCGATTTTATAGAATAACTTTTTTGATTTGAACTTTTGTTTTCATTTCAGACATTTAAAATATCATTCGTCAAATTCCAAAAATCTTTTTTTAACTGTTTATACATTAGATAAACAATCCTCTTTGGCTGGTTATGCAATGTAAATATTTTTCCATGATTTTTTTATGTCCGTTTCTATATTAGTAAGATTTTCATAAACACGGTGGTTGCTTAACAATTGTACAAAATTTTCACCACGTTTATCAATAAGGCTGTTAGTTGTAAAACAAAAACTGAAAAAAGGCATTTTTTAAAAAACCACAGACCGAAAAAAAGCCTTTTTAGTTTCTCTATGTGAAGTATATATATATATATATATATATATATATATATATATCAGTTTCCCGCTAGTACCCTTAGATTCCAGGCATAATTTTTATATTCATATCAACCAACATCGATATTTATATTGCTTATCCAGTCAAAGAAGGTTGTTTATTTGTGGTGTAAATTGTTAATAATAATTGATTTCTCATCGTATTTCGGAATTTTTCCAAGCTATTTTAAACGTCTGAAATGAAAACAAAACTCAAATCCAAAAAAGTTATACCTACCACAAAATTTACTGAAAATCTGATTTAGATTCACCAGTTTCCCTCTTGTACCGTTGGATTCCAGGCACCATTTTTATGTTGATACCAACTTACTCAGTTTATTAGTTTTCGTATATTTACCCTTATGGGCTTTCGATATTGAAAAAATGGTTTTAATCTGAAGAATTCGTTATGAGTTTCATTTGCGTGCTTTCTGCAATAGCTTGACGAAAGCCATATGGGCAATAATTTCAACCACCAAATGATTTTTTTCAATCAAGCGTATCGTTAAATTGTAACATTGAATATTACTTCCATCACGAGCAAGTGAATAGAATTTAATATGTTGCCTAACAAAAGAGATTGTAGTTTATTAACAAATTCAAATGAGCCTCAATTAATATCAATCACCCTTACCTCAAACAGGGCTCACAGGGCGGAGGGTGTAACAGTTATCAGCAAACAGCCCCACGCGCCGTCACAGCCCGGCTACCCCCTTTACCACATGTTGCTCTGGTCATCCGAGCGATGCACGCACTCTACCTACCCTGTACCTACATTACATTAGTACATTCTGACCAAACATTCTTATCAGGCTCTCGATCTATAGCTCAGGGTACAAACAAACGGGGTGCATAAGTACCTGTAACTCTGCTGAAGATATCATTATTATTAATACAAGCTGGAGTACGCGAGCGATTTTTGGGCACCGTACCACCAGAAGTACATTGATATGTTAGAGCAAATCCAGAAGAAATTCCTCAGGTATGTTTATATGCGGAAGCATGGAACCTACCCAAGGTTCATGCACCATATTGACTTACTTGAGGAAACTGATTCTGTGAGTCTAGAAAGTAGAAGGAAAGCAAGTCTTGCTATTCTGTCTTTCAAAATTTGGAGAATTTCATCAACAGCCCATTTCTCTAGGGATGCTATGATTTATATGTACCAGACCACTACGGCCGAAGTCGACATCATGACTTATTTAAAGTACCGAACGGCAGAACAGACGTCTTGGCAAAGCATAGCATGACGAGGGGAGTGGTGCTGTTAAATGAAATTGCAAACCATTTAGATGTAAGTGACTGTTTTTTATATGCCTTAAAAACATTATTGAAGAGTCACTTGCCTAAATGCTGATAGGGTAACTAAATTGGACTGTAATTGGAATTATTCTGTTGTACAATAATAATAAAAATAAAATAAAATAAAAAATAAAATATATTCTAATGTAAATCAGATCCTCCAATCGTAACTAATAGTTCAGTATACCACGCATTTAAAAAAGGACATTATTTCCAAATTTCTCTTATGTAATTAATCAAATTCAAAATTTCCTCTGAATTTATAAGATTTGTAAGCCGGTACTTAAATACCAATCTACTTAATTATAAACCATATAATATTTTACGTTAAAAATATTTCCAGTGAGGAATTATTCAATTTGTCAATTACACAATTCTTTTTTCGAACAATCTTCAGGCAGGTAGGTAAAATAATATTGAAAAGTTCAGTCATTGGCCGCTTAGTCAAAGATAGGCATCTAGTCAAAGAAAGGCTTGTTTGATTAATAAAGTAGATACCTGTAGTCAAAGTTAGTCACCCAATCAAAGTTAGCCATCTAGTCACAGTAAGGCTTTCTTGAATAATAATTAAGTGGATGCAGTAGATTTTCGAAATCAGAATCGGAATGTGCAAACTGGACACAAACAAATAATTAAAGCGGTCTGGAAATAAAAAAATAAAAAAATCTGTAGAAATAATCAAAGAAATAATGACAAAATTTCCTCCAACAGAAGTCATCCATCGAAAGCAAGTCCTCTTCTATCCATCTACTAGCGATATTAACATTCCCATTGTAACTGATATCGTTGACATTAAATTTGGCTTCACGATATCATTGTTTCGCTGGCTTTTGAGCTAATTTCGTATCAGCCATAATAAATGGAATCACTTACTGCCTAGCTCTGGCAAAACCTCGCAAATACTTCAAACTATTAACCCAAAATATATCTTTGGTCAATCATCACAGGCCAATTTTAGGAAGACAGTCATTGTCTATAACAATACATAGAAAGTTAGCACCAAAATCTATGTGAAGATCAAAGTATCAATGTCCAACTGCAGGCTCCGTGTAGGAGGATTATTTCGTAGATCTTGCATTTATCGAAGACGTAGGACAACAATATCGAAGACGTAGCGTTGCTTAGTTACAAATCGGTCGATTTTAGATCTTTTTGGTCAATCAAGCACTGTCAAATCAGTAATCCATCCTGCACGATTAGCTGGACACGTATAAGCACTCAAGGCAAGAGTCGCTGGCGGTGTCGTTGACCTATTTTCTGCACTTGTTCAACCCTCGTGCTCTGAGAGCTGAGGTGAGCTGATCTGCCATCAGCGTCGTGACAGACGAATAATAAATATTGTTGAAAAGCGATATAGAATGTCTGCATTCAACAATGGCAACGGTAAAGTAGCGAAATCTACACGTGTTATTTTACAGAAGTCGAATTATTGTATTGCATTGTTCAAGTTTTGAAGAATTGATATTATGGAATATGGATTACTTTTCGAGAGAATATTCTTATCATTACTAAATAATATTATTAAAAAAAACTCTGATTAAAGGGAAGTATAAAACGTTGCAATTATGCGTTTTCTGGGTCGAAATTTAAAATTTAAATTCGACTATTTTGTCTTCCAGTAAATTGGTTATTTATAATTTAAATAATAAGCCAATCAAATGCTTTTTCAATATTTTCATTATTTTATAACTTCATTACACTTAATTTATTTTTTTATATTAAGTCCACACAGGAGGCCCTGAGGAAAATAAATTCCCTCAGGGCCTATGTCATCTTTGAAGATGCTGTGTGGAGGGTCTTTTTGAGGAAAGGAAGGAGTGAACACGGGTCTTGAAGAGACCCATGTTGTAGGAGGGAGGAAACACAGAGGCCGGCAAATCGTTCCACAGCCGAGCCGTTGAACTCAAGAACGAGTCATAGAAACGACCCGTTCTCATGTGACTAATGTCAACCGTGTACAAATGTTGGGCGCGTGTTTGGCTTGTTTCCCGACTATGCACCGGTGCCGAAGGTATCAATGATGCTAGTTCCTCGGAGCATCTTCCATTGTAATACCGGTAGAACAAGGACAGCATTCCCACCTGACGCCTGTGCTCTAAAGATTGCAGTCCGTCTGTTAAGATGGGAGAATCTATCAAACAGACCGCCCGTTTCTGCACAGAGTCAAGGGTTTTTTTTTTAGATATTTTGGAGCTCCAGACCAGAGGTGGCTGCCAAATTAGTTGGTTAGGACAAAATTATTTTTTAAAATTATTAATAAATAAATTAACATTGCAAAAGTTGCCTGTAAAATTGAAAAAAATCGATTTCTTTAATGCCCTATACGTAGATAATTTGAAACACAAATGAAATAGCACATATCCGTAATAGATACCTATTTGCTACACCTACTGATTAAAAAAAATGAAATTCAGTTTGGTAGGCTATTTGGCTATCTAAAATTAAGATTTGTATGAAAAGGGCCGCGCAGCCGTTCTTCTTATGACATTTCACAAAAATAGGGCTAATTAAAAAAGATGAATTAAAAAAAAAATTCCCAACGATTGGATTGTAAATAGCTAATTGCGATTTCACATGTGCCTTGCCATATTTTATTATTTACAAGATAATTAATTATAATTATTTAATATTTGGATTTGACAATTTTCTTCGTTCTAAACCGGTTTACGTACTTCACCCCCATTAATATACATTAAATAAAGGGAAACATTATAAAGCAAGTTGTTGCCATATCAAGTATAAATAGTCGCTAGGCACTAGGTAAGCACCTTGCGTAACGATAGCGCGTGTCGCAGTTCAGCACAGCGCAGTGGAGTAATGTTAAAATGCCATAAAATGCGGGGTAACGGATCGCAGCTTATCACACCTCAAATGCCGACGCATGCATCACCAACCTTTCATCACAGTGAGAATACTCCTGTTAATATTGAAGCACTAAAAAAGCACTGCATATAATGGATATTTACTTCCTTTATTTATAAGATACGCGGATATTTATTTCATATAAATTCAGTGTTTTATTTCAAATTTCTTCAAAATATTTAACGTTAAACAGCAAATCTTAAAAAAATCAAAAAAATATATTTTGGTAAGTACAGCTTTGTGGGAATAATATTGTAAGGAGAGAGAGCTAAAAATTACCCAACTTATGCTAAATTGTGAAACTACTCTCTCCAAAAAATTCAAGCAGTATTTCGTTTCATGATAAAAAGTTTCAAATATTCGCCTTTTTTTTTTTTTTACATGAGCTCCACACAGGAGGCCCTGAGGAAAACAATTTCCCTCAGGGCCTATGTCATCTTTGGGGATGCTGTGTGGAGGGTTTTTTAAGGAAAGGAAGGAGAGGAGAGTTCTGGGAAGGAAAAGGGTTTAAGGGGTGGGTAGGAATCTGGGGTTCAGTGTGTCTTAGTCATCCGCCTCCAAGACCTAGACAAACCTCACCCCATGAACCCGGGCACCCCTGCTAAATCACCAAACGTAGCGAACCACTTGGGGTGACCTATGGCAGAGGTGTTGGTTATCCAATAAAGGTTCCCGGGGCGGCGGTACCCATTCCCGCCTCCCATATAAACCAAGGAATGAAGACAATTTTCAAATTCATACCTAACTTCACGCTGGGCATTATCTTGGCGTTACTTTTGTTAACGTCAACCGTTGGGAACAGTTTCGGCATATTTTACTGCTTCAGGTTTTGAAGCATTTACACAGATATTACTTTACTGGAACGTGCCGCAAATATACAAATATGATGAAATAACAAATTAAATCAAACATAATTTTATCTACGCACACTTGGATTTGAATCCGCGATCTACGGATCTCTAGTCGAGAGCCTTGTTCCTAGACCATTACGATTAGGCGAAATTTGTCGAATTCTTGTAACTTTTCACCACATTCCTATCACAACTAAAATAATCTATAAATATAATAGGCCACTTGCATGGATTTCATAACGACTTGGAAAAAATCATGTGGATAGATCTTTTTACTAAGCTTAAGAAAATGTTAGTAAAATTGTTTAGAAATGTACAGTTTTTGTTATTTTTAAATAAATAAATCCATTATTTAGGCTCGTGACGTCACTACATGAAAATGTCCCGTCTCCGAAAATGTTCCTATTATTTTTTTTAAATTCCACACTGATTTATTTTTTTATATGGCATCACTTTGATTTCAGGCGAATTTTTGAATTCGTTCACTAGATTTATTGTTTGTTCTCTGCGAACTTATCATTTGGTTTCACTTTTTGACAGATGCTCTGAAGAGAACCCCGTGCTTTTAATGATCTACGGGGTTCTCTTCAGAACGTGCAGATGATGTCGGTACGTGTTTTAGAGGTATAATGATTATGGTGCTGATTTTAACAAAATTAAATTTTATAATATTCTTATTATTATTATAATTTACAAGTACAAGTATATTACATTGAATTTATTAATACAGACGCTGTTCATTATAATGATTTATGGTCAATAAGGTGGATCAAGGAAAAAAAATATTTATGAGATGTAATATTTTTGGTATGCCTCGTTATTCTCCTGTGCCATTCGTGTGGAAAACGTTATTTTTTTTAAAAATGATTTTCGGCTATGTAATTATCGTTTTTTCACACCTGTAAAATTATGTCCCGTCTTTCCGGTTTATAAAAAATGGTCTGATTTATCGGATTGAAATTTTCAAAAAATCCCCAGGGTTTCAAAAATAGGATTAAAAAAAAAATAAAAATACAGAATGTCTTAGAATATTTGCCTAAACCGGAAAAATTTTTAAAAAAAATTGATGCAAGTGGCCTATTATTATTAACATTTTGTTTCGATTTTACTCCTAACTACTCTACTTATAACTTCTATTTAATATGTATCACACAACTTATTGATAATAGATTTTCCTAAAAATCATTATGTTTAAATAGTACAATATCATGAAAAACGATATAGAATATACTTTTTGTGTATTTTTTTCATTTTCTGTTTTTTTCTAAATTTTGCTTTTATTATTTAATTATCCAGGTTATGAACATAAAAGTGCAATATTAAAAGTAAGTTCATATTTCGTGGCTTTTTACCATCAGTTCTCGACCACTTTCTAAACGTTTGAAATGTTTATCAAAAATAGTGTTTCCCCCCGTTCCGGTCGGTAGTATCGCAACTCCAGCAAGTAGGTATTAATATTCCGTATTACCTACCCCATTGAGTTCCTACAGTATACCGTACATGTATAGTGTTGTGTACAGGAACTCGGGTGGACAGGGCGGCAGGTGCGCCTCTGGTGAACTGGAGGGGTGAAATATGTTAAATGAAATGTCGTTATTATATTTTATGAAGCTCATTGAAAGCCATTTGCGCTACTTGTGCGTGTACTTGCTTATTGATATAGCCGAATCTAGGTTGACATTTGTATTATTGTTGTCGGGGGGAGTATAACGACGTGCGAAATATGATTTGAGGGGTTTCATGCGCTTTGGTTTGCATTTAGAAATGACATAAATTAAATCAAAAAACAAAAGGAAAAGAAAAGTATTTGAATAGTGACATAATATTTTTAGTAGTGCTAACTAAGTATCTACACATTCATTAGATTTTCTGAAAAGTTTAAGTTATTTGTGTTCTTTGTGTGAATTGAATTCTTTAATACTGAATATTTGGGAGGCGGAAATAGGTACCGCCGCCCCGGGAACCTTAATTGGATAACCAACGCCTCTGCCATAGGTCACTCCAAGTGGTTCGCTACGTTTGGTGATTTAGCAGGGGTGCCCCGGTTCATGATTGTTGTTCAGGTCTAGGAGGCGGATGACCAGGACACACTGAACCCCAGATGACTACCCACCCCTTAAACCCCTTTCCTTCCCAGAACTCTCCTCTCCTTCCTTTCATTAAAAAAAACCCTCACAGACACAGGTCCTGATAGAAATCATTTTCCTCAGGGCCTCCTGTGTGGAGCTCTTGTCGAAAAAAAATTATACACATCTAATGTATATTTATTTTAATTTTTTAAACTTTATGAGTAAAATCTCAAATTATAATGTTTAATTACATGAAGACAAAATGAGCGAAACTCAACCGAAAATATTGTCTTCATTTAATTAAATATTAATTAAACTTGTAATGTAATTCAAAACTAAAATAAATAAAATAGCTCGGGTTCGAATAACGGGTTCGAATCCCAGCGTGCACAAGTAAATTTTGTTTGATAAAATTGGGTTATTTCACAACAAACGGTATATTTGCGGCAAGTTTCAGAGCGAAAGATACTCTCAGTATCGCCCTGGTTAAAGTTCCCAATTCAGAATTGAAACATTGCATTATATGGCTTTAATCGTGTTTGGTGACCAGATCTGAATAACCAGACACTTCCCCATATTCCTCTTCCTCATATCCTTCTACTCCCCACTACCTTCAAATGCCTTATAATATACCCCAATTGGGGATGCAATAATATCTGTAGCTCTAGGTGGTGAGAGCAGTTTTTACATTAGCTCCACCCAGGAGGCACTATGTCATCTTAGAGGATGCTGTGTGGAGGGTTTTTTAAGGGAAAGGAAGGAGAAAAAGATATGGGAAGGAAAAAGGTATGAGGGGTGGGTAGGAATCTGGAGGTCAGTGTGTCACGAAGACCTAGATAAACCTCATCCCATGAACCCGGGCACCCCTGCTAAGTCACCAAACGTAGCAACCACTTGGGGTGACCTGTGGCAGGGGCGGTGGTTGTCCAATAAATGTTTCCCGTACCCGCCTCCCAAATTCTCTTTTTCCCAAGGACTCTTTTGTGGTATTCACATAAAAAAGCTCACGTCCGTACTAGATATTTGCTATACCTTTTGATTAAAAAAATAATCATTCCGTCTGGTTGAATATTTTGACCTCAAACGAAAAATTAAGTTTTGTGTGAAAAAAGTCACGCTGCCTCTTAATATTTCTCTCATATTGTGGCGCCTTGCTCTTAACAAAACTATGTTTAATTAATATTTATTTTATTAACAGTGACACTTTAGTGAATCGCTATAATAAAGGAGAAGGTAGCATCTTGTTTATTCTCATAATCTAGTTAACTTTTAGAGTGAAAATTATTCGGACACAATAAGGACAGTTGGGCGGAAGGTAATAAAGTAGGCGGCACCTGGATCAGGAGTAATCTAGAAAATCAAACCTTCTCCTCGTAAACACATCTCACAGCTCTCGCCTGACTGCTGACTGCTGATTATTGCTGCTGGCCAGCCACTTCGCAAATCACATTGTTCAAATCAGTCACTTCCTATTTATCATGGAGACCAGACAACTAGCAAAATAGCAAATTCATTATTTATTTATGGTACAATTATGCAACTTGTGATACATTACTCATAAAATAAATACAAATTATTTAAAAATATACCTACGCGAATAAACAACAATTATTAATAATGAAAAGACAGTATATGAAAAGCCGATAGTAAAATAAACCGTAATTACAACCAGTACTTCGGTGAACCTTGCGTTCAAATAAGTATATTTTAAATTTACTTTTTTTTTCATATCAAATCAGAACCAAAATTTTCTCTTGTAAGTAAGTACTTAATTGCCTACCTAATTAATTATAAGACATCTTTTTAATCTATATAAATCTATGTAAATAAAAATGAATCGCCGAAATTTACGCGCATAACTTCCGAACAACCTCATCATACTGGATAATTATTTTTTGTTGTGTTCGTTACTGTCAGGACAAGGTTTATATAAAACTACTGGTGAGCTCAGGCATTATGCAATTTGCATAAAAAAAATGCAATAGGTGGCACGCGAGCTGTTTGAAAACTTAATGTAACGGGACTGAATGCATGGAATGAGGAAGAGGGGAGGGGGAGGGGTGAGAGGAGAGGAGAGAGGATAACTCGGCTAAGGGGTTTGCGGGAAGGGGGGGGAGGGTAACGGGGAGAGGGAATGTGGGGGAGGTGGAGTGGAAACACGAGAGAGGAAAGGGACGCTGGAGAGGAAGGGGAGGTGGAAGAGAATTGGACGAATGGGAAAGGACACGCAGGGAGAAACATTTTATTTATTAAATGGCATAGCAACGCATGCCGGGAACCATCTAGGATATTTATAAAACAAAGTCCGGTTAGTTACGCCATTTATAACTCGAGAACGGCTGGAACGATTTTTATGATATTTGATTTGTTGGATTTGTCTCCGCCCTGAATAGCCGAATAGCTATTAAAACATTGGAAAAAATCTCAAATAAATAAATTATGAAGAAAATTATTTTTCTCGTGCTTTTGTATGGAACGAATTCTCATCTTATGAAAGAGCTGCAGGAATATTGTGATAAGTATAATATTGAGTAGCGTGTGAATTCCAAAAATTTAAAAACGTCGAATGTCAATGCGATAATTGTTTTGCTTTTGTTCTTAAACACATTATGCTGCCCCTCTTTCTTCATGTCAACAGTCGAATATGGAACAAACGGTGAACGTATGTCTGCACCCCTCCAAAGGAAAAATACAATAATTTCAAAATATATCTCCCTCACACGTATAAAGAAAATGAAACGCAATTTCCGTAAGTAATTGAAAAAGTAAAAAAAACCAGAAAAATTATAAATCTGCACACAACGCCATCTCTGATACTGACAAAAACAAAACACGGACAGTTGCGCGTCGATAATTGCTTCATTGTGTAATTTTTAACTTAATAAAAAAACTGAATATAATTCAGCTAATAAGCTAACACAACAGTTATTGATTCTGAGGCGGTACGAAGTTCGCCGGGTATATATTTTTATAAATATTTTAAGTAACTTTTTTAATTGCAAATAAGGAATGATATAATTTGTCCAAATAAACGTTACTCTCCCAGTGATTATTCTTTTTAAAAACTTTTTCCGACAAGCAGGTAGGTAACAAATAGCATTGAAAAAAATCGTACAAGAAAGTCCAAATAAACACGATGATTTCACATTTGTAAAAATAATTTCTTCTGAACCGTTGAAACTGCCATCGTCTGGAAACGGAAACAAAACGTGCAAACAAATTTGAAAAAACAAATATAGATGAAATGCAAAATAGTCGAGTTAAAGGGGAATAAAGAATAGGGTTTGAAAAGGAAATGGAATTAAAAGAACACTATGAAAAATTTATTTCACGCGCACAAACCACTGTTTTGTGGTTTGCGATGTTTCGTTTTGGATATCAATCATAGGTGGTTCGAATACTATAAAGAACTTCTAAATGAAGAATATCCAAGTAACAGCTTCAAACCCTCACCTCCAGTCGAGGGCCCGATCCAGGAGATTAGCAGAGATGAAGTCAAGCAAGCCATCAAAAGGATGAAGAATTGTAAAGCTGTAGGGCCCGATGAGATACCGGCAGATCTATGGAAGTCATTAGGAATGGTAGCGATAGAATGGCTCACAAACCTATTTAATAAAATAGGCAGAAGTAAAATTCCTGAGGCGTGGCGGCAAAGCTTCCTTGTACCATTCTATAAAAATAAAGGTGACGTTACACAGTGTGGTAATTACAGGGGCATAAAGTTAACCTCACACACTCTTAAAATCTGGGAACGCATACTGAATAAACGAATATATGATCTTGCCAAAATCACACCAAATCAATTCGGTTTCACCCCATCAAAATCTACGACAGACGCATTACAGGCGGTGAGAATAGTAATGGAAAAATACCGTCTTAATAGGGAAAACTTACACTTCATCTTTATCGACTTAGAAAAAGCTTTCGACCGAGTGCCAAGAAGACTTGTGTGGCAAGCTATGAGAGCTCAGGAACTACCAGAACATTATGTGAACCTTATAGAAGACATGTATAACAATACCCGCACAAGGGTCAGAAGCCCGGTCGGTCTGAGCCAAGAATTCGAGGTTGAGGTGGGAGTTCACCAAGGTTCGGCGCTGAGCCCATTACTGTTCAACTTAGTAATGGATTACATCACCAAAAATATTCAAAAGAAACTACCCTGGAACCTTTTGTATGCAGACGATATCGTACTGATTGCCAAAACTGCGGAAGATCTGCAAAATACCTTGACAGAATGGATAACAGCACTTGAAACATCAGGACTTCGTGTCAGCAGGTCAAAAACGGAGCACTTGGAATGTAATTTCAGCAGTACAGCGAGCAACACTACCGTTTACTATCCAGACAGAATGCCGGTGCCAAAAGTAGAATCCTTCAAATACCTTGGCTCAGTAATAACAAAAGATGCAAATGTAGAAGCCGATGTATCTCACAGAGTAAATGTTGCGTGGCAGAAGTGGCGATCACTCACTGGAGTACTGTGCGATTCAAGCATGCCCATTCGCACAAAAGGCAAAATATACAAAACTGCAGTGAGACCAGCAATGCTGTATGGGGCTGAGTGTTGGACAGTGAAGGAAAATCACGTCCAAAAACTGCACGTTGCAGAAATGAAAATGCTTAGATGGTCAGGTGGGGTTACGAAACTGGACAAAATACGAAACAAACATATAAGGGGTAGTTTCAAGGTAGCCCCCCTTCCTGAAAAACTAACAGAAAGTCGCTTACGGTGGTATGGTCATGTAATGAGAAGAGACAAAGAACACGTGTGCCATAAAGCGCTAGCTATACCTGAAATAAAAAGAGGAAGAGGACGCCCCCCTCTGACATGGTGGACCAGCATGGCAAAAATAGCTCAAAATTTCCCCAATCCAACAACCCAAGACCGGTCGTCTTGGCGCAGATTGATTAGGAGAGCCGACCCCACTTAAAGTGGGAAGTGGCAAAGAAAAAGAAGAAGATGTTTCGTTTTGGAGAAAGAAAGATATATTCTATATTGGCGCACACACCAGACCTACCATCGGCGCACGGCAAAGCGTTTGCGTAGCATTATCATGCGGAATGTTGAGAGGCTAAAGAGAGTGTGACGAGATGAAGATTGGCAGAGGAAGGTTGATAAGTACCTTGCTATTTAGATATGACCACAAAATGCGACAAGAGTCATTTCAAGCACCGTTTCAATGCTAAATACTTAGTAATCTTTCTTCAAAACGAAACTAAGAGTAGGTACCTATACTCATAGTTTCGCAGATATAAAAAATAAATAAACTTTTTGAAATGCGTCGATGTTTGCTATTTTATACTAAAAATGACTCCATCGGTACCCGGCTTGACCCGTGCTGGCACTGATCAACGCTGATAATATAATGCGATAGGCGTCAGGCTACAGGGAGATTCACCCAAGTGTAACCGCGTCAGGTGTGGTCACGTGCCCCCGCCACCCGCCACCGGGTTATCTTTATTCAGTTTTAACCGAACTTTGGTCAGATCTAACGCGATAAGCTAGCCACACTTTGATACTATTTTAATTGGAAAGAATTTCTATTTTGTAGTGCTGGTATACAGAACAATCATAATTAAATTTTACATAAAAAATAATTGAGCAATTATAAAGGAATTTAAACACTAATATTGTTCTTAGGTGATGCAGAAAATTATCTACAACACTCTTCCTAAATTATAAGTTAGAGGAAAAAACGTTAAAATTTAATCGCTTATTTAAGATAACAACCAGATACTGCTAAGCTTGTGTGTAATTATTTTTAGCTGCCTCCCTAAACAAATAACTAAGGGGCTAGCGTGGTCTAAATCTAAGAATTTATTATTTATATGTTTCACTGCTAATACTTATTACTGTAATAAAGCTCAGTACGGGTTATACAAAAATATGATCGCGAAATTATTGAAATTATCTTCACCAAAAATGGTGTCGCGAAACTGCGACTCCACTGTAAATTGGCGGTAATTGCTGCAGAGCAAAGCCTATGCAGCCCTCGAAGGACCAGTCCCAAAACTACGTGAACGCTAAGTTATATGGGACGACTAAATAGCATACACTCGCAAACCTGATGGATAGTCAGTCGATAGTTCAGATCTGGGCTATTGGAAAATTAGATAAGCCCAGACTGGAATCAGGAAAATAGGACTCACCGTTGCAGATGGGGCCTCGCTGATCTCCAGTTTGTGGTGTACACTTCTCACTGTTTAATTTAAAATTCGCAATATTCTTATAACAAGAGTTTATGATACATGCGCCCTGTCTGAGATGTTATTTTGTACTGACAAGCAAAGCACACTGTCACTTCTCCAAAGTTGAGTACTTTCTTGCAACAATTTTTATGGTGACATTTAGGAAGGAAAGATTAGGTAGGTGGGATAAATTCAGGATTTTGACATATCTACCCACCAAGTCTGCGAATGCAATACCCAATCAATCCCATATACAAATGCGCGAACACGTACCCACTTATCAAATATTAATTAAATAACAAACAAAAAAGAGTTATCTATGCATTAGCCATTAACCATCTGTTCACGGATGGTTATGACATTATGTAATATATGTATGTATGTATTTATATTTAGATACTAGATATAAATGACAAACATAACTACCATCTCATCGGTCAGTGGTTGAGTGGGCATCGCGTTTGGGTCCCACCCAGGCGTTCCGTGTTCAATTCCTCGGCTGGCTAAGTCCTCCATCACGACTCAAGCAACATTTTCGGCTTACTGCGGTAGTAGGAGATTTTCAAATATTATCGGGTTATTCGTAACCCGGGAATGTTTGTCTTTCTTTTAAGAAACAAAAATCTATTCTCGTCCTTCGTCCCTTTATCCTAATCCTATATTCTCATCCACCCTCCCTCACCACTAAACAAAGTAATTGTAACTGAAACTGCACTTATATTGTCACATCTTATATATACACCATTTATCATTAGCAGTGAAAAGTAGGTAAGTATATAATTGGCTTAATTAAATTTACCGTTTTTACTATCGTAAGATATTATAAAGGTATATAGGATGTTATGTTTAATATAAGCTGTTAATTTTAAGATTTCCGGTTATTTTTAAGATTTGATTTTACTTTTAAAATTTGCGCTTAATTTTAAATGAAAAATAATCAAATTAAAATAAACTTATTTTATTCATATTGTTATTGTATAAAATAAAAAATAAAAATTATTTTTACTTATTTTATACAATAACAATATGAATAAAATAAGTAAAAATAAAAATTCTTAACATGTCATAAAACTTTTTTTTAAATTTTCCTATCTGTATTTTAATATTTAAGCTCAACAGTTTGGTCATGACTTTAGAATGCGAAATAGTTTTCGTCTAAAATACCTAACAAGTGTAGATATTTTTTGTTTTATTTTATTTTCATTTAAAATGTGATATATATTATTTTTTATTATTTATTTATTACTATTAACAAATAATGTTTCCCGAAAACATAAAAACGAACACTTCTTTATTACAGTAGGTATGTGGGTACTACAGACCTAAATGTACTAAACACCTAATAAATAGATACCCATAAGTATAAATTATTTTGTGAAATTAACTTTTAAAAGTTATAATAGAGGTTTTTTTAATACGTTTAGAAACACTGCAGTACTGCCTACATTTAATATGTTATTCGTAAGATTGATAACTTCAAATAATCTGGTTATTTATGATTGTACTCAATTTTAATAGACCAACAAAATATTCGGAAAAGTAAAATATTAAAATTTCAAACAGCAGTGGCTGGTGACTTTTTGTTTGCTAACATTTAACAGAATATCAGCTTGATTTTACTGAACACAATATTATAAATGTTTGAAGTCACTGGACGCTGTACTCCGAGGGCATAAAATGCTATTTCGGATGTTGGAAAACCTTTAGGAATGTTGTATTTCGCAAACAATATTACATTTCGGATTCCAAAATGCGATATTTTTCCATTTAATCTAGGACAAAACCGCCTTCACAGGATTACGCATTTCCTGATTAATCGTTGAATCAACGCTATGAAATAATTATTGCTTTAATTTGATTGGGGTATCTATCTAAAATATTAAAAAAACATCACAATCACGTTTCGCAAATTGATAGCGCTACATTTTGAAACATAAAAAGGGCGGTATTCTAGAAATTAGATAAGTAGAAATTAGATAGTCTGTTTAAAATCAACACACATGATCTCTCCATATGTTTTAATCGATTTAAAGCAACTCGTTGAGTAATAAATTTTGTAACAATGATAAAAATGCGGTAGGAAAGGCGTCGCTCTACGAGATGTCGATAAACATAATTATATCAGCAAATTAATAATGATTATCGGTGCCACTGTTGTTTTAATTAATATTGTAATTTATGTTTAATTGGATCAAATTGTGTCAAGGAATTTGTACTTAATGGGATTAGTACTTTTACAAATCGAATATCAATTGATTTCATAAATCAGTGTTTCACTTTCTTACGTTACATTACAAGACGTATTCAAAATGTTTGTCTGGTTTGAATGGGGGTTTGGTAAAACAATTTATCAACTTTCATATGCGTTTATGTTCTTTCAAATTACATGGCCACTCTGAACTTCGCACTATGTTATAAATTAGAAAAAGTAAGAAAAAATAATATATATGTCTCCTTCTTCATGTTCCACTTCAATCGGAGGTTGAGTAACATCATCGAAGCTTGAATCATTGGTACTGCAACCCGGAATAAAGAATGATGTTTTACTGTATTCTTACAATCCGCGGTGATTAACTTACTAGATATATTCAAAGAATGAGAGTACAACATTTTACATAGTGAAGTTAAAAAATAAAGTTAACAGGTCAAAATTTTCATGATAAGAGATAACGGTGGATCAATGAAGCGACCTTGTGGGATACGTGAAAAAAAGAACCGGAAATGTAACAACCAAAAGAACTCCACGGAAACCAAGTTGGATCCACGGTCAATGATTTGTCAAAGTCGTATAGAATGATGGAAATGAAAGAAAACGTAGTAATGGTAAATAATATAAAATAATGCAGGCCTTCGAGAGCAATGGTTAAAGCACGTTGAATCATTGATACTGACCGACAAATGGCAAAACAGGATTAATCCACGATAAATATTAAAATTTAGAAAAGAACTCACCGTTTATAACATCATTTTGCAAAAAATAAATCGAGTTCATTTTACACTTACTATCAGTAATTTATGAATAAAAAACTCTTAAAATTCGCCTTTCTCTATGTTTTATTAACCGCCACGTGAAAATAGCTTTTTTGATGAGCTTGTGCGTAAAGATTAGTCCTGCTAAAAGTTGAAGACACGTGACTTATATGCAGGGCTGGGCAGTATTTGAAATACAAATACGTATTTTGTATTTGTATTTCAATTACTTCCTAAACATGTATTTTGTAATTGGTATTTCAATTACCTGATGCTGAGGTATTTTGTAATTTGTATTTCAAATACTATTTTGTAATTTGGCTTTAAAATACATTTTGAAATACATTTATCGATCTTAATAATGATAATAAAAAATAAACTGACATATATAAAAACATTGACTAAAAACGCTGCAATCCTGTACTATTGTCCTGTGCTATAGCACTCTTCCTAATGATTATTTTAAATTTTTTTTTACATTATCTCCACACCGGAGGCCCTGAGGAAAATAATTTCCCTCAGGGCCTATGTCATCTGGGATGCTGTGTGGAGGGTCTTTTTGAGGAGAGGAAGGAATGAACATTGGTCTTGAAGGGACCCATGTTGGGTCGGAGGAACGAAAAGGAGGAGGAGGTGGCCGGAAAATCGTTCCACATCCGAGCTGTTGAACACTAGAACGAGTCGAAGAAGCGACCCGTTCTCATGTGACCAATGTCAACTGTTTGGCGTGTTTCCCGACTATGCACCGGTGCCGAAGGGATCAATGACGCTAGTTCCTCGGAGCATCTTCCATTGAAATATCGGTAGAACAAGGATAGCATTCCCACCCGACGCCTGTGCACTAAAGATTGCAATCCGTCTATTAAATTAGAAGAATCTATCAGACCGGACCACCCGTTTCTGTCGAGACCGAGTCGAGGGTTTTTTCAGGTATTTTGGGGCTATAGACCAGAGGTGGCTGCCAAATTCAACCATGGGGCGCACTTGTGATTTGTACAGGGTTAGCACTTGTGTACTGTACGCCCAGTTTTTGAAAGGCTAACTTAACTCTGGCTTTGATTAAGCCCCCGTATCTGAGCTGGTCACTTAAAGTTACACCAAGCATATCAATGAAGGGCCTGTTCGGAAGATTGCTTCCGTTGAAGGAGACTAGATTTTCATTTCTATCCCTTTTAGACGTAATCAGACTTGATTGGGTATTTGAAACATTAAATTCAACGAGATTATTTTTACCTCAAGAGAAAACTCTCTTGAGGAAACCGTCCATTCTTTGCTTCAAAGCCCTCCAAGCCGTCGGAATTTGTGAGCTCTTTGGGAGCTTGTCAAACAAAAAGCTATCATGGACTGTACTGTCATCCGCGTAACAATGAATTGGTGGACATTGTCAAAGGGTCTGATATGCAGTCAAAAACAAAACCGATCCCTGTGGGACGCCAGCATTAATCGAGTGCGAGGAAGAGGTGAAACCATCAACAAACGTCTGAATCGACCTCTCCCTCAAAAAGTTGGCAATCTACGTACACAAGGATGCGGGAAGTCCGTAAGATGCACAGCACTGTTTTTGTACATTTTGTATCATATTGTAATGTTATACTTGTCATTGCTTTGTATTATACATTTTTGTATCAAGATCAAGCACTATAGGAATAATTTGACTAAATATTAGATTGTTTTTAAGTTAATTACTGTAGAGCGTACTTGAAGTGAAATAACACAAAACTGCACTATATGTCATCTATATAAATATAAATGAATCCCTGTTTACTTCCCTTGGTCACGCCATAACGTCAGAACGACTATCAATTTCTTTTTTTTTTAAGTTTTCTAATGCTTTGTAGAAGGTTCTTGCGGAAAGAAAAATTGAGAAAATTGCGCAGAAAATTGGATAATTTCAGAAAACTTAACGACTATTTTAACTTCGCACGTTTGACAGTTCGCGCGTTTGATGAAATTGAATTGTCTATAGATTTTTTAAATTATAAATATTTTAAATAGGCACTTATGTTAGATAGCAGATTTGATTGATTGTTCTTATAATATACACAAATGAATATTTGTAATATATGAAAAACGAAAATTTGAAAAAAAATTGTGTCAGCTGGCACGCGAGTTGTTTGAAAACTGATTTTTTTTTAATCGTTTATTCCAGATCTCGGGGAGGGTGGTGCAATCCCACGAGTTTCAAGTGAATGTACTGGAACTGAATATATGGAACGCGGGAGGGGGGTTGGCGGGACTGGGGAGCGGAAGAGGGGATAGGATAAGCAGGGAAAGTGGAAGGGGGACGCGGGAGGGGAAGGGGATGCAGGAAGGGAACGGGGACGCACGGGAAAGGACATGCAGGGAGAAACAATTTATTTCTTTGATTATGGCGTTGCAACGCTTGCCGGGAACCAGCTAGTGTTATTACAATAATAATTATTATTATCTAAACCTGGGTCCTATACCACAAAACTTTACAAGTGGAGCGGAAACGAGGTGTGTCTACTGAGCAATATGATTGGTCAATTTTTGCAGGACTCTGTTTCACTCTGCTCAGCTTTGTTTTTGTGGAAACGCACCCTTAGATAAGCAAGGGCACTTATTAATCAAGACAATTTATTGCATCTAAGGGTTCTACCAAAACCAAATGTATTTTGTATTTTGTAATTTGTATTTGAAATTAAAAAATGGTTAAAATACTGTATTTTGTATTTTGTATTTCAAATACACAAGTATTTTGTATTTCGTATTTTAAATACATGCGGAAAAGTATTTTGTAATTTGTATTTCAATTACAGCGGAGCATGTATTTTGCCCAGCCCTGCTTATATGTATGTACAGATTAGTTAGCAAATTCTGTAGGTACCGTTAAATGCAACTCTTTCCATTTTTGCTTCTAAACTTACTAATACATTGAGAATTTGTATTCGAAAAGCACAACAGTTGCAAGATCCTTCTTGTGATTATAGCTTACAGTCCGCTACCCACGGGCCGATATGTTCTCCTGTTCGCGAGGTGTAAATTGAATCGTGAAGTACGCAACCTGTTTCAGCCAATCAGGGAGGCAATCATTTCGGGGATTACTATTAGTCAGCTAAAGGAACGGTAAGCGGATTGACTGGAACTGAAGGTATATCCTCAACACGCACACCAACCAGATTAGCATCCAGGAGATCATCAAAAGAACCCCATAGGACATCACACTACAATGTTCAAGTTAGTGGTCACTTTTCATTCGGTGGCTTCGTTTTAATTGTTAGGGGATGTTAATACTAAGATCCACGAAGACGTGTTACAAGATCTGAAGACATAGTTTCTTGACGTGGTAATAAATCCAGATATGCAATTTGCAATTTATTTCGTTTTCTACACCAAACGTGAATTCAATGCGCTAAGGATTATAATTAAACGTATTTTTCTCCAAGAACCTTACCTACACATTTGTACAACCAGTAAATTCGTTATTTAAACAGATCTTTTGGCATTAAACACACGATTTCAAAAGTTTTGGTCATTCTACTTTTTTAACAAGTTTTTACAATAGATATCCTATTATATTATATTATATAATATTAGGCGAAAGTTTGTATGGATGTATGGATGCATGGATGTATGTTTGTTACTCTTTCACGCAAAAAATACTGAATGGACTTTAAAAATTCTCTCAATAATAGAAAGCTACATTCTTTGCGAGTAATATAGGCTGGATACATTGGTAAGCTCTGGCGTTATGAATAGGCTCTGGCGTTATGAAATTATTTATCATACGTTTATTGTCCAGACGAAAATAAAGCGTTGCTTGGTAAGTAACTATAAGTAATTATTAGACGTGCGCTTCATTTTGTTATTTGTTTAGGTTACTATGGAGATCGCTTTGATATTTAAAATTATACCAATCCGTACTAATATTGTAAATGCGAAACTCCGTGTGTTTGATTGTTACGCTTTAATAGGTGGCACGCGAGCGAAAAATTAATGTAACGGGTATGGAGGGGGGTGTGGGGGGGGGGGGAGGGGAGAGTGGAATGGGGATAGGGAAGATAGAGGAAGCGAAGTGGGAACCCCCCTAACACTATGCGAGCGAAGCTGAGGGCAAAAGCCAGTTTTTAATAAATCTGTATAATCGATTATTTATATAGAGAAAAAGTGGCAACAGCGAGATCGGTATATTCATCGGGAAAATTCATTCATAAATGTGTAATTTCATTTATAGTCCCTTAACGGATCATTTGAAAACGTGAGTTAGAGGCACCACGGTTTTTTCAGACACCAAAAAATTAACAAATCGTTGACATTCTAATATCACAATGAACATACCAAACGATGTATAATATACATTCATTCGTTATGGTAGGTATGCCTTTCAATCGAAATATTGGACAAAATTTTGATTGTTTAATTTATTGATTTATTTAATACAGAAACCGCCTACCTATTTGACGATTTCTAAAAGATATAGGAATTTCACACCTCCAAATTTATAAATATTCACAAAATAACATCCTCTTAAAAACTCACGCTATTTTAAATATGAGACATTAACTCATTGTGTTATGAATAATTTGCCATCCGCATTCGTATGGATCAAGGAAAAACCCAAACGAACCACTCAAACACCTCTTGCATAATACCCATTCATAAAATAAAGTAAAAATTCTATTTCCTCAAACAAACAGCATTCGTTCTAATATAAAAGGATTTTTATAGAACCAAGATTACCTGAAAATCCTATCCGTTAAAAGCCTTCAGAATCAAGTTGTATAATGCAGTGCAGATATTCGCAACCTGCGACGATCGTACCACTGCATGCTTTATTTCTTTTCTATAAGCGTCCGTGGTTAGTTAGGTCAGATAAAGTGGTCAAAGTTTTATTTTCATTTATTTTTAATTAATTCATTTCCATTTAATTTTTTTTTTTATTATTACCTATAGCAAAATTTGTACATAATGTATTTATAAATTATATTATATTAAGGTATTATAAAGTACATTATTTTTTTTTGTTTTTTTTCACAGTCCTCCTCACTAGGGTTTCCTGTTCTGAGGCGGCCTGTAGTTTTTCCACATTTGTATTTAGTATCCAGTTATCTTTACATGGTCTTCAGTATGTTTGATAGTTCATTTTCACTTTGTTCTCTCAACCATATTTTTACTTTTGTTTTAAATTTATTTATTTCTGTTATTTTTTTTGTTTGAGTTGGTAGAGCGTTGTATAGTTTTGTCGGATTGAATTTCATATTTCTTTGTCCAAAAGATGTTTTCAAACTGTCTGTAGCTATAATATTTTGGTTTATGGCACTGGTTGTGTATCTGACAGTGGAGTATTCTGATATGTTTTTTTTTTTTAATTTTTAATAAAAAAATTTTTGCATAAAGTTTTTGTATGTTGTAGACTTGAATGCTTTGAAACAATTCTTCTGTCGGAGTTCTAACCGGTAATTTTAAAATTGTCTTTAGTACCTACTCCTTTTGGGCTATATTGAGCCGCTCCATGTGAGTGCTCAAGGCAGATCCCCATCCAGTTATCCCGTACTCTATTTGTGATTGACATAAAGCGTAGTACACTTTCTTAATGTCGTTTATGTTGAGGATGTTACGGATGGCTCTAAAGAAGTAAATGTACCTGGTGAGTTTTTTGTGATTACTTCAATGTGTGCGTTCCATTCAATGCAGATTCAAACGATTTTAGCAATTTATACCTCAAACAATCATACTAACAGCAACAAAGCTTGTCGTTTGAATTGTGCTTCATTGATGTTAAACATATCGATATTCGAAGTGATTCTATTTAACAACAAGACAGCTCTCCCGACTGGCATAACCATTGGCAAGTAAGTTCTGCAAGCCGGGAGGTAAAACAGTCTATGCTGTCGGTGACGGAGATAACCATCGGGAACATAGAAACTAATGCTCTCCATGACAGCCAGGTTTTCGAACCTTCCACGATCAGTCTGAAGAAATGTGTAATTTACTTTTAAAAATGTTAATTTCCTTTTTAAAGCTCGGTGATGATACTAATTATCCAATAATTGTTGATTATTCAAAAAATAAGCATAAAAAAAACTTAGCTTGGTTAGTATTTATAGCGCTAATTTTGTTGTTTGTTTTAATTTTTTAATCACATCAAAGGTTTTTAACACATGGTTTAAATGCATTTACAGTAAACCTTGGTAAGTGCAATGTATGTGAATACGTATGTAGTTTATGAAGTTACATTTAGTTTTAATGTGTCTCTACAGAGGCCAGTAGTTTTACTATACAAGAGAGACAACTGTCGCCATTCGAGTCTAAAACGCGAACTGTTACGAAGATATCCGATCATATCCGATTGACAGCGAGCATGCCTTTGGGCGGCAGCTCGCTGGCAGATTATTACAGAGCATCCGTTCAGTTAGATATGCATTGAAAATACGACGGTAATAGACAAGGCTCGTAATCTAGATGAACCGAAGTAGACCGGTCAGTGGTTGAGTTGGCATCGAGTTTGGGTTTCATTTGGGTATCGCGTGTTCATTTTCTCAGCTGGTTAAGTCCCCCATCACATCACGACACAAGCAACATTTTCCGCTTCCTGTGGTGGTAGTAGGAGATTTTTCAAATATTGTTAGGTTATTCGTAACCCAGGAATATTTGTCTTTCTTAAAAAATATATTAAGAACTTCCGATCTTCGGAGTTGTATTATTAATTAGAGGAAATAACTTCAAAACACAGTAAGATAATAAAAATACAAATGAAAATATTGTTTGAGAATTCTTTAGCAATGATTTGAAATAGATATCCACTAATGGCGGATAATTTGACACCTTCTATGTTTCTCTTCCCATTACCTGCTGTTTCACAACATTTCCCTCTCCATAGAACACATAATATGACATTAAAAGTGCCTTGAATGGAACCAAATGTGCCACTAAGTACCTTTTGGTTCTAGACCAAATAGCAAGAGGTTTGCCTCTCTTACGCTTACCTGAAAATGTATTTCGCCATCCCATTTGAACTTAATCATAGAACGTAATCATGGTGAAATACAGTTTTGTATGGAATTTAGGCCGACATGAGGCCAATAATTGGACCGCGAAACACGCTGACTACTGTTTGTGTTCTTCTTTAATATCCTTTCATTTAAACACTCAAAATCAATGACGCCCTTACAAGCTGCTTACATATTTATTTTTAATGATATAAAGTTACACGAGAATGTAGCTACATACAATGTTGTATTATCCACTATAAATAAATGAAATGATATTACTGTGCTTGAGCTACTATGTTTTTTTTAATATTAATGCCGACCGGTTTCGGAATAACCATTTCTTTCCAAACGAAGTAATATTTTTTAATTATTTTTTTATTAATATTTTCATTTTAACCTAATGAAGAAACCATTGGTATCGAAACATTGATAATTTTGATGAAATAATTAGAACAAAGTGATTTGTTTTCATTTAATTGAAATGACGTCACAAAATGAATTTGGGATTATTGAAGAAGTAATATTGTTTCATTTATAATAACAAAGTTAGTTTACCACTGCCTTTGCAGCGCAATAACGCAGTGCGCGGTGGGCGGACACAGCCGATGCTGATGGGTTTTTAATAGTCCGTAGTGGGACGACACTTTCCCTCCACGGCGCGCAGATCACTCCAGGATACTAGCCTTACTGCTCGGAGCCTCTCGACTATCGACGCAGGCTTTTTCAGCTAATACGAGACGTGTCTCGGCTGACAGGACCGGGCCGGATATCTCTTAGACGGCTAACGCTCCTGCGCTCCTTGCCGTTGCAGAAAACCTCTATGCGTGAGAGTAGAAATGCAGATTACGAAGAATCAATTTACCAATTTAGGAATCAATTTTTAAAAAATACCCTAATATGGCCAAGAATATTTTTGACGTTTTGTATGTTCTAACTTTTTTTCATTCTTATAAAATTTTGCACAAAATAAATAAAAAGCACTTTAGTGCTCACTTGCTTCGTGCAAATAAGACGCTTGATTTTAAATTTTGAAGGCGAGATAATTTCTAGCGTTTTTCCTCTTAAGTTTTCTCATACATTATCACTTGAAATACACGCGCGACAAGTTTCGAGGAATTCCTCTTAAGTTTAATTTCTCGGATTTAATGGGATTTATTTCACTTTACTTAAGATTTATATGGGATTTATTTCACTTTCACTTTACTTAGATAGGTAATCTTTACATAGTTTAAACCAAAGTCGCTCCTGTTGTCTGTACGCTTAGATCTTTTAAACTAACAAACGGATTTTCATACGGTTTTCACCAATAGATAGAGTGATTCATGAGAAAGGTTTAGGTATATAATTTGTCAAGGTTTTGTGTAAATTGGTTGAAATTTATAATGTATAAAGGGAGCAAATGCAAATTAACAGATGGCGTTGGTAATGAAGATTTGGTAATAGCGTTCTCAGTAGATGGCGTTGTGTTTCATTAGCAACATCAACGTGTGTCCGGGTCTGCTAGTACTATTTTACAGCTTTAATATCTTTTGGGTCCTGTTTAGGGTATGTTCTTCTATTGTATGGTAGGTAGACGGACAATGTTCGGTGTCGTATGCTCGTACTCAAACTCGTAATCGGTATAGATGACACCGGTTCCATGACAACTCAGAATCAACGCAACTCAACACCTCTTTGATAAGTCATTAAAAGCTATGGAAAAAAAATAGCTCATAACCTAACTCAACGTAGCCCATTTAACCAATTTTTTAATATATTTTTCATCACTTTTAATGACTTTTCAAAGGGGGTGTTGAGTCAGTGGCGCAGCGAGGGGAGCGGTCCGCCCCGGGTGCCACCCATGCTAGCTACGCCACTGTGTTGAATTGAGTACATTCTGAGTTGTCCGGTCACCATGACACCATACTATTAAGCTAGAAGTATTGTCACTTTAAATCTTCGAATCAATATCGATCTTCCAATTAATTATTTCAGACATCTCCGAAAAATCGAAATTTGAGTTGAGTACGCACGTATGTGTAAAGGTGTAAAAGTGTACGCTCTATCTGGTACAATACTCAGATTACTCTTAACACCACCGAATCGATTATAGTGCAGAAAAACTTGTGGCGAATTAAATAAACTGTTGATGTTTTCTGGGTCACTAGTGAGATATTTCAAAGTTTCATACTAATGGACTCGACCGTTATGCCTCTCGATGTTATTTTAAAGCATATTTAGAAGACGCAGACACAGTTTAAATAATATTTTATTTTTGGCGAGCATTCGAATATTGTATTCCTCGTTTTCTCAAAACTTTAGAGATGTCTGACTAATCAACTGAACGATCGGTTTATTCAAATTTGTAAGAACCAAATAGAGTATACGAATTGTCGAATCTCGGAAGTTTGTGACAGAAACTTCTAAGTAAATTCTTGAACGAGTGTTTATTCGAAAATATGTTGATTTTTCTGGTATTGTAAATGCTAGTTAAGTGTGTTCTGGTGTTGGTAGGTTTGAAGCAATTACAGTGAATACCGCACAAGAATCTCAACTGCTCCCGTCTGGAGCCAGTGAGACTATGGCATCCCCAATTGGGGTATGTTGTGAGGCTGAAGGTAGCGGGGAGGGGAAGGAGGTGGGGAAGAGGAAGGTTGGGAAGTACCTGGCTATTCAGATCTGGTCACTAAACACGGCTAAAGCCATTTTCAAGCAACGTTTCAATTCTGAATGGTGGTCTTACACCAGGGCGATACTGATAGTATCTTCCACTCTGGAACATGCCGCAAATATACTATATATTATTTTAAATGAATTAATTGTGAAATAACACAAATTAATCAAATAAAATTTATTTGCGCATGCCGGGTTCGAACCCGCGACCTCCGGAATGTGAGTCAAGAGTCTTAGCCACTGGACTACGGAGGTCGTCAATTATTTTAAAATAGCACCCCTAGGATAGGTATCTACTGTGTGCACTTTCTGAGTGTGTTACGATCGTTAAACGTGATTCCGCGCAGTGAAAGATTGTTTTGGACAGTCCCCGCGCAAAGTCAGCTCTCAATATAGAATAAGAGATTGTAATGTGTCGTGTAATGTGCCTTTGTCATAGTGTGTCGGTAGTACGTGGTAAATGAAGAAAAAATATGAGTATATATTTAATAATACTGGTATGTATTTGGGAGCTGCTTGCAGCAAAAGAGGACAATAATCATGCGTGCATCCCTTTTATAGATCCGGCAAGCATACTGTCCCCCTTGCTCTCGTACACATTCACACACACACACACACACACACCACAGAGATAAAATGATGTTGTTCACGGAAACGATATTTATTATTAACAATAGCTGTAAGTGAGCATGGTAAATGTTTTCTTCTGTATTTCATTTCCTGAAAACTCGGAAGCAATAATACAAAAACAATAATTCAACATATCTTTCGGGAGTGCAGCTCAAACACCAAGGTTCGATACGTGCACTGCACGGAGTAGAAACTCGATCCCACATTTCCCTTTAATAAATCCGTCACTTGTACTAGTACACAGTTTACGGTGTTCAGTGTAGAACTGTAGAGCGTACGTGGTGCGTACGGCCGCGGCGCACCGGCCGTATCTGGCCGCGACCCGCACGGGCCGGCAATAACAATAAAGCCTGCCGCGGATAAACAGAGATATTAAATTGCCCGCCTATATCATGACAAAATGTTCCGCCGCGCTACTAAGGTGTCGGCGAGATAAACCCGGGAGTGAAATATTAAAATCCGACGGAATATCTCCCGTCCGGAGCGGACCGAGAGGCCATTCATTTGCGCGGTGAATAACTTATTAGATTGCCTTTCCGGATTGACGGAAAACGGGCGGCAGACTGCGGCCACCGAGTGATGCACGACGGAAAAGTGGTACACTCGGCTTAACCCAAGATTACTAAACTATCCTACGAGTGACGTTGTTACTAAACATTCGGAAAAAATACGACATAGGGGTAAAACAGGAATAAATAAGATAAACCAAAACTTTTATTTATATTTTAGAAGTAATTGTACCATTCTTTGGGTTTAAGAAATCACGTTTTAATGAAAAAAAAAATATTATTCTACACTGTTGAAATATTTTTTTATTTTTTATTATTTTTTTTTAATTTCATGCACAATTTTCTAGAAGGCACATATTTTTCTTGAATTTGGTTCTTGAATTGTTGCCCCTTTAGGGACAAATTCAACAAGACAGATATTTTTTTAGATTTTCACGGCCAAAAGTATTTTCTTTATTTGTTTTTGGGGGGTTATGCCGTGTTGCGCTACCTCTTTCTTTAGCCAACGTTTCAGATAGCGTTACAGTGTCCATCATCAGCGTACACATATTCCCTGATGATGGGCACTGTAACGCTGTCTGAAACGTTGGCTAAAGAAGGAGGTAGCTCAATACGGTACAACACCCCAAAAACAAATAACGATAAAGAGAAAGATTTTTTTTATGAGCTCTTTTATTTCAAACATATTAACCCTAGAATTAACTGTCGTAAACACCAAACTTTTGTTAATTTTACGACACTTTTGCTACTAAATCAACACACAAATGACACCGTACCACAATGACAGCGCGTGGCACACTGACGGAACAAATTAGGATACTGTGAAGCCGGGTGCGGGAAGGACGCGAACATTGTTTTTTCCAGGAATCGTCATTTTTCCGTCGTAATTTTTACGATAGATTAGTATTCTAGGGTTAATGTTAAATCTGGTATATTGCATATAATAAAGCTGTTCTAAGTTGTAATGCGTTATTAATCTACAACACAATACCTCCTGGACGTGCTTGCTAGAGGAGAACCAGCTAACGCTAGCTATAGCTCCCTACGGTGCACATTATAATGTTGTTATCTTCTCAGTGACGGGTCTAGACTTCCTATTCAGTAGTCATTATGCAACCGAAGGTAAAGGATTGATGGGTTTGGAAAGTAAAAATATCATCATACTCACATCCTAGGTTAGAAACACGGATTAACAAATATCCAATAACTAAACAAGTCGTTGCAAGCTATTATGCCTGGAAATCAATGTCTAGCAAACACTATTGCCCACTTATTGATATGAGTAATGATGCATCTTAATCACAAAAGAAATCTCAAATTCAACCATAATGCAAAGTGTCCTGGGGTTTAGAGCACAAGCTTTGGGAGGTGATTTTACATGATGTAGAAGTGAAAAAGGTTGTATCAAACGTGTCGTAGGAATCCGTGTGCATCGAACGAGTGCGCGAAAGCGTATGACAACCCTGGATTTGGATTTGGATTTGGATATTATTTATGTTCAGAGTTCCTAAACATGCGTTTACTGACTCTAACGTAATGACTAAAACGATTTTCTAAAGATACTTTACATGGAATTTTATTTTAAAATTGGTTTTGGAAAAGTGAAACTAATTTACTATACTGCAACTTGAGACAGGATTTCACTCCTTGCGGAGGATATTCTTGGGTTTAATGTACTTAAATTTGTCGTTCTCACTATATAAAGCGAGAGAGTTAATGGTGGGGTTTTCATGTCCGGCTAATCCGGCATAAAACTTTTCAGAATGAGTTACAATTAAATCCTTTATCAGAGGAATGTTTGTGTCATTGTGTAGAGTGGAGACCCTGATCCACTTCGGCGCATTCAACGCAAGTCGAATGGCTTTGTTTTGCAGGGTCTGAAGTTTGTTTATATGAGTGTGTGCTGCATGGCCCCAAATGGGTGCAGCGTAAGAAAAGCCCGACCTGATGGTCGTCTTGTAGAGTAGTAATTTATTGTCTGATGATAAT
The DNA here is from genome assembly GCA_917880885.1 of Limnephilus marmoratus. Classification (NCBI taxonomy): domain Eukaryota; kingdom Metazoa; phylum Arthropoda; class Insecta; order Trichoptera; family Limnephilidae; genus Limnephilus; species Limnephilus marmoratus. Next base: position 55,322,510 of record OU862909.1, on the reverse strand, counting down.
CTACTTTTTCTACCAAGCATGGGGTAGAGTGAAGCTATTGACTTATTTGCTGATTTTACTTTTTCATTCATATGTTTTTGCCACGTTAATTTTGAATCTAGGGTGACTCCCAAGTATTTTATAGATTTTACCCATGGAACTTTCTTCCCAAACATTACTATATTCGGGGGCTGCTTGAACTTTCTTTTAGTAAATACAGTGGCAGCACTTTTAGAGGGGTTTATTGAAATTCGCCATTGTTTGCAAAAGTCTTCGGTTAGAGTGGCTTGGGTCTGTACGCGGCTTGTAGCAGTGGTCGCAACAATCGAACTTGAATTGAGATTGGTATCGTCGGCGAATTGAGTAACTTTTACGTTATGATTGACTGGTTTGGGAATATCGCTTGTATATACGTTATATAGTTTGGGTGACAGTTGTCCGCCTTGGGGTACTCCTGCTCTTAGTAGACGTTCTGTGGAGAAGATTTCGTCTAGTTTTACCCTGAATGTGCGGTCCGTAAGATAGCTATGGATGATTTTGATAAAAGATATTGGAAACCCTAGGAGAAACATCTTGTAAAGAAGGCCATAATGCCAAACTCTATCAAAAGCTTTACTTACGTCCACCGAAAGGATAACCGTGTGTTTATTTGTATTAAATCCGTCAGTAATATGTTCAACCACACGAAGGAGTTGATGTAGGGTCGAATGACCCGCTCTGAAGCCGTGTTGGAAGTCTGGTATTATTTTATTATCTTGAATAAAAGAATCTAGTCGTATGAGGATGATTTTCTCTATAATTTTGCCTAGACAAGGAAGGAGGCTAATTGGGCGATGATTTTCAGTTAGAAGTGGGTCTTTACCTGGTTTTGGAAGTAAAATAACATTTGCTTGTTTGAAAGCCTTTGGAAAACAATTTAGTCTCAGTGTCGCATTGCAGATGGCTGTTATAGCACATATGCCTTTTAATGGGAGGCATTTAAGGACTTTGTTTGAAATGCCGTCCGGACCGGCCGCTTTCTTAATTTTCAGAGATGAGACAATTTTTTGAATTTCTTTAGGTGATGTGAATTTGATGGACAAGTCATCAGATTCAGTACTTATAATTGATGCTACTTTTGAATCCACCATTGAAACAAATGAGGGATCGTCGTGTTCAGTATTTAGGGAGAATTGCGCTTCAAGGCTATCTGCAAAGGCTTCTGCCTTGTCAGCAGTTGAGTATACTACTCCGTTTGGGCCTTGAAGGGGGGATATTCTGGTCTTTGGACGTCTAAGTGTTTTTGAGAGCTTCCAGAAAGCTGATCTGTCGCCCTCAAGGGAAGAGATAAATTCGTGCCAGCGTTCATTGCGACAGTCGCTTAGGGCATCTCTCACTTGTCGTGATAATCGGTTGTAGTGAATTTTATCAATGGGATTGCAGCTTTTTTGCCACTCTTTACGCATGTAATTTTTTTCCCTAATAAGATCTTTGATCTCTTCGGGAATTCCGTGACGACTTGAGTCATTTTTTTTTTTTTTTTTTTACAGTTAATACCGCACAAGAATCTCAACTGCTCCCGTCTGGAGCCAGTGAGACTATGGCATCCCCAATTGGGGTATGTTGTGAGGCTGAAGGTAGCGGGGAGGGGAAGGAGGTGGGGAAGAGGAAGGTTGGGAAGTACCTGGCTATTCAGATCTGGTTACTAAACACGGCTAAAGCCATTTTCAAGCAACGTTTCAATTCTGAATGGTGGTCTTACACCAGGGCGATACTGATAGTATCTTCCAGTCATTGGGAATTTCAACGGATGCCTCGTTGATGCATGATTTTATAGAGTTTATTATGTTGGAAGTGGCCGTATTTAAGCTAGCTTCGTCTGGAATGGAAACAGGCACTGTAATGTTGGTATTTAATATCTCACTAAGTTTATGCCATTTGGACCTAGTTTTGGACCTAGTTGGCTTATGAGGGACCAGAGGATTCGAACCTTCTGATAGTGTTAAGAGAATTGGATTATGATCTGATGCGAGATCATTTAGTACTCGTAAGGAGTGTAAGTGGCTAGTATCTTTGAGAATGACAATATCTATAACATCAGGCCTTCCGGCGTGGTGATGAAGGGTGGGCATGTCCGGAGCATCGATGACTATTTGGTTTGTGAGAGCGTACTTAGCGAGATCTCTTCCTTTTTTATTGTCATATCTACTATGCCAGGAGCCGTTTTTCGCATTCAGGTCTCCAGCTATTATAGTGGGGACGTTCTCTGAAAGAAGAGAGTCAAGTTCGGAAGGAATCAATTGACGTTTGGGAGGACTGTATACTGAGATGAATTTTATCGGGCCGGTAGAAGTATTGATTTTAACCGCGGTGGATTCAATATTAATGTTAGAAAATGAATGGGCTAGACAATGGTCAATGTTGCTCTTGACTAGAATGGCTGTACCGCCTCCTTTATTGGTGGTTCTATCGTCACGGTAGATGGTATAATTTGGTATTCTTAGATTACGTGATGGTTTTAGCCACGTTTCATTAATAAGGAATACATCAAGATTATAGTCATGGAGAAACTCAATTATCTCTTCACGGAATGCTAGAACAGTGCCATTGGCGTTCCAATAAGCCGTCTGTGAGTTAGAATTTTTGACGCGTTGTCTATCCATTATGCTTATTGATGAAGGTCTGTATGGATTTCAGCTCTTTAGTAGCGTTTTGAATGAGAAACTGGAGCTCCGTGGCCCTTTCGATTAGGGTTTGAACTTCGGAATCACTTGGTTTCGAAGAAGGTGGAGTGGGAGGAGGCGGGGGGGTACCCTGAGGAATTTGTGGGGACTCTGGTTGGCGTTCGAGCCGGTATTGTTGACTAGAAGCCTGAATATTGTGAGGCCGTTGTTCCTGGGAAGAACGGTTTTTGTAGAAGTGCGGTGCCGGCCAAGTAGAAGGCGCTGAAGGGGCGCGATGGGGAGGCTGCTGACTTATAGTGGGTTCCGGCCTAAGTGGCTGACTTTGCCTTTGTGACGTGTGTTGGTCAAAATCTGTATTGGCGGTTAACCTTTGGCGGTTATTCTGCCTGTGATTTGACGGGTATCTGGATCTATTGTTATAACGGTTAAGCTGGGGTCTGGCAGGGCAGCCTTTATAACTGGCTGTGTGTTCACCCTCACAGAGGGCGCACTTGGCAGGCATGTCCTTCGGTTTGGTACACTCCGAAGATCTATGAAGACCAGCGCATTTAACACAGCGCTCGATTCAAGACAACCCTGGAAATTCAAGAGTGGAATTTACGCTCTCACAGAGTACCGTGCCACTAGCACGACAATCTGAGAGCTGCTATTGGCTAGCGGAATAATGTGCATGTGGTGGCCCTTCCAAATGATTTGTCGACAACGCTATTATGTCCTTTAACTAACTAATCAATGGAAAACATAAATGAAATTGATAATGAATACATGCAGCAGCCTCATTGGACTGGAAAACACATCTGAATAACTACCTAATGCTTCCACAAGGGACTCCAGACAGCAATGATCAACGCCAAGGAAATGGTTGACTATTTACGTCACCCCCACCATGCGACCAGCCGAGCCACTATTGGTCAACTCTGAACAAAGGAAAAATCTGAATCGTAATTATTTACGACAGCGAATTCATATTCCGAAAAATTTGGAGCTCAATTTCGAGAAATTGGGAATAATTTGGATCAAGAAATAAACACCGTCACCTAAAAATGAGTATATGCTACAAAAACAACCCAAAAACTGACGTCTATCAGTGATTGTTGCACTTTAAGAAAAATATTTACTGTTTAAAATTGTACCTTATATCACATATGTATACTTGTACCTTTTATTGTAAACACAATAAAAATGATGTGAGGCTTTGGTATCCTGAGTTGGCAAAATATTGGCAAAAACTATCACACACAATTTTAACACAGCTGACTTCCAATCGTAGCGACCAGGGAAATTACCTAAAACAAGTACCTTAGAAAAATTAAGGAGGTTCCTTCCCCCAAAAGTCCGACCTGAGTTTGCCCTATAAAAATAGAAGTCAAACCGGTAGGAAGTCAGTTCAAAACTATCAGCCAAGAAGAAACAACACTCAAGATACTAACAGTCTCCAAGTTCAAACCTCTTTTCAAGTGTTTTAATCAGTCTTAGATTCAGTTTACCTCTCCCAGTATCCCAGTAACCTAAAATCCTAAAAACCCCAGTCTCCCACAGTCTCCAAAGTGAAAAATATTTATTTTAATCCAGTACTCAAATCAGTTTCGCCATTATACCTAGAAGCATTTTTTGTGAAAGTAGTAAATTCATTTAAAAAACCAGTGGCGTTCCAAAATCCACTGGCGTACAAAACTCCATTGGCGTGTCATTGTGGCCAGCTCCCTATTATATTTAGTTTGTGTACAAACGTCTAGTACAAAGGTAAATAATTATTTTCTAACGTCTATTTATTTTTTTCCCACACAAATACTTTGACAACCTTTTTTTTTCCAAACTAACAATTACCTGAAACTACAAACCCGTCTGCTTGTTTAGGAACAAATACATCCCAAAACATGTAATCGCGTTATACTTTCATAAGATCAAAAACGTCCTGAGCGACCTTACATTTTAAAAGCTATATATCTTTTTTCCTCTCATACAAACATATGTATTTTTCTTTTAACCAAAAAAAGAATAAAATAATGCTTCTTATTGTCTTTGAAATATGAAAGCTTTCTTGCATAGATATTTTACAATCTCGATCCAAAATGACGGTTTCAGAATTTTTTTCGAAATCTGAGGCTTCCGAATTGTGAGGTGCGAATATATTGAACCAAGCAGACGGGTTAAAATGTTAGATTTTCCAAAAAAATGATATGATTGTTTGTTTTTTACTATTGTGTAGAATCAATGATCTTATATGAGAATGAGAGATGAGAAAATGCGTTTAACGAGGTAAGCTCAAACGGGCCTTTTTCGGAAAAAAGTATAACAGTATTGCAGTTAATACAAATCTCCCAGCGGAACATGAACTTTAAGCTAAAATGAATTTTTAGCCAATCACCGCTCTACCCCATCGATGAGCTAACCAACCGCACGGGGAAGCATCTATAAGAATAATATGTATCCGATAGAACCAACACAAAAAATGATCATCAAAGTTATTATTAAAAAACCAAGAATTTTCCCAACCAGCGAACTTTTTGAAACATTGAAGGTCCTACCGGTTTCAAAACTATTTAAAAAAATGCTATTTTAACAGTTTTTAAAAAATCTGAAGAGTCCTCAACACGAAGTATAAGACCTAGAACATCTGGGAACATATATGTACCTAGATCATAGATTCCCAACCTTTTTTTGCCCACCGCCCACTTTGAGAATATTTTTTTTTCTAGCGCCCCCCAACTCATAAATCTGAAACAGCAATTATCGTCACGATTATATATACCACACGGGGGGGGGGGGGGGGGGGTGATAAAATGGGATGGGGCAAGATGGTTTTTAAAAAAATAAATTATTGTATATTTTTTTGAAGACCGGCCAACTCAGAATGAAACCGACCCAGAAGCACCTCATAAAGGTCATTAAGAGTGATGATAAAAAAATATTAAAAAAAATGTTTAAATAGGTTAAGTTAGGTTAGGAATTTTAAAATTATTTTTCCATAGCTTTTAATGACCTTTCTGAGGTGTTTCTGAGTTGGTTTTATTCTGAGTTGTCATGGAACCTTTCTGAATTATTTTTATTCTTTTTACTTGTCTTTTATTGCTCCTCAGAAAGATTACACTTGTGCAGTAATTCAAGTGACTCGCTACAGTGGTATTTTAGACCAATTTACGTGCTTTGATGTCTAACTTTCCGTTTATCCTAACATAAGAAAATAAACTTTTCTGCAATTTTTTAATTTAACATTTCAAAGTTAGTGATTAGTTTTAATTTGTTATCGATTATGATTCCTAAGTATTTGATTTCTTCTACTTCTTCAATATTTTGATTGCCTATATTTAGGGTAGTAATTTCGTTAAGTTTTTTCTCTACTGCCATGAATTTACTTTAGTTAAATTTATTTTCAGTTATTTCTTACTTACTTTATTAACCAGTGATTCCTGACATTATTTGGAGTAAAAAATGTAAATGAAATTTTGTTCTCCGGTGACAATTTTGATGTTTTATTTTTTTTTTTTTTTCTACAAAAACATAAAAAAATTATAGATGTTGGATAGTTGGAGGCGGTTCAGGGGTTGGTCGGTTACTCGGCTGAGTGACCAGTGACGCCATGTGGAAGAATTTTTTTTTTGTTTGAATTTGAAGAAAAAAAATTTGAAAAAAAAAAAGTCACCGGAGACCAAAATTTCATTTACATTTTTTACTCCAAATAATGTCGGGAATCACTGGTTAAAGTAAGTCAAGTACGTCCCTTAACACCTTTTATAGATAATACAGAAGTATTCTTTAGGTAATAGAAATTCGCTTTGTATTTTTGACAATGCATCTTCGATATTATTTGTTATAATAAAAAAGTGTGTCATCAGCAAAATTTTGATAGCACAGTACTTTAGGCACTTCACTATACTTAATAAATAGGAGCGGTCCCAACACAAATCCTTGAGGAACTCATAGGTTTACTTGTTGTTCTTTAGATATAGCATCTCCAATTTTGGTTCTTTGTTTTCTATTTCAATTTCATTTTCATTATTACTATTTCCCTGTCTATCGTTTCAAAAACAGGTCTAAAATCAAAGAACACTACTATTATGATTTTCTTCCTATCCATACTGCTTTTCCATTATGAATATTTGTTTCTAAACCCAGATTGCTGTTTTACAAGAATGTTATTTTTTCAATAAATTTACTCATCTGTTCTTTAACTACGGATTCTAGTAATTGTTCATATTTAGGTAAACCATTGATTGGTCTGAGGTCTTCGAAATTTTTAGCATTTATTATTTTGGACAGTTTTCAATGACTGCGGAAAAATTCCCTTTAACAAATTTATCAGTGTAACTAATCTGACTCCTATAGCTGGCAGTGCATCTTTAATTATGGCTGTAGTAATTCCAGACATCGATGATTTTTGCGTTATCGTATTAAATTTTTTCATTAAATACTCACTATTACCTGAAAATATTATTATTCTCTCTTCTTTCTGATGATTGAGAAGAAGTATCTGTGACTAATGAAATGCTCTTATTTATGTTTTCGACAATTAGTATAAAATTTGGCTATTTTAGTTTTATCATCTTCAACTCCATCGGGGAACCGTACTTCCTTAATGTTTTCCCCCTGTTTACCGCTTATAATTTCTTTAAGTTTCGTCCGCATTTTTCTTGAATCACTTTGAGAGGTAATAATTTTTTGCCTAAAATACGAATTTTTGGTATGTTTTATTTCTGTACCTATACATGTTTCTAAGTTTCTCACAGCTTTCCCACCTTTCTTCTGTAAATTGTATTTTACAGGCTTTATAAGCTGTATCCCTTTGTTTTTTAGAAGATGTAGGAATTTCGTAGGAATACCATTTATTTGTATCTTTTAATATACTACTAGCTGGTTCCCAGCATGCGTTGCTATGCCATTTTCCAAGAAATAAATTGTTTCTCCCTGCATATCCTTTCCGTGCGTCCCTGTTACCCTACCGCATTCCCTTCCCCTCCCGCGTAGCCTATTCATCTTCCCCGCCTACCCCTTCCCTTCTTCCACTTCCCCCTCCCGCCAATCCCCCTCCCGCGTTCTATATATTCAGTCCCAATACGTTCAGTTTTCAAACAGCTCGCGTACCACCTATTACAATTTTTTTATTCAAATTTTCGCTTTTCATACAATACAATTATTCATTTTTATATATTATAAGAACAATCAATCAAATTTGGTACCTAACATAGGTATCTATTTAAAATATCTATAAATTAAAAAATCCATAGATAATTCTTTTTTTACAAAAAAAACCGTTTAAAACACAATTCAATTTCGTCAAACGCGCAAACTGTCAAACGTGCGAAGTTAAAAAGTTTTCTGAAATTATCCAATATTCTGCGCAATTTTCTTAATTTTTCTTTCCGTAAGAACCTTCTACAAAGATGAAAGCGTGACCAAGGGAAACAGGGATTCATTATATATATAAATATATATTAGTTGCAGGCATTAGTTCATTTACTACTGTTTTCACGTGTCCTACTAGTTCATCGGCTTTTCTGTCTAAATTTCCTTGGTTATCGCAGATCCACTTTTTGTTTTGTAATGCCGTACACAATTTATCCTTATTATAGTTCTTTTTATTTGTGTTTATATATTACACTTCGTGTTCCCTGAGGCTTCGGACTATTATATCTAATTTTTGTAATAATTGTTTCGTGATCAGATATTTTGACTTCTTCTGCAGCATTAACTTCCGCGTAAAAGTCATTTGAAATTACCAAATCAATCATGGTTTTAGAGTTTTTTCATATTCTTGTATAATTTTTGACAAGTTGCTTAAGCAATTTATGATGGTTTGTAATATTTTGCTTTTTGTATTGAATATTAAAATCTCGACAGGTGATTATTAAGTCTCTTGTATTTATTTGCTTACGGCACCATTCTTCAAACAAATCTAAGAATTTTGTCATTTTGATTTGGGAAATGATAAATAGCTGCATACGTTCCCAGCTTAAAATCCTTCAAATCGCCAGTAGGTATGCAGATATTATTTTTATCTAGTACCGCAATTTATGATGGTTTGTAATCTTGTGCTTTTTGTATTGAATATTAAAATCTCCACAGGTGATTATTAAGTCTCTTGTATTTATTTGCTTACGGCACCATTCTTCAAAAAAATCTAAGAATTTTGTCATTTTGATTTGGGGAATGATAAATAACTGCATACGTTCCCAGCTTAAAATCCTTCAAATCGCCAGTAGATATTATTTTTATCTAGTACCGCATTTTTTGTGACTTTGTAAGAGATATTGTTTTGATTTAATGTGATAACTCCACCTGTATGCCTGCTAAATGAGTCGCATCTAATTATCGAATTGCCCTGAAATATTGTTTCATTTTGGTTAATTTCTTCTGTAATACAGGTTTTGCTTATCATGACCATGTGCAGTTTGTATTCTTTTAGCGTGTCTTCGACTTTTTCGATATGTGCTAGTAAACTAGCTATGGGTTTCTCTGGGTCTCCTACCGCCCCCCTGAAAGTCTGAAACGCCACCCAATTTTATCTTTGCCTTCTACCGCCCCCCTGAAGGTCTGAAACGCCCCCAAGGGGGCGTTATCGCCCACGTTGGGAACCTATGACCTAGATGCAACGCGACATCTGCACAACACCATTATGAATATGTAGGCCCAAAGCTATATAACGAATTACCCGATGCAATAAAAAGTGAGAAAAACTATGTCAAATTAAAAAAAAAACTCTCATCGTATTTTTGCAGTTAAGCAACAGATTTTAATCGATGATTTTCAGATGTATTCTGTTGCCAATATTTTGTTGAAATTCTAACTAACTAACTAACTAACTAACTAACCATCACGCCGTTTCCCCGCAGGGGTAGGCAGAGAGGACGGACCGCCAAACAACTCGGTCTTGGCACACACTCTTTGCCTCACTCACATTCATACATCGTCTCATACATTCTCTTCTATTATTCTGGCTTTTGACATGACCCGACTCAAGTATCTGATTCACTTGATCGTGCCATGTCTTCCTCGGGCGTCCTCGACTTCTTCTACCATTCACATTCGCTTCGTATATTCTTCTTACACTACTTCCTTCGTTCATTCGCTCTACATGCCCAAACCATCTGAGGGTCCCTTTCTTAATCTTACTCATTATGCTTACATCAGCCTTACATTCATTGCGGATATCCACATTTCTCACACGATCATACATTGTTTTACCACACATACGTCTCATATTTCTAAAATTATATGTATTTTTCTTATTGTACAATATTTTCTAATATCTTACAGTATTTTTTGATTTTTTTTTTAATTTTCATTTTTGTAACTATATATAAGCAGTTCTAAATATATAACATAAATACATAGACTAGCTCCCCAATTAGACCCGAGAAAATTTCTCCACTAATTGGGTAACTACAAAAACTGATAAATGATATGTGACGTATTATTATTGTAAACATTTATTTTTTGTCTAAATAAAAAAATAAAAAAATGTTAAACGCATCCACTACGAACCATAAGGTACCTATAAAGTAGTCCATTTTTATTTTAATTATTTATCTTTATCATTTTCTTTTTCTTTCTGCTTCATAAATCCTAAAATTATAATAAGTATCCAGTGATTTTTCGCAAGTCTGCGATTATGCGATAGTCCTATTAAGAAAACATGACATATATCTGTCCTTTAATCACGGTTCACTCTATATAAAATTAATTAAACAGATAAAAACCCCACGGAAATAAGCTAAACCTTGTTTGATTTTATAACAGATACTCTGATTATTATTATTAGCATGATGCAAAGGTAGCATTTCGTATAACATACGTGTTCCTACTACTGCGCTGGTGAATAACTTCAAAGACTTACCAGTTTTTTTATTAATAAGCTAAACACATAACAAAAATCGTGCTGTTTGTCTCAAGGCGTTTAAAGAAACCAATTCATGTAATTATGTAGTATGTAACATTATCTCAAACATGTTAACTAACTGTCTCAATGCACGATATCACTGCACAGAGATTGGCCGGGATCTATATCTGCCATACCGGACCGGTACACCTGTCGCGAGATCCCGGCGATACGGTGTCAATCGTGAACGTAATTAATTGGGCGAATAAAATTAAAGAACAGGGGTAAAGCCAGTCACGTTCCGCGGGGCAGCAGTGAACAGACACTCCTCAGAGGTGATCAACCCAAACCGTTTGGTTGGCCAAAAAGCAGTTACTGAGCTTAGGAGGGCCACCCGGGGAGGGGGCATCAGCATCTGCGGAAATATTTACTGGTATTTCGGTTCCAAAAATGCTATATTGTAAATCTGTGACCTTCAATTCTAGAATGTGTGTCCTTTGCACTCACCCTCCACTTATTAAAATCAACTGGTACTTTTAAGCAATAAATCAAAATCCACATCGAGAGTCAAGGTCTAAAAGCAAGAAAGTTCTAATTTCACAAAACATAATATAAATGTGACAACTTTACGAAAACATTTTTTGAAGTGAAAACTCTGTTTTGATTTGAAATTCGATGAAACGGAAACGAGCTACACCAAAAAGACACAAACACATAAATCAGTAGGATTTAGCCTACCAGAGAATGAGATAGTAATAACATATTTATTTACAAAGGGTAACAATTATTATAAGCAATAATTGTCAGCCTGAAACACTCATTTACATTGAAAAATCTTATGAGAAAAGATTCTTGCCGCCAACGGGACTTGAACCCGTGTCCTTCTGATTGCCGGTCGGATGCTCTGACCACTGAGCTATGGCGGCTTATCAAATACTCGCCAAATAATTCAATATATACTAGTGTTTCATTCAACAATTACTGCTTATTATATTTTTTCCACCTGAAAACAACCAACTTTATTTTTGCGAGAGAGACATTGTTAGTCTTAAATTCCTCGCTAGGTGGCGTCGAGACAAATTATGTCTGCATTTATTGGGGAAATATTTAAACTTGCAAAATATTAATTATTATTTTTTAATTTATAAACTAACGTTTAGACGAGATTTTTATGCATAGTACAAAGGGTAACAATTATTGAATGAAACACTAGTATATATTGAATTATTTGGCGGGTATTTGATAAGCCGCCATAGCTCAGTGGTCAGAGCATCCGACCGGCAATCATAAGGACACGGGTTCAAGTCCCGTTGGCAGCAAGTATCTTTACTCGGAAGATTTTTCAATATAAATGAGTGTTTCAGGCTGACAATTATTGCTTATAATAATTGTTACCCTTTGTGCTATGCATTCAAAACATGGAGATTGGAAAATTTCATTTTGGGCCCCAAAAAATTTTCAATTGGTCCATGGGCCGCAGGTCGGAGATGCCTGCTCTAGCCGCCATCTACGAGATCTATTAACTATTGATCAGCAGATTGCTTATCGCATTAATCACGATTAATAAGCGATATGCTGCATTCAGTAATGTTCTATTTGTTACCTTTATTACATACTAGTCCAGGCCCGTGAAAAATCACGGAATATAATAATAATTGCAGGATTTAGCATTTTTTAAGCTGAATGTATGGGTTCCATGACAATTCAGATTCATGGAACTTTAACACCCTTAAAGTTATGAAAAAAATATCGAAAAACAGCCCATAACCTAGCCTAGCGTAAACCATTTAAACTTTTTTTTCATAACTTTTAATGACTTTTGAAAAGAGGTGTTGAAGATGCATTATTCTGAGTTGTTCGGTCACCGAAAGTAGAATGTACAAAATATTTGCCTGAGGATAAAATAAATTTTGTCAATTTTAGAGACAATGTGTTAAAAATTAATCAAAATAAGTACTTATATATATACATTTCAAATAGTGCAGAATTATTACTTAATTAATTTAAATAAAATTGTCTAGGCACTTACCCACTATGTCTGAATTGTTTCCACAATCAGTTCCGATTTTGAAAATGACACTTAAATTCAAAGCAAATCCAAGTTCTAAGGTTCATTAAACCAGAGTTACAGATAGAATCACAACTGAAAGCATTATTTTTAATTGGTGCACTCTGTCTGGTATCGCTATTTCATCGATAGGGTTCATATAGTAAAGAAGGATACTAGAAATGCGACGTAGGCGTGTTTGCGATTCAAAAGACTTACCATTCTTTGCCTTAAATCAAATTTTGAAATTCGATCTATCAATATAAATATTCAAATCAAATTGGTTGATGAATACAAATCAAATGGAATGACGCTGTTGATTGAATGTCGCGAACTAATAGTCAAAAGTAGTAAGTCAGTGGCGAGGTTTTTTTTTTTTTTTTTTTTTTTAATTAATAATTTTTTTTGTTACATACATAAAAATATTACAAAAATCATTTCTTTTGATAAGAAGTAAAAAAAAAAAAAAAAAATATGTAGCTTAACGATAAACAATAATACAATTTAACAACAAAAAAAGATATTACAATATTATACATATTATATGTATGGTAACAAAAAAATCCCACATAGGCATCGCCAGTTTGTGGGTATACTTAAGTTTTTTTTTAATGCAGTTAAGATACAACATAGCAAATTAAACTTTAAATTAGTAAATTGAAACATTATTATGTTTTAACATATTTATAGAACAAATAATTCCGTATTTAAAAAACAAAAGTTAAGAAAAAAAAATATATATATATGAAAAACAAAAAAGGTTAAATAAAAATTAGGGATTTGTAAAGTTATAACAGGTAAGATGTTATAGCAGGTAGTTATTTGTTTCATTTGTAGTTACCCAAGTCTTTATTAATTTTTTGTATATGCTGTAAGAGGATATGTTTTTAGATTTAATTTCAATAGTCTGATACAGTGCATTATAGATTTTTGGTGCAATGAAAAAAGCATGTCTTTGCGCAAGCCTAGTTTTGCATAGGGGAACCTCAAATGCACTATTTACTCTACTGCTGGAGCGTTTTTCGTTTTTTGTAAAATATACATTTCGTGAAAATATATATTTCAGATATTGCATACAGTAGATTTTTCTTATATCTAAGAGTTCAGCTTCTTGGAATAATTGCAAGGAGGGGTAGGTAACATCTTTATGCAACATTATTTTTATTATTAATTTTTGAGTAATTTCTAGTTGCTTAATATGGGTGTCATAAATACCCCCCCATCCAATTATTCCATAAGATATTGATGATTGCACCAATGCATGATATACCAGTTTCATTCTTTTAATATCAACTATGTTATTTAATCGTTTAAAAATGTAAGTCAAATACCTAAGTTTATTTACAAGGTTTTCTACGTGATTTGTCCATTTTAGTTGGCTGTCTATAATAATTCCTAGGTATTTAACTGTGTTCCCCTTCAATTCCTTCGGTTTGTTTCCATTCAATTCTATGTAGAAGGAATTTCTACTTGAAGGTGCGTATTTTCTATACAGTGATTGGGTCATTATGTGCTTGGCAAGTTAGCTCAGCGACGAATTTAAATTAAACATATTTTATCACCACACAACTAATTTTGCCTCTACGATAATTGCAAAAGAAAGGATGAACGTATTTCGTAATGTACAAAGAAAAAAATGTTTTCCAGTGATAGCAGTTACTAAAAAGCTGGATATTTAATGTTACGAAGAATATTTACCCTATTTACAAAAGACAAGAATTGGACGACCGGATCGATAGACTAATGTCATCACTCAGAGGTGTTTAAAAAGCTCGATAAAAAGTGATTATGATAATATTTATTTTATACCAGCTGGTCCCGGCATGCGTTGCTATGGCATTTAATAAAGAAATTGTTTCTCCCTGAGTGTCCTTTCCCATTCGTCCCGTTCCCCTTCCGCCTCCCCCCGCTCCCCCCTTCTCACCGCCCTCCCTCCATCGTCCCCCCTCCCCCCATCTCTCCCTCCCTCCCGCTTTCCATATATTCAATCCAAGTGCATTCAGTTTTTAAACAGCCCGCGTGCCACCTTTTACAATTTTGATTCCAATTTCCTTTTTCATGTATATTAAATTTGGTACCTAACATAGGTACCTATTTAAAATATATAAAATTTTTGATTCGATTAAAACTATTAGGGGAGTAGATTTTCAAAAATAGAATCCTGATTTAACAATCATTGTTTTGCAAAATGTCATTCTCAAACACGCGAACTGTCAAACGTGCGATAGTCGATAGGTTTTCTGAAATTATCAAATTTTCTGCGCAATTTTCTTAATGTTTCTCTTCGTAAGAACCATCCTCGTACTTCAATAAATATTCTAAAAAAAGAATTAGCGAAATCGGTTCAGCTGCTCTCGAGATTTGCGCTTAGCAACACATTCAGCGATTCATTTTTATATATAAGATAATGGATCCATGGACCTAACGAAACCAGGTGAAAGCTTTTTTATTTGACATTTATTAATAATCCATTTTAAAGTGTTATTTATTAATTCCCTGTAATAGGTCTCGCTCTGCAGGCTTTATAAAGCCCTCACGTTTTAATCTAATAAAAATAAACAGCAATAATTAATAAAGTTAAAAACCAGATACGCTTTGAAATTTATAAGTTAAGTCACTACGCCCTGCAAATAACCTGTAACGCTTATTAACGTACATTAATTGCAGATTAATTAATCGATAGCCACACTGATACGTAATTAGATTTTTGCCTTAACATACGGTTAATCTTTGATAGCAAAAACCAACGGAATCTATTCCGCAAGGTTGTCCTTTGCAGTACAAGAATTTATATCAAAGTTCGATTAATATGTAGAGTGTCGTCAATATTTTTTTATTAATTTTTAGAGATCGCTGGCAACGGTTAATATGCACTTTTTGAAAAAACCTTTTGATTCACCTTAATTACATTAAAAGGCAACTATTTGAATTGGGGGAAGTGGAAAATATTTCATTCTAAATATCGATTACGTAAAATTAAAATTAGCTTTCGTCTTGTGAGATTGTACGCCATTAGCTATTAGCTCATTCGCTGTCACTTTGGTATGTTGGTATTCCTGATACACTTGAATGTATAACGAACGGCTAGAAGGTTTTGAAGGAACGGGGCACTTTCTTTTGAATCATAAATCATGTTACAAAAACCTAGCGTAGCCGCTAAACTACTTGAAAACTGGGATGTTTTTCTTGCCTTGACGCGATTAGGCATTATAAAGGGGCACTTTCTTTTGTATCACAAACCATGTTACACAAACCTAGAATTCCCATGAAGTCTGCTACGCTTTGCTCTAGCATCTTTTCGTACAGTAACAAGAATACCAACATAACAAAATGACATTTGAAAATAATGTTTGAAAATGGACGGTCTCGTTTCACAGAATGAAAACTAATTTTAATTTTACGTAATCGAAATTTAGAATGAAATATTTTCCACTTCCCCCAATGCAAATAGTTGTCTTTTAATGTAATTAAGGTGAATCAAAAGATTTTTTTTTAAAAAAGTGCGTATTAATCATTGCCAGTGATCTCAAAAATTTATCTTTTTATTAATTTTTGGTAAAATTGCAGATAACCTTTTGTGTGATAAGTAAACATAAATTTCTACTATTTTTTTATGTGAATATCGCACCAGAGTCCTAACTGCTCCCAATCGTCTAGAGCCAGTTGTGAGGCTGGAGTAAGTAGGAGGGGAAGTAGATGGTGCAGAGGAAGGTGGGGAAGTATCTGAGTATTCAAAGCTTGTCTCCAAACGCGGCTAAAGCCATTTCAAGTATCGTTTGAATTCTGAAAGGTATTCTTTCACGCGGGTAATACTTAGAGTATTTACCACGCTTCAGCGTGCCGCAAAAATAATCTTTACTACACACATTTTATTTTTAATTTATTATGTATATTATTTTGAAATAACACAAATAAATTTTAATAGTATACACCGGGAGTTGAATCCCCGATCGCGGGATTCGTTGTCAAGGACCATATCCCTCGACCACGAAGGGCTTCAAAATGAGCATTTTATCATAATTCTACATAATAACGGTCTTCGCACTGTTTTTAAAAATACCTTCACCCAAAAGTGTTGTCCTTCACCAAATTCTGTCATCATCGGAGTCCGCTGTAGCCCCAACATCTTCAAGGTCTTGAAGGTCATCCCCTAGTTATTTCTCAGCCACTCTTTCTCGGACGTCCCCGACTTTTCTAATATCCACTTCCGCGTCGTATATTATCCTTACGCTCCTTTCTTCGTTCATTCGCTCTACATGCCCAAATCATTTTATCTTACATCACCGTGAATTCTTTGCGGATCTTCATATTTCTCACACGATCACATGATTTTACCACGCAAACGCCTCAGGGATCTCATTTCTACAGCGTTCAGTCTACGTTCATACTTCCTCTGCCAGTTCCATGTCTAAATTCCATCAGAGTAGGTATGGTACACGCCAAATTTTGGTGCATTCGTCAGTATTGTTGTGTCTCAGACTTAGTCAATAATTCCTTTGGTGGTTCATCTAGGATTTCGAATATCTGTGTCCGAAACGTTTCATTTCTTGACGGAATGCTGTAAATAGTTGTAAATACCTGCACTTTGATATTTATTACTTCTAATACCCCTTACAGCCGCCAGCACTCTTGGTCAAGTTAATGCTAAATGCATTATTTCGTTAAATGAATCAAGTCACGATTATTGCCTCTTATCAATTTTACATTAAACTCAATGATTCTTATTACGATTTCAGTTATGAATATGAAAAATCAATTATTAAACAAGTTTTCATATCTCACATTTCTAAACTCAAGAGCGTGACATACGGAATTTGTATTTATTATCATTAAGTGAAAACCTCTTTATTACAGTTGTGACTTGAAATTCGATGAAATCAAAAAGCGACGCTTAAAATAGACAAACACATGCATTTATAAGATTTAGCCTGCGAGAAAATGAGATAGACTAATCGATCTTCTTTTAGTGGAGTGGTCTACGGTGGCATTTTTAATGTTTTTTTTCTACAAAAAACATAAAAAAGGAAAGTGTTTGACAGTTGAAGGCGGGGTAAGGGGTTGGTCGGTTACTTGGCTGAGTGACCAGTGACGACATGCGGAAGATTTTTGAAGTGAAAACCTCTTTAACACCGTTGTGATTTGAAACTCGATGACACGATAAATTACGACACTAAAAAGAGACAAACAGATACATCTACAGGATTTAGCCTACGAGAGAATGAGATTAACTAATCGGTCTTCTTTTTATGCGGCGCTTCGTAGTCTATCGGTCTCCTCTTTCTATGGTGCTTCATTGCCTTCCCACTCTTGTCTACTTTAGTTTTCTGAAGGTTTCACTTTTACCGCGTGTGAATTGCACTCTCTGTATTTTTATTATTGAATTATATTATATTACAAAAATGTATTACATCAAATCATTCAAACCGTCCGTTTCTGCAGAGTCTAGTCGATGCCTTGAGATGGCGAAACAACTGTTGTACATATTATCTTTGGTAGATCAAATATAACTTAATACTCACGTCTAACTATGTAATATCACAAATTAAAATCTAAATCAAACTTTAAAATTTTTAACACACTGGAATTGCTACTCCACGCCACATACACTAATGCTTTGTCTTACCAGCTGTAAAATTAGACTCGATTTAAAAAAGGACAGCGGTCCTTTATGCAACAATTACATTATCGCCCGAATCTTCCCACAATGCGCCACCAAACATCAAAATATCTGCATTATCTCACGCTGCAGATCGTTATTCGCACTGCAGATCGCCTCAATCAACCTGATATAGCATTTGCCATTTTTTTCAGTGGTCACCGAGTGTGAGAAGCGTATTGTCGCAGCCTCCAGCGGCTATTGTTCCGGCTCGGATCCCACGGTACCCCCTTCCGGAGAGCGGGACTTCCCCTTGTCCGCTAGATTTAGATGACGAACCCATTCGGAAGCTGGGGAAGCTCGACCAGAGAACAATAGACGGAGAGTGCATGGCTAAAATGCGGAAGAAAAACGCGATGCAGTTATTTTCAGGGGGGACATTGAAAGAGTTTGGCAACGCTAAATTTATTCACTGGGGGATAAATATACAGAATTGTTCAATGGAGGGTTGGGTAGCACTTACTTTATTTACAGGTTTATGATTGGCATATTGCGAACCAGAAAGCGAAACCATTATTAGAGCCAAACATGTACTTACAAAATTGTATCGTGTTTCACTGATGATGAAATCAAATAGCACAAAGAAGAACACCTATTTTTTATTGTAGGTACTATTTTTAAAAACCTTTTGCAGATTAAAGCAAGTTTAAAAAATGTGACTTGAAGATAAGAATCCGAGAAATTTATACAATCTAACTCATATTCAGATACTTTGCAACAAAACTTTAATAAAAATACACTTCCACTGACCATTAGACTGCACAATAATCACGTAAAATACAAATCAGATACCAAGTTTTGGATTACTAGCAAAGAAGACAGATCATATATTAACAATATTTTTAGAACCTCCTAATGCATGCTTTCCAATTGGTACGATGCTGATTGTCCTTGTACGTTTACTTTAAATGTAAATAACATTGTTGTTGTTATCCTTATTTTTGTTTTAAACTATTTATGCTAAAATGCGCCTGCTCTCAATACAGGAACTCCTAGTGAGACAGGCACAGCACAATCATCTATGTAACTTAACAAATAATGATTATAATAAAAAATATATGTATATTGTTACAAAATAGGCACTTACTTATATTTTGACAATTATTTACAGATTTTTCCTGAGAAAAAAAGCGTTGAATTCACAATCTGAGTAACACCTGTACAAATGTGTTATTCTGTTTTATACGATTTATTACTCTCACTCAACGAAATTAACGAATAAAATGTTTGGGTCCGTTCATGTATAATGTATAGAGTCAGAATAATAGAAAAATATGTATGTATGATTTTATGGCGGTTCATCCTCTCTGCCTATTCCTGCGAAGTAACGGCATTATAGTATTAGTTGGTTTAGGCAATTCACAAAGTAATGTGGCTGATATTTTTCGATCAAAAGAAAAATACTTTATTTTAACGTATTTCAATTTGGGAGGCGGGTATTGGATAACCAACACCCCTGCGATAAGTGCCAAATGGTTCGATTCACAACCACTGCGTGGTGGGCCGGATCGGGAGACACTGGTTGGCGGAGACTTTTTGACCTTTCCGGACTCTCTCGACCTATCTCTTTCTATTCATTTGTCCGTTACTCCGGACACATTGACTCCCAGGTTCGTACCCCGTCATACCTTTTCTTTCCCAGAACTTAATCTCCTTCCTTTCCTCATAATAAATACTCACAACCCAGCATCCCCAAAGATGACATAGGTCCTGAGGGATTTTTTTCTCGGGGTGTCCTGTATGAAGCTAATGAAAAAAAAAACAAAATCAACATTACAAACCTCATTTTCGGTTTCCGTTGGGATTTTATCCAAATATTCAGTGTTCTATACAAAAGAACATGGTTCATTATATATATACGGAATGAAACAGGGCACCGAGTAATAAAATATTTAAAAAAAACAGTTGTCACACTTCGATTGACTGTACCCATTGTATTCTTATTAGCGTCATAATTTATTTAGGTACTTATTTGTGCTTATTACAAGTGAATCAAATCAGATCCCACAGCTCGGTACAATAGCGGTGGGTGTTGCCACCCCTCAAGGATAGGGGGAGTGTGGGAACCAGCTACCCTACCCACCCTCTCTGTACCACCACTGGGGGCGGGCGCAAGCGGAAGGTGGAAGTAGTCGGAACTGCCAGGTGGAGGATTGTTGCTTCGCGTGGGATACAGATTTTACATCATTCACACTAAGTTCAAATAGATACACAATTCATTTAATGCCCTCTTCACCACGTATATCAGCATTTTGCTTTATTGCATTAGGTCAATTAATTTTATGATTTATCTTGGTACTTAGGTACAACTTGAAAAAAATATGATCTTCTTCAATAATGCAAACTCGCTTTCTGGCGATATTTTAACTAAATAAAATAACACGTACCTACGAGTATAGGTAAAACTTCGAAATTTGGATAATATATGAGCTGTTTAAATATTAATATTTTGCCAATCATTTACTGGAGATGGATCATAGGTACTTTTGATTTTATTAACGGAATAGGGTTTGTACTTTGTTGTGTTAATGGTATTCATTTGAACCAACTAGAAATCTTGGAAATTAGAAAGAGTGTAAAGATGAAATTAAATATTATATAATACTAGCTGACCCGGCGAACGTTGTTCAGCCATATAAATTATTTCTAGTGAAAATTTTGGTTGTTAAATAAAAAATAACAAATGTATTGCAAGTGTGTGGGGTTGGGATCTATGACAGAAAGAGGAATGGAGTGCTGTAGACGATGACCGCTGATAAAAGCAAAAAACACCAACTAAAGTAGGAAAATGAAATAAAGAAAATCAATATGAATTTCGAAGAGCAATTGAGTGTAAGATATTTTTTGTCAGTCCGTCTTTAGCCAACACAAATAAGCTCGATAGTTTACCCATGCGAGAACATGATGCCGAATGAAATATCAAAATGACGCGACGCTTCTCGTGAATGTCTTGCGCATGTGTGGATGAAAGTTCGATGACGCGGACGTAGCGCCATCTGTCATTCAACAACATAAATAGTTTCGTTCTATTTGAAATACGAAAGACGTTTAAATTTGTTCATACATAAATATTAAAATCGCGATTAAAATGGGAGGGTGGGGGTAGGAGGGTTAAAATTTGGGGTTATAGGTATTTTTTTATGTCAAATAAAAAGAAATACAAAAAAAAATTGTCCAAAAAAATAGAATTTATTTTGCTGGGTAGGAAAGGGACACCCTAATCACCTAGTGGTATGAAATATACTTTAAAACCTATTCTCATACCTACCAAATATACATTAAAAAAATCATAAAAATCAGTCAAGCCGTTTCGGAGGAGTGCGACCACAAACACCGTGACACGAGATTTTTATATATAAGATAATCAAAAAATATTCTTAAAGTGACCCGTTATTATACTTGTTCCCTTTGTAAATTTGGTCCTATTAACCCCCCCCCCCCCCTCCCCCTCCTTCTACTCCCACACATCCATTGACACCTTTATGTCTATGTCTGTTATTGTAATTAGTTTTAGTGACCCAAGATGAAGTAAGCATTGCTTACGAAACATGTTGGTTTTCTGTACAATAAACGTGGTTAAAACTAAGTATTCCATTAATTTTGAAATAAAATAACACAATTTTTGTACACCGCTATTAAATTTTATAAATGTATCTAAAAACAGTGGTGATAATAATATACACGTACCTATTTCTATGTATTTACGATCTGGTAAAATTTGTACAGAAACCGCGTGTTACTATAAATGAGGTAACGCATGCGTAGAGAAACAATCGACGCGAACTATTTTTGAAGTTTATTCAAGTTGGTATGTGAAGTTTATTCAATTCAGTATGAAATTAATTCAATTTGGGAGTATGTAGTACCTCCGCCCCGCGAACCATTTATTGGATAACTAACAACACCTCCGCCATAGGTCACATGTAGTGGTTCGCTACGCTTGCTGACTTAGCAGGGGTGTCCGTGTTAATGGGGTGAGATTTGTCTAGGACTTAGCGGCGGATACTTTTGCCCGCCTACTGTATGGCGGGCCGGATCGGGAGAGAGTGGTTGAGGGAGTCCCTTTGACTTCTTCAGCCGTACTCTATCGAAATATCGCCTTGCACCGCATTGGGAAGGATAGATGCATACGTCCGTCACTCCTAGACACACTGAACCCCAAAGTCCTTTGACCCTTAATACCCTTTTCCTTTTTAGTACTTCCTCTCCTTCCTTTCCTAAAAAGACCCTCCACATAGCATCCCCAAAGATGACACAGGCTCTAAGGAGAATTATTTTCCTCAGGGTCTCCTGTGTGGAGATATAGTAAAAAAAATCAGGACTCGAAGTGAATTTGGGAAAACGATAATAGGCGGAACAATCGTTCGAGATTCCGCTGCATAGTGGTGTAATAAAAGTTCCTTTTAAAATCTCTTTGAATGCACCACTTATTTAATAAAAATTATCGAATTTTTTCGAAACCAAAGTTTTCTTTGTATAATAATTAATTATTGTTTTTCATTAAATTGAAATAGAGAACACCAGTCCAAATTTTTTATTTTTTTTTAGTGAATAAAGACCTTCTAACTTAAATAGCTGCATTTTTATTTTTATTTTTAGAGTTAGTTTTAATAGTTAAAATAATTGTCAAAGTTTTAATTTTTCAAGACCCCCCGAAAACCATCGTATGTATGGTGAATCATGTGACGTCATCACTCCTGAAAAATTACTATAAGATCGGGCTATCAGCTGATCTACTGCCGCCATTTAGAATTCCGTTGTTCGAAGTATTCTCCCTAGAAATAACATTACTATTTTTTTTGTGCAGTAGTTTTTGAATATTTTCAATAATAGAGATAAACTAATAAGAGATACCTTTATTTTTGAAACATTATTTAGGCCTAAATAATGTTTCAATAAACACAACAACTAAACACAACAACTATAGACAGCATGTAAATAAACGAATTAATTAATACGATGGCATGTGTAATGTCATACATTCCCATACAATGACTTTACAGTGACGTCACGGCACGTCGAATAGTGACGTCACCTTGACGGCGTGTTTTTACAACCCGATTAAAAATGGACGTTTTAATAATTTTTGAAAAATTCTGCGTTTAATATTATTAAATAAAACTTATATACTCAGAATCAGCGTTTATTGGTCTACATGAACATATTTTTTAAAGCCAGAATATTTTTCACTGGAGTTCCTTATTATTGAAAAAGTTTTTTTATGCACAAAATATGCATAAAATTCATTTTAATTTTTATGCGGAAATTCCACTGGTTTATGCAACCCGTTACCTAAACACAATTTGATCGTCTGCTAGTATTCTTAATACTGAAAACGAACCACATTTCCAAGCAATTCTTTGCAAAAGAAGTGTAAAATCATATCATGTGGCATGGCTACACTTGACCCAGATATTTTAATTATTGGTATAGTGATTGAAAGCTAGCTAAATAACATAAAGGTCATGGGTTCGAATTCCTGCACTGACTGAGCCCAGACAACCCGATCGTACGAGAAAATATATGTAACATCTCGAGCAAGTTTTTATGTTATTTTATCTGATCTTACTAATAAATTAAATACTTATCAGATCATCATGACCCAGAACAACAAATCTCGGTTACAACTTCCAAACAGGTGATTCCAGACACATCTCGTGAGAAAAATATATCTTCGACACATTGTTCAGGAAATAATTTATGGTAGGTACGATTACATGACCAGTCAGTGGTTGAGTGGGCATCGCGTTGAGTTTCCACCCGGGCGTCCCGTGTTCGATTCCTCGGCTGGCTAAGTCCTCCACCACAACACAAGCAATATTTTCGGCTTTCTGTGGTGGTAGTAGGAGATTTTCAAACATTGTTGGGTTATTCGTAACCCGGTAATGTTTGTCTTTCTTTTTAATTAAAGTAAAAAAGAAATAATGCATTTTTTTACATTAACTCCACACAGAAGGCCCTGAGGAAAATAATTTCCCTCAGGGCCTACGTCATTTGAGAAGCTGTGTGGCGGGTCTTTTAAGGAGAGGAAGGAACGAACATTGGTATTGATCCACGTTGTAGGAAGGAGGAAACGCAGAGGCCGGCAAATCGTTCCACAGCCAAGTTAAACTCAAAAACGAGTCGAAGAAGCGACCCATTCTCACGTGACAAATGTCAAACATACACATATGTTGGGCGCGCGTTTGGCGTGTTTTCCAACTTCACACCGGTACCGTAGGATTCAATGACGCTAGTTCCTATTGGCATCTTCCATTGAAATACCGGTAGAATTTTGGAGGAATAGAATTTCAATTTCGGAGGCCGCCCCGGGAACCTTTATTGGATAACCAACACCTCTGTTATAGGTCACCCCAAATGGTTCGCTGGGTGAGGGTTCACGGGGTGAGGTTTGTCTAGGTCTTGGAGGCAGATGACCAGGACACACTGAACCCTAGATTCCTACCCACACCTTAAACCCTTTTCCTTCCCAGAACTCCCCTCTACTTCCTTTCCTTGAAAAACCCTCCACACAGCATCCCTAAAGATGACATAGGCCCTGAGGAAAATTATTTTTCTCAGGGCCTCCTGCATGGAGCCCATGTAAAAAAAAGAACAAGGATAGCATTCCCCGACACGACGCCTGGGCTTCTAAGGATTGCAATTAGTTTGTCAAGGTGGGAGAATATATCAAACAGACCGCCCGTTTCTGCAGAGGTGAGGGTTTTTTCGGGTATTTTGGAGCTCAAGACCGGAGGTGGCTGCGATAGATATTTTGGAGCTCCAGACCAGAGGTGGCTACGATAGTAGTATTTTAGAAATAAATGCATTACAGTGTTTATTTATTGTTTGGAACATTTACAGAGTGTTAGCAATAGATATTAACACTTCAATTAAAAATATTCACAGCATGCATAAATCAAGGATTAGTTGTTACTATGTGGAGATGCTACTAGTGAAATAACATAAATAAAAATTAGCAAAATAAAATATAAAACATTTTAATTATGAAGTACCATGAAAGAGAAGAAAAAATAAAGAAAAGACGAAATAATAAAGCATACAGTTAATAGGTGCAGTAGTTTATATTAACTCCTCACAGGAGGCCCTCAGGGTGGCCTTACAAAAACAAACATTAACGGTGCAGTAGTTTATATAAAACAAACATTAACGGTGCAGTAGTTTATATTAATAGGTGCAGTAGTTTATATTAACTCCTCACAGGAGGCCCTCAGGGTGGCCTTACAAAAACAAACATTAACGGTGCAGTAGTTTATATAAAACAAACATTAACGGTGCAGTAGTTTATATTAATAGGTGCAGTAGTTTATATTAACTCCTCACAGGAGGCCCTCAGGGTGGCCTTACAAAAACAAACATTAACGGTGCAGTAGTTTATATAAAACAAACATTAACGGTGCAGTAGTTTATATTAATAGGTGCAGTAGTTTATATTAACTCCTCACAGGAGGCCCTCAGGGTGGCCTTACAAAAACAAACATTAACGGTGCAGTAGTTTATATAAAACAAACATTAACGGTGCAGTAGTTTATATTAATAGGTGCAGTAGTTTATATTAACTCCTCACAGGAGGCCCTCAGGGTGGCCTTACAAAAACAAACATTAACGGTGCAGTAGTTTATATAAAACAAACATTAACGGTGCAGTAGTTTATATTAATAGGTGCAGTAGTTTATATTAACTCCTCACAGGAGGCCCTCAGGGTGGCCTTACAAAAACAAACATTAACGATCATCATAAATTTACCTTTCGAATGAACACCGATAGTAACCTTAAAAAATTACGATATATCAAAAGTTGCGCCTTATAAAGAAAATGAAAACTGCATTAAAATTTATTATTTAAAAATGATAATTAGCTCCCTAAAATGCATGGAAAACAGAAAAAACCTAAAATATGTATTTTTAAATTACGGTAATTAATATATTTTTTAACAATAATTTATCCTTTTAACGTTTGTTTGTTATTAAAAACTGTGTATAACTTACAAAAATTAAAAAAAAAAACAAGAATACTGATTTCATGCAGAAAAAGTGTTATTTTCCCCTTTTATAATATTTTTTAACAACACATCACATATTATGTTTAAAAAAAATATTAATTTCTTTGTACTGCAGTTGTGGAACACAAATTAAGTTTGCTAAAAAATATTCAATATGAACCCTTTTTTCTCCAAAATCACGAAATCTATTTTTTTTTTCAAAACTTCCGGCCATTTTATCGAGATAGTAGTGAACATCAATTTACTTTATTTTTACACTTTCGAATAGCTACAGATCATGCGCAACTTTTGAGACCCAGGGCGTTTAAAAATAAGGCAATTTTTTTTTCTCTATGGAAAGGGACACAAGCCATTCAGGAGTACGTGGTGGGCTGGATCGGGAGAGACTGATGGAGAGAGACCATTTGGCCCCTCCATCAGGACTCTCTCTATCCGTCGCCTTGCATGCACGGGAGGGATGAATTGTGAGGGATGAATTCATACATCCGTCGCACTTGGACCCGCTGACCACCAGATGCCTATCCAACCCTCAAACCTTTTCCTTCACAGAACTTCCTCTCCTTCATTTTCTTTTAATAGACCCTCCTCACAGCATCCTCAAAGATGACATGGGCCCTGAGAAAAATTATTTTTCTCTTGGTCTCCTGTGTGGATCTATTGTAAAAAAATGACTAAAACTTCGATTACATTAAGCGAGTTTAGTCTTAAATCTACTAGTTTGCTAGTAATACGATTACACTGAGCGAGTTCACTAGCAGATAGTGAATACGCCGGCTAGTGGCTTGTAAATTCGCTCAATGTAATCGAGGCTTAAAGGTTTTTTTTTGTGCTTTTCAAGGCAAAATATATAAATATTTATATCTGTTAAACGTTACCGGTTACATACATAGGTTAGGTACTACTAACTTTTTTTTTTTTTTTTACAGTGAATACCGCACAAGAATCTCAACTGCTCCCGTCTGGAGCCAGTGAGACTATGGCATCCCCAATTGGGGTATGTTGTGAGGCTGAAGCTAGTGGGGAGGGGAAGGAGGTGGGGAAGAGGAAGATTGGGAAGTACCTGGCTATTCAGATCTGGTCACTAAACACGGCTAAAGCCATTTTCAAGCAACGTTTCAATTCTGAATGGTGGTCTTACACCAGGGCGATACTAATAGTATCTTCCACTCTGGAACATGCCGCAAATATACTATATATTATTTTAAATGAATTAATTGTGAAATAACACAAATTAATCAAATAAAATTTATTTGCGCATGCCGGGTTCGAACCCGCGACCTCCGGAATGTGAGTCAAGAGTCTTAGCCACTGGACTACGGAGGTCGTCGACTACTAGTTGGCAACAATGTGAGCTGTGCGCTGTACGGCCATGGCATGCCTGAATCATGTCCCAGCACTCGACACACAATGATAAAACTATTTGCATTTGCATCCATTACAATGAGATTATGTCCTCCTATTATAAGTGCGCCCACTCGAAGAATAAATCAAATAAATTATCCGAATCGAACTTTTTTAATATGCACCGAGCGGCCAATTATTCTCCCGTCTTATGCTGAAAGCCAACATGTTATGGTGGTATACAGGGTGTAACAGCAATAAATTTTAACTTACGATTCCTGAACATATTTGTGCGATATGATTATACCACCCCAGTTAGAAGTCAGAAGCACTACTCACTCCTGAGACACCAGGGGCACTGATTTGTTAGGACTTGGAGTACGTGCTCTGAGGATAGGAAGAAGGCTGGAGTTCAATCGACTGGTATACATGGCAACCTAATAACCCAATATTGGAATTTAGGATGGGCAGGAATAAAGGAATGGATTGTGCGTTATAATTTATTTCCTCCTTTTTTATGTCTTCCTTCTTTTTGCCTCTTCTCCGCTCTTCTTGGATCTTCTTGTCTATTTCTGGCTGCTTTTGCCTCTTTCTGGATCTTGTCTCTTGTCTCTTTTCAGCTCTTCTTGCTTCTTTTTGGATCTTCAAGTGTCTTCTTGACATATTTGTAGTATGAAATTTGTTTTTTTTTACTGTTCGAAGACATTTTTTTCTATTAAACACAAAAAATATTTTTTCACGATACGTGCTGTTATCCTGTATGTGTTATGTATATCGCACAGATGAGAATTTTGTGAATTGTTTTGATAAACTTAAA
Organism: Limnephilus marmoratus; assembly: GCA_917880885.1. Lineage (NCBI taxonomy): Eukaryota > Metazoa > Arthropoda > Insecta > Trichoptera > Limnephilidae > Limnephilus > Limnephilus marmoratus. The sequence goes on along the minus strand of OU862909.1, from coordinate 55,294,189 downwards.
TTTATTAAAAAATTTAACCTTGACATCAATTCTGAAAATGTCAAAATACGTATATTATAATATGATCAAACATTTCTAAACGCGGCCCGACCTGTAATGAAAATAATATTAAGTGACAACATACTGTTTGATATGTCATTTACATTTTTTTAAAGAAAAACATTCCCGGGTTACAAATATAATAATACACTCAAATAATAATATCACCACAGTAAGCCGAAAATGTTGCTTGAGTCGTGATGGAGGACTTAGCCAGCTGAGGAATCGAACACGGAACGCCTGGGTGGGACACAAACGCGATGCCCACTCAACCACTGACCGGTCTATATATTATCCATTACTTCCTATTTATAATATTAAAAACAGAAGGACGCTTCGGTCACATTGTTCGATTAATTCTAAAATTTAAAGAGAAAAAAATCTAGTAAAAGATAAAAATAAATAAATAAATAAATAAATAAATTTCACAATTTATTCATTTAAAATAATATATAGTGTATTTGCGGCACGTTCCAGAGCGGAAGATGCTCTTAGTATCGCCCTGGTGTAAGACCACTGTTCAGAATTGAAACATTGCTTAAAATGGCGTTAGCCGTGTTTGGTGACCAGATCTGAATAGCCAGGTACTTTCCCACCTTCCTCTTTCCCATCTCCTTCCCTCCCCACTACCTTCAGCCTCACAACATACCCCAATTGGGGATGCCATAGTCTGATTGGCTCCAGACGGGAGCAGCTGAGACTCTTGTGAGGTATTGCTATAAAAAAAAACAGGAAAATGGTTATTATGGTAAAAAGGGAATCTACTTACATTGATAAATAAATAGAACCACAAATACATCTGTTGACAATATTAGTTTCTGGTATTATTCAGCAAAAATCTGAACATTATAATTGTTTAGAAAGCAGAAGTTCCTGTTTTCGAGTCCAGATTTTCGATTAAGCTTCACTAGTATTGTCTTAATTTAATTAAAAATTATAATTTTTTTGTTCAAACCTTAAAATAAACAGTATCCATGTCATTAAATCTTTTATTCATTGTCTTATCTTCCGCTCGATTTAATCACAATAAAAGAAAACAGAAGCAAAATAATATTTTCCTCTTTAATTACAAATATAGGTTAGTTGCCGAAAAATTGGAAAAAGTCTTTAAATATCTAAATGCTTAAATAACAAAAAAAATGTTTCCGATGACCGTGTGCAGAAATTAAATTGGGAAATTCATTTCAATTATTTTTTGTACGTCGAGAAGTAACTCATAATTTATGGAATTATTACATTATTTGGAATTGAGAATAAGCTCCCAGATCAGAAACCACTCAGTTTATGTTATTATTTGAATACCCGATTGACACACACTGAAGCCGATAATATGCATGCTGATTTACAGAATCATGTTTCCTTTGCCTAGAAAAAACAGTGATGAATGATGTGGACTCAATCATATTTTCAGAAGCCAGTAAGCAAAAAGATTTGCAAATATCTAGTACAAACTTATACTACGCAAGATAATTATCGTATCATTTTCGAGAAATCTTTCATTCAATTTGAGAAATCACTGAAGTATGGTTTAGATAAAAATTTCGTGGCTAAAAAGAAAGTTTTTTTTCTGGAATAACCATTTTGTTCGTGCTGAAAAAGCTATAAAAATTGTAAATGAAAATGAAAATAAAAAAAAACATAGTGTGCAATTCACTCGCGGTAGAAGTAAAACCTTCAGAAAACTAAAGTAGACAAGAGTGGGGAGGCTACGATGCACCGCACAAAGAGGAGACCTATTATACTATCTCATTCTCTCGCAGTCTAAATCCTATATTTGTGTCTTTTTAGTGTCGGTATTTTTCGATTCATCGAGTTTCAAATCACGACGATGTTAAAGAAGTTTTCACTTCAAAATTCTCCTCAAAAACCAATCAATAAAAATCCAAATACCAAAATGTAGTATCCATTTGTCGTGTCTCATGCATACCGCATTCTGTAGAAGTATTGGGTGATACAGAAATTATCGTAATTTCCGAAATTTTGACGACTGTGTGATACTGTTTCGTGTCACCTTCTGCGTCCCATAAGCAATTAATTAACTCACACCAGATCAGCACGATGTCAAGTAGAAACCAACCACGCAGGGTGGCTGCCAGAGTCACCCACTCTCCCTGGAGAGGTCGGATACCTCAACCGGAGAACAAAAGCGTGTTATTAATTTAAATTCAATAGGACGAATTAGTCGGGGGGCAGAGCCGCTCTGCGCACCACGGAGCGGCGCTAGCAGACGCGGAAGGTGCCGCTAATTGTTTATTACACCTTTCGTAATTTGCATGTCTTGAAGGCTAGTTATGAACGAAATATTTGATATCAGGGGTTGAAAACAAGGCATTTAGTAAAGAAAATTAAATAGAATCTAGCCGTGTTTCTCTAAAGTGGCAACACTAAATTGGGAATACATGAGTTATTCAGCTTATCTTCCCGCTCTCATGAGCAAGGGTCCATCCCCTCTACGCGAGGCTTAATTGGTTGGATTAGAAGAACCCAGAAGAGCCATGGGGCGATTAGTTGCAAGATGAGCAAAAGCTAGACAAGAAGAGAAAAGGAGGGACTAAAAGAGATAGAAAGAGACAGAAGAAATAAGAAGAGACAAGAAGGTACAAGAAGGGACAAGAAGAAACAATAAGTGTCAAGAAGAGACAAGAAGAGACATGAAGATACAAGAAGAGACAAGAACAGACAGGAAGAGACAAGAATAGACAGGTAGAGACAAGAATATGCAAGAAGAGACAGGAAGAACCAATAAGAACCGATAGGATACAATAAAATAAAATGGAAGATTAGAAGATCTATGAAAAGATAAATAGAGTCAACAAGAGTCTTCGAGAATCAGAAAGAACCAGAAAGAGCCAAAAAGAGCCGAAAAGAGACAAGAAGACCCAAGAAGTGCCAAGAAAACCACAAATAAGATGAAAAAAAACAACGCTCCATTAATTTCGTCATTCCGGCCCATCCTACATTCCAAACTTATTAGGTTACCATGTATACCTGACGGTCAATAAAACTCCAACCTCCTTTCCATCCTCACGGCACATGTTCCAAGTACTAGCAAATCAGAGCCAATTGGAGCAACCGAGACAGGAGTGCTCTTGACTGAGGTGGTACAATCACATCATATTATCTTCCCACCTCCACAAGCGGTAACAGGAGTCTATCAATTATGGAGCGAAGCTTCACTATTCCTTCTATTGCTCCTTTTAGATACTTCTCAGATGCAGCATGGAAAGTGGATATGAAATGGGTTTGGATACCATCCTAACCACATTTTTAAGACCACCAGGTTGATTAATTTTACTGGTTGAATAAGTTGTTTACCACTGCTCTAGAAGAATATGGTAATTCGTCTTTGTAAGTGCAAAGTACGTTTTGTTTCAGTGACTTGACGTCGGATGGCTTTTTAGTTTCGATATTCATTATTTATAGGAATCTCGCCGTGGTCCGCCCATATCGTTACAGTACGGACTCGTGTCGGTGCGATAGGAGAGGAGGAAATTAAACGCATGCAAATCGAACGCTCCGTAATAGGTGGCTGTAGTCTGGCCTGATCTCCACGTCACGCTGGACCCGATCTTTAGCAAGAGATAAATTTCTGACCGATCTAAAATATGCTATTATAAGTAAGCTATTTTTAACTTGCATTTTTTAGTATTGAACGGATTTATGTAAAAACGTCACAAGTGCAATTTACGTACAGGATAATTATTGACAAACATAGTATAAATAATAGAAAATGTAGAAAGAAAGACAGCAAAGGAAAACATTAAGATTGTGTCAGTAAACAAAAAAAAAACAAAAAAAGAATATACAACTATACAAAGTAAATGAAATCAATGAACAAGAAAGCAAAGCCCAAACAAAAAATTTTGACCTTAAAATAGCATGCACCCCTTAAGTGTTTAAAAAAGTATCAGGAGACCTACAAAACATACGATCGATACTTCTTTCGAAATTGAATAAAACTAAATATAAAAAATAAAAATAAGAATTGTTGTATTGTTAGATAGACCTAGGTTATGAAAAATCTTAAACTTACGACCTGCTGCTACACGTTGTGGTCTCGAGGTACAACCATTGCGCATAATTAACAAATGGAAATGTAAAGGCAACACGATACAAAGGCATTGTAATGCATGTAAAGTAACACCCTTACTATCCAGATTTATAATCTCGGTAGGTACCTTCCCAACACTTACTAATAGTGGCTCGCTTACCTACAAGTACCTTTCTATTATCTATCTGCTTGGTTAATTTCTGTGTATTGGGGACACTAGTCTCCCCTACAAAGCTCGTTAGAAATCTTACCTGAATTTATTATACCTTGTGAATATGGCAAGTAGATTCTAATCGTTTAAACAGGTACAACGTATTTAAGAATTTTGTAAGCAATTCTTTTAAAAAGTGCTTGATTTTTTTTTATTAATGTTTTGATTAATAGGGAACGATATAAGAGTCAACATTCGAAAAAAATAACATTGAAAGAAACAATTTAATGAATAAATAATAAATAAATAAAATTTTACCTAAAACCTAGGCAGCCCAATGTCTAGAAATTGATTTTATACCAGTAACAGTGTGAGTATTTTAGCTTCAAGAATTCTCTCATCATTTTGTTAATTGTACTGCTAGTCCAGTCAATGAATGGTTCAAAAAGAGGTGTAGAGTGCGTGAGCAGGAACCTTAGCGATTTCTTCAGAAACTTGTTCAGGGTGCTTAGGGTGTGAACATACTAAAAGTCCTGACGTCTAGGTGGTTAGGTAGGGGGGGGGGGGGGGGGAGAAGGTCCCAATTTTGGGTTTACGTCGCAGAGGAAAATTTTGTTAAAATAAGTAAAAGCTCATAAAATTATCTACAACTTTTATTCTATATGTAATTTTCGAAATCCCAGCCGTTTTTGAGTTACACGCTCCACAAATGCAGATATTTTCGAAAAAAATCATTTTAACTCACATTTTTCATCAAACATTCCTTCATATCGTCTAAAATATTCATCAAAGAAAAGAAATTTATATGAAAGAAGTTGTAAAGAATTTTAATGCCCCTTAAGAAGACACAAATATGTTTGAAACCAGGTGTTAATTCAAATAATTATAATGTGAATTTCTATTTCATATTTATAAATTTATATGTATTAGTCGTACCGATGTGTAATTTTATGTACATTTTTTTCTGTGTTTACCGCAAAGAAATTACAGCTGCTTTCAGGGATCCGAAGCCAGTGGGACTATGGCATCCCCATATGGGGTATGTTGATGGTCTGAAGGTAGTGGGGAGTGGAGATAGATGTGGAAAGGGAAGGTAGGTAAGTATCTAGCTATTCAGATCTGATCACCAAACACGGCTAAAGCCATTTCAAGCAAAATTACAATTCTGAATGGTGGTCCACTGGGCGATACTGAGAGTATCTTCCACTCTGAAATGTGCCGCAAATATTCAACATATTGTTTTACACGAATGAATTGCGAAATACCAATCAATTAAATTAAAATTCACGTACACACATCTGGATTTGAAACCGCGACCTCCGGATTGCTAGTATATATTTGCTTTACTGTACTGATATTTTTGTCTGTATTATGTTTTCGATGCATTTTGTTCGTAAAAACCCTACAGTCGTTCAATAAATACATTTCAAGCCAGTAAATGCTGAAAGTTACTCAATCTCAAAATATTTTTTTAAAAAGAAAAGTGCTAATAATTTATTTATTTATTGATCTATATAAGGTATGTATACATTATATAATTCGATGCCTGTCTCACTAGGGTATACCTGTGTTAAGACAGGTGTAGAGGTACCTCAATGAATATCATATATACATATTAATGTGTTGATATGCCTAAATGGAAATAATAGCGTTCCTATCTAGGTACTCTTAGGTTACTAGTGTTATTGTTATTACGCACTTTAGATCCACGCAAACTGGCAACACCAAGCACAGCCATTGCTTTCGTTAGTGGTGTTCCGTTTACTGGTCCACAGATTTCTGGGAGGAGATCGCGTGGGAGGCCATTGTTTCTGAAGTACCTGGCACCAGGTATGATAATCAGGTCCCGGCCTGTCAGCTCGTATGCCACGGAGCAGTCTGCGGTCTGCACTTAGTAAGGTTCGGCCAAAGACAAGCCTTAATAAGCCGCTTTAATATCAGGTACGCGTGAGTAATGCCACGCTGGTGCTGGTATGTAGGTACTATGTTTAATGCTTAATGAGGTGACACTCACTAGGAACAATGTGCCCAATAATTATGAAGGCTTGCGCATTAACATATTGGAAGCTGGTAGCAATGCTAACGTTATTTTCATTAATTAGACGTCAAGATACTACTTGTTCATTAAGAACTGATTCGTTTAACACCCCTTTAATAATTATGATTATTGTTGAGTAGGTAAATCTCATAGGTACTGTATTGTTTTTGATTTTCAAGAATCTATATAATAAGAAAGATTCTTCTTCTTCTTTCATATGGTGGGGGGTCAGAGGGGGACATCTAGGTCTGCGAGCCAGTCTAAGGCCTCAGGCGTTGCCCTGTGGACCTCATAAATCCCGCCGGGGAATGAATGGAGCGGGCATTCGTTGACCACATGTTCGATGGTCTGCACCGCACCGCATTCACACGTCGCCGACTCTTTAAGGCCCCATCTATGCATCATGTGAGCGCAACGGCTATGGGAGCACCTTATTCTATTGATGGCAGTCCAGAGTTTGCGAGGCAATGAGAACCCAGGCTGTCTCTCAGTGGGGTCTTGCACGAGATCGGCGTTTTTGACGTTGGCTGATTGCCACTCAAGCTTCCACCTATCTTCTGGGGTGAGAGGTGTTCGAAGGAGTCTTTCTCGAGTCGAGTCGTTTTCGAGACTTTAAGCGGCATGCCGGGTGAGAAACGACATCATCGTGCAAGGGTATTTCGCTTTTTTGCAGCGCCTTCTTGTATTCCCTCAGTGTTGCAATCTCTCGCCTGATATTTGGCGGGGTTATATTTGCAAGTACGGGGAGCCAAGGAAGAGGAGTCGATTTTAAGGTTCCGCTGATGGTTCGCATTGTGGCATTAAGCTGAACGTCGACCATGGAAGTGTGGGCGCTTCTGGCCCATACTGGAGCACAGTATTCAGCTGCTGAGAAAACCAGGGCAATGGATGCCGTTCTGAGCGTGTTGGCGTCGCATCCCCAGCTAGTACCAGCCAGCTTATTGACTAAGTTTAGTCTTGTCCTGGTTTTTTTGCCCACTGTTTCCATGTGTTTCCGGTAATTCAGGCTCCTGTCCAAAGTTATTCCAAGATAGCGGGGATGGGGGTCATGGTAAATATTTTTTCCATCAAACTGAACACAGAGTTTTGCGTTTGCCTGTGAATTACTGAGATGGAAAGCTGTCACAACTGTTTTCGACCCATTTGGCTTTAGTCGCCAATTGAGGAAAAATTCTTCCATAGCCTTGAGGTCAGAATTAAGGATCTCTTCTGCTGCATTGAGGGTTTTGGCTTGGACTGTGATGGCGAAGTCATCTGCGTAAGCAAATTTTCTGCCTTCAGTGTGAGGAAGATCTCGAGTATAGATGTTGAAGAGTGATGAGGCCAGCACTGAGCCTTGGGCAAGGCCATTATTCAGGTGCATTTTTTTGCTTTTTAGCCCTCCTAGAAAAACCCTGAAAGTACGGCCAGTTAGTAGTTGCTCATAGAAAGATGATTTATCATCATCATCACATTGGCTTACAACCTCTGGTGGGCTTGGCCTCCTCAAGAGTCTTCCTCCACTCATCTCGGTTTTGTGCCAGCTCTCTCCAGTTTAGAAGCTCCAAGATAGGTATGTCTTTGAGGACGTTGTCGCTCCACCTTAATCTTGGTCTTCCCAGGCTCCTTCGCCCTATTGGTCTTGAGTTCTGCAGGGACTTTGGTGCTTGATGCTCGGTCATTCTCTCCACATGACCCAACTACCGAAGTCTTCCCAGTTTTATAAATTTTGCGACGTTTAGCTCCTTAAACAAAGCATAGAGCTCATCTAATTTCTAGAACCGGTCCGAAGATGCGCCTCAAAATTTTCCTTTCAAAAACGTCCAGTGTTCGCTCATTCCTCTTAGTTAGTTCAGAAGGATGATTACCCAGCCAAAACGTTTGTGAACGCCTTGTAAAGATTGAAATTAGCATATTTTTATTGTTTCTCCCTGCGTGTCCTTTCCCATTCGCCCTGTTCCCCTTCCGCCTACTCTTCCTCTCCGCCTTCCCTCTTTCCACTCCCTCAGTCCCAGCACATTCAGTTTTCAAACAGCTCGCGTGCCACCTATTGCAATTTTTTTTATAAAATTTCATTATGCCAGAGCTCACCAGTATATATATAGAAAGCTTCGTGGACGTGCTCACAACAACTCACCAAAGTTTTATTGCAATAGGATAAACGGTTAGCAACGCATAATTTCATGACGCCAGAACTCACTGTTATATATAGAAACCGTCGCATGCTAAGAGTACGGATATTTTAATCATAGTTTCATAATCGTATGCATGCGCACATCAAATCCCCAAAGTTTCATCGCAAGCGTTGGTTTAGCAACGCGTAGGCATCTCATATATATATAAACTCAGAAACACACACAATTTATAACACATGATTTATATATGTAGAGAGATTGAGTTAACATTCGTGTATGAACTAATATGCCCAAGGAAACATTTCATTTTATAAAATTAGATTTTTGCAGTAACCATAACGTCCCTTTTAATACTGTGCAGGGTGTTAAGGGACGTACTTGACTTACTTTAACCAGTGATTCCTGACATTATTTGGAGAAAAAAATGTAAATTAAATTTTGGTCTCCGGTGACTTTTTTTGAGGACTTTTTTTTTCAATTTTTTTTTCTTCAAAATCAAACAAAAATGCATTCCGCATGTCGTCACTGGTTACTCAGCCGGGTGTCCGACGAACCCCTTACCCCGCCTCCAACTGTTCAACAACTACCATTTTTTATGTTTTTGTAGAAAAAAAAAAAACATCAAAAATGTCACCGGAGACCAAAATTTCATTTACATTTTTTACTCCAAATAATTTCAGGAATCATTGGTTAAAGTAAGTCAAGTACGTCCCTTAACACAATGTATATTAATTATTCTCCCTTCATTTTTCAGACCATCAGGTATTTCATCGTACTCATTTAGTCCACTATAATTCTACACCATCGGCAGTTCTGTGACTCTGTTTTTCTCTTGTACGCGGAAATCTAACTCTATTTATGTTTCTGGTTTCCTAACTATGCACATTTCTGTTAAAAAGATTTCATCCTTAAAGGATTTTGGCATTTGGTGTTTCATAACTTTATGTACAAAAATGAACACATTTGGAAGACTGGTATGGGTACCGCCGCTGCGGGAAACGTTTATTAGATGATCAACACCCCTGCCATAGGTAATCCCAAGTGGTTTGCTACGTTTGGTGACTTAGCAGGGGTGCCCGGATTCATGGAGGGATCACATACTGGCTCTGAGACTGGATGAAAAGATTACCTTTCGAACTCTTAAGCTGGACTTTCTCGACCCATCGCCCTGCATCACAGTGGGAGGGATGGATTCATACGTCAGTTTTGCAGTTTTTTTATGGTTAAATGAAACAATGTTACTTTGTTTGAACCACTTGTATATTTGTTGAAAGCCGACCAGTTTTGGAACGACCGTTCCTTCTTCAGGGCAAACGTATACGGATTTGACAATTACAAAGTAGTGGGTGTGAAAATGTATTATTATTAAGGATTGTGGTAGGGGTGGAGGCGTTGCTAGGGATTCACGAAGAGTGGGTGGGGGAACATATCCATGATTGGGCTGTAAGATAATATTTTTTGTTTATTGATAAATATAATAGAATCATTATTTTTTAATGGTTATTCATTAAATCACTTATGTGAATAATGAATAGAATTGAACCTAATACCGACCCATACCGATCCTTGCGGAACCCCTAGGTCAGGGATGGCGAACCTTCACGTATCAACGTGCCATTTTTCTAAAGAAATGTTTAATGAAATCATAGACGTGCCATCAAATAATTTTGACTTTGTGATTATTGGGAAAATAATAATAATAAATTCTTACTATCAATTAAAAACTCTTTTATACTACTACTAAATAGGAACATTTAGTATTATACGCGTAATTTAAATTAAAGTAAAATTAGTGTGACTTCTGTTGTTGCAGGTCAGATCACAAATAACATTTGTTAGGGTTGTAAGATGTTACTTTTAGCAGAATTCATGCTAAACTGGAGTCATTTGTCAAACGGTTTCTAACCGAGTCTTTAATGTTATTCATCTCTGAAAATAATGACTCGCAGGCACAGGGTTGATGAAATATTGTTAAAATAGCATGAACCAGCTTCTTCAAACAATTAAATGTGCCTGGTAACGCATTCCATGTTTCCAAAATTTTGTTATTAGCATTTTCACTTACATTACCTGTCAATCTTTCTGTTTCAATTAATTCTTATTCTCTCCTTGTTTCAATAAATTTTTGAATCCATATTGAACTAAACTGGAAATAAATCAGCTGCATTTCAAATTCATCAATATCCAACCAATCGAATGGGGAAAAATTCAGTTTATCAAATGAAGTTACATCAACTTGAGTATTTCCAATAACTCTTTGAACTGAGAAAATCTCCCTTAATTCCTTAATTGAAGAATCAAACACAGAAATAAATTCTTCAGTAACTTGGTCTTTGTCTGGTTTCTCATGTATTTCTAAATCGTTGATATATTTTTTTTAAATTTGGAAAATACTTGTAGTTTCTTGTGATAATATCGCTCGTTCACCTACTATAACTTCATTTTTTTTTTCGTAGTGCATAATAAATTTTGTGATTGATCAGTGACTTGCCCAAAATATTGCCATTGGTTCGCCATCACTGCACTAGGTTGTTTTATATCGGTAATATAGTATGTCTATAGATAACTTTACAACGTTCGGCTGACCGAGTCAAGTAATAATTGATTGAGATAATTTACCTATCTAAAATGTAGATAATATAGCTAAACGATAACCGGAAAGTAATACAGTAATAGTAATATTGAGAATATCAGAACAGGGTAAGGACAGAATTTATTGCATTCCTCTTGGTGACAATAATCGCCGCGACACAGCGTGATGTCGAGTGAGGAAGTAATAATCATCATTATATTGTATACATTTAAATACCCGCTGTACTCTTTGCTGCTCTGTAGCCCTGCTGGTCTAATGACTCCATTGAGTTGTCTTCATAAATGCGGAATGTCTTTTTGTATTGAAAACTTCTTTAGCACAGTTGTGATTTTAAAGTCGATGAAACGAAAAAAAAACAGCCGAGCTGTTGAACACAAGAACGAGTCGAAGAAACGACCCGTTCTCATGTGGCAATTGTCAACCGTGTACAAATGTTGGGCACGCGTTTGGCGTGTTTCCCGAATATGCACCGGTGCCGAAGGGATCAATGATGCTAGTTCCTCGGAGCATCTTCCATTGTAATACCGGTAGAACAAGGATAGCATTCCCACCCGACGCCTGTGCTCTAAAGATTGCAATCCGTCTGTTAAGATGGGAGAATCTATCAAACGGACCGCCCGTTTCTGCACAGAGTCGAGGGTATTTTTCAGGTATTTTGGAGCTCCAGACCAGAGGTGGCTGCTAAATTCTTTGGGCGCACGTGTGATTTATACAGGGTTAGCAGTTGGATACTATTAAAGTATCTGCGGGCCCTGTACAGTACGCCCAGTTTCTGTGAGGCTAACTTTACTCTGGCTTCGATGGAGCTCCCATACCTGAGCTGGTCACTTAGGGTTACACCAAGCATTTCGATGGAGGGCCTGTTCGGAAGATTGCTTCCGTCGAAAGAGACTAGATTTTTATTTCGATCCCTTTTAGACGTAATCAGACAAGATTGGGTCTTTGAAACATTAAATACAACGAGATTATTTTTACCCCAAGAGAAAACACTCTCGAGGTAACCGTCCATTCTTTGCTTCAAAGCCCTACGAGCTGTTGGAGTTTGTGAGCCCTTTGGGGGCTTGTCAAACAAAAAGCTATCATGAACTGTACTGTCATCCGCGTAACTGTGAATTGGTGCACATGACAAAAGGTCGTTGATGTGCAACAAAAACAAAGTCGGAGACAGAACCGATCCCTCGAAAGAAGTCGGCAATCCACGTACACAAGGATGCGGGAAGTCCGTAAGAATGCAGTTTGTTGACAAGTCCTCGGTGCCAAAGTCCAGTTGTCAAAGGCCTTGGAGATGTCCAGTGCAACCGTTTGGGTCTCACCGAAACGTTCCAGGCATCGCCCCCAAACATGCGTCACATACGCGAGAAGATCACCGCACGAGCGGTTCCGCCGGAATCCGTATTGACGATCATTAACAATTTTGTTCTTCTCGAGGTATGTGAGCTTATATAATATTTATTATATTATATCCTGAATAAAGAAAGAACAAAATATCCTCTCATTTGTCAAACGTCTGCTCAAAAAATAAACATGTCGATCCTTCATACCTATCTACCCACAATCGTCAGATTTTGTTCAGAATTACGGATATTTCAAACGTAACGCAAAATATAATTTGTTGGTGCATGGTTAAGTAAGAAAAGTGAAATATTCCTGCTTTATGCGAAATGTTAAACATTTCAATGAATTTTAATTTTTAAAATTGTAACTACTTTCAATATCTACAAGCGATGAAGTGTACAGCATCAGATGTCGTTTTGGGAGGCGGGAATGGGTACCGCCGCGCCGCGCGCCGCCTACTGGTCGGTTATCCAATAAATATATCGGAACCAATACCTCTGCTACAGGTCACCCCAAGCGATTCGCTACGTTTGGTGATTTTGCAGGGGTGTCCGGGTCTCGGCGGCAAATGCGTCTGCACACCAACTGCGCAGATAGCCGAATTAGGAGAGACTACGTCGCCTCAGTTCTTAATTGTCCAAACGACCATTTTAGTTTTTGCTCAATCTCCACTTTAAAACTAAAAATAAAGTATAAAAAATTATAGTTTATCTCTTAACTTAGAATTATTTAAATTAATGAGACCTTTGCCTTCATGGAAACAGCTTTACCTTAAGAACTTCCATAATTTTTCATTGAAATAATAAAAGAAAACCTTCTACTCCTGTAAAATTTTCAAATGGTCGTTTGGACAATTAAGAACTAAGGCGACGACTAGTTGGGGGAGACCCTTTGACACTCTCGAGGAATATCGCCTTGCACCGCAGTGCAATGGATGGATGTATATGTTCGTCATTCCTGGCCACACTGACCCCCAGATTCCTACTCACCTCATACCTTTTTCCTTACCAGAACTTCCTCTCATTCCTTCCCTTAAAATGACCCTCCGCATAGCATCCTCAAAGGTGGCATAGGCCCTGAGTAAAATTATTTTTCACAAGGTATCGTGTATGGATTTAATGTAAAAAAAGATCTATGAATAACTTTGGATTTTTTTTTGATTTTGGTACGCGATGCGAATCATTCAATTTTTTGAGAAAATTGCATTCACGATTTGTTAATCGGTTTGTAAGATTAAATTAGGAAAAGTAAACTCACCACCATCAATCATCAAACAATTCTCATCTTAAATATGAAAACTTTATGTTCAATGAATCTGGTTTATATCTTAAAAAAATCAATATGTTTACCACTTTAACAAAAAAAAACATAACTTGTTGAAGTTTTGATGTACATTGGAGTAAACCACAGACAATAATGGTTTATCTCTGCGTTATCTTGTTTATATCCATAAACACAAAACAAGTAGAGTAAATGGGACCGTGTTTACAGCAATGTGGAATATAGCTACCTGCTCGCCCGTTCTATTCACAGGGAAAAAAAATGTTTATAAACTAGAAGAAATAGTTCTCTTGGGAACCTCGATTTGTAAAGATCGTATCTACCGAAACCACTGAAAAAACAAGCTAGAAGAACCTAACCAAAGATGATCTAAATGTCATTCAAGAGCGATGTAGTGATTTGATCCCTTTTTGTTAGGGGTTCTAAATTAAACGAATTCATACGTGTAAGTTATTAGTTGTATTCGGCCAACGAGGGTGCGGTAAGGTGGGGTAATGTGTGATGGGAGGCTGTGAGAAAAATTGAAGATTTCTTTAAACAGTAAATAATACACCGACATCTTTACGCACAGTAGCGAGATGAAATGAGCCCTGAGAAGGCTAATGAATACATTTAGTGTAACCTGACACATCGGCGACCGAGCCGCTGGTGGTTTACACGAATGTATTTGTTCGTTTTATTTATGTAAACGAATGAATCTTTTAAGTGACGAATAAAAAGATCAATCTGAGATAAAGGCGATTTCCATGCGGACTGTGAGAAACTTTAATGGAATAAAAAGCCGTGCACAAAATTAATACGTTCATATAAATTTTATTTCATAAACGGAAGATTATCTTATAATCTATTCCTGTGATGGATGGGATTATTTGTATGATTTATTTATATTACGCCTAATGTATAATCATTATTGTATTAAGCTAATGTTTAAAATCGGTTAAAAAATCTAATGAAGTATTTTCTCTTTCAGGAGTTATACGTATATATATATTACCGTAAAAGCCCGAATATTGGTAAATCCTAAGATTTTCCGGTAAATCCTAAGATTTACCAACCCTTAATGGTAAAAGTCCGAACCGTTCTATAATCATCTTTCACCAACCTAACCTAACCTAACATGTACTAAATTCTAATGGTAAAAGCCCGAAAAATCGTTTCTTATTTAAATATTATAAACGATTTTTTCGGGCTTTTACCATTAGAATTTAGTACATGTTAGGTTAGGTTAGGTTGGTGAAAGATGATTATTGAACGGTTCAGATTTTTACCATTAAGAGTTGGAAAATCTTAGGATTTACCGTAGTTCGGGCTTTTACAGTGACATATAACAAGAAATCAGCAGTAATTACTTTAGATGTTTTTAAAGGTTTTAAAGAAAGGAATGATTAGGATCCATATCAGTCGTTGATGTATCGATATTTGCTACATATCAAATAGGGAATAAAAAAATAAAATTCTAAAATGCAGATGCAAACATAATTTCTTAAGAGGAAACCGGTCGGCATATTTTACATACAAACGTATTCCTTAATTTCCTCTCTGGTTTTTGACCGGATAGTAACGGAACGTTTTGCTTTTTGAAGTAAAACTCTTTACGCACGCTTGACTTGGGGATTAAGCTGGTGAATACGTGACGAGAGCGTTACGAAAAGTGAGATCGGGCGAGGCGAACGGTTGAGAGGAAGATATAAGGTAGTGAAGTTTTACTTCAGTAGTGTGGTCTAAAGCACACTCGTTTTTTTTTTTATAAGTTACTTCTTACGGGAGTTAGGAGACAAAAATCGTTAAAATTGCTTGATTCGACCGCCATCAACAGACATTCAGTATATAAACTAGACAGTGTATTTAAAAAAAAAGCAAATCGCACAGAGAAAAATATTTTCCTCTAACAATTTTGGAGAAGAAAAATGGGGTAGACAAAATTCGATTTTATTTAGATATTATCAGTCTGAGGTGCAGTTGTCCATTTTGCTCTGAATTTGGAGGGGTAACAGTGAAAGTGACAGAAGCAGAATACCTATTTTTCAAATTTCTCGGCGACCGTGTTTCCTCTTAATGCATTTCGCTTCAGTGGGCCATTGGGACCTCTTATCTGTAGGTTTTTTTTTAAACGACTTCGAAAAGGAGGAGGTTCTCAATTCGACTGTATTGAGAACCTCCTCCTTGAAAACCCTGAGAAAATCATATAAGTCTTAAATTTGCATCAAGTATGTGCGCGACAAATGGACGAATAACTCAATATTACGCTAACCGATTTCGATGATTCTTTTTTTATTGGAAGGGATGTACTCCAAGGGTAGTTTGATGAGAGTTTGGTTAGGTTCTGATTATGGGATCCATGACAAAGTAACGGAACTCTCCAATTCTGAAGAACAAATTTACGATACTCGGCCGAATCTTAATCGAATTAGTGTACTTCAGATTCACTAAAAATCAAAAAATAAACAAAATTTTTAACAAAACAAAAAAACGACTTCAAAAAATGCACTAAAAAGTAAAAAAAATAATTTCGTATTCTTCTACAACTTTATAATCAAATTACCTTTTCTACTCATCAATATGTACGTACGAATGTTATTTTTGGATTCGGTGTCAACCAAGGTACCCGCGGCCCGGCGTGTTCACTTGACAGCTCCTCTCCCGCCGACACCGACTCCAAAAATAACAATCGTACGTACATATTGATGAGTAGAAAAGGTAAGTTGATTATAAAGTTGTAGAAGAATACGAAATTATTTTTTTACTTTTTAGTGCATTTTTTGAAGTCGTTTTTTTGTTTTGTTAAAATTTTTGTTTATTCGATCTCATATTTCAAATTCAGAATAAACAATATTATCTTCGACTAAACGAACTTCCCATATTTTGAAGTTCGTTTAGTTGGCTGCTACCTTTTTAAGTGATCACGAAGTTCAATAGAATTAGTTTAGAAAGTGAATTAGATAAACATAAATATCTGATTTTATTTTTATAGGACCCCCATCGACCTTTTCTGAAAGTCTAAATGAATGTTCAATTTTTATTGGAATAATTCTTGTTATAATAAAAATTTTATTATTACTTTATTTTCTCCTGAACAGTTTTTTTTCAAATATGTAATATGAAACCTTTTTAGAATCTGCAGATTATAAATACGCGTAAATGTTCTTGGTCTATTATAAAGTCGAGTAGGAGTAAGAGGCAGTATATGTAAATGATTGAAAGCGTATCACAACTACTGCGGAGAATCTATTCATTGATAATAGCCTCATACACAATGAGCTTCGCAAGAAAGGCCAAGGATTTGACAAAAGCGCACCTGAAACTGATATTAGCCTTTGTTCTTGTTCGCCACACAATGCTCCTCGCGCCCACGTTCTGCGCAGACAATATGAAGTTATTAAGTTCCACAATGGATGACGGTCCCAAGACAAGACACAAGGCATAATGAAGACGGGGCGATGCGCGGTACCCATTCACTGATAGATGAAGAGACGTCAATGGATGAGGCTTCAATAAACCTGCCTATCAATCTCCTGCAGCCTCAGCGACTGAGAATGGTACAGAATAATGTGGATGACGATCTATAAGACGAATAACACAGTTTTGCAGGTGTAGAAAGATAACACCGAAGAGAAAAAGAGGTTTCCCTGTACCAATTGCGGCAAAGTAATCGTGTTCTCAGTTTTATTAATAACTTGCTGGGGTACTCGGCTTCGCTCAGGGAGTTGATATGAGATTGAACTAACATTCGAACCCACGACGGATCTTGACTTATATACCCCTACCAATGGGTAGCCCGCACGCGTATTTACAATCCCTACCGCATTTCAGTCGCTTTAAATTTTCAATATCAAAATTTAAATATTTAGAAATAAAATTATTAATTTCTAATATACACATTGGAAAGATTATTTTATCTAGATCTTAGAACAATTTTTGTTTTTGCAAAGTGATAAAAAATTATCAATATAGAGGTGTATTTACAATATATGGGAATAATATTAAAATATAAAATTTTTAATTTCTAATATACACATCAGAAAGATTATTTTGTCTAGATTTTAGAACAATTTTTGTTTTTGCAATGAGATAAAAAATAACCAATATAGAGGTATATTCAAAATGTAAATTGTCATTACCGCGACTGAATCGGTATAAGTTTTGTAAATACGCAGCCCGCCCATACAAAAAAAGGCTTAGAATGGTCCACAATGTTCCAGAACATTCCGCAACATTCGAGAGTATTCTGGAATGTTCCACAATCCGAACGTTCCAGACTATTCCCGAACATTCCAGAATGTTCCGAGAATGTTATGGAATGATCTCGAATACTCTCGAATGTTCTGGACTATTCTTGAAATTTCTAGAGGGCGAAACTTCCAGACCTTATATCTTCAAAAGTACGCCCTTCAGGTAAACACGGGAACCTTCTTTATAGATGGGGGATAGACTTCTTTAATCATTCATATTCCCGTCATATATTCTCCTCACTTTCTTCCTTCATGCCCCAAACTATTTAAACGACCCATTCTTAATCTTACTCATTACTTCATTACGCTTCCTTACATTATTTGCAAATCGCCACATTTCTCACATGCCCACATGTGGTTTTACCACACATGCGCCTCAGGCATCTCATTTCCACAGCATTCAGTCTACTTTCATCCTTTCTCTGCCAGTTCCATGCCGCATTTCCATACATCAGAGTAGGTATCAGAACTCCATTGTGGACCAATAGTTTCGCTTTTTATTTCAGTCAATTCCATCAGGATCAAAAAGCAAATAAGTAATTTTCTGACTTTGTAGGGCCATTTCAATGGCCGCCCTTAAGGTATAAAAAAAAATTATTTCTTAGAAATAAATTTCCCAACCTACCTAATATATATACCTACCTACATTCCACAAAACAACATTTTGCTAGTGAAACGAATGTGTCTGAGATGTGATAAATTTATGGGAATTTTTTTATGTTTTCCTTCGTTCCATATAAACAAATACCATGTTTGCATCTAAGATGCGTTAATACTAACTGCAAAAAAGCTAAACGCGCAAGTGAGTGGTACCTGCTGGGGACCTGCTGATGTGGTGATGTGCTGCGAGGCTGAGTGCAGATGTGTGTCGAGTAATCCAATATTGAACAAATCTAACGCCGATCCGGAGAGGTTCTCTCGTGTTTCAGCAAGTGGATGGGCGGATGCTGACAGGATGTCCTGTCTAGAGGCGGACTACTACAGGATATTGGACTTAATGCAAGCAAGACAGCACGCACGGCAGGTGCGATACTGCCGCACTTACATATTAAATATTATAATAAAAAATAACTTTTTTTATATTAGACACCTGTTGGAAAAATCAGTTCTTTAGAATATTCCCTTAACTTATTTATTGAGTTTGCCACTTAATCTCCTTCTTTCTTCCTTTCTTATACAACTCTCAGAATTGAACAACACTATTGACACCGCAACTTTCGACAAGGCAGCCTTAAAAGAGGCGATTCTCTTCTGCCAATACCTTGTCAATTAGTTTTCAATGAAATATGTGTTACAATCTTTCGTAATGGCACGAGTTTCAAAAATTCGTCAGTTCGCTCGATATATACTACACTACAACAATAATTAGATTAATATGTGCTGTGTAATTAGACATCGATTAACAGTATACCAGATAGTACATTAGTAAAGCAGAGAAGTACATTTTTTTAAATTTTGACATAGTGATTAAAGCCTTCAACAATATATTGTGCATATTTTGCTGAAAGCTCTAAAGGGAACCTTAATTTTTGAAAAGAAAAATAATCTTTAATTAAATGAAGATAATATTAGCGAAACTCAATTGAAAATCTGAAAAAAGAAAAATCAGAAATAGATACGTTCACATCTGGGACTTGAACCCAAGACCTTTGCCTTGCCAGGCGCAACTGTGCTAATGTGTCCCTCTCCGATTCAGTCATATTCAACTGCATACTAACTGACTAAGAACTGCCAACATTGTCTTAATTTTCTTAAAGCATATTTTATTATTGGCTGCAATCATTATGAATGATTGCAAGATTCCAACCCGTACCAAATGCTGTCTAGATAGCGTCTTGGATAATTTTTTTTTTCATTTTTATATTTAATATGCGACATCTATTGAATTTTCTGCAAGTCTAGAATGAATATGTATTTTTATTTTTAACTTAGGGAACGTACCCATACTATGTGACACGTTTTTTTTTTTTTTTTTTTTTTTTTTTTTACAGTGAATACCGCACAAGAATCTCAACTGCTCCCGTCTGGAGCCAGTGAGACTATGGCATCCCCAATTGGGGTATGTTGTGAGGCTGGAGGTAGTGGGGAGGGGAAGGAGGTGGGAAAGAGGAAGGTTGGGAAGTACCTGGCTATTCAGATCTGGTCACTAAACACGGCTAAAGCCATTTTCAAGCAACGTTTCAATTCTGAATGGTGGTCTTACACCAGGGCGATACTGATAGTATCTTCCACTCTGGAACATGCCGCAAATATACTATACATTATTTTTAAATGAATTAATTGTGAAAACACCAATTAATCAAATAAAATTTATTTGCGCATGCCGGGTTCGAACCCGCGACCTCCGGATTGTGAGTCAAGAGTCTTACCCACTGGACTACGGAGGTCGTCTGGGGGGGGGGGGTCTTCAAAATGTCACGCTTGGTACAAATGAGCGGCGGCGGCCTTAGGTTTTTGGTCACCGGGGGGGGGGGGGGTTAAAAACTGCTAAAAGTTGGTCACGTAGTATGGGTACGTTCCCTAACTCAACTGAGTTTCTCTAATATTGTCTTCATTTAATTAAATATTACAATTTGAGGTTAAAAATAAAAATGAATAAAAGAAACGACAGCCAGGCGACTTGGATTGAACTTCTAGCAAATCATTTTTTGGGATAAATTAAGTCTCAGGTATTTTGAGAACCATTTCGGATATTCAGTTACCCAGTAATTTGTTAAAGCTACATATTTTTCGTTTGCAGAATTAATAACGGAGTAAAATTATGCCCAATCTGTTTATTTAAGAAAGTTACAAATGTTGACATAATGCGAAAGACTGCCGTTTTAAAAGATATTGTTAAGTAAAGTTTTATTATTGTTTATTTTCTAAATTACTTTATGTAACACCAATATTTTTAGACCAAAATATAGAAGATTTTCGTTAAAAATCTCAGTGAAAAACGCAAATCTTTTCAATGCCAGCAAAATAAATAAAAATATTGTTATTTTGTCTATTGCTATAATACGAGTTGCGAGTTGTGGCATTACTAGACCTACAGGGCGCATTCGTTTCTCGTTGCATTCATCTCTGGGAACGAACAGGTAGCTGTGCGCATCTTTAGTCTGAGAAATAACCTTTTATTCTGGAGGATGTTTAACTGCTCCTCAATGGGATCAGGTGCACACTGCACAGTGCACATGCAGCATCCGTCCAACTTTCATTCATTGGGCAAATAAATGGTTTGTGCTTTAATTTACAAACTCAATTTCAATACTGAAAGTTTCAGTGATTTCAAATGGTATAACCAAACTTGAATCAATTTTAAACTTTTTTTTTAATTTTAGTTATTTGTTTTGGGTGTGTTATGTCTTGTTGCGCTATCCTACGGCCGGCGTAGTGCAGTGGTAAGGCGCTTGTCTCGCATTCCGAAGGACGCGGGATCGAATCCCGGCGTGGCAAATAAATTTTATTTGATTAATTTGTGTTATTTCACAATTTATTCATTTAAAATAATACACAGTAAAATAATACTCACCTTTTCAGACAGTCGTATCCATAAACTCAAAATCTCTCACCTTCACTTTCAATGCCCGCGACACCGTAAATAACTAACCTGTAAAAACGTAGAAAAAAAAAATGTAAGCGTTTGTGAAGGTCATTTCATGAACATTCTCCAGCCGTAAAGATTCCGAAATTCTCCAGTATTTTAAAATAAATATCAACTATACTTTTGCCACTAATCTCCAATAGTCCTAAATTCTCCAGTATTTTAAAATAAATACCAACTCTACTTTTGCCACCAATCTATTCACAAATGTAATACTAACAGCGATGAGGGTAGCAAATAATGTAAAATCGTGCAATGTCCAGTGTGTTAACTGTAATGTCCTCCGCGTGCAAAGCCGTATCTTCTCCAAGCATAAACTTATAATTAAAGTGTGTTTATCGGAAGTGACCTGCCAGGTAAGTATGTTTCTGTATCCATTTATAAATAGTAAAATCAGTTAGAACCTAAGCATTCCTAATAAATTGTACAGCGCCCTTGAGGTGATTTTTTACAAAAACGGCGCTTTATAAATTATCCAATTATTATTATTATAGTATATTTGCGGCACGTTCCAGAGTGGAAGATACTCTCAGTATCGCTCTGATGTGAGACCACCATTCAGAATTGAAACGTTGCTTGAAATGGGTTTAGCCGTGTTTGGTGACCAGATCTGAATAGCCAGGTACTTCCCCACCTTCCTCTTCCCTATCTCCTTCCCCTCCCCACTACCTTCAGCCTCACAACATACCCCAACTGGGGATGCCATAGTCCCACTGGCTCCAGACGGGAGCAGTTGGGACTCTTATGCGGTATTCATGTAAAAAAAAAACTCCTTTGGCCAACGTTTCGGACAGCGTTACAGTGTCCATGATGTTGGCTAAAGAATGAGGTAGCGCAACACGGCATAACACCCCAAAACAAATAACGAAAATACTTTTGGCGTGAAAATCAAAAAACGTATCTTTTTGAAATTTTCTTCAGACGTCATAGACTGAAACGGGTAACGGTCAGAAGAAACAAATTTGGGGAAAAGTTTAAAATTGTTTAAAAACTAATATCTATCATTATAATGTAATTCCATACGTCATGCGTCACCCTGAGTGATTCGCTACGTTTGGTGATTTAGAGGAGCAGACATGTTTTTCAAATTCAATTTTTCGAAATCAATTGTTCGAATTTCAGTTTTTCGAAAGACTAATTTTTTGAGCAGCAATTCTCCGAAAGACATTTTCGAATTTGTTAATCAACTCATAAAATCTATATTTTACTTGCTTATGACTAACGAGATACTGTTAGTTGAGGTTAGGTTTTTTTTTTACATGAGCTCCACAAAGGAGGCCCTGAGAAAAATAATTTCCCTCAGGGCCTATGTCATCTTTGGGGATGCGGTGTGGAGGGTTTTTTAAGGAAAGGAAGGAGAGGAGAGTTCTGGGAAGGAAAAGGGTTTAAGGGGTGGGTAGGAATCTAGGGTTCAGCGTGTCTTGATCATCCGCCTCCAAGACCTAGACAAACCTCACCCCATCAACCCGGGCAGTCTAAATCACGAAACGTAGCGAACCACTTGGGGTGACCCATGGCAGAAGTGTCGGTTATCCAATAAAGGTTCCCGGGGCGGCGGTAACCATTCCTGCCTCCCAAATTGAAAGGTTAGGTTAGGTTAATTGATATTTTTTATCCTTTAATAAAATACTCTTGTACGTACTGTATACATACGTATATCAATTCGAAAAACTAGTGTTTCGGTCAATTGATATTCAAAAAATATGTTTTCGAAAAATTAAAGTTCGATAAATTGCATTTCGAACAATTAAATTCGAAATATTGATTTCGAAATATTGCAATTCGGTCAATTTACCTAGACCCGTGATTTAGCAGGGGTGTCTGAGTTCGTGGAGTAACGTTTGTCTAGGACTTGGCGGTGAATGCGTTCACCCACTTACGGCGTGGCGGGCCGAATCGATAGAGACCTAACCTAGACCTCTTCAGCTGGACTCTCTCGACCCATCAGCTTGCACAGTAGTGGAAGGGTTGGATTCAGTCATCTGTCACTCCTGGACACATTAACCTCCCAGATTCTTAACCACACCTCATATCTTTTCCTTCCCAGAACTCCCTTTTCCTGAAAAGAACCTCCACACACCATCCACAAAGATGACATAAGACATGAAGAATTTTTTTTCCCCAGGGCCTCCTGGATGAAGCAAAAAATAATACAAAAATCTAGCACGAATTGTCAGTATCAAAAATAGAAATATTATAAACTTCAACAAATGCATTAATTTGAATTTGAAATGTGGAGTAGTCCCGGACAGTGAGTTTTTCTTCCCCGAGATTCTAACCTAACCTAACCTAACCTTCCTCTTGGCAGTAAATTATCAAAAAGAGTTATTTACTGACATGAGACAGCTTCATTTTGACTTTCAGCTGGTTCACACAAATTTTTGTCAAACCGCAAATAATTAACGTCTCTGAAAAACAGGACGGCAGATATATTATCATATTAATTTTCATTAAATACCTATCAACGTATGTTCCTTCTCATAAATTATTGATTTGCCGTGATTTCTCAAAATCTTCAAAAAAGTAAAAAAAACTGAGTTTTTTATTATTTCGTATTACTTACCTATATATTATGTGAGCAGGTACCTTCTAAATCCAATATCGTGAATCCTTCTGTGGCCTCCAAGTCTGTCTCATTCCTTTTTTGAATATTAAAAAAAACACGCAGTAATTACCACCTAACCCAACGAGCCCTTCTAACCTAGCCAACTAATATTAAGGTGCTTATTTTGAAACAACTGTTTTTACTAAGTGGAAAATTTTAATGGATTGAGCCTCCAGGGACGGCGGTGGATTTTGGTGGACAGACAGTGTGACAGTAAACTAAACATTTAAATGTATACTGTCATTCATTGTGCCAAGTTCTCACGGATGAGACACGCACAGATTCCTGCTTACCGCTTACTGCTTGCCTGTTACACACAGGAGGTTAAGTTAAAATAAAGCAAAAATAAAATAATGTAACCAAAATATTTAAATATTTAGAACATTTTTTCACAACGGAACCAATTTCTTTCAGTTCATGTTGGATGGTTAAAAGTTTTCATTGCCTTTTCAGTAGGTAGGTACGTTAAGTAAATACCTATATTTATCACGTTGAAAATATTTAAAAAAAAATCTAATCATGTGCAATCATAATTTTAATCACATTTCTCTATTCAGGGGGTCCGGGGGTAATGTAAACATACTTTACAGGGGGGGGGGGGGGGGTGAAAAATATAGAGATAAATATGTATATATGTTACTGTAAAAGCCCGTAAATTGGTAAATCTTAGGTTTTACTAGTAAATCTTAGGATTTACTGGTAAATCTTAAGATTTACCGTAGTACGGGCTTTTACGGTAACATATACTCGTACATTAAGTTAAATGCAGTCAAGCCAAAAAAATCTCCTTTGTTAAAGTTGCTTGGAAATGGAGTTTTATTGTATCTTTAAATTAATTATAGGTGAGGAGGAGAGGAAGAGGAATATAGGATAAGGATAGCAGATGCTCCCGATATATTCCACACTCTGGTATTAATTTTTGATCGTATCTTGTAGTACTATTTACAATTACAATTTTAAAACAATTATAGTACAATTTTTGACCATATCGTACGCGTTACTTCTATTCGATATTTCTGATGGGTGTTACTAAAAATGTCTAAATTGTGAAATTTTGTGTTATACCTACTGCGCACGTATACGGGAAATTAAGAATTATTTTTCTAATGTTAGTTCTACATGTGGACAAATGAAATAAATTGGATTGCCCTGACGATCTTGTCGAAATATGAATTTCGAATTGCAGGCCATTATTCTGTTGAATATACAAGTAAAAGAAATAAAACACTCTTTTCGAAATTCCAACGTTTTAAAGTAGTATTCGGGTTAATAAATTGAATTGTTTGTACGGAAAAAATAATATTCTTCTGTGGAAAATATTTGTGTTTTGGAAAAAAAGATTGCAAAATTATTTATATTTTTTACTTCTGTACCATTATGTATGATCACCTCACCAAGTTTTTGCACTTTACCCCCGGACGAACGCAGAAAAATCACTGATACGTCATTCTTAAACAAAATTTTGAACTATCTTTGAGATTTATCATATTATTTGCTGAAAGGATTGCATCTTGCCCTGAACGCCACACTACATCGAATGGTTTATTGCCTGCAGGACTAACTTTCCAATAATATATATCGATATAATTAGCATAAATGAAGCTGCCTTTAAAAGGCAAGCCCCATTTCTACTAGTGTAGTTAATATATCCACTGGTAAATTCATGTATTTTTCTTTTACAAATGTATTTAAAAACCGCACTAAAATGAAAAATTTTGTACTATTTTATTTATTAATTAAACTCCCGTAGGGCTTTGCAGAAAAAACTTTATTATTATTTTTAATAATAAACTAATGGAATTGATTAGGTGCCTGCAAGTGAAACTTAAAGGCTAAATCTCTCTTATTTGAAGCGTTGAATCCACGCTAGGGCGTTGAAGCACGGTAAATAAAATTGATAATTTTTTAAACATGCTGTAGTTTTATTTTACAGATTACAATTACAAAATTGAGCTGCAAAGTGGATACAATTTAAATAGTTTATACAAAATACAACGGATTGAAAGTTATTCACGTAATGCTAATTTATTCGTTTGACTCTGGTGCAAGTGCACATTTGTAAAATACATAAAAGTTCGTTTTTGGGATGTTGAGCTTTATTATATAACTGGTATATTTATAATATACTAGCTGACCCGGCAATGCGTTGCTGTGGCTAATAAAACACAACGTCATCTACTGGATGGTTATCCAACCTTTATAACCACAGCCGTCTTTGAGTTTATCGCGAACAGACAGACAGATGCCGCAGAGGACTTTATTTTATAATACGTAGAGATGGTGTGAAAGATTATAATAATGTGCATGAAATGCTTGGGGTAACTAACGTATTTAAGTTAATAAGCATTAATACTGTATCCGTCTAAATAACTTTACAATTACCGCAATGTACGTGACCATTTTTTAGAAGATAGAATGGGTATAGTAAGCTATCCGTAAAATATAGATATAAACATATAGCCAGACCACTACACCATATATTTAGCACATGCATCAGTAATAGTATTTTTTCGAATAAATTTAAATTTGCTAACATCATTCCCATACACAAATCAGGACCTCGATGTAAAGCAGACAACTACAGACCAATCACATTAACTTCTCAATTGTCTAAGATATTAGAAAAATGTCTAAAAAAACGAATCATCGATTTTCTAGAATCTCATTCACTCCTATCAGCTAACCAATATGGCTTCAGGACTTAACTCAGTACTGATGATGCTATATTTAATTTAACCAAAAATATTTATTCTAACCTAGACTCAAACATTAAAACTCTAACCATTTTTCTAGATTTAAAGAAAGCCTTTGACACAGTCAACCACAAAACTCTTTTAAAGAAAATGACCAACATTGGAATTAAAAATAAATGCCTCATGCTGTTACAAAATTACATATTAAATCGGCAACAATGTACAAAAATTGGAAAATATTTGAGTAATTTTGACACAGTAAAACATGGAGTTCCTCAAGGGACTGTATTAGGGCCGCTACTCTTTTTAATCTATATAAATGACTTGTGTAATATTGTTATACCTGGTAAAATATTCTCATTTGCTGACGATACTGCAATAACAGTCCAATGAAAGACATGGGAAGATACAACTAATAAAGCTAACAAATGTATTTTTATTGTCAAAGAATGGCTAGATAGAAACCTTCTTACTTTAAATTACGAAAAAACTCTATGTATTCCTTTTTATATTACACACAAGTCAGCTCCCAAAACTAATCTCAATTTAAAGTTTCATAATATTAATTGTAACCCAACCACATGCTCTAACTGTGAAGAGATGAAATCAGGAAAAATGATTAAGTACTTAGGTGTAACCATAGATTGTCAACTTAAATGGACCAACCAAATAGAAAATACTGGTAACAAACTCAGATACTTAAATTATATTTTTAAAAGAATGTGTAACATAGTAAATATAAAAACCATAAAACTAGTTTATGATGCACTAGTCCATTCATCTCTTTCCTACGGAATAATTGGCTGGGGTGGAGCTTACAATAATCATGTAAAACTTTTAGAAATTGCCCAAAAATCAATTATTAAGATTATGTACAAAAAAAATAAATCGTATCCCTCCAAACAATTGTTTAAGAAAACTGATATTTTGGACCTTAGACAGACCTATGGACTTCAATGTCTTAAATTTATTTACTCCAAATAACTTTCTAAAAAATTCAAATCGTACCAGCCAAAGACGTGGCACATGTGAGTATGCAGTACCCCACTGCAAAACTAGGTTGTCCCAAAGGCATATTAGTTGTATAGCTCCAAAAATGTATAATTTACTATGTACAACCTTTAAAGAGAACATATGTCAAAATCTTCAATCTTATAAAAAATATACCAAAATTTGGCTAAAAAACACTGAAACAGATATTTTTTTCTTATAAGTTTAAATAAAGCCATTAAATATATCTATCATTGGACAGCTTTTAGAGAAGATTTATAATATTGTTTGCTAGTTTATTTTGTTTGTTTTTTTTATGTTTTTAAATTGCACTTGTAACATCTATTCTTACAAAACTTACAAATACAATAATAACAGTGCAGACTGTTATTATGCTGTAGTTTTTAAATGCATTTATTCAGTTACTTTTTTTTTAAATCCCTTATTTATGTATACTTAAAATATTCACTATAACCATAGAAATAAAAGTAAAGAATCTATATTATACCCACGCACAGGCATTGCCTTTGTAGGATTTTTTTGTTCATACATTAATTATATTAAGTTTTTTTATATACTTTTCATTATTTCATGTATGTATTATATGTATTGTATCAAAAAATTTCAATAAAAAAAAAAATGCCTTCGCGAACTTTTTTGTAGATCTATAAAAGAGGAATATCCCACCATGCATTGTTTTGTTATATCCCAAAAGGATTAGGCAGCGTTTTCGATGAAAGCCACCAGGCGGCTTAACTTCTCCGACATTTCTAACAATTATCGTTATGTTTCAACCAATGTTTCAACCAATTTACCCAAATCCTTGACAAATTACATACCTAAACCTTCCTCACGAAACACACTATCTATTGGTGAAAACCGCATGAAAATCCGTTCAGTAGTTTTCGAGTTTATCGCGGACAGACAGACAGACAGACGACGCGGGGGGTTTTAATTTATAATATGTAGAGATTACCGGGGAAAAAGATTTAGCTACACTATAGAGCTGTCCGAAATGTTTATTGTTCAAGAAGAAAAAAATATGAAAGATGAAACAATTCAAAAAGAGGAAAGAAATGATCAGCAACCCTAAATAAAATCATAATCAATAAAAAAACAAGGGTTTCAAAATGTTTGTTCTTAATAAATAACTACCCAAAGATAAAATAAGAGATATATATTTAAGACGTTCACGCTTAACAAAATACAGTAGAATTCCCATAAAACCTTTACTACATAAAAATCTAAATAATCGTGTGAATCCAAACCAGAAAGGCTTTACATTTTTACATCGACGTATTCTAATGCAATCTTTGATGACAACAGATAATCCGAGTTCGAAGACTGTCAGCCTAAAATCTGACATAATTCCCAGAAACTGGCGATGGTACGTCTGTACGTCGGATGGCAACACCCGAGATAAAGCCCGCTCCAGAGGCTGACCCAGAGTAGCTACATGTTTCCTGATCTGTCATCCGAAATGCTCTCATCCATATTAATGGTGATGAGATGCTCATCTCGCCATGAATATTGCATAGACCTAGATCATTATGCGATATACCGAACCATACACGTAAGTAAGAAAACGCCAGGCCGTAATGGAGCGCAGACACAGACGTTACGAGCGCATCAGAATTATTGACTGAGCGAAATCCTTTTTTAACTCGACCGTTTTGCATTACGTCTGTCTGCAAATTGTTTTTTTATTATTATTCCTTTTTCGCATTTTTCAATATTATGGTAGGTTAAGTCTATCTGAATAAAGTTTGAAAAAATAAATTTCATTTTGATAGTGACATTTCTTTGGTCAAATTGTATAATTAGGTACTTATTTGACATTCTGTAATGTCTGTAATGAAGTTGGTAAGTATTTTAATATCTACTTACAAATCTTGTGATGTCAGAAGAAATTTTGGTTTTGATTTTTTTTATATAAGAGAAAATTCACAGACGACTCAAACAAAAAATTTGAAATGGAAAAATCAGAAGAAAGATTCATTTTATTTTTTAATTAATAACTATATATTTTTATTTTTATTTTAACTTTATGAGTAAAACCTCAAATTGTAATATTTAATCAAATGAAGACAATATAAGCGAAACTCAATCGAAAATCTGAAAACAGAAAAATCAGAAAAAGATATTGACACTGTGTCAATATCTTTTTCTGATTTTTCTGTTTTCAGATTTTCGATTGAGTTTCGCTTATATTGTCTTCATTTGATTAAATAATAACTATATATTTATTATTTTTTACATTTTTATATCAAACATTTTAGGTATATATATAAAAAAGAAAATATATTCGTAGTCCTCCTCACTAGGAGATCCTGTACTGAGGCGGACTATGCTTTGTATAAGTTTTCAGCGACTTCTATGGTTTAACTTCATTGATTGGATAAGGTTTTACAGAAACTTCTATGACGATGTTTTAAGTATACTAGTAAGTTCATTTTCCGATAGTTCCTTCAGCCAACATTTAATGTCCTTAATATAGCTATTTTTTTTTTAAATTTGTTTGATACTAAGTGGGAGTTTGTTATACAACTTTACTGCTAAATATTCAGAACCTCTTTCTCCAAATAATGAAGAGTTGCACTTTGGTATATTAAGTATGTCTGTTTATTTGGCTCTGGTTTTATGAGCATGTGAGGTGTCTACCTCTGAATAATTTTTGTGGTGATATACTAGAATGTTTTTGGCATAGATTTTCTTTACGCTTGGAACATCAAACTGTTTAAAATTTTCTGTTGTTGAAGTCCTTATGGGGACCTTTAGTATAGTCTTTATGATGCAATTCTGAGTTACCTTAAGTTGTTTTATGTGATTAGATGCTGAAGAGCCCCATCCTATTACTCCAAATTCCAATCGAGAGTGGCATAAAGCATAATATACTTTCTTTAAATCACTCATTGACAAGATGTTTCGTAGTTTTTTGAAGAAGTAGATGAGTTTTGTTAGCTTTTTTGAGGTAAGATCAATGTGTGAATTCCACTGTAGTTTTTCATCAATTTCAATCCCAAGATATTTAATACTTTTTGTTTGGGTTATAGACGGGCAGGAACATTGGGGAAAAGTATTTTGACATTCATGTAATTTGAGGGTACCTATGCTCATTCATTGGTTGTCCTCATAGACATCCAAATGGATAGACAAGCAGTTACAGATGAGGGGTAAAACCATACTATGGAGAGCGAAGAGGGGAAAGATGACTGTCATTCGTTGAACAATCAATCTGACAGTATATAGGCATCTCGCATTACAATATCACCATTTAGTTCTTAAAAGCAAAATCTGCTTTGAATGAATAGACCTTTTTACATGGGAGCGCGAATTGCTTGCCACGTTCAAAACATATTTGCTAAGGCCAAATGCTCGCCCCAAAAAGACTCGCGCCAATACACATATCAATATTTTGATGCCGTGTTTAGTTAAAACACTTTTACAAATGTTTCATAATTTACTTACCCCTGTAACCAGCGACGAGCACATTGGAGTACCGCCCACATTCGCTATGTGCACATTTATACGTAGATATATTGTATAGCACAAGCTGCCGTTATTTCGTTAAATGTATGGATGTCAGCTTCTCGCTGTTCACGGCAAGAATGATGACGTCACACATTTTAGATTCAAGCGATGCTATATCCCCTCCCCATGGAGCGAGCCGGTTCCAAGGAGGAGCTACAGCCGGCGCCATGTGGAGGGGGAAATAATACGTTTTTATCACTTAGGGCAGGTCCAGATATATTCATATGTCCGTGGTTGTCCTAATAGATTAGATTAAATATTACAATATGTGGTTTTACCATCGATACATTTGTCTAAGCGTTTTACTCACCAAGTTATTCCGGAAATAAAAATAAAGTTGTTAACAAGTTGTAAGCAATAAAGAGATAAAGATTATAATATTTAGTATTACAAATCTATTTAGTAAAAAATCTTCTTCCTTTAAAATGCTCAAACTTAGGTGTAAATAAATATGTCCGATTTTGCCGCTTTACTATCTTCCACATAAATGGAGAATCACTTTGAAATATGATCAATAGGTATATAGGTAGTTACTATCTAGTGGGGCAATAAATCACTGTTATTGAGCTTATACGCCAAGGTCAGTTTTAAAGTCTAAGTAACCCTATAAATCAATCAAATCAAATCAACTCAAAAAATATTTATTGTAAAATAAAAATTACAAAAGGTGTAGCTTATGGGTAGACCCCATTTCTTCCAGCTAACCACATTTATTTAATTACAATGTTTATATAATATTATTTGTTTTATTATAATTACAATGTTTATACAGATAAAATAACAATATACCAATGAAAAAAATACAAAAATATATACCAATAAAAATAGGCGTTTCATTTACGTGAGGTATTCACTCAACGTGTAGTGACATTTATTAACAAGGAAAGTGTTTAGTGACGATTTGAATTTGTGTGTATCTTGTATTTGTTTAATGTTATGTGGAAGCTTGTTATATACTTTAATGGCCATGTAGTATGGTCCTTTTTGGAATATTGTTTTGTTTGCTTTTGGCATTAATAGGTTTTCTGTGAGCCTTGTAGCGTATTTATGTGTTGAGTTTTTTAGTGGGAACTTGTCTGTAGATGATCGCACTAACATGCATAACTCCATTATATATATGTCTGTGACTGTCAGAATTTTCAGATTTTTAAACATAGGTCTACATGTCTAAACATAGGTCTACATAGGTCTACATATAAAGATCGATGTGAATCCCTTCAAAGGGAATAATCAAAAACAACCGCAAAATATGTCGTTTTTAAATCAAATTCTAAACGTATCGACTCTTTTCTACAAAAAAAAACAAAAGTTTATTTCGAAAGCTTGTTATTTTATCTGTAAAGATATGTTTCAAATTTTGAAAAAGTGTATTGATTTTTATTACATTAAGATTATACCGTTGGTCGTTGACAGTTTTGTTAAATTTTAAAACAAAATGTTGTATCATAGGTATAACATTTCAAATCTTAGCTACTTTTCAGAATTTTAATTTTAGTTCAAATAAAATCATTTAAAATAACGTGTGATGAAAATACTTCAGCTCGTCTAATTATATTATTTACGGTCTTACAAATTAATTAAAAACCTTTATTAGATAACCAATACCTCTGCCATAGGTCACCCCAAGTGGTTCGCTACGTATGGTGATTTAGCAGGGGTGCCCGGGTTCATGGGGTGAGGTTTGTCTAGGTCTTGGAGGCGGATGAACACTGAACCCCAGATTCCTACCCACCCCTTAAACCCTTCTCCTTCCCAGAACTCTCCTCTCCTTCATTTCCTTAAAAAAAACCCTCCACACAGCATCCACAAAGATGACATACCCCCTGAGGGAAATTATTTTCCTCAGGGCCTCCTGTAAAAAAAAAAAAATAAAGATTTTTTCACACATTTGGTAGATATTTTGTTCACACTTATTTTTCTGCTGGGCACCGCGATAATCTCACGTTTGGCCGCAGCCCTATCACAAGTAGCATTTGCAAGATTATTAAATTTTTAATTCATCTTTTTAATGAAGTCGGCCATAGAGCGCCCTTGAGGTGATTTTTCACAAAACGGCGCTATATAAATCATCCAAATATTATTATTATTATAGAGTAAATTTGCAGTTCTGAAAATTCCAGCAAACACCAGACATTATTGAAAATTATAAATACCTGTAATCAAAAATTAATTACAAAAAGCACATAATTTTATAATCACGTGTTTGAGCATTTTTATTGCTCACTTGAATGTAGGTATATATTTAAGCAAGTTTTTAATGAAATAAAATCGATATTGAGTTATTAGTTAAAAATGATGGTACGACTCATCGGAAACGTCCTGTACAATTGCGGTAGGATCGCAAGACCATCTTTCAACCAAATTTGAAATCCCAGCCGCCGGTTAAAGGGTCTTAAAGTAGAATCTGCTGATGACATTTTATATGATATCATCTTCGACCAAGTACAGGGTGTCCTAAAAGAAAGTTGATATTTAGTGGATCGATTTAAAAATAACCGTAAAGATTGAGTCGTCACGAAAAGACTGATAAACACTCTCTACGTTTTCTACTGTTCTCGATGACCTCGGTCGCCCGGATTTTGGTTTTGCCAGCGTTGTACCGATCTCATCAAACTTTTTGACCCATTTTCGAATAAGAGGAATGCTTGGCGCATCATTGAACATTGGAGGGGACCCACCACTTTTCCACGGCTGTGTGAGGAAACTGATTGTTTAACCTCCTTAGCCGCACACGTCAGGACTCTAATTTTTTGTAAAAAGGAAGCTACATTTATTTTGAAACGAATCTAGACCCTCCAATGCATCATTGAACAGACTAAAACCTCAAATATTGCAGAATCTTCTACCCGCTATAATCGCCGAATCGCCATTTTTGTAAAACTCACGCACACACAACGCGCGGTCGCTCCCGAGAAATGCTTCATAGCGACTAAATTCCCAAGAGTCAGACTACTGATTGACATACCCCCCGCGCGCCTCGGAAAAGTTGCGTTCACACAGAAAGCAAAACAAATATCAACTTTCTTTTGGGACACCCTGTATATCATCAATGGATCTCACATATCAATTTATATTACGTGCCTGCATATATAAATTTTTTAAATTTATTTTTATGTGTTTTATGGTGATTTCCAAAATGGACTTGTAAGACTCAATTTCTAAACTTGTGTTTGTTTTATTATTTTTTTATTATTATTAAGTTAAAAGAAACATAATATTTCGCTTTCTTAACTTAAATACAGAGCATATATAGTACAGTAGTAAGAAGTAATATTTTTAATTTTGTTCCAAAATTTTGAGTTTAAATAGTTTTTTTTAAAGGTTTTTATATTATTTTCCGTTTTTAGGTTATCTGGAAGGAGATTATATATATGAACTCCCTCGTGACCAATACTTCTCTTGCCACTTTCAGTCTTGACAGTATTTGTGTACAATTTATTGTGTTGTCTAGTATAATGTTCGTGCACTTGTGATGTTTTTATAAATGTTGTGTTTGTGTGTATAAGTCCATTTTGTATTTTGTAGATTAAAATACATATGTTATATTCGTACAATGTTCTAATTTTCAAAAGGTTCATTTCCTGGTATAGTTTTTTTGTGGGAGTGTCTGATATTTGTATTTCACTCCTTACTACGGTCCTCAATACCGTGTACTACTGGGTACAGCTTTTACAAAATTATTAACTTTTTAGTTGATCTTTCTGATGAAGCCAGCCAGAGAATAAATTTCCACTGCTGGAATATGAATGAAAGATTTATCTTTATTTGTTACTGAAAAATACCAGATACTAAGAAATAAATACGTAAATAAAAACTAAGTAAGCAGAGGATACAAAGTACTTTGGTTTAATACGGCATTATTGCCTGGGGCTGTGCCAGTAAAAAATACATTAATACACTGTTTAAAGCTCAGAAAACCCTAATAAAAGTAAAACTTAAGTTACCAATACTAACACCCACATCAATCATATTCGAAAAATTCCCAGTGCTGAAAATTCAAAAATTACATTCAAAACAAATACTAACTTTCCTTTACAAGAACTTATCCACATTTAACATTTCACAAAACTCTCGCAATACTAGAACAAGACATGCTCTCCAACTACAAATACCAAAAACAAACACATCCTTTGGACAAAAACACTACAGATACCAGGCTATAAAACTATACAATTCTCTTCCTACACAATATAAAACAACTAATATTTTTGAATACAAAAAAAACATAAGAAACTGGCTACAATCTTTCTAACTTTTAATTTATAATTTTTGTCTAATTGAAGTCGATTTTATATTTTGATTTTTATTGTTTCTCTTCTTTATAGTAGCTATTAACACTCTTTTGTTTTACTATTCACAATTTATAATTTACTTCTGAAAAATGTCCTCCACAACACAGGTGAACTCCTAGTGTGGAGGACAATATATTATACCTTTGTAACATAAATGTACTAAGAATAAATAAATAAATTAATAAATAAATATAAATAAGACCTTTTTTAATTTACATCTAACGGGTTTCGTTATCAGTTTATATTTAATTCAAATTCATTCATAAAATTTGGTGCAATGACTTGTTACGCGTAAGGATGGTTTGGCCGTAAATTTTTTTCACTATCTCTAAGAGGTCAGTGACAGCAACTTTAATCTAAGGCAAAATCCTTCAAAACTACAATGAAATAATTGATTAGATAAGGGATATAAGCGGAAGTCGTCTGAAATTATTTTTTGACAAAGTAAATAGACACGTGAGGGTTTAGTTACAGTACATAATATAAGAGTTTGCTTGTACTCAAATTAATCTATGTGACTACCAACATTAAAATGTCTAGTATATACAAAGAATATGGTCTAGACCAGCGATCGGCAATTGGTGCCATGCGAAGTACCCCATTCTAAACTGCAGGGCTGGAAGGGAGAGTCTTTGAACGGAAGATCATCCCTTCCCGCCATACTTAGCGCAATATAGGTCAAAATCAATTTTTTTGCGTGTCTAGTTCATGTGAAGAAAATATAAATATAAATTTTGTAAACGATTCAGTAACAGGTTGGTCGGGATTTTTCAAAACATGTAATGCTCTCTTAAATTCTTCGTCTGCGGCACTTTTTTCCTATGTATTATCATGCTTATGTAAACAAATAATCACAGAATGTTGAAAATCCGCCCATTTCATAGTTAGAAGTGGAAAATGTGACTTTTGGAATGATGGAGGATTAAACTAGTAGAGGATGGAGAGGAGGGAACTAATAACTAGAGATGAAACGGATATCCGGTAACTATCCGGTATCCGGCCTATCCGGCCTAAATTTACTATCCGGCCGGATACCGGATAGTAACTCAATATCCGGCCGGATACTGGATACAGTACATTAATATTTGTGAAGTAAATATCAATAAAATGGCTTATAATTATGACTGTTTTTATTTGAAATCGAAAAAGTTACAAAAAATTCATAAGGTCTTCACGAAAACTTAAATTTTCTTCTGAGATATTCACTCTAATGTTAAATGCATAAATAGTAAATATCTAAACTAAAAACTTTTAGTAAAAACTTACAAAATCCTCGCAGAATAGCGAAAACTTAAATTAACATGATTAACTAATCACAATCACCATTATAGTCAACTAAAACTCATAAAAAACATAGAGATTATTGAAATGATTAAATACTCACATTGAAGCACCATAATATACCTCTTGTTCTTCTCCTTATCTAAGAGAATATTTTCGCGATCACTCACGAATACTCACGATGGCAACCGAAACCGCCCGAATTGATCTGATCGCGTTCGTCGCACCTTTGCGGCGCGGAACTCGTCACGATATGCAACGAGACAATGGGCTGAATATCCGGCCACCGGATATCCGGCCATCCAACCTCGCAGCTCGCCGGATATCCGGTATCCGGCCAAACAACTATCCGTTTCATCTCTACTAATAACTACCTCGCCATCGGCCGGTAGGTCGTGACATTTCAAAACATATTCACAACAATTTTCACTTAATTTTTTTTCGCCTTCCATATTTTTTGTCTTACTTTCATTCATTGGTGGAGAGGGGGAGCGTTGACGAAAAATATACTTCCGATAAGTTTTTTTAAATTTTTTTTTTATTGTGTATTTTATTTAGATATAAAATTTGACATCTTACATCTAATGTTTTCTTTTCTATGACTACTACAATATTATTTACTACCTCTCGACTAAAATTTGGACTTTACAACATTAAGACATAATCCACGAAAAACTGTAAGACTTTTAGCCTCCTTAACATTTACAGGGAGTTCATTGAACATTTTAAAACCTTTATAATAAATATTATTTTGTGTTCCCGATAAATTTGTTTAAGGAAGCCTAAAATCGTTGCAGTTTCTCGTAGGATAACAATGAACTGTACTGTTGATTCTAACATTATTCAACATACAATCAGGTAACATTTTATTTTTTAACTTATAAATAAAAACTAGGGTATTGAAAACTAATCTTTGCCACACACTTAAAATATTGAGTTGGCGTTGCATGGTTTTTATCCTGCTACAGCACAATATAGATCTCATGCCTCTGTTCTGAATTATTTCCATTCTTTTAATTTGTGTTTTATTGCTCAGAAAGATTACAATTGAGCAATAATTCAGATGGGATGCTACAGTTGTGTTATAGACCAATTTCCTAGTTTTAATGTCTAATTTTCCCTTTATCCTACTTAAGAAATTAATCTTTTTGGCAATTTTTTTAGTTAGCATTTCAAAATTAGAGTTAAGTTTTAACTTATTATCGATTATGATTCCCAAATATTTAATTTCTTCTACCTCTTCAATAGTTTTATTGTCTATATTTAGGGTGATAAGTCCATTTTGTTTTTTCCCTAATACCATGAATTTACTTTTAGTTACATTTAATTTGAGATTATTTATGCATAACCATTTAGATATTTCATGAAGTTCACTGGTTGGGAAACTCTGCGCTACACGATGCTGCTAGCTGCTAGTACGATGACGGGAGACCGGACGGGCAGTCATAAGCGCACTTTATTATCAGGCTCGCACGCGCAAAAAAAAATTGACATATTCATTTAGCCCGCCACCATAACTATTTGCCGACTGCTGGTCTAGGCACTATAATAAGTCATGTAAATATCTTTGTAATATGATACCATCTGCCCACAATGACCAACCTACCTCAAGATAATAAATATTCCGCAGCTTTTCCATAACCACTCCTAACAAATCTTGCTCTTTCGGTATTATTTGCCTGCGACACCTTTTTGTGTCAACAACACATCATCAACCTTGGATAATTTCCGAATAGATGAATTTCCTCCGATGGTATGTTCAATATGATCGGGGTATCCATTAGGCGATAGGTTCTCAACATGGGCGATAACGCCCCCTTGGGAGTGTTTCAGACCTTCAGAGTGGCGGTAGAAGACCAAGAGAAAATTGGGGGGCGTTTCAGACTTTCAGGGGGGCGGTAGGAGATCCAGAGAAACCCAACCCACCCCATCCCACCTTGCCCCATTCCATCCCATTAGGGGCCATCTATAAAATACGTCACAACTTAATGGGAGGGGTCATCAGCTTTGTGATGTCACAAAACTAAAACGACTGTGACCCATGAGACTGCCACAAAAATATTTTCCCTATTCCATTACGCCCCCTCCATTATGGCAAATGTAACCCCATCGTGGTATCCCCGTCGTGGTATCCCGTTAAATCGCGAAGACAATAGGCCACTTGCGTGGATTTCATAACGATTTGGAAAAAATCGTGTGGATAGATTTTTTTACTAAGATTACGAAAATGTTATTAATTTTTTTTAGAAACGTACAGTTTTTTTAATATTTAAATAAATAAATCCATTATTGGGCCCGTGACGTCACTACATGAAAATGTCCCGTCTCCGAAAATGTTCCTATTAATTCCGTTAAATTCCACACTGATTTTTTTTTTTTTACAAGGCAACACTTTGATTTCAGGCGAATTTTTGAATTTGACATTTAACGTTCACTAGATTTATTGTTTGTTCTCTGCGAACTTATCATTTGGTTTGACTTTTTGACAGATATTATGAAGAGAACCCCGTACATTTTATTGCTATCTATGTATTTTAGAGGTTGAGCATCTACGCATCAGACTGACAACCACTTGTATTTTTGCACTAGTGTCCACAAATCTTCTACTTTTCAGTGTCTTACACAAACGTCCACATGTACAACAGACTAATATACCCGTAGCTACATCTGATATTGCACGATATACACTCGTATTAGATAAAACATTTTTTCAAATAAATTTGTTCTAATATTATAATGACGGTGATAGACCCTAGCTCACGTGGTTTCGTCAAGCTCAGAATATATTCCGAAAATCAATTCCAATTTATGGGAATTAGTCCAAGAGCATTTGTTTATTTTCTCACAACTTACCCCATCCGCTATGTGAAATTGTGTTCCCATAAAACCTGTACACTGCTGCTCTGATGAATTATGTATCGATGCACCTTATCTGGTTTATATGGCAGAAGGGTTCTTATCTCAGACAGTGTGTCGCTCTAGTCTTCCCCCCAGACAAATCGTCCGCCTGTCTGTTTATACGCTGATTACGTTGAAACTTATTCCAATACCTCTTCGAGCAACTCCAACTAATTTTATCTTCATCGACCCTAGTATTCGTCTTTTCGAAATGAGAATCACTATGACGGATTCTTTTGTTAGATCTTAGATAAATAATAGAAGTCAATCGACGTTCATACGACGAACCATTCCTAAATATATTTTTTTACATTATTTATTTATTACACGCCCTGAAGGGCTTTTATATTATAGTTTATAAGTTGAATATCAAACAATGAAGAAAATATAAAACAACGAGAAAAGAAAATACACAATACAATGTAACAACAAAACCAATAATAAAATGAAAATACATATTATGTAAAAAATGATAAGAAGTCTCATATTCAATATAAACAAAAATTGCAGAAATTATATAAATCTAAAAAAAAAAATAAAAAAATAAAAAATAATAAAAAAAAAAAAAAAAAATTAAAAAAAAAAGTTTCCGACTAATCTAATCTCAAGAACAACTACTTAT
The DNA here is from genome assembly GCA_917880885.1 of Limnephilus marmoratus. Lineage (NCBI taxonomy): Eukaryota > Metazoa > Arthropoda > Insecta > Trichoptera > Limnephilidae > Limnephilus > Limnephilus marmoratus. The sequence goes on along the minus strand of OU862909.1, from coordinate 55,253,860 downwards.
AACAGTTTCCAAGTGATACTCTGTTCTTCAAATAAGTTAAATTTTGTATTGTTTTTAGCAACTATTTACATATCACCGAACTTACAACTTATTGTTTTTTACATTCACATTGTAATTTAAGAACTTAAATATAGCATTAAAAATGTACACTACTCTTCCAGACACAAGCTAATGCTTCCATGGAAGAGTGGTATTAACGTATTTTAAAATGAACATGTACGCAAATTACTACATTATCTAAATGTATATTATATTTTATATGCTAAAAATTTGTGCCTAAAGAATAAAAGTGATAGAATATACAACATTTATACTGATTAGTTTTAAGATGAAATATGTATATCACCTATATTAGAATATTTATTTCCGAGACTGAAGTATCTGAAACGGAGAATTTTGATAAGCTAATATTCTGGTGTTATTGAAGTAGAAGGGTAATAAATGTCGACATGATTTTTTGGAAATATGGATTTTGATAAATTGAAGTAATTCAGGACAGTCAATTTTGTAATGCAGAATTTTATGTAATAGTATTTAATCTGTACTTATTCTTCTTTCTGAAAGTTTCAATAGAGACGTTTTATATTTATATTTAGACGTAGTCAATGTTTAGTGTAGGAATATGTAATTTATAGTTTATAAACCTTAGAAACTTCCGTTGAATCTTTTCAATGTTGTCTGAATGAATGTTGTAGAAGGGAGACCATAACGTAGAGTTATATTCAAGTTGGTATCTGACAAGGATTTTATATAACATAATAATGAGAATTAGCTCCACACAGGAGGCCCTGAGGAAAATAATTCCCCCCAGGGCCTGTGCCATCTTTGGGGATGCTGTGAGGTGGGTTTTTTACGAAAGGAAGGAGTGGAAGTTCTGCGAAGGAAAAGGGTATGAGGGGTGGGTAGGAATCTGAGGTTCACTGTGTCCAGGAGTGACGGACGTATGAATCCATCCTTCCCACTGCGGCGCAAGGCGATATTCCGAGAGGGTACGGCTGGAGACTCCCTCAACCAATCTCTCTGGATCCGGCCTGCCATGCAGCTGGTGGGCAGACGCATCCGCCGCCAAGACCCGGACAAACCTCACCCCATGAATCCGGGCACGCCTGATAAGTTATCAAACGTAGCGAACCATTTGGGGTGGCCTATGGCAGAGGTGTTGGTTATCAAATAAATGGTTCCAAGGGCGGCGGTACTCACACCCCCTCTCAAATTAATATTGAAAAATTTAAATTGGGCATATGAAGATATCACCTCAAGAGCTGTTGCAAAAAAATGTGAACAGAAATTTTTATTTGCCATCATCCCATAAAAGCAGTTTCTGCGTGAAGATTCCACAATTTGCTAGTCAAAATTAAATTAAAAATTGTATTACTGGTTATTTTAAAACCTTTTGCTTATTATCTAGGTACAAGCAATATCCCCTGGGTGCATGCTATCCAAGAAATACGTAACTTATTTAGTGAAGGACAAATTAATGATCTGATTTGATAGTCCATATTATAAAAGGCATTTGGCAAACCCACGTACCACACGTTGGGAGTTTGATTTTTTTAAATTTATTTATAAATTCTTTTGGGCAAAATTATAAGCCATCATGAATGAAATGTGTACATTTGTATTGTAACATAATCGTTTGTTATAAACATATGCAATTCATATTTTTAAAAGTTAGAGAAAACGGACTTCTGATAAATTATTCGAACATAACACATTCCGACAACAATTATTACTGGTGCAAACCTTACTGCCACCAATTCTTGATTACGAAGACGTGAGTTATTTAGATGTATACGGTGGCCTTACAAGCAAACTGGAGCGACTGCAAAACACGTATATGTTATATATTTTTGACCTTCGCAAAATCGAACACATCTTCGAATACCTCGCACAATTATACTGGCCCCCCATCGAATACGACAGAACATTGTTAATGCCTGTTTGATAATGTAGATTCACCTGGTTACTTTAAAAATTTGTGTTGAAACCAGGGCTCTTTCTGCGCTCAAGTAATCAGAGAAATGGTTTTCAACCCCATCCCTCTGTAAATCGAAATAGCCCTGAGCAATAAGCAATGAACGTGCTATATTGCATAATTTTTTAAATCTTTTTTTTTCAGTGGTTTCACTACTAAATGAGAATTTATTAAGTTGAACGTTCGCGCGGCTCGTTTCGGCCCATATCACAAGGCGATTCCAGACTCACGGCGAGAACAAGCACTTATCCACACTCTCATTTTTCTCACTCGTGATCTGTTTCCCATCCGGTATGGACGACATCACAGACGATATTCAAAATGCAGCAGGTTTGGCTCTGTGCGCCATGGCATATTATAATTTTGTGAACGTTGTGACGTTGAACGTTGTAGTTAGCCCTTGATTTAGAAAGGAATCCAGAGCGTCATATGCAAACCATATAGGTTTATAAATTTCATTTTCACCAGCACCCGATTTGGAGGAATCATTCACCATTTTTCTATATTTCCGTTAACTAGCAAAAAGGGAATCTTTTTTCTTTTTGAGTTCAGGTATTTTCATCTCCATTATTTCTCCAAGTCTGTTCCACGCATCGTGATTCAAACTTTTGTAATTCGATGTTTTGCATCCCATAACACCGGTTCAGATTGAAAATATTCTATAAATTACAACTCTTGTTGATTTTTTATACAAAGAAACAAAATTTTCGAACAAAAACAAAAATATATCGCACGTCTACTCTCAACCGCTCACTAAACAACACTGATACAAAACGTGAGTGTAGTAGCCTTCTCGCTTCTCGCCCGAGAAATCCTTTGAAGCGGCCAAATTTACCGACAGCCATCCGAGAACAGCCGAGCCCGAGAAAGAGAATGCGAGAAACACCTCACATTCTCGCTTCTCGGGTGTTCTCGGGGCTTCTCGCCGAGAGTCTGGATGGGCTAATACAAATTTTTGGATTTAAGATCAACCAAATGGAAAAAAAGACGAGCCAAACTGATAAATTATTTTAGTCATTAAAAGGAATATCTAGTATCTACGGATGTGAGCTACTTTATTTATTTTTGCGTTAAATTATAGGCCTTAAAATGTAGGCCTTTAAGGATTTTAATATTTGGTTGGTAATTTTGATCTCAATTTCAAAATTAAGGTTTGTATGAAACCTTCCTTTAACGATTTCAGTAACGTTTACATAATAGGCGTAACTTAGGCGACTCCTAATTTACAAATAACTTTTTAACACATTTAAATTTTTTTAATACCCAACCTCAAGTTTTTGCTCTGCTATTTAAGATTAGAATTTTAAGTTCTAAACAATCCAGTCTTGATTCTGAAAGTTTGGTTTAGGTATACAAGTTTCTCATCCGCAGAAGAAAATAATGTAATCGCATTGATTTAAGGGATATTTACTTACATTGCCACCTACTTCTCAAGTAAACATTTCGGAAAGTCTTGCGGAGTTCGTCTATGAGGTATATAAATATTGATTAAAATCCCGAAATTCATCCAACAATTGTAGTGTATAGGAATATGTAGATAGTGCAATGTTCTTCAACGGATGTCGTTAGAAAAGTGAGTTATATATACTGTTTTGAGGTATCTCAACAGATGTCAATAAAGTAGTATTATAGGTGAGTGTCAACTGTCGACGTTCTTGTCCATTACCCGAACGGTTAGAGAAATGTCGATAATATCCGATCGACAGCTGGGCAAGTTCAGTGCCGAGTTCACTTGCTTCAGAAATACTCAGAACATCAATTAGAACGGACATTCGATCCAGTTAAATATTTACTATAAACCATACAATAATGTAATTATTTAAGATTCCCGAACAAATATCAAGTAATCCCAATCACTTGAACTTAAGAACAACAGCTATAGGTGCATACTTTTAACGGTGAAAATATTATCATATAAGAATTACAGTAATAACCCTTCCATAAGGGTGCTAAAATCCCACGTGCTCCGGTACTTTGTACTCAGAACATTTGTTGCAAATATAGAAATTTGACTTTTATAAGTTAGATAAAATCGAATTGTTTGCTTTTATAGCCCGCGCATTTTAATCATTGTACTAATGAACAAATGGATATAAGTAAAACTTTTTTTTCTTTTTAAATTTTGTAGTAACTTAATCAGTAAAAACCTTACATTATAATATTTTATCATTGAAGACAATGATAACGTGTATTATAATGAAATTCCACCACGAATTGTCAGTTTCAAAAATAGAAACGATATTAACGACTTTAAAAGATTCAATCGCATATAGGAATTTAACCCATGAGTTGAATTAGCTCAGTGGTCAGTGCACTTCTCCTTTCCTTATATTCGTTCAAAAGTCCCTCCACACAGTATCCCCAAAGGTGGCATGTCTAGCTGATCTGGGTGATATATTTCATCTCAAAACTAATCAGTATAAATGTTGTATATTCCATCACTTTTATTTTTCTAGACACAAATAGACCCATGTACCTAAATAATTTCTACACTTCTACTATTTTATTTTGTAGAATCTTTATATGCGTAAGGATTCTTAGTTTCTGTTCACATTTTTATCTATGTATTTTGTTTTGTATTTTTGTTGCAACCTTTTTTGTCATTATCCTTATATTTGTCTTTATTGTTTTAAATTTTAAGTATTTACTTTGATACCAATAGTTTGGAAAATTTTATAAGGAATTCCCATTAGGGTGTATAATAAATGAATAAATAGGTCCCGTCGTAATGTTCCTAAAGACGTCCTTTTTGGATTTAAAGTTAAAAAGTGCTACTATCCGTTAAATGACACATGATATTTAATGAACAATATTTGAAGAATGAAATTTTTGTATTACATAATAACTACAAGTGATTTTTGAAGATCTAGAGCGCGAAATGTCTAAAAAGCAAGTATGAAAGTATTAGGAAGTGAGCAGTGGGCAATGAGTGAACAGCTGGGCATTGCTCTCAGCCCGTGTGCATGCGAAAGATGGATTTGTCTGGGGCATAACTAGATGCAGAAGACGTTCGGGATGCTACATTTAAATTTCAAATCAAATGCAAGCGACATTTTTTGGCTAGACGATGGACGACCTACCAATAAATGCACGGGGCATATAATCAATCTCCTTGACACTACAAATTACCGCATCCGTGGAACAGCAGGCACAGGGAAACACTGAAGCTACAAACATACTGACTGCATTTATCATTTAAATGATAATATAAACTACTTGTCATACCAATTCTTAGAATGATTGCTTCCAATAAAAAGGGTAGTTGCCCATAATATGGAAAAATAATTAGTTGAAGATAATATTGTTAATTCTAAAATTTGAAATATGAGATTGACTATTATGACGGCTTGACAGAAGGTGGCAATAGCGAAATTGGTTGACGCGCACGTCCCGGATAGACGAGAGGTCTGGGTTCGAGTCCCAGTTGCGACCATTGTATTTTTTCTGTTATCTGTGTCTTATTCTCTTTCATATTTTCTTTTAGATTATTATTGTTATCTTCTTCTTCAAAGATATATTTCGTTGATGGGAATAACCTTCAAAAGTTTTTCTTATGAAAAATTGAATTTTCATATTATTATTTTTATCTTTCATAGCACTTTAAGCAGGCATGAAAAGTACAAGGAAAAAAACAAATTTAAATTGTTTTTGTAATATCAATTTCGGTGACCAAATATTTACGTGGTGTAAAGATGAAATTTATTTTAAGTATTTTAAGGGAACGTACCCATACTACGTGACACTTTTAGGGGGGGGGGGGGGTCTTCAAAATGTCACGCTCCATACAAATGAGCGGCGGGTTGCTTAGGATTTTGGTCACCGGGGGGGGGGGGGGTTAAAAATTGCAAAAAGTTGGTCACGTAGTTTGGGTACGTTCCCTAACCAACGATTCCTGAACATATTTGGAGTAAGAATGTAAACGTCATTTTGCTATCCGATGATATATTTTTTTCAATTAAAATTTTTTTTCCATTCACTTCGTAACTGAGTAAACAGGTATAGCCAAGCGGGTCCCGTGATATGCACTCGGTATCGTTTCAGCAGGTTGGTAACACACGAAACAGCGCGCGTATCACAGGATCATGTCGCGACGTATAGAAGCGTTATCAGTGGAGATGTGTGATTGATTTTTTTTTTGTTTTTAATAGAAAACACTTACTGTAAATTAACCTTAGAACGCCGGGTATTTCGATCAAACTTGCTATAAATAATTACAAATACATATTACATTTTCGTTAAATATGTGAAAGCTTGTCACACGGAGATTTAAAGAGTTTTTTGGGAAAAATTTTGGGTAAATCACGTTACCTAATCTAGTAATTAAAAAATATAACTGCTTATACGCGGTGTACGGAAACTCGTTCTACTGGTAGGGTATTACATGCAGGAAACTTTTGAATCCATTCATATTGGTGGTAGATTTGTTGTATAACATTTTTGATTTGAGCTTTCATTTTCAAGCAAATCAAATCCGAAGTTAGAATTTTTTAGGTTACATGTAAAAAAAATCATTTGCTTGTTTGTTAATGTAAGCTGTTTTATTTGTATTAAAATACGTACAAGGAAGGACCTGGATTTAAAAGTTTTTTAACCTTGTAATTACCGAAAAAAATTAACAAAAGTGTTTAAAAAGTTTTATTTTTTATTTTTTATTACTCACGTGATGCAGATTTATCAGTTTCCCGTTTGTAGTACGAGTTTCCGCACACCCTGTATACCTAAATTAGATATCAAAGATTACAATAAAATGCTGTTACTTCTGTTAGCGGTTAAAAAAGGCAGCGTTTTGATAATCATTATTCGGGTTCGTGTTATACGTATCGAGTCTAGGTTTGGCCAAAATATACAATTTAGAACATGTTGCGCGTGTGTGAAATTGCCCATCTTCGAGAACAAGTGTAATTATAAATCAAATTACATAAGGATTGTTTACTGGCCTCAAAGGTTGTCATTATGTGCAGAAATAATTGTTCAACATCATGGACAACAATCTTTGTATTGAACTAGGTTAGTTTAGGATAGCCTATTTTTTTTCATTTAAAATTGTTATTATGTCGGCTACCTGCTCATTGTCATCGAATCGGGTGAAGTTACAATGTTGTTTTTTAATACGTGATCCGAGCTAGCTACAAGTTGTTGATAAATGTATCATATTACTAGCTGACCTAACAGACGTTGTCCTGTCTTAGCTATGAATATTCCATTCGAACTGGAATAATTAATAATAAAAAAATATTACATCAAAACATATTTTGCATTGTAATACTTTTTGATATAATTGTTTCTCCCTGCGTGTCCTTTTCCATTCTTCAAGTTCCCCTTCCGCCTCCCCTTCCCCTCTCGCGTGTCCTCTCCCCACTCCCATCGCCCGCTTTTTCCGTCTCGCGAACCCCCCTCCCGAGCTCCCCTCCCCCCACCCGCATTTAATACATTCAGTCCCGGTACATTCAGTTTTCAAACAGCTCGCGTGTCACCTATTGCAATTTTTTTATACAAATTTCATAATGCCAGAGCTCACCAGTGTATATAGAAACCTTCGAGGGCGTGCTCACAACAACTCACCAAAGTTTAGCAATGCATAATTTCATGATGCCAGAACTCACTATCGTATATAAAAACCATCGTGGGCATGCACACATCAAATCCCCAAAGTTTGAACGAAATAAGTAAAGTCGTTCTGAAGTTACATATGGCGTGACCAAGGGAAACAAGGATTCGTTTTTTATATACATATATAGAGATATTTTATTTATATTGAGTTATGTTTTGTTTGCGAACTTTACAAACTTATATGAAAAACTTAACTTAAGTTGAGACACTTTAATTTGATATTAGTCGGAAAATTTAAGATATTAACTTAACTTTTACTTTGAGGACTTGGTTCCAATCGTTATTTCGACGATTTCTTTAAATGGTGAAATATAACTGTTGAGTGTAGTATTTAAAGCGAGCGTTATATAAACGTACCTAAGTAGGTACTATAAAATTCGATTTTCTTCTTTCACGTCGTATAATATGAATGCGATATTTAAAAAAAACATTACACATATGTAACTAATATTACGGATGAGAAATATTAAAAAAAAAATACACATCTCTACAACGATCTTAGCTAATATTGAATAATTGTTAAATGCCAATGCAATGATTGGAAAGAATACCAACATTAAAATTGGAAAACTCTCTAACTTGGAGACTTTAACGTATTGATTGGTACGGTGCAGGTTATTTCCACACTCCCGGTGAAGTTTGCAATATTCAAATGTGCAGCTTCTTCAACGATGACATGTCGTAAAAAAATGCACGAGTTCAACCGGCTAGACATTTGACCTCCACGCGATCGACGTATGAATGAATTTAACTTTTCAATAATATTTGGTATTATCGCATCCTTTTAAGTGGTATTGTACTCGAGGACTCAGTTAAAGCAATTACTTAAAAACTTATACTGTAATTGGTAGGTAAACTTTTTTATTAATTGATTCACGTGTTACTTCTTCAGTTATTCCCTCGTAGCAATCTATTGTAACCTTCAAGCTATTTATTATTTCCCTAATAATCAGACTCTCACTCTTGTATTGAGAGATGTAAACAATTTCGGGTGTTTGATCAGTTGTCTTTCTGTTCTTCTGCTTTCCACTTTGGTGACTATTGGATAGGTTTATTCAATTTCGACTACAGGCAAATGGCTATCGCTTGTATCAGACGCCAGTTTTCAAGAATCGATTAGTAACCAACACGCAAATAAACAAGTTATACCTATATTGAAATATCCAGGTTACCAACTAACCACCAAGCAGTTTCCTCGCAGGACTAGGCAAAGAAGGTGGACCGCTCCACAACTCCACTCGCCTTGACACACACTCTTTGCTTCATTCGCATCATATATCGTCTCATATACATTTGGTTCACTGATCGTGTCATGTGTCCCTCGGGCGTCCCAGGGCTTCTCCTTACAGAACCTCCATATTGCTTTTTCCTTTCCTCTCTCACATTTCTTTAAGTCTCACTTCTTTACCCAACTTAGATATTGTACCATATATTCACTGGTCCTGGTAGTGGGAAATCTTGTATTGTGTACCAAGTAAATATCAAAAAGAAAACCATCAAAAAAAAGTTTTCGTAAAGGTACACCTTGATTCTTAAATAACTTTGACAATGGCCAATCGATTACGCAGTTATTGAATCGGTTAAAAAAAGCCGGATCTCTTGCTTACAGGGGCCTACTAGGTCTTGTAGACTACAGAGTACCGTATGCCACCGGCTGTGACCACTATAGCCAATAGCCACTACCGCCAGTGGCCACTACAAGTGTCCGGGGTAAGTCACGACCTGGTCTCGTAGAGACCGCGGTGGACAGTCTAATGTGTGTAATCTAGTTTTATCGCTCCACGTAACCACCGCTATTACTTCTTGGAAGAAAAAACAATTAGTGCTTATCTAAATCATAATTTCTCAATACATTTTACGGCGCTGTTAGGTTTTATTTACTTTGTGTGAACATAATATTAGCTATTCTTTGCCGAATTCCAGTCTTCTGCATCAGAAAAGCGCAAAAGCTAACTGGATTACACATCAAAGCTTCTGAGAACTTTTCATGTCACTTTTTTACTTGGACGACCGAGATTACTCATTTAAGAAGAAGCCATACTAAATAATGCAAAATCATACAAAATCATATGTTTTTGTTTTGAAAATTTGATGGCTTAGTACCTAGTATTACAGATGCTTCAATTAAATACTTAGAACATATCTTGGCCATTAAATATATCGGTCATTTAAGCCAAGAAAAAAATAAAGTATAAGGTCTATAAAATACAATTTCAAATCCAAACTCTCCTATTTATAAACCCTTTTCGGATACCGTTTTACAGTTTAATGTGGCAAATTCAGTTTCTTTAATCGTAAAAAAAATTATAATTACGCCCAAACTTTACAAAATAAAATAAAATATGCATTTTCGCGTTGTTATTTTACAATACGGTCGGCAGTCGACGATTTTGAAATTTCAAAGTGAACCCTATGCCGTCCACCTAAGGACTACATTCTTGCCACACCCATTTTTTATCAGTTCGGATTTATTTTTTTTAATTGCCGGTAACCCGGGCGTTTATTAACATCAATAGTTATTTACAGATCATGTGCGCTACCCGACTCACTAGACAATATCTGTTCTGAGCCGGAATAGATGTTAGTTAATTTGATATTAGTAATTGGTATTAGGCTCCGCGTCGCTTGGTTCCGAGAAATCAATTTTAAATTTCGTTATAATTACAATACAATGCGTAAAAAAGAAGCCAATGTTTTTTTTATTGTATCGCCTTAAGGTTAAACGTCACCTACGTTATAATCTACGCATTCATAGTTGGCGCCAATTAAATTATTTTAGGTTTTTAATACTTTTTGCACGTTACGCTTTAAAATATTAAGGTAAATTAATTGTTTGCGGCCGTACATATTTAATGTGAATATAAATAAATAGTTTTGTCCATAAACAAACACAAATCTTTCAAGAAAGGCTGAAAACTACAATATTGGATTGAGTCACCGATACAAAATTGAATTTTTCAGCCTTTCTTGAAAGATTTGTGTTTGTTTATGGACAAAACTATTTATTTATATTCATATTAAATATGTACGGCCGCAAACAATTAATTTATCTTAATATTTTAAAGCGTAACGTGCAAAAAGTATTAAAAACCTAAAATAATTTAATTGGCGCCATCTATGAATGCGTAGATTATAACGTACGTGGCGTTCACTTTTCCAGATTTAAAATATAGCGTCTATGTTGAAACCTTTTTTCTAGAATAATTATTTTTATTTTTGTGTAAACAATTTACATTATTATATATTGAGAATCACCAACGAACAACACATTTATAAAATATTTGTATAAATGTGTAACCTCGAAGAGAAAATTATGCAGTGCGCGAGGCCATTTGTATTTTAATTAGACCAGTAATTAGGTTCTTTGGCTGTCCATATTGTGTAAATTTATTATTGGCAAGATAAACACGTGATTGAAATGCAATTTATTATTGACACGAAGTGTCTGACCTGGGATCTCTGGCTGTCAGTTAAGTAGACACTAGTCGTTTATTTGTCGGACAAAAAATTATATCATGTCGTGTCCAACACGCCTGCCAATTCAGCATTTTTTTATTTTTGACAATATCTTCAATGAGTCGATTTGAAAATGCTAACATAAGTTGAAATGTGATGTTTTGGGTGTATTATCAGATTATGTTTAATTTATTCATGATAATGCCTTGAGTATTCTGGATTTGAGTAAGACATTCACTCGATTATAAAATAAAATAATAAATCTCTTTAAACAGAAGAAAATACGTATTGTTTTAATTTTTTTTTTAATGAGCTCCACACCCAGGCCCTGAGGAAAATAATTTTCATGTCATCTTTGGGGATGCTGGGTGGAGGTTTTTTTTAAGAAAAGGGAGGAGAGGAGAGTTCTGGGAAGGAAGAGGGTTTAAGGGGTGGGTAGGAATCTGGGGTTCAGTGTGTCCTGGTCATTCTCCTCCAAGACCTAGACAAACCTCACCCCATGAACCCGGGCACCCCTGCTAAATCACCAAACGTAGCGAACCACTTTGGGTGACCTATAGCAGAGGTGTTCAGGGCCTATGTCATCTTTGGGGATGCTGTGTGGAAGGATTTTTAAGGAAAGTAACGAGAGGAAGTTTTGGGAAGGAAAAAGGTATGAAGGATGCGTTGGAATCTGGGTTTCTGTGTGTCCATGTCATTCGCCGCCTAGACCTAAACAAACCTCATCCCATGTACCCGGGCACCCCTGCTAAGTCACCAAACGTAACGACACTATTTGGGGTGACCAGGAGAGGTGTTGGTTATCCAGTAAATAAATCCCTGGGCGGAGGTACCCATTCCCACCTCCCAAATTTATTTGGGATCTGATCCTAGTGACATCATAAGCTAAAAATAATTCTACCTTATTGAAAACAAAAACAGTGTGTGTAATTCACACGCGGTAGAAGTGAAAGTAGAAAGGTGCTAGATGTCGCTTTCTTTTTTTTTTGAATGTTTAATTTGCCGGTTTGAAGATTGGATATTGATTTTACAAAAATAAAAATGTTTTTTTTTGGATTTGGTAGAATTCGAACCACCGTTCGCTGGATGTCTCTCTGGGCGCTGAGAATCAGGCGCTTTATACCGCAGGGTTATCGGAGGCTCGCTTGTAGCCGTGAATTTACCGCATTATATTAGAACCGAGGACCGTCAAATAATAAATTTTAGTGACGCACTTCCGTTTCATCCGAATTTCAAATTACAACGAGGCTTAAGAAGTTGCACTTCACAAATCATTGACGGTGTACTGTAGAGTAGTTTGCAAACAAAATAATCAGTTTTGAGGATGTTCATGTACATACTTTCTAAAGCATAATTAAAGAAGTTTGTTTCATCGCTAATTAATTTTTAATTAAACCTGTTCAAGGAAATATAATTAACATTTATAAAAACATATTACCGGTGTATCACAACATATCATGTACCTATTGAATGTACGCAAAAATATAACCTAGATTTGTACTCTCATTCACACATTACTTCAACGGATTAAAACATTTGGTGTCAGCCCACAGGAAATTGGTTAAGCAGACCCGTTAATTTATAATATTTTTTAACATGGGAGTCAATTACTACCAGTTTTGCAAGGGATCTATGATGCACATAGAACACTAAATTGGCACCGCATAAAAGTCCCTTCGCCCAGAGTCAATGAATCTAAGGCACTCCGATTGGTGATCGTTTCAAGGCGGGAAGAGAATTATATATCCTTAGTGAAAATACAACAAACAGCTTATTTATGTCTATGTATTATTTCGAAAATATAACGTACAAATGAAGATAATTTGGAAGGCGGGAATGGGTACCGCCGCCCCGGGAACCTTTATTGGATAACCAAAACCTCTGCCATAGGTCACCCCTAGAGGTTCGCTACGTTTGGTGATTTAGCAGGTGTGCCCGGGTTCATGGGGTGAGGTTTGTCTAGGTCTTTGAGGCGGATGACCAGGACACACTGAACCCCATATTCCTACCCACCCCTTAAACCCTTTTCCTTCCCAGAAATCTCCTTTCCTTAAAAAAAACCCTCCTCACAGCATCCCCAAAGATGACATAGGCCCTGAGGGAAATTATTTTCCTCAGGGCCTCCTGTGTGAAGCTCATGTAAAAAAAAAAATGTTCTGCTGAAAGCTGGACATGGTGTCAAAACATTATTATGCGACTTTTGGGAAGCGATTGACGACGTATTTTAATGTTTTTCGTCCTAATTTTTTGTACAACAATGCCTGTGACCAAAATATAATATGTAAACATACGTTTGCCCCTTCAATGATAAAATATTATTTAATCAGCGAGGGGGCCTAATCAGATTACTGGTACAAGTGAAATGCCTTGAAGTTATTTCTCACGCTGATATTTTAGTCAAATAAAAACGACATGCATAATAAATGAAACTACGATGCTTTTGAATCGAAAAGGGTGACAAGTGTCAAAATATTTACTTCGTCATAATAAATATTTTTTGTTGAACCTGTCACAAAATAATTTGGTTCTCACAGCGTAGGGAAACGTTCAAATTAATTTATTTACTCAGAAATGTTCTTTCTTGCAACTTCTTAGTAATGCAAAAATGCACTAATGCAAAAAAATCATCCATGTCTTATCGTGTAAATTCTAACAATATCGTGCAATTGTGCAATGTTGAAATTAAATCATTTTCTTATTTATTTTCATATAATATCATAAAAGCGAAAGTGTGTTTGTTTGCGTGTCCATACTCTCACGTCGCAACGTAGAGACCGATCGGCTAGATTTTTTGCCTAGGGATAGTCCTTGGAATAAAAACTTAAATAAATTAAATAGTTGGAAGACTGAGAAGTGACGTAGGCTGCTTTCATGCCGGAAAACATTTCATTTTCATGGGAAAATTCTTCGTACGGTAGTTTCTCCATAATACCACGCGAGGGAAGCTGCGGGTAGAAAATAGGTTTAAAATAATAATTAACAAATAATAAAATTGAAATAATGAACAAATATTTTTTTGTAAACCAATGCTAAGTTTAATGTTAACTTGTGAATTTTGTTGATCAAGAAGGTTTAAAAGTATAAGGTTGGAGTACGTAATATACTTATTCAAACATTATATTCAAAGCTTCTGTTAACTCTTTATAAACCTAACTGGTCATTCAATTTTTTAAAATTTTTGTTTATGGGCGATTCCGCTATAGACGATTCTTGACAGTCAAATCTCAGTATTTGTTACTTTTTTTAATATCAGTGCAAATAAGAAATTCTACAAAATAAGAAAAAAAAATCATTTTTTTGTTTTTGAAAAGGATTGATGGATGTAATAATTAAAAATAAATAATTAACTAATTAAAAATCGAAATAATTAATCGAAAAGAAATAATTACCATTAATTGCCAAGAAGTGTACTGATTAGTAAAAAGCACTGTTGTATTTCTTATTTCGTTCCTTTGTCATGGTTTATTGATGTTTATATACACTAAAACTAGACGAGTTGCACCCGCGATTGCTTGAAAAGATAATAATTCGTTGCTTGTTTTAGTTTTCCATGTATTTGTTTATTTTTTTAGTTGATTAGTTTAACGCCTTACGAAATATCAAGGCATAACATAATAAATTTATAACAATTAACAGACTTTTGTGTTTTTGTCTTATGATCTGGAAAGGGCGGGCCAAATTGGTTGCACCCGCGATCGCACTTTGAACCTCCCTCCTGACTATTTAAATATTTCAATAAAATTCTTATAAACTAATAAAAAGTAAACACGTTAAAATGTAGCTCTTCCAATAATAATTTCATTAAAAATGTATTATTGTTTTATTATTAAGAAGCTTTATAAGCGTCTAAATGTTACACCCGCGGTAATGGAATCACCCTTATGTTTTATTTTTGAAGCGAAAACTTATTTAGCATCGTTGTGATTTGAAACTCGATGAAACGGAAATGAGCGACACTAAAAAGAGAAAAACACACATCTGTGTGATTTAGCCTGCGAGAGAATGATATAGCAATAAAATATTTATTTAATTCAAGGGTACTCGGTTCCAATATGACACGATAAATCCACAGTCTCGCGAAAGTCTCTTTTGATGTAATGGCATAAAGCGTCTGACGAACCTCAT
This sequence comes from Limnephilus marmoratus, assembly GCA_917880885.1. Classification (NCBI taxonomy): domain Eukaryota; kingdom Metazoa; phylum Arthropoda; class Insecta; order Trichoptera; family Limnephilidae; genus Limnephilus; species Limnephilus marmoratus. The sequence goes on along the minus strand of OU862909.1, from coordinate 55,238,694 downwards.
CGGCCAGACATAGAGCTGACCAAGGATAATTTTCTTTTTTCGTAAAATCAATATCCTATCTTCAAACCATTCCAAAATGAAAAGGCAAAGAAAACACAAAATAAAGCGACATCTAGCGACTCCAAAGAAGAAAACACAAATGCTAATGACGACCAAGTGTAGAGGAAAAGGTACACTTTGCTTTGCGGAATTCGACGACAAAAATATGGAAAAAATCATTTATCACATTGATACAAAAGGTGCTTCCTTAGTCTCCCCACTCTTTACTCTACTTTAGTTTTCTAAAGGTTTCACTTCTGTGAATTGCACTCTCTGATTTTTTAAATTTATTATAGATTTTTCTTCAGTTATTTCCATTTTATTAAAAAATGATTTCTTATGTTAAAGTTATACTTATGTAAAAGCCCTCTGAGGTTTAATTAAATGAAATAAATAAATTTATTACCTTGCCTAGCTTAGCCGCTAGCAAACTCACAAATTTTCTTTTCATGGAATAATTTGATTTCCCGCTATAAAAAATGCGATTAAACCCTTGATTAAAAAATAATACAAAGATGCGATGTGGGCGTGTTTCTTGAATCGTGATCCAAAAATCTTCCAATTCATACGGTGTTTCATTATGAAATTCAAACGGGACGGCGATTTACGATGTCAGGCAAGTGTAATAGAGATAGAGCGCGTGTTAAATGGGCTAGAATGAAAAGGTATTTTGTCAATAGTGACATTGGTTGCCATATAAATCTACATGGAAGGCATTTTTAGTGTGTATTATCTATTCAGTTGATTATTTATCGAAACATCTTCACTTGACTATTTTTATTGTAGCGGAGCCAGAACACTTGGCGCATTGCTTGTAGCAAAGGCTTACGCCGTCCTATGTATGACTAGGATTGATGGATATTGACTGTTTGGACAAGTACAGGTGAAGAAGAACAAGGACTCCAGTGTGTGGAACAAGAACAATGTCGCCTTTTAAAGCCATCCTCAATGAAGTCAACTGTTCTATCGCGGTGACTTACAAACTGTCTTTTCGGGGGAAAGATACCAAAATAATAGTGCCATCGAAGGGTGAAACAGCTGTCACGTGTATGTCTGTGTTTGTTTGAGATACCGTCATATTAGTAAAAACCAAAAAATAAACTTAAAAAAAAAAGGTGATAACAGGTCTTTACAAGAAATGCCTCTTTGCAGTTCTTGCCACGCATGAAACTAACGTTATTTTATCAAAAATTGTCATAAACAACACTGTTCTGACACAATAAATTGGTAACACAATAGCACATAGTACCTATCGGTTATAGAGGCGAAACTAATGAAAAAAAACCTTATTTACATGTTTTTTGTTTTTTAATAGTGCTCAATGAATGCATTCACCACCTCCTCGGCGAACGGAATACGAAGTGTTGAGAGATCAAACAAAATGTTATTATTCATTGGGTATTTAGTTCATACCATTTTCAACATTAAGGAAAATTAAAAAAATACATGCCCTTATGATTTATAAAAAATTCGATTGCAGTTTACACGCGGTGGAAGCAAATCTTTACCAAAACAATCTCAACCAATACCTGAAAAGTGAGGTTATAATCAAAGCGACCAATGAGCGCACACCTAACGTAATTTCCTTTTCATATCTCAACCAATAGGAGCCTTTAAAAGTGACATCATAATCAAAGCTACCAATGAGCGCAGTTGATGCGTCACAGGTGCAGTAATCATCATTTCCTTTACATCCGAAATCCAAATCGCAGCTGGGCTATAGATGTTCCACTTCAAAAATATAAATAAAAAATAACATGACGAAAAACAAAGATTATAAGAGATTAAAGGTTAAAAACGAATCTTTCTTTGAAGACAACAAGGGAATCTAAAACAATATTAAAGTGAGTATCAAATCATTTTGAAATAAATGTGAAAGATACCTTTTTTATAATGATATTTGAATAATTTGTATAGCGCTGTTTTTGTAAAAAATCACCTCAAGGGCGCTGCACAATTTATTAAGAATTATTAGATTCTATCGAATTTTACTATTTACAAACAGATAACATACTTTTACCTGGCTGGTCACTTCCGATAAACACACTTTAATTAGAAAGTTTAGGCTTGGAGAAGATACGGCTTCGCACGCGAAGAACATTATTTTTAAAACCCTGGACATTGCACGATTTTACATTTGCTACCCCCGTCACTATATTAGTATTACATTTATTAAAAGATTAGTGAAAAAAGTAGAGTTCACATTTATTTTGAAAGACTGAAGAATTTAGGACGCTGGTGTTGGAGAATGTTCATGAAATGACCTATAGGTACAAACGCTTACAATTAAGATTTTTTTAATAATTTTTTTTTTTTTTACAAATTAGTTATTTACAATGTCGCGGGCATTGAAGGTGAAGGTGAAAGGTTTTTGAATTTATGGATACGGCTGTCTGAAAAGGTGAATTATCAGAACATTTAGTACAGTTTTCATTTCATTGAAGTGCCCGTTTTCATTAAAATACGATTACATTTGATTAACGCAATTTATTGCAGAAGTGACGCCTTAGAAATGACCTACCGAATGAATGTACCTAGTTAAATATTTTATATTTCATAATTGACAGTATTTTCTGCGTGCGATGAAAAGCAGCTTTTCTCAATGAAGTTCTCCAGGACCTACCTGGAGTTACATTTCGTAATCGTAGGTGGCTATGCACAGTTTGCACATGTTTGTTGAAGAAGTCATTATTTTTTCACGACTTTACGTCCGGGCTAAATCTTCCCCACAGGAAAAACTAAACCCTTTCACACACTTTTCCACAAATGATCATCTAGTCAATTCACGCTGTAAAGTTTTAAGGTAAGGAACTGGTAAAAGAAAGACTCATCTTCAGGACAATTTTTAAGGGACTCTTGAGTTTATTGATTCTATTTCCAATTACATTTTTATAATCGGAAGATGCAAACTACCCGAGACAGACAAAGGAGTTAGTAGTTAATTAGGTGTGGTTTCAGCGAAGCGACGAGGAGAAAGAGGTATATCCCCTTAAAAAAACGCCATTTATAGAACAATCTCCTTGGCTGGCCAGAGCTTTGTACCTTCCGGAGACATCTGTTGATAATTTATCTAACTAGCTATGAGAGTTCTCACCTAATGCTTTTACGTAGGATCTCGAGAGGTGTGAGTCCTGGCTAAATTCGATTTTTAAAGGTCTGAATTTCAGACACACGCTATAATGCAATATATAAGTATAATAAATACAAAACAATACGAGAATAACATGTCAACCTACCAGAGACCAAATAGTAAAATAATTCACTGACTCCAAATATTTTCACATCAAAGGGTTCGGCTCTGTAGAACTCTTAACTGGACCGATAAATCCTACTGATCCCTCGATATAAATTTTAAAAATATCTTTCGAAATCCTACATGTATTTAAAATGATTGATTTTTGTATATTTTGTATATTTTATACATTTTTCAACACTATTTCATTACTATGTCATTATTATTTCCGTAGTCATTATTTATTTAAGTGGTTAAATTATCAATCTCTCTTGCTGGGAAATTTCCCCAGGACTCTTTCACAACACAATACTTCCTGCCCATCAACCTACTCCAGTGCTCTGGATATGATATCTCTGTATCATCGTAAACAGAGCAGATATTAAAATGAAAAAAATTGGTATCATTGCAGTGATCGCAAAAACGCGTTATTAAAAAAAGACATTTCCTGTGAGGACGAGGATAGATCAATATGAATGTACATAATTTAAGGTCTGGATTCAGGTCAATATAAATGTAAGACGATGATGTTTGCCAGGAAGTCCTCGAAAAAAATAATCAATGGAAGCGTTACAGGTACTAGCGTTTCTATTTACGTTATCTTGCTAGTTTTTTTTCATTTAATATGGCGCTGCCAGGTTTTTCAGCTGTCATAAAAAGCTATCGAAAATAAGTAAATACGTGAATAGTTCGTTCTTTGTCAATATATGTGAGCTGTGTAAATGTCCCGCGTCGCGAGCCGCAAAGCTATTTCTGAAAAATTGTTTTTTGGTGCAATACTTGGTAAGATTAACCAGTGGGGTGAATATTTTCAGTGGTGGCAGGTGATTTATTTGACCTGGCGAATAATTAATGTTTTACGAATGATTTGCTTAGATGTTGTAAAATATTTTTTCATATTAGTATTACTGGACAGAACCAAATTCAATGCAAATTATACATACCCCAACAGTAAAAAAATCAACAGACGGTTGTAAATGCATCGATCATTTTGTAAACTATCAACTTGCTTGCAACTTACCATATAATGACCGTTTTACATAATCTCTTTTTCAGCCCGATTCCAATTAGATATCAAATTTAACATTTTTCGCTTTACGTGATCGCTATTTTCATCTCTATTTTCATATCTCTACAATTTCAGTTGGCATCACAGCAAACAGCATGGTTTATGTGTTGTTTGCAGTTATGACAATTGAAATCGTAGATATGAAAAAAGAGATGAAAATAGCGATCGCGTAAAGCGAAAAATGTTGACTTTGGTCTCTAATTAGAATCGGGCTGAAAAAAGCAATGATGTAAAACGGCAATAAGTGTGGACATCCCATTAAAAGAATTATTTATTTATGTCTTCACCAGATTGGATGAGTTCATGAGGCGCGTTGTGGTTGCAAATATTATGAATTTTGTACGACACTGAAGAAAAACATTATTTGAATAAATTAACTTGGAGTATTATGCCATGTTGCACTACCTCCTTTCTAGCCAACGTTTCGATAAGCATTACAGTGTCCATCATCTGGACAGATGTGTAATCCTCACACATATACCCTGTTAATGGAAAATGTAATGTTGTTCGAAAAGTTGGTTGAAGAAGGAGGAAGCGCAACACCGAATAATATCCCAAAAATAAATCACTCTAATTCTTTTGGCAATGGAAATCTCAAAGCAAAACCAAAATTATTATTGTTTTGGGAATTTTACGTTATTATGCTATACTGAGCTTCCTCCTACTTTAGCCAATGTTTCGCTCAGCGTTATGGTGTCCATGATAATAAAGATAATTGGATAACTTGTATAGCGCCATGATATAGCATCTGCCCTGATGATGACACTGCATGACAACCCAAAAATTAATCACGATAAAAATATTATTATTATTTATTTCAATATTCCTTACAACACAACAGCTGAGAAAATATTTTAAGCGTGGCATGTGCTCAAAACTCAAACAACGATTTCATCTGATTCGATTTATTCATGAAGCAAGTTTACGATAAGTAGATAAGTCCATGTATATTTTCTGTTCAAACAGCTAAGGAAATAAGGTTGAAGGACTTAATATTAAATTTACATTCTCCTAAATACTTTATTTCATCACTTGGTTTGCACCTGTGTGTTCTGATAGCATTTTGATAAGGAAAAGGAAACGATTTACACCTTTACAAGAAAACCAATTTTTAATGCAAGGTTTTGGTCTGATTACCGAGGTATCTACGGATAAAGTGAATTTTCGCAATAAATATTTTGTAATTTTTTGGTTTTTAAACTGTTTTAATGTCGTGGCTTACTATTCATCGTAACTTTGGATCTCAATACGGTCGTTTACAACAAAATAATTCATCTAATAAATATTTTAAATACTGAGCTAAACAATGTATCAAGATGGCTAAAAATTAATAAGCTTAAATTAAATACAAAAAAAAAACAAAGTAGAAATTTGTAAACTTAAATCTACAAATTACTAAAATGAAATTAATAAATAAAATAAATATATACAAAAAAATAATTCAGTGCACATAAACAAAATTAAATCGATAAATTAAACAATGTTACTTTGTTTGAACCACTTGTATTTATTTGTTTCTTTACATGGTACCTAGGTCTAATGTTTACAATTCAGTTTGTAACCTCACTAGGTCAAGCCTGTGTTGAGGTTAACTCTACAATTTAATAAAATAACACAAAAATAATATAGTTATTGAAGAACAATATTGTTGCATGTTTCTTACAGATTATGATTTATACCTGATAAGCTGAAGGCGATAGTATTTACATTACAATGTTCACATGGGTGACCATAATGTTGTGATTTGATTTTTAGAAAATTTATTTATTTTAAAAGAATTATTTAGTTATATATATGATGTCATTAATTTGGAAAGAGAAAGATGGTAAAACAATTAAGGCAAAATAATATGATATTAATTTAGAAACAATTTGTTTAAAGCCGACCGATTATCCATTTATCCATAATAATAACAATAAATTTGGACAACTTATATAGCGCTGTTTTTGCGAAAAATCGCCTCAAGATGAATGGATAACCACAAAGTTATAGCTACATCCAAAAGTATAAAATTAAATCCATTCTGAAAAAAAAATCATAAAATACCTTTCTTACAAATCGCACAATCGATTTAATAATTATCTTGATGCAACCTTTTTTTCAAAATCGACGCATTAAGTGTACGCAGACAATCTTTAGATGCGATGTTGCTATATAAAATCGTAAATAACATCTGACTGTCCTGAATTATTGAACAGAATAGATTTTAAAGTACCTAAACACGTTCGTGTAATATTTTTAAAGAAAAACACTATAAAACAGACTCAAACCAAAATGCTTGCCTTATAAGACTGTGTTCGACATATTTTCTCAGATATAGATATCTTCAATTGTGACGAAAATAAATATAAAAATTCTATAAAAAGTGTATTAAAAATGTATTAACTAAGTACAAAACTGCATAAATGTAATGATATATTATGTATTAACATATATTATGTACTACCTACCACCTGTTATAATAATGTAATATATTTTAGTTGTTATAAGATTTCAGTTTATTAATTTCTAGATACACAATATAATAGTATAATGAGGAAATTTATAATTGGTTTCTCAGTTAGGTAAATGATACATGTATAAATTAATCACATTGTAAACTGTTGATTAAGCTTAACTAAAGCTTAAAAACCAAACAGTTGACTTTAAAATCATAGCTGGGCACCATATTATGAGTTCTGCATGTTTACTAAAAATAATTAAAATAAACACAATTAAATAACTTTGTTTCAATTCCACTTTATTATTTTTTAATCCGACCGGTTTCGGTTCGTACTGAACCTTCCTCAGGGGTGAATAAAAATATATTGATATATTCAATATTTATTATATTCAATATATTTTTATTCACCCCTGAGGTATGTTCAGTACGAACCGAAACCGGTCGGATTAAAAAATTAAAATGGAATTGAAACAAAGTTATTTAATTGAGTTTATTATAATTATGTATTCCCACAAAGTGTTTGCTACAAGTCAAGAAAATAATTAACTTCAAAAATGGCATCTTGTTGCATCACGCTCGATTAAATTTGCTGTTCCTTTTGAAACACTCTGCGATAAGTGATAACATACGACACCCTTTGCAAAAATGAGAGCATCTTCCGACAGGGTGATCATTTCGCTATATAGTGAAAACTTCTTTAGCACCGTTGTGATTTGAAACGAAATGCGATGAAACGAAAAAGCGACACTAAAAAGACACAAACACATGCATTTATAGGATATAACCTGCGATAGAATGAGATGTCTCCCCTTTGTGGGGTGCTTCTTAGTCTCCCCACTCTTGTCAACTTTAGTTTTCTAAAGGTTTCACTTCTAACGCGAGTGAACTGCGCAATTGTAATTTATTTTTATGAACTGATAATTAAGATCTATCGTCAAGGCACAACCGAGAAACCGGCTAAAGGGCGCGGATGTTGAGATTCATTCACGGCAGACAGATCACAATACACATTCTGGCTGGTACTGCCAGATGACGAGAGAGGTATCCCACCCGACACAAGCGTTCTTCATATCACAATACTTGTTTTCATTATCTTTTCTTGCAGATACTTGCAACATACCTACGCAAGATGCCATTACCCTGCGAGCAGCCGCCTTTTATGTTTTTCTCTTATCTTTTTTTAATTTGTTTATCCCTGACTTGCTTTATATTTTTCGCATTTTGTATATTATGTAAGCACTTGCATACTGCTTCCTAACACTGTATGCAGGGACACTGGAGGTCTAGATTCGTTCAAACTTAAATGTAGATTCGTTCTTTCAAAAAAAAATTAGAGTCCTTGCGAGAGCCTTGAAGGAGTAACCATCTGTTACTTATACCAGGGCGGGTAAGTGGTGGATACCTCCACTGCTTATTAAGATACTTGCCCTCTTCTTAAAGCTCAAATGGGATTCGAAGCATAACATTGTTCAAAAATCTCAAAACCAACGAACATAACACTATTTGCTATTTCCCATGTGAATCCATCGGATCATATCTGAATCTGGTTTATTTTGCAGACCGCTTGAAACAATCGCCGATAAATTTTAATTTGGTTCAATAGACCAGCTAATCCTTCCTACCGGCCGCGGCGTGCAAAGCACCTGTTATTCTAATTCAAATAGACACATCACGATAATACTGAATAATGCTGAAAAAACAATCACGACGTATCAATGGCGGTCATATATCGTACCATCGTGATCTGTCAGAGTGATGTATGCACTGGTTCAAGTTGGAAACTGATGAAAGTACACGATAACACACTATTCAAGATCCAAACCGAAACCGGCGGATCACGAAAAGCTACATAAACCACAACAACTTGTAAAAAGCGTCAACATATTTATACAACATTGATTCTTTGAAGAATAGTAATAAACAAATTTTCGACGACTCGAATTGTTCCTAGTTGTCTTCTCCTCCTATACCTACTTTAATAGAATATTACACTGATTGCGCTGATACACTTGTGTCTCCACAAAATGTGTTGTTTAAATTAGCTAATCCAAAATAACTCTCCTTTGTTCACTTCTGGAAAGCCGGTCTGATACATACCTCGCTGTTATCTGGAATGATGGTCCTCTTATATCTCCATTACACAATACCTGGGGACAGACGTAACGCAATAACTGTTTGGAATTTATCACTAATCGTGATAGTCTATTTATTTATATAATTATTACAGTAAGCTGGTAAATCTTGCTAAGTTGGATTACTGTTTACGTAATAGTTTTTGCATCGTAGAGCATATGTAAGCAATATCATAAATATTTCACACGTGTTTGGATCATTTCATAAACTTAAAGTATAATGTCAAAAATAAAAAAAATATATTTTTGTTAAAAAAAACATTATTACGTTCATGGAGTGCGCAAAACTGTCGAAGGTATTGATGGTTTGGGCTCTGAATAGGGTTTCGAATTCCAATCCCAACATGCGAAATCTGCAAAAAAATGTTTTATTTTTGGAGTGAAGCTTCTTTAGAAATGCGTCACAACTTAAATACTCGGTTCTAATATAATGCGGTATATTCGCACCTCGGCGCGTGCATTCCATGGCGTAGTTGGCATGGTGCCTGACAAGTCTCAGCGGCCAGAGAGCTAGACAGACATCAAGCGAACGGGGGTTCGAATCCTATGAAAACCAAAAAAAAAACATTTTTATTTTATGAAATCCATATCTAATCTTCAAACCACTTAAAAAAAACAAGCAAAAGAAAATAAAGCGACATCTAGCGACTATCTAATTTCTCTTCGACCGCGTGTAAATTACACACTCATAGCTTTTAATGACTTTTCAAAAGTGACCTGTTTTGAATAGTCAAGTACTTCCCAACCTTTTTCTTTTCCATCACCACTGACTTCGGGCAGTTGGGACTGTTTTGCGATATTTACATCACATTATGTAGGTACTTAGGGGGCATACATTAATTACGTGTGCAGTTTTCTTTTTCAATTTACACTCCCCTCCCCCCCCTTGAGAGATTTGGTGGGACCCCCCCTTCTCCCTTTACGTTTAGTATCTGAGGTTCCGCTCCGCGTCCCAACCTATCCCATACCACCCCATCCTATACTATAACGCCCCCCACCCCCGTTGGGGTAAATAAGTATAATCGCGACAATACGCTGAAAAAATGTAATGCATCCCGTGAATCTGAAACAGTTATTGTCAAGATCGTATTTACCTCAACGGAGGGGGCACAATGGGATAGGATGGGGTGGGATGGGATACGGTGGCATGGGTTTTTTCAATCAAATTTGGGACGCTTCAAAAGATCTGAAACAATTTAACATATGTATCATTATCTAATAGTATGCAAGTATATTCTTTTAAAGTTGACGTGAGATTTTTATTGACCCCTCCCCCCCCCTGTTAAAATAAGATTTGGTGAGATTTTACTGAACCCCTCCCCCCCATTTTGAGCTCACGTAATTAATGTGTGCCCCCTTACTTGTATATTTATGTTTATTATTAAATTGGATCAATTTTATTTCAGATAGCTGCTTCCAAATCTACTACATGCTATACATCCTCATTACCTCCCTTATTTATCTTAGAACCTCGCAAACTAAAAAATACACCTGACCCTTCGTGCTCAGCGCATTGTCATCCAAATTATTCGAAATTCTTCTTGAATCCAGAAGGGTTATCAATGTAATAATATACCAAAAAATCTTAGAAATAAATTTTAATCATAGGAACCAAGCTTTGAAACTTAATGTCAAAAAAATCAACAAATTTTGGCTTCTTCTAGCAAAATCAAAATTAAATATAACTATTCATAATCATCATCATCACTATTGGCTCTACAACCCCTGGTGGGTCTTGGCCTCCTCAAGAGTCTTCCTCCACTCATCTCGGTTTTGTGCCAGCTCTATCCAGTTTAGAAGCTCCAAGAAAGATATGTCTTTGAAGACGTTTGTCGCTCCATCTTAGTCTTGATCTTCCCAGGCTCCTTCGCCCTATTGGTCTTGAGTTCAACAGGGACTTTGGTGCTTGATGCTCGGTCATTCTCTAAAAAATATAACAATTATCGGTCTTCAATTGTTTAAATGTTCCTTTTATGAATCTACTAACATAAACAATTACGGAAACAGTCGAAAACACTAATTAACAACAAAAACAACTATAATTAACATAAACCACCCATAAGAAATTGGTGCAAAATTGTTACACCGAATACGGGCATGGGTGATAATTACCTTTTTAAAATTTTGACAAGTGTAGCTCACAACGCGGCTAATGCCTGACTGATTTTGCGCCAGAAACTTGTCTTTTTTCCGGTTGTTCCCATTTATTAC